>OZ007586.1:186158854-187551802 GCA_963931845.1 Maratus michaelseni
TAAAAACAAATGCTCGTGATAACTATTTGCTCTCTCCACCACGTTATTGTTCAAGGATGAGAGCGCTTCGACCCAAATGTCCGATTTTTACCACTAAATTTTAAGATATTTGTCATCTTATTTAATGACAGAATTTCTGAAATTCATTACAGTGGAGCAAGGCTGCCCAACCTAGCGCCCGCTATTCACCAGAAAATTCTTACAGAAACATTTTCCTTATAAATTCGGAGATTGAATAAGGCAAATACTTCTATAAGAATTTTCTGGTGAATTGCGGGCGCCAGGCTGGACAGCCCTGCAGTGGAGATTACCATTAAAATTTAGTGGTAAAAATCGAACATTCGGGCGGCTCTTATCCAGGGATGAGATTTCTCCGCTTTTTTGCATACCAGTATAATCTTAGAGAAAACGTTGTTTTCTTAAATCGCAGAATGTTCCAATTAAATAAAAAAATATTTTCTGTAAGATTATACTGGTATGCTTAGAAATCTCATCCCTGCTCTTATCCCTGTAAATTAAATAAATAAGGTAGACATGAATGAAATTATTACCCTTGTACAAACTTGCCAAGTCTCCGGATTTTTGAATACCAGTATTATTTTAGAAAAAATGCTGTTCTTTTAAATCGCAAAATGTCCCGATTACTTAAAACAACATTTTCTGTATAAAAATACTGGTATCCAAAAAAAACGGAGACTTGGCAGCTCTGCCCTTGTATAATTAACAAAACATTTGCTCTCAGAACATACACATAAAAACAATAACAAATATTCTAAACCGTCTTACAGTCCTTTAAGAAAGAGTTCTGTTGTAATCCTAAGCGTAGATAAATTTAAACACTCAATTTTCCGGGAAAGGAAAATCATAGTGCTGCCATCGACGACTGTATTTAAATATTAAATACCGCACTAAATATTTGAAAATTTATGAAGTTAAATAATAAAAAATGTTAGGATTAATAATTTCAATAGTCGCTACCCAAAGTGTGTAACTTATTCATAACAAAACTCAGTCTATTCGCTACTATTCTAATGCATGTGTTTCATGCATTGCATATGCTTTCGTTTCAACCACGATATTCCACCGCTTGTTAATAAGTTATCTTAACATAATAGCTTTGTCCATGTGGAACTTTGATGAGTTCTCTCATTTGAGTACTAATATACACATACTATATGAATGACATGAGGTGCAATTTCCCATCTGGGCGAAAAATATCCGGGCTAATTATTTACCTATTAGAATAACTGTGTTAAAATTAATCTAGTATATGAATGGCATCACAAATCATGCAACTTTTAGTTGTATCCATTTTCAAATTTTCACATTCAATTTCTTCTAAGTAATGAGTTAAGTGGTTATCCAGAAGTTAATAATACTCATTTCTTAGGTTTGTTAAAATGCTGATAATAGGATATTTTATCGCAAGAAAATGGAATAAGAAAAAATCCTTCTAATACAAGTGTTTAAGCTACGCTTACAATATTGGATGATCTCTAGGTTAAGATAAATAAGAAAATTATACTTTCTTCTAAGGAAAAGATTAGATAAAATATTGGAAAATGTGTGCAATTAATTGATAAACTATTGATAAAATTGAAATATTAGCATGTTTAAATGCAGTAATGTCTTGTACAGTATCGTGGAGTTATGGTAGGGTGTTTATTTTATTTTTTAAATATATATTGTATGAGACAAATTATATTTATGTAACATTTTGTGTAATATATAAATATTTAATATTATCTTCCAAAAACTTCCAGATTATATTACATTTAGATTAAATGATCATTACATTCATAATTTTATATTATAATAATTTTAACTAAAAATTTTATTTTATTAAACACAGGCTTTTAAAGAAAGGTATTAGTCTGTATCTATGTGTAATATTTTCAACAAACAGTTATCTGACGTGTGTAACTTATTCATAACACAACTTATAGTCTAGTCGCTGCTATTCTGAGGCAAATACTCATGCATTACATACGGTTTCGCTTTCAGCCACGATACTCTATCGCTCATTAATAAGTTTAATAATAATTGAGTCCGTGTAGAAGTTTGATGAGTTTTCTCATTTCAAAACTATAGCCACCATACGAATAACATCACAAATAATGCAACTTAAATTGTATCCTGTTTCAAATTTGCACATTCTTTTTTTTTTTTTTTGTAAATAATAGCTAATGTGATTATCCGGGTGTAAATAGCACTTATTTCTGTGGTTTGTTTAATTGTTGATAATAAGGATATTTTAGCTTAAGAAAATGAGATAAGGATAAATCGTTTTAGCAATGGAACGCCCAGCAGAATTCGATTCGACTCTAGCCAAATGATTAAATGTTGATTCAAACCAGAAATGTCTGTATATAATAAATTAAATATACAGCCCACAAAACATATTAAATAAATAAGTTAAATAGTTTCAAGTAAAAATTGTTTGTAAAATATTTTTCTAAAGCTTGAGCAAAATTTCCGTGCGTTATAGTGTTAACTCTTAGATTACGGGGTTGGGACATATGTCGTCCCAGTGACTAATTTTTTATTAAATTCACACCACTTTTTGAAAAATAATCTCTGTCATACTTAGGTATCATGTATTAGGATACTTTCCAGAGAAATGTACCACAAAGAAATTTTTTTGTAAATTGTGGTAAGAGCGAATATAAAAATACTCCCCAGTCCTAGGCCGTAATCAAAAGGTTAATACGACTGTTTAAGTCAAGCTTTGAATATTGGATGAGCTCTCGGCTAGCATAAATAAGGAACTTATAGATGTTTCTAAGAAAAACACGGGATAAAATATTTTTAAATGTGTTTCGGTAAATTATAAAAATATGATAGGAATGACAGATTAGGATGTTTATATAAAGCAATATCTTGAAAAGTATCCTGGAGTTACAGTAGAGATTTACATTCATTTATTTTTATTTGTAAATATATATTATATGGGACATATTACGATTTTTATTTATGTGACATTCAGTGTAGTAGATATAAAGGTAAATAAATTATTTTATATTAAAAATACCTTCAGTGTAGTAAACTTATACATACTATAACTCAAAATTTATTCGCTACTATTCGGAGACAAATATTTTATGCATTACATAAGCTTTCGCTTCCAGCCTTGATACTCCAGCGCTCCTTAATAAGTTATTCTTAACTTAATAGCTAGGTCCATGTCGAGCTTTGATGTGTTCTCTCATTTCAGAACTGATATATACGAACTATATGAATGATATTACGAATAATGCAACCTAAATTTTATCCCTTTGCAAATTTGCGCATTCATTTTCTTTTGTAAGTAATAAGTAATGTGGTTATCCAGATAACAACACTTATTTCTCAGATTTGTTTGAATGCTGATAATAAGTCTATTTTAGCCTAAGACAATTAGATAAGGATAAATCCTTCTAATACGTGTATTTAAGTTAAGCTTACAATATTGGATGAGCTCTTGGCTAAGATAAATAAGAAACTTATAATACTTATTTCTAAGTAAAAGACCGGATAAAATATTTGAAAAATTGAAAAGATAAAGGATAATAATACGAGCGAACACGTATTATATCTTAACAAATACCTTCAGTTTATACCACATTTTCATTGAATAATCTCTTTATTTATAACTTTGGACTAAGGTAATAATTTTAACTGAAATTGTTACTTTATTAAATATAGGCTCTTCATCAATTGCTTTGGTCGGTTTTTATGAGATATCCAAAAGGTAAAACCACCTGAAATTCTGAACTACGTCGTGAATGGTCCGAGTTAATATTTAAGTTCTGTATTAAACTTACATCAGAAATATAGCAGTCTTAGGTTAAATAATTTTAATAACGTATTTGAATTGTCGTAGCTTATCCATACAAAAATTCTCGTTTACATAGACTATATATTTCTAGGTGAAATGATTTTGCATGTATTTTTGGGACAATAAAAACAAAACTTGAGACTCTTATAAATATAGTTGCAGATAATGATAAACAATTTATGTTTTAAAGAAATACATCTGTTCCAGGTTCAAATTAAATAAAAAGTGTAAAGTGGTAAATTAATTTCATAAATTAACTCTTGATAAATTTACTCATAGTTTTGGATTATAGTATTATTACTTACCCATCATACGTAGTATAGGGTAAGTCTTGTAATTATTTTGAAAATTGAAAAAAAATTGACGGATTTACACGTTTTAGACACTGGAGATTCTGAAAAACATATTTTTAGAAACAAAAATTTGTCGTCCGTCTGTGTGTGTGTCTGCGTGTCTGTAAACGCTCAATCTCCTGAACAAATTGAGATAGAGACTTGAAATTTGGTATGTACTTAGTATGTAATAATGGGAAGAATCTTATTGAATTTCAGTAACCTCGATTATCCGGAACTATTTCTTTGGTACTCTCGAAATATTCGTTCTGATAAAAGGTATATAAAAAATTTCGAAATTGTATATTTTAAGGAGTGAATATAAAAGACAATAAAAAAAACATGAATTTTACATAAAGAATTAAATTGATCGGATAATTAATTGCCGAGATATTTGTAATCCTATTTTCCACAATCTTCAATTTTTCATGATCCTGTATTTCATTCAAATTTCAATTCAAAGATATATTTTAATTGGAAATGAAACACTTAATCCGACGCAGTAAACCGTTAGTTAATGTGATTATCAATTTTGGAGTTATAAGGATGTTTCTTTTACGCAATTCAATGATAGAGCATTTAAAGTTTATGACGTCATCAAGCCACGATTTTATTCGAATTGCAATGCATTTTATACATAGTTTACACATGTTTTATTTTCATATTTTGTATTATGCATATCCATGATGGGTAAGTATTACGGTGTCCCCCAACGACTAGTTTTTCCTGAAATATAATGAATATATATTCATAATATATATTCATAATCTTTATGAATATATATTCTTACGAATAGGCTTTGTTTTTAAGGGAAATCTAACCTGGTCAATATGAATTTTTAAATGTCATTTTAAAGATGAACGATAAACATTTGTGCTGTCGTAAATCGGTTTCTGATGCGCACTAATATTTTTCAGGGTAAGAAAAATTATTAAAATACAACCATATCAAATCAGGATTAGAAAAACCAATGAATACATTACAAAAGATTAAACTGAACTGTGGTATATTTTATATTGAATCCTTTTACAAATTTTTATAAAATACTGGTTATCTGAAAATTAAAAATAGTGGTTTTAGCGCTAAAACACATTGCATATTTATTCATCTTAAATATGTGCTAATATAGTAAGTAGCCCACTAGTAACACTGACCACATGCCGGAAGACAATTGCCACAACGTTTTCCAAAAAAAATCTTCGACTTATTTAATTAAAGAAATTTTAAGATAGAATAAAAGGCGATGAAAACTACTCTAGAAAAGTTGTGGTAATGGGCATTCTACCACGTATTTTCGCCGTTGCTGGAATTTTTAAAGTAGCGTCTAGCCCCTGCACCCTCTGCACGATTTCAAAAAACAGATCACTCTGCGCGCATGCGTGCTTGTCTGATGCTGTAAAATTTTCTTCTAAGCCCTTTCAAAATGAGTGCGTATAGCTCTGTGGTATGTCATTTCTCTTCCATTCGTCTTGAGTTCGATTGAGTTCGAATCCCAGTCTTGAGTTCGAATCCCAGCGGCGGAGAATTTTATTTTTCAGTATTTATTTGAGTTATAAAAAATAATTTGAATAAAAAAATGTAAAGTTTCCATTTTTCAACATATAAGCGATGGAAAGTTTGAAGCAAAATGGAAATAAATATGAAATTTGGTTATAAATGAATTTCGTACATTCTGGAGAATGCTGTACAGCGAGTTTCATGCGTCCAGTGATGTTTTTTTTTTTCGGTTAATGTACGCGAAGCGTACATACACAAGTTATTGACCGCGGCTTGAATGAATTTCGTGCATTCTAGAGAATGCTGTTCAGCGAGTTTCATGCGTCCAGTGATGTTTTTTTTCGGTTAATGTACACGAAGCGTACATACACAAGTTATTGACCGCGGCTTGAATGAATTTCGTGCATTCTAGAGATTGCTGCAAAGCGAGTTTCGTGTGTCCAGTGATGTTTTTTTATGTTAAAAATTGTTTTTTGGATGTTAAAAATTCGCTTTAAAACGCTATAAAATCGTTAAAAATCCTTAAAAATTTAAAAATCCGGAGGAAAAAAAATTTATTTTAGTAAAAGTCTGAAATTAAATTTCTTTAAGAATGTTAAAAAAAAAAACTAAAAATAATGAAAATTGTGAAAGAAAATATTTAGTTATATTACGCTAAATGTTTTAAATCAAAATCCTTTTACGAATTAAAAAAAACTGCCGCGGAATGGAATAAAATTAATATGACCTTTTCACTCTCTCGCAGCAGATCACGGCGCGCATGCGCGCAGAACGATCCCTTTTTTGAAATCGTGCAGAGGGTGCAGGGGCTAGACGCTTGTATTTTTAAACACGCAAAATCTCTCTTTTTCCTTTACAGATTATAAAAAATCACAAATATTTATATTTTTCGTAAAGTTACCTCTGGTAAAAATGTCAACAATCATACAAATGCACTGTCTTAAAAAGTTCAAGTATAACCCCGGTATGTTTCTAACTATATTTAAGATAAATATAGTCAGAAACCAGTTTGAAACGAATTTCATCATGAAAAACACGAATAATAAATCTTAACAGTACATTTAAGCAATTAATAGCAATTTATAATGCAAATGAGATTTGATTTCCGTGTCATTATAGTTTGGGATATTTTGATCCCAAATCAACACACTAATTTCAAATGTTATATCATTATATAAATGATCCTGTAATGATTATGCAGATTCCAATAATTTGACGAGTTGTAATATCTATTTTTCAGCGCAGTAAATAATTTTAATCAATATGAATTTATTTTTAACATATCATATAATTAAGAATAGTCATTAGATTAAATTATTCAAGACGTAGTCATTAAAATATTTATAATCTAAATTTGACTTTATCTTTCTTTAAAGTATAATGTCTTACTAAAGTATTAAACCGACAACATAATTAAAACAATTTGCTTAATATGGTTTATTAGACGAAATAATTAAGAAACTATGCACAGCAAAATTTTAAAACATTACAGCCCCTCTTTACCACCCTTTGTACCCCATAATGCAAAGAAACTAAAACGCATTATTCCACGCTAAAATTATAAATGACTTCTTTAGAATTTCATAATTAAACTGACAAGAATTCCATGCGTTCACAAAACCATATTGTTTGATGGTGAATTAGATGTTAACTAATCAATACGCGCACGCGTTCAGCAAATAATCATTACCCTATGCATGTAACTTATTCATTCTATGGCTTTAAGCCTATTGGTGACTATTCACAGATATATTTAATGCTGCATATGCTCCTGGTCTTTCTAGCGACACTTGTTTCCTTTAATCAGACAGTTATCTCAACATTGATGGATACATATTGAACTATGATGAATACAGTCATTGGAAACTAAAATGTGCGCATCATAATTTTAGAATTAGTTTTCGACAGTTACTATCCTATATTCTGTAGATTAGACAATCATTTATAACCTTATTTACGAGAATAATTCCTTTGTGTTTCGAGGAATGATATTTCAATTTACTACTTTAATTTTCTTGGCTTTACAAATAGAAAATTGAAATTAAAAGTAGAATTGCTTGTTTCGCATAGGACGTCTTTACGTACGATGCGAAACAAACATACATGAAAATGAAAATTTAACAGTAAGTAATGAAAACGCCATCATTAATCACATACTTACAAAGCTCAAAATAAACTTGATTTTTTTTTAATCAAGTTATAAATTAGTATATAGCTTCGCAATCAATTACAGAAAGTACCTTACACCTAAACTAGCATAAAACAATCCAACATAAATTTTTCTGTGAAATAAAAGCAATGTGGCATAACTTCTATTATTTCTATTTATTATGCAAAATTACTTTGTATACGAGAAATATTTATTTATACTTTGAATTTTAAATTCGTAAAAATTAATAATTGCACTTAAAAAGTCGTAAAAAGCATTTTTTAATGTTAAATAATTATTTTAATAATAGTTTTATTTATATCTACAAAACACAACACAAACTTGATATATTTAAATTAAATTATAAATTAATATATAGCTTCACAACGAATTACAGAAAGGACCTTAAACCCAAACTAGCATAAAACTATTCGGCGTGAATTTTTCAATAAAGTAAAAGCAATATGACATAACATCTGTTATTTCAATTAATTATTCAAAATTATTTTGTGTACGAGAAATATATTCTTATACTTTGAATTTTAGATTCGTAAAAATTAATAATTGCATTTAAAAAGTCGTAAAATGCATTTTTGAATGTTAAATAATTATTTTAATAATATTTTTATTTATATCTACAAAACACAACACAAACTTGATATATTTAAATTAAATTATAAATTAATATATAGCTTCACAACGAATTACAGAAAGGACCTTAAACCCAAACTAGCATAAAACTATTCGGCGTGAATTTTTCAATAAAGTAAAAGCAATATGACATAACATCTGTTATTTCAATTAATTATTCAAAATTATTTTGTGTACGAGAAATATATTCTTATACTTTGAATTTTAGATTCGTAAAAATTAATAATTGCATTTAAAAAGTCGTAAAATGCATTTTTGAATGTTAAATAACTATTTTAATAATATTTTTATTTATAGCTACAAAACACAACACAAACTTGATATATTTAAATTAAATTATAAATTAATATATAGCTTCACAACGAATTACAGAAAGGACCTTAAACCCAAACTAGCATAAAACTATCCGGCGTGAATTTTTCAATAAAGTAAAAGCAATATGACATAACTTCCGTTATTTCGATTTATTATTCATTACAATCCGAAACACACCATGCAGCTAAAATCCATTCTAATTATACCCAGCATCGTGATCTAATTTACGGAGACCATACCGCTCAGTTGGTTAGAAACTGAGCATTTGAATCCAAAACTTGGAATTTTATTTGCCGTTAGGAATGACAACACTGCATTGGATATTATTAATAAACTGGAAAAAGGATTAAAGGGAAAGTGTTGCGCATATAAATATTTTTATCACATCATTTTATCAGATTCCAGCTTGAGATAATTTTGATTTCATATCGGAATTCTCTGCTGCAAATAATTTAATGAAACAGAGTTTCAAAACTTTTCAAACACGACAAAATTTAAGTTGCAACTTTAAATATGTTTGAAAATAGGATTAAAACTACCGTCTCCAAAGCTCTAAGATAAGTACTTTAAAACTATTTATTTTCACAAACTCCAAATTAGTTTTACATTCCGAAAAGTATAAATGCGTCAAATAAATACAACCCCAGTAGGCCTAATGCATATTTAATATTCGGAATATTTCCATGTCTCAAACGGTATCACTTGGGGATTTCACTTTTGATCATCAACATATAAAACTATATCATACGTGCTGTAATTTTACATCTTTTGATATTTAAAATGCAAACTACTAAATTTTTCAAATTTATTTGATAATTAATGTATCATTTGAATAATGTGTTATCTTCTGGCTCATATGCTTGCTTATTTGATGTGATTTCATCGCAACTTAATTAAAACTTTCTTTATTATATTTAATCATTTACATACAGGGTTCGTACGGCTCCTAGAATTTTGCGACCAGGAAATTCTTCGGTACCAGTATTTTCGTACAGAAAATCTTTCCTTAAAAGAAGGCGAAGTTTCGCGAGTTTAACCTAGATTCTCTTTTTTATAAAGAAAATACTGGTGGCACTCCTGGAAAATTCCCTGATCTGTACGAACCCTGTACATAATTCCGATTTTATAGGTTAGAAGAGAATAGGTACCGTAGCATAAAAATATCTTTGAATGTATTTGATAATAAGTACTCTAAATAAGTACCGTAATTTCCGGCGTATAATCCGCAGCTCAAAGAGTCGTTTTTCGACCCAGAAATTTTATTCAATAATTGTAGTTAAATAATTACAGCCATCTTTTAAGTTACATTTTATAAAATAATATTTCTGGGTCGAAAAACGACTCTTTGAGCTGCGGATTATACGCCGGAAATTACGGTACTTTAAATGTATTTATTTGTACAAAATCCAAAATAGTCTAATATTCCAAAAATTACAAATACGTCTAAAGAATACAACATCAGTAGGCCTAACGCATATTTCATATTCGGAATGTTTTAATGTCTGTAATTAGTGGAGGTGTCACTTGGGAATTCTTCATTCAACAACATGTGAAAGTACACGCGCGTACTGTAATATTACATTTTATGATATTTAGCCCTCTTTGTACTGAGGCTATGTAATTTTTGAGCGTTGTTAGATTTTTCATGTTTTGTAACCAGAAAATTAGTTTAATAAGATTTAACTTCTGTCTACAAGGTATCTATTTGATTTAATTTATTAAATCGAACTTATTATTGTTTCTGGTTGCTTCGAAACGTGAATTAAAAGATTAACGGGAACAAAAAAATACGCCAATGCTAGTAGGAGAGTCAAAAATGCTAACTGTTAATTTTTCTTAATTTATTTGTTAATTAATGTATTGTTTGATTAATGTGGTATTTAAGTACTTTCTGATTCATATGCTTGCTTTCTTAGTTTAAAGGATTTCATCGATTATGTATTATAAAATTATGTTTATAAAATAAAGAAATTAAATAATGTCTTTATTATATTTAATCATTTACATAATTCCGATTTTTCCGGTTAGAAAAGAATAGGTACCATAACATAAAAACTTTTTTGAATGGATATATAATATAAGTAATTTAAAATTATTTATTTGCTCAAATTTCAAATTAGTTTTACATTCCGAAAGTATAAATTCATTACATGATTACAATTCCAGTAAGCCTAATGCATATTTAATACTCGGAATATTTTCACATCTCTAATTACCGGCGGTGTAACATGGGAATTTTCATTTTGATGTAAAACTACCTCACACGTGCTATAACTTTATATCATATTTAAAATGTAAACTACTAGTATTTGAAATATATCTGTTAAATAATATAACATATGATTAATGCGTTATTTAAGCATTCCTGACTTATATGCTTGTTTTGTTTATGAAATTTCATCGTAATTTATTTAAATATCTTTTTAATATTTAATCCTTCATTCTAAAAATAAATCCCATAGATTTTACCGAAAAATCCTCTAAGCAATTCTACCAGTTTTCCCCTGCAGTTTTTTGGATGAATGCAATTTATGGCACAAAGGCCCTTTA
The DNA here is from genome assembly GCA_963931845.1 of Maratus michaelseni. Classification (NCBI taxonomy): domain Eukaryota; kingdom Metazoa; phylum Arthropoda; class Arachnida; order Araneae; family Salticidae; genus Maratus; species Maratus michaelseni. The sequence goes on from OZ007586.1 coordinate 186,170,166, forward strand.
TGGCATACTGTGAATACAAGGAGTTAAAAAATAACATAAAACTACATTTAAAAAATTATTTTAAAACATCGTCATAAAAACATAAATACATAATCAGAAATCTGATGTGATGATAAATAATGTAATTAAAACCATTGAAGATTGTATGTGAAAACGAAGACAACTTTACATAATTAAAATCTATACAATGATGCGGGGACGAAAAATGAAGTATAAAAAGTCCAATGTATGTAGCATAAAGCATTTTATGCTAAATCATAGATCAATAAAAGAAAATCAGTTAAAATCACATAGACTCAAGTTCCTCAAAACAGTATTTTCCTCATTTGTGTCAGTTATAGGACTCCGATTAAAATAGTTTCTTCCGCATACAGGAGAAGCTGTATGGAATTTTTAACAATATTAAATGGTGGTCCAAGGCGTGATTTCTTGTTTTTTATCTTCACAGTATTCCACTGTGAAGATTATTGAGATGAAGTTTTCTTTTTCTGTGCTATGTTTTTCCTTTCTTTGCTGTAATAGGAAACATCAGATTTTTCAAATTTACTTGACGACGGAACAGAAGATTGCTTTGGCTGAACTTTAGATGAATCTGTTGTGACAGGGTGAGAGGATGATGGTAATCTAGAATGTTTAGAATTACCAGAGTATTCTATTGTGACAGGCTGTGATGAGTGCGGCCAGAGTTTTAATAGGGGCATATTTCTTTGATTGCAACAAGACTGCATATCGCGGAATTTTTTTCCAGCAGTGCCAGATGACAATGCCGACGAAAAAGCTGGAGTTTAAGTGTTTATTAGCCTTACAGATTATGAAGATTATTTTAATAGACTACAATATGAAACACCAATAGATGGGGTTCTCGATTCAATACGTTTACGTGCTTCATGATATGACAGATTTTGAGTAATTTTAAGAATCAGAATCTCTTTCTATCGGATCCAATTTGGGCAAGAGCGTGAATAGGCTGTGTGAATACCTTGACAGCTGGTACAGCGTAGCATTCAGAATTTTCACAGTTTGTATTATCGTGTACGATTTCTGCACAGCGAGCACAGATAACGGAACCACTACAAGATTTTTCCCCATGGCTTGCATTATAATCAACGGGTCCCAAATGGTCCGCCAACTGAATAACAATAATTTTTTCCAGAAAATTCCATGTTATTTTTCTACATTTCAGAAAAAATTTACCTCTGAAGGTGGTTTCTGCAAAATTTGCAAGAAAGGTTTAAAAATAAAAATTTTCTAACAAAATACCGATATTCTGAAAGCGTACCATTTGGGAGACTTGAACGGGGCGGTTAAGATAATTGTCTCGCTTCTTGTAGTAAAGTAGGATGATTGAATGTAAAAATTATATGTTTTGTAGTTTAAATTATATCATTTCTACGGGATGTGATTCGGCGTACATCAAAAACTTTTTGTTCGCTTACATTTTCTAGGATTGTTTCTTTTGTAGAGTATGAAAGGTCAGGTTCAGATATTATACCACGGCTACTATTCGGATTTGAATGGTCCTGAACAGTGGCGTAGCGTCAGGGGGGGGGGCACGATGATTTTACTACCAGTATAATTATATACTACATTTAGCCTTATTTAATCTTTGAACAGTATGAAATAAATAAGGCCAAATATAGAATATAAAAATACTGGTAGTAAAGTCACCCGTGCCCCCCTTGACGCTACGCCTCTGGTCCTGAAATGATTCAGAAGGGACCTAGTCATTCGAAAACACTGGCAAGCTAATGTTAAACATATGGGAGCGTTCTTTTCAAATTTCTAGCTTGTATTTTAATACTTTTAAATTACTTTTAACAATTGATAGTTTTTTTTTAACATTAACTTGCGAACTTTATCGTGTGACAAGCGTAAGCTCTTAAAAACCTATACTACTCATGAGAAATTTCTCTTAATCCAAACCAATAGCAGCGTTCTTTTCAAATTTTTCGTTTACATTTTAATATTTTTAAATGATAATTTTTTTGCATAGGCTGTCTGAGTTTGATTCTAATTGGGATTTTGATTATTTTTCGATGTTCGTTACAGTTTTTTTATGAGGATACTTTCGCTTTCGGATCTGGCAAAATAAAAGTATCTGCAACCAAATCCGAAAAAGAAAAAAAGTACCTTGTTAGAGATCGACTCCAGCTACCCTTTGAAAAAAAATTATTTAAAAGCTTAGGCTCTACGAGCCTACGCTGGACACGCGAAAACACTCGCAAGCTAATTTTGAACCGATGGCAACGTCTTTTTCCAATTTCTCGTTTTAAAGTGAATACTTTTATAGGATTTTTTTATAGAATATCTCAGGTCAATCTCTAAGGTTGTACTTTTGTAGTTTTCCGATTTTGGTTGCCTTTTTTTCCAAGGGAAATTTCAATTTCGAAATCGGTTCCGAAAGTGAAAGTATCCTCATAAATATCTGTTACCAAAATCGAAACAGTACAAAAGTACAACGTTAGACATAGATCTCAGATATGCTACTAATAATATACTTTGAAAATATTGAAATGCAAACAACAAATTTGAAAATAACGCTACTACTGGTTTAACATTAGCTTGCGAGTGTTTTTGCGTGACTAGCATAGGCTCTTAATGGGTTAAGATTATTTATTTATGCTAACTTCAAATTAGTTTTATATTCTTAAAAGAACGTAGCTGCCAACTTTTACATTTTTTTTTGTTACCACTAAAATTAAACAGAAATTTCTGTCTTTTTTAATCGCATATTTCGGCGATTACTATTAAATTTTAATGCTTACCTGCAAAAATTAATTGTACTCTTTCTTTGCCTTATTCTTGTTTCTTAAAAGCAAGCATAAAAGTTGGCAGTTATGAAAGTATATATGAATACAACCTCAGTAGGCCTAATTCATATTTAATATTTGGAATATTTCCGTATCTGTAACTACTGGTATTGTCTCTTGTGAATTTTACTTTTGATCAGTAATATGTAAAACTACATCACACGTGTTGTAGTTTTACATCTTATGGTGTATATCATAGTTTCCAAATCTCCCCAATTTTGGACACCACTTTTTTACTAATATATATATATATATATATATATATACATATCTGCTTTACTTAATAATACAAATATTTTTATTTGGAAAATATGGGGTCTAAAATTCTTGAGAGTTCGCAGCTATTGTATGTCAAACATGTTCAAATGTACAAATTTTTGTACTAACTTTTTGAAAGGTACTTTTTAATTAATATATAATTGAATTAATATGGTATATAATCATTTAATGACCCATACGCTTTCTTATTTCATGTATTTCATCGTAACTTATTTTAATATATTTTATTTATCATATTTAATGATTTGCATAATACCGAATTTCTTTTTCAGAAAAAAAAATAGGATTCATTGCATGAAAATCTTTTTTAATGTATTTCTAAGATAAGTATTCCAAATACTCTAAGTATTTTAAAATTACTTATTTCCACTAAACTCCAAATTAGTTTTCCATTCGGAAAAGTATAAATGTGTCAAATGAATATAACCCCAATAGGCTTTATGTATATTTTATATTTGGAATATTTGCGTGTCTCAAATTACCGGCGGTGTCACTTGGGAATTTCACTTTTGATCATTAACATGTAAAGCTACATCACTCGTGCCATAATTTTACAGCGTATAATATTTAAACTGTAAAGCACTAACTTTTTCAAATTTATTCGTTAATTAATGTATCATATGATTAATATGCTAAGTTTTCGTTTGTTCCATGACGAAATGAAGTTATTTGAGGTATAAAATTAATAATCATTTTACATAAGTTAATTTTATGTTAGCTTGTGTCGATATTTATTTCGTTACATAAAAATTCCATTTGGGAAAGTATTTTGTTAGCAAGCTGTAAAACTCAGTAGGATGGTAATATGCGGTTTTGGAAAGTATGGGGAAATACACGAAATAAATATAAATCGTATATAACTCCGTAATAAAACATAAACATTAATGTATAATTTACATGCATAAATTGTTATTGCATCAAACGAAACTTTTGAGACAATGTATACAAATAAAGGAAATTTAGAAATATCAAATGAAATTAATTTTATATAGTATTGGGTTGTTCGAAAAGTTCGTGTCAGTTGGAAAAAATCAATTCGTACCGGAAAATTCTATCATTTAATTATTAGACACTGATTACGATATCTAATGAGCCCCACCAGTGTAGACGGGAGGTGCTGAGTTGAAACCTAACCGTTTGGAGTTTTCAGTGGTTTTCTTCAACCCATGCCGTAAATATGGGTTAGGATCCCTTCGAAAGACTCCCACGGAGGGCAATCCAGTCTAGAACCTATATTCCTCCAGCAGATAATCGGTCGTCATAAAATTAGCCAGCCAACCGATACCTACTAATTCCTAATAATTAACCATTTGTGGGGCAAATCACTGCCATTGCTAGAATGTTGAAAAGAGTGAGTGACACCGGAATTGACGAACAAATTTATTTTGAAAAAAGAAAAAGCCATATCTTACATACATAATAAACGGAAAATTTTATACCAAAATTCTGGTACCATTGCGGCATTTGGAAATTAAACTTAAGTGGTTTCATAAACGTACCACCGCCCTTGAAAGGGTTAACGGGTAGGTAAAAATTTCCGGTACGAATTGACAATATATGAAAATTATAAAACATTCTAAAATTTGCATTGCAGAAAAAGATAAAATCTAAGTAATTTTTTTAAATTTTATATCTATTTTTTTACTGATCCATTTTATAAAATAAGGCTCCCATCGTAAAACATTTTATCACATATACCAAAATTCTGTTAGTATCGCCAAAGATATTTTTTAAAGAAATTATGCAGATTGTTATCGAACATAAACGTGTGTAATAGAAATATCATTAGGGCCTCATACATAATTCTACCAATATCTGTTACTTACATCTGTTTTTGAGGTAAACAGTTGCTTAAAGAAGTGTTTTCTAATATTTTCTATATTGATTACAAGAGCAGTTCAACTGATTTCTTTGTGAAAATTTTTGCAAGCAAATGCTTTGTTTTCTTTACGTATTACTGAAAACACAAAATGTTTAGCTACTCAATGAAAATGGCAACAGATGTTTCCCTAGGAAAAAATAATTTTATATTTTTTAACAGTTTAAGCGAAATTAAATGATCGATTTCTCCCACACATTTAATGCAATTCAGTATAAATGTTGCTTAACTATTTTCTTTAACAATATTGTTAAAGTATAAAAGAAACATTTCATCAGTTTGATGGATAATATCACGTATAAAACAATACTGAAATTAACAAAATCATTAAATGATCTGATAAAGAATATGGAGTTTGAAACAATGTTGCCAGTTTGGCATCTTTTTTATTCAGAGATTCTGCGATAATTCCGGAAATTCCGAAAGATATTTTTTTATTTTATGTAAACACAAAATGTCTCTGATTAAATAAAGTAAAAATTACTGTTCGATATTTCTAGTATGAATTTGAAGTTTCTGAATAAAAAATGAGATCAAACTGGTAACACTGGTTTAAACGGATTATCACAGGTGCCAACCTGCAGGTTTTTTATGTCAAAAAAACACGTTTTGTGCCAATTTCTTTTCATAATAAAGGAAATCAAAGAAGTACCGCATAAAAACAAGACACACTATTAAATCATTTTACTAAATACTTTTTCTGGTTTCAGATATTATTTACTGCTTGTAAAAACAGAAGTTTGGCAGCTATGGACTTTGAAAGAAGAAAAATAGAAGATATTTTATTACCAGCAGCAGAATTGCAGGTGAATGTTTGAGGATTTTTAGATACAGTCACAGATGCTTTGTGTGAACACATTTAACCCTTAAATGCCTAGTGTATCAAATTTACAGCACTTTTTATTTAACTTCTGATAAATAAATAAAGTTCTTCGAACCACTATATTTATATCGAAATATTAATCCTGTAAAAATCACATAAATATGCTACTAAATAAAGTTAAAAAGTATATCTTAAAATTTCTGGTGTCTAATCCTTAATATAAGTAAAAAAAAAAACACAATTCTAAAAGAAACTAGTCGGATGTGTCAATCCCAAAACTTTATTCTATCTCACACAAGTTTCGCGCGTACTAAAAAGAATCAGTACCAATTTATATCAAGGTCTAACCGAATCTAAAGTTTTATTAAATTCCGTGCTTTAGTTCTTGAGATATGATTTTTGCTAAAATCGTGTAAATCCTGCAAAATGCAGCATAGCAGTCTCACCTGCTGGGAAATTTAGACCAAAAACTAATCAAGAACAACGTATGCCAACGTAATCAACGTATGTCAACTAAATCTGAAGTTTGATGAAAATCTGTGCATTAGTTCTTGAGATATAGTTATCGTGTTATTAATGAAAAAAGTAGCATATCAGCGCCACCTGTTGGGCTATTTACACAAAAACGTAAGCAGCACCTATTTATGTCAAGGTCTAACAGAATATGAATTTTTATGAAATTTCGTGCATTCGTTCTTGAGATATAGCTAGCATAAAAATCAGGAAAAAAGTGGTATAGCAGCGTCACCTGTTGGGATATCTACACCAAAACGTAATCAGCGTCTATTTATGTCAAGGTCTAACTGAATCTGAAGTTTTATGAAAATGAGTGCATTAGTTCTTGAGATAGAGCTACTGCGGATATCGCAAAAAAGGCAGCATAGCAGCGCCACCTCTTGGGCGATTTTCACCAAAAACTAATCAGCACCAATTTATATCGGGAATTAACTGAATATAAAGTTTTTCTTAATTTCGTGCATTAGTTCTTCAGATAGAGTGCCCACAAACTTATTGTCACATACAGACAGACAGACAGAGTCACAGACTCACAGACAGACATTTTCTAAAAACAGTCAAATCGTGTTCAGGACCTTCTATAACGTACAAATTCGTGGAAAACCGGAAGTCGAAAATTTTCATGAATCCAATACTTTCTTCTTGTAAAGATAGAAGAAAGTAAAAATCCTGCATTTAAGGGTTTGGACAACAAAAATTTTAAGATATATTTTTAACTTTATTTAGTAGCATATTTAAGTGGTTTTCGCAGGATTAATATTTCGATATAAATATAGTGATTGCGAAGAACATGATTTATTTATTAAAAGTTAAATAAAAAGCATGAAAATTTGATACACAGCAAAAATTTGATACACTAGACATTTAAGGGTTAATCAGATATTATACATCGAGCCGGCAACAAATTCCCGTCCAAACTCGAATTGAAAATACTTTTACTAATCCATATTAAAAACTTTTTTGGAATTAGACTGCTAGCGTAAAAGTTTATATCATATGCATCAAAACTGTTACTAATATCACCGATTCCCCAGCTATAATTTAAAAAAAATTTCTTTAGATTGTTATCGAACATAACTGCATTTAATAGAAATATCTTTAAGACTTCATACATAATTCTGCCAATACTTGTTACTTATATCTGTTTTTGAGGTAAACAGTTCCTTAAAGAAGTCATTAGAAACGTGTTCTGTATTGATTACTACAGCAGTCTAACTGGTTTCTTTGTAAAAATGTTTGTAAGCAAATGTTTTGTGTTTTATTTTTAACAACATTTAGAAACTTAAACAAAATATATGTTGCAACGTGCTAAAATCTCAAAATGTAGATAAAAATGGCAACAGATGTTTCCCTAGGGGAAAAGAGTTTTGTATTTTTTTACAGTTTAAGCGAAATAAAATGATCGCATTGTCTCACACATTTAATGCAATTCTCAATAAATATTATAAAACATAGTATATAAAACAATTTATAAATAATTATAAATATTTATAAATATTCAGTGTAAACTACTTTATTTAACAATAATAATAATGAGTAAAACAAATATTTCAACAATATGATGGAAAACTTCATGTATACCGAAATATCATTACAAAGTATCAATACCGAAATTAACAAAATCACCAGCTGGGAAGACCGAGCTACGCTAGGTAAAAAATAGATTTGTGTTCAACTAATCATTGTGCTCAATATAACAATAAATTCCGTGCAGACTGTTCTGAACTACCTGTAGCTTTCTGTTGTATTGTGAATTATTGGTTAAATCGTCTATCTAGGCTCCTGTTGTGAATGTCTTGAAAATTATTTTTGTCATGAAAACCAATTTTTTCACAAAAAGTGTTGGCCAAAATAGGCGACATTATTTCATTTCGCGCCAAGCATATGTTATGGAATTGGAATCTTGAAAGTAAATTTTCCTGCCAAATTTCGCCAATGTTGCCAACATTTCGCCAAATATGGCGAAATATTTTCAACTTTGCGATTTCCTTTACTGTCAGCTGTTTAACAACATTCACATTGGAATGCAGTGACTCGTAATAACCCAAAAATGACCCACTAATCAAATTTTCTCGAATATGTGACTTAGCCTGATGGCATTCTCGTAATCCAATAAGGTAGGATACAAAATTTAGTCAAAATCGTTAGAGCAATTTTCTGATAAATTAGCTTGACCCGTAGTGACCCAAAAATATCCCACTAATCAAAGTTTCTCGAACATTTGACTTAGCCAAATGGTTTTCTCGTAATCCAAAATGGTAAGATACAAAATAGTCTTCTCGTGCCCGAAAACGATAAAATACAAAATTTACTCAAAATCGTTAGAGCCGTTTTTAGATAAAATAGCTTGACCCGTACTGACCCAAAATTGACCCACTAATAGAATTTTCACGAACATGTGACCCAGCCCAATGGTCTTCTTACATCTGAAATCGATAGGATTCAAAATTTGGTCAAAATCATTTGAGCCGTTTTTTAGATAAAATGAGATTGACCCGTAGTGACCCAAAATTGACCCACTATTCGAATTTTCCTGACCCACCCCAATGGTCTTCTCGTGCTCGAAAACGGTAGGATACAAAATTTGGTCACAATCATTAGAGAAATTTTTAGATAAAATTAGCTTGACCCACGGGACCCAAAGACCTACTTATCGAATTTTCTTGAACATAGGACCTAGCCCAATGATCCCCTCCTGCCCGAAAACGGTAGGATACAAAATTTAGTCAAAATCGTTTGAGCCATTTTTTGATGTAATTAGCTTGACACTGACACATAGTGACACAAAATGACTCACTAATCTAATTTTTTAGAACATCTGATCTAGCTCAATGGTTTTCTCGTGCCCAAAAGCGGTAGGATACAAAATTTCGTCAAAATCGTTAGAGCCGTTTTTAAAATAAAATTTGCATATATATATATGTAACACACACAAGATTTGCTCGTATTATAATATGTGATTCAATAGGATGATTGATAAAAAAAAGTATGTAGTTTCAACGGACTATGAAAACATAACAATGCAAGGTATTTCATATTACCTTCAGCAGAATTTTTGGAGTATGTTTAATTTTTTTAGAGACAGGTACATATGTTATATACTTCGATCACGATAAGTCGGTTTGTGACCTTGAATAACTCTTTTGCTAGATAACGCTTTATGCAATGTAAAACTGAGTTCTTAATCTAAGGTTGTGTAACTTGGTCAAATAATATGTATGCGCCTTTAGTCACAATACACATCGAGCCATTTACCCATATGCGCCCAAACACGAATTAAGCTTTGTAATTTTTGAAGATTATTGTCCGAAAACAATGAACACTTTTATAGCTAACACTATTTCTACAAATATAATTTTTGTCATAGATTTGTATTGCATTTGTCCTAGAAATTTAATATAAACATTTCGTTCTGAAATTCTGCTAGCTAAAATTTAATTCTAAAATAGTGTTTGGGACAAGTTTTGTCGAGTCAGAGCCGCCAAACGATTGCAAATGGGTAAGATATCTAAATCAAGCGCAGTAATAGTGGCTGTGATACGTTGTTACAGATCCACTAAATCAAGAATTAAAGGGTAGAGCCAAATACTTTTCTTTTGCGTATCCCCACAGGAAAAAGTCACAAGATTTTATGTCAGGACTTCTGGGTTGCCACTGAGTCCAGGGTTGGTAGTTAGGCATCTTTTTTAGGCAGAAATTCTGAATAGTAATATTTTCTTTGTTTAACGCCAAACAAATCTTGATTAACTAAAGTAAAAATTCTTTTATCAGAATTTCCTGTATGAATTTGTAATTTCTTAATAAAAAAGGATGCGAAATCGACAACTCTTACCAGGACATTTTCGTGTTGTAGTCCACAGCAATCCATATGCACTCTGCATGGAAACATTTGAAACTCCTCTACTAAAATTCTCCAAACAAAGTGTAGTAGCTGTGTATCCAGGGAAAAGGTCAAGTGGGAACAGGATACCATTATTTTCGAATAATAATCGGTGCCTTATTTAATCTCTGAAAATTATTACAAATTTTAGGATTAAATAAGTCGAAGATTACTATTCCAGGGCTCCCAAATGGTCCGCCAACTGAATACCAATAGTTTTTAATAGAAAATTTCATGGTATGTTTCTACAACATTTCCCAAAATATTACCTCCGAAGGTGGTTTCTGCAACATTTGCAAGAAAAAAATAAAAATAAAATGTTTCTAAGAAAATACCGGTATTCAAAAAGCGGACCATTTGGGAACCCTACTATTCAGAAAAATAATTGTACCCTGAGCCAACTTGGCCCCTACATTGAAGTGCGTTGAAATCTGCTCATATCATCTCACCTTCTGCGTTGTTTTTCCCATTACAGATGCAGCCAGTTTTAATGATTGGTCACATGTTATACGTACTATCACCTACATTATTGCTCTCAGTTGCGGGATGCAAACTTTATAAATATTAATATATCTACCTAATGTTAAAAAGTCGTAGTAATTTTCTTCAAATGTTACTGTTTTAAACGAATTGGAAACTGTGTACCTTCTCATGAAGCACCCTGTATAAAACCATGTAAATACATATCCTTTGTGTAAAATTAATCCAATATCGTTAGTGTTGAAAAACACCCAAATTAAGAGGAAAACATTTAGGGTTTTTAAAATAGAAATCGTCGGATTTTACTTAAACTACTTTTTCTAAACAATATCAAAATTACAAACTTACCTATGAAACTATTTAAAATTTTCAATTTGTTATAGTTACAATTGTAAACTTTGGTAAATTTAAGATTAATTTAACATTAAAACTAAATTTTCTCAATAGGATTATTTTTAAACTTCTGTGCATGTTCTTCACAAACGCAAAGATTTTAAAATTTGTACAACGCTATGTATTTTTCTATAAATTTAACTACATTCAAAGTTATGTGGATTTGAGACATTCGAGTAACAGAATATTTTCAGAAATATCATATTTCTGTATTAGAAACTTAAAAAGTTTAGAAATGTTACATGCATTCGTTAGACTTTTATTCATTTTACTATCGTTAAATTCTGTGCTGAAGATCTGTACAGAGAAATTTTAGACTAACAATGCATTTGTTTAAAAGTAATTATTTTATTTAAATATATTTGCATTGATGAAAACTAGTTCTTATATTTTATAGAGAAAATATTGCAGTATTACCTTTAAAAATGAAATTTGTATAAAAATAAAATTAAAGCCTTCTTATACATGTTCCTCAAATTTCAAGTATGCGTATAGTATTGCGACGTCCAGCATTACAAAAAGCGGTTACAGGGAGACAAAAAAGTGGGACAACGACTTATAAATTGGTACATAAAATTTATTAAATCATATTAAAACGGAATCTGTCTATAACGAAAACATGTTTTAAGCATAAAAATTCCATTGTCCCTACTGTAAGAATACTGTACAATTATACCTGATAAGAAGAAAACCTGTTTAAAAAGGAATTTTTCTTCGGTAACTTTTGATTTCGTCTAACAGGTTTTACTATACTAAATAAACACAACAATCTTATACAGTAAAACCTTTGAAGGCGGAATCGCTGGGACAATGTCAAGGATATACTGAACAAAGTATAGTATTTAGTGACCACAGTGAAATCAGTGGAAAAAGAATCGCTATGAACCACAAAACAATCCGTTTATACAGTCTTCCGTATAGGCAGGTAGGTTATAAGGCATTCCTTTCAAAATCTATATTTTAAATTCCGTTATAGACAGGTTTTACTGTATTAAGTTCCACTCGATGCAGACTAACGAATAGCATGGTACAAAAAGAATTTTTAAAGAATGTGTGCATCATGAAAAATCGGGACTTTTGGAGTCCCGCACAGTGGTTACGCAGGGCAGGTCTTGAAGCCTCTGAAAATCGGGACGTCCGCGTAAATCGAGCATCTGACAACACTATAAGTGTCCTTCTTAAATAAAAGAAAGTCATTGTTACAAACGATAGCAGATCTTTAAATCATTCGTACAAAATAACGATGCAAACTCGTGGTGTATGTTTTGCGACCACAATGTGGAGTAACGAGTCGAACTCGTGGTTTATTTTTGTGGCCAGAATGCAATAAAGAGTCACGCTTTTTAACACTTTCCTACATAGTCCAAAAGTGTTTATGAATTCGGTTTGTCTGTCTGCCGTCTGCCGTCTGGATCTGTCCGAGCCCCAACTCATGTAAATATACTCCGATTGTCATGCAATTGATATATGTTATTGTTGTTTACTATAGCTTGTTTGGTATTGAAAATGAAGTGTATAGCATATATAGTTCATTTACAGGGACACTCAAAAGAATTCCGTTACATTACCGGCCTATGAAGAAAAATAGTTGCGGTGAACTTAAACAATGTTACACATTTTCAAACATATTGAAAATCATATATGTCACTGACGTGCGCTACAAGAGGTTTACTATATAATACGGTGTGCATAGCATTCATCGTTCATTTACAGGGACATACAAAAAAATTCAGTTACAGTCCTGTTTTTTCAATAATAATTGAATAATAATGGCTGGAAGTACGTTTTTAATTCTGGTACGTGTTTTTAAATTTAACTCATTTTATGAATATTCCTTGGTGTATATAAATTCTATCGATCCTATACATGGCTGCACAAAAGTTCTCGAATACCTTTCCGTTTATTGGCGGAATTTGCTGCAGGAAAATTTTCAACTCTGCTATGCGTTTCCTAACTAGAGTAAATTTTAGAATACTAGGTAGTATATATACAAGTCTATAGATCCTATACAGGACTGGTCAAAAGAATTCGGAATATTTTCTGACTAGTGGCAATAATTGCTGGCACTGGGTTCTCACATGTGTTGTTTTCCAAATTGTTTACTTACACATTATCTTTCACCATATACTACTGTGAAGTTCTGTTACTGTCTTCTGAATGTAATGTAAAGTGTTTCATAATCTATGCTTGACGCATGATTTTTCTTTCTCGTTTCTTCGTTGCAAGCGTCCCTTGTGAAACTTACTGAATTTCTGGTGTATAAGTCGACAAGAAAATTGGAGAGAAATAACATGATCATACGTTGGAATACCACTATTTTCGAATAGTTTTCTTAGTATTTTTAAATAGCACAATTCGTAATAAATTTATAAAGTTATATAAAGTGAAGAATACTATACAGAAATGCAAGTAGTCAAATAGAAGAGCATGTTATTTCTCTCGAATTTTGGGATCGATTTATATACCAGGAAATACGGTAGTTTGTCCTGCTAATAGTTCATGCATTGTGGCTGATTTTGAATCTTTATTATTCCGTAGCTGCCAATCATACGGCCTTTTTTCCAGTCAAATAAACATATTTTGAACCAAAAAATTTATTTAAGAAGATGTGTATTATTTCTATGGGGTACTTACTTGATTTCATTTATTAAGTAAAATTTCTGGCTCAAAATATATTTATTTGACTTGAATGAAATCGAAAGGTTGACAGCTATGTTATTCTATAACAGTGGTACTCACTATTGTTTGCGAAAATTATTCTCACACCACTAATTGCGTAAAGTAATATTCTCCTAATATAATGAAAATTAATTTTGTGATTAATTAAGTTAATGGTTTCTATTTTAAAATGTGGCATTTCTGCTGCCCGCATATTTATTACAACTGTTCTTTATAGTTAGAAAATAACTTTACAGTTTTATGTAATTGGTCATTTCCTAATTTATGTCGTTTTGCAATGTGGTGCGGCAGTGAAAGATAAACCGGAAATCTCCTACAAAGAAAAAAAAATCTAAGCTGTTTTCTTGATATGACGATTCTTTTACTTGTATTTTTCTATGTACGAAATTTTCGGTATTTTTTTTCCAACGAGTTTATTATAGTAGAACAGAAATCATGCAACGACCTAATAATTCTTAAGAAATTTTGTTAAACTGCGTCATCTTAGCGCATTTTGTCCACGAAATATACAAAACGACTTCCATGCAAATGGGTTAATTAATGTGACCGTGGGGCAGTCGCAAACAAGTTTCAAAGATTTAAAATCTTCTTCCAAACTCTGAATTCTCAACATGACTTTAGTAACTAACTTATCTGCTTCAACATAAAAGAAACCTTGATTTTTTAAAAAATCCATAAGGTTAAGTTTTCAGTTCGTCTCGGGTGTTTACTATAAAGTGGATATTTTCAGAAGAGAAAAAAATAATATGTAGCCGTAAAAGAACATTGAAATTTTAAAATGTATATCCGAAATATTTTCAACAATAAATTGATCTTAACTTTATCCATTAGAGACAGTTTAGACATTTCAAACAATAAGAATTTCTTTTTGGGACAGTTTTAGCTAAATGAGACAGTATTACTTTCTTTCATATAAATGCATAGATGTCATGAATTACGGATTTTGAGTGCCACTATTTTTTTTTTCTTCTTCTTATATAATCACAAAAATTTACCATTATATAAAACGAAGAATATATTTTTTAAATGGTATTCAAAATCTATAATTCTGGTCTCCAATGTAAATGTATACTTGCATCGTGAGACTGCGAGAATTCTGATTTGATGGCTGTGGGTATTATAGCCTGAATGGAGTTGTTTCTTAGCTTCGAATTGCCATTTCAATAGAAGACTAATCACGCTGAGTCTCCATTCTATCTCTCTTGGACACATAATATCAGCAAGAACATAAATACATGCTTTCACTAAATGAACATCAGGTAATAATTTTTTTCTCCAGATTTAGAAATATGTCGCTTTTGTTAACATTCAGCATAAAAAAATATTAATAATAATAATAGTTCAGCTTTTCAACATATTACAATGAATCGTTAGTAGGGGTTTTATATGCAAATTTACAACACACTTGCTTTCAAAAAGGAAACTTAGTACGCGCGCCACAGATCAGAAACTTTTATTTTGAGTATTTTTCGTTGGAATGTATATGTGTCAAAAGGGTGAAGAAAGTAAAGTTTGTATTTAAAAATTTGATAATAGATATATATATATTTTAATTTTTAAAGACAATTTTATGTTAAGTAGTCTTTACCTGCTCATTTAAAGCATTTTTTAAATAATTCTAAAACAATTTCTCGATTTAAATTTAAGTGTTTTATTGAAAAATCGAAGCTAATCATAAGTTTATCATAATTATGTTTCTTATCATTAAAATTATTTATGACAAGAAACTGATATAGTATATGTAATAAATTTGCGATACAGTCATTTATTTTAAACTAATAAATATTCTGAAAGATAATAATAATCGTCTAATTAAATTAACTTGTCGTACCTGTATACGATATTGACTTATTTATTGCCGACAAAATTAGATAATTAAAAGTGGAATTAAGATAAATTTTTCTTAATAAAATTTATCTTAGTGTAATTACCTTAGTGTAATTTCAAAGAAGATCAATCTGTTGCCTTTTAAAAAATAGCTTTCATTATTTCGCATTAGAAAAATCTCTCCAAATTTAAATAAAATTGCCAAAGATCCGAAAGTAATGATACTTTTCTACTCTTCTCTAGATCTGCTCCAGCTTCATTTTCCAAAAATTAATCAGTCAGTAAAACCTCTTCACATCCGCACCTCACTCTTTTACATTGTAATTAAAAAAATTTACAAGTGATGCCACATAAGCAATCCCCAATTGAATTGTAAAGTGTCTTTTCGATTTTATAGGCTAAACGCATGCAAAGAAAGCAAGGCATGGAGACGTTAAAGAATGCTCTAAACGTAATTAGGTGAATAGGATAAAAGCTGGCTTAAACCGGTTTCACTTTTAAAACCGTTTTTCGTTTCCTATCTATCATTCAGAAGAATCCTGATAAATAGTACCGTTGAAAAGTATACAGAAGAGCTTCCGAGGTTTTTACTTGCAAATGAAGCCCGACTGTTTACAGTTTCTATTTATTTCTTCAGCTGAAATCTCCCATCTAAATCCTATTTTATCTTTCTCCTATTTGGCAACAGAATAGAAGTTTTACTCTTTTGCACTTTTTTTTATTATTATTATTTATATTCTCGCGCTGCGGTTCGCAACAATTTATTTTTCTTAGAAATATTTTTTTCTATATGTTTATTTCTATTCATTCTTATATATATTGGAAGTATTATAACAATAAGGAAAGAAATATATTTTGTTAGTGTGGAAATCTTCTTTAAAGTGAAAAATGATGAATGAAGGGAATAAAGTGTGAAACATTACATAAATGGTGTGATATGTTAAACTATTTATTTTTCCTGGAAAAGTCTTATGTAGCGTCATATCATAAATATTAGCTTAGCACTCCTTATTCCATGTTATTTTTTGTACTGAGATACAGAGATTAGAGGAAAATATTTTTCATTTAAACTTTATCATTTTTTAAACCGATATTTATTATTTCACTAAACAGTGTTGTTAAATATTCGTTGCAAATATCTCATTTTCTTTCAACTTTCTTTTCTGCTCTTTATTTTATAAATGGTATTTCCAACTTTAAAAATATACCGTAAAATCGGGTTAATTGGACCATGTGGTGTTACTTGGACCAAAAACAATAAACATGTTTTAAATCAGCACTAGCTCTACTGTGTTGAAAAGGGTTGCCATATTGACTTCATTTTTTAATTAGAAATTCCAAATTCATATCGAAATTTCCAAAAGAAGAATTTTAATTTAGGAATCACGAAATGTCTGTCATCAAATAAAGTAAAAAATACTATTCGGAATGTCTGGTATGTATTCGGAATTTCTGAATAAAGAAATAGGCCAAACAGGCAACACTTGTTGAGAATATTGAAGTGATTCACCCAAGGTGAGTATTTACGAGTCGCTTCAACTTATCCCGTGTAATAGCACTTTAATAGACAAAAATTGAAGCGATTCTTCCGTTTTACAATCATTTCATTGGCTGTTACTGGAAAGTTCTTTCTCTCGTCAGATTTCCATTCACCTGATTGGCTTTTCCACGCGATATGGGTCCGATTCTGAGTAAAGGCGACAAAATTACTCTGACAATAAAAAGTAGCTTGTTTTTCTAGCAACTCTTTTGATGCCATAGGTTTAACATGCTGTCGCCCGAAAGTAGCGGTAACTTTGACTCCTCGTGTAATAGCACTGTAACTGCTAAAAGCCGTGATCAACTACGTATCAACTCTTTCCGCCTTCTTCCAGTTAGAGGAATGTTGCTTTGTGATAAAAACAGGAAATTTCGTGACGTGATACACCATCGCACATTCTCCACCTCCATATCTTTCCACACTCCAGTTACATACTAGGTGAGATTTTACATTTCATATTTAGTCCTTAAGAAAATAACAAAAGTGTTAGGCAGATAGAAAACACTTAATACATTTTTACAGCTCCAAAAATGTAGAATAACTTTTTCATCCATTATTCTCTCTCATTAGAAGTAGTTAGAAAGAATAAAGGGCTGCTGAAATATCTCATTCAGCATCGTAAATTTTATGATTATTTTCGATGCATTCTTTGCATTCGCAAGTTTAAAAAAAACATTCGTATTATTAAAGTAACTCTACCTATGTTATTTCTAGTTTTTGGGTCTTGCTTGAGCCATCGCCTATTTAAATTTCTTATTTTATGAAAAAAATGGGTTCACGTAATGGGTCCATTACATGAACCCAAATTTCAGTAATAAATTACATAAATAAAAAATTTTAATTTGGGTTTCAAAAAGACAAAAGTCTTAGAATGCTCTTAATATCACAAAAAAAACGCGGTTAGCAGAATAATTAATGCTTTTTAACACTTTCCAACCTAGTTGAAAAGTGTTTATGACTTCGGTTTGTCTGGCCGTCTGCCGTCTGTCCGTGCTCTAACTCCCGTAAATATGCTCGGATTTCCTTGCAATTCTTATATGTCATTGTCGTTATCTATAGCACGTTCCCTATTTCAAGTGAAGTGCGTAGCACTTATAGTTTTTTTACAGGGACACTCAAAAGAATTCCGTTACATGACGGTCTATGGGGAAAATCATTTGCGGTTTATTTTAATGATGTTACACAATTGCAAATACATTGTAATTGATATATATCACTAAGGTGTATTACAAGAAGCTTTATATGGAATAAGGTGTGCATAGCACTTATAGTTAATTTACAGGGACAGTCAAAAGAATTCCGTTATATTACGTCTATGGAGAAAAATCGTCTGCGGTTTATTTAAATAATGTTTCATTATTTTAAACGCATTGAAATTTATATATATCACTAAGGTGCATTACAAGACGCTTACTACAGAATATTGTGTGTATAGCAGTCATCGTTCATTTACAGGGACACACAAAATAATTCTCTACTGTCTGTTAACAATAATTCTTGGAAGTGTGTTTTAAGTACTGAACGCGATTTTAAATTTAACTCACTTTTTGTTTATTACGTGGTGTGTATAAATTCTGTAGATCCTATACAGGGAAGCACAAAAGTTTGGGAACACATTTCCGTTTATTGACAGAAACTCCAGAAGGAGAATTTTAAACTGTGCTATGCGTTTCCTAACTAAACTAAAATTTAGCATCATATGTAGTATATATACAAATCTATAGCTCATATACAGGGCTGAGTAAAAGTATTCGGATATTTTTCCGAATATTATATATGTTGGAAATTCCTGAAATTACGTTTTTAAATACGTTATGCATTTTCCAAATTGTTTACTTAGATGATATATTTCAGCTTATTAAACGGTAATTATTTGTAAAATTATTTTGGAAGCGTTGGAAAGTGTTACATAATCTATGCTTGATGCATGATTTTTCGTTCTTGTTAATGTCATATACTTAAATGATAAATATGAAGCAAGTTTTAAAAGTCAACAATAAACTATTGTTTCTATACATTAAATCAACGGTACTTACACTGCGGCCCGTAAGCTGCAGATATATCACTTTTTAATAGAAATCTTCACCTTATTTAATCACAGAATTTCTGTCATTAATAAGGCGAATATTGCTTTTCGCAAATAATAGTGAGTACCTCTGCATTAAATCATTATTTTTAAAAGTAGATGACTAACACGTGCAAAATAAAAATGTATTAAATGCGTGCGTATATTTTCATTTTCAGAAAATATCAAATGTAAAATAAGAATACAATTTGTTGCATGATTCAGCGGGACGCATTGTTTTGGGAAAAAAAGCTGCACTTTTATGGGTCCTTTATTAACTTGACTGTGCAATGTTATTGGACAATCTCTAATACTATTCTGATGACCAATTTTTCACATATATTTTGGCCCACTGATTCTTGAGACATGGTTTTTAAGTTGAAAGGGGGAAAGGGGATCATTCCTTTTATTATCAGATTCTTGACTATCTTGGCTTGTTGGCAGGTACGTCTAATTTTATTCAGTTCATAAATTGCTTTATCACACCGTTCTGATGCTTATCTATTGGTTAAGGCGCTGGCTAATAAGCAAAAGGTGCCGAATTCAAATTCCAATTCAGGCACGGATGTTTGTAGTGGTTCGGATTCCACTTTAAGCAGAGGTCCCGATATGTTTAGTCCTCGTGTGCCCCGTGATGTCCGCAACCAATCAACCAACCACATGGTAAAATTTTTGTTACGACGTTTTACTCTTGTGCTATTCCGACTTCTTTATCTATTTCATAGTAGCAACAGTACATGAAAAATTCGTCCTCATACTCAAGAATTTTATAGTTTCTAAAGTTAATATTATCGTTAGAATCTTCATTTATCATTTCATCAGATAACTTAGAGGGAATTCCCCAAAAGTACATGCTTTTACTTGACCATGTTTGTTAAATGAGGAATATTATATTTCGTATGTACCTGCCATGATGTCAGTCAACCAAATATAAAATCCTCGACAGCTTGTTTAAGCTCCAGGAGTTAGCTTCCTTAAGCCTTTTGTTAACTAAAAATTCAATCGAGAAAGCAAAGTAAAAATAGTAATGGAATTGCATTTAATAAACCATGCTTATTCCCTAATAAAAATATTTGTTAAAATTTATATGAAGTACAATTAAAGTCAATAATTTTGACCATTTACCTAGAGCCCCATATTTCTAGGAATTTTTTGAAGGGGAACTTTTTCGTTGCCGCCTACCTCTTGCATTCAAAGCTTGATTCATTGATCCATTTCTTTATTCTTTCCTTAAATATACACCGCTATTATTACACAAAATTTTGGATTAAATATTTTTTTAAAAGCATGATTCTCCCTATTTTGATCATCTGAAATACGCAATTAAGTATCCGGCCAAACTGATATACTTTGATATAATTTATATCACTTTATATCAGTGATATACTTTGATATATCACTATGTGCAAATTCTTAAATATGTTATTTCAACAAAATTCAATTATTCGCAGTTTCCGCTTTTAAACATAATTTCAATTTAATATGTTAAAATACTTCTGCTTACTTTAACTACTTTACTTAACTACTTATAAACTTACTTATTAAGAAACCTTTCTGTATTTGAAAAGTCCCATTCGTTGCTAATACATCCCTCAAAAAATCGGACACAAAAATGCGATGAAAATTTTAGAACTCTAGTTCAAAACATGTCGTCATTTCCTTCCGGTTGATGAAACAGACCTTCAATGCCGTGACGTCGGTGGGAGTTATTTGACATTCAAAGATAAAAAACAACTGGTAATCTCCATTTTGGAATTATCCCCCGGATTTAGGAAGTATTGTTGGAGATGAATAATTAACGATGTCTACTGCAATAAGAAATTCTTCTCGAAGTAACACTTTAAATGCAGTAACATGTTTCGCGTTTTGTTCCTGAAATGCAGCTGTTTGATTATGTCACAATTATTTACGGTTCTTGCGTTAAGAGCCTACGCTACTCACGCGAAAACAACGCTCCAGCTAATGTTAAGTCTATGGGAATGTTATCGCGCGATTTCTCGCTCGCATTTTAATATTTTTAAATGATTTTTTTGCATAGGATAGCTGAGGTCAATCTCTAACGTTGTTAGATTTTACTTTTTAGCTTTTGGTTACGGTTTTTTTATAAGCGAACTTTTTCAATTTTGGAACCGGTTGGAACCGGTTCTGAAAGTGAAATTATCCTTATATAAAAAAAACTGGATTACCTTCGCGCGATTACCTTCCCATAGACTTAACATTCGCTGGAGCATTTTTTCGCGTAACTGATGTAGGCCCTTAAGATTTTAGGTACGAGAACTTTGTCACATTTATGGCTCAGCACATTTAAGCACATTGAGCTGTCTATATTAAGTTTAAAATTACAAATATAAATTTTCCAGTTGTATTGTGTTTTTAAACAGTTTAAATTTCTGTAATTCATCTTCACAGAGATTAACAGTAATTCAGAATATTAATGGAAATGTTTGTGGCTCGGTCACGCTTTCGTATTGCAAAAGATTCATAATCACAAGTTCACGAAAACAACAATTTTAATCAACAATGTATAGGAATTTAGCATTTAAGCTGGTAAACTAATAGGATAACTTATTTATCTCGAATAGTAAGAAGAATTAAAAAAGGGGGGGGGAGACCTTTCACAACATCAATCATTTTATGAACTCAGTCTAAAAATGTCCCACACTTTTTTGGATAGTTGCACACTATATTATAACACATACTTGCATTTAAAAAACACAATGATTCTTTTAACTATAGGGAGATTCCTTGAATCTCAACAAATTTCTTTATTGAAGCACAGGAAAACAATTTCTTAATGAGTACCGCAAACTCGCAAAGACCTGGCTCTAATAGCTTTATCTAGAAATTGGCTTCATCTTCACGTAACCAAACAAGCTCGAGGCAACTTGCTGTCTTTCACTTAAACAGATCAGCGAGTTCCGCTCCAAATCCGCTTACTCTCGCAAAATCCTCACTATTTATAGTTACCAAATAACCACAATCATCTAATCATCTTAACTGCTCAAAAATACAAGTAATAACCCATTACCGAAGTTCTTTCATACTTTGTGACTCTTAAAGAGCGACAGAATAGGATTCAGATTCATACATAAAAGTTAACATCGCAAGACAATACGATTGCAAGCAAAGCCAGGCCGACCAATAGAGTACCCTTATCAAGATGAACGTGGTTTACTGCCGCGTGTTCTATTGAATTTTCTTGATTTAGTATTATTTCGTAACCTTTTAACTCCCAGTATGAAGGGAGTATATAATACTTCATGAAAATCAACTCATAATTTAGAAAAATAATGCCCATTTATTATTCTTTTATTTTATTTTCTCCGGTAAATATAGCGGTATGCTGGTGCTAATTAAAAGCAAAGATGAAACAAAACAATACTTCAGTTTATTTTTGTTGAAAGTTTAAAAATACTATTATAATAATGCCAACAATTTTTAACAATAAGTATTTAACTTCCCTAAATTGTTTTTTCTTTTTTTTTTTCATCATTTCTAATATATTCTACGCATATAAAAACATTAAAAATGTTGTTTCTCAAATTAGAATTAACAACTTCTCCCGGTTATTTCATTGTACAATGTATGAAAATGTTTTGGCATTTATAACACCTTTTTATAATATTTACATTATTTTCTAATCTCAACAGTTTTTTTACGTATTTTAAATACTTATTCGGGAAGTTTATTTTTACATTTTCCCACATTTGCATCATTTCAATTTCCTTTTCACTCACAAGATCTTCCGCATGCAAAAATTCCTTTTGCTTCAATTTTATAATTTTTTTTCTTATCATATGCCTCTTCTGAAACGCTATATTTTTTTAACATATTTAAAACCGGAATTTGTCTCCGTTGCTTCCTCATTATGGCTTCTTTTATTATTTTTATAAAATATGAATTCATTATCCTGCATTTCAAATTCATATTTTAATTGCTGGGTTTGTATTCTTGACATTTTGATAATGATTATTATTATACTTTTTTATATATTAAGTAAAGTAAAACCTCTAAAAACGAAACTTATACATACATGACAAGAATCCAGTATTTTGAATACCTCAATTTCCGAATTACTAATCTTCGTCTTATTTAATCGCAAATTTTTGTAATCAAATAAAGCAAATACTTTTCAATATACGTATCATTCAAAGTAATGATTTACTGATACTTTTCTCCTTTAAAATTTTCCATGCCTATATGCACAGCTGATAAATGAAACTAAATGTTTTATGCCAATGAATAATGTGGCGAATAACAATTTTATTTTTTTGGAAAATTTAATTTTAACAACAAAACCCGGAAATTGTGGAATATAATTTATCGCATTCTGAAGGGTGATATTTAGTTGAATTAAAGAAGATTAAATACAACTCAATTTTTTTATTTCTAACTGAAATTTCATATATAAGATATAATCCTTGTATCTTTTAGTTAATATCATATGTGGCACATCATATCCTGATTACTATCTAAATTCTTACACAGCATTTACTCAAAATGATGATTATAATCATTATTTCCACGGCGAACTTTTTACGGAGATTATCATCAACTCTCACCTTTGTGTGATGCTTATGACCATAACTAGGGTCAACGATTTAAAAGTCTTTGTAAAATAATACTCGCAATAAAGCAGTTTACTAAAAGCGTACATTTCTTTAGCGCTTCACCTGTAAATTATAGTGTATTATATTCAAAATATTTTTTGCATCCATTAAGATAGATAACCTGAAGTATTTAACGTTTTCTCCAGTTATATTTCATTATCTCGTATAGTTATCTAGCTATTTAAGAAGTTTAACGTTATTACCCATTTAAATAATAAATGACACTAGTGAACAAATATAAACTTTTGTGAAGGAAGTATTAAAGACAATGACCATCGCTTTGTTTGCGTTCATCATATTTAATTTATCTAATGGCTTTAAAAGTTGTACCATATATTCTAGCGTATAACGCGCAGTTCAAACAAAGGTATTTGGAACAATAATTGTCTTTAGCAAGTAAAGTGAAATAATTACGACTCAGCAAAATATTTTATTATAAAACAAAATTTCTGGTTTGAAGGATGTTTGTATGAGATGCACGTTATACGCCCGTATTATACGGTAAATATCAATTTAATTACTGATTTTTTTCTGTAATACTATATATATATATATATATATATATACATAGATGCCAAGTTTTACGCTTTTTTCCAACCACTATTTTTAAACAGAAAATTTCGCCTTATTTAATTCTAAAGTTTCTTGATTAAATAAGACAATTTTTTCTGTTTAAATATAATGGTTGGAACAGTGTTGCCAGTAGGCTACTTTTAGGTAGATTTCATAAGAAATACTACCTATTACATTCTCACCTAAGTTGGAATTTTTGAAACATTTTTGCAGATCTATGCCGATTATGACTCCCAGAACCCAAAACCACCCCCAGTTCAAAACTTTATATGCATATATATATATATGTGTGTGTGTGTGTGTGTGTGTTACTTTTTCATGGACACGATAACTGGAAAAATTCTGCATAAATCTCTTCCAAACTGATACATAAAATCAAAGGGCCTAAAATCTCGGTCAAGTTCGTTAATGGGCAAAATCGAACCAAGGGGGGGGATGGGGGGCTTTTTGTGAAAACAGAAAAAAAACCATAATTTCTTAATTATGATACGTATTGAATCCGTTTAAAGTTATTATTACTTCTAGCAAAGGAGCAAAAAATTTATGTATGACAGATTTTTGATATCATTAAAAATGGCCCCAAGGGGAGGAAAAAGGGGGGGGTTTATAAGCAAAAAAATCATAACTTCGTCAATTCACAAGATATCAAATCCATTTAAATTTATTATTAATCATCTTAATATTATCTAAAACTTTTATATTGACAAGTTTTTTATAGGACCAACCCTTATAGCAAAAAAAAAATTAAAAACAAAAAAATCCCTGCCGGCTCCGCCTGCAATCAAGTTATGTTTCGAAGTGGGTGGTTCCCATCTACCGTATCATGGCAAAAAGGTCATTTCTTCCGCAATTCCCAACAAACAGGTGCCCCATGGTTTGTATCTTCGAAATCTACCTGTGCCTGTAGGCCGAGCCGTCAGGGATTTTTTTTTAATTCAGATTGTTTGATTCCCACTACTTTTCTGAAAAAGTATAATTCGCCTTATTCTCAAATTGGTTAATCTGTCATTAAATAAGGTTTAATATTTTTACTTCTAAAAAGTGATGGCAATCAAGAAATCTGAGTTTTTCAAAAGTCGCCTGCCGGCAATACTGGGTTCGAAAAAAGCACAAAAGTTGGCAGGTTTGCCATATATTCTGAGTTACACTGTGTTGGAATGATTTAAGTTGATGATACAGTTCGGTTACGATTTCTCTTATATCATTCAACATGAAGGTAGAAAGGAGTACATTTAATTTGATAGCATATATTATATCATATAAAATATAATAAACTGATCAAAGATTAAGTACCTCTAGGCAAAGCTAATAGGAAATAAATTAATCGAAAAACAGTATATTAGTATTGACTAATTTAAATCCCTAAATTTTAAGTGCTAAAAAAACAATGGTATTACGTTGTGATTAATTTTTGCAAATAGCTTGGCTTATGAGAAAAAAATATAATTCTCTAAAACAAGCCTGTCTAAAATTTGTATATATGCCTATATGCAAATCAAATTATTATTAAAAAAAGGATCATCACATAAAAGCTAAAAAAGAATACTTAAATAATTAACATAAAAGTTTATTTACATATTAAACAAATTATACATTTAAAACAAAATTAAAGTAATACAATCTTTAATTGATTAGAAATTTGCTATCATTTGTAGCCTTATTAAAATTCCATTAACCTTTAACGTTAGTAAGTTTTACTTTTTCATTTAAATACAAAATACGGACCTCAGTCATCTTTTGATGTAGTCCATAAATTAAGTTTAAATTTATCTTTACAAGGATTTTACAATTCATTATACCAAATTATGCTTAGATTTTACAGTATAAATCCTGAAAGAAATTACAGCCCAAGATAACACATTTATTTCAATATCAATGTTTATTATGCACAAGAACAAATACATGGTGAGATGCCATACTTGATACAGAGGTGCCAAGCTCTAATCTTCCGTAATATGTGGATTAATTTGACCCAGTTTAACAACGTTTCGAACCAGAAAAATTATTTGAGGAATCTTTACTTAGATAATTTCAGATTTCTACATAGAATTTATTTAATTTATTTTTTTTTTTAATTTGGTGCGAAACACATTAAACCTGGGTTAAATTAACCCACATATTACGGAAGATTAGTGGGAGCTTGACACCTCTGCTGATACAAAAGGAAAGGCGGGATTCGTCTCCAGGATTTGTAATCACTGTTGGCAGTGGCTTAGCCAGGGTAAGGGGGGGATCCAGATGCTCCTGATACCACTAATTTTGTAAAGTTTTCTTTGTCTTATGTAATCGGGGAACTTTCTGCGATAATGAAGGCAAAGGAATCTTTACAATTTTACAGGTATTCAGAGACCCTCCCTGGCTACGCCACTGACTGTTGGTATCCGTGAATACTCGTCTCACCGATATTGAAGTATAGTGAATTGCAGTTCTTTTAACATGAGAACGGTGTCTCTTTATTTTGAATAGTCATCAAATGCTATATTTATGCATGACAGAGCATTGCGCTCAAATACTATTATTTAGAGAGTAAATTGCATCTCTTTTTTCATGCTTTCATAACTCTGCAATTTTCTCATTAAAAAAATCAACTATTTAATTTTACAAACATTAAAGTACTGCTGAAGAGCTACCATAAGCAGTTACTTATTGAAACAACTCAGATTGAAGTCTCTTTCTCTTCTCGCTATCTCGTGTATTCTGTAATTTTTTAACTTCTACAGAAAATACTTGTGTCTGTCAAGCTACACCCCTAATTTTAAATTCAGACTATAGATAGATATCAGTGGCTAGTTCATATGAATGAATACTTTCAGCATTTGCTCAAGCTAACACCACACACCTCCACCTCGTGTTGGGGCTACGTGAGTCTGTAATTTTCGTTCCCAGGGCTCTTGACTTGCCCGGTGGTCTCGCCATAAATAACATTAAGTGCCTCGTAAATGTCACTGACATACAACTGTCAATTGCACCTATATGTCATTGTGACTTAGAGACATTTGTTTCGCCGACGGTAATAAAAATTTGTTATTGAAACAAAGACTTGTTTATACGAAATACACATAATAATTTTAATACAGAGGTGCCAAGCTCCCACTAATCTTCCGTAATATGTGGATTGATTTGATCCAGTTTAACCAGTTTTGAACCAGAAAATTTATTTGATAAATCCTTATTTATTTCATTTCAGATTTCTCTGTGGAGTTTATTTAATTTCATTTCTTTAAAAAAAATCTGGTGCAAATTTATTAAACATGGGTTAAATTAACTTCCACATTATGGAAGATTCGCGGGATCCTAGCACCTCTGTTAATATAGTAATATAACAATTGTTATTTTCGGCAATAGGCTCTTTTTGCCGTTAATTTGATATGCTGTGTTGTTTCTACGATGAAAATTTTAGTTATGGTTAATAAAGTTTTCTTTTATATAAAGTTCTGTAAATAAAATTATGGGATTACGCCTTTTCACCCCATCACACTGCTTCATAATTGCTAAGAGATAGAGACATTTTCGTCATAACTATTTATAGACACTGTTTAAAGAAATGAAACTTACTACATATTTAATAGAGATCCTTGTGTATCTTTATTATGCAAGACGATACAGATATTACACGCAGTTTGAAAGCTTACATGCAGTTTAAAACCTTCTAGTATACTGTATAGTCTTTTACACTTGAAAGGAAATTACAGCCTGTATTTGGCAAATAGCTTGCTTAGGTAAAATTGCCTAGGTATAATTGCCTTAATCTTTTGATTACGGGCAAGGACTATACAGTATCTTTATATTCAATCGTACCACAATTTACAAAAACAAACTTCTCTGTGGCAGATTCCTCTTGAAATTATCCTTGTATGGCAGATATTATAATTCAAATAGTGGTACGAATAGAATAAAATATATAATCTCTAGGACGTATTTGTCCCGACCTAGTAATCAAAGGGTTAATGAGAACGTTTTTCTAAAAAAGGATTCCATTTTTTCCTAACACATTTTATTTATGTTATTTTAAGTATTATTTAATGCATATTAACATTTTATACTTTTCTAATATTTTAGATAATTTTTAAATATTTTTAAATACATTTACGGAATATACTCTAAGAAAAACTAGCACAATGTTGGTGATTCACATGTGTTACACGCGCAAAGCACGTGTCTAAATATACTCTTATATTTAATCTGTCGAGAAACTATAAATTGGCTTAAGCTGCTTAACCCTTTTTATCCTGACGGTACTTATAAGTACTACTTTAACCCCTTCGCAACGAGCGTCTTTTACAGAATTTTTAATCTGTTACCACCGGTTTTTCAAATGAGAAATTTTCACCTAATTGAATCGCAAAAATGCTATCATTAGATAAGGAAAACTTTACAAAAAGAAAATAACTGGTGGGAATAATCGAGGATTCTGAGCATCTGAAAAGTAGCTGGAAAATTAATTCAGGATATAAAGAGTTAAAACATTTTTTTTCGATCATTAACCCCTTAATCGTCGCGCCCTTTAAGTGTAGGCTACTGTTTTAAAATTCAGATTGCTTGATTACCACCAGTTTTTTTAAGTAGAAATGTTCGTCTTGTTTAATAGACAGATAAAAATAATGCGAGAATAAAGCCAGTAACACTATTTTATAAAACTGGTGGGAATCAAACAATCTGAATAAAACAGGCGTAACCTATGCTGCCCGTGAATGTCTCGGGCGCGACGATTAAGGGGTTAAACGTCACTATGAAAACTACAACACAATTATGCTAGAGTTTATCCCACTCTGTGGCATTTATGCGTGTTTTCAAAGCATTCAAGGAAAAATATGCTCGACAACGAAATCAACTAGAAATTAAAATTCCTCTGCAGTAATCTCTTATGCTCTGGTTACTCTATTTCATAAGCTACTGGATTAAACATGCAGTATGATAACTTCCAATATACTGCATAGTCTTTTACGCTTGAAAGGAAATTACAACTTGTATTTGGAAAATTGCTTACGTTTAATTGCCTTAAGGAAATCGTTTGTCTAAAAATAAAATTACATTACTTTTACACTATTTTAAAACTTTTTTATCTTGAATATGTTAGCTTAAATATTATTAAATGCATAAAAATACATTAGAGGTTTGTAATATTTTAGATAATTCATTTTTAAAATAAATTTAGGGAATATAATCTAAACAAATCCGGTTCATTCAGTCTGAATAACCCTTTGACGGCTGTATATGAACAATACCATATAATTTTAATCAAAATTTCTAGTTTTTGAGTAACATTTTGTTTGTGATTTATGTGAAAAAAAAAATACTGTATTTATTTATTTTTAAATTTATTTGTCCGATAATTTTGGTGATCTTTTAAAATTACAGCAAAATAATTACTTGTCCCTGAAAGAGTTAACTCATATTATACTTGCAAAGCATGTTGTTATATAACATTTAATCAAATAACTACAAATTAGATTAAAAATCCTGAATATTATATATATCCTGAAATTTTCAGGAATCTCATCTATTTAAGGAGTCATAGGACTTTTAAAATGTCGAAAATTGAAAAAGATGAACATTTTTGCCATTTTGTATCTTAAAAGTATGCATTACAAAAACATAATTTTTAAAGAGGACAATAGAAACATTTTTCTTTCATTTAATTTTTTTTTCAGATCATAATGGGAAAAATTAGTTGTTACAGGTTTTTTTTTTTTTTTTTTGTCTTGTGGAGTAAAAAAAATTGGAATTTATTATGAATATTATGTTTTCAACAAAATAAAAGATGAAAAATTACGTTCACTTTATCGAGCCTACCATACACTATATATTCTGAAACATTCATGAATTTCATCTGTTTAAAGGGTCATGGGACTTTTAAAATGTAGAAAATTGAAAAAAATGACCATTTTTGTCATTTTATATCTTAAGTATGAATACAAAAAGATACGAAAAATAAATATGCATTACAAAAACACCTTTTTTTAAATGTGGCAATAGATGCATGTTTCTTCTTTCACTTTTTTTTCAGATCATAATGGGAAAAATTAGTTGTTACAAGTTTATTTTTATCTTGTCAAGTAAAAAATTGGATTTTATTATGAATATTATGTTTTCAATAAAATAAAAGATGAAAACTTAGGCTCACTTTATCGAGCCTACCATATACTATATATCCTGAAATTTTCATGAATTTCATCTGTTTAAGGAGTCATAAGACTTTTAAAATGTCGAAAATTGCAAAAAAATGACCATTTTTGTCATTTTCTATCTTAAAAGTATACATGACAAAAACACCATTTTTAAAGGTGGCAATAGATACATGTTTCTTCTTTAATTTTTTTTTTTTCAGATCATAATGTGAAAAATTAATTGTTACAGGTTTTTTATCTCGTCGAGTAAAAAATTGGAATCGCAGGTTGCGCGCATGATTACAAAATAATTTCTGCATGTAAAATAAACTTTTTAGTATATAATTATACTTGAGAGTATTGTGCTTACGCTGATTTTTTTAAAGTGTTTATTTATAGCCTTTATGTGATTTAAAAACAAAACTGTAAGGTTCGTACGAACTCCTGGGATTTTCAAGGGATTTACCAGTATTTTCATATAAAAAAAACTCGCTTATGTAATCGCACGATTATGTAAGGCAAGTTTTTCCATAAGAAAATACTTGTTATTCTCTGAAAATTCCAAGAGTCCATACGAACCTTGCAGTTTTGTTTTTAAAACATATAAAGGCTATAAATAAACACTTTAAAAAAATCAGCGTAACCAGAATAATCTCAAGTGTAATTATATATTAATATGAAGTTTCAAAGCTTCTAGAATACTGTATAGTCTTTTACACTTGAAAGGAATTAACAGCCTGCATTTGGCAAATTGCTTACGTATGAAAAATGTGTTAAAAACCTTAATCTTTTGATTACGGGCAAAGACTGGCCACTTTCTTTATACTCAGTCGAACCGCAATTTACGAAAACAAACTTCTTTGTGTGTAGATTCTTTTTGAAATTATCTTTGTATGGCAGAGATTATAATTCAAAAAGATGTACGAATAGAACAGAATAAATAATCTCTAGGACGTATTTGTCCCGCACTCGTAATCAAAGGGTTAAGGAAATCGCTTTACTATGTGCTTTACTAATTAGTTTTAGTGCTTTACTTTAATGCTAATTAATTTTAGTGCTTTACTAAAAAAAGAATTCCATTTTTTAATTACCGTAATTTCCAGCCTATAATCCGCGGATCAAACAATTCTGATTAAACCCAGAAATGTTATTCAATAATTGAATTCAAATATTTCCAGCAATCTAGTAAGTTACATTTTATAAAATAAAATTTCTGGGTTGAAGCAGAATTATGTGATCCGCGGATTATAGGCTGGAAATTACGGTATGTTTTTTTGAGTATTATTTAATGCATATTAACATTTTATACTTTTCTAATATTTTAGATAATTCATTTTTTAAATACATTTATGGATTATAGTCTAAGGCAAAAAAGCACAATCTGTGTGATTAACATGTGTTGCACGCGCAAAGCACATGTGTAAATATACTCATATATTTAATCTGTCAAGAAACTATAAGTTGGATTAAACTGTTTAAAACATTGTTTTTCGATCATTAAACGTCACTGTGAAAACTACAACACAATTATGCTAGAGTTTATCCCTCTTTGAGGCATTTATGTGTGTTTTCAAAGCATTCAAGGAAAAATATGCTCAACAACGAAATCAACTAGAAATTAAAATTCCTCTGCAGTAATCTCTTATGCTCTGGTTGCTCTATTTCATAAGCTACGGGATTAAACATGCAGTATGAAAACTTCCAATATACTACATAGTCTTTTACACTTGAAAGGAAATTACAACTTGTATTTGGAAAGCTGATTACGTTTAATTGCCTTAAGAAAATCGTTTGCCTAAAAATAAAATTCCATTACTTTTATACCATTTTAAAACAAATATATTTTAGCTTAAATATTATTAAATGCATAAAAATACTTTACAGGTTTGTAATATTTTAGATAATTCATTTTTAAAATAAATTTAGGGAATATAGTCTAAACAAATCCGGTTCATTTAGTGTGATTAACCCTTGACGGTTGTACATGTATCATACGACTTAATTTTAATCAAAATTCCTAGTTTTTGAGTATCATTTTGTTTGTGATTTACGTGAAAAAAAATACTGCATTTATTTATTTTAAAATGTAATTGTCTGATAATTCTGGTGATTCTTTAATATCACAGCAAAATAATTATTTGTCCCTGAAAGAGTTAACTCATATTATACTCGCAAAGCTTATTGTTATATAATATTTAATCAGGTAATTACAAATTAGATTAAAATCCGGTAAATTATGCATAACCTGAAAATTTCATGAATTTTATCTGTTTAAGGGGTCATAAGATTTTTAAATTGTCGAAAATTGAAAAAAATGACCATTTTTGTAATTTTATATCTTAAAAGTATGCATTACAAAAGCAACATTTTTAAAGGTGGCAATAGATAGATGTTTCTCTTTTATTTAATTTTTATTCAAATCATAATGAAAAAAAATAGTTGTTACAGGTTTTTTTTTATCCTGTCGAGTAAAAAATTGGAAATTATTATGAATATTATGTTTTCAACAAAATAAAAGATGAAAATTTTGGCTCGCTTTATCGAGCCTACCATACACTATATATCCTGAAAATTTCATGAATTTCATCTGTTTAAGGGGTCATAAGATTTTTAAATTGTCTAAAATTGAAAAAAATGACCATTATTGTCATTTTATTTTTTAAAAGTATGCATTACGAAAACACCAATTTTAAAGGTGGCAATAGATACATGTTTCATCTTTCATTTAATTTTTTTTCAGATCATAATGGAAAAAATTAGTTGTTACAGGTTTTTTTTTTTTTTTTTTTTTTTTTTTTTTTTTATCTCGTCGAGTAAAAAATTGCAATCACAAGTTGCTCGCATGATTACAAAATAATTTCTGCATGTAAATCCAACTTTTTGGTATATAATTATACTTGAGAGTATTGTGCTTACACTGAAATTAACACTAGAACTATCATGAGCAGTCATTTTGACGGTTACCAAATGAATATATTCCGATTCGAACCAGAAATTTCTTTTTAAAGTAAATTAAATATAAAACTCACAGAAATGCGTTAAATTAATAAGTTAAGTAGTTTTAAATAAAATTTCTGGTGTGGAATAGCTTTAAAAAACTTGATTAAAATTCCGGTAGCTCTAGTATTAAAAAAAGTGTTTATTTATAGCCTTTAAATGTTTTAAAACCAAAACTGTATGTTTCTTATATATTGGGTTGGACGGAAAGTTCCTTCCGTTTGGGAAAACCAATTCGTACCGGAAAATTCTGCCCGTCAATCATTAGACATTAGATATCGGAATAACTGTCTAATAACTCAATGATAGATTTTTCCGGTACGAACCATGTTTCCCAAACGGAAAGAACTTTCCAAACAACCCAATAGTTTAGCAATATAAACCAAGAAAAAAAAGTGTTTTCAACAAAATAAAAGATGAAAATTTGGGTTCCCTTTATAGAGCCTACCATACACTATATATCCTGAAAATTTCATGAAAAACTGTTTTTGAAAGCTCATGAAAAAGTTTTTTAACTACCATGTGCGCAATGCCCTAAATCACATTTTGAGAAAAATGACTTTAAAATTATCTTTTTCTTTTTTAAATACTCCATATTTAACAATTATTAAGAGTGTCATTCATTTTGTTTTAAAGTGTTCACAAATGATTACTATTTAACATATATTTTTTTCATTGATTTAATGTTTACAAGGTTTAAAAGTCCTATGACCCCTTAAAACATTGTTTTTCGTTCATTAAATTTTTCTATGAAAATTTTGACAGGTTTATGTATTGGTCTTATTGATGAGCGTTTTCAAAGCATTCAAAGCAATATATGCTTGACAGTAAAATCCACTAGAAAATAAATGCCTCTGTAATAATCTACGTCATCAGCTACAGTATTATACATGCAATATCAATGCTTCCACTATACTGCACAGTCTGATACACTTGAAGAGAAATTATAACTTGTATTTTGAAAATTGTTTATGTTTAAATGCCTTAGGGAAATCGCTTTGCTAAAAACAAAATTCCATTTTTATCTACATTTTTTTTAATTTATGTTATTGTATAAGTATTACTAGCAAGCTACGCCCGCTACGCTGGTCAATTTCTCTTAACAAACTTTTAATCAAGCAAAATATTGACGTTCCATAATTCACTCTTATATTTTGACAGAATAATTAGGCTACTATAATTTGTGACTCGTGCCAATATACACGTCAGGACACGTCGCCCTTATCATTATCTTTTTACGCATGAAGGTTTCGCTATGGTACTCCATTGTGAAATTTGGTAATTTTTGAAATTCAATATTTGAAAAACGGCACAGTCATTAGATTTTAAATTTATATCAAGAAAAATACAATTTTTTACATTTCAAACGACTTGTCTAACAATTGTCAAACGACTTGTCTAACAATTGTCAAACGACTTGTCTAACAATTTTCTGACAAATACTTTTCGAGCTATTATTTTTTCAGTAACTTCAAATGTTTCATTTTCCGAGATTAATCTGTGGCAACAATTAGTGAAAAACCCAGTCGTCAGCAACGCATATCTTTCTATTAAAGAGGCTGTTGGAGCAGTGATTGTCACCATCAATTTGCCACCATCACTTTTGAAATCGGTTCTGTAGTTCCAGAGATTCCATTCAAATTGTAATTTAGAATGTTTTTAGAACGCTTTTCGCTCATCTGACCCTTTTAAATTTAAATTTTTTTTTTAATTTGTTCTTCGAGAGCATTTACATCTTTTAAGTAACCACAATGCCAAATTTCAAATTTCTAGCTCCTTCAGTATTAAAAAAAATTGCAATTTTAGAACGTTTTTCGCTCCTGCACCCCCGTAGGATTAGTGGCACCGACATAAAATATAGCCTATGTGGGAGCAGGAATTGTCACCATCAGTTTGCCACCATCACTTTTGAAATCGGTTTTGCAGTTCCAGAGTTTCCATAGAAATTGTAATTTAGAATGTTTTTAGAACGCTTTTCGCTCATTTCACTTCTTTAAATTTCGATTTTTTTCTTATTTTGTTCTTAGAGACCATTTACATCGTATAAGTAACTACAATGCCAAATTTCAAATTTCTAGCTCGTTCAGTATAAAAAAGTCGCAATTTTCGAACATTTTTCGCTCCTGCACCCCACTAGGGTTAGTTGCACTGACATAAAATATAGCCTATGTTGGAGTAGGGATTGTCACAATCAGTTTCCCACCATTACTTTTGAAATTGGATCTGTAGTTCCAGAGATTGCATAGAAATTGTAATTTAGAATGTTTTTAGAACGCTTTACGCTTATTTCACCCTTTTAAATTTCGAATTCTTTTTCATTTGTTCTTAGAGAGCATTTACATCTTATAAGTAACTACAATGCCAAATTTCAAATTTCTAGCTCCTTCAGTATAAAAAAATTGCAATTTTAGAACATTTTCGCTCTTGCACCCCCCTGAGATTAGTTGCACCGACATAAAATATAGCCTATGTTGGATCAGGGATTGTCACCATCAATTTGCCACCATCACTTTTGAAATCGGTTCTGTAGTTCCAGAGATTCCATAGAAATTGTAATTTAGAATGATTTTAGAGCGCTTTTTGCTCATTTCACCCTTTTAAATTCCGATTTTTTATTATTATTAGAGAGCATTTACATCTTATAAGTAACTACAATACCAAATTTCAAATTTCTAGCTCCTTCAGTTACAAATAAAAAGAAAAGTTCCCAGTTAAACTGATGGCATTGAACTCACAGGCTATTCACACTAATTGTATATTATACTCTTATTTCAAAGAATAATGCCCCTCGAAAAAGAAAGAGATCGACAATAAATTATGGGGGGATTAGACCCCCCCACGTTTCCCTCCTTTATACTTAACCAATGAACCGCCGAAACTAATCAGGGAAGCTCCTTACCACAATGAATCTATATACAAAATTTGAAGTAAATTGGGTAATTCTGCATGAAAAACCCATTTATCTAAATTAAGAGGGGCTTAACCCTCCCCGTCCCCTTTATACTTAACCAATAGACCCCCAAAACTAATCAGGGAAGCACCTTATAACAACGAACGTATAAACCAAATTTTAATCAAATCGGATAATTTAGAATGAAAAACACATTTATCTAAATTAAGGGGGGATTAGTCCCCCGTCCTCCCCCCTTTATACGTAACCAATGAACCCCCAAAAGTAATCACGCAACCGTCTTATCCCAATGTACCTAAAAACAAATTTTAAATCAAATCGGATAATTCTGCACGAAAAACCCATTTATATAAATTAATGGGGGGATTAGTCCCCCGTTCCCTCCTTTATACTTAACCAACGAACCCCCAAAAGTAATCAGGGAAGCGCCTTATAACAATGAACCTATAAACCAAATGTTAATCAAATCGAATAATTTGGCATGAAAAACACATTTACCTAAATTAAGGGGGGATTAGCCGCCCGTCCCCCCCCCCTTTATGCGTAAACAATGAACCCCCAAAACTAATCAGGGAAGCGCCTTATCCCAATGTACCTATAAACAAAATTTGAATCAAATTGGATAATTCTTCACGAAAAACCCATTTATGTAAATTAATGGGGGATTAGTCCCCCGTTTCCTCCTTTATACTTAACCAATGAACCCCCAAAACTAATCAGGGAAGCGCCTTATCACTATAAACCTATAACCAAAATTTGAAGATAAACGGATATTTCTATCACGAGTTATCGCGTTAAGTACATACGTACATACATACAGAACGGGCGGGCACATTAGCTCTCAGGCTTTGATAGCCTGTGAGCTAAAAAGTGTAATTTTAGAACGTTTTTCGCTCCTGCACCTCCCTGGGGTTAGTGGCACCGACATAAAATATAGCCTATGTTGGAGCAGGGGTTGTCACCATCAATTTGCCACCATCACTTTTGAAATCGGTTCGGTAGTTCCAGAGATTACCCCCTACAAACAAACAAACAAACAATCTTTACTCCTTTATAATATTAGTAGAGATTTAATGAATATTAACCTTTTGTACGTTTGTAACATTTTAGATAATTCCTATCTAAAAAATTGATGGAATTTTAAGCGAAATAAACTCAAGCTGTTTGCTTAATACGCGTTATACGCGCAAAATACTTGTCTAATAATACAGGGTTCGTACGGACTCTTGGAATTTTCAGGATAGTTACCAGCATTTTCTTATAGAAAAACATGTCTTATTTAATCACACGATTACATAAGGCGAGTTTTTCTATAACAAAATACTGGTAACATCCCTGAAAATTCCAGGAGTCCGTACGAACCTTGTAATACTCTTACATAGGTGCCAACCTCTCATTAATATTCCGTAATATGCGGGTTAATTTGACCCAGTTTAACAACGCTTCAGCCAGAAAAATTATTGGATGAATCTTTATTTATTTAATTTCAGGTTTCTACGTGGAATTTATTTGATTTCCTTTCTTAAAAAAATTTCTTGTGCGAAACGTGTTAAACCTGGGTCAAATTAACCCGCATATTACGGAATATTAATAAAAGGTTGACAACTATGCTCTTATATTTAATAAGTCAAATAACTACAAATGGGTTAAACTGTTTAAAACATTAGTTTACGTTCACTAAACCTCCACTATAAAAACTGCCACACAAGTGAAGAGCTTTACAAGAATACCGGAGAAAATAAAAATGGGTGAAATAACAGAAAAGAGCATGATGTAAACCTTATTTTTCGAACCTTGATGTAAAGCTTATTTTTTCAAATTTACGAAATTTTCACCTAACGTGTTCATTTGTTAAGTTCTTCAATTATGCTATATGTCTATCACAATCTGTAGTATTTGTGTGAGTTTCCAAAGCATTGAAGACAAAATAAGCTCGAATACGAAATCAACCAGAAATTAAAATTTCTGTGTACTAATCTCTTACGCTCTGGTTGCTTTATATCTAGCTACCAGGTTAACCCCTTGGGGACGAGCGACACCAATACGTGACGCATAAGATGCTCAGAATCCTCGATTATTCCCACCAGTTATTTTTTATTGTAAGATTTGCCTTATGTAATCCTAGCATTTCTGCGATTCAATTAGGCGAAAATTTCTGTTTAGAAAAACCGGTGGTAAAAGATTAAAAATTCTGTAAAGGACGCTCGTCGTGAAGGGGTTAAACGCACAATAGGAAAGTTTCCAATATACTGTATGCCTTTTACACTGAAAAGAAACTACAACTTGTACTTAGAAAATTGTTTACTATGTTTAATTGCCTTAAAGGTTAACACTACTTTGATGCCCTGAAATTTAAAGCTTTTTCGGATTTCTTTTTTTTTCAAGTTATGTGAAGCGTTTACACAAATCCATTTACACTAATTTATTATGCATATAGGAAACCGTATACAGAACTATTTGTCTAGCTGATATACTGAAAATGGAGGACAGGAGATGGACGAGAAGGAAGAGAGGAGATGGACAAGAACAGCCCAGCCGTGAGTACCTATGTCTTTGCAGTTCACAAGTACAGCTGTGGACACGTAAACTTATCGTAAAATTGACCTAGGGCAATTTAATGAAATAATTTGTTTTCTTAATTCAAAAGCTAGTGAAATGCGTAGACGTTTTAAAAAAATATGCATTTTTAGTGAAATGGCAATGATTCAAAGTAAAATGTAAGTTTTCAACCATAAATTTCGAAATTTAAAGTTACACTAAAGAGTTAGATATCAGTATTTCAAAGATATCCTACGTATTTCACTTTATTTATTAACGTGACGACTAATTTTCAAATAGATCAAATTGATTGATTGAAATTTGATACGGACAGAGGGTCTACCGATTTTTAAAATGCTGTTTTGAAAAAAATGGGCTTAAATATTTTGTTACTGCTATGGTACGTTCTACTTCCTATAGCTTTAAAATTACCTTTTAACTTTTGATATCGATTTATAACTAACTAGCTAATCCGCCCGGGCCCGAAATATTAATAATCTGTTCTATACGAATATGACTGCAATCTGCAAGGCTATCGAAATCAAGTCGAATGAGGCAAAGCCCGTCGTAATCGGGCTCATAAAACCCAAGATTGGAAAGCGCATCCTGGCGGTCGAAAGTGCAGCTAAAATATTTAAGGCTATAGATATCAAGTCGAATGAGCCTAACCCCGTCGCAATCGGGTCCATAGAAGCAGATATACTCCTATAGTTCCACTTTCCACCTCCAGGGGGCGCAGTCTGTTCTGGAAGAGGACGTTTCAGAACACTTGACCCAACCAAATTTCCTAATAGAATTGAAATTTAACTACGGGTAAACATTGCCAAAATAGCGGAAATCGCGAAAGTGGGTTACGTAATCGATCGGTTTCTAAAGGGTTAATGTAGATGTTTTTTAAAACACAACCATGCATTTTGAAGAAAATGAACGTGTCTATGATCTGGAGTCTACTGTTTGTCCGTACTTGCATTTTCCGAGTCAATGCCGAATTTTAAATCTGGAAAAAAACAAGGAAATTCGCGTGAGTGAGTTTTGGAAAGGATTTTTTTTTTCGGAAGGTTAAAATTAATTTTTTTCAAAACGGATACCAGATTTTAAAAAAACAAAGGGATATAGATTAGGCACGGTAT
Organism: Maratus michaelseni; assembly: GCA_963931845.1. NCBI lineage: Eukaryota > Metazoa > Arthropoda > Arachnida > Araneae > Salticidae > Maratus > Maratus michaelseni. Next base: position 186,210,203 of record OZ007586.1, read on the forward strand.
TTTTAGTTTTTCGTATCTTGCTTATAAATGCCATTTCGGATTTTTAAAATAGGAGAAATAGTTAAAAAAGCGAAATTGACTTACGGTTAAAAACGTTTTCGAAAGGGTTAACGTGATTTATTTTTTAAACTAAAGGTGTCTGCCTAAACCCGATAGAACGTAGATGTCTTTAGGTGTGTTTGCTTTTTGTTTGGTTATTTTAGAAAGCCGATGCCAGATTTAATATATAGCAGAAAATCGGAATTCGTAAAAGAGGGTCCTGCGAACGATTTTTTTTTTGAAGGGTTAATATTCGTATTTTTCAAAAACAAATACAAATGTCGAAAAAGGAATAAATGTAGATATTGTCTGGTATTTTTAGTTTTTCCTACCTGTCTCTGAATCGCCGATGCAAATTTTTAAAAATAACCAAAATCGCAAAAATGGCAAAACGGCATACAGAAAACATACTTTTTCGAAGGGTTAATTTTTTGCATTTTTTAAAACCAAAGGTGGCTTTAAAAAGGACAAAAACAGTTCTTTAATTTGGTGACCTTCGTTTTTCCGTATCTTTTGTATTCCGGTAGATGCAAGGCTCGGAAAACGGGAGAAAATAAAAAAACATGAATTCGATGCTTTTTGATTATTTTTTTTGAAAGGGTTAAATGTAAAAATTTTTCAAACCAACCAGATCGTTCAAGACGTAAAAGTATGTTCTTTTATAATATGTAGACGGTTTTTCCGTATTTTTAGCCGTCTGTCCATGGCGAATTTTGAAATACTTAAAAAAAACGAAATGTCTTCTGCTTTTTTTCTTCTGTTCCGGAAGATACAGAAATTGGTTTCTGCGCAGGCGCCAGTTAGCTTCAGAATAATGACTTTTTTATTTGTGATCTTTGATCCGTTTTTAATTGATAACTACTGTAATTTTCAAAAGTTTAAAATTCTGAGGCTCAGGTACACCAGGAGAGGGTTTGGACTACCTAAATCTAAAATTCCAGGCTTCTAGGTGGGCTAGATTTTGCTAGCCATCGCCAACAGACACACACACACAGAGACACACACACACACACCGAGCTAAACTTTTTTTTATTAGTATAGATAAAATATGATTGTCGTATATATAAGAGCAGACCTGCCAAGTCTCCGGCTTTTCGGATACCAGTAATTTACTACAGAAAATGTTGTTTTATTTAATCCGACCATTTTGCGATTTAAAAGAATAATATTTTCTGTAAAAAATTACTGGTGTGCAAAGATCCGGAGACTTGGCAACTCTGATAAGGGTACTTTAAGTGACAATTATTTTTAAAAATCGTAATTTTAATCGGGTCAAACTGGTCTTTCACCTTAAGAAATTCGTTTCAAAAAATAAAATTAGATTTTTTTTAGCATTTTCAAACAAATATAAGTTATCTTAAGTATTATTTAATGCATATAAATACTTGTAATTAGGGATTTCAATCCCACAAGCTAAATGCTGTGGCCAGCACTTTTTTATTCAATGACCGACCATAATTTTCGAATAGAACTCTTCGTTTTATTTAATGACATACTTTTATTGATATTAATTTTTTAAATGATGTTTGTCTGTGTGTGTGTGTGTCTGTGTCTGTTGACGATGACTAGGGAAATCTGTCGCACGTAGAAATCTGCAAATTTCGTTTCAAATAAAGGAAGACAGCTTAATTTTGTCGCCGATCTTTTGCTAGTCGTAAAAACAATCCAAATTCAATCTTTTAGCCCAATATGATAAATTGTATCCTCTCTTCAATAAAGTTTATTGGGAATTCGTACAGCGATATTTGAACTTTTCACTAATTAAAAAATAAACAGTTCTTCTTCCGCCGAAAATGAGAACTTTACTGTTTATCAATCAATTTTTAATTGTAACATTTATTATCCACTCTATTATTTTATACCCATGTATGTTGAAAACATTTGGGAATCGATTTAAAATTTTCAAAATAGTTAAATAATTTTAGAAAAGTAAGGCGATCTATTTTTTTTTTTAAATGGAACGAAGTTCCAGCGAGCGAAAGAATGAATGCATGGTAGCATTTGGTTATCCTTTATTACGAAAGTTGTGGGCTCTGGGGAAGTAATAATAGTTATTAGTAAGAAGTAAATTAGATGGTTTTGTTGATTTATGACGGCTGATTATCTACTCTTGGGATATAGGCCCTAGGGGGTAGTGCCCTCCGTGGGGGTCTTTCTAAGGGATCCTAACTCATTATTACGGCAAGGTTCGAAGAAAACCACGGAAAACTCCGAACGGTTAGGTCGACGAGCACGAAAGGGGTTTGAACCCAGAACCTCCCGTCTACCAGGTTTTAGAGCAGAACCTGGCAGCCACTGGTGGGACAGAAGTAAATTAGAAGTAAAAACAGTAAGTTATAACATTTTAAACATTTACAGATAATAAAATTATTTTAAAATAATAATTCAGGTATATATCATTCACGTTCAAGGGTCGGCTGAAAAGTTATTACGTTATGAGATTTGAATATATAGTTATATAGATTCTCGCAAGATCCCGACAGGAAATATACCAAAATCTATACAGTAGACAATCTAGTTTTGGTGCCTGTATTTGATTTTTGCAACCATCTGCGACATTGAATCAAAAAAAAAATTAAAACAATTATTAGAAAGTTAAATAATTTTTGGTTTTTAACCCTTCAAGCGTTAGGTTCGTGTTTTTCCGTTTCATGTAGTCATGTTAAAATAGCTGTAGACAAAAATATTTTTAACATAATACTTTTTTTAACCGTATATAGAATAAGGAGATATAAAAGATATTATAGCATCAAACAGCGATTAAAAAAAATATATATATTCTGGGATTTACAAGCAAATTTATAGAAATATTGGAAAATCTTCAAACGGTGAAAGGGTTTTAACTGATTTCTTTTAATTTTAATTTTCTTTTTTCACATTATTGATATATTATCATGAATTCACATTTCTGTTATTTTTTTAAAATGAAATTAATGAATTATGAACCCAATGATTTTCGTAAAAACGCCATGTCGAGATATTTATATAAATTCGAGACACTGTGGTAGCTTATTTTTACTGTAATTTTATGTTTCACCAGCTACATTATCATCAGAATATTCAACTTTAGAAAATATATATTTATCATTAGATACTGTATAAAATTATTTTGGTTCCAATTTTCCAGCTTTTTCTGTTAGATATCAGAAAATGATTATCTTACTTTTTAAATTATCTTACGTAACAGAATACTCCATGTAGATAATTTTTGAAACAGCTTTTCGTACTTGAGAAAGATTAATACCACAGGTTCCCAGAATGTCGGTTCGTTCGTTAACATTTATACTCTCGATACTAAATTATTATATGAAATATACAACTAAATTAGATTTCAAAGTACTTCCTTTAGGAAATAACTCTGTTGACTGTAACATTCAGTGCACTTGAAATGTTAAGGGTAGGAAATTATTATTTCAATTTCTAAAGAGTAAAATACAATAGTTTAATACTTTATTAATGAGTAATACTTCCTTCACGAAATATTCAGATTATAATCTGAATAAAATTGTGAATACAATACGGTAAATTTGCAATAAATTTACGAAGTTTATTTAAGGCTTTTATCATAAATAATGAAGTGGAGTAGAAACTTTTCACTATTTTTAAAGCCCGAAAATAATCTGGAAATTAATCTTGATCACAATTTTTGATATGAATAATATATTTTCAGAAAAAACATTCTACTAACCTAGTTAAAATATTTGAAATAATTTCATAATACATCATAATAGCTGTCAATTGCTAAAATAAAAAATTTTGTCACCAAAATTTTCTAATAATAATCTACATTTTATTTAATCGCAGAAATCTTCGATTACATAAGGCGATGATTACTACTCGAAAATAATGGTGACAAAATATATTAGCTCTTGACAGCTTTGTATCTAGTGGAATCAATTGGACACTATCAATGGCCTCTTAATTTTTGCATTATCTTCTTTTAAAAAAAAAATAAATATTAAGAATTCATTTGGATTTGATTTTTTTCATTTAGTTTTTCTATAATATTCAATATTTTGACTTTAGGGCTTTTTAATGTTGCAACGAAAAAAAATCAAAGAGCAATAGTAGTTTTTCATGTTATTTATTTAAATTTAAAAGAATACGTAAAATTAATTATTGTTTTCTTTAAAAGAATTATAGTACTTTAAATAAAATACCTTACAAGGTAGATCATTTTGTTCAAGTGCTTTATTTAATTAATATTTGTAAAAACATTTTACAAGCATTTATAAAACTAACGTACCAGAAGGGCAGACTACTTTTTTGCAGTATGAAACCTTTAATTCGGAAATAGGGCTCGGGTGGGCGCTTACTTTTGAATACCACTATTTCAGATTAGCAATATTCACCTTATTTATTTCGTGAAAACCTGCTAATAAAGAAGTCGAATATTACTATTCGAAAATAGTGATATTCAAAAGTAAGCAGTGAGTTTGCACTCACTCTGTTTTCCATAAACGGCACCATACTGTACATGCGCATCCATGTACAACAGTAGTATTCTCACACTAGTACTTGGTAAAAGTATTATTCACCTTAGTTAATGGCAGAATTTCTGCGATTAAATAAGCGGAAGCTTTCCAATTAAAATAGTAATAACTCTGCCGCTCGCGGGCCACGTAGCGAGTACCAACGATGTACAAGCGCGGAGTAACAGGATGTTTAACATTGTAACTGTTACGATTTTGGTGTTGGTTCATTGTATCAGTTACGATATTTTTGTGAAATGATACTCTATCCTCTTCCCATCTCCTTCTCTCAACTTACTGCAAGCTATCGGGCCCACTCAATATTCAATTTCCAAATGTGCCATTCAGCTCCGCACCACCCTGTATATATGCGTGCATATATATCTGTGTCCATGAATGTAGGGATGGCAGGGGCGACAACGTTTTTATTATTTTTTTTACCTCTATTCCCAAACAATAAACTTTGTGGAAGATTTCTACTAATCTTCTTAATCTACTTCTGCAAAGTTTCGAGATAGGCAGCATAATAGAAAGTATAATCACCTATGGCACCCCCGTGTATGCGTGCATATACATATGCGTGTCGGGGAAAACATTTATTGCTTTTATGCATCTTAAGTTAATAGAACGCATGATTTAAATAAACTTAGAAGAAATATATGTTTTACGAAAATAAATTAAATAAAAGTCCTTATTGTTTTGTTCTTGTTTAGCAAATGAATTTATGTTAGATGCACGTTAGCGAAACAACACAAAAATTCTAAAAGCTTACTATTTTCACGAATATGATCACTTAAAAAATTAATTAATATCCATAATCTAGTTTCTTACATGCAAGCAATAAAATGTTACTTTTTTATTTTTAAAATCACTTTAAAAATCTTTTTTTTTGTGTGTGTGTGTGTGTGTGTGTGTGTCTTTCTAGATTATACCATGGGTGAGTTAAAATCTCAGGAACTTTATTAGTTGGAATGGGATATTTTTTTTTCTAAAAATAAATTCAAACATGGAATGTTTATTAAAAAATGTAAATTAAATACTTTTGACTTAGAGTTTTAATGAGAAAGTTTGCACTCACGGAAAAAGGCATTTAAGTATTCTGTTCAAAAAGGAAATAAGCTGTACTGAACTAAATGAATATGATTCCCTTAGTAAAATATATAAACTATGATTACAATAAAATTATGAATAAAAGAATTTAAATGGTTTTCTCGCAAATAATGCAACAGTTTATAATTTTTTATATATATTTAAAGCATAAAAAATGTGGAGAGTAATGTTGAGCACAAATTATGATACTATTAATATAGTTTCTTAAAATAATTTTCTAATCCAGTATAAATACTTCAAATAATTTCATAATACTAAAGTTGTAGCCAAACATTTTTGCAGAGATCCCGCAGATTGCAAATCATTTTTTTTTGTCTACTACTATTTACAAACATTAATTTCCGTTGTAAATTTCTATTGCAAAGGTTGTAGAAATCTACTTTGAAGATTTTTGTTTGGAAATATTCGTAGCCAAAAATAGTGACTGGTGATCTCTCTACACTTTTGTGCAATTAAATACCCATAACACAAATATTTTTGAATAAATAAGCAACTGAAAATTTTCTATAAATTGCTAAATACATGCACACACACACATATATGGGCCCATGTATATTCGCATATGCAATGCATATGTATATATGTGTCAATGTAAGCGTGCACCTTCGTTTGCCTGTCGATCCATACATTTGTTGATTTTATACATTGCATTCTATCATTTAAGTTAAGCTTCTTTAGCCTTTTTGCCTGAAAATAGCTTGCCAGCACAAATCTTTAAAGGTAATCTTCGCTTTTTAATCGCAAAGTTTCTGTCATTAAATAAGGCAATTTTTCTATTCAAAAGAAAGTGGTACCTTGGTGGCAAGTCGGCCAAAGGTTGAAGACTTCTAATTTAAGTAAATAGTACGCATTATACTAAATAAACTGAGACGAAATATTTGATTTACGAAAAATATTAAATAAAAGTCCTGTACATAGTTTCTTGTTTAGAAAATTAACATGTAAAGTGCACGTTAAACAAACAAAATAAATTTCAAAAACTTTCTATTTTCACGCATATAATCACTTAAAAAATAATTTAACATCCATAATGTTGTTTCTTAGATTCAAGCAATAAAATTTTAATTTATCTATTTTTAAAATCACTTTAGAAATATTTTTTGTGTCTCTTCTTTGATTATACCGTGGGTGAGTACCATGCATCTCTTTATATTCCGGAGTTTTGTACCAAAACAGACAACTGTGTTCTCCAGCCAACCTACTCTCCTGACCTAGCTCCCGCAGACTTTTCCTGTATCCAAAACTGAAATTTATTTTGAAAGGACGAAGGTTCTATACGTTCGACGAGGTAGCATAGAGAACTACGAACGATCTTAATGAGGCTTACCAGGACTGCTTCATGAACATCAATAAAGGAGGACAGCACTTCCAAGATGACTAGACTGAATAGTCTATAAGTCCGTATAAAAAATATAAAGAATAAAGTTCCGCAACTTTTTGAACAGCCGTATGTCTTAATAAGAAAGTTTGTACTCGGGGAATAAGGTGTTTAAGTATTCTGTTCAAAAAGTAAATAAGCTACTGTACTGGTGTAAATAAATATGGTTTGAGGAATATTTTTGTTTAAAAATGATCAACGTTCTGCTATTGTTTTATTATAATTATTATTTATGGGATATTGATAAATTAAAAATAGCTTTGTGGTGGGGTATATTTTAACACTAAGTATACCAACAATTGGTCATTTTGCCCGTACCAAATGAAAATATTTCGATTTGAACCAGAAATTTCTTTATAAAATATATAAATTTTAAATCACACAAAAATAAGTTAAATAGTTTTAAATAAAAATTTTGGTGCGAAATATTTTTAATAAAACTTGAGTAAAATTCCCGGTATGTTTAGTGTTAAAAAGAACTAGCGCTGAATTTAATTGTTATAAATAAATTACCTTTTTAACACTTTCCAACCTAGTTGAAAAGTGTTTATGACTTCGGTTTGTCTGGACGGATGGCCGTCTGCCATCTGCCGTCTGCCGTCTGCCGTATGGCCGTCTGTCCGTGCTCTAACTCCCATAAATATGCTCGGATTGCTCTGCAATTTTTATATGTTATTGTCGTTATCTATAGCATGTTTCCTATTTCAACGGAAGTGTGTAGCACTTATAGTTTTTTTTACAGGGACACTCAAAAGAATTCCGTTACATTGCGGTCTATGGGGAAAAATCATTTGCGGTTTATTTAAATAATGTTTCACTATTTTAAACGCATTGAAATTTAAATGTATCACTAAGGTGCATTAGAAGAAGCTGGATATGGAATAGGGTGTGCATAGCACTTATAGTTACTTTGCAGGAACAGTCAAAAGAATTCCGTTACATTACGTCTAAGGAGAAAAATCGTCTGCGGTTTATTTAAATAATGTGTCACTATTTTAAACGCATTGAAATTTATATATATCACTAAGGTGCATGACAAGAGGCTTACTACAGAATATTGTGTGTATAGCAGTCATCGTTCATTTACAGGGACACACAAAAGAATTCTCTACTGTCTGTTAACAATAATTCCTGGAAGTGCGTTTTAAGTTACTGAACGTGATTTTAATTTTAACTCGCTTTTTGTCTATTACGTGGTGTGTATAAATTCTGTAGATCCTATACAGGGAAGCACAAAAGTTCGCGAACACATTTCCTTTTATTGACAGAAACTCCAGCCGGAGAATTTTAAACTGTGCTACGCGTTTCCTAACTGAACTAAAATTTAGCATCCAATGTAGTATATATACAAATCTATAGACCCTATATAGGACTGAATAAAAGTATTCGGATATTTTTCCGCATATTTTATATGTTAGAAATTCCTTACATTATGTTTTTAAATACGTTATGCGTTTTCCAAATTGTTTACTTAGATGTTATCTTTTAGCTTATTAAACGGTATGATTTGTAAAATTATTTTAGAAGCGTTGGAAAGTGTTACATAATCTATGCTTGAGGCATGATTTTTCGTTCTTGTTTATTCTATTTTATGAATTTTTGGTGAGATGGATTTAGCACCTTCGTGTTTAATGGATATTTGACCTTTCATCAAATACAACCTAAATTCGAATAATGTTAACACAAAATAATGATTCATAATTTTCAGTATCAAAGTTGAATTATTAATTGTTTCATTTTTACCTATTTTTTTATTTATATGGGATAATAATGAATTATCTCTTATATTATATAATGCACCTAAAAGTTGTAATTCATTCGGAATGTACTTTCATTCTAACTTTGGTTACGTTCATAAATTTAAAATTAACACTTTCGTGGATGAATTATTTTTTAATGTGTGAAAAACATATTTTACACACAAAATAGATTTAAAATATATTAGTAAAAAAAATAGATTTTTTTTAATATTACATTTGTGACAAAATCACAAAACGAACTTTATATGAGTTTTAAATACAATACAAACTATTTTTATTAATTTTTAAATAGTTTTGTTATAATTTAAACTTTGGACACATTAACACAAAATAATAATTGCGTCATGTACCTGTTTAGATCCAATAGCAAAAATTCTTTGAGAAAATCTTTTCTCACATGAAACAAAGAAAATTTTGTCGAAGGCAGTTTTCCTGCTGAATATTTGAAAAGAAAATATTCATGCCATTTATCTATGTATTTCATAACCATTCTTGAACTTCATATGAGTTTTGTAGGCGATAAATGAGTAGAAATAAAACTACACTACAAAACGAACCTCATATGAGATTTAAATGAGCTACAAACTATTAATATTAGTTATTAAATTGTTTTATGATAATTTAAACTTTGGATATATTAACGCAAAGTAGAAATTAAAAAAAAATAATAAAATTTTTGTTACGCACCTGTTTAGATCCAATAGCAAAAATTCTTTGAAAAAAATCTTCTCTAGCGCAAAACAAAGAAATTTTGTCAAAGGCGTATTTTTCTAATGAATATTTGAAATGAAAATTGACCTGCCTTAATCATTATTAAACTTCATATAATGTTTGTATGTGATAAAGCTTTAAAAATAAAATACTCGCAGTTCTCTGAGGCTTGTTTTCTGATACAACCTCATATGAGATTATAATGCAGCAGAAGTTTAAATGCAATACCATTTTTATATCCTACATTGAAATACTTGACATAAACTAATATGTGACATAACATTATTTTTAAATTTAATGTTAATAGTACATTTCATGTTAAGACATTTTTCCATGTAAGATTATCGTTATGACTTTTAGTACCTTAATTTCCGGCGTATAATCCGCGGATCAAACAATTCTGTTTCAACCCAGAAATTTTATTCAATAATTGTAGTCAAATACTCACAGCAATCTACTAAGTTACATTTTATAAAATAAAATTTCTGGGTTGAAACATGATTGTTTGATCCGCGGATTAGATGCCGGAAATTACGGTAATGATGAATTTTGTATTAGAATGTTTTACTTTAAAATTAAGGCAAAAGCAACAGAAAAAAAGTATAAACATTATTTACAAATTCATAAATATGTTTAATGATAAAAGTTATTTAATTTAATTTTAAAAAGAAATCTTAGAAGTTTTTCACAAATTATATGCTAAACAAAAATCTTACACATTTTTGATGGAGACATTCTGTATATTCGTCGTAATGAATTTGTTTGTATGTACATTCAGGGCCTCTACATTTCACATTTGGTCACTGCAAATATTATTTTCATCATTTATGCTGAAAACGCTAATTTGATATAAAATGATTACATCCCCATTCATGGTTTCCAAATAAGTCCATCAATACAACTTTTGAACAAAATTTTGGTATCCAAACTTTAACATATTTCACTGGCGTTAGTAATATTGAGTTTGACAATGCTAAACAGAGCCAACTCGTGTATAGCATTCGATATATAGGAAGTTTCAGCAATATAGTATTGTCTGATATAACAATATTCCGATTCAATAATTATGATTTCTATTCAAATTCACAGCTGAATTTATATGTATTTTCGTTCTATTGTCAATCAGTATAATCATATCATAGACTTATTTGTATTCATTTGATATTGATTTTTACTCTTTCTGTTATTCGCTGAATTCAAATAAAAAGTTTATTCTATAACTCGCGAATTTCATTACCGGGGAGTACTGTATTTCTAAAGAAAGTCAAACTGATTTACTGCAAAATTCATTATATAATCTCTGTTTATAAGTTCTATAGTATGTCAAAATTCTTAAAATCAAAAGGATTTTTGTTGATGACCCCTTCATAGTTTTGCCCGTACACTGTACTTACAAGCAGAATTTGCTGCTCCGTTACTCGACGTTTGTTGGATAACACTAATTCTTAATCGTAATCTTCACTTTATTTAATGGGGAAAAAATTCAATTAAATATTTAATTCGTAAAAAGTAGTCTTTTGGCCATATTTTTAGTTTATTGTGTCTAACAAAAATGTGAATAAGACTGGGTTAAACATCAGACAAAAAGGCAATATATTTCTAATCTGCTATCAGATGCATGATATATGTTGGATTTATAACAGGAATATGCATTTGTTGTATAAAGAGAAATAATTCTGAAGCGATCATTTCAGTGAAACATTGCGTTTTCAATTATAAAAGTAAAATATTAAGATAGTAAATGGCAAATTAGGCTTGAAATTACACTGAACTTCTAAAAATCACAACGAATTTTGTTGTTAGACATCAGATGTAACCTGTACCTGCATTGGCACTCCCAATGCTATACGGATAGCACTATTTTTGCACAGAAATTTTTGTCTTCTTGTATTCTGTGATTAAATTACCCCCTCCTTCCTCTATACGCACTAATGTGCACCTGATCTGCGGTTGGATGCATAATATATGTTAGACATTAAAATATCGCATTTTCAATTACAGATTGGAAAACGGAACATGTTATGCACGAAAAGATATTCAGTGTTCACAAAAATAACATGTCATAAAATTAATGACTTAGGAACTAGTATTTTAATGTTAATACCACTTTGACGCCCTGAAATTCAAGACTTTTTTGAGAATTTGTTTTTAAAAATTACGAAGTATTAGTAAGCTATATTACACTAATTTATTCTACCTATATTAAAGTAGAAAATTGTATTTTTTTTAGTTGATATGTTAAAAAATGGCGGCTTGAACGCTAATGGCCGCGACCACTTTCAAAACAGAAGTCAAGCGGGGGGAAGTTTGCACGGGCGACAGTCAGACCCTGCAGCTCTGCCATATTGTAACAACACAAACATCCTCTTGTCAATGTCCTTAAAAGGGATTACAATATCGGCGGGCCAAAATTCCACCAGTAAAAACGAATAAAAATTTGTGCCTTATTTATGACAGAAATTTTGTATGAATAAGGCTTTTTAATAAGGGAAAAATTTCTGTTAAAATTTACTGACGGGGGTATTCCCGGTGTTTAATCAGACCCTATTGATCCATAGTAATCAAACAATAGTGCCATCTTGTGACTGCATTATCACTTACTTCACTCTCAACTGGTAGACATTGCACTATATGTGTCCACCTCTGTATTCATAGCTCCATACGAAGCACAGATTACCAATGACTGTGTACAAAATTAACCCTTGGTAGATTTTATGATCATTACCGTCTTTTGAAAAGCGATGCCTTTTGGCAATTATTTAAACCACCCTTCCTGGAAAAGATATTTATGTCTTCATTCTATTGTCTAATATATAAATCACATATTGCAATATATATAATAACGTTAATTTGACCTTACGCACTGTAAGTACAGATCATAAAGTTCTCTGTTTAATGTCAAAATATGCACTCCATCTTATTAAGAGAGGTATTTTCTCGATCAAATATAACATCAGAGTTCATTTGTCACCACAACCAGTTTCAAACGAAAGAAGAACTTAAGGGAGAGTTAGAAAGTTTGCGTTTTATCTCTGAAATGTGAAGCTTTACATCAAAGGGTTCCAACAACTCAAAACCGCTAATCTCACTAATCAAAACTAATCAAAACCGCGGGGCCGCAGAGCTACCAGTAATTTTGTAGAAATGTGTTTAAATTATTTAATTACAGTATTTGAATTAACTTTGTGCGATTAATTAAAGTGGAAATTACTCTAAAAATTTAACGTTACATCTGCGACTGGCGGTTGAGTTGTTCGGAACACTTACTCTAGATTATAGGTTTCTATTTTTGACTGTCCAGTACTTGTCCAGTAAATAGGTGGTAAAATATCTGGAGATTTTTGAGCCGGATAAATTCTTAGAATTGTTCTTACCATAATTTCCGGCGCATATTACGCCGATCAAACAAAAATATTTAACCCTTTCAGGGCAAAGTACTTTGAGAACTAAAATGTTGAAATAAATGACTGGCACCGGAATTTACGAAAGGATTTATGTGGAAATAAGAAAAAGGCTATATTTCACATACATATTAAATGGAAAAGATTTTAGCAAAATTCTGGTGCCCTGTGGCGTTTGGGAATTAAAATTAAGTGGTTTCATAAACATACCGCTGCCCCTGAAAGGGTTAAACCAGAAATTTTAAATAATGTATAACAATAAACGAGAAGGACACAGGACTGGGTTACATCTATCAAGGATAGGGCCAAGCTTGGTAATAACAGATTTTGATTATTTTTATAAATGTCGTAGGGTAGAACCCCTTTGTCTCAGGTTCAAAGGATTTTATCCAACGCCCCTTAGTTCTCGAGAAATAGGAGGTGTAATATTATAACACAACATAAATAGTTACTTTGTAAGAAAACTGCTGTGGTGGTCGTAGCCCAGTAGTTATGGCGTCTGCTTGTCGGTACGCGGGCCCGAGTTCGAGACCGGAATTCGCTACATTTGTTTTTCTCATTTTTTGTTTTATAAATATACTTGTAATTATAATTTAATACTCTAACAATTAAAAAATATAACATCATACATTAATTATAATGTTAACAAATTTAAATTTAGCATTTTTGATTTTTAAACCATTATTAAACATTTATCATCATTTAAAGAGTTTTTTTTTTTTTTTTAAATGGATCTATTATTAACTAGTAAAAATTCCAAAATCGTTACAGAATCATACCTTATTTTATTAATCACATCATATAAATTACAATCTTTAATATGCAAAAAAATGTTGTAGTTTACTTCTTATGCTAATTTTTAATACAATTATGCTTCTTACTTTAAAAACAGAGTAGTATTATCATCGCTTTGCCTTCCCTTTTTAAGGCAATATGTAAATGATGTTTCTTTAAAATCACAAATTGACACAATTGTTTAAAATATCATTGCATTGATAAAGCATATATGAAATACATTTTAAAAGTGATTTTAAAAAATGTAAACGTTTGATGATGTTTTATACAACGATTTAGTTCTAAATAATAAAAAAAATAGGTTAACATTATAATTAATGCATGATATTATAATTTTAATTAATGTGAGATTATTAAATTATAATGACAATTACATTTATAAAACAAAAAATGAGAAAAACAAACGTAACGCGTTCCGGTCCCCAACCCGGGCTCCCGGATTAACAAGCAGACGCCGTAAGAACTGAGCTACGACCAACACAATGATTGTTTTACGAAATAAGTATTTTAGTTGTGTTATAATATTAGACCCCCTATTTCTCGAGAACTGTGGGGCGTTGTATAAAATCCGTTGAACCTGACACTAAGGGGTTTCTACCCTACAACATATATAAAAAAAATCAAAATCTGTGATTACCAAGTATTATCAAGTGACTTGTATGTTATAAAGCAAAATCTGACCCATAAATTTCGCATTTACTATATTTATTTTAACTTCTAAATATAACACAATTTCAATTTTTACACTGTCGACTAGGACAAAAAATATTCTTTTCCAAAGCAATTTGCTTGAAAACTTTATCTCAATTTACTGACTTTTTATTGTTTTTAAAATAATTTTCAAGTATGATTTTTTTTTTAAATATATCTCTATCGCATGCAGTCCGATTACGTAAAATTGCCCGTTTGCATTTAAAAAATATGAATTATATAATGCTAATATTCCATAACGAAGTTAAAACTTCATCAATAAATAAATAAATTGATTAAATAGTTTAAATAAAACACAAATTCAACATACATTTAATCAAACTACACGCTCAAACATTGAAATAACCAGAAACAAAAAAGGCTTCTGTAAGTAGCTTTGGCTATTAACTTCTCTCATGCGGCTAACATGAAAATATCGCTTTTAATAAATTTCAAAACTTTATTTGAATGCAAACATTGTTGATATTTTTCATATAAAAATGCTTTTCGGTTCTGTTAGTGGGTAATTTAAAAAATATATTAAATGTAAAAAAAGAATCTATTAAAGTTTTCAATAGAAAAAAATGGTTTTTACCTATGTTCTGAAACCCGGGTTGGATCTCCTAGTTTTGTAAAATAAAATTTCTCTTTCGGAACACATTTATTTGATTCGCAGAATATACGTCAGAAATTGCAGTAGTAAAGTATCTAGAAATTTTTTAAATATATTTATTTTTTGCATGTTAATTTTAGTTATCTTTGATATACCGTAATTTCCGGCGTATAAGCCGCAGCTCAAAGAGTCGTTTTTCGACCCAGAAATATTATTTTATAAAATGTAACTTAAAAGATCGCTGTAAATATTTAACTACAATTATTGAATAAAATTTCTGGGTCGAAAAACGACTCTTTGAGCTGCGGCTTATACGCCGGAAATTACGGTAATTTAAAATTCTGTTTCACATAGCTATGTCCTTATCTTATCGTTCAAAATATTGATGATTTGTTACAATAAATACAATAACATTAATTTGAAGTATCATTAATCTTACGCAATGTAAATATAGATCGTATAGCACTCTGCTTAATGTCAAAACATGCATGCCAGCTTGCTAAGAAAGGTATTTTCCCAACCAAATACAACATCACAGTTGATTTGTCACCCACCACAAACCGTTTCGAACAAAAGAGGAACTCACATTTAAGGAAGGGTTTGGAAGTTTGACCGATTGCGTTCTCTGTCTGAAATGTGAGGCTTTAGTTTATAGTTTTCTATTTTTAACTGTCAAATACTTGTAGAGTAAATAATACACAGTGAAATACCTGAAGATTTTCAAGTCGGATAAATTCTTAGAGTGGTGGTTTTTACTAAATTATATAAAATTTTGAAATTAATTTTTTTGCTTATTAATTTTAGTTACCTTTGCAGTCATTTAAAATTTCGTTTCACATATATGTATATATGTCTTTAATATTTCATTGTTTAATATGTGAACAATTTGTTGCAATAAATAAAACATTAATTTAAAGTGTAGTTTGTCCTATGCACTGTAAGTACAGATCATAAAGCTATCTACTTTAATGGTAAAACATGCACGCCAGCTTTTTATCTCTTTAATTACGGGGTTGGGACATATGTCGTCCCAGAGACTATTTCTTTATTCCCTTCGCACCACTTTTTGAAAACTAATTTCTGTCATAGACTTATGCCAGGATAATTTCAAGAGAAATCTACCACAAAGAAATTTATTTGCAAACTGTGGAACAATTTAATATAAAAATAGTCGCCAGTTCTAGTCCGTAATCAAAAGGTTGAGATATTTATTTTTACAAATATAAGATCAGAGTTGATTTGTCACCACAACCTGTTTTTCACTTGACCGATTGCACTCTCTCTATCTGAAATGTGAGGCTTTAGCAGCACCGTAACCAGAAAGAGACATGGTGGGCTGAACCCCTTCCCACCGGCTCTCATAATCTTTTTATACAATAATATGTCTATTACTTTAAATAGATAAAAACTTTTTATTGCAGATACTTTAAAATTGTCAAAATATAGCAATATATAAAAAATGACGAAAACTGATAAAGAAACATTTTAGACGCAGTGTTTTATTATTATTTATAACAAATGTATTTTAAATGTCAAGCATCCAAAATTAGTGACATTTTCTACCCTCAAAAGTATTTAGTACTATGGTAAAAACTAACAAGATCTTCCAATAAGAGGTGAAAAATTTCTTAATTATATTATTTTAATGACATGCTATTTGCTAGGATCCCCAATTTCTGAATGGATATAGGAATATATTTTTAACATATAAATAACACTGTTTCTGTTAATATATATATTTTTTATTTTGGAAAAGTTTAATAATTTTTAATTTTTAATTTTTATATCAAATCCCTCGATAGGAATGAGTACTTGTTATCTATATCTATCTAAATTTATTCTTATTTAAAATGGTAGAAAAAGGGTACATGAATTATGCCACCAGAAAAATTTAACCATCCGTACCCCGTCCCCCACATCTGGATTCGCGGTCTGGTTACCGCTCTGGGCTTTAGTTTATAGATTTTTGACTGTCAATTTTTTGTAGAATAAATGATAGGCGGTAAAAAACCTAATAATTTTCGAGTCAGATAAATTCTTAGAGTGGTTGTTACTAAAGTATATAAGATTTTGAAATTAATTTTAATTTTTGCATGTTAATTTTAATTATCTTTTCCATCATTTAAAATTCCGTTTCCCATATCTATGTCTATAACATATGAATGATTTGTTGCAATAAATATAATAAATGAATAAATCTTAAATATAGTTCATAAACCTCTCTGCTTTAATCTAGAAAGATGCACGCCAGACTGTTAATATTTTGATTACGGTGTTGGGACAGAATACGTCCCAGCGACTATTTTTTTTATTCTATTCGTACCACTTTAGAAAATTAATCTCTACCATGTACTTATACTAGGATATTTTAAAGAGTTTAACAAAAGATCTACAAAAAAGAAATCATTTTGTAAATTGTGATATGATTGAATATAAAAACAGTTGTCAATCGTGGCCCATAATCAAAAGGTGTTTTCCTTACTAAATACCATCCGAGTTGATTTTTCACCCCGACAATTTTGAACGAAAGAGGAGCTCCCATTTAAGGAAGGGTTAGAAAGTTTGACGGTAGCGTTCTCTCTCTCTGAAATTCGAGGCTTTAGTTTATAGTTTTCTATTTTTGACTGTCATATACTTGTAGAATAAATAATAGACAGTAAAATACCTAAATATTTTCAGGTCGGATAAATTCTTACAGTGATTGTTACTGTAATATATAAAATTTTTAAATTAATTTTCCTTGTTACGTGTTAATTGTCTTTGCCGTCATTTAAAATTATGTTTAACATATATATGTCTTTATTTTATTGTTTAACATGTGAATAATTCGCTGCAAGAAATATAATATTAATTTGAAGCATGGTCTGTTTTACGCTATTTAAGTGCAGATCATAAAGTCAAAATTAATATGTCAAAACTTGTACACCAGCTTATTAAGAGGCGTATTTTACTAACCAAATATAAATGAAATCAGTGTTGATTTGTCACCACGACTCGTTTCATAAAAAAGTAGAACTCACATTTAAGGGAGAGCTAGAAATTTTGACTCATCGCGTTCTCTTTGTGAAATGTGGGGCTTTAGTTTATATTTTTCAATTATTTATTGTCACATTCTTTTAATATAAATAATAGACCTAAAGATATTTATTTTAGATAATTTTTTTAGAGTTCATGTTGTTAAAGTATCTAAAATTTTAAAATTTATTTTTTGCATGTTAATTTTAGTTATCATTACCAACATTTAAAATTCCTTTCAATGTATATATGTCTTGTGAATAATTTCATGCAATAAATATACTATTAATTTGAAGCATGGTCTGTTTTACACGCTGTAAGTGCAGATCATAAAACTGTCTATTTTATGTCAAAACATGCACGCCAACTTGTTAAGAGATGTATTTTAATGACCAAATATAACATTAGAGTTGATTTGTCACCACAACTATTTTCAAACGAAAGAGGAACTCACATTTAAGGGAGGGTTAGAAATTTTGACCGATTGCATATTCTCTCTGAAATGTCAGGTATTAGTTTATAGTTTTCTATTTTAGACTGCCAAATACTTGTAGGATAAATAGGCGGTGAAATGCCTGAAGTTTTTAGAGTGGAATAAATTCTTAGAGTTCATGTTGTTAAAGTATCTAAAATTTTTAACGAAATATTATTTTTGCATGTTAATTGTAGTTCTCTGTCGCTTAATTTACATTTCTGGTACAGGTATTGATGTCTTTATTTTATTGTTTATTATATGCGTGATTTATTTCTCGAAATATAATAACCTTAATTTGAAGCATTATTTGTCCTGCGCACTTAAATATAGATCATGAAGATATGTGCTTAATGTCAAAACCAAACCCGACCAAATGCAACGTCGGAGTTGATTTATCACCAAAACTCGTTTCAAATGATAGAGGAACGATGGAGTGACATTATATTTAAGAAGGTTAGAAAGTTTGACCGATGACATTCGATCTCTGAAATGTGAGGATTTAGTTTAGTTTTCTATTTTTGACTGACAAATTTTTTTAGGATAAATAGGCGATGAAATGTCTGGAGATTTTGGAGTCTTATAAATTCTTACAGTTGTCACTAAAGTACATTATAAAATTTTAATGAAATTTTGCTTTTTGCATGTTAATTTTAGTTATCTTTGCCATCATTTAAAGTTTCGTTTCACATATTTATATCTTTGTTTATTGTTAATCATCTAGTTGTGTGTCTTCAAAAAATTTAATGTCATTAATTTGAAGCATGCTTTATCTTACCCGCTATAACTGCAGATCGTAAGGCTAGCTGCTTAATGTCAAAATATACACGCCAGCTTGTTGCCAGCTCGACCAAATATAACATCAGAGTTGATTTTGTCACCACAATTTATTTCACACGAAATATGAACTTACATTCAAGGCAGGGTTAGAAACTTTGAAGGATTGCGTTCTCTCTTTGAAATGTGGGACTATAGTTTATAGTTTTCAATTTTCAGCAGTCAAATACTTGTATAAAATAGTAAGAGATGAAATATCTCAATATGTTCAAGTTGGATAAATATGTAGAGCTGTTGTTACTAAAGCTATATAAAATTTTTAACGATATTTTACTTAAATTTGAATGTTAGTTATCTTTGCAATCATTTAAAATTCTTTTTCACACATTTATGGTTTTATTAAATAATAAGTCCATTTATTTAGTCTTTAATAGCCATCTTGTGAGAAGACAAATAAAATAATAGATGACAATTTGAGATAAAAAATTAAAGGGTTTGAAATTCATGCTAAATTCAAGTTAAATAGTATTTTCAAATCCCAAAATAATAATTTATAAAAATGTTAACGACAGAATTAAACTATTTATACATGTAGCCTGTGTACCATATTTAAATCTACATAAACAGCAATAAGCTATGTCATTAGTTACATTTTAATTCAAAAAGAAATTGCAAAAGCTCTTTGCTTAACCTTTTGATTACAGGTCAGGACTGGCCAATATTATATTCACTCGTACCACAATTTACAAAAAAATTTCTTCGTGCTATATTTCTTTTGAAAGTATCGTAGTATGACAGAGATTTTTTTTTAATGGTCTCTGGGACGACATGTGTCCCAACCCCGTAATCAAAGGGTTAACAAATATTTTCAAAATGCTCTCAAATAGGATCTACCTGAGCAATTTTCGATTTTGTAATTATTTTTGATTATTTAGTCTGTAAATATGACAAATAAAAAATATACACGATTTTGATGGGATATTATTTGATTGTTATAGTACTGAACACTGCAGTGTGCATTAGGCACTAGAGCAATACTACCTTGAATATTTTCATAACCAATATTTCTAAAACAATTCTATTATCTATAAATCGTGAAAAATAGCCGATATTAACCCTTAAAAAGTCATGGTAAAAACAAAAATTAGGCAACATTTAAGTGTCGCAAGTCAGATGAGTACGAAAAAGTTTTGAAAGTCATAAAAATATCCGGTTATAACATAAAAATATTGATTATACATCAATAACTTCACGAGTTCTACAATAAGACAATAAATGGCTCTGAACTTGCCTATGTTGATATTTTTAAGAATTACAGCGAGAAAAAGAGACTCATATTGGGGTGTACATTGAAAACAAGAACCGGTAAGGTTATTAAAACAAGAACTTGATTTAGAAGAATATTGTAACATTAGAAGTTGTTGCTATAAGTGCTTATAAATCTCACTTTTACTTACTTAAAACTAAAATTAGTATACAGTCTCAGACTTTTCTTTATTCACTTATCATTTCATAATGATCTCGGTACCTAAATACAATTTATCAATCAGATTGTTTCTTCAAAAATTTTCATTACGTAAATTGTAATATGAAGACCTAAACATACAAATAATATGACGATTTGTTTCCTCCCATTTATTTTTTTTTAATATTTGTTACCTCATATATTTGATGCACTAATAGAATTAAATTTTTATCAAACTTTTGTGAAATAAATATAGTTTTTAACAATTCCATTGATTTAAACTATATAATATAGTTTCGTATTAAATAAAATGAAATAATACCTAACGCAACGCAAATATTTGCAGTAAAATTATGTTACAATTAACTTAAAGGTCTGATATTGATATAAACAGCAGAGCGCGTTTCATATTTCTATTCCAGATTTTTGTAATTTTTATAAATTTAATACGTACTAATAAATGCTGAAATACCCATAACATTTTTTCGATACATTTTATTAATAAATTTTGAAGTATTGTATTATATGAAAAAAAATATTTAAAACATATACTGAATTTAAAGCAAATTTATTGTTAACAACTACATTTATTAAATACCACCACTGAATATATTAGCTTACAGGGAATTGTTTAGAAGCTTACAACCCCTTGAAGATTTTTGTAATTTTTATAAATTTAATACGTACTAATAAATGCTAAAATACCCATAACGTTTTTTCGATACATTTTATTTATAAATTTTAAAGTATTGTATTATGTGAAAAAAAATATTAAAAACATATAATGAATTAAAATCAAATTTGTTGTTAACAGCTACATTTATTAAATACCACCACTGAATAAATTAGCTTAAAGGGAATTGTTTAGAAGCTTATAACCTCTTAAAAATATATTACACTTTAAAGAAAATCAGCTTGTTAAACAGCAAAAAACTAATGTTTTACTTTATTTTATTGTAAGCTGCCACCTTACGATGTGTGCTCATCATGTCATATAGAACTCTTTCTCTAACGATTTTTAATGAGTTTCCGACCACTGAAAGTTTTCCAAAGAAATGCGATTTAGAAATATATTTCTGACCTTGTTATTTTTTAAGAATGTGAAAAATAAGGAAAAATAAGTTTGTTTATCACAAAGACTATCCGACGTAACTCCTAAATGATGCGACAGACCTCACATCACATGCCAGTATCATGAGACCTTCAGAACAAAGAAACGCATGAGCCTAAAGTCCTTTCCATCTATCCAATAGAATACCTTCTTTGTTTATTCTTATAGCAAAAGATCTATTCACTATCTTAGACGTTTTTACAGGCAGCCTGAACGCCCCTTGGGATTAAAAATGTCACAAACCGGTGACGGTTTATAAGGGTGATGTCTAATCTGTAAGCGGATGATTTTTTTTTTTTTTTTTTACCGTTGGCAGTTTTTGCAGAAGTGAAATATTTTGCACAAATAAAAATGCTTATTTCTTACAATAACTTATTATCAAAAACTAAAAAAGTACTCCAGTGAATTTTGAAAGGTTATGTTTATTTATAAGGAAATATAAAATCTAAATATATTTTTATTCATCTAAAGACAAAAATGCATTCAGTCTTCCGTTAGTTCTGCATGATAGTTTGAGTTCTTTATTATATTCTTAATGTAAATATTCGTTTTTTAATGTATTGGGTTGTCCGGAAAATTTGTGCCGATTGGGAAAATCAATTCGTACCGGAAAATTCTATCATTTAATTATTAGACAGTGATTCCGATATCTAATGTCTAATAATTAACAGGCCGAATTTTCCGGTACGAATTGATTTTGACAACCGGCACGAACTTTCCGGACAATCCAATATTTAAAAAATTGTATCAAATATTATCGATTCAACTAAACAATCCTTCTGGAGAATTTTCCCAAAATAATCATTTACATAAAATGTTTATAAATTAAATATTTATTCATATTGATTTATTTTGATACTTTGAAATACTAGTATATTGAAACAAAATTTGAAACGAATATTTTTTTAATGCCATGGTAGTGCATTAGAAAAAAATTGTCATAAAATTTAAAAAATGACACAGAAATAAAATCAACGCTAGGGTAGGTGAAAACTGAAAACGGGAGAGAAAGAACAATCGTTTTTTGGTGTTGCTGTGTTATGCTTTTTCTAAAGCGTAAGTCCTGCAGTCGGATGCTAAAAAGAAACGAAAATGATAAATGTAATAAATAAAATATATTTATTGAAGATTTGTATAAACCGTTTCTTCCAAACTTGGATATTGACGACATTTGATTTTGGGGGGAATTTCACTGATAATACATCTCTAAATGCAAAAAAATGGAAAATAGAAAATTTGTACAACTTTGATCAGTGTGAACTTTTGAAAAGCGCCATCATCTGTGTTACACAGTTATTCCCTTCAAATTTATGCTAATATGGGTTATTCATTTTGATATTTTTTCTTCCATGGTATTCTTTGAATATAACTGATGATCAAAATAATGAAAATACAACGAAAAAACATATTTATTCACTTGACGTAAGGCCAAATTCATCATCTATTATGACATGAATTTGTCTGGGAACTGAATCGTACAAATCCTGGATGATGGCTAAACATTCCTACTGGAGATATATTATTCCATTCCTAGTGGCGATGTTGTGAAAGCTGTATAAGAGATGTTAGTGAAGGTTATTGGCTTCGGACGCTATTCTCCAAAACAGATATCATAGTGGTTCAATATTGTGGTCAGGAGAACGTGAAAGCCAAGTGAGGTTAGAGTTCGTCATCATGCTACTCAAATCAAGAGATATCTAGCTCAATGCGTTGGAGAGTTATCTTCCTGAAATACAGAAACCAATGTTTTGACCATTGGATAAACGTGTTTGGATAAAATCTCGACATGGTCATTTCCAGATGCACCCCCCCCCCCCTTGGACTGTAACGAGGGTAGCAGGAGACAATCTGGGTTATACGCTTATCGCGATATTCTTCAAACGTACACATGATAATATTAATGTGAAGAATAATATAACTGACTATTCGTCTGATTGTACCATTTGGAGTCATGCATCTTTCGACTGAGATTAATGTTCGTGGCACCACTAAAGCTTAAGATTTACCAAGACATCAGAAATGAGAGGCTTTGAAATGAGAAGTTTTGATTCTGATTAAACTCTGCATCCTTTACTGCCCTGATCTTCTTTTTTGACGATACAACCAGGTCTTTTTCACTGAGCTTTGACTTTCGTCCCCTTCTATGCTTCGTCGAGGATCTTTCCATTCTACTACCGTAATTTCTGGCGTATAAGCCGCAGCTCAAAGAGTCGTTTTTCGACCCAGAAATATTATTATTTTATAAAATGTAACTTAAAAGATCGCTGTAAATATTTAACTACAATTATTGAATAAAATTTCTGGGTCGAAAAACGACTCTTTGAGCTGCGGATTATACGCCGGAAATTACGGTAAATGCTGTCATGACTCTGCCGACCGCAGTTCGAGAAACACTCAACATCCTAGCGGTTTAATAAACTACAAGCAGAAAAAATTCGACTACGACAGTTGCTATTTTTTGAGTCAGCTCTCACTTTTCAGAGCTGACTCATTTTTCAGAGCTGACAGAGGCTTACTTTTCAGAGACTGTGACTAGTCTAGGCCTATGATTAAAATTCCATTTACTCCTTTAGACTTAATTGCGATAAAATGCTGCGATTAAGACATTGTTGAAATGTGCCTTGCTACAAAGTTGTTAAACTTTATAAAGATTTTGCGTAATGATTTTCAATTTTGCGTAATGTTTGTTATTTTTTTCGTTGCATTAACTCATTAACGCTTTCCGGCACAAACAAATTCTGTTCGTAAAATGCGAAATTACTGACTGACACCGGAATTTACAAACGACTTTTTTAGAAAATAAGAACTCCTTAGTTTAAGCTTTCATTGTAGAAGCAAAATTTTAATAAAATATTCTTGGTGCCCAATGCAAATTTGGAATTAAAATTAGGTGTGCCCGGAGTGGGACCACTGTGCCCGAAAGGGTTAACGTAAAAGCAAATACCTTTTTGTTATTAACCCCTTGAAGGGCACCGGTATATTATATATACCACTTAATTTTAATCCCAAAATGCCACAATGACACCAGAATTTTATAATCAAATTTTGAATTTATATGGTACATGAGGAAAAGCTTTTACTTATTAAAAAAATTCGTTCGTGAATCCGGGTGTCAATCAATCATTTCAATATTTTAGCTACAAGAGTACTTTGCCCCTGAAGGGGTTAAAACATATATTTTCAGTCGTTTCAGTCGTTTGATGTTTACTACAGGAATTAAAACATGTCTATTTCTGGAACAGAATAAGTATCCACAGATTTTTCAAGTCCACTATTTGCGCATATTAAGCTCTTAAAAAAAGATATTTTCGTACAGAAATGTTTAAAACAAACATTTTGCAGCGCAGTTGCGTATAGAAATAATTTAATGAGATTCCGAACACTCGCTGTGTTTTAAGTCACTAAAACATAGAACGGTACACAAAAATTAGCGAGAAATGTTCTTAAAACGTCCACTACTGGTGCAGTTACCTTACCTGCAATATTTATTTAACCCTTTCGCTACTGATTTTTTTTCCTATTTTTGAAAAAATCTCTTTTACGCGAATAAAATTAAAAAATAACTGCCCAAATCACAGAAGTTAAGGTTTACTGAAATTTAACGAATATGTTATGTGCTGAAATCTAACGAAAGTAGTTATTTTGCGTATTTTTCATATGACACTAGTCTAAGGAAGATTTTTTAAGACTTTTGAAAATATCGTATTACAACAAAATTAAACAAGCATAAAAACTTTCTAGTATTTTTTATTGTTTATCACAAAGTATTAATACGGAAAAGTAGTCCATAATTTAATTTTAAAGAGTTGAAATATATGTTTGAAAAAAAAGAAACGTCAACGACTTAACGATAATTAAGAAAATTATTATTGTTGTTATTAATACTAAATGCTGAAACATAAGTGAATGCATAATATTAAATGTATAGACATACACTATCATTATTAGATGCTGAAATTAACAAAAATAATTGTTAAGATAAAATAATATTCAATGGAAACGCATGTCCTTGATCAAGGACGTCAGTCACGAAAGGGTTAAAATTTTTGAAAAAAAATTAACAATTCTTTTACTCGATACTATACGTTTTCTTAAGAAAAAGGCAGAATAAAACGGAAGGAAAAACAAATGAAAAAGTTGACTGTTCATTAGTGCATTTCATTAATATTTCTTTTGTTGAAATGTAGTTTAGTTTCGTATATTATTTCAAAAAGGCTTAGATCGAAAAGACCTGTTAAATTAAGAATGCTTCTTTTGGGACATCTTCTGGCCTAGCAAAAGTCACATGAAAAATTTATGCTGCACAAAAAATACGTTAGCTGCGGAAAACTCTGGTTTAAAGTTAAGTCCCAGCATCCTTTTCCTGTAACACATAAAGAAATGTTCTTTTAACCCGACAGACACCAAGAAGCAAGAAATGTTATAATAAAATCAACGCAAACACATTTGAAACGGGTTTTATAAAGTTTTAAACATTTGTTTGTGTGTTTAAGTTTCGTATATAGATGTACTCTAGATTGATGAAATACATAACTTTATATAACAATGTTCAGTTCACAGAAAATCTACCTGAGCAATTTAATTTTTTTAACACTTTCCAACATAGTTGAAAAGTGTTTGTGAATTAGGTTTGTCTGTCTATCTGGTAGTCTGGCCATGCTCTAACTTGCATAAAAATACTTCATATGACATGTATTTCTTAAATGTTAATGAGGTTCAGTATAGAATATGCTCTATTGAAAATGAAGCGGTAGCATTTATAGTTCGTTTACAGGGGAACACAAAAGAATTCCGTTACATTATGGCCTATGGGAAAAATAGTTTAAGGTCGCAATTTATTTAAATTGCTTATTTAGATATCTCATTTTATTGTATAAAAAAATGAATTTTTTTAATAATATTCTGTTAGTGTTGGAAAAAGTTTCATAATGTACGCCTGATGCATGAATTTTAGTTCTTGTTAAATGTGTTTAGTTATTTAGTTTTACGTTTCTCTAAATAAGACAAATATATGGAATTTGCATGGAGTTTTTTTTGTTTGTTTTGATTTGATTGTTGTAGTACCGCACCCAGCAGTGTGCATTGGCAGTGGGAGCAATAATTCTTTGGTAATTTTCTGGCACAGGTTTTTAAAAATTATTGTAGCAACGATAAACTATTAACACTGTCAGTATTCATTTTTAACAAGTCATGGTAAACAGAAAACGTAGGCAACGTCGAATTACCGTAAGTCAAATGTAAAAGAAAGAAGTTTGGAATTCTGTAAAAAAGCATCTGGTTATGAAAGCGCAGAAAACCTTCAGGATTTTTCCAAGTCAAGTAAACCCAGAAATTGTATTAAATAAAAGAAGTTAATATATAACAAAATAGAAAGAAGATTTTCTGAAAAATTACCGAACAAAAACAAGCACTGGAGGGTGCATTGTGAACTTAGGAGGTTAATAAATCCAAAATTAAGCTTTTCATGATTTTAATCTGGAACCATATTTTGCTCGTGACATATGTAAACAAACTCATATAAAGTGATTTTGTCTTATTTCAATATTTCCTGATAACTACTACACTATATTTTTATATCCATAGGTGCGTAATTCAACAGGTTTAGAAGTAATGTTTAAATAAATATACAAAATATTTGCTCTCTAAGCAAAAAACTTTTTTTAATAAATGCTAAAGGTATTTGACGTTTTTCAGAGTTACAGTACACGTTGGCATATGCATTGCCCTGATATCTAATGCAGTATGAAGCCTTTTATCTAGACGGAACGAATTTTGTTAAATATCGGCTAGTTTTGGTAATTATTCTATAGGAATAATACATTCAGAGCGTACTTTCTTGGGGGAAAATGACCATAATTATTGTTCTCGTACCAGAAAATCCCTGAAAAAGTCGCAGTCACGCCAGCCACACTACGCTAGCACAGGACACGTGACTATCAGGTAAATTGATAAAATGGATAAATGGATAACCATCCCGGGCAGGTAAGGGGGTTCGTCAGTCGGATCTCAAATTCCCCACGCTAATGTTAAATATATTGAAGTGGGGTGCATTCTTGTTTTTAAAATATATCCTCAGGAAATTCATATTTTTGACATATTTTACTGTGTACTCTTGTTAACCCCTTCTCAGAACCTCTTTCGTTCTTTACAGAATTTTTAATCGCTTATCCCCTGTTTTTTCAAAATAGATATTTTTGCCTATTTTAATCGCAGAAATGCTTTAATTAAATAATTCAAAATTTTTCATTCAAAATTACTGGTATGAATAATCAAGAATTCTGAGCACTTCATTCTTCACGTATACGTGACACTTGTCGTAAAAAAGTTGAAGTATGTCTCTTTTTTTTCTTAGTTGTCAAAATATTTCTAAAATACAGGGCGATCGGAAACTATCTGGCAAAATTTTAATGTATGGTAGAGCTAAATAGGCTAAATGGTAGAAACTAAATAAGCCTTTTTTTCCTAGACTGCGTGTCCGAGATTGACGCGTATATAAGCTATGAATTGGCGCTTATACGCTGTCTTTCATTGCACATTTCACATTTTTCTTCGTCACCAGCGCTGAAACGCGTCATTTGAGGACACACATTCTCTGATGAAAAATGTTTGTTTACGTTCCCCTCCGCCACCCTTTAAAATTTTGCCATTTACTTTCTGATCACCCTGTATATGCTAAATTTAGTATTTTGTATGTTACAATCGTATAAGCTCTGAGTAAGATTTTAAAATTTAAGATAAAATTAAACATATACTTCTGAAAATATTAATTTCCTTATGAGAAATTAAAAAAATAAGCATGCATTCCACTGCTATAGGTTTACCATTAGCGAGGGTAATTTAATATCTGTACAGATTTAGTGCATGCCCTATAGCAGCGGTTCCCAACCTGAGGTACGCGGTAGAATAGTTGGGGGTACGTGAAAATTACATTGGTAAGGGCGGATAATGCAAAAAATAAAACTTTAAACTTTTCATTTACAAAGAGACAATTGTGTAAAAGCAAAATAGGCTATTCGCATAAAATGAAGGAAAATACCTGAACTTACTAATTGATTGATCATTTGTTGCCCTTATTTCCGCCCACTTCTAATAACATCTTGCGGTTTTGCATATGTCCCTCCTTTTCTTTTATTATTCTTTTCTTTTTAATAATTCTAGAAATATCTAGATAAAACATGAATCGTATCGATACTTCTCATTTCTACGATTTCATTTACAAACTATTGGAAAACAGGTCAGTTTAGTATTCAACTGGTCAGCTTTAGCATAAATGTCTTAACGCATAGCTGCCAACTTTTACGCTTTCTGTTACCACTAAAATTTAATAGAAATTTTTGTGTTTTTTAATCAACTAATTGCGACGATAAAATAAGATAAAATTTATAAATTTTAGTGGTACGAAAAAAGCGTAAAAGTTGGCAGCTATGCTTAACGTGTATTAATGAGTGTAGCTTCACCTCTTATTTGTGAGTGCTTAATTTGAAATCTTTAGATAATATTTCTGAGTGATTTTATGTTGATATTGTGCTGTGGTTCAAAATGGATAAGTGGTTGAAAATTTGAATTCTAAAGAGAACTGCATCTAACATTGCTAACTAGCATAAGGATATTACCAATGAACGAAAACAAAAACATTTGGACCAGGTTTATGTGAGAAGGGGTACGCATAAATTAAAAATCTAAGCAAGGGATACGTGAGAGAAAAAAGGTTGGGAACCACTGCCCTATAGGAACACGTGAACATCAGCCCGGACAAATCATTTTGTGGCCAGCATGCTAACCACTGATTTGAGTGGGCTCTCCTTTTACATAGAAACAGTGTTACAAAAGATGCTTACTTTTTATGTCCCTATTTTCTAATAGTAATATTAGCCTTATTTAATCACAGAATTTTTGTATATAAATAAGAAGAATATTACTGTATGAAATAGTGGTTTTCAAAAGAAAGCGAACGTCGAAACTATATTTCAGGATAAATGGTTTTAGAATGTGAAAAATCTAGTTAGCACTTCTGATACGTTATATTTGAAAATGTTTTTAAAATGTTCTTAAATTTTCCATCAAGTAAATCATTACACAAAATTTCCTATTTCATAAGACATTTTATTTAAACCTGTATAACATATTTTTTTAAAGAAAAACAATAAATATTACTATACGCTGTTTTAAAGTCAAATAGATAATAAGAAAAATTCTGTTCTTTGTTTTGTTTTTTTGTTGCAATACAAACATTAGGATAAGAACACTTAATATAACGAAACCCAATGAAAGAATTTCAAAACTAAAGCTTTTCAGTATTTTCACATTTGTTTTAACAAGATAACGCTAAGATTAAAGATCGTCGATAGTATCCAATTGTCTACACCAGATACATAGCTACCAACTGCAAAGATTTTTGTCACCGCTATTTTCTAATATTATTATTTGCCTTATTTAATTGCAGATTTCTTCGATGAAGAAAGGCAACGATTACTATTAGGAAATAGCGGTGACAAGAAATCGTAGCAGTTAGCATCTATGTAGATGTTAATGTCTGTCAGCAATTTTTTTAATTGCTTTCCTCAAATATAGCTTTATGAACGTATAATATATGTTTAAAGATTTTTAATTTTGCTTAATTAGGAGCATAAAGAATTTTTTACAGCTCGACTCTTTCTCTTCTATACCCTGTAAAGTTTTATTTTCGTAATATTTTTTTTTAATTATAAATTATGGAAACATATAATAAGAAATTTTCTGTCAAGCTTAGTGAATTTTTCCAACTTAGACAACAACTAATATAATAAAATCACTTGTTAACTTTAAATTAAAGAGTATTTATTGCTTAAAATAATAAAAAGCATAACACAAAAGTTTTAAAAATACATTTAATAGAGATTACATATGTTTCCTTAGCTCAAACGACGACATCTTCAGATCAAAATGATAAATAAAATATTCTCGCAAAGTTTTTGAAAATGATAAACATAAATCACGAGATCACATGTCCAATGCAAGCAGGTGATTAAAATGGTCAAACTGGAAAACGTGAAAATTATTATTTTATTCTTATTTTTATTGCTTTTTCATCTGTGAAGCATCGCGTGCCAAATTTTAGGTAATTCAAAAAAAGCCGATTCTTGCAAATAATATCCTTTCGCAAATATATTTCTATTGATTCACGGATAATGAATGTGAAATAAACTCTTGATGGAAAAATTATTTTACTATTATTGATTATTATTTTACTATTCTATTATACTGCCTTAACTAGACTACATAGAATAGAGCCGTTACAGATTGATTTCAAGAAGAGTAAAATCAATTTTCCATCAAGAGTTTATTTTCCATCCATTATCCGTGAATCAATAGAAATATATTTGCGAAACGATAATATTTGCAATGAATCGGCTTCTTTTGAACTGCCTAAAATTTGCCACACGATGCTTCAGAGATTGAAAAAGCAATAAAAATAAAAATAAAATTTCACGGTTTGCAGTTTGATCAATTTAAGCACCTGCTTGCATTGGACATGTGATCTCGTGATTTATGTTTATCATTTTCAAAAACTTTGCAAGAATATTTTATTTATAATTTCGATCTGAAGATGTCGCCGTTTGAGCGAAGGAAACATATGTACCGTAATTTCCGGCGTATAAGCCGCAGCTCAAAGAGTCGTTTTTCGACCCAGAAATTTTATTCAATAATTGTAGTTAAATATTTACAGCGATCTTTTAAGTTACATTTTATAAAATAATATTTCTGGGTCGAAAAACGACTCTTTGAGCTGCGGCTTATACGCCGGAAATTACGGTAATCTATATTAAAAGGTATTTTTAATATAGTTGTTTTTTATCACTTTAATTAATAATTACACTTTGATTTAGCCAATAACTTTGACCAATATTTTGAAGTTTAACTTATTTATCATTTTACAATACTTTTTGTCACTTATATGTCCATAAAAGACAACACAAATGGACAATAATCCGAAACGGAACAAATATGTTAAAACAGGGTTCGTACGCTTTTACCACAATTTTTAATTTTAATTTTCGCCTTATTTAAATGCAGAAAAGTATTACAAATTCTGCAATTAAACGAGGCATTTACAAGTTCTGCTATTTATATATTACATAGAAAAATTCTATTAGAAAATTGTGGTAAAGGCGTACGAACCCTGTAAAGTTATTGAAGTAACAGTTTACAGTAATATTTCTTGATAATAATTTTCTTCAGATATGTATATATATAGTTTTGTTTTGAAAAATTCAGTATAAATGAAACTGTGATGTATTGTATGCAGTGGCGTAGCGTCAGGGGGGGCACGATCATTTTACTACCAGTATAATAATATACTACATTTAGCCTTATTTAATCTTTGAACGGTATGAAATAAATAAGGCCAAATATAGAATATAAAAATACTGGTAGTAAAGTCACCCGTGCCCCCCTTGACGCTACGCCTCTGATTGTATGATTTACAATATAAACGGGAATGTAATTTAAAGATGAATGTGTTATAAAAGACGTGTGCGAATGTGCTTTTAAACTAACATTCAAATGGGTCAAAAGATATTTCTAAAGAGAACAAAAATGAGGAAGAAGTTAAAAGACTTTTTGAAAGATATAAGCATTTCATGTACTCATAATGTAGCAGGCAAATATCGAATTGAATAAATATGTTAAAAAGATTTAGAGTTTCTAATTTTAATTAAAATAAAGCAGCTTATTTTTCTTTTTATGGTTATTCATTAATATTATTTTTACTGATAATTTCTGTTATAAAACAATAGATCAATGATGGGAATATTGTTAATGTTTTGGAAATAAAATATGTAGTTATGGCTTATTTTTTACCCCAATAGGGTTAAAAAAAATCGAAGAATTTTGATTGCTTTGATGTAATTTAGGATCTGTATTTACTGACTTTCTGATTCATATTTCTTTGAAGATTATATTTAAATGTACTATGCAACGTTATAAACATAGATTTATTCAGTAAATTTTAATCTATTACAGTTATATCAATTTCGCTGTCATTCGATATGAAGCGCTCATAGCACCATCATTCTTTTAACACTTTCTAATATAATTGAAAAGTGGCTATGAATTCAGCTTGTCTGTTCGTTTGTCCGTGCTCTAACTCACATATATATGCTCGGATTGTCATGTAGTCGATATATGTTATTGAGGATTACTATGGAATGAGCGGTATTAAAAATGAAGTGTTTAGCATTTATGATTTGATACGGGGACTTACAGGGACACTCAGAAGAATTCCGTTAAATTATGGCCACCCCCAGGAGCCGAAAGAGGCCCCTTTGTAGGTGTCCTGGTAGCACCGGGGTAATAGCAATTTTTGTGGGATATGACCCTGACTAGTTATGGGTCACCGGTTGCTCTTGTGGTCTCCAGAGCAGTGGCATAGGCAGGTTGGGGGTCCAGACGCTCTGGATACCACTAATTTTGTAAAGTTTTCTTTGCCTTATCTAAACGGAGGACTTTCTGCGATAATCAAGGTGAAGAAAACTGTACATTGTTACTGGTATCCAGAGCATTTGGACCCCCTCCCTGGCTACGCCACTGCTCCAGAGGTAGCCCAAAACGAGAATGTCACGGTCAGATCTCGCGGACCGAACCTGCCCATCCTCTCGTGCGCCGTGCTTGGTAAACGATGGCCTGGGTTGCTGTCGTAACGACGGGTTCATTCCGGAAAAAACCCCTGCGATGATCTGCATAGATTGAAAGCAATACCTATTTGTTTTTACATTATGGTCCGGCTCGATTGCAATGAAAAAACGATTGCAATGTATTTTATTATCGCTACACTATTTCAAAAATATTGAAATTGAAATACATCACTGAGCAGCACCACAAAATGCTTGCTGTAGAATATTGTGTGCATAGCATTTATCATTCCTTCATAGGGACACACAAAAGAAGTGGGTTAGAGTATCGTCTAATGAGCGATTATTTGTGGAAGTGCATTTTCAGTTGTGGTTTGCGTTTTTAAATTTAATTAATTTTTGCATATTACTTGTTGTTTCTAATTCTGTAGATCATATACAGAGTTGCGCAAAGGAATTCATTTCAGTTAATTGACGAAAATTGCTGAAGATTGAATGTTCAACTGTGTTATGCGTTTCCTAATTGAACTAAATTTTAACATACTATTCTGTTAAAAATTTGCAGCAAACTGATACCAGTCATTTGACAGTTTTTGTGTAAAATGATTATATAAATATAATTTAACTATATTCTGACCATATTATTGCTCATTTTAAGGTCAGAATAGACTTAAATTACGGTTATAGGATAGTTTTCTATAAAAACGATCGTATGACCGGACAGTTTGCTGAAAATTTTTAACAGTGTATGTAGCATATATACAAATCTATAGATCATATACACAGGGATGAGAGCGCTTCGACCCAAATGTCCAATTTCTACCACTTAATTTTAATAGTATTTGTCATCTTATTTAATGACAGAATTTCTGAAATTCAATGCTTTGGTGAATACTATTAAAATTTAGTGGTAGAAATTGGACATTCGGGTAGGAACGCACTCATCCTTGTATACAGGGATTTACAAAAGAATTTTAATAGTTTTACGACAATAGAAAGTAATTGCTAAAACTGGGTTTTTAGACGTGTTATGCGTTTTTTCAAATTGTTTACTTAAATATCAGTTATTAAACAGGGAAGTTTTATTACAGTATTCTGAATGCGTTGGAAAAAGTTTCACAATCTACGCTTGATGCAGTATTTTTCTTTCTTGTTTTATATGTTAATATGTATATCCAAAAGTAAAACATATAGTACCAGGGATATGTCGGGTAATCGAGTGAAAATTATTAGATGCATTTTCTAATTACCATATATTCCGATGTATAACGCGCAGCTCCAACAAACATATTTTGAACATGAAGTGAGGCAGTTATGACGATTCAGTTGGTTACATTTTATTAAATAATATTTGTGGATCTAAATATGTTTGTTTCAACTGCGCGTTATACGCCGGAATATACGTTACATAAAAGTTAAACTGTAATTAAAATTTCCGTAATTTCTGGTATATAACCCACAGCTCAAATAAATCAAATTCGACCCAGAAATTTTATTCATTAAATAAAGTTAAATATGTGCCAAGTAGAAACGAGTTACATTTTATTAAATACAATTTCTGGTTCGAAACCAATTTACTTGAGCTGCGGGTTATATACCAGAAATTAACGGTACTGTGAATAAAGTAAATAGCCAGTATTACAAATAAAAAAAAACTT
The DNA here is from genome assembly GCA_963931845.1 of Maratus michaelseni. Taxonomy (NCBI): domain Eukaryota; kingdom Metazoa; phylum Arthropoda; class Arachnida; order Araneae; family Salticidae; genus Maratus; species Maratus michaelseni. The sequence goes on from OZ007586.1 coordinate 186,245,279, forward strand.
TTATCATAAAAGAAGTACTAGAAATAAACATGAAACAAACCAAAAAGAAAATTCTGTAATTAAGTACCTTTTATTTGTTTTATTTTTTTTTTTTACTTATTCATTTATTTATTTATTTTTATTATTGTCATAAGCAAAAATAAGAAAATTTTATTTTTTTTAAATCATTGATTCAGTTTTATTTTCTCGTAAATTGTAGTTTGATAGCAGCAAGATTTCTGATTCTAATTAACCCGGGAGAAGTCGCATGGGGTACATACCCCGAGTGCGTACAGATTTTACAATTATCACCACTACTTTTCGAAAAGTAATCTTTAGCGTATTTTATCCTACAATTTGTAACAGTTGTCACTGACTAAATAAGTTGAGAATTATTGTTTGTGTTCTATTCATACCCTAGATATGCGCGATTTCTCCCGGGTTAATAAAAGCACCTGCATTACATTTTTTTTTTTTTTCAAAGAATTTTTGAGCCTAGAGTAAATAGAATATTCAGGGTTGTTTCTTGGTAAGAATTCGTCGGGATCACCTAAATTTTTCTATCGATTTTAAATAATTATAGTGACAGTTATTTAATAAAATTTACAAAGTATTGAAATAATTTAACAGTATTTTATTCCTTTTTTTATATTTTAACATTTTTCAAGATATTGATAATTGATTATATGTTAAAAAATAATAAAGTTTCATTCGGAATATAGTAACATAGTCACAAATACCAATATGTTGAAATTTGAGAAAGTTGTCTCTGTCTATGAGTGTATTGTATAATACAGCGTCGGGTAATCTGAACTCTACTGTAGTTGATGAGTTTTTTTTTTATCACCAAATTTTTTACACAGGCTCAGGTTCACAAATAAAATTTATCTACACAATCAGATCATTTTTGCAGAATTATTTTTGCACCAACATTGACCGATATTCAATCTCAAACTGTAGTTCTTTAAACACACCCTTTTATCTTTGTCAACAGAGACATTCCAAAACATTCAGAAAGTGCCCCAGTATCTTTAAAAATTGTCCAAAGACATCGCCAAGCACGTTAAGTGCAGTACCCTCAACGAGAAAAAATCCAAATAGTGGCTATCTCCAGTTCTAATTAAACGATAACTTCGGAAATTTAAACGAAAATTCGCCCCAATTTCGATAAGTTAAAAGATGCTGCACTTACCGAAATTGTGGCTCGAGCTACTCCATGGCTACAAATATGAAAATAAACAACCAAGTAAAAATTAAAAATAACGTGCGTAATTTTTAAAAAGTACATAAAAATTAAATGATAGCATTTCAAATAATAACTTCAAAGACCGTGCAAGTATAGAATATTCTCATTTGTTTTTGAAAATGGCTCGGGGTGAGCCGAAACATGTCAACAATCTAATAAAAGTTATATTACTGTATATTATGTTGTTAATTTACACCTTTTAACATTTAAAAGTAATATATTATTACAGGTGTTATAATGTATTGTATTTTTATATACATCATTATCCTTCATAAAAACACTTAATAACATGTCAAGATGCATTATAAAACACTGAAATAAAAGAAAAAGTTCAAAGTCTAGTGAGTCCCGTTAAAGCAGAAAAAATATCCCTGCTATACTTGGTTAGCAACATGCACCCTATATTAATTAGAAACTTTAACTGATTTGTGGAATTCCTAGCAAAAACACATAGATGATTCTATGATTACCCATTAAAAGTGCTTATAATTTGGTTTCTTAAAATTAATATACAGGGTGTTTCAAAAAGAATAATCCTATTCAAAAGAATCATAACTAATCAGTTTTTAAATAGTTTTGAATGAATAATGTATAGGCAGGGCTCCCAAATGGTCCGCCAACTGCATACCGGTATTTTCTTAGAAAAGTTTTATTTCTAGATTTTTCTTGCAAATTTTGCAGAAACCACCTACGGAGGTAAAAAGTTGCGGAAATTTTGTAGAAAACTACCATGAAATTTTCTGTTAAAAAATATTGGTATTCAGTTGGCGGACCATTTGGGAGCCCTGTATAGGTAGAAAGGGGGAAATCTCCAGTTTCATGCAGTTGCCGACAGATAGCGCTAACGCTCTTCCTTCACTCGCCACTTCAGCGTTTTTGTCTGCCCTCCAAGATCGCCGGACCTCTCAGTGTGCAATTTATTGGGGTTTATAAAAGACTACGTTTATGTGCTTCCCCTTCCAGCTACATTAGCTGAACTGTAGATACACAGAACAGCAGCCGTGGAAGCAACGTATGCTGGCAAAAGTTTGGAACAAATTTGACTACCGTATAAACATGCTTCCAAAGGTGGACATATTAAGAGCCTTTAATTTGGTTTGTAACAAACTTTAAAATTAGTCATGCAATATAAAATTAATCTTAAGTGCCTATGTTCAATATTTTTCTTAATATACGCATTTCATATCGGGTGATTCTTTTTGAAACATCCTGTATATTTTACTGATTTCTTGTATTTTAAGAAATGTTTCTAAAACTAGTACGTAAATAAAAATCCCTAAAGCAATTGAGTAAATTTACACTTCTCTGATTTAAAAAAAAATTCTTATCATAATTAGAAAGCAAGAGAAATATTTAAACTTCCATAATTGAGAGAAGGATCATGAATGTTGTAGAAAGTTTTTATTTCTAGCAAGATCCTATATTCCAATCAGTTACAAAATCCACAAAAAAACATTTTTTCCTTCCATTATTTCGTTTTTTTTTTCTTTTCTGAAGTTGTTTTCAAAAAAAGTATGTTTTCAAGTGTAGGTGCATGTTTTCTGCCTCAAACATTTTCGAACTTGGAAAAGTTTGATTTCAGTTCCTGCAATTTGCTTCGATGTATCTTCCATTTCTTTGTGATAATAAAAATTTCTCTTTTGTGTTATCTGTCTGTTAATTGACGACGATCCATAAATTAATCCTCGAAATGTAGTATACAAATAAGAATATTTGTGTACAGTCAATAAAAAAAAATTGAAACGACTTACGGCCGCGAAGCATACCCTGGACGAGAGCGCACCGGCCCTCGGGGCTATGGTCAGGTGGGCCAGTCCGAACCTGACCGAAAGTGAGAATAATGGCTTTTAATATCGATGAATTCGAAGTAACTGTCCTAGTATGAAAATATTGGTTAATATAAAGGCCCACTATTCCGTTAGTACTGCTTTTATCAGAAATACAACCAATCAAATACGGATATTGAATAAATATTGGATTACATAATGAACAGAGGAAAGTATATTCAACAAGGTAAATTATATCCAATGGTTGGAGTACCATAGTTGAGATTTTTTTTCAACAGAGCGAAAATGTTCCGGGACCAGGACTCGAACCTGGGTACTTTGGTTTGCCGTTGCTCTGTAGGGAAAGCGTTGGTACGGCAAACCAAAGTACCCAGGTTTGAGTTCTGGTCCAGGAACATTTTCGCTCTGTTGGAAAAAATATCATCTATGATACTTCAACCATTGGACATTGGATTACATTTGAAATTTTTGCAATGAAAGACCAATACTTCAGAAATTTTGGATGTACACTGGAAATACTAACAATGAAACGGCGAAATATTTCTTGCAAATATTGGGGTAACATGGGCAAAATGTAAACATTTCAATATTGGTCAATATTTTCAAAATTGACCACGATACAGCCAGTACAAACAATTTTGGCCTAATATTGTTGGACTATTATGTTACCTTTAAATTGTCTTCGAGTTCCCTTCGAGTCCCGACAGTCGATGTTCAGGTGGGCCTGTCCGAACCTGACCAAAAGTGAGAATAATGGCTTTTAATATCAATGAATTCGAAGAAACTGTTCTAGTATGAAAATATTGCTTAATATGAGGCCCACTATTCCGTTAGTACTGCTTTTATCAGAAATACAACAAACCAAATACGGATATTGGATAAATATTGGATTACATTTGAAATTTTTGCAATGAATAAGACTAATACTTCAGAAATATTGGCTGTATATTGGAAATACTAACAATGAAATGTCGAAATATTTCTTCCCAATATTGGTGCATCATGGTCGAAATGTAAGCATTCCAATATTGGGACAATATTTCCAAAATTGGCCAATATACAGCCAGTACAAACAATACTGGCTCAATATTTTTGTACTATTACGTTACCTTTATATTGTCTTCGAGTTCCATTGTCAGTAAAGTTAAAAAGAATAAAAGTAATGATATTTTCATTCAATGACTCCCTTTGTTCCTTTCGATTATTTCTATGAAATATGTTAATTTAATTTTTTCCATGCTAATTTTTGCAGACATACGTGTATAAAAAATTCTAAAGATTTTTTATTAACAAGTTAGAAGTTTCATTTTGTATGTGCTCTTTAAAGTATGTTTGATGATAATGTGAATGGAATTAATTCTAGCATTAGTAATTATTTTTAAAAATATATCACATCTTTGACATTAAAAGAATTTCTATTTTTAGCTATGTAATTCATTTCTAAAGCTTTCATTATGTCTAATAATGAGAGGGGTTAATGACATTAATAAATATTTTGTAAATATAAGAAGCCCTGAATAATTTAGTTTAAAACCTTTAAATGATTTTATACACATTATTTAAAGCAATTTTATCAATATTTAAAAATAATAATATCAGTTCATCAAAAGATTGAATTTTATTAAACAAAAAAGTATTTAAATGTTCTTTTAAAAATACAAATTCAGTAAATAGATAAATTGGAATGATAAACTTCATTATAATGCTTACCGTAATTTCCGGCGTATAATCCGCGGCACAAAGAATCGTTTTTCGATCCAGAAAATGTATTCAATAATTGTAGTTAAATATTTACAGCGATCTTTTAAGTTACATTTTATAAAATAATATTTCTGGGTCGAAAAACGACTCTTTGAGCTGCGGATTATACGCCGGAAATTACGGTAGTATTTTTTCAAATTGTACTACATTTATTTAATTTTTAAACTCACCTCTAAACAAGCATTATTTAAATTCTAAACAAATTCGGAACTAAAACACCGCCTATTGAATACTAGGCCTGCCCACTGCCACAAAAATGGCGGCTGTCGTAGGCAGAATTTTTTCAGTATCTGTACGGTCCCTCGAATTTGAACCTCAATAATTTCTAAACGTTTTATTTGCCTTATTTTTCTGAGAGCATTTAAATCAACGAAAACATTTAAAAATTACTGGTATATAAATTCAGGGGATTGTACAAACGCTTAAAAAAATCCGCCTACGACTGCCACCATTTTTGTGTCAGTGCTCAAGCCTAGTATTCAAGGGCGGTGACAAATAGCCAAACTCGTCACATCTGAGTTATATATTAGAAAACAAACAAAGTATTTTTGCATCGTTTCATCACTAACTCTTGATTCCATGAAACTGCAACCTACCCTTTAATTTTTAAGACTAAACAAAAATCATTCTCTACATCATTTTTTCGATATTTATCTAGCAACTTAATTTATATATCTTATTTATGTTCATATTAACGGAGTATAAACATCACAATGCAAATTGTACACAAGCATTATAACAGAAAATATTCATGTATGTTCGGAAAAAAGAATGAAGATATAGTTAATTAACCTACTTTACCGAAATGCTCAGAATCTATTAAATCACAACTCCCAACTTAGAACCACTCTTCCGTAAAATCTGGGTTAATTTGACCCAGTTTAAAAACTTTCAAACCAGATTTTTTTTTTTTTTTTTTTTTTTTTTTTTTTTATGAAATTAAATAGGTTCCACGTGCAAACCTGAAATTATATATGTAACGATACATCAAATGATTTATCTGGTTAAGAACGTGCTTAACTTGGATAAAATTACTTAAAATTGGTTAAAATTTAATGCCTTTACATAATTTGGCGACAAAATTTGTTTCAGATGCTTGTGACCGGAGAAAAACGGTCGCCCGGTTGGAAGTTCACCGCGGGTACGCCTCGTCGGACAAGGCGTATTATTCTTTTTTTTACACACAAAAAGATAAATATATAAGGTAAATATCAATAAATATAATAAAAAAAAGTCCGAAGGTTATATTTCTTTTCTTTATAACTGAAAACAAATCGTAAAAATCACGTGAATTGTAGACCGAAGAGGTGGAACAACCTCACCTTAATTTAAAGCTAATAACAATTTTTCATAAAAAACCACAGTTTCAGAAACTCCCAAAATAGCGGTCCATGAAACTGCAACATATCCTCTAATTCTTAAGGCTAAACAAAGAATTTTCCCCATTCATTCGATATTTTAATCTCACAAAAGATTTAGCAATTTATTTTATATGTATTATTTTTATTCATCCTAATGGTATGTAAACAACGCGATAGAAATTATACACAAACATTCTAACAGAAAATATTCATATTTGTTTGAGAATAAAGAATGAAGGGACAAAGTTAATTAACTCTAGTTTACCGAAATGCTCAGAATTTATTATTCCGTCAGCACAGAGCAGCCATGATATATTTAAAAAGATTTTTAAAAGCTATTGCAGAAAACAACATGGATGGGTTAACTCACAAGTTAACCACTTCAGAAAGTGTGCCACGTGTAAGTTCCTTATAGGGTGCGTAGGGTTTTTTATTATTCAGTACCAAAATAGTTTAGTCTCAATATTTGCCTTGTCTAATCGTAGAATTCTTGGATTAAAGAAGGCAAAAATTCTATACGGAATTACTGGTATTGAAAATTTAACCACTTAACAGTTTTGCCCGAACGCCGCTCGGGCAAAGCTTTTGGATACCACTAATTTTTAACTGTTTTCTCCACTTTAGTTAATGACGGAAATTTTTCGATTAAAAAAGGCAAAAATTTTATTTCGAAAATAGTCAAATGGTGTTTGGTCCTTATTTTTAGTTTATTGGGCCAAAAAAAGAAACTGTTAAGTGGTTTTAAATGACGTTAAATGACGCCCTCCGGAAGGGGTTAATAACAACTTTTCATAATAAACAAAAGTTTCAAAAACTTCCGAAACAGTGGTCCATGAAATCCTTTTAATTTCTAAGGCTAAACAAAGATCATTTTCCACCATTTTTTCGATGTTTTAATCAGTCACAACGATTTAGCAATTTATTTTATATGTCTTATTTATATTCATCGTAATGGTATGTAAACATCACAATAGAAATTATACACAAACATTATAACAGAAAATATTCATACATATTTGAGAATAAAGAATGAAGGGACAAAGTTAATTAACTCTACTTTACCAAAATGCTGAGAATTTATTATTCCGGCAGCACAGAACAGCCATATACTACTTTGTTAAAAGATTTTTAGAAGCTATTGCAGAAAACAACATGTATGAGTAGACTCGCCGCTTAATATACAACTAATAACAACCTTTCATAATAAACCAAAGCTTCAATAACTCCCGAAACAGCGATTTCAGCTTTGCTAAATTCACTTACTCTCTTATTATGCTAGTGCAGTTTATAGATTCGAACGACCAATAAATTTTGCAAACCGCAAGTGAATCGATTATTTGCCGACTCTTCTTTACAAAATTCCTTTCTTTCCTTAATTAGCAAGGGATTAATTTTCTGTTGGGAGGACGCTCTTGCTAATTCTCTGAGTACTTAAGGAAAATACCCAATCAATGGATCTACCACAATCTGATGAGAACTGAATGTTTATAGAGAATTCGTTATGGAAGGCTGAAGGAGTTTTAGTGTGCATTGTAATAATAAAAATTGCAGTTTGTTGATATATTATGGAAATTTTCTGAGCTCCAATTTAGTTAGCCAGTCGCATGGCATACCAAAATAAACAAAATCACAGAATACGTTATTAGTGGAATAGTTTCTTTTTAAAAATACGTGATTGCATATATATATATATATATATATATATATATATAGATAGGGAAAAGGTAAATAACATCTAATTTGTATATCTCCGAAAAGATTCACTCATGCGTGCGAGGCGTTAATTAAAAAGGTATTGTGATATATTTATACGATAACTTTATAGCTGTTTGTGCTCTTGAAATATTGCTGAAATTTCGGAAATAATGTGATTTAATGCACGAGAATATGTTAAGTGAGATCATTGAAATAGCATGAATATTATTTAATGTTTAATTTATCCATCAGTTGAAACAAGGGGTTAAATTAAGTACAATACGAATGCAAAGTCATTGTTCTGAATAAAACAGAGAAGAATATTTTATTGGAGACTATTTTAAATGCATTTTAAGAAACATAAATATAGATTTTCAGGATTTTTCTGTTAAATTATGAATAGTTTTGTTATGCAAATAATGACATTGTCAAAATATACTATAAAATTTCAATAAAACTTTCAAAATAGGAATTAAAAAGATTGAAAGTATTTTGCAACTCTGAGAGGGGGGAGGGGGTCATTCATTAAATATATCATATTTCAAGAGGATTGGAAGGGGCATCGGCTTAGCGAAGAGGGAAAACAGGTGGGCACATCCCCCTCCCCTTAAACTCTCTGAAACCAATTGTTTTAATGATGCAGATAGTTATGGATTACCTTTTATTGATTTGAAATCAAAATGACAAGTAGCTACTTTTATTTTCATCTTACATTTCTTCATTTTTTATGGGTTTACTAAAATTAGAAGATGGTTGAGACTCTTTCAATGAAGTAAAGAATTTGTTACCGAAGTTTGTTGGTTCAAATCGGAGCTGGCCGGAACGAGATGACCGGGAAAGTTTTTCAGAATTTACTTGCACGTTAATGACAAACTACGATATTTTACCCCAAGAATTCTTCTCTAAAAGTATTCTACTTTTAGAAATACAGTCAAAGTAAGTCTTGTGGATAGTTAAATGCTTCTCCCTTTATTGTTTACTTGCTCATCCGCCCGGCGTTGCCCGTCCCGTCAAACAAATATTAGGAAACTCGAAAATACACTCTAAAAATCACTGCACAAAACCGTTCTTCTGTTAACCCTTTCGTGCGCGGACAAGTACAATAAATGCGATATTTAATAAAAAAAGTCGTTTCGCCCCCGACCCCTCTCCATCCCCATAAATATAACAAATTATGTTAAGTAATTTTTTTTATTCATTCCGTCCATTGTCAAATAGCTATTTATTTCTTTTCCACAAAAAAAAATCAGGATTTTTATTAAAAAAAACTTACCAGCGGATTTTTTCGATTTTTAGAAAATCTTAATCAACGTACCATTTTACGTCTATATACCAATTTTCAAATCCGCATCTTATATACATTTAAAAATATGTATGTACCTTAAAATCTCTGAGTTAAAATTGCTTCTTTTTAATTCTGGCATCGCTTGTTCTGGCAACTCTGGACTCGCTCGCTCAGTGAAAGACATCTGTTCTGTTGACTTCAAAAAAAATTATTTTCCTTAATGAAATAATAATTAATATATTTGTTTCTGATTGGTGGATTTTTATTAATTTTGGCCTTTTGAAATCACGATTGTTTTTTAACTCCGTTTGCAGATTTTCGTGTCGATAGACCGATTATTTCGCTGTTTTTCGAAATAGCCGAAAAAGTACCTCGTCCGCCATTTTATCTGTATGAAATGACAATATCGAGATACCGGTGAAAGAAGAGATCTCATTGACTAGATGCAAAGCCATTAAATAATAAGCCCAGTCAGATAAATGGGAAACTTTTCGCAAGTTGAAAATAGCGCCATCTAGCGATTGGGAGTGCTGCATTCGGCACCAAGAATATTTTAATAAAATTTTGCTTCTAAAATTAAAGCTTAAAATAAGGAGTTCATATTTTCTAAGAAAGTCGTTTGTAAATTCCGGTGTCAGTCAGTAATTTCACATTTTACGAACATAATTTGTCTGTGCCGGAAAGGGTTAATTGCATAGTGATGTAAATTTCCATCACTTTTTATTTAACTTTTAATAAATAAATCAACTTCTTCGCCACCACTATATTTATATAGAAATATTAATCCAGTAAATTTCCACATTTTTTTTTCATTATAGTTTTAGCTTTAATGTAAAAGATCCCAATAATTAGCAAGCTTTTAAAGGATGTACAAAAACAAAACTTCGATAAAAATCGTATAAAATATCGATATAAATAAATCGTATCGTTTCTCTGCGACCCACTTCTGTTTTGTCCTCCTTCCGCAGCAGAGGTTTGGCGCTAGTGTGTCGCTAACAAATTTAACACTATCTGACTGGGCTTATTATTTAATGGCTTTGACTAGATGCGAAACTCGCAAATAAAATCAAATAAAATTATTCTTAAATACTGATGAGATTTTAACATTAACGCAACAGAAATACTTGCGCCTGAAAGGGTTAATAAAATATATTTTCTGGTTGTACTTAAACTTTTGAGACGATAAGCTCAGCTCAAATGAATATAAAAATATTTTTATGAAGTGCTTTCCAGAAAATGTAGTATTTTAAATGCACGTTTCTGGGAGAATGACGCTTGAACAATTAGTCGTAAGAGGGCTCAACTTTCACTCATGAAAAATTATTTATGTTGAACAGCACACGCTTATTATAGAATCGATTTAATGCCAACACACGAATAAAAAACGAGCATTACTAACAAGTGTATGCTTCCATATATAACCAAAAAATTTAATCCAGAAACTAAAGGCCAGTGGTATATTCTTTATGCCACTTAACTTTAATCTCTAACCTGCAATATTGTCCCAGAATTTTGGTATAAAGTTTAGTTCTTGTAATGTACGCAGGGGGAGTACAAATCTACCACAACTTTTTAATAGAATTTTTCGTCTTGTTTAATATGAGAAAATTATTTAAAATCCTGCGAATAAACACGGTGATTATGAATTCGGCTATTTAAATATTAAATAGAAATTTCCCGATATAATATTCCCGCCTACTTGTCTAGTGGTTAGGGAGCCGACTACTCTACAACAGGTGCTGGGTTTGAATCACAATCAGTCACGTATGTGTATAGTGGGCAGATTCAACTTTTACCTGTTAACCCTACAGTAATTGAACTTTTCGTTTAGAATTGTGTTTTTTTTATATTTATATTAAGAATTCGACACCAGGAATTTTAAGATAGATTTTTAACTTTATTTAGTGGCATATTTATGTTATTTTTATAGGATTAATATTTCTATAGAAATATAGTGGTTGCAAAGTACTTGATTTATTTATTAAAAGTTAAATAGAAAGTGTTGTCAATTGGCTACACTATGCACTGTAGGGTTAACCGGGGAATAAACTTTTGTTCAACTGATAAGCCTGATTACCAACGTGGCACACTTCCACCAGTAAAAAAGAATAGAAATTTTTCCTTATTCATGACAGTAACTTCGCATGAATAGGATGTTTTAATAAGGCGAAAATTTCTAGTAAAATTTTACTGGTGGAAGTACTGCGTTCAAAATATTACGGTAGTAGTTCGTGTATGACGAAATATTTCGTCATGCCCAGTTAATAGGTTAAACGGAGGTCCCAGTCTGTTTAGCACTCGAGTGCAAAATATGACTAACAACAACCGACCAATCAATTATCATGCCAGACTCTGGTTACAGCGCCTAGAATACATAGTGTGGAAAAAGGCTACAAAATAGTACTAAAAAATTGAATCCGATAAATGTAGGACGATGCTGAAAAGATAGCGGGTCGACCGCAGCGACATCACCTAGCAGTGGCATAGACAGGGTGGAGGTCCAGATGGTTTGGATACCACTAATTTTATAAAAATATTTTTGCCTTATATAATCGAAGAATTTTCTGGGATATTGAAGTCGAAGGAAATTTTATAATACTACTGGTTTCCAGAGCATTTTGAACCCCCTCCCTGGCTACGCCACTGTCTGCTAGCTCTTTTCAACGTAAACATTGTATAAGAATCGAACTGAGAAAACGTTTAACCCTTCTTTGCATGAGTTTTCCTTTTACAATTGTGTTTTTTTATACATATATTAAATATTAGACACCAGAAATTTTAAGATAGATTTTTAACTTTGTTCAGCTACATAGTTCACGGGAAATTTACTGGATTAATATTTCTATATAAATATAGTGTTGGCGAAGAGGTTGATTTATTTATTAAAAGTTAAATAAAAAGTGATGGAAATTTACATCACTATGCAATTAAGGGTTAAGCTAGTGGTAAATATTTTAACCCCTTAATCGTCGCGCCCGAGACATTCACGGGCAGCGTAGGTTACGCCTGTTTTATTTAGATTGTTTGATTTCCACCAGTTTTTTAAAATAGTGTAACTGGCTTCATTCTCGCATTATTTTATCTGTCTAATAAATAACGCCAATATTTCTACTTAAAAAAATCTGGTGGTAATCAAGCAATCTGAATTTTTCAAAAGTAGTCTACGCTTATCGGGCGCGACGATTAAGGGGTTAAATAATTAAATTACACCCTATTTCCTTTGACTTGGATAGTGATTTTCATAAGCTTTGAAAATATGAATGATATTGATCATGGCCAAAAAACGTGATACGTATCTTTTGTGCTTGGTTGCAGTACTTGATACAAGACAGCAAACTAGAAACTATCCCTATTTAGCATACCAAAGGATGGATCTCTGCTAGAAGATTCTCTGATATGATAAAAAACTAACTTCAAAATCAGTTACATCTAAAATATACACTTACAAGAAGATTTTATTAACAGAAATTATGTTCATGATGTCAATAGTAAAACGGTTACTTATGCTAGAGGTAAATCAATTTTTAAAGCAGATGTCGCTGCGATCGCCCTATTACAGTACCGCATCGTTGCACGTTTATCGTTTACAATTTTTTAGCACTTTTTAAAGCATTTCCAGTTTTGCTTTTTTTTAAATTCCGAAATTTCGCATTCATACCAGAAATTCGCAATAATACTCTTTTCGTTACTTAATGACAGATATTTCGTGACTTCGTAAAGTAACTATTCTTGTTTCACAATTTCCGGTTTGAATTCAAAAATTTTGAATTAAAAAACGGTAAAACCGTTTCCCACACTATGTATTCTAGGCACTGTACTCTGGTGACATTCAAACATTTGAACGTTTTAGCAACAAAATCATTTTGCCCCTGAAAGGGTTAATACCCGCCTATCTCACAGAAAAGGCGCTTCGAGAGAACTTCGGCACCCAAACCATCAAATCACAACCCTGAAGTTTTAAATATAAATTCGCTAAACAATGTGAAATATATATTCCAGTATCAATTTAGTTATTTATTTGTAACATTAACCCTTTTCTTTCCGGGATTTTCATTTGAGGATTTACTAATTTTTTAAGATTCATAGTGCACAATTTAGATATTTCACAAACTTTTTAGATTAAATATGTTCAAGACAGTCTTTTTCAGCTATACTCTTAAGTAGGTTCATGCTTATGCATTATTTCCTGGTTATGAGCATTTAATGTACTTTATAAGCTTATAAGCTTTTAATGCGAAATAATTGCAGCGTGAATCATTGTATCTCCCAGAGATAGGGAGAGAATATCACTAATTTTGTATTGAAATCTTTGCTTTATTTAATAGCCGAATTCTGTGATTAAAAATGGCGAAAAAAATTTATACAAAAATAGTGGCATACGTAGTAAACCTTCCCCTCTATACTCGCCAATGCAGTGGATAGAAATGCAATACTCATTCAATAGATCAGTGGTTCCCAACCTTTTTTCTCTCACTAACCCCTCGCATAGACTTTTCATCCATGCGTAGCCCTTCTCGTATAAACCAGGCCCCAAAAATATTTTTTATCGTCAGTTAGCATTCTTCATCTTACTTAATCCATTAATGCTATGATAAGACAAGTCAATTATTACGATTGAAAAATACCGGTGCTCAGAAATAAAAGACGCACGCACCCTATATATGCATTACACCCGTCCTGAAGGTGTTAAGACTTCCAGCCTTCAACCACTTTTCTATTTTGAAACACAAAATGATATCGATAGAAAGTCACTCAAAACAACAATTATTGGATAAACACTTAAAATTAAGCACACGAGGAAAAAACGAAGCTACAGACATTAATACTAGTGATGGGCATAATGAATGATTTTGATATTCGAATGAATCATTCGGTAAAGCACAGCCTCCAACCTACGGTTCTTTTTATTCAATTTATGGTGTCTAATCCTTAACCCTTCAATTCAAGAATTTTCTTTTAGAATTATGTTTTTTTAACTTATATTAAGGATTAGACACCAGAAATTTTAAGATATATTTTTAACTCTAATTAGTAGCATATTTATGTGATGTTTAGAGGATTAATATTTCGATAAAAATAGAGTGGTTGCGAATAACTTGATTTATTTATTAACCCTTAATTGCATAGCGATGTAAACTTCCATCGCTTTTTCTTTAACTTTTAATAAATAAATCAACTTCTTCGCCACCACTATATTTATATAGAAATATTAATCCAGTAAATTTCCCATGAACTATGTTGCTGAACAAAGTTAAAAATCTATCTTAAAATTTCTGGTGTCTAATATTTAATATATGTATAAAAAACACAATTGTAAAAGAAAAACTCATGCAAAGAAGGGTTAAAAGTTAAATAAAAAGTGTTGCAAATTTGATACTCTAGGCGTTTAAGGGTTAACGACATATTAGGTACACAAACTTAGATATGAATTTTAAAAAGGTTTTTGAGCTATGATTTCTATTTTCCAACTGAAATGAGGTGGTTAGACTTTCCCTGCCATTCGGTGCAAATCTATTATCTTGCCTCTAAGACATATTATGGTTTCAATCCTAGTGCAGCAGTAATATGCTCCTAGTTACAATGAGTTCATATGTTTTGACTTGTTTAGATATTTTATTTTAGTACAAACTCATGAACTTTTTCTAAACACAGATATACAGAAACACAATAATAATTGAAACTAAAAAGATTGGTTTATTGAAACACAAACACACACAAAAAAAACAGTCAATTAAGTTACATACAGCAGTGTACTTTTATCGTTAGCATAAAGCACGCTTTCCTGTTCAAACAATAGTTTTTAAACCAAAAGTAATAGCTTAAAAATTATAATAAGCTTTTATTATAATCCCTCTTCCACTTAATCATTAAAAAGAATGTTGCATTAGAAAAAAAATCACTTTTTTTTTTTAACTTGGATTAATACGTTGACGGACAGTAGGAATAAGTGAAGTTCGAAAATTGACACTATATGTTTTTTAATTTTTAGAATATTAGAAGTATAGTTTTACTCTTTCTGCTTAAATAAACTTAATTTTGATTAATTCAGCACCTTTAATTAGGTTGCACTACTCCCTTCACAATCACGTCAGTGTGGCTGGTGGTCAGGGAAAAATACAGTCAAAAAAAGTGATAAACACCAGTATATTCTTATAGAAAAATTTATCTTGATTATTCGATCAAATAATCAATTTGAATTTTTCTATAAGAATATACTGGTAATTATCATTTTTTTTACTGTATTTTTCCCTGACCACTAGCCACCCTGCACGTGCATACTGAAGCTGCATTTCGTATAACAGGTGGAAAACGAACTTCAACCTAAAAAATTGTTTCCAAAACATGACACTGGGCTTCTACTTGTACGCCGGTAAATGCACATTTGTGCTGCTATAGCCGTAGTGTCTAAAAACGACCGTTTTGTTTTGAGCGGCTATAGCCGTCATGCCACATTGTGAACTTCGCTTTGACGGCTATAGCCGCAAGTGTCCGTCAATGTGTTAAAATATAGTACGTTCTAAACAAATATTGGCTCAGTTTACTGCATATTTATAATAGACAAGAATAATTTTGGGATTTCTCCTGCAATTCATATGAAGAGAAAGAAATAGGAAATAGTTCTCCAATCTTGCTTAATAAAGGTTCTGCTATTTTTTTCCAATATATGATGCATCCACTTCCTAACTTTTATTAATATTATCCTGAGCTGATGTGAATAAATAGTTAAATTAGAAGTATTGGAGCAAGTGTAACAGTTTTGTTTACACTTTCCCCAATTCCTGTGCCTACACTTGCCTCACATGCAATATTAAAGGGGTATAAGTAGGGTTCTCACTCGGTCCGTTTTTTGAACGCCACAATCTTAAAACAAAAATTATTATTTTATATTTCTCTTGCAAATTTAAAAGAAACATAACCCAGAGATTATTTCTAGTGACGAGCAGAATGAATGATTTTGGAATTCGAATAAATCATTCGGGCATGCACAAAAAGATAGCTGCCAAACTTTATATATTTTTAATGAATTCCTACCAGAAATTTTGTGAAAAAAAAATCTTATTTTAATTAGACTAAAATTTTTAGAGCCTCATAAAAACAGGAAACTTTTTTTCTTTTTTCTTACAAAATTCCTGGTAGTAATTTATTTAAAAAATACTAAGTTTGGCACCTATGCTTTCGCGCATGCCCGAATGATTCATTCGAATGACAAAATCATTCAATATGCACCACCCCATGAATACTAGGCCTGTACGCTGACACAAAAATGGCAGCTGTCATAGGCGGATTTTTTCAGCTTTTGTACCGCGAGACATATCAAAGGAATGAGGCAACCCTTATATTTATATAGCCCTGGTTTGTACGGTCCCTCTAACTTGAACACCAATAATTTCTAAAAGTTTTCTTCGCCTTATTTTTCTGAGATCATATAAATCAAATGAAACTTTTATAAATTACTGGTATGTAAATTCAGGAGGCTGTACAAACGCTTAAAAAAATCCGCCTACGACAGCCACCATTTTTGTGTCAGCGCGTAGGCCTGGTATTCAGAGGGCGATGCATTATGCCCATCACTACTCACATTTAATATTGAGAGCGTGAGTGCAACGACAACTTTAAAAATATTTTTAAAAGGTACAGAAAAAAAAAGACATTTCTAAAATATTTTTTCTAAAGTCAGCTAAGAATAGAAAAAATCAATTGTGAGACAAGCAGCATTTGAGAGCAACAAAAAGCAAAAATCTGAGAGATCCACTACCATTTAACAACAAAATGTAGACTATATTTTTTACAGCTGTGTTTAAAACAAATCAACGGGGCTTTATTTGACTGCTCTCACTCATGTATTGCGAAAAAGAGACTGGAGAAACATACCAACTGGTTGGTTGGTTAAAATAACATTTTACCACTTACCAATAAGTTAGGGGTTATATTAGCTCCGTGATTTCACTTACCTCACTTCATCTTAAATATAAACCTTTAAACTACACTTTTTACTGGGAGCATCATAATTTGAAAGTTCTCTCGCAGAGCAAAAACTCTCGAATTCTGTTTTAAAAATATATAACTGAAAAGAAACTGTACAATGTTTAAAAGTTTCTTTTTCATAGAAAATTAGGTACAATGTTCTAAATATGACAATTTTTGAAACAAAAAATAGATAAATGTATTTAAATCTTGAATAAGGAGCAAAGTCTGCGCACCATAAAAAGGGTTATAAATTGTGATTTAATTATCGTACTTATATGCGGTTTAAATCATTTTATTTTTTAAAATTGTATTTATATGCGGTTTAAATCATTTTATTTTTTTTAAACTTTACATTAATTTTAACACAATTTACTATGCTTGTTCTCGGTTTTTTATCAATGAGCTCGGCCTATGGTTTTCTTTTTATTATTCAACAAGATTATTTTATTTTTTTCCCTTTTGTATAAACAATGAATGAATTTATTTAATGAATTAAATATTTGGAATCGATATGTTAATTGTGCACAATACATTATTGTATAAATATTATGTACATTTTTTCGAAATAACATTCATTACATAACAGTTACACCCATAAGCGGAATGTAGGTATCTAAATTAGGCACTTTTCTGTGAGCTGCTTAAAATGTGCTAAGCAAAAAAAGTTTTAATGGCTTAGGTTATAAATTTGTTATTTTTCATGAAATTAATAAGAGTTAATGAATAAGAGTTAAAATTTTAATTAGTCTCAACTATCTTTCGAAGCAGCGCAGAACAAATTTTTATTATATTGTCTTGAAGAGGCCTTTCCCACGAAATACAAAAAAATCCCTTTCCCTTACTCATAGCTGCCAACTTTCACGCTTTTTTGTTACTAAAATTTAACAGAAATTTTTGTTGTATTTGATTAGAGATTTTAGCGATTAAATAAGGCAAACTTTACTATTAAATATTAGTGGAAAGAAAAAGGGTAAAAGTTGGCAACTTCGCCTTGCCATTTGAAATTTCAAAATTGAAACACCCAACGCTCCCCAGCCCCAATTTATTTAACTAGAGGAGATCCACTTGGAATTTATTGAACACGTATTTCGCCGTTTTCTAAAATTTCTACACAGTTCTGGGATAAAATGGGTAGGTTGTTATTTTTGGATAGATTCTCTTTAACAATACACCTCAAATATTGTGACCGGATAATTAAATTATGTAGTTTGTAAAACAAATATATTTTTGTTTTTATTATTTAGATGAAAAGAGATTACCCTAAGGATATCTTTAGTCAAAGTAAGTTATCTGTATCTCAGAATGAATAAATCATTACAAAGCAATTGGATTAAATTCTTCAATGCCAGAGATAAGTTTTAAAGTTGTTATGTCTGAACCCATTTGCATCCGAAGCGTGTATTTCAGGAATTTCTTTTTTATTCGCAAATTCGGTATTCATACCAGAAATTCTGAATAGTAATATTTGCCTTATTAAATGACAGACGTTTTGTGATTAGTAAAAAGTCTTCTTTCAGAATTTCTGAATAAAAAATTAAATTCCTGAATTGAACGCGTATATGTACTTCGGATGCAAATGGGTAAAGAAAACATCATTTTATTTATAGAGATCATTGAAACTTAAATATTTATCAATTTCGCATCTCTACAGCATTGTCATTTGAAATTTCTAAAACATTGATTGTGTGTAATATTCCTTTGAATAATGAAATTTAGCTCTTAATGTATCATAATACACTACGAGATAAATGTAGTATAACGCATCAAAAAACAAAAATTTAATAAATAAATAAATAAATGAAATAAATAAATAAATACAAAATCTAGACTACACTGATTTCTAAGAATAAAAATATTCAGTATATTTAAAATTCACGAATAGTAACAAACAGTGCAAATAGCGCATAAGCAAGCATTTTTTAAGAAAGAAATATAAGCGAATTCAAGGGATTATTTCTTACCTTCAAGTTTCTGTGATAACACTTTATTGTTATCCCCTTTAGAATCCTGCACGGGTCGGGTTATAGCTAACCCCAAACCGAAAGTTCTATTTACTGTCGGCCGGAAACCGAATCCGAGCCCGACAATAAAATTTCAGTGATCCAAAACCAAACCCGAACCTGGTTCACTTAAATTCAAAAGAAACCTAAAATAAATCAATATTAATCCATATTTGGATGCAATTTTCAAAAAAATACTCTATAATTATACCTCTGAAATCAACTTTATTCTTTTTGTAAAAATAATTAACATATATAGTGATCAAAGAATTTTGAGGTTTTAACGCAATTATGAAAATAAGTCTACTAATAACTAGTATAAAACGAAACACCCATGGTCTAAAATGCAGCAGAAAGCAGAAGAAAACTTCAAATGCAAACCAACTTTCATGACGTCAAATAGTAAAAAAATGTTGTAATTCCTGAAATTGCAATTCACAGAAGCTTCTTTTTTTTTTTACTGTCTCGTTCGGAAAACGCAATTGTTCTTTTTTTTTTTTTTTTTAAGAAAAGCTGATTTGAAAATGTTACAACAACGTGATTTACCGGAATTCGTAGTCTGGACATATAGATATGTGCGTGTGTGTATATATACCGGGTGTCCCAGAAATGACTGATGGATTTTAAAATTAAATAACTTGCAAACGATGACAGATATTAAAACAATTCTTGCAGGTGAGTTATGTTTGATGTCAGGAGTTTTTTTACTGGGATTTTTTATTTTAGTTCGAATTTCAAACAATATAGGGTGCTGACAGCGATTGGCGCTCAGTCGAGGCTGAAACTGACGCTACTCAGCATTGATGCACCGCCCCCTGAATACCAGGCCTGCGCTCTGATAAACATGGCGGCTGTCGCAGGAGGGTTTTTTTTTTCAGCGTTTGAACGGTCTCTCAAACTTCAACACCAATAATTTCGAAAAGGTTTCTTCGCCTAGTTTTTCTGAGATCAAATAAGTCAAAGAAAACTTTTAGATATTATTGGTGTTGAAGTTCGAAGGACCGTATAAACGCTGAAAAAAAATCCGCTTGCGACAGCCGCCATTTTTGTCAACCCGCAGGCCTAGTATTCAATGCTGAGGGGCGTCAGTTTCGGTCTTGACGGAACGTCAATCACTGTCAACGCCATCTATTGTTTGAAATTTGAACTAAAATAAAAAAATCACAGTAAGTAAACACCTGACATCATACATAACTTTCCTGAAAGTCTTTTTTTAATATCTGTCACCGTTTGCAAGTTATTGAATTTTAAAATCCATCAGTCATTTTTGGGACACCCGGTTGTAAACAAATTGTATAATCATCTTCGTTGGAAGCCTGTTAAAAGAACATTATTCACTTATAAGTAGATTCACTCAGTTACTATAACTTGTAAAAGCATTTGGAAAACACATGAAATACAGTTAGTTAGAATTTGTATTGGCGATTATGTCTTAAATCGCTGATGATACACACATACTTCCAATCTATCTAAATATGTATTTAAACAAAGTGCATCTTTTCTTAATAATATTTTTCATTGTTTCTTTATATAATAAATTTCTGGAAAGTAAATCATTTTAAATTCAAGTTGATCACAATACATTTTGCTTTTCTATTATTTAATTATAAATGTAGTAATCTTTAAAAATAATAACCATTTTCTTAGAATTTAACGGGCGTTTATACATTTACTTATACTATTAAAGAGTTCACATTCTTAACTTAAAGCTTTCAACTTTTAATCAAGCATTCATAATGATAATGAAATTAAATCTGGTGCTTTACTGTCTTTTATCATTTATAGCCCCTATATCCGTCTTAAAATGAACTTACGTAATGAAAAAAAAAGCAAATTTTCCTTATTAGTCTGCATACTCTTTTCAAACTCAGCTGATTTGATATAATTTAGTTAAAATTCTTTTGAAATTGAGCCACTGTGCCCTTAAAAAGGTAAGAATTGAAAAACGACTTCCAGGTCGAGACTTAAGTGATTAGAAACATAATGGTTCTTCCAACGTAATTAATCAATGTGTTTATTTTCCGAAAATCCCTTCTTTCAACCTACTTCCGTCTTTACCTTTCTGACTTAATTAAATAATTGCCTACACTTTCTTATTGCTCTTGAGGTGAAGTTCGTGGCTTAAAATGCTGTCGGAATTTTTTATCGGAGAATTTGTTCGGGAACAGTTGCTTGGTTCACAGATAATACTTCGTTAATAGATTTTGCGGTTCACGTTTTTGTTTTACGGATTAAAAAAGAATGACTATCATATTTTTTTATGATTTGCGTCTTATTTTTATCGCGTTCTATTTTTAAATATTAAGATTGGTGGCGGTTGATGGTTGTTACAGCCAATGTTATCGACGCGATGGATATAGAAAGGGTGGATGTTGCTTTCCGTGGGGAGTGGGTCTTTTTAAAGGATTCTAATCCGTATTTACGGGCAACGTTCGAAGAAAACCATGAAAAACTCCGAACGGTTAGGCCAGTGAGCGCGACATAGATTCGAACCCAGCACCTCCTGTCTTAAGTATTAAGATTGGACCTAGAATATATTTAATTAACTAAATGAAAATGTGAGTAAAAAAGAAATATATTTTTTTTTAATTTGAAGCCTACTTTAAATGTAGCTCAAGTGAAGTAAATATTGCACACATTTGAAGGGTCAATGGGAAAAACGATGATTGTCGACTGTTCACGAAATTTGAGATGACAGGGCCATCTGGTAGCTTGAGAGTCGTAATAACGTTTGGCAAGCCTCGATAGAGGCAAAAAAATTCTAAGAAAAAACTAAGAAAATTCTAAGAAAAAACACAGTTGAATATAAGCATAAAGGAGAGAGAACGATGAAAGTCCTTTGAAAAAAAGTACACTTGAAAATTGGTATAAAGGGGATAGATCGATGAAAGTCCACGATCATGAAAGACAATTTAAACTATCATCAATTTAAACTATTATCGTTTCTCCCTCACCCTTCATTTTTTCCAGGCGTACCTTTCTGACTTAAATAAATGTCATATAACTGACTTAAATAATGTCATATATTGCTCTTGCTTTGATGTTCGTGACTTAAGGGGCTACTTCACTCACGCGAACACATGCTCACTTATGTTAATCCTATGGGAGAAAGTTTCTAAACTATCTCGTTTGCTTTTCAATATTTTTAATGTTTTTTTTTCCTTTTTTTTTGGGGGGGGGGGGGGACATTGAATAGCTGAGGTTGATCTCTACGCAGGCCGTTTTTACTTGTTCGACTTTGGTTGCAGCTTTTTTTTTTAATGAGGATACTTTCGTTTTCGAAGCTGGTTCCGAAAGTGAAACTATCTTATAATAAACTTGTCTAATCTATAAAATATATCTATAAAATATCTAAAATAAACTTGTAAACAAAATCGAAAAAGTAAAAAATGGGCTTTGTAGAGATCGACTTCAACTATTCGATGCAAAATATATGATTTAAAAATATTGAAATGCAAATGAGATGTTTAAAAATAATTCTCCCATACGATTAACATTAGCGAGCTGGTGTTTTCGCGTGAGTGAAGTAGAATTTTAAAGTGCTATCGGAATTTTTTATCGAATTTTTTTTCAGGACCAGTTGCTTGATTCACAGATAATACTTCGTTAATAGATTTTGGGTTAATGTTTTCGTTTTACGGATTAAAAAAAAAAAAAAAAAGTAGATCATTTTACTTTTAATTTTTTATTGGGGGTGGGATTGGTGTCTGATTTTTACGCTATCTTTTCTTAAGTATTAAGAAGGGCTTAAAATTTTCGAAATGAACTAAATGTAAATGTAGAAAAAATATTTTTTTTTTATTCATTTTATTTCTAGTTCATGTGAATAGATATTTAGATATTTGCAGCATAAATTATATCATCGTAGTCCAACTGCGAACCATGTGGAACCACTAATTTGTTACAGAAAAATCTCCCCTTATTAAATCGCAGAAAGTCTGCGATAGGACAATACTTTCCGTACGAAAAATGTGGTTCCACGCGGACTACACTGAATTGCATAACACACACATTAGGCATACATTTTTTTTCTTGATATACATTTCTGATATAATTAAATTATTGCCTTTTTGCTCTTCTTGTGAAGTTCGTGGCTTAAAGTGCTGTAGGAAATTTTTAACAAAGAATTTGTTTATGAACAGTTGCTAAGCTTACAGATAATACTTCGGTAAAAGGTTTTTGCTTTCGGTTTGTGTTTTAAGAATGATAATTTTTTTATGATTTTCATCTAAATTTTTATTGATATCTATTTTTAACTTTTCAAAAATTTACCACTGCCTCCTAAATACTAAGCCTACGTGCTGACACAAAAATGGCGGCTGTCTTGTCGTATGCGGATTTCTTAAAGCGTTTGTACGGTCCCTTGAATTTAAATAAAAGTATGTTATAAAAGTATTTTTCGCCTTCTTTTCCTGAGATTAAACAAGGCAAAGAATACTTTTAAAAAACAATGGTATAAAAAATTCAAGGGACCGTACAAACGCTGACAAAATCCGATTAAGTCAGCCGCCATTTTTGTGTCAGCGCATAGGCCTGTTATTCAAGGGGCGGTGAATTTGCTGAAAATTTTCTCAATTAGCTGAATGAAAATGTATTAATAACAATTTATTTTTATTATAAATTATTATAAATATAATTTTAGTGAATAAATGTTACAAAATTTTTAGAACTAATTAAATACTACACATATTTAGCTTAACATATCTACTCATGCAAGAAAACGAAACATCGTTAAGTATTTTTTGTCTTAATCGTATTTTTAAAGACATATTAAACAGTTTTATATTTTGAAAAAAAAAATAGCAGCCTCAAATGCGTTTCTTATAAGTAAAGAAGACTTTAGATGAAATTTGAATGGATTAAGCATTTCAAAATGGAAAGTTATTTTATCTCAGCACTTGTCGAAATGAACAGCCTCATTGATAAAGCATCGCCCTCGCTCTGGTATGGATTGCGTTCGTAACATGCAATAACTATTACAAGTTCTTTGTTTCCACGTAAAACATATTATATATATATATATATATATATATATATATATATATATATATATATATATATATATATATATATATATATATTGTAATTGGATCTCATGACAGTATAAAATAATGGATGTCTTTGTTGGTCGAAATAATTAAATAATATCTAGTTATCTGATTTAGACTCAGTCGGGTTTGAAAAATTTAGGAAAAATTTACTTTGCATATTCTTCAATTTAATTCAATTATTCATCAGGTCGAAATGGGACTCGCTTCAAAACTTGAAAATGAACTCTTTATTTTCTAAAGTATAATATACATTGAATGCCCTAAAAATTAGAGACGCCCTTTATTTTAAAGTAAACCAGTTCAACATCTCTCAGCATCATACGACGTAGTTACCATGGAAGTTAGTGTAAAAATGGGTAAGATGAAAGATTTAAGTGATTTTGAACGAGGGATAATCGTCTCAGTCTGTTGGCTCAACCTACATACTCTAGGTTAGAGTACAATCTATGTACTCTAGTCTAGGTTGCGCCCTGCAAGTTTAGGCAGGCGCATGGGCAAAATGTGAACTGATAAATGGCCGGTACTGTTAGTGATTCTAATAAAAGTACAGTTGTTTTAATTATTATTTGTAACATAATAACTTCACTTTTTAAAAGGTATTTTATTATTAAAGAATTAGTTTGTATATTTTATTGCTTAAGCTATTTTCCCTTTTTATTATACAATATCAAAGTTAATGCCCAACCCATACGTACATCGCATCCGATTGTTTCTCGAAAGGTTATTAAGTTGTAAGAAGAAGACGAACTAACAAATTTCGAATGGAAGCCCTTGTAAAAGTTCCTGCATCCGTCCTCACTTTCACTATTTACGGCTATGGTGGCAGTTTCCAGATCATGACGACAACAAGTGTTAAATATGCAGCTAGAAGATTGCTTCTGAAGAAAGCTCGACTATTTGAAAGCACGTTCTGACTGAGAAATAATAATTAAATATTGGAATGCATTTTACTTAATGGATGATAAGTAACCAATAAATATTTAGATATATATTTTAAATTATGTGCATATAGTATGCAAAATTTATATTGATTGCTTTCATATATGAAGAGTGAAGGGTGAAAACGGTGTTAGTCACAAACTAGTTATTCATCGTTTTTTCTCTTGACGCGCGTAGATCAGTTTCAACCACGTAATCACAATCCTTCCGTTTGTATCCAACCAATGAAAATCGTCAATTTGTTCGTATGAATTATCGCACAACCAATCAAAATCAACAAAAAATGATGCAAACAAAATGCTCACCACGTTGTTAAAGTGGTTACTAGGGTGTCACGTCATTTGAAACTTATCTATACTATATGTCTATTATATCTTCAACAGTGTTTTTCAAAAGTCTACTTTCATTTTTGCCTCAATCCAAGTTTTTTTTTTTTTTTTTTTTTTTTTTTAACATTTGAAGGATAATTGTTTTGAGACCTATAAGCTACTAGGCTGTTTGTCTCGAATGATCCATATTTTGTTTTATTCACAGAAATACATACAAGACGTTGACAAATTACATAAATCTTCTTATTGACAAGGACGGGATAGACACCAGGAAATAAGCAGCACTGAAGACACACACACAATGACATCTATGCCTTACCAGGATTCGAATCCGAGCCCTCACCGTGGCTGTCGTCGCCTCCGCTACCAACCACGCTGCCGGGCCGGCTCGATCCAAGTTTACCAAACGAAAGTACGCTTTTCAAATTAACAGACGGTACCGTCACCTCAAATCCAAATATTTGGACTATCATCGTTTTTCCCTTCGACTCTATAAGTTTTATTTTTAAAAATGCAATATGTTTTCGAAGTAGATAGAAGAATGCTCTTTTTTTCCTGCTTTTGTTTAAGCTTTCGTTAAAAAATAAAGTGTTTCTCATGAGCATCAAGTTAATTGTTATTGAACTTATTTTAACTATTTACGTACTTGATGAAATATAAAAAAAAAAGTATTTCGAAACACGTGGGATTTGCATTTTTCCATATTTTTTGTATATGTGATTGTTTTAAAAGTATACAAAATACAGATTATTTCCACTCCACAAAATAGATTTCCTTTATGTTATTGGTTAATTAAATAAAGCCGAAGAATAACACAAAAAATTAAACTTCCGCCACTAAATAATAACCATTAATTTTTTTTAAACATTTTCCTTAAATGCTTTTTAATATATTTTTTGTAACAAACGTTTGATGTAATATTCAGACAGCTAAAAGACTGTTAAATCCCTACTTGTGATTTTTTTTTTATTGTTGTTGCTTTTCAAGAATAAAAAAAAATTAAAGTTAATCATTTAATTATCCTGTTTAGAAATTTTTTACGTAAGAGTATTATAACGTTTGTTCGCATTTTTTTAAAAACTTCTCGTTCATTTTTTCGCTTAACTGCATATCATTGTAAAGTTTTAATAAATAATTAAAATAAATAACACATTTTTTTTAAAAAAAAAGCTTTGCATAACATAAAATAAGAGAAAATGTCAAAGCAGGTTTTTGAATTGAAAAGTGCTGACTACGATATTTTTTCTCTTAAAAGTTAGTTTTTCTTAACTTTAAATCAGCATCATTACTCTTTCCTTATAAATCAATTTTATAGAAAGAAAATTAACTGGGTAAAATGAATCATTAAATACCAACCGGATTTGACATTCACGACTAAACATTTAAAGATGATGTAATAATGCATGATTTCTTAATCACTTTTTAAATATTCTTAGAGGAGGCAAGAAACTCAACTTAGGCGTGCCTAAAAACGGTAAATCATTCTTCACTTATTTCCAAAAGAAGCGGGTATCGTAAAAATTAAATTATAGAGAAAAAACTCAGCGCTATTACTAATTCTTTCTCTAAAATGAATAGCGTTGGAAGTCGTTTAACAAAGTTCTCTCTCTTGTCAAAACAAAGAATTTTGGAGCTTGAAAAGGCAATCCATGGAAATCCAAAACACAAAAGTAAAACCATTTATCAAAAGAAAAAGTTAAAATCTTTGACTGCTAAGTCGAGAAGAAAGATTTCACTGAGGTTTTTTCTACTGTGGGAATACTAATTCTATTTTTTTTTCCTCGGATGTGATTACGATCGTCGACCGAGCTTCGAAAGTATATATTTTTTTTTTTAAGCCTGATAAAATTCTCGATAGGAGAAAACAAAATCAGTTATTTGTCTTATTCTTTGTCAACAGTTAAAGATTTAAAATTGTAGATACTTTGTAACCTCCTAGAGTAAACCAATTATAAAAACGTTACTTTAACAATTGCTTGCTTACATAAATATACGCATATTATATAAATATGTAAATCTGCATATAAATATGTTATTACATAGATGGCTCTATACGAGGATGAGAATGAGTATTTACTTTTATGCAAAACTTCCCTACATTTGCTTACAATAAACAACGAATTGAAAAGCAAACTGTATTGCGTTTTAAAAAATCTGCAAAAATGTCAAAAATTGTTCACTTTTAATAATATACATGTAAATAGTAAAATATGACTTCCCTTGTTCAGCTAATAAAAACTTAAATTAAAAAATATATTTTTTTAAGTTTTAATGCAAATAATTCTAAAATTATAAATTTTCAGAATTTAGATTTTATGCATACTTTGTTTGGTTGTAGATAACTTTGTTAATTTTACAAAACAGAATTTTCAGTTTATATTTAAATTTTATTTTATTATTTATTTATTTTTTAATTATTATTTGCGTTGCGTCCCAACTGATTAGTCAGTATAATATACCTGCTTGTAGCAGAGGCGTAGCGTCAAGGGGGGCACGGACCACTTTACTACCAGTATTTTTATATACTATATTTGGCCTTATTTAATTCATACCGTCCAAAGATTAAATAAAGCTAAATGTAGTATATAATTATACTGGTAGTAAAATGATCGTGCCCCCCCCCCCCCTGACGCTACGCCACTGGCTTGTAGTTACGCTCGTATTAACAATCTACCTCACCTGTTGGTTAAGCGCGGAAACCTCGACAAAAGCTCAAATGGTATTCATGATTAATCGCATTAGACTTTAGCCACGATCATGTCTAATCAGGTTAATGGTGAATATCATTTGAGCTTTCGACCGAGGTTTTTGCGCTAACCGGCAATTGAGATAGATGGTGAATACGGGAGTTAGTTGCCTGTTCCCTAAAACAGGGAGAGAAGAAACCCTTCATTGTTTCTCATCACAAATTATTTAAAACATCCTCATGTATCGAAGTTTAAATTTACCTGCATTAAAAGGATTTGTGAATTGAAAACCTTGTATATTTTCAAATTCACAAGTTGTGTTGGTGACATAGATCAACACCGCAATTCTCAAAAATCATAAAGCTGAACACAATTAATTAGAGCATATGTAATTACATTTCAGGAATTTCTTTTTTTATTCAGAAATTCTGAATCCATACCTGAAAGAAGACATTTTACTTTATGTCGTCGCTACCATGTCAAACTATAGAATATGAAAAAAAGCATTTTTCATTACTTTTAAAAATGGGTCGACTGCCACCAGTACATTTTATTAGAATTCTTCGCCCATTAAAAAATACTAATAAATTTTTTGATAAGAACTGGTTGCGAGTTTGGCCTTCTCTTTTATTCAAAGATGCCGAATTTATATCAGAAATTTTGAGAATTTGTTTTTTACTTCAAGTAATGACGAAATGTCTGTCATTAAATAAAGCAAAAATTTCTTTTTCTAATTTCTGGTACGGATTCGAAATTTCTGAATGAAAAAGAAGGCCAAACTAGCCACTCTGCTGAATGATTCCCTATTAAAATTTAGGGGTGACAATCGGCCAAATTTTAAAAGTAATAAAAAATGCATTTTTTTACATTCGATAGTTTGACATGGTAGCAACCGAGTCTAACGAAAAAGAAAGGCTACCGCGGTGCTTTACGCAAATATTTTTTTACAGAGCGCGGAAGTCACGTGATGCTCGAATCCTCCAATGCAGTTGTACGAAAAGAGCATCACGTCACTCTAACGGTCTGTAAAAAAAGATAAGCGGAATGCATCGCGGTAGCCTGTCTTTTTCGTTAGCCTCAGGTAGCGACGATGTAATCAGGAAACGTCTGTCATTAAATAAAGCAAAATTTACTATTCACAATTTCTGGTAGGAATTCAGAATTTCTGAATAAAAAAGCACTTCCTGAAATGCATTCATATCGTCGATACCATGTCAAACTACCGAATGTGAAAAAATGTATTTTTCATTATTTTTAAAAATGGGCTGATAGTCACCATTAAATTTTATTAGAATTCTTCTCCAAGTAAGAATACTGATAAAATTTCTACTGATAAAACTTTGGCCTTCTTATTTATTTACAGATGCTGAGATCATACCGGAAAGTTTTAGAAAAACTTTTTACTGTAACTAACCACGAAATGTATGCAATTAAATAAAGTACAAATTTCTGTTTGAATTTTCCGGTATGAATTTGGAATTTCTGAATGGAAAAGGGGAGGCCAAACTTTCAACTCTGCTTAAGAATACTATTAAAATTTTGTGGTTACAATCGGGCCATTTTTTTAAAATAATGAAAAATCCATTTTTTCACTTTTGACAGTTTGACATGGTAGCGACGATATATGCGTTAGTGATGCAAATGGATTAAATTACAAAATGGATGCAAAATGAAAAATCTAATCAAGCAACTGTAATTGATTAATAAAAAAGAAAATAAAAAAATATATCCATATCATTTCTCTTTGTTTAATTTCATTATTCTTCTTTTGATAAAACAGTGGTTCTAGTTATTTTTTATTAGATTCTCATTATAAGAATAGGAGATGGAATTATCTCTTAAGATGAAACTCGCAACATCTCTTATCGTTGTTTGCCTAAAACATCCTCAGGTAAATAAACTCTAAATTAACTTGCATGAACAAGAATTGTATATTGGAATCTTGTAACATTTTGCATTCAGGAATATTTTTCATTACACAGATTAATACTTTTCCGTACTAATATGCATATTCTGTAAAAGCATGAAGTTTAAATTACAGAATGAAGAATTACAAATGCAATAAGATTATATGCATGTCTTACCTATTGCTTCATTGTGATTTTGAGAAAACATGGATTCGAAAATATTCTGTTTTCAGTATCTTAAGTGCCTTTATAACACGGAAAAGGATTTGGAAATCTCTTGTGTATCTATATTGTATATGGACAGAAACTTGTGTAAAGAAGTGTTTTAAAATATAGATAAAATGCTTAAGTGATACAAAGAGAAACACAAAAAGGCTTATAAAAACCTTTTAATGATCGACATATGCTTCAATGCTCCTACGGCGCCATTATCAAGATATACAAGAATAAACAAAATATTCTAGCAAATTTTTGAAATTAAACTTGAAAACCATAAATCACGAGATCATATATGTAAAAAATTAGATGCTTAAAATAGTCAACTGTAAACATGAAAATTAATAATTCCTTATGGCCTTTTTTTTAACTGAAAAGTACCTCGTGCCAAATTTTAGGTAATCAATGTGAGGTCTGTACTCCAGATGAGTTAACCAGTGAAATAAATAAAATACATGAAATAGCAAGAGACAATGGATATAAAGAAAGCACTATTAATAAAGTAATTACGAGCATGGAGAAGAAGAAGAAAAACTTCAATAAACAAAATTCAAAGTTATCTACTTTACAATATTTCCCTAGGTTTTTCGAAAGATTGAAATATAAACTTAGAAAATTCAATATATGTCTTATCGCAAAACCATCTCTAAAATTAAAAAGCGTAGTTTGTAAGAAAATAGACCCAACAGAGCCATATGAACTGTCAAGTTTTATAAAATCCTGTTCACCAGAGCAGATGGAACATTACAATATTATACAGGAATGACCACTAGAAAGTTTAAAAGAAGATTAAAAGAGCATACGGCAGATATCAAATATGACAGAAGTACTACAGCACTGGCAAGACTACATAGAACTGAGACTTTAAAAATTTATTTTAAAAATAGTAAAATAATTTATCCTTCAAGGCTTTATTTCCCATCTATTATCCATCATGAATCAATGGAAATTTATACGCGTATCGTGAACATTTGCAATGAATCCACCTCATTTGAATTACCTAAAATTTGGCACGAGATAATTTTCAGTTTTAAAAAAGCAATAAGGAAATATTAATTTTCACGTTTACAGTTGACTATTTTAAGCACCTGCATTTTTACATATATGATATCGTGATTTATGGTTTTCAAGTTTTTTTTTTTTTCAAAAATTTGCGAGAATATTTTGTTTATCGTTATATATATTGATAATGGTGCCGTAGGAGCGTTGAAACGTGTGTCGTTCATTACCGTAATTTCCGGCGTATAATCCGCAGCTCAAAGAGTCGTTTTTCAACCCAGAAATTTTATTCAATAATTGTAGTTAAATATTTACAGCGATCTTTTAAGTTACATTTTATAAAATAATATTTCTGGGTCGAAAAACGACTCTTTGAGCTGCGGATTATACGCCGGAAATTACGGTAAAAGGTTTTTACAAGCCTTTTTGTGTTTATCTTTGTATCACTTAAGCATTTTATCTATAGTTTAATTATAATTAGTCATCTTATTATGTGATTATGAAAGAAGTGTTTTGTTATAGAGTGAGCGTCAAAAAGTGCAAATACTCATTTTTCATATATTAAATGTTTTATTGAAAATATTATTCACTATTCATATAAAGTAATGATATAGAATTCATTATTATTCCATAAGAATCTAATTACTTAAAACCAAAATACAACAAGAAATAATTTTCTTTGTCAATTAATACATCGATTTTTACGCATCAAAATAAAGTATACACTGGCAATTCTTTAAAAAAATTTATTTTTATCCATTCACCATTTTTTATTTCTTACAAAATTTAAAAATAAGTTAACTTCAATCTAAGAATCACTTTTAAACTTTATTATTGTGTGATTTTTATGATTTTTGGAGAAAGGCTTTAGAGATTTAGCCAAGGGGAAGTAAACATCTATAT
Source organism: Maratus michaelseni (assembly GCA_963931845.1). NCBI lineage: Eukaryota > Metazoa > Arthropoda > Arachnida > Araneae > Salticidae > Maratus > Maratus michaelseni. The sequence goes on from OZ007586.1 coordinate 186,277,392, forward strand.
TAGGAAGACGAAAAATAGCTCCAAAATTGCAGAAAAAAAGTCATTACGCAAAATAGGTGGAATAGCTAAATAAAACCATAACACTGTAAAGAAAACCACACTGTTAAAAATTTGCAGCAAACTGTCCAGTCATTTGACCGTTTTTGTAGAAAACGGTTACATAACCGTAATTTAACTATATTCTGACCGTATTATTGCTCATATTATGGCCAAAATATAGTTAAATTAATGTTATGTAACCGTTTTTTACAAAAACGGTCAAATGACTGGACAGTTTGCTGCAAATTTTTAACAGTGCATTGAAAAATACGTTAAATATAAGTAGATTAAATATTTTTAGAAGACAGGAAGACAGAAACATCTTACTAATATGTAAGATCTGGTGAAAGATTTTAAAGCGAATCCAGGCTTCAATTGCTGTCAGAACTTCTCAAGATATCAGACAAACATCTGGAAAGGCAGTGAGTACAAGCGCGACCAACGAAATACACGGCCAGTTCATGATTTTTTTTTACCGCTAATCAGGCCCCTACATGTCGGACATGAGTACCTAGCTTGACGAGATAGTATCTGGACGAGGGGCGATATTCGCCTGATCACAGCATGGTTATGAACCACCTGACAAGAGCATTGTTGGCATTGCTGCAGTGCTCTCTAGTAATTTGCTGCAGTTTTCTTTGTTTGTCGGCTCATGGTTTATATTTAACTTTGTTGAATTGGCAGATTTAAAGAAAAGCAAAAATTAAAAAAGAGAAAGGAATTGGTCTCGTAATTTAGAACCTTTATCAGGTGACGAGACCTTCACCTAACTAGGAACCTCCAGAGGAATAATTCATAGGGAACTTGGAGGACTTTGCACTCACGACGGATTTTACATGCACCAGGCGCCATTAGCGTACATGGCTTCGTAACAAAACTTCACACGGAGTGGATCAACTTTACGCGGCGATTGGCACAAAACAATGGGCGTGCCGCTTTGTACCAATCACCGTGTAAAGATGATCCACTGCATGTGACGTTTTAAACGTCATGAATCGGCCGTGTATTTCGTTGGTCGCGGTACAAGTGTATAGGGATAGCTTTTCACAAACATAGCTTACCTGGTTGGGTACATCGTAAGAAATGATAAATATCTACATTAAAAAACAAAAGCGTCTGCGATTCGCCAGGAAAGATCAAAATAAGGATATGGAAAACATCACTCTTAAGGCATGGAAGGAAATTTGAAATTTTTTATACAAAGAAGCTGCGAGAAATCAGGCAATCAAAAAAGGATGAACACATTGACAAGTGTGTAATTCAGACCATAGTGGCTGTATTTTGATTTGGGGATGTAGCGTAATAACAGGTGCCAGAAATCAAATTTTCATCGAGTCAACAATCGATTAACCATTTTCAGAAAAAATTCTGTCCCAAGTGTTGAGAATTTGGGATTGTCAGGAAACTATATCTTCCAACAAGACAACGATTCTAAAACTCATTTTAAATAATAAAGACATGGCTATTAAACTGAACACCTAAGTTTTTGGATCATCCATGCCCTTCCCTAAAACTTAACCTCGTGGACATTTGTGGTATATTTCGAAAATACATTTACCTCAGAGAAACGATTCAACTGAAAAGAGTTCAAGAAAAGTGTAATTGAAGAATAGTCTAAAACCTTTCCTGATATACCAAAAAATCTGGTGGAATAGATGCGTAAAAAGTAAAGCAGGTGATACAATGCAAATAAAAGCAGAACAAATGGTAATTGGTGAGAATAATTTACTTTTTACACTTAATATTTGTTATCTACATTTGATGTTTACTTTCTTTTGAAGCGTAAAATTGGATATACTTTTGAATTGGTTTCAATTGAATTATTTCTTGTTGATTTTCTTTTGGTTTTAATGTTTATTAGGTGTTGAAGTTTTACTAAAAAAATAATTATTTCTGTTGTATTACTTTATATTATAAGTCAATACAGTTCACTAAATCAATAAGTACAAATAATATATTTGTAATAAAATATTTTATACGTGAAAAGTGGGTGTTTACTTTTTACGTTCACTGTAGTCTTTCCATATCCTAAGAGTCTACGCCTGTCACGTGAAGATACTCGCAAGCGAATATTAAAACAATGACAGCATTCTTGTAAAATTTCTTCTTTGCATTTCAAATATACCTGGTTAAACATCGACCTCAAACATCCTATGCAAAAGAATCTTTTAAAAATATTAAAATGCAAACGAGAAATTAGAAAATAATGTTGCCATTGGACGTCTACGCTAGTCATGCGAAGACACTCGCACGCTAATGTTAAACCTATGGGAACGTTGTTTTCTAATTTTAAGCTTGCAATAAATATTTTTATTTTATTTTATTTATTTTTTTTTGCATTTGAGCTTTGTTGTACGTTTGTACTTTTTGATTTTGGTTGCAGTTTTTTTTTTTTTTATTATTGGGGATACTTTCACTTTCGGGACCGATTCCAAAAGTGAAAGTATCCTCCTTAAAAATTATAACCAAAATCAAAAAAGTAAACAAAAAGAAAAATCATGCGTCAAGCATAGATTATGAAACACTTTCCGAAGCAACCTGAATACTGTGAAGAAACTTCACCGCATAAAAGTATGAAAAAAGATGGCCAAGTAAACAACGTAGAAAACGCATAACACATTTGAAAACCAGATTTTAGAAATAATCTCCCATAGTCAGAAAAGTACACGAATTCTTTTGTGCATCCCTGTAAATGATATGTAGATCTGCATATAAACTAAATAGTGTGCTAAAATTTAGTTTAGTTACAAAACGCATAGCACAGTTAAAATTAACCTTTAGAAATTTCCAGCAATAGACGAAGAGGAACTCAAATAATTTTGTACTGCCCTGTATATTATATATAGATGTTTATACACGCTTCGTATTAAACTAAGTCAATTAAGGGGGGAAAATGTATAACAACACTGGAAACGTACTGTCAGAAATTACCATCCATATACAGCCATGTATCCAGTTCTTTGCGTAGCCCTGTATCTGGATTTATTTATATTCTGTAAACATTTCTTGGTGCAATAAATAGCTCACTTAAAAAACACCTTTAAGCCAATCATTCTCATACACAGTAATGATTACAAATTATTTTATGTAGCTCTGTATATTATCTACGTGTAGAATTTATACTCGCCACGTAGTATACAAAAATTTAGTTATACTTAACAACGCAAACCAGAGCTGAAAACGCATTAATTGCACATAGACATGGACAGTACTGTAATCGAAATATTTTGTGTGTCCCTGTAAAGGAACAATAACTGTTATGCACGTCATATTGTACAGTGAGCATCTTGTTGTGCACGTCAGTAATACGCATGAATTCCATTACGTTTAACATAATTTAACATCATTAAAACGCGCTACAAACAATTTTTCTACGTATACCATTATGTAAACAAATATTTTTGTTTGACTCTGTAAAGGAATAATAAATGCTTTGCACTCCATATTCTATAGCAAGCATACTTTAGTGCACCTCAGAAATGCATATCAATTTGATTATTTTTGAATAAGCGTAACATCAAAAATTCACCCTGCAGTGGATGCACTATGGAGAAAACGATTTTTCTCCATAGACCATAATGGAACGAGATACTTTTGATTCCCCTATAAACGAACGGACTAAACTAGACACATTCCATTTTCAATAGTAAACATGCCATAGTGAACCTGAAAACACATATTGATTACAGGGCAGCCCGAGTATATTTACGAGAGTTGGAGTACAGAAAGTCGGGTGACAGTCAGCAGACAGGCAGCAGATGGCAGACAGACACATCGAAGTCATAAACACTTTTTATGTTGAAAAGTGTTAAAAAAGTCTGATTACAGATTGACTCCAGCTACCCTGTGTAAATATATATATATATATATATATATATATATATTTAACATATTGAAATGCAAGCGAGAAATATGAAAAGAACGCTTCCAAAGGTTTAACTTTAGCTTGCGAGTGTTTTCTCGTGACTAATGTAGGCTCTTAACATTAGCTTGCAAGTGTCTTCACGTAACTATCGCAGAATATCCTACACTAGTCATGCGAAGATATTTGCACGCTAATGTTACGTATGGAAGCGTTCTTTTCAAAATTTCGCTTGCATTTTAATATTTTTAAATGATTTTTTTTTTTTTTTTTGCATAGTATAGCTAAGATTGATCTCTAACGTTTCTAGTTTATACTTTTTCAATTTTGGTTTTCCTTTTTAATGAGGAACCATATCCGAAAATAAAAGTAACTTTATAAAGGAAACTGCAACCATAATCGAAAAAGTAAAAAAGGTCCCGCTTAGAAATCTACCTCAACTATCCTTTGCAAAAAAAGTCATTTAAATATATTGAAATGCAAACGAGAAATTTGAAAAGATCTCTCATACAGGTTTCACATTAACATGTGGGTGTTTTCGCTTGACTAATTTAGTCTATTAAGAGTTTACACCAGTCACGCTAAAACACTCAAGCTAATGTTAAACCTATTGGAGCGGATTTATTTTTCCTTTTTCGTATGAATTTCATTTTAAACGATTTTTTTACATTGGTTATCCGAGGTCTATCTCCAAATGGGCCTTTTTTAACATTCTCGATTTTGGTTGCAGAATTTTTGTAAGCGGTCTCGTTATATTTCAGAAATAAAGTGAAAGTATCCCACAAAAATCTGCAACCAAAATCGAAAAAATAGAAACTAGTCAGGTTAGAGATCGACCTCAGCTATCCTATAAAAAAATCATTTAAAATTTTAAAATGCAATCTAGAAAATTGAAAAAACCCACCCATAGGTTTAACATTAACTTGCCAGTTTCTCCGCTTAACTTGGGCTATTAAATTAGATATTATTCCATTTGATTCTCCACTTTTTCCTTGTGTATATACCTATCCAATAGGTAGCTGATAAAATATTCTAGTCTAATTAAACTAATATACTCGCATTGTAATCTTTTTCGCTTTTGAGAAAGAAAGCTATGATTCTTCTTTTGATTTTTTTTTTATGGTTTGGTTTGCTTTTCAGATTAATACAGTTTTTATTTTAAAAAATACTTTTCAAAATATTTTCAATATTTGAGGAAAGTATTAATGACATTTGTTTGTCTTTTTCGTTTTTTTTTCTAGCTTTTTGTATATTCCTTTAAATTTTTTCAAAATGTGTGAAATAACTAAAAGCCTTAGTACATTCTGTATAGATGTAAACGAGAAGTTTTTTATTGATTTATTATTCTAAAAACAAAATTAATTTACACCTTTAGCTTTCATATTACTTTTAAGATGTGCTATGCTTGATTAACATTGTTATGCGCTTTAAAAAAAGAAAATAGAAAAAACGAAGGAACTCGAATATATGACCCTATCGACTCGAACTTCCGCATGTGAATTTCTTTTTTCCAAGTACAGAAAATACAGGGTCATTCATAATTCCCTCCGGGGTTTCGAAACGTTATAGTAAAAAAACGAAGACGAATATGAAAAAAAGAAACATATGAAATTATTCCGAAACTATTCAAGTTTTACTTACATACATTACAGGTGTTCTATGTGTGAACCCTTGGTCACACGGCATACATCCATGCGATAGTCCAGTTCCTGCCATACTCCGTTTCTTTAAATCTGAATCAGTGGTGTCAGTTCAACGGGCCTTTCGAAATAAATATCGAAAACAGGGACCAACTGACAAAACAATTCATATGTGGTACCGGAAATTTAAAGAAACGGAGTATGGCAGGAACTGGACTATCGCATGGATGTATGCCGTGTGACCAAGGGTTCACACATAGAACACCTGTAATGTATGTAAGTAAAACAAGAATAGTTTCGGAATAATTTCATATGTTTCTTTTTTTCATATTCGTCTTCGTTTTTTTACTATAACGTTTCGAAACCCCGGAGGGAATTATGAATGACCCTGTATTAAAGATTCCTGTCCAAACAATGCTGTATTCCATTACAACGCTCGTGTCTAATGTGAAACTGGCAACTGATGAAACAGTTAGCAAATTCATTCTCTGATAATTTTACTCACCGTGCCTTAAATTTTCCTATACAGACTACTAACAATACCATTAAGGTGTATACGGAGACCTTACATACAATTGGGCGACTTCAAGGGTGGTCGATCAGTCAGATTGCATGAAACTGGCTGGTTATCTCAAGGAAACGGCTGCCACAGGAATAATATTAACTCGGCCGAACATTGTTAACAGCAATGTTTTCTGATAGGTCCGACACATAGAAGAAATGAAGACTCTGGTAGTCCAAGGTGCATAAATACGAGACAACATCGGCTGTTCACAATGTTGCCAGTGGGATACTTGTTTTAATTCAGATTGCCACCAGTTTTTTGATAAAGTAAAATTTGCTTTATTTAATGACAGCTTAAATAAGGCGAATTATACCATTTCAAAAAAGTGGTGCCAATCTAACAATCTGAATTTTTAAAAAGTAGCCCACTGGCAACACTGGCTGTCCATGCGACAATCCCAAATTACCCAATATGATATGCGCCCAAGATACAACGTGCTGTAGCTTATTACATACCAAATGCTATACCTACCACTATTTCACAACGCTTGACTGCATAACAATTAAGCTCATGTCACTCTATAAGACGTCTTTCTTTACCTAACCAAGATCGCAGTGGCGGAAAAGATGCGCAGCAGTGAATCGATTGTCACCCCTAAATTTTAATTGTATTCTTCGCCTTATTAAACCTCAGAAGTTTTGTCATTAAATAAGGCGATGAATACTATTAAAATTTAGTGGTGACAATCGGCCCCACTGCTGCGCTTCTTTTCCACCACTGAGATCGATAACATCCTTTATAATGATGCCGTGCCCAAAAATCATGTTTCATCACAGATTGGTATCGCATTGTTTTCAATGGTTTATCCCACATCAAGGCTGATGATCAGTGGCTTAGACAGGAAGGGGTCCAAATGCCCTGGATACCAGTAATATTAAAAAAATTTCTTCGCCTTGAATATCGCAGAAAGTTCTACGATTAGGTTAGGCAAAGAAAACTTCACAAAATTAGTGGTATCCAGAGCATCTGCACCCACACACTGGCTAGATGATCACTACATCAAGTATGTATTAGTTTCGGGTTATCATTTCCAAACAGAACTTACTGTGCAGCGGCACCAAGCCAATACACCTACTGTGATGTTGTGCATTGTTCTGTGTTATTATAAAAGGTATCGCTTGTTATTTATGTGTACAACTGTAAAAAATACATTGTTATGTGGTTAACATAATGAGAACAAATTTTCTAACTATTCGTGGTATGTCACTTTAAGGTCATATTTACACTGCTCAAAACAATTAAAGGATATTTGAAGTTTTATATAAAATAAAGATATAAACGAAATTTTTTTTGCCGAAAATAGAAGAAGAGAATCACAAATGCAAATTTTTCTGGTTTTCAAACTGTGGAGTATGCAAATTTTGAGTTCGACGTCAAAAACGTCGCTTCAGCGGCAGCGAATGAAATTTGACTTTCAACTGGATAAAAGAGAATGAAGACAAGGATGATCGGCATTCAGTGATTGCTTTGTTTCGATGAGTACGATGTCTCAGCGAAGTCATTTGACAGATTCAGAAGCTTGGAGAATTGTTGGTAGGTTAGAAGGGGGCCAAACTCAAGCCGAAGTAGCGCAAGCCATTGGAGTGTCACAAAGTGTCATTTCCAGGATCTGGAACCGTTTTTTGGAGAGTGGATGTGCAGGCCGAAGACCAGGGCAAGGTCGTAGACGGGCAACAACGCCCAATGAAGATCGGTATTTAGCGTTAACAGCTCGGAGACACCGAAACATGAACGCTACTTTTCTCCAACAACACCTTCGCTCGGCTACAGGCACCACGATTTCAACTCAGACTGTCCGAAACCGGCTCCATGCTGTAGGTCTGTATGCTCGCCGACCGATGGTATGTGTTAGATTAACATCAAGGCATCGTCGCGACCGCAGGGAGTGGGCAACCGAGCATGTCACCTGGAGGAGAAATGAATGGAGCAATATTCTGTTTTCTGACGAGTCCCGTTTTCCTGTGCATCCGGATAATAGGCGTATTTTCATCTGGAGGGACCGTGGCAGTAGGAATAATCCTGCGTTCGTGCACGAAAGTGTCAGATTTGGCGGTGGAGGAGTGTTGGTGTATGGTGGCATCTCCATTGACGGGCGCACTGACCTCTACATCATTCGAGATGGAGCTCTGACTGGTCGCCGATATAGGGATGAGATCCTCAGACCTATTGTAGTCCCTTACGCTGCAGCAATCGGAGATAACTTCATTTTAATGGACGATAACTGCAGGCCACATCGTGCAAACCTGGTGGAGGATTTCCTTTTCGAGGAAGGAATCGTTCGAATGGAATGGCCAGCGTGTTCTCCAGACATGAATCCAATCGAGCACGTTTGGGACGCTCTAGGAAGACGAGTTTCTGGCCGCCAACAACCCCCAAAAACTCTCCAAGAACTGGAAAGAGCTCTTCTGGAAGACTGGGGCAGAATACCCCAACTCGTCATTAATAGCCTCATTGAGTCCATGCCTCAAAGGTGTTCAACGTTGCTGGCCGCCCGTGGAAACCATACCCCCTACTGAAAATGATTTTCTTTGAAGAAAACACCTTTTCTTATTCTTTTTTTCTCATATGCACAAATTGTGTTTTTTTCCTTTTGTACACAAATGCGCAATAAAATGCATTTTTTTCTGCCAAACATGTGTAATTTATTCTCATATAACCTACTATGTCTGTCGACCATGTATCAATCAGCTAAAAAGTTTCCCAGATACAAAATCCACCTAAAACTGCAATATCCTTTAATTGTTTTGAGCAGTGTAAACAAGATAATGCTTGGCTGTATACGGTTTGCAAATTTCTGGAGTGTCTATGCTGTTTCAGTTCTACTTTGCCCATTAACCCTTTAGCGACATAAAATGCTCGGCATCCTTAAATATTCCTAACTGTAAATTTTTAACTGAAAATTTTGCCTATTTCATTAAAGCCTTTTTGCGATTCAATTAGGCAAAAAAATATGTTTTTAAAAACCAGAGATAAAAGATTAGAAATTCTGTAAAGAACGCTCGTCGCGGAAGGGTTAAAGTCATCAAATCTTTGTCCAATTGAATATGTAAGGGATGTGCTGAATGTGTAACGGAATTGAATTGGTAACGGTTAGCACAAAATATGGAATATCTGGAACAACTGCAGAGAACGCCCGGTAAAATCTATAACAGAATTACATTAAGAGACTACATTAGTCACGCGAAGCCAGCCACAAATTAAACCTATAGGAGTGTTCTTTTCAAACTTCTTGTTACTATTTCAATCTTTTAAATCATTTTTTTTTGCATAGGATAGCTGAGGTTTATTTCTGAACGAACCCTTTTTTTTAATCCAGATTTTTTGCGGTCGCTTTTTATTTCAGAATCTGTTCCAAAAATAAAAGTATCTTCATAAAAAAAACTGCAACGCAAATCGAAAAAGTAAAAAAGTGCCCGTTTTGAGATCGACTTCAACTGTCCTACGCAAAAAGAAAAGTCATTTAAAAATAGTGAAATGCAAACGAGAAATTTTAAAAGAATGCTCCCATAGGTTTAACATTAACTTGCGAGTTTTCTCGAGTGACTACTGTAGAGTCTTAAGAAAGTGCAACGTTTTATACTTCGCCTTGGCAAGAATTGCAACCAAGAACGATTTCACAAACTGCTGCTCTTATGTGACTGATAGTTATTACATTGTCTTAGAAACTTTAAATTGTAACCATTTAACACTAAACATACCGAGGGTTTTACTCAAGTTTTGTAAAAATATTTTACAGCAGAATTTTTATTTAAAATTATTTAACTATTTTATTTAACTTATTTCCGTGTGATGTATACTTTATTTATTTTATGAAGAAATTTCTGGTTCGAATCGAAATATTTTCATTTGGTACCAGTCAAATTATCGGTTGTTGGTATATTCAGTGTTAATCAACTTTGTTTGTGGTTTACACATATTTTATTTAATTGAAAACAGACGCTTAATCTATGGCGCTGTTTTGAGAAAGGATATGTTTAAAGATATTAATTAGAATGTAGTTGAAATAGCTTGACAATCTTATTAATGTTCAATCATTCTTATAATAACAGTACTCTTAGTAGAAGTAGTAAAATGTGTTAAGAAGTAAAATGTGTTAAATATGTTAAAGTTGAAATTTTAACAGGGTTCGTACGCTGTTACCACAATTATTTTATAGAATTTTTTGGCCTTATTTAAATGCAGAAACGTATTGCAAATACTGCAATTAAACGAGGAGTTTGCAATTTCAGCTATTTAAATATTAAATAAATATTTTCTAGTAAAAATTTGTGGTAAAAGCGTACGAATCCTGTTTAATTCTGCAGTATGATGGAAATTTAGTAAATCGTAACTTCAGGCTATTTACATTTGTTATATTTGGTATTAAATAAAAAAAAATCCATTCTGTTTGATTGAAATAAATACGTAGTTTTTAAAGATGGCGGTATACAATTATGCAAATATAAAGAAAATAATAACTAAATGAGATTGGAAATTGCAGCAGAAATAAAGCATAACAATTGGTTTGTTCTTTCTGTCTAATTATTCAACAGGTATGTTCGTAATGAAGCAAATTATAAATGATGATTTGAACCAAATCAACTGCTATGTGATGCTAATGAGCTATCGCTTGGTTGCTACCACTAATTTTCATCATACATATGATTAAATTACTTCGTATATGACAATTGTTATTAGACTCGTAATAATAGACGGGCAGTATTATAGCTCAATTCTCTTTGTATCCTGTGATATTTATCATTGGTATTTAATAAATATATAAGGGCTTTGTTTATCTGCAGTTTATATTTACGCTCTTATATCTGTTTAAATTATTCATATCATACATTAAACTATTCATACCACAAATTAAATTATTCATATCATCATCCCTTCTCATTCTCTCTCTCTCTTGCTTTCTTTCTATTGCTTTTTACTTTTGGTTATAGTGAAACTATCAAAATTTAGATTCTATTATTTTCTACTAGTACGAGTGATCTACTTGATATATAAACGAGTAATATACAGCGTGCCCCAAAAAAGATTAAACACACTTTGTTGGAGATAAGTGGGCAATGTAAATTGCAAAAATATTCAAAATAAGATGGGATCAGGGGTCGAAAAAACTACTTTTTTTATTGTAGCGAACTACAACTACAACTACTTGTTTTAAAAAGTAGCGACTACAAACTAATTTTCAAAAGTAGTCACTACTTCGCTACTTTCAGATTTTGACAAAGGGTTCAGTTTACATTGGAAATTGCATCTGCCGAGATACAATTAAATAAATGCGACAGAACTGAGGGCATTAAAATAATTAAGAAAGATAACATACAAGACAATGTTTTGTGTTTGTCTCCAAAATGTTAGTTTATACACACATTACAAATTTCGTAGCAAAATTAAGAGAGTTATTATGATCTAGATTATTACAGAAAAACAACTCTAGTCTAAATGCAAACAAGAAAAAAAATCTGTAAATAAAGCGAATAAGAAAATCGGCGTTAAAACATGAAGACCTAATAACGAGTAAATAGATAAGTGTTGCCAGAAAGAAAATGAATTCTTTTGGTGTGTTAGTATTTGATTTTAGCAGCAAGTGTCAAAGGAAAAAATCTATGATTTCATGCGATGCGTTGCTATACACTGCAGCTGACATTTGCAAATTGTTGAGCAGAACAAATTTTGCACAAAAGAAGCAAGTTACGGCTACGTGATTTGCAGAATGGCACATTTTCCCCAAGAAGTAGCGTTAAAAGTATCGCCGGTTTCACGCTAGAAACTACTGATTTTTTGTATCGCACTACTCGCTACATTACATTGTTTAAAATATAGTGCGCTACACTACAGACTACTGTAAAAAGTAGCGAATGCTGTAGTTTCGCTATTTGTAGCGCGCTACTTCCGACACCTGGATAGGATTTGAAATAGTTCTGCCATCAATTATCAAAATGTTACACTTTTTAAATTTTAACAAGGACCTTGCGTCCTATAAGTTATATTTTTTAAAAAATCACCATGCTGTGACATGTAAAGCATTAAAAATCCCATTCTTTTATGACCAAAACTAGAGTTGTGATACTTTGATTTTTAAGACATTTTGGAGCTTTCCGGAACTTAAAACGGATAAGCAATTTTTTTAGTGCCGTAAATATCCGAAATTTCATGAATTCAAAATATAGTACATATTTGTAAAAATTAACAATTTTAGCAGGCTGTTTTTAAATGTATGAATTGCAATTTATTTTTAATTAAAAGTATTTATTCTTCTAAATTTGGCAAAAGATGTGAGCAGTTTTAAATTCAATCAAAATCATATTGATAATATAAATAATCGCGTATACATTTTAAATAATGATATAATTAAAAGATAAATAAATATTCGCTGGCTCATTTGCCTGGAAATTATGATATTTAACACAAAAGCCTCCATTTTTATGGAAAATGTTTCTTTATTTTCAGCTGTAATTTAATCTGTAATTTAATTGTATAGAAGATGCTTAAGAAATTATGTTACGTTATTAATTTCGTAACGCTCTCCTATAAATAGTACAGCTCTATTCTGTGTTCATATAATCAATAACGAGTTTTATTATTTCTTTTGTGCACGTTTGTGTATCCCAGCTTTCCTACTCAATCTTCCATTCCGTTGGGAACCAGTAAAGTCTTGTTATTTTCGACTTTTGTTGGAACATAAACAACGTAACTTTTCCTGTCAGTCCCTGGAGTATATCTTTAATTTCTACACAAAAAGGGCTATTCTACTCTCAAAATGAAAAGATCGACCTTTATTACCTGATGAAAACAGTTTATTTCTTTCGAAACGCTTTGCTTTAGCACCTTTTATTTACACATCATACGTATAGGTAAATCTTGCAATCATTTTAAAAATCGAAACAAAAATTTTGACTGATTTACACGTTTCAGACACTGGAGATTCCGAAAAACATATTTTTAGAAAAAAAAATTTTGCCATCTGTCTGTCTGTGCGTGTGTCTGTAAGCGCTCTATCTCACGAACAAATTGAGATAGAGACTTGAAATTTGGTATGTATTTAGTATGTAATAATGTGTAGAAGCTTATTGAATGTCAGTAACCTCGATTATCCGGAACTATTTTTTTCGGACTCTTAAAATATTCGTTCTGATAAAAGGTATATAAAATTTTTCGAAATTGTTTATTTTAAGGAGTGACTATAAAAGACAATAAAAAAAACATAAATTTTGCATAAAAAATTAAGTCGATCGAATAATTAGTTGCCGAGATATTTGGAATCCTATTATCCACACTCTTCGATTTTTCATGACCCTGTATTTCTTTCAAATTTCGATTCAAAGATATATTTTAATTAGAAATGAGACGCTTAATCCGACGCAGTAAACCGTTAGTTAATACGATTATCAATTTTGGAGTTAGAAGGATGTCTCTTGTACGCAATTCAGTAATAGAGCATTTAAAGTTTATGAACTTATCAAGCCACTATTTTATTCGAATTGCAATGCATTTTATAAATAGTTTACACATGTTTTAATTTCATATTTTATATTATGCATATCCGTGATGGGTAAGTATTACGGTGGCCCCCAACGACTAGTTTAATGGTGCATTTAAGAAATGGTTTTCCTTGGTATTGTGAAGCAAGACTTCAGACATTCTTATTGCTTGACATTCTAAATATGTTCTAAAAATATCGCTTAAATTTTAAACTTCGACAATCTTAAACACGATAAAACTTTAAAACAACTTGAGCGATAACGGATTAAGACAACATTTTTGTGACACACCACTTGTTTTGCATATAAATTTATCACTGCATCATTTTAGACTTCCCAATAAAACCTTTTTTTTTTTTTTCATTCCAAGTCAAATAAACATTTTTTAAAACCAGAAATATTATTTAATAAAATGTGTCTTGTTTCTTTTGCTACTTATTTGATTTCATTTATTAACCCATTCTCTGTCAACCACGAGTATACTCGTGGTTTTTCAATCTAAAATTACGAATTCGTACCGGAAATTTCGAAAGAAGAATTTTTATTTTACGTAATTACGAAATGTGTGTAATTAAATAAAGTAAATATTGCTATTAGTATTTTCTGGTATGAATTCGAACTTTCTAAATAAAATAAAGTCCTTCCGGCCTGTACCGGGAGGAAAAGGTAGCTTTCCTATAACTTCGTTTTAAAATTTTAGCTAATGTTACACGAAAACAGCAAGTTAAAATGCAAAGAAACGTTTACAAAAGATTCGTTAATACTGAATTTGAATAAGAAATTCGCCAAATTATTGAGCAATAGCCAAATTGGCTTCATTTATGAAGACTTATTTTGGTCGCCAAATTTGGCGATATTTCGCCAAATGTCGCCAATTTTGCCAATTTTGTCGCCAATGTCGCCAATTTTGGTGCTAACGGATATGAATATATAGTTTTATGTGTATGATTCAGAAAATTATTACAACAATGAAAGAAAATAATTTGCGAGTAATTGCGTTAATGTGCTGTTTTGTTTCAAAATGTCAGCCACCCTAGAATTTCAAACTGCTCTATCTCAGCCATTTTTTAAGATAGAGGTAAACCAAAAAATGCTCTGGAATTCTTGTATCAAGGCCTAACACGTAATTAAAAAATAAATTTGAATTTTTATTTTTTTTGTATATTTATTTTAGTTTTAAATTTTTAAATGGCCGCCATCTTGAAACAAAATAGCGGACCAAGCTGGCCAACGAACTCGGTCGAGACATTGGTGAGCTTAATACACACAATTAGTTTCATCAAAATCGATTTATAAATATGAGCGTTATCGTATGACATAGGTCAGATATATATATATATATGGATATATCTATATATATAAATCAAAATTTGAACGGAGGGTGGTTTTGGGGTCTGGGGGTCATGATCGGGGAAAATATATCGAAATTTTCCGGAACTGCTTTCCTCCGAACGGCTGCAATAGGTAGCTTTATACTTTTTATTATTGAAAGCTACCTAAAAATTCCGGTAATTTTAACCCGGCAGTGAACGTGTTAAGTAAAATGTGGGATTCAAAATATGTTTATTTGACTATTTAAAAAAACGGAAGATTGGCAGCTATGCAATCCTATTGGATTTTCAAATACATAAAAATATTTGTTTTGTCGAATAAAATACTAAATTTAAAAATAAACATAAAGGTTCATATGCAAGTATTCTTCAAAAGTTTAGCAGTTTATCTTTTCTTTTTTTTCAGATCATTAATTCTTACAGTTTAGTTGAAATTCAGAAGGACATTTTAAACAGTTTATATACGAGTATAAATATGCTTTTTCTGTAACGCGTAGAGAACGGGCTTTAAATTTCTGTGGCGAAAGAAGTTTTTTAAAATAATGGCCTAATACTGAAGAAAGCACATAAATAAAGCCAGACACTGCCGCAAAAATATTTTATACTGACACGAAGAAAATTTCAAGAAACTATCATAGAAATTCTTATGGAGTTTCATAGAATATTATTCTAGTTTCTTCCTACAAAAATTCAGAATATAACTGCATACTTCAGGGAATACATCACTCTCTTCCCAGAAAGCATAATTTTCACTGTTTATTTGCTTTCTAGGCTCATATATTTCGCTGAACGCATCTCACAAATAAATTAGGGTGCTTTAATATAATAATATAGCGAAAACTTTACAAAAATTTGCACGAATTTTCAAATATAATTCGTGCTTAGAAATAACAAGCACACAACAATCCAATTCTTAAATAATATCTTTGTTTGAATTCAAGTAAATGATAACAGAAAATTCCAATTGAAATGTTTGTGAACCTTATTCTTATTCACGCGAAATAAAATACTGATACACAACTTAGATGAAAAATAATTTATTTTTCTTATCATGCAAATTCTAACTCATAAATCATACTCTGTTTTTGATGAAAATTTAAAAACAGCTAATATATTAACCCTTAACTGCACGTTTTTTTTTTGTTTTTTCTGTTAAGAAAAAAATACTTCATACTCTGTGAGTGGTATAAAGGAAAAATAATTCTAAAATATCACATCAATTTTATTTGTTTTTTTATTTTATCGTTCATAACATAAGTCGCACAAAATACAGTTTGTCTCTTCAAAGCATTTTGAAATATATGGCACAAAGCCCACTCAAATATATAAGGACTCTGTATTAATAAGGTATCTTTCATTAAGTTTATGTTTTTGATCAGGGATGTATTAAATCCCTTGCCTGTGGAATATATTTGAGAAAAACGTGTCAAAAATGGAAAAACAATGCAAAAAAACTTTTAACTTGCGACAAATTTATATACCTGCCTGTCAAACACAATGTGGCTTGAACGAAATTTGGGAAGAACTGCAAAATTACAAAAATCCGACAAATGGCGCGAAACTGCCGAACTTTTTGCAGGAAAGTATCGCCATCTATTGGGAAAATGATAAATTACATATTATGCATTGGACGAACTGGGTTCGGGCTTCATGGAATTGTAACACTGATTTTTCTCTTTTCCGAACCCAGGTCGGGCATTCCAAAATTGGCGTGTTTGCGTCACCCGAACTGTGTTCGGGCGTCACAAGCAAGGGGTTAAGTTGTCTAGGGGACCCTCTTTCCCTTCCCCGATTTCAAAAACCACATTTTAACTTGCGATGATTTTAATTTAATTTTTACGTACCAAGTGTGTGTGTGTGGCAGTAAACTCGTTAAAAACAGCGCAGTAGTAAAATTGCGAAATTTGAAAGGGTTATTTCGGTAAGGTTTATAAACATTACAAAAAAAAACAGACCGCGCAGCGTACAGGAGAAATTTTATTGTTCTTATTTTGAAATAATTATCTTCATGATATATTACTACTGCATACGTTAAAGAAATTTATCCAGAAGATGATTTCATTAGGGATACTGGCAGGAACAATAAAAATTTTCCTATATGCTGCGAGCCCTGCTCATCATATAAAATGCTACAATACTTACACAAAGTTTTCGATTTAATGCAAAACTTTGAAAGGCCTTGAAAGGCGGTGGAATATATTTTATGCCACTTAATTTTACTAATCAAGATTTGCACGTGAATAAAATTTTACTTTTAAAACTTTGGTGAAATAAAAGGCTGTAATTTCCTTATTTTCAAATAAAAGTTTTCAAAAATTCTGGTGTAAATTTAACATTATAGAAAAACAATTATTTGCCCTTGAAAAGCTTAAACGATACGTCTCTTCGCACGAGTAGAGAGCGTATTTGTTTTTGTTACTACTAATACTTACTTACGAATACTTACTACTAATATTAATTATAATACGTCACTGATAAAATCTTTTTCTTCTTTTTGCAAAACAGGTATGTTTGAAATTTTCAGAACATGGGGCCCCAAGACGTTTCGGAGAGACTCTAGAGAATTGTTTACTCTGGTTATTTGGTAATCCGTCCCTTCTTTTGATTATTTGAGGCGTTGAGAATCAGGTGGACCACCTCGCCAGCTGTGATTTCGAGAAAAATGCTTTCCAAAATATGTAAAAATTTTGTCAAACTTTTTAGGCCAGTTCTGCCAGTTCCAGAGGAGACCAAGCTTCTTCATCAAGTATATGGTCATTAAGTTGGCAGTGACAGACTGGACCAAGCCACTTGATCAACTCTTGCACTGGCAACTTGATACACCACCCCCTGAATACTAGGCCTGCGCGCTGACAAAATGGCGGCTGTCGCAGGCGGATTTTTTTTTTCAGCGTTTGCACGGTCCCTCGAACTTCAACACCTATAATATCTAAAAGTTTTCTTTGACTTATTTTATCTCAGAAAAACAAGGCGAAGAAAACATTTAGAAATTATTGGTGCTAAAGTTCGAGGGACCGTTCAAACACTGAAAAAAAATCCGCCTGCGACAGCCACGATTTTTATCAGCGCGCAGGCCTATTATTCGGGGGGCGGAACTTGATATAAAAGTTACGTTGGATCATTGTTAAACTGGCTCAATCACTTGAATAGTTTCGAAATTAATAAAATTCATTATACTGCCAATAGATGGCGTGACATGGAATGTATTGACACTTCAAACTCATTTTCCACAAAATGTGAGTCCTCTCTGGTTCTCAATGCCTCATTTATAAGTATAGGAATAGAAAAGAAATCATGCCTTTAACGCTTTATTACGACTTGTTGTGTTTTTATGAAACAAAATACAATAATTAGAATATAAATGTCGTTGAACAGATATAATTAGTGTCATTACTTATGTCTAATTACTCCTAAAATGGAACAAGGCTCGTTTTGTGTGAGTCTATGGCACATGGGAAAATATGCAGCATTTACTGATTTATTTCAGATATGACGCGCCAAAAGTTAAAAAGTAAATATTTTACAGTCCTATTTTTTTTTTCACATTTTTAAAAAACAAAGCAATCCAACCTGGGCTACTAGGGTTAAAGATGTTCGATATACTGCCCGATTTTTGTACATAACGTATGTGAAAACCATTTTTTATTGAAAACTCTAATTGATTTTTTATATTTAGTATATTTTCTTAAATTGGCCCCCCACGGTACGAAAAAGCATTTTTTGAACTTTCATATTTGCCGCCTGTCCGCAGTTAATCTGCATTTATAACAACCTTTTTTTATTTTAAATGTTTCAGTGTTTAAGCTCGTAGTTCAATTACATGTCTGTTCTAAATTTGTCTTTTATGTATTTATTTATTTATTTTAGAAATTTTAACCTCGTTTAGCATTTTAGTTGTAGACTATTACAGTTAGACAGAAATTTTTAGAATTATTTGCATCAATGAAAAAAGGTTTATCTACCGTAATCGGATGCGCGTACATTTTTTAAATTGATTTTAAAAATTCATGCTTAAAAAATAATTTAAAAACCATAAAAAACAGTAAATTGTGATACAATTTTCAAAGAAATTACTTTTGAAAATACATTATTTTTTCTATTGGACGGTGTAAAAATTAAAATTGTGCCATGTTTAGAAGTTAAAAAAATTATATATAACAAAATGGATTGTTCAGGTAGTTGCCACTGTTTAAATGACGTCGACGTTACTTACGGACATGTTATGGCTTTATAATATATACAGTTGGCTCTCTATTTAACGACTTTCAAGGAACCTCGAAAATATAATTTTAAAGTTAAAATAATTTTATTCAAGTTTTCTAAACATATTTTACACTAGAACTTTTATTTAAAGCTATTTAATATAAGTACTATAAAATATGAGTTTTTCATAGACTTTTCTCATTATATGCAGGATTTTTTTCCCATTATATATTGTTTTCGTCGCTTTGAAATAAATGGGATCAGAATCAATGTAACATATTTAGGTAATACTTAATCGGGGTTCCTACAGTTTCAAGGGAAATACCAGTATTTTCTTATAGAAAAGGTCGACTTGTGTTGCCGCGCGATTGTAAAAGGCGAGTTTTTCTCTAAGTAATTACTGGTTTTATTTTGACCTAAAGTCAAGGAAATTACCTGACCTGCAGGAATCCTGTTAATGGTGATATATCCGCAAGATCAACCAGAAATCGTTTTGCAAAAGTCTTAGTTTTTGAATTGCTGTCAGGGTTATTAAATAACCCCGTAGGATTTTATTAATCAAACTCCAAAAAATCTCCCTAGGGATGTCTTTTTTAAACTTAGATTTTAAAATATGGGATAAATTTTAATACCCCCCCCTACTCAAAAAAAACAGCAAGAGAAATCTATAAAGAAGATATTTATTTGAAAAAGTGGTGTTCAAAGAACGGACTGAGTGGGACCACGGTGTATCAATTTGTGCTATACTTACTACTAATAATAATTATAATACGTTTTTTTTTTTTTTTTTTTTTTTTTTTTTTTAAGCCTTGGTTTCTGTCCAAACTCAATTTTGCCTAACATTTTTTTTTCTGTCATAAAGGAATTAGCAATCTAGTGAGAACTAAAATAAACATACGAAATGCTAATTTCAGTTAAATTATTAAAAATGGTTTCTATTATATCATAACAAACGCGTTGTAATCAAAATAACTGTAATCATAAAATAATCAAAATGAATCAAGCAATATAATTGAAATAGATATAATTTCTAAAAAATTGTCTGAATTTTATGGTTATACTCTTGTTAACATTATTCGATTATCGATATATTTTTTAAAGTAAGCCTGATATTCAATAAAATATATGTAGTATGGATATTTTGAGATTTATGTAACTAGAATTCAGTATTTACTTAGATTTTATATCTGTTCTCATAGCTATGCAAAGAACGTTGCATCGACATTCAGTGAAAGCTAAATGTGAAAACATGATTATGAAATATTCAAACTATATGTTAGTGTCGTGTGCTCACCTGGTTTCTTTAGCACTAGAACCGCGGGAAAATTTATTCAAGTTTTATCAAAATATTTTACACAAGAATTTTTTATTTAAAATTATTACTTATTTAACTTATTTTTGTATGGTATATATTCGACTTATTTTATGAAGAAATTTATGGTTCGAATCGACATTTATTCATTTGATGCGGTTCAAAATGACCCCTCATTGCGGTTCTAATCTTAAAAAGAAAAGAAAATAGGAGAGAAAAGTAGCAGTGTGATAGACTGTGTAGCTAATGCTTGGGGTTTGCACAGTCTTAGAAAAGAACGCACCACCCCCTACTAAAATAGGCGCCGACTTAAGGCTGCTCGTCAGTAAACTTCCCGATTCCCCTTGCTAATGTTATTCCTATGGGCGTAGGATGCATTCGTATTTTTAAAATATCTCCTCGGAAAATTAATATTTTTAACTTCTGTTTTCTTTGTATTGTTCTTAAAGAATGTCTCTTTTTTTAATTAGTTGTCAATTTTTTTTTCTAAAATATATACTTAATTTTATATGAAATGTTAAATACGTATTCAGTTTCGCTAAGATTTTAACACATAAAAATATAAATTAAGCACATAGTTTAGAAATATTTTGATAACAAAGAAAAAAAGAGACATTCTTTAAGAACAGTACACAGGAAACAGAAGTTAAAAATATTAATTTCCCGGGAGATATTTAAAAAATACGAATGCATCCTACGCCCATAGGAATAACATTAGCGAGGGGAATCGGGGAGTTTACTGACGAGCAGCCTTAAGGCTGTCGTTCACTCACGGGAAAACACCCGCTCGCTTATATTAATCCTATGGGACAGTTATTTTATAATATCTCCTTTGCATTTCAATATTTTGAATTATTTTTCTTCCATTGGATAACTGAGATCAATATGTAGAACCGCCGCTTTTTTACTTTTTCAATTTTGTTTGCAGGTTTTTGTAGGAGCATACTTTCACTTTCGGAACCGGTTTTGAAAGTGAAAGTATCCCCATAAATAAACCTGCAAACAAAATCTAAAAAGCAAAAAGATGGTGGTTCTAGAGATTTATCTCACCTATCCAATACATTTTTTTTAGATATTGAAATGCAAACAAGATATTGTAAAATAACTGTCCCATAGGATTGGCATTAGCGAGGGGAATCGGGAAGTTTACTGACGAGCAGCCTTAAGGCTCTCGTTCACTCACGCGAAAACACCCGCTCGCTTATATTAATCCTATGGGACAGTTATTTTATAATATCTCCTTTGCATTTCAATATTTTGAATTATTTTTCTTGCATTGGATAACTGAGATCAATATGTAGAACCGCCGCTTTTTTACTTTTTCAATTTTGTTTGAAGGTTTTTTTAGGAGCATACTTTCACTTTCGGAACCGGTTTTGAAAGTGAAAGTATCCCCATAAATAAACCTGCTAAACAAAATCTAAAAAGCAAAAATATGGTGGTTATAGAGATTTATCTCACCTATCCAATACTTTTTTTTAGATATTGAAATGCAAACAATATATTGTAAAATAACTGTCCCATAGGATTGGCATTAGCGAGTGGGTGTTCTCGCGTGAGTCAAGAGAGCCTTAACGAGGTTGACTAGATCAAATCAGGCAAACTTCCAGCACTAATGTTAAAATAATAGTTTTGTCTTAATTAATCACAGTGATTAAACAGGACAATTTTTTTAATTAGTGGTAGAAGTATGCCTGATTGTCTAATCTGCCCCCATGAAGTCGGCGTCTAGGCCTACTAACTCTGCCGTAAATCATCGCATGAAAATGTGACTGATACCTACCGATTAGTAATGATATCTACTAATTAATGCTATGCTTAAATTTTGTTTATGCGTATAGAATTGGACAAATTTGAAAAATTTCAATACTAACATCTAATTTTGACATCATCCCAGGTAGCACAGAACTATAGGCCAATTTGTGTTCATGTGGACACTATTAAAAAATTTCTGCTATGTTGAACCATCTTTTGGTGCTGCAATAGCTGCAACCATAAAATGGTTCATCCTAGCACCAAGATTTGGAGCGATGGTTTGGAGCGAGCTCCAAATGTTGGTGCGAGATTTCACCATCTTATGGTTGCATCTACTGCAGCACCAAAAGATGGTTCAACCTCGCAGAAATTTTTTAACAGTGGACCCATAAAGATGTGATGCTTGGGATATTTGGATTCTTCGGTAAATTTTACTTTCAGATACCAAATGAGAAGTCATTCCATCAAGTTGTTTATGAATTATGAAAATTTAAAGTTTGGAACTCCTAATAGTAAATGTATTTTTAATATTTTCAAAACAGATTGCAATGTGGGTAATTATTAAGCATAACTCAAAACTACTTGGCGGAATGAGATTTAATTCTAAAATAGCATATTTGAAGCTTCTAGAAAGTGATGTCTGTTTTAAAAAAATCATAGGTTACAATTCATATTTATTTTTTGAAATTAATTTTAAAAAATATGTATTTACAAAATTATTTTTCGAGACACATCTATAAATGTTTTAACAGAAATCAGTTTTCAGAAGCTTCAAATATAACAATATAAAATTACAGCTAATTCCGCTGAGTAGTTTTTGAGTTATGTTTAAAAAACTACCCGCATTACAATCGACTTTGCAACGATATGATGCCAAAATGAGGTGTAGGTTTTGTAAATGTTTAGGTTTGGTAGAATTTCTGTGTGTAGACGACCTCTTTAAGTAAAATTTAAGTCTATCATTAATTAGTAACCGTTATTACTAATCAATTGGTACCAGTCGCATTTTTATACGATGATTTGTGGCAGAGACAAATGCGGAGAAGAGATGTATGGGGTATACAGCTTTTTCCTTAAGATTGTACCGTAGCAAGGTTTTAGTTGTTATCCAGCAATACAGTGTTGAGTAGAGTTTAGAGTAGAATCTGATAATTTCTTTTTAGAATTTTACAACTCATTGCAATTTATTTTTTTTAAATAGCTGTTAACAAAGTTCAAATATTCTCAATTTCTTTTTTAGAGATCATTTTAATTAAATGTATGAAAATACCACATAAACTTACCTTATTACATCTGCTGAAAGTCTCTCCCCATTTGAAGGATCCAATTTGTCGCTAATAGATCAAAAAATTATACCCAAAAATGTGAGGAAAATTTAAGAACAATTCTAGTTCAAAACGTGTCGTCTTTTCCCACCTTCGCTTCCGGTAGATGAAACAGATCTTCAATGCCGCGATGTCGATGGGGTTATTTGCCATTCAAAGATAGAAAACGAAATGGTAATTTTGATTTCGGGATTATTATATGCATTTAGGAAGTATTGTCGGATTTTTATAATTAACGGCGCCACTAAGATGGGAAATTCTCCTAGAAGAACCTTTTTTAATTCAGTAACATGTTTCCCTTTTCATTCTTGAAATTCAGATGCTTGATTACATTACAATTATATGCTATTCTTGCTTTAGGATTTTCGGTACCAGAACTTTGTCGCATTTATGTATTATGACATTTAGGCACAGTGGCCATATATAATAAAAATAATTTTTTCTTATTTCTTAGAAAACAATTTCCAAGTTCGTTTAAATAATTGCGTGCTGTGTGATTAAAACTTTTTCCTAAACTTAATAAAATTTTTAGGTATGACGAAACCCTTCAGAAATGAGACTGCTAAGCAATAACTCAGTTTGAATTTAAGTGGAAGGAAATGAAAGAATCTATAAAAATAAAATTCTTCCGAGTTTTACTTCGTATTTGCTTCAGTTGAAAAATTGATATACAACGAACGTGGAAAATTTCCTCCTTAACTGAAAAGTGTGAACCATAAATCATTCGTTGCTGATGAAAAAAAAATCCGAAGAAATTGTTATATTCTGTAAACTTTCACAAAAAATGGTGAAGTTCTAAAATCTAAAGAAATATTTGGATATGTTTCCATTTTTATAATTCACTACTTCTTAATTTAAATGAATACATCATATATTTGATAAAATATACCTTATTCAGAAAAAAGTTCTTTTTTTTTATATCTCTAAATAGAAAAAAATAGAAATTTTTTTTTTTCTGAACGCAAAAGATATAAATAAAAAAATGTGTATAATAAAGTAATAATGTAATAAAGATTTGTTTTCGATTAAATCTAAGTCAGCATGTAAAACAGATATTCATTATATGCCTTAACTTAATAATATATTTCATAATTCAATATTTCCATTCTTCATTTATGAAATGTATTAAGTTAAGCCATATCCACCAAATAGTTTCCGCATTCAGTATTAAATCAATTGATTACACTTCTTCGCTCCGCAATAAAGAAAATATTTTATTAAGGAAAGTTTTAATAGCATTCCGAGTCAAACTGATTAATACTAAGCAGCTTACCTCTTTTCATTCAAAATCAACACACTTTAAGATATTGGAGTTCAACATTAAATGGTTGATAATATTTGAAGGAGTTTAATAGTATTAGATGATGGGAAATCTCTGAAAATTAACAATTCCCTCGCCAATCGAAATTTATTTTTATTAAATCTTATTCAGAACTAAAACAACAGTATATGTTAATTTTAAGTAATGCTGATAAATATCCCTTTGGGTTTGCGATTCAAAAGATCACACATAAGCTGTAGGAGAAATTAAACGTTAATTTGAATGAGATGTAAAACAATTATTAAATCGTACTTTTTACACAGTAATATATTATTTAGTATTTTCATTATGCAGTTCTGAAATCTCATATGTTTAGGCATACCCACCGCAGGACTCCCACTCGGTGAGTTTTTGTAATACCACATTTTTTAAAAGAAATTTTCTTTTTAGATTTTTCTTAAAAGTTTCGAAGAAACAAGCCTGGAAGGTATTTTTGTTGCAAATACTGTAATTTACTAGGACGAAAAACTTTCTTCAAAAATACTGGTATTCAAAAAACGGATCCTGCCACCAAGCAGTTTGTACGTTCAGTTATAAATCAATAGTATATACTTATTCTCTCCGCAATAAAAAGTTTTTAATTGATAAATTTTAATGACATTCCAAGTCAAACTTGATTAATATTAAACAGACAGATATTTTCTTTGAAAATAATATTTAAAAAAACATAAGATAATGAAGTTCAACATTAAATGTTTGATAATTTTTTAGCGGGTTTTTATAATACTAGATGGTGGAAAATCCCTGAAAATTGACATTTCCTTCCCAATTGAAATTTATTTATATTAAATCATATTCAGAAATAAAACATCGGCGGTTGGCTTGCCTATGCCTCTCACCCCCGGGACACTACGCCTATAACAGGTGGAAAGGGAAATGAAACATGAATCTAAATCAGAGTGTTATTAAATTGTATTTCTTATTTAGTAATATAATTTATTATTCAGTATTTTCATTCTGTCAGTTTCAAGAGTCATGCTCGTAATTTATTCACAAGGTCAGTGGCGTAGCGTCAGGGGGGGGGGGGCACGATCATTTTACTACCAGTATAATTATATACTACATTTGGCCTTATTTAATCTTTGAACGGTATGAATTAAATAAGGCCAAATATAGTATATAAAAATACTGGAAGTAAAGTTACCCTGCCCCCCCCCCTTGACGCTACGCCTCCGCACAAGGTATATGTTACTGACCACGAATCATACTCCTGATTGATTCCTGATACTCACAAGTAAATGTACTATAGTCTGTCGCGGCGAATTTCGATTTTTATAGCTTATTTGTTTCGTCTTATCGAGCTAAGTAATTTGCTACCTATATACATATCGGCTATTGAGTTTTGATAATGACAGGGGGCCGGGTCAAAGTTTAAAATTTCGTTCATTGAAAACCAGTTGCCATCAAAGAAATAAGTAAGATTTAAATTTATTTATGGTTCTTACACTGACATGCGTTGATGATAGTCAATTTTTGACACCTTGTTCATTCCGAAGAAGTGAGTAACGAGCAAAGGCTTCTTCAGTTGACTCGACGATGCATTCAAAACAGCTCTGCTTTCATCATTACTTCCGAAAACCTGCCTGTCAAGTAGATACGAATATTTTATCTGCTATTACAAATTGTTATAATAACAGCAATAATATATATTATTGGCAATGTATGGCACTGTAAAAACAATTAGTAAACTTAACACTAGAACTACCATGAACCGTCATTTTGACGGCTATCAAATGAATATATTCCGATTCGAACCAGAAATTTCTTTTCAAAATAAATTAAATAGAAAACTCGCAGGAACATGCTAAATGAAAAAGTTATTTAGTTTTAAATAAAAATTCTGGTGTGAAATAGTTTTATAAAACTTGAGCAAAATTTCCGGTAGTTCTAGTGGTAAATCGCACTTATTTCTTTGAAGGCATCTGTTTTTCACTGAACGAAATTTTGAACTTTGACCCGGACCCCTGTCATTATAAAAACTCAGTAACCGATATGCGAGGTATAAAATTACTAAGCTCGATGAGACGAATCGAATGAGCTATATAAATCGAAATTCGCCGCCACAGACTATAGCACCTTTACTTGTCAGGGCTCGCAGCGTTCCTAAATTTTTCTACATTTCCAACCCCTATTTCAAATCAAAAACCTTTGTGGTACATTAATTTAACATCGGCAACAGAAGTCTACAATAAAGATTATCAACAAAGTGAGAAAATTTTAGGAACGCTTCGAGCCCTGGTTTCATTTACACGGGTCACACTCGTGATTAATTCACAAGGGGATAAGGAAAGTTTTAATGACATTCAGAGACAAACTGATTAATAATTAGCTGCCACGTCTTTCCCTTTGAAATCGACAAATTTTAAGAAGATGAAGGTCAACATTAAATGTTTAATCATTTTTGAAAGAGTTTTAACAATATTAGATTATTAGAAATCCCTGAATATTGACATTTATTTTTTAATCGAAATTTATTTAAGCTATTATGAATTTTAAATAATTCGGATAATTACACTTTTGGGTTTGTAGTTGTAAACAGAAGATATAGGCAGGTCCTGATTACAGAGGTGGCAAGCTCCCACTAATCTTCCGTAATATGTGGATTGATTTGACCCAGTTTATCAACGTTTTGAACCAAACAATTTATGTGATAAATCCTTATTTATTTAATTTCAGGTTTATATGTGGAGTTTATTTAATTTCATTTCTGAAAAAAATCTGTTGGGAAACGTATTAAACCTGGGTTAAATTAACTCCCATATTACGGAAGATTAGTGGGAACTTAGCACCTCTGTGATAACCCCAGGGGTAAGTTTCACCACCGTTTTTGAGTAGTTATTGCCACCGTATTCAAACGCAGAATTTCTGTCATAAATAAGGCGTAAATTGCTATTCGAAAAAAGTAGTGGAGGTTTGCCCCCATGATAATCTGGCTCTCGGCATAGGCGGTAAGGGCAATGAAGCATTAATCTAAATGACGACATAAAACAGTTCCTAAATTGTATTTCTTACTCGTTAATATAATTTATTTTTCAGTGTTACTTACCCATCATACGTAGTATACAGTAAGTCTTGTAATCGTTTTGAAAATCGAAAAAAAAAATTTTGACGGATTTACACGTTTCAGACACTGGAGATTCCGAAAAGCATATTTTTAGAAAAAAAAAAAAAATGCCGTCCGTCTGTGTGTCTGTAAATGCCCTATCTCCCGAAAAAATTGAGATAGAGACTTGAAATTTGGTATGTACTTAGTATGTAATAATGGGAAGAAGCTTATTGAATATCAGTAACCTCGATTATCCGGAACTATATTTTTCGGACTCTCGAAATATTCGTTCTGATAAAAGTTATATAAAAATTTTCGAAATTGTTTATTTTAAGGAGTGAATATAAGAGACAATAAAAAAAACATAAATTTCGCATAAAGCATGAAGTCGATCGGATAATGAGTTGCCGAGATATTTCTAATCCTATTTGCCACACTCTTCGATTTTTCATGACCCTGTATTTCAACCAAATTTCAATTTAAAGATATATTTCAATTGGAAATGAGACGCTTAATCAGATGCAGTAAACTGCTAGTTAATAGGATTATTGTTTTGGAGTTATAAGGACGTTTCTTTTAAGCAATTCAGTAATCGAGCCTTTAAAGTTTAAGACGTCACTAAGCCACGATTTTATTCGAATTGCAATGCATTTTATAAGTAGTTTACACATTTTTTATTTTAATATTTTATATTATGCATATCCATGATGGGTAAGTATTACGGTGGCCCCCAACAACTAGTTTTCATTCTGCATTTATGAAATCTAGTATGTTCTGCCATACCTATTAAATAACTTTGTTTCCACATCCAATATTAAATCAATAGAATACACTTATTCGCTCCGCAATAAAGAAAATATTTTAATAAGGAAAGTTTTAATAGCATTGCAAGTCAAACTGATTAATATTATAAGCAGCCACGTCTTTCCTTTGAAAATAAACAAACTTTAAGCTATCGAAGTTTAACATTAAATGTTTAATAATTTTTGAAGTGTGTTTTATTAGTATTAGGTGATAAGATATCTCTGAATATTGACATTTCCTTCCCAATCGAAATTTATTCATATTAAATCTTACTCTGAATTAAAACATCGGCAATTGTTAAAGTAATGCTGATAAATATTCGATGTAGTTTGTGACTGAATAAATAATACATAGACTGTAGTGTAATGAAACATTAATTTAAATGAAGATGTAAAACACTTATTGTATTTCTTACACAATAATATATTATTCAGTATTTTCATTAAAAATTTATGAAATCTAATATTTTCAACCATAACCTCCAAATAACTTAGTTTCCGCATTCAGTGTTAAATCAACTGAATATACTTATTCGCTCCGCTATTGCGAAATATTTTATTAAGGTATGTTTCAATACCATTCCCAGTCAAACTGACTAATATTAAGTCTTACTTTTTAAAATCAACAAATTTTCAGCTATTTAAGTTTAATACTAAATGTTTGATTTTTAAGGGTGTTTTAATATTATTAAATGAAAGAATATCCCTGTTAATTAACATTTACCACCACCCACAACATAAAATTAATTATGCTAAATCTTACTCAGATTTAAAACATCGACTGTTGTTAATTTTAAATAAACTAACTAATTTTCGTTTGGGTTTCTGATTGAAAGGGAACAGATAGGAGGTAGGGACAATAATCTAAATGAGGATGTAAAATAGTTATTAAATTGCATTTTTTACTCTGTAATATAATTTATTATTCACTATATTCACTCTGTACTTATGAAATCTAATTCGTTCAGCTATATCCACCAAATAATTTAGTTTCAACATTCAGTGTTAAATCAGTAGTATACACGTATCAGCTCCGAAACATAGAAAAAAAATTATTATGGAAAGTTTTAATAACATACCGAGTGTATTTATAGTAATGTTTTTAACAATACAATATTATATTTATAACACACACACGCTCAAGAGATCAACAATAGATCAACAACAATGAAAATCAAATTAAGAAAAACAAATCGTTTTATCAGATGTATGTGAAATTCAGAAAACAGATTTTTGCGAATAGACTACACGACATAACAAGAGAATTAAACAAGAGAATTCAAAGATATTTAGATTAGTTTTAACTTTAGTTTAAGACTCTTACATTTTAACAGCCAAATCCAGTAATAATAATGTCCAATGGGAAAATCGTCTATATATATCGTTGCTACCATGTCAAACTGTCGAATATGAAAAAATGCATTTTTCATTACTTTTAAAAATGGGCCTATTGTCACCACTAAATTTTATTAGAACTTTCCGCCTAATAAAAATACTAATAAAAATTCTGTAAAGAACAGGGTTATCAGTTTGGCGTACCTTTTTCTTCAGAGATGCCGAATTCATACCGGAAATTTTGAGAGGAAAAATTTTACTTTAAGTAATCATGGAATATGCTGTCATTTTACAATGCAAAAATTTCTGTTTTAAATTTCTGGTATGAATTTGAAATTTCTGAATGAAAAAGGAGGCCAAACTGGTAACCCTGGAGATGTTGCAACCCTGAAACCCTATTAAAATTTAGTGGTGACGATCGTCTCATTTGTAAAAGTAATGGAAAATGCATTTTTTCACATTCGATAGTTTGACATGGTAGCGACGATATATAATACTTTATACGATACTTTCTAGTTGAAATACATGCTCAAAAATAGTGGTTCATCCTTTAAATAAGAATCTCAATTGCTTGTTGTATTAGTAATGTTCATTCTTGTGATAACTGAGCTGTTAGAATAATGGAGCTATGATTTAAGAGAAGGAGATATAAGTGTAGTGTCTACCAGTTGCGACTGGAGTAACTGAGGATGTAATCACACGATGGCGGCTGCTGTTTGTGTACATCGGATTAACAAAGCTTGATTTCTACCAAAAGCAAACTTCCGCCAATAAATTTTAATAGAAATTTTCTCATTATTTAAACGCTTAATTCATGGAAAATTTATGTCATATATAAGGGTGAATTTTCTATTCGTTTTTACGGTACAAGTTTGCTCCGGCGTAATTATATTCTGTTTCACTGTCATTGACAGGAGAATTGCTTATGTAGTCACAATATGGCGGAACTGTACGTCGTGACTACCGCCGGGGAAAACTTCCACTGGTAAAATCAAACAGACGTTTTTGCCTTAATTTTGACAGAAATTTTGCATGAAAAAGGCGTTTAAATAAGGAGAAATTTTCTATTCAAATGTACTGGTGGAAATTTGCCCTGGTGGTAATCAGCACCTGTGGAACCGGTTACAGTTGAAGCTTCACCATTTTGAGGATATGTCAATTCATCTTTATACATAGTTCCATGGTTAGAATGTGCTTGATGGAACGCTGCGACCTGCAACTGGTCTTCTTAATATGTTTCCCACATGTTCTATCGGGCACAGGTCTCGCGAACGTATATATATAATTGTTTCATTCTCCATGGATCTCTAAACGACTCGAGCTTTATGTGGCCGTGCATTATCGTCCATTAATTTAACTTTTGTTGCCATTGCAGAAACAAAGAAGCAACTAATGTAAATACAAATAATAAGACGTACATTCCGATATTACAAGTTTTGAAGAATTGAACATTATCATTTATTTTAATGAACATCTTAGCACTCATATTTTCTGAAGTGGTTTTTTAAAAGTTAACAGAGTCAGAAATGTATTTTAAGTATACTTATGAGCTAATGGCGGACTTCTTTAGCTCTTACTTTTGAGAACCGCTATTTCTGTGCAGTAATCGTCGACTTATTTAATAGCAGAAATTATACAAAAATCATAGAAATTCTGCGATAAAATAAATGAAATTTTATTGTTCGGAAATAATGGTGCTCAAACGCAATTACAGTACGCACCCTCAATGGATCATTTTAAAAGAAATAATTTAATAATTAATCTTATTTCTAACTTTAAAATTTTGTACATTACAAGAAAAGTAAATTGATCTTAGTTCCTTAGATATTTATTTGGTTACAACACTGATGAAGTGATAACATATTCTTACACTAGATTTGTTAAAATAGTTTAAACGAGTTTTGTCTGAGTAGATCTTAAGCAGATAATTAACTTTTCTGTTTCAATCAGAAAGAAGTGTTGTTATTCATTACTCTATATTCTTCTCCAATTTCGTATTAAAGAAAACCTAACATAATGAACATGCGAAAGCCATCATCAGAAGAATCTCTCTTACGATTTCAAAGATTCATGTTTTTCACTAAGTTTATTATTTTTATTCCAAAACTTTAATTTCTAGTTCATTAGTACTGTGATCACAGTTCACATACATGAAACAAGCAAATGTATTCTATGCAAAATATCTAAGCAATGCTAACATAGTTTAACTAAAGCTTATATGCATATGCAATCATCAATAAAGCAGTTCCTTCATTTGGTGCTGCATCAAATTATAATTCAATGCCAAATAATTGACTCGGCAATATCCAGACGTCTCTTAAATATGTAAAAGTGATGAAAATTTACTGAAATTGCGAGAGAACTCATGATGATTCTGAAATCTATTCTATTACATAGTAGATAGCATACTTAAGGGGACACGGTATCCTTCATTTGGCGAAAAATGACGAAAACATCGATTTTCCATTTTTTGATTTAAAGTGTATTTAGACATCTCTAGTATATTCTGAAGAACGTGCGTAAATAGCAGAGTATTATAAATACACGCAAAAATATTTGTATAGCATCTATGTCCCTTTAACCGTTTGAAGGGTGGTTGGATATTATATATCCCAGATAATTTTAATCTTCAAATGCCACAATGGTGCTGAATTTTGAAAAAAAAATTGCATTGCTAATGTACGTGAAGAAAAACTTTTACTTATCTTCAAATTAATTTGTTTGTAAATCCTGGTGTCATTCAATCATTTCAAAATATTAGCAACAGAAGTACTTTGTTCCTGAAAGGGTTAAAGGAGTTAAATTTAAAACTTTTTAATTCATTTTCTCAGTACATCAGTATGTCCGAAATGCTTATACTTAAATATATATCTCAACGTATTTCATGTTTTTTATTGGTGCGTTTTGTGAAAACATTTGGATTTGCAATATTTTTTTTCAAAAATAAAAAGAGTAAGTAAATATCGTTTCGGTTCCTTAAGTTATAGGCAGAACCTCTAAAATTAGTATAAAAATAACTATATGAAAATATTAATATTTGTAGGAGAAGAAAGATTCTAATTATCTTTACTTTTGCTAATAAAATTTCGTGTTTGAAATTCTGCCATTAGATTTGTACATATTCATTTTATAATTAAAAACACTTAAATAAAAAAATGGTTCATAAGATTCAGAGTCCTCTTAATTTTTTCTTAATTTCTTGAATTCTAATTAAAGAAACTCATTCAGTTTGAAAAAAGTTCTATACACCAGGGCTGTCCAACCTTACGCCTACGGAATACCACAAATTTCTCACAGAAATTGCATCTTATTTAATTGAAGATATTCGGAGATTAAATAAGATAAATACTTCCGTAAGAATTTTTTGGTGTTTCGCGAGCACTAGTATGCACTAGGGTACCTCGATATGAGAATAGAGACGATTCTGAATAAAAAAACGAATCGCCAAGTCTCTTGGCGAGCCTTCCATCATGGACAAGCTAATGCTTGTTAACTTAGGAGGATAAAATAAGAGGAGTGTTCCCCTCTGTGAAGCCGAAAAGCGAATTCTGTCCCCCTCTCCTGCGATTGCTATATTTAACTTTAACCGATAGCAGTCCAACCTGCAGTCTCCAATGCAAGACCCGGCCAAATATGGCGGACGCAGGAGGGGGTAGGAACGGCTTCAAGTGGCGTCATTTATGACAACTCCATTTATTGTATCCTCCTAGTTATTATCTTGTTTCACTCGTATAATCGAACTCGTTCAGGCGAGTATCGCCAAGTTCTGGATGTAAATTTGCCATACTTTGTTCAAACGCGTCTGTCTCTGTACGTATATCACCACTCTCATACCGAAGCACCCTAGGTTGGACTGCCTGGATGTATATGCCTTGTTCATTGCCAATTGATTGTACATTTACAAGAGCAATCAATTAATTACTTCAAAAGTTTTTCATAACACTGTGTATATTCAATAAATTTTTGTGTACATTGATATGATTGAAACAAACAAACACACGCCTTTCGACAAGTTTATGGATTTTCATTTCAATAAATAAACTGTCCACCTAAGGTTTGTAACAACTTCTATTTCAAAAGCTTCTTTAAAATTAAACTTAATACAAAAATAAAACTTTTTTTTATTTATATCTACAAAAGCACTGTTGTTTTTGTTTTTGTTTTTTCGTTTTATTATCAACATTTATGTTTTAAAAATATTATTGGTTCAGTATTTAAGATGATTAGGTTAATTATTTTGAGACAAATATAGAGTATTCAGAAAAATGTTAAGGATTTTTTTTAATAGCATTATACAAAATTTGGAAAATGGAATTAATAAATAAATATATGATAACCAACAAATTTCAACCACGATTATTTCAAAAATTATTACTTTCGTTATAATTCAAACATTGCTACTAATAATATGTTATTGATTATTTATCAATTTTCACTCATACAGAGATTGCTGATTTAAAGCTTTCTAACAACACGCAAAAACTTTAATCTTTGAATATTACTCTACTTGAAAACTTTACATATATTTTACTCAATGAATATTTCATAAATATAGATTTTCAATTATATTCGAAAATCTAATTTAAAGTATCCTCAACCTTTTACGAATACGCACACATAAACCTAATAACTGTACTCTTTATCCTATTTTTAATACTAGGACGCGAAACATGAAACGATTTGTCAATGAACGCCATAATCAATATTTTTATAGCTTGCCATATTTTTACTCTCTGCATACTTCTGAATGCATTCCTAGAAATATACGTCCTACAAAGTACTCATATTTATTAGTCTGTTGCTCTTCGAGAAATGTTTTACTAAGAAAACGCGATGCTATCATGGCTATTTCGAAAGATTTTGTATCACCATGTTCTCTTATCTCTCTTTACCTGGTCAATAGAGTGGAACATTGTGATAGCGAATAGAAAAAAAAATAAGCTCTTAGGGAAATGGAAATGCTGAAAAGAATCAGTTATAAATACTTTGTTTACAACCACGTAGCTAAATAATGCTGGATCGTGAAATTTAATTATTTTGTAACTTCAATAAAAGTAATAAGCAGACATTAATTTGGAACACTGATAATAATTAAAACATTTCTATTAACAAAATGTTTGACAATATCAACTAATTATCTCTCAAATACAGATTTCTAATTTAAATCAATTATAAATTGTAAAAACTTACATAATTTAATATTAATCTGCTTTCTCATGGTCAATATTTCCCAAATATAGATTTTATATGCATAATTTTTTATATTATTCTGTTATGCAGAATATATTTGAGGACGTGATTTTCAAAACTCGCCTTATCCAAAATATCAAATTCGAGGAAATCGCGAAAAACCTCTGACTGCTTCTATTAATTTTCATTGTAAATCGAGAATTTAGAGCGACAGAAATAAATGCTAAAACTAAATTTTCTGCGGATTGTAGTGTTTTTTCAGTGAAGATTTACCAATAGAATAGATTTATAGAGGAAACACGGTTTTTTAAATTTGGGATAAGGCGAGTTTTGAAACTCACGTCCTCATTTCAAAAATCTAATTTAAAGAACCCTAAATAAAACACATACATAAATTGAAGAATAGTACTTCTTATCCTATTTTCAATACTATAAGACGAAATATAAAAGCGATTACGTCAATGAACACTGTAGACTGTATTTTTATAGCTTACCATATTTCTACTCTCCAACTACTTCTGAATGCATTTTGAGAAACATAAATCCCACATACCAATATCTATTAGCTTGTTGATCTTCAAGAAATATTTCTAAGAAAACTCTATACATACTATCATTGCTATTTCGAAGGATTTTGTATCACCATGATCTTCATTTATCTCTCTTTACTTGGTTATTAGAGTGCAAGATTGTGGTAGTGAATAATAATTAAAAAAAAGCTCTTAGGAAAATGAAGAGTGTGTATTTCTTAGTATTTGAATAAGAACACCTGCCAATTTCG
The DNA here is from genome assembly GCA_963931845.1 of Maratus michaelseni. Lineage (NCBI taxonomy): Eukaryota > Metazoa > Arthropoda > Arachnida > Araneae > Salticidae > Maratus > Maratus michaelseni. The sequence continues at coordinate 186,313,372 of OZ007586.1, forward strand.
TGCTATTAATAATACAAATGTCCTTTTGAATGAATCAGAAAGTAGTCAGTTTGGATTTGAGAACAGACTTAATAATTATTTACGATTATTAATCGATTATCTCTCAATTATAAATTTCTAATTAAAGACACATATAACGCGTAAAAACGTTAAGCATTTCATATTTTACAAATATAGATTTTATATACATTATTTTTTATGTTATAACTTTATATGGAACATGTTTCAAAAATCTAATTTAAAGAACCCTAAATAAAACACTTTTTATGAAAACATATACATAAATTCAATAATAGTATTTTTATCCTGTTTTTAATGCTATAAGACGAAACATTAAAGCGATTACGTCAGTGAACACTGTAGACTGTATTTTTATGGCTTACCATATTTGTACTCCAAAATCTTCTGAGTGCATTTTGAGAAATGTAAACCCTACATAGCAATATCTATTAGTCTGTTGCTTTTCAAGAAATATTTTCTAAGAAAACTCGATACTATCATCCATATTTCGAAAGATTTTGTATCGGCGTGTTCTTCATTTATCTCTCTTTACTTGGTTATTAGAGTGTAAGATTGTGATAGTGGAAAATAATAATAAAAAAAGCTCTTAGGGAAATGAAAATTGTGTATTTCTTAGTATTTGAATAAGAGCACTTGCCAATTTCGTGCATTTAATAATAAAAATGTTCTTTTGAATGAGTCAGAAAGTAGCCAGTTCGGATTTGAGAACAGGCTTAATAAAATATTTATGATTATTAATCGATTATCTCTCAATTAGAAATTTCTATTTAAAAGTATACATAACGCGTAGAAACATTAAACATTTCATATTTCATCAATATAGATTTTATATACATTATTTTTTATATTTTATATAGAATATATATAAAAAATCTAATTTAAAGAACCCTAAATAAAACACCTTTTATGAAAACACATACACAAACTGAAAAATAGCACTTTTTATTCTATTTTTAATACTATAAGACGAAACGTAAAAGCGATTACATAAATGAACACTGTAGACTGTATTTTTATAGCTTACCACATTTTTACTCTCCGAATACTTATGAATGCATTTTGAGATATATAAACCCTACATACCAATATCTATTAGTCTGTTGCTCTTCGAGAAATATTTTCTAAGAAAACTCGATACTATAGCATCCCTATTTCGAAAGATTTTGTATCGCTGTGTACTCTTCGTTTATCTCTCTTTACTTGGTTATTAGAGTGCAAGATTGTGATTGTGAATAATAATAATAAAAAAGCTCTTAGAAAAATAAAGATTTTGTATGTTTTAGTATTTGAATAAGAACACCTGCCAATTTCGTGAATTAATAATAAAAATGGCCTTTTGAATGAGTCAGAAAGTAGCCAGTTTGGATTTGAGAACAGGCTTAATAAAATATTTACGATTATTAATCGATAATCTCTCAATTAGAGATTTTTAGTTAAAAGCACATATAATGCGCAAAAACTTTAAGGATTTCGTATTAATCTTCATAAAAACTTTACATATAACTTACTTAAATATAGATTTTTAATAACATTTAAAATCTAATTTAAAAGGTCCAAAATAAAACACGTTTTATGAATACACACGCATAAACCTAATAACAGTAATTTTGTTCTTATTTTTAATACTATAAAACGAAACATGAAAGCGTCAATGAACACTGTAATCTATATTTTTATAGCTTACTATATTTTACTCTTCGAATACTTCTGAATGCATTCCTAGAAATAAAATCTCTACATACCTATATCTATTAGTCTGTTGCTTTTCAAGAAATGGTTACTATAAGAAAACGCAATACTATCATTGCTATTTCGAAAGTATCACCATGTTCTTCACTTATCTCTCTTTACCTGGTCACTAGAGTGGAAGATTGTGATAACGAATAAAAAAACAAGAAAAAAATAATCTCTTAGGAAAATGGAAACGCTGAAAAGAATCAGCTATAAATACTTTATTTACAGCCACTAAACTAAATAATGCTAGATCGTGAAATTTAATTATTTGTAACTTGAATAAAAGTACTAAGCAGACATTAAATTTGGAAGCACGTTTGGAATGTGGAAAATGTTATCTATCCGTAAGAGATTCTGGCATTAAAATATTCTTGTAGTATGCTTCTTTAATTAACGATATAAAAATAAAAATTAACCTGCCTCATCAGCGCGACACGATTTTGGAAGTGGATTTAAAAGAAAATATTGTTTGCGCCTTTATTATATGCATGCAGTGATTTAAGATACAATATAAAGGAAAATAATTTTTATAAAATGTTTTAAATATGCATAAGTCAGGAATTTTGAGTATTAATTCCGGCATTTCCTATGGCGCTGTTGAAATAATTTAGAGTTTGAATATATGCATGTCTATGTACAAGGTGTCCTAAAATTTACAGACGGAATTTAAAATGTAATAGCCAGCAGATTGTGACAGCTTTTTATTAATTAATTCTTGCAGGAGATTAATGCGTAAAATCCAAAAAGTATCTTGTACTCTTGCTTGCATTACTACCAAATGTAACCGACAGATGGCGCTGAAGGGCCTTAGACTGTATAAATACTCAAAATAACCATACAATTTCAAAACGAAAATCGTTTCTTACTGCGTTTCACACAGTTAAAGAGAATGAAGGATTAAAATTCCGTGAGCTTTTGATCCGTCCTTATACGTTAGTCAAAGTTTCAGTTAGTTAAAATCTTTTGAATTGCACATTCTTCAGCACTTTTACCTCGCCAAAGGCGGTGGGATATTTTTTTATAGATAACACTTACTGTTATTCAAGATTTGTATCAGAATTTTTGAACGAAATTTTACTTTTAGAACTTTGTTGAAAAAAAATCTCCAAAATTGCATTTCCTTATTTTCATATAATTTTCTTTTTAAAAAAATCTGGTGTGGATTTAACATTACAGAAACACAGCTTCTTGCTCCTGAAAGGGTTAAAAAATATAATCAATTTGTGTATAACCTTGAATGTTTGCATGTGTTTCTTTTTAGCGTATATAGACATTAAACATAACCAATCAATACTTTAGGGTAGGGAATCTTCAATCTGTAAGTTTGAAAAGTAAGTTTTCTGTAAGAAAAGTTTGCCTTATTTAACAACAAAAGCTTTGAGCTTGAATAAGGAAAAGATTACCTTTCGGAATTTCTGGTGACAAACGATTTTCAGGCAAAAGGTTTAAAACACATTCTTTAGAATAATTCCACTCTTACATACTTGCCAACCATGCAGGTTTTTTAAATCGAAGAAGCATACTTAGAGCCAGAAAATTTATTTAATTTAATATGTCCTGCTTCTATGTGGCAGTCATTTGAAATCTACTTAATTTCATTCATTCAATAAAATTTCTAGTTCAAATATGCTTATTTGAACGGGAGTATCCCCTTAAAATCTGAAGAGTTTGAAAGTATGCTCTTATCCTAAAAGTTACAAAGGTAAGCTGCGCCGCCAGGCGCCATGAGTAGCGCCCGGCGCGTAGACGACCACCGAACCCAAATCCTGAGGGACTTTTATCGTGCCAGCAGGTTGGAGTCCTTGCGGCGCTTCGGCCGGTCAGAGGACCGCCACCTGCGGACCCTCTAACCTTAAACCCACGTGTCGATGACGTAAGTCGTTGCGATACGCGGTGAAACCCAGTAGGGGAGTCACCGCGAGACACTTGGGGACGGGCCGGCGTCCCCCAACAGCTTCGGAGCTGGACACCCAGAAAGGAACCAGGCCCTAGGCCTTAAGTCAGGTTTTTCCGACCCGTGCTTGCTTTACCAGAACTCGAGGGGTGTGAAAACCTACAGAGGTAGTCACAGTTCCCTCTCGTAGTGGACCTATCCTAAAAGGTATGCAGAAAATCTGATTTTTATAATAATATAAGTAACCGATTATTAAATGGACATTATATAAAGAAAAGATTGTTTAGTTAAGTCACATAATATAAATTTTATTAAAAATATTAATAACATATAAAGTCGTTTGCATTTTATTTTCTGCAATTTAGAATATTTGAGCACAATTATGATCCAGCAAATATTTTTTATTGGCAGGACAATTAGAAGAAATTTGTGTTTAAAAAATCATACAAAATATTAATTCCATTCCGGTAACATCGCAATTTCCGAGTAAAACTTCCAGAATTGTATTTATAATAAATAAAATTAAATACTTAATTTTTTTTTAAATGCTTGAAACAATATTCTCGTCTAGAAAAATGTTGGTATTAAAAAAAAAAAAAAAAAAAAAAAAAAAATCGTGTAAAAATATTTTTTTAATCCACTTTGCAATGTCTGGAAAAGTGTCTATAATGTAGTGTAAGTCAAGCATGGAAATATCCTTTAAATTATTTCCATTCCTTTTCTTCAAGATTTAAAAAAAAAAAATCTTATATTATATTGGAGATTTCCTTTACGTTTGGTTTAAAATCCGTTGTAAAGATTAAACGAAAATAATATGATTATTTATACCAATAGTATAATATCATTACTTTCCTTGCTTCAAATCTTTTTTTTTCTGATTATTAGTCTGTTATTAATTATCAAGTGAAAGCTTTAATTTAAATCCTTTCACTGCATACTTTTTAGTTTCCAGTGCTCTTAAAATTTCTTCATGAATTTTTCTGAAAGTTTCTCTTAAATTAATACTAAAACCCGTAAACAATGATTAAGCAAAAATAATATCATTATTACTTATCATTATCATTATACATCAACAATGTAACATCATCCACTTTCCTCTCCTTAAAAGACATTACTCCTTGATCATTAGTAAACATATTATTAATACACTAGATTATTTTTTAACACAATTATTTCAAATTGGTAAAGCAATCATACAAGTTGTAAATTTCCAACTGGACGAAAAATTTTCGGGCCAGGATTCGAACCTGGGATCGCTTGGCTGAAGCCGCCACGCTCTACCACTGAGCTATCCCGGTCGAATCTGGAGGGCATAATTCATCCAGTAAAACTTATTGATCAAAGCATCTGGTCTGATATTTTAATCAGCTCAACAGAAAAGATCGCAGGTAATGGAACTCCAGTAAACGTTGGATACGTGAATACACTAGATTATTTTTTAACACAATTATTTCAAATTGGCAAAGCAATCATACAAGTTGTAAATTTCCAACTGGACGAAAAATGTCCGGGCCAGGATTCGAACCTGGGATCGCTTGGCTGAAGCCGCCACGCTCTACCACTGAGATATCCCGGTCGAATCTGGAGGGCATAATTCATCCAGTAAAACTTATTGATCAAAGCATCTGGTCTGATATTTTAATCAGCTCAACAGAAAAGATCGCAGGTAATGGAACTCCAGTAAACGTTGGATACGTGAATACACTAGATTATTTTTTAACACAATTATTTCAAATTGGCAAAGCAATCATACAAGTTGTAAATTTCCAACTGGACGAAAAATGTCCGGGCCAGGATTCGAACCTGGGATCGCTTGGCTGAAGCCGCCACGCTCTACCACTGAGCTATCCCGGTCGAATCTGGAGGGCATAATTCATCCAGTAAAACTTATTGATCAAAGCATCTGGTCTGATATTTTAATCAGCTCAACAGAAAAGATCGCAGGTAATGGAACTCCAGTAAACGTTGGATACGTGAATACACTAGATTATTTTTTAACACAATTATTTCAAATTGGTAAAGCAATCATACAAGTTGTAAATTTCCAACTGGACGAAAATATTATTAATAACCGATTGATAGCTTTAAGGGGTAGTAGGACTTTTAATATGTCGAAAACTGAAAAAACATTGACCATATTTGTCATTTTATATCTTAAAATGTATACATTATAAAAACACAATTTTTAAATGGGGTAACAGATACATGATTCTTCTTTCATTTCATATATTTTTTAGAAAGATTCTCTTAAATTAATGCTAAAACCCGTAAATAATGATTAAGCAAAAATAATATCATTATTACTTTCATCAACAACGAAACATCATCCACTTTCCTCTCCTTAAAAGACTTTACTTCTTGATCATTAGTAAACATATTATTAACAACCGATTGATAGCTTTAAGGGGGTAATAGGACTTTTTAAATGTCGAAAACTGAAAAAACATTGACCATATTTGTTATTTTATATCTTAAAATGTATACATTATAAGAGCACAATTTTTAAAGGTGTTAACAGATACATGTTTCTTCTTTCATTTCATATATTTTTCATTTCATATATTTTTCAGATCATAATGGGTAAAATTACTTGCTATGGGGTTTTTTAACTTGTCGAGCAAAACATTGGAATCACAGGTTGAGCGCATGATTACAAAAGAATTTCTGCATGTAAAACAAAAGTTTTCTTATCTAATAATACTTGAGAGATTTGTGATTACACTAAACCTAAAAAAAATTTATTTATTGCATTTTTATGTTTTAAAAAAAACTGTATCATACTTATGAAAATTTTTCAAAATTTTAGCAATATAACGCCAAGAATTTTTTTTTAACAGAAAAATATGAAAATTTAGGTTCACTTTATAGAGACTACCATACACTATCTATCCTGAAAATTTCATGAAAAAATATAGAAAAGTATTTTAACTACCTTGCGCCCAAAATCACATTTTGAGAAAAATGACTTTAAAGTTCTCTCTTTGAAAGTATTTCATATTTAACAACTATTAAGAGAGCCTTTCGTTTTGTTTTAAAGTATTCAGAAATATCTACTCTTTAATATATTTTTTTTCAAAGAATGATTTTTTTAAAGGTTTAAAAGTCCTACGACCCCTTGATTAAAACTCTCCCAGTTGTATTTTTTTTTTTCGCTTTCAGTGCTCTTAAAATTTCTTCAGATACTATTCTGTAGATTTCCTTTAAATTCCCGCTAAAGCCTATGATTTTTTATTAAACAAAAATCAACAACATTATTATTTGCATCAGTAGTTTAACATCATCCTCTTTATTCTTATCACACCCTTTTTTATTTATATTTAATAAGCGATATTACAAAATATCTAAAATTTAAATGTATATCATTTATCTTTACATGTTTGCCGATTATCTTTATTAACGCAAATTAAATCATTAATTTTCTGAAACGAGGTCATCACCTTCAAGTGAACAAACTGGATAAACTCCTCAAGTTCATAATAAGGAAAAGGTGCAACGACCATATGTGTGATCTTCACGACATTTGATTAATTAATATCCTATTAATATTCATTTATGATGTTTATATTCTCATTAATAACGTCGATTGAATCTATTAAGTATTCATAACCACCAATCGAAAATTAAAAAATATACATGAATAATAAAAACATCATGGCAACAAGACTACTGACTTGTCAACGAAGAGTTGACAACGTCCAATCAGAGGATACCACAATTGATGACGTCACTAGAGGCCACCTAAATGGATGGTTTTAATTATGGCAGAAAACAACGCCTGCTAAAAGTTTCCATTAGTCATGTGAAAAGGCACGTTTAATGTGACCCATGGGAGACACTGCATCATGAAGTCTCCAGAGAAAAAAAATAAGACTAAGATGCGTTATCAATCAATTTTCTTTTGTGACAGACAAATATTTCTTGCTAATTTAATGTTTTTGATGATGCATTAGTTATCTGAGATTGCATTTTCCTGTTTTAAGTGTCATTTCCAAAAAACAAATGATTTCCGATTTCAACTATTTTCAGTATTAATCTACCATCGTTATGCATACAGACTTTTTTCTCTCTTTTAACACATAAAATATGACTTTTTGTTCACATTATAGCTTCATAAGCAAGCACTATATCTTTTGAAAAGATTTATGATGGCATAGAAATCGGTAATGCTGTTTAATTTTTATTTCATTTAGTTTTTTGTGCGCGAGAAAGATTTCCATTAGATGGATAACATTAAAAAATTATTTTACTCTTATTTATGATAATATATGTAATTTAGTTCCGTGTAAATAAGAGAGAAACAGAGTAAAACTTATTTTTATTATTCCTAAGCAAATAAAATGTATTAGCATTCTTTGAAACCTAAGAACTAGAATTTTATTTAGCGTTCAAATAAATATAAATTAAGGTTTATTTTAAATAAGCCTATTAATTAAAATTAAAGAAATACATGTGAATAACGTTACTTAAAATATATTTAGCAATCACTACCTCAACAAATATCACACAGTCATGTGCTGTATTGTATTAAATTTATTTTAATATCCTTTCCTTTTTATAATGTAATGTGGTAAATATTCTGAGAATCAGCATTTGAAAGTCTTAAAAATTTTTAGAAAATCAACTGCGTATAGTCAAAAGTATCTCATGCATAGTATGCAATTTCTACGACAAATATTACATTCTTTTTTTAATGTTTTTAGAATCGTTAAGATATATCAGCACTTTCATTTATTTCTTTATTTTAGTAGCCATTTAGTAGTTTATTAAACGTTGAATATTGTATGCTCCAAAACTAAAATATAAAAAAATAGATAAAAACTATTAATTCAAATAAATGTAAACTAATATTTGTTTTAAACAAATCAATAAATAACAACAGAAAAATCCCATTTGAATAACATTACATGGGAAGGCCCGTATTAAAAATATTTTAATCTTCTTTCTTTTTTATAATGCAATGCGGAAAATATTCGGAGAATCCGCATTTGAAAGTCTTAGAAGACTTTCAAAATATTCTGGAAAATCTGCTGTATTTTAACACAAGTATCTCATACATAGTATACGATTTCTACGGCACTCAAAACTTTCTTTTTTAAGTCTATAGAGAAATGATAAGATATATCAATATATTTATTTAGAAGAGTTTTAGAAAATCTGCTGTATTTTAACAGAAGTATCTCATACATAGTATAATTTCTACGACATTCAAAATTTTCTTTTGGGGTCTTTAGAGAAATGGTAGGTATGTCAGTATATTTATTTTTATTAAACTATTTCTGGCAAATAATGAATATTTTTATTAAAATAAAATATTAAAGAGTAAACAAAATTCAATACTCCAAATAAATACAAATTAACTTTAAGAACAATAACAGCGTTTGTACAGGTGCTTACTTTTGAATACCACTATTTCCGGGGAGTAATTTTCAGCTCATTCAATTGCACGGTTTCTCGATTAGATAAGGCGAATATTACTTTTCAGAAATAGCTATATTCTAAAGTAAGAACCCATACGTGCTTGATAAAAAAAATTACATTTCAATAACGTTACATAAGGTATATAAAAGAGTTACTACCTTAACAAATTTTCTACAGTCATGAACTGGTGTGTATTAAAAATATTTGAATCTATTTTCCTCTTTATAAAGAAATGAGGCAAATATTCGGAGAATTCGCATTTGAAAGTCTTAGATACTTTCAAAAAGTTTAAAAAATCAACTGTATTTAATACAAATTATACATAGTAGACGATTTTTACAATACTCAATGCATTCTTTTTTTAGTCTTTGGAGGAATGTTAATGTATATCAACACTTTTATTTATTTATTTATTTATTTTAGTAGTAGTCTGTCTTTGGAAAAAATGAACATTGTCTATGTATTTTTATAACAAAAGTAAAATAAAAAAAAAAAATACATATTATTACTCGAAATAAATATAAATAAAACAATAAATGAAAACGGAAAAACACATTTAAATAAATTATGTAAGATTTATGAAACAGTTAATACCTCAATAACTATACTACAGTCACGCACTGGCCCGTATTAAAAATATTTTAATCTTTTTTCCTGTTTATAATGCAATGCGGCAAATATTCGGAGAATCCGCATTTGAAAAGTCTCAGAGACTTTCAAAATATTTTAGAAAATGTACTGTATTTTAACACAAGTATCTCATACATAGTATACGATTTCAACGACACTCAATACTTTCTTTTTTAAGTCTTTAAAGAAATGGTACGATATACCAGTACATTTATTTATTTATTTATTTTTAGTAGACTATCTTTGGAAAGTATTATATATTGTCCAGTATTTTTATTATAAAAATGAAATATTAAAAAAGATCAAAGTAAAAAATATCATAGTAAATGGGAAAATCACTTTTTATTCAGTAAAATATTAGAATTCTTTGACGTAAGGTTCATAAAAGTTTATTTTAAGATTATGGATAAGAATTTTGCCTCACTTTCTTAAAGAAATATTTTCACTTCCATGCGTTAGGCATGAGGATAAAATGTCATAGGTTCTTCGTGAAAGACTAATTTAATAACTTTTATTCCTGCATTTGTTAACCTCGAAGAGATAAATTTCCTAGCCATAGGGGCGAAATAGGCTTCTTCACAAGGGCGAAATAGACAATCTGGCATACTTGTATATACAACCAATTTAAAAAAGTTTTTTGTCCTATTTAATCACTTTTATTAACTACGTCAAAAATAACATTTTAAAATTAGTTGTGGAAGTTTGCCTGATTTCCCCCACCATCCCCCTTAAGTCGGCGCATATGTTTCCCACTGCACATTATTTTAAGTAGAGATAATTTATTTTGCACTGTAGCAGTATGTTTTTGCACCTTTTTTATTTTACTGTATTTTATTCTTTGCAATGTAAGAATGAAAATATTTCCTACAGAGTAATAATGACAATTTAGCAAGATGTTTAGCACTCTATTGTTTTTTTTTATCGCTGATCAGGCCCCTTCCTACCGGGCTTTTGTCCAGCTTAATGGGTTGATGCTTGGCAACGGGGCGAGTAATTCGCCGGATCTCAGAATAGCGTACATCTGTTTGATAAATTTCTAGGGTGACGTGATTTCAGTACATCTTGTTGCCTAAGTTGCTTTTCCTTAGTTGGCCGGTTGCTAATTGATGTTTGGATGAGACGGTTCAGCACTGTAGTGTAGCATTAAGTGCAGCGAAGTCATGCCGGACGGATGTGAGATGCTGGAGTATTTGCTAATTCCGCGCTGCATCGCACATCCATACGTCATGCTATCGCTACTCGAGTTGTTCTCGTAATTTAGAACCTTGTTCAGGTGAGCAGACCTTCACCTGACTACGCACCTTCAGAGGTATAATTCACAGGGAAATTGGAGGACTTTGCACAAATGACGACAGGGCCGTGGGAAGAGGGGCGCGGAAATTGAGGGGGCGCCAAATTTATACTATCAATCACGGTTTAATTTATTTATTTATTCATTTTTTACTCATCGATCCTTTTCTGGGGAATTTCTTTTTCTCTCTTCATCATTCTGTTCTTTCTGTCGCAAAATATCATGTACTCTCTAATAAATAAGTGCAATTTACTCTTATGCTATTTAATTGTTTGCAATTTCTGAATTAAAATTAAACCTTTTAAAGTTCCAAAATAAACTGGAAATCTTTATTCAATAGATTTTATTTATGTTTCTGTACTTTATCAGTTTTGTGTTACCTGTCACAAAAAGAAGGGGGGGGGGCGCCAAATTGAAACTTTGCCCCGGGCGCAGTTTTCTCTTCGCACGGTCCTGCACTGATTTTACATGCACTAGTCGCCATTAGCGTATCTGTCAACAGGGCTCGGCGCTATTTTCAAACAATAATTTTCGTGGCAGATTTGTACAATATTTTCAAGAGAAATCTAAAAGAAAAATATCATTTGGAAGTAGTAGTAATATAAAAATTTAACCTGGTCAAGGATATTCTCAAATCCATATTCGTTAATTTCAAAAACATTCACGCAATCACTTTCATCGAAAGAACTGTTTCGTAAAAATACAGAAATAGCACTGTCAAATTCCATTTCCGAGAACAAAAATGTCCCATTCCCATTTAAAAGGATAAGATCAGAAAATTAAGTTTCATAAAAAAATAAAAAAAAAATATTAAAATATAAATAATATAAATAAAAATAATAATATATAAATTTTAGTATAGTCATTGCATCTAATTTTGAATTGTGCTGTATTTTTAATGGATATTTTTTTAAATAAAAACAAGATTTTGTTCGGTTCGTATAAGGATAATTTAGTTAAATTTTAATTCATATATTATCCATTCATAGAAGATATTGTATAATTTTTTTTTCAATAAAGATTAAATCGCGCTAATAACACCTTGACCCAAAAATGACCAAAATGTGAAAGAATCGTGCCCAAAATGCAACTCTTATTGTCGGCATTGTCATTATGTGACGTGGAATCAAAGGCATATTCTATTCATCTCACTGTAAAATCGATATGTCCCATAATTTGACAAGTTAGAAATTACTAAAAAATTACTCATAGTGATTTCACAGCATGGCGGTCACCTCAGAATGAAGGATTAAAGAAGTAACATTTAGGTCAGCGTTGTGACAGTGATCGTTTGTGACTATTATTACGTCACAGTGACGTCACATCAACTGTCTGAGCTACTAGTGGAGCATTTTTTTCCACATCCTACTTTGATAAATGAAATCCTGAGTTTTATGTTTAAAAAAGATATGTGTCATTCGAATATTTGTAAAAAATAAAATAAAATAAAATAAAAAATACTACACAAACAGAAGCTTTGTAATCATTGAGATAATTTGCTGTTGTATCGGTTCTTAACAGCAAGCATGACAATCAACTTTTAAAGCATATACAAAATCGTATCGATTTCGCAGACATTAGATCACTGCTAGACAAAGAATCGATATTATTGGCACTTTTAAGCAATTTTGAGTATATAAAATATCATGTCAAATTTTAATTTCATGTGCAATGAAGAACTGCAACTGGAAAAAGCTACAATGCAATCGGTACTTTACTTTAATATTGAAAGTGCATACCTGCAGACTTTTTACGCATTTTTCTTACTACTAAAATTTAAAAGTAAATTTTGCATTATTTAACAGAAGAAATCTTCGATTAAATAAGTCAAAAAAATTCTTTTAAATTTTAATGGTAACAAAAAAGCGTAAAATTTGGCAACTGTGAGAATGGGTATCATATTTCTTTTAGCGTATCATAACATACAATTTTTAAAAAGCTAACGCAATTAAAAAAAGATCGATTTTTAACCGTAAACAGGCTTTTTATAAATTTACGTGGTTTATTTTTACATGACGGCTCATTGCATATTAAAACTGAGTCTAACTTTTGACAGTTCAGCATGCCAAATTACGTGGAAATACAAATTTTCATCAATTTTGAACCAGTGAAAGTCAAAATATGAATTATTAAAAATTTAAGAGGAATATCAGTTATTTTGGCAACTAGTATTTGCGTTTAAATTAAATTCATCTTTTTGTACACATGGATAAATGAAAAATATACAGTTGCGAATAAAAAAAAATCCTTCAAATTATCTTAAAATAAATAGAAATAAATTAAAAACTATTAACAATAATACAGAGAGAATAGACAATAAAATGTATCTGAAAAATATACAATTCAATATACGTGAAGAAATAGTCTTATATATTTTCAAAAATGCACTAGAAAAGCGGTCTTCAGTATTTTAAAATAGACTTTGTAAAACTCAAACCCTTTACTCCTTAAGAACTCCAAAACAAGAGTTTTTAAAAATCAATACAAAGCTCATATTTCATGAAATGAAGCATTTTACCCACATCCGACTTTGATAAATGAAATCATCAATTTTATGATTAAGAGAGACATGTATCGTTCGAACATTTGTAAAGAAATGCAACATAAAAAGCAAGCTTTGTAATCAATGAGATAATTTTTGTTGGAAGGATGTGATTCATATCGGTAAATTTTTCACAGCTCAAAAGAAATTCGTGTCTTTGTTATCCAGTTTTAAGGTTCCTTTTTATTTCGTATAAATAGAAAATATTTTATTCTAGAAAAAGAAATATCCCGTTTTCATCGCAATAAACATGAAAAAAAATGGATAACTTATGATGCATGAAAAATAAGAATCAGATAAGGAATAATAATGCGTAATGCATTTTTAACAATGGTAGTAAGATGAAAAATGCAAATTTTATTTAGCCGTTATTGTACGTCATTTACTAGTTGAATCTTTGTGAAATATAATATACTGTTTCCGAAATTTAAAATGAAGAGCAATCATTACTTCTCTTAAAACTGACCTTTAATTTAATAATTCTTCAAACTTTTACAATAGCAAATATTTCTTGTATAAAACATATTATTATTATTATAAATCCCTTGTGTGATATTTGTCAAATACTAATGTGTTACTAAACAAATAACTACTTTAACACTTTTACATACTCTTTTCCAAAATTATTTTGCTAAGTTTTTATAAATTGTGCTTTCTGACGAATTTTTAGGTCTTCATTTTTTTTACATGTGTTAAAAACAATGTAAGATGTTCCATAATATATGTTTCAAATACATCAGAAATATACATGTTTCAATATTTCCGAAAAAATAGCACTTTAAATTTTCGAAAATGCGCTAGAAATGGGGTTTCTACTATTTAAAAATCGAGTCTATAAAACACAAATCCTTTTATCCTTAAATAAGTCCAAAACAAGTTTTTTAAAACCAATACAAAGCTCATATTTCATGAAATGAAGCATTTTACCCACATCCGACTTTGATAAATGAAATCATCAGTTCTACGTTTAAAAGATACGTGTATCATTCGAACATTTGTGAAGAAATGCGACATATAATGCAAGCTTTGTAATCACTGAGATAATTTTTGTTGAAAAGGATGTGATTCATATTGGTAAATTTTTCATAGCTCAAAAGAAATTCTTGTCTTTGTTATCCATTTATAAGTTTCCTTTTTATTTCGTGGAAATGGAAAATATTTTGTTCCAGAAAAGAAATATCCCGTTTTCATCGCAATAAACAAGAAAAAGTAATGGATAACATATCATGCATGAAAAATAAGAATACGATAAGGAATAATAATGTGTAATGCATTTTTAACAAAGGTAGTCAGATGAAATATCTAAATGCATATATTATTTAGTCGCTACTGTACGCCTTTTAGATTCCATTATATTAACTGAATCTTGATAAAACTCAATATAATGTTTCCAAAGTATAAAATCAAGAAAAATAATTACTTCTTTAATACTGGCTGTACCGGAATTTCTGGCGTATAAGCCGCGACTCAAATTAGCCTGGTTCTGACCAAAAAGTTTATATAATAAAATGCAACCTGTTTATGCTTGGTCTTTATTTAACTTCATTTATTAAATAAAATTCCTGGTGGGAAACAGACTTATTTCAGCCTCAGCTTATACGCCCGAAATTACGGTGTATTAACACATTACTAACGGCTAGTTTTCGTCCTTTAAACAGGGAGCTCCTCTTATGCGCGTTATACTTGCATGTTACATTATGTAACAAAAATATTTTCTCAGTTCGTATTTATATTACACTGCAAATCTTTATACACTTTTCAGAACACTTATTTTGGTTTTTTTAGAACACTTTGAAGCGCACTTTTTGGAACAATTTTTAGAATACTTCTGGGAACACTTCTTTTGTTCAGCACACTTTCTAGTGCACTTTTTGAAAGCGATGATTTCACAAGTGTGCCCAAATGTGCTCCCAATCCGTTCTCAAATGTGTTCCTAAGTTTAGATTTAACAGATATCGTGAGTAGAACACTTTCGGTACACTTTCAGAACACATTCTTTATTGCGGAGCATATTCAGAACACATTAAGGGAAAACATTCAGTACACATTAAGGTAACTGGAACACTTTTTTGTATCAAAGTGTTCCGAATGTGTTCCCAATGTGTGCTGGGAATTTGCAGTGTACAAATGAATGTATATAATAATGGTAATTTTTCTAATCGAAGTATTTATATACATAGTAATCTAATTGTAAAAATGCGAATTTTGTGTATGTTTTTTGAGAATTAATGTATCACATAAAATGCAAATGTACAGGCCGTGGTCAGAATTAAACATGTCCGAAAGACGTGAATTCGCGTCAGCAGTGTGTGATGTAATTCTTCAATCTTTTGCACTAGTTAAATATATTTAATAAAAAATGAATTAAAAAAATTCTAATGTGATATGAAAAATTATTTATGTGATGATAAATGAGAACTACTTTAAAGCCTTGCCAACACACACATACACGTTTCTAAAATAATTTTACGAAGTTTTTATACAATGTTTTTATTGGAGAATTTTTAGGTTTTCATTTCAATTCACGTTTCAGTTTCACAACGTGATATTTTTCGTAATTATCTATTTCAAATACATCAGAAATATATATGTTTCAAAATAGCTGAAGAGTGAACCACTTTAAATTTTCAAAAATGCGCTAGAATCGGAATTTCTAGTAGTTAAAAATCGAGTGTGTAAAACTCGAATCCTTTTATCCTTAAGCAACTCCAAAACAAGATTTTTTTAAATCAATGCAAAACTCATATTTCATGAAATGAAGCATTTTAACCACATCCGACTTTGATAAATGAAATCATCAGTTCTGTGTTTAAGAGAAACATGTATCTTTCGAACATTTGGTGAAAAACTGCGACATGTAAAGCAAAGCTTTGTAAATACTGGGATAATTTTTGTTGGAAAGGATGTGATTCATATTGCTAAAATTTTCACAGCTGAAAAAAAATTCGTGTCTTTGTTATTTATTTTTAAGGCTCCTTTTTAACACTTTCGAATGTAGTTAAAAAGTGTTTATGAATTCTGTTTGTCTGTCTGTCCGCCTGTCTGTTCGTGCTCTAACTCGCGCAAATATACTCAGATTGTTATGCAAACTATATATGTTATTGATATTTACTATGGCATGTTCGGTATTAAAAATGAAGTGTGTAGCACTTGTAGTTCCTTTACAGGGACACTCAAAAGAATTCCGTTGCATTACGGACTATGAGGAAAAATGATTTTCAGTTTATTTTAATGATGTTACACTACTTAAAACATTTTGAAATTGATATATATCACTTAGGTACACTATAAGAGGCTTACTATAGAATATGGTGTGTATAGCACTTATAGTTCTTTTACAGGGACACTGAAAAGAATTCCGTTATATTACGATCTAAGTGGAAAAAATCGTTTGTGGTTTATTGTAATAATGTTTCACTATTTCAAACATATTGAAATTAATATACCGGGTGATTATAATTAAAGTTACAATTTCAAAAATCGATAATTTTAAAACTACTGGTCAGAATGATTTGATATTTTAGAAAAACAATCGTGAGGCAATGGAATTTTGTTTGGTGAAGGAAAAAAATAGTTCCAAAATGTGCCGATAGATGGAGCTGTCAGGGTTCAGATTGTCTGGAGATATGCAAATTACTAATACGTGGCAATTATGGGTACCTGAAGAATTGTTTACAGCGGGCGAATTGAGAATCTAGCCGGCTTAAAGGCAAGAACCACACACCACACCCATTGCATCAGTACAGATACCCTCCGATCTGTTGTGGAGCATACCGTTTTGCGTTTCCAATTAGTAGCGGAACAAGGTGGAGGGCATATCGAACAACTTATACTTTAATCATCAGTAAAATGTTTGTTCCATAAAGCTTTTTTTTTTGTCATTATTGCTGTTGTCGCTGTAAACACGTATTCTTGTATTTTCGCTAATACATTTTTAGTAAATCCCTGAACTCTATTTTTTTCCTTTTGGCTAACAACATTCCTGTGTTTAAAGAATACATTTTTGGTCTTTCCCCTGACATTACCCAGACAGCGCCATCTATCAGCACATTTTAGAATTATTTTTTTCCTTCGCCAAATAAAATTCCATTGCCTCACGATTGTTCTGCTAAAATATCAAGTCATTCTGACCAGTAATTGTAAAATTATAGATTTTTGAAATCGTAACTTTAATTATAATCACCCGGTATATCACTGAGGTGAGTCTTACTATACAGTATTGTGTGCATAGCATTCATCGTTTATTTACAGAGACACATGAAAGAATTCGGTTATATTACTGTTAACAATAACTCCTGGAAGTGCGCTTTTAGCTGCGGAACGCTTTTTTAAATTTAACTATATTTTTGCCTATTACTTGGTGTGTATAAATTCTATAGATAATATACAGAGCAGCACAAAAGATCTCGAGTACATTCCCCTTTATTGACGGAAATTAAAGAAGGGGAATTTTAAACTGTGCTATGTGTTTCCTAACGAAAATAAAATTCTATGTAGTATATATACAAATCTATAGATAGGGCTGCAAAAAAGAATTCAGATATTTTTCCGAATATTGTTGGTAATTCCTGAATTTGGGTTTTTAAATGTGTTATGTTTTTTCCGAATTGTTTACTTAGGCATCATCTTTGACCTTATTACACGGTAAGGATTTGCAAAAGTAGGGATCATCTTTGACCTTATTAAACGGTAAGGATTTGCAAAAGTATTTTGATGTTGGAAAGTGTTACATAATCCAAAAAAGTAATATCCCGTTTTCATCGCAGTAAACAAAAAAAATAATGGTAACATATGATGCATGGAAAAATAACAATCAGATAAGAAATAATATTTTGTAGTGCCTTTTAACAATGGCAGTTACATGAAAGATGCATATTTTATTTATTCTTTACTGTACGCCTTTTTTTAATCCATTATACTAATTGAATCTTGGTAAAACTCAATATACTGTTACCAACATTTAAAATCAAGAACAATAATTACTTCTTTTAATACTGACTTTATATTAACCCCTTCGCGACGACCGTCCTTTACAGAATTTTTAATCTTTTGCCACCGGTTTTTCAAAACAGAAATTTTCGCCTAATTGAATCTCAGAAATGCTAAGATTTAATAAGGCAAATTTTACAATAAAAAATAACTGGTGGGAATAATCGAGGATGGATTCTAAGCATCTTACGTGTCACGTATACCTGTCGCTCGTCCTCAAGGGGTTAAGTAATTCTTCAATTTTTTGCATTAGTAAATATTTCTAATATAAAACCAATTTAAAAAAATGGGATGTAATATTGAACAATTACTTATGTGCTGATAAATGATAACTACATTAGCACTTTGTCAAACTACACATACACATTTCCAAAATTGTTGTCAAAGTTTTTAGGCATTTTTTAATGGTGAATTTCCACGTTTTCATTTTATTTTACTTTTTTGTGTTAACAATGCAATATTTTCCATAATATCTATCTCAAATACATCAAAAATATACATGTTTCAATATTTTTGAAGAATTTAAAGCGAAAAAAGTTAATCCGTCTGTTCATAAATAATTAAATTAATTATAAGTTTGTTTTTAATTCCTGAAGAAATGGCAATTTAACGTTTCAGAAATGCGCTAGAAATGAAGCTTCTACAATTTAAAAATCGATTTTGTATAACTCAAATGATTTTATCCTTAAGTAACTCCAAAACAAGACTTTTTTAATATCAATACAAACCTCATATTTCATGAAATGAAGCATTTAACCCACATCCGACTTTGATAAATAGAATCATCCGTTCTATGTTTAAAAGAGACATGTATCGTTTGAACATTTGTGAAGAAATGCGACATATAATGCAAGCTTTGTAATCACTGAAATAATTTTTGTTGAGAAAGATGTGATTCATATCGGTAAATTTTTCACAGATCAAAAGAAATTCGTGTCTTTGTTATCCATTTTTAAGGGTTTTTTTTTCTTATTTCGTTAAAATAGAAAATGTCTTTTTTCTGCAAAAAGAAATGTCCCGTTTTATTGTTTTGTAATAAACAAGAAAAAAAATGGCTAACTCATGATGTATGAAAAATAAAATAATTACATAAGTTATTACATTCTGTGGTGCATTTTTAACAATGGTATTCAGAAGGGACTGATTATTTCACGGTAAAACTTCTACCAGTGCTTTTTAATAGAAATTTCGCTTTATTTAAACGCCTTTTTGCTACAGAATTTCTGTCATAAACAAAGTGGTAATTTTTATTTGTTATTACTGGTGGAAGATTTTCCAGATGATTCCATTTATCAAAGTCAGATGTTGGTAAAATACGCTTAATTTCATGAAATATGAGATTTGTAATGATATTAATAATTAAAGTAAATCAGACACTAGTATTCTGATGAAAGGCATAATTTTATTTAGCTGTTATTATACGCATTTTCAAACCTATTGTACTAATTGAATCGGGATAAATCACTATGTACTTTTGGCCAAATTTAAAATCAAGAAAAATAATTACTTATATAAATTGGACTTTAATTTTGTAATTCTTTAATTTTTTGTACGAATTCCTATTAATTTTATACAGATCTACCCAATAGAATTATATATCAGATAAATTTGCATTTTTTATTTATTAAATAGACCAACATACATATAGGGCGCGTGCTCTGATTAAAAGTTTTTGTTGACATAAAGACAACCCACATTGAAGATCTTGGCGGTTTTCCGTTACACGAATTCACCTATGAAAAAGCATTATCTTTACAACTAAGACTTCCAAACACTGATTTGGCGTTAATGGTTGTCATTTTATTCAAAATTATATCGACTGAACAATTCTTACTATCCTTATGCATAGCTACCAACTTTTACGTTTTTTAGATAACGCTAGAATTTAATTAATCGCAGATTTCGGCGATTAAATAAGACAAAATTAAATTTAAGTTTTAGTGGTAACCAAAAAGCGTAAATTTTAGCAGCTATGCGTGTATCCTACTGACATATAAAGGTGTAGTATTCAATATTTCACTCCGATTTAGAAGCTTGTGATTTCAGAAACAAATTTTCACTACAAATTAAATGTTTATCAAAAACAAATTGTATGAACTATCTCTCTAACAACGTGATCCAAATATGACCAAATGTGTAAGGACCTTGATCAAAATGCATCTCTTTTTGCCGGTGTTGTGGTCATGAGACGTGAAAGATTAATCGTAAACACGTCACTGTGAAGTCGATGCGTCCAATTTTGTGACGAGTTGTAAATGACTAAAAAATAGCCACGGTGATTTCACAATGAAGTAACCACAACAGCAGGTTTTCCAGTTTGGCCTTTTATGTATTCAGCAATTTCGAAATCACTCCAGAAATTCCGAATAGCCATTTTTGCTTTATTTATTGACAGACATTTCGTGATTGCATGAAGTAAAATTCTTCTTCCGTAAATTCCGGTGGGAATTCGTAATTTCTGAATTTTGAAAAAAGGACCAAACTGGAAACTCTGCACCAGAGATTTCTAAATATGACGAATTAAAGAGGTCATCACTGTTACTGTGACCTTTTATGGCTATTGTGGCGTCACATGACTGATTTTGCTATTAGGGCAGAATTATGTATTATAAAAAACTGTCTTAATGTTCAGAAATTAATTTTTACTAAAACATTTATTTTTATCAAAAATATTACATCGACCAACAAAATTATGCACCACAAAAATTGTCTGAGATACAGGCTTCAGAAATAGAAAATGTCTCTTTATTCATAATAAAAAAGAAAAAACTAGTTTTAATCGCAATATACAAGAAGAATAATGAATAACTCATGATACATACAAAATCAAGGCAAAAAATATTCAATGTATATTCAAACAATGATAGTTAGATGAAGTACAAGCAGTAATATTTTA
Organism: Maratus michaelseni; assembly: GCA_963931845.1. Classification (NCBI taxonomy): domain Eukaryota; kingdom Metazoa; phylum Arthropoda; class Arachnida; order Araneae; family Salticidae; genus Maratus; species Maratus michaelseni. The sequence goes on from OZ007586.1 coordinate 186,334,787, forward strand.
AACCAATAATGTACGTGCCATCGAGCTCATCCACCTTATTAAATTGTGATAAAATATAATATATTGCTTCTTTAAATTACAATTGAAAAAAGAATAAATTAATTTTAAAATGGGGTTTTCATCTCATAAATCTTCGATCTTTTGTGCGAATTTTTATTGATTATGAGTGGGTGTAATTATTAGGGTTATATTTCAGCGTAATTAATAGTGTTATTAGAGGAAATCATTCACGCTGGTTAAAAGGCTTCTTTTTTTCAGCAAGAAATTCTCAATTCGTTTTACATTATTGGCTATTTTTTTACATTATTCTTTTAAAGTACTGTACTTATTAAGTTATCTTAAAAAACATGTACAGTTTTTTAAAGGATAAATTACTTAAAATTATTTTTAAAGTGGAGTTTTCGTCTTCGAAACCTCTTATCATTTATTTAAATCTCTACAATGATTGAATGGGATTAGCATGATTATATGTATTTCCGAATAGTTATTACTGCTATTTAAAAAAAATATTTCTCACCTATCAAATTGCTCTTTTTTTCTACAAAGAATTTTCGTTCAGATCAGAGGTGTAAAATATGCTCAAGTGCTCTAACGGTTCCTACTTTTTTGTACCACTTTTTACAAATATCAATTTTCGCCTTATTTCATGACAGAAATTCTGCGGTTAAATAAAGCAAGTTTACTATTCGAAATTGTGGTTCTCAAAAGTAAGAACGCTGTGCATACTTCCACCTCTGTTGTGATAATGTGTGAAGACATGCAAAAGTGAGTGCGCAATTTTAAAATGAGATGTCGAAATGCAAATTTAAATAAGGTATTTATTAATAGACAGTGACTAATTGTATACACAGACGGCACTGTAACATGCCACAAACTAATATTTGAATGACAAGTTGTCATTATCTTCATATTATATTTCTTTTTATGAATATTCTCTGCATATATTTTGTCGCACTAATTAAGGAACATCTTACAGAGAAAATATAAAAAACTTATAAGATACTTTAAAAATTATTAATCATGCATCATAGCAATATGTGGTCTTTTCAAGCCCCAAATTATAAATATTGCCTGCCAACTTGATCTTTGTTGATCCATCATATAACTGCAGTTTTTGGCGGATCTTCTGTAAACATTAAAATAGCAGAGTCCAACCTTATTTAATCACCCTGTTATACGCCAATTGGCGTAAGATGACGTATTTAAGTAAGAGTGCTTTCACACAATACAGTATCTTTGTGACAATCCTTTATTCTTAAGCACACTCTTTTTAAATCATATTGTTACCAAAATTGGTCATGTTTGACGAGCAGTATATGATTGCATATTAAAATGTTCGACGTATCACTGTAGAGGAAAGATGGTAATATGGACTCATTTTCTTTTCAGCCAATAAATAACATTGAAAATTACAATAATTTTAATTCATTCTGGGTAAGGATGTATTTAGTATCACGACTGCTATAAAGTCTGAAGTAACTTTTTCTTTTACGTTATTTGAGTAAACACAATAAAAAGTTTTACATAAGAAATAAAAACTTCTCCGATTGAAACATACGGGTAATATGAACCCATTTAGTCTTTAAAATGAAAAGAAAATTGCAACACAACTACTGAAGAAAGTTTCAGAACGATTACGGAATTTTACAGCCTGAAATATCCAGTCGAAGATTGAGAAATAAAAAACACTTATCCAAAAACAGGGATATGAAAAGGAAACAAAATCACTTACCTCGCAAAAGCTGTTCAAGCAGAAAAAAATACAATTACCTTACTATCTTACTTCATTATCAAGTAGGACTCATCGTCTGGCTTGTCTCACCTGCTTATTGATTCTTAAGGTGTAATTCCAGTCACAGACGATAGGATTCACCTCTTCCTAATTAAGTAATTGAAGGGGTCCATATAACCAACAGCTCCATATTACCACCCTTTCCCCTGAAAATAACGTATACGTGATACTATTTTCAAAACTTAAATTAGCACTGCGTACCTTAACGACATATTGCAATTTCGTGGCTATTTGCCAATTTTTACGACAGTTAAAGTCTAGACAGACAGGAAAAGATAGGCAGACAAACATACCATTTTTGGTTCATTATGAAATTCGTACTGGACCACTATCAAACGAGAACTTTTTCTGACAACAAAAAACTATTATCGAACTCGAAGCATTCGTTCAAAATATATACGTAGACATACAAATATAAATATATAAATATGCAAATAACTATATATAAATCTATATATATATATATACAAACGTATTATATAAACTTTTTTGTTTGAAGTCGTTTAAAAATAGTTTCGGCTTATGATAATCCGACCTCAAATAATGCATTCATTCTTCCATTTTTAAAAATTTGAATATTTCTCGGTGTTACATTTAAATACTAGATCCTTCCTAATCCATTTTATTTTCAAAGAAATAAAAACTATTACTCTTTCACGAATTCCCTCTATAGAGCCTCCCTTAACTTAAAAGAGTATTTTACCAATTTAAGCTAGAAACTTCGAAACATTTTTCTTCTTTTTTAATTTATCTGAGAGACGTTGACTATCGTAAATTGCTAATTTTATATTTCTCCCAAAAGCATCGCTGAAATACGCAAGAAAATTTACGATCGAAAGTATTTTCTGCATCCCTAATTTAAAATGTTTTTGCGGAGTTATCGCAATTTCGAAAATTATGAAGCGCAAAAGGGATAAGCGTAATAAAATATTTCTTCTCATATACTTGCTATGCTCTAGTTTTTGTGAATGATGTGTCGGCCATTTTTTTAAAAAATACGCTACAGCTGTGATCTGTTGTCTAAGGGAAATTTTTGAAAGCCAAGAACACTTGCTCAATAATTCTTTCCTAATGCGATATTTTCCCGTTTGGCAGGCCACCAATTTCTCATAAGCTTCAAAAAGTGCTTATTTAAGCTTAATGGTCCTTAAGAAAAATTTTTGGAAATCAACCGCTTTACATTATTTAATCTTAGAAGTAAAGAACATCCAGATAGAATATTTAAATCATTTTTATTTAATAAAATGAAAATTATTCTCTGGCTGAGTCAAGATAAAACGCATTACAGTATTTAAAAATCCTTGGTATTGGTCATACATTTCCTTTTTTGGTGATATTAATATTTTTTAACTCGTTCATCATAGTGAAAAGGTGTTTTACTCATCTGTCAATTCATTTATTTGCCCTAAGCTTTCATGACGCAAAAATTCAGTTTGTTATTCAGGTAAAATGCATTGCAGTATTTAAAAATTGGAACATTTTTTAAATTCATGAAACTTGTCATACATTTCATTTATTGTTGATATTAACAGCTTTTCACGTTTTTCATCATAGTCAAAGATCACAGCCTAATCACTGCAGGAGCAAAAATCCATCACTATTTTTAATAGTAATCATAGTCTTATTTAAACGCAGAATTTCTTACATGAATAACGCAAAAATTACTATTCGGATATACTGGTAGAAGTTTGGCCCTACAATAATCACTGAAGATTGTTTTTAACTACGATTTATCTATCGTCTGGTTGTCCATTCGTACAATGCATCTATAAATAAACAGAGGGGACATATCGTGTAGCGTCTACTGGTTACGGTGAAGTAACTGAGGGTGTAATCACAAGATGGCGGCTGTGGTTTGTTTACATCGGATCAGCAGTGCCTGATTTCTGTCGGGGCAAATTTTTACCATATCAGGGAATTAATCTTTTCCACTCTTCTAGCAGAGAATCATCCTTTGATATGCTAAATAGGGATTGTTTCTAGTTTGCTGCCTTGTATCGAGTACTGCAACCAGGCACAAAAGAATGCGTATCACGTTTTTTGGCCTTGATCAATATCATTCATATTTTCAAAGCTTATGAAAATCACTATCTAAGTCAAAGGAAATAGGGTATACTTTAATTATTTAAAATATTTACCACCAGCTGAAATGATTTCTCAGTTCGATTCTTATACAATATTTGTGTTGAAATGCTCCCGAAACCAGTAATATTATAAAGTTTTCTTCGCCTTCAATATCACAGAAAATTCTCCAATTACATAAGGAAAAAATATTTTTTTTTAAATTAGTGGTATCCAAACCATCTGGACCTCCACCCTGTCTACGCCACTGCTATTGACCCGTTATCTTTCAGCATCGTTCTACATTTATCGGATTCAATTTTTAGTACTATTTTGTAGCCGTTTTCCACACTATGTATTCTAGGCGCTGTAACCATATCTAAATTTACGAATAGTCATTCCTATGTACTCAAGTGTTCTAGTTTTTAGCGGAATCATGCATACACAAGAGATCTCATCTTTCGGGATCTGGTCTATTTTATTGCTAACTAGATCTTTAAATTTTTCTGGAGGATTAGCGATTAGATTTAAGCCCCAGCTGAAAAGTGTATGCCTCAATTTCTCGAAAAGTTCTGGTATGTACATCATGTTGCAATATTTTGTATTACTAGATGTAATTTTTTGTATTTCCATATGGTTTTGTAATGAGTTTAATAGCTTATTAATAATGCGTATTGGAAAACCGTTCTCAAGTGATCCTCGTCGTTCCTAGATTTAAAGCTAATTAAACTAGCCGTTGGGGGCCACCGTAATACTTACCCATCATGGATATGCATAACATAAAATATGAAAATAAAACATGTATAAACTATTTATAAAATGCATTGCAATTCGAATAAAATCCTGGCTTGATGACGTCATAAACTTTAAATGCTCTATTACTGAATTGCGTAAAAGAAACAGCCTTATAACTCCAAAATTGATAATCAAATTAACTAACAGTTTACTGCGTCGGATTAAGCGTCTCATTTCAAATTAAATTATATCTTTGAATTGAACTTTGAATGAAATACAAGGTCATGAAAACTCGAAGAGTGTGGAAAATATAATTACAAATATCTCGGCAACTAATTATCTGATCGACTTAATTCTTTATGCAAAATTTATGTATTTTATTGTCTTTTATATCCACTCCTTAAAATAAACAATTTCAAAAAAATTTATATACCTTTTATCAGAACGAATATTTCGAGAGTCCGAAAAATATAGTTCCGGATAATCGAGGTTACTGAAATTCAATAAGCTTCTTCCCATTATTACATACTAAGTACATACCAAATTTCAAGTCTCTATCTCAATTTGTTCGGCAGATAGAGCGTTTACAGACACACACGCACACACACAGAGACACAGACAGACGGACGGCAAAAAAAATTTTCTAAAAATATGTTTTTCAGAATCTTCAGTGTCTGAAACGTGTAAATCTGTCAAAAAAAATTCGATTTTCAAAACGATTACAAGACTTATCCTATACTACGTATGATGGGTAAGTAAAAGCTCTCAATGAGCACGCAGTTTACAGGGAAAGAAACAGGTCTAATAGCACCATTCCATTTGAAAGAGTCAACCAGGTCACTTACAAATTCGCTCCGTTTAAGTTTTATATAAGAACAGCGTTGAACGTTTGCTCTAATAATCATCTGGAAAATGAGTTAAATACCGTTAGAAGCATTGCATTTGAGAACGTTTTTCCGATACGCATTATTTAATTATGCTAATAAACTCATTACAAAACCATACAAAAGTACCACAAATTACATCCAGTAATACATAATATTTAAAAGGTGGATTAAAACTTTGTGCCGTTATATTAAAAATAATAAATGTGCAAGGTTAAATTAGCACAAATTAAAATCATTTCTAATGGCAAACAGCTGTTTCAGAGCCCTTAAGCTCCATCTTCAGTGCCAACTCAAAAGTAAAAACGAATTAAAAACTCCTAGGCCATGACCGCTTGCCTGACATCTCTCGCCCCGCGGCCAGATGAAATGGCGTTGAATTTTTCAAAACAACAGCGGAGACGAGGAAACACACGTGACAGAGAGACCAATAGGAACACTCCGCCGACCGGGAAAGTTTAAGTGTGGAGGCGAATAAAGGAGGGGGGACGAAGAGAATGAACTAAGCGAAACGCAGCCAGACGTTTGAAACGCTTTGTACGGCAGAGAAAAAACCAGAAAGGGGGAGGGGGGCAATGAGGATGAATTAAATGAAAGGTAGCCAGACATTTGAAAAATTTGGTGTACTGGACAAATCATTAACCAAGCTGCTCGAATTTTTCCATATGTAATAAGCTTCCCAGAAATTTAGGTCGTAAATTGATGAGCATTTCTGAATTATCGCACCTTCCGAAAAATTAAAACTGTGACTTTCAGACCAACAATGGTTAGCTATTGCAGATCTTTTAATATCACAATTTTTAACATAGTTGTTATGCTCCCCTAAACGGACTCTAAGCGGTCTCTTAGTTTGACATATGTACATTTTATCACATTCGCAAGATATTTTATAAATTCCCCAATGTGAAAATCTGTCTATTGGATGTTTGAGGTCTGTAAATTTGATTTTGTTAAACGGTGCATAAACTATTTTAAAGTCGAAACTTTTCAAAATTCTAGATATTTGATGGCTTATTCTCGGAAAATATGGAAGTATAATTAAATTTTCATTGCGAACATTGTTAACATTGGAATGCGTACGTTTAATTTGTTTATTATGAATTGAATCAACTATTTCAACAGGATAACCCCGGTCAAAGGCTATTGATTTGATGTAGTCTAACTCCGCTTTGTGTAAACTCTCAGATGAACAAATTTTTAGGGCGCGATGAACATATGTATTAAAAGCAGCCAATTTTTGATTCGGGGGGTGAGATGAAAGACGGTGTGGCGGTAATGAAACTGCGAATGGTTTACGATAAACTGTAGTTTGAAATGAGTCATTTTCGCGGTAAACCATGACATCAAGGAAAGGTAGTTGGTTGTTATTTTCAAGTTCAGATGTAAACTGTATATGTTCATCTACAGAGTTCATAACAGAAAGGATATGAGGAATATCTATATCACTAGGATCAACTAAAGCGAAACAGTCATCGACGTAGCGGGTGTAAAATGGAAAATTTAACTTATTGAAAAGGTTTGACTCGTAATAATGCATATAGAAATCACTGAGAATTGGGCTCAGGGGCGAGCCCATAGACAACCCATCGGTCATGCGATAAAAATCACCATTAAAAATGAGCGTGTTTTGTGATAGACAACTGTCCGTAAGGCGCAATAATTCATCTATTTCAAACTGTGAGAAGTGAAATTCCTGAAGGCGTAATTTGAGACAGTTTAAGGCACCTTGAACCGGTACATTTGTAAAGAGGGATTTGACATCAAATGAAACCATACGGCTTTGAGTAAAGGGGAAGTTACGTAATTTATTTACGAAATCATAAGAATTTTTGCAGGTATGAATATTGTTGGAGAGTAACGGGGAGAAAATAGTAACGAGATATTTCGCTAATCTATAGGAGGAGGTACCAATATTTGAAACGATCGGTCTGAATGGAATACCGAGTTTGTGAACCTTTGGAAGAGCATAAAATCTTGCGCAATGTGACACAGAAGGAATGAGGGAAGATTTAGTGCTATTGGAAATGAGGGGGGAATGTTGGATAGCGGATTTTATTGTTTTTAGTTCATTTTGTGAAGGGTCAGACTTTAACTTTTTATAAGGACCATTATTAAGTAAATCTTGTGTTTTTGTCATGTAATCCGACTTATCCATAACCACAATCTGGCCACCTTTATCTGCTTTGCTAATAACTATATTTGGATTGGATTTTAGTTTCTTCATGCAACTGGAAGCACCCTTACTAATATTTGACATTGGAAGTTTATTGTTAAAATTTACATTGTTCGCAATTAAGTGACGTATTGAATCCTTTTGTGAAGGGTTTAAAGCACTAAATTTGAAAGCTCTTTCAATGGGGGCAATAATATGTGGAAAAGACGGTTTGCTGGAGAGTGCAAAATTATTATTTAGTTTTAGACATTGGAGTTCATCCTGACTAAGCTGTACACCCGAAAGGTTAACGACAGAGTTCTGATTTACTAACGGTAAGGTGTTAATCACTTTATTGCTGTGTTGTCTGGAGAGTAAATTGAATTTAGCATTAAGGGTATTAGTATGTTTAATAGACTTATTATGCGCACTAAACCAAGACCGGTTATCTAAGTAAGTGAAATCAGGATGAGAATTAGAAAGATTAAGATGCAGCTCGTATAGTTCCTTTTCAATGACGGCTATTTTACTACGTGTCTCCTGTATTGTAGATCTTAACAGTGCAAGCTTAGTGCGGAAAATTACTTTTTTCACTTTGTTTGAATATGGCAAATTACATCTGACAGAAATAAAGTTTGGAATTATTCTATTTCGTTTACATTTGAGAAGGAAAGAAAGATGATCAAGATATCTGAACTTTTTCAGACGTAAGTTGGAAGATCTATTACAGATAGACATGGCATAAAACAAAAGGAAATTGGCAAGGAATCATTAAAACAAACAAGTAAAATCCAATGGCCCGTTGCAGCCGAAATATCTAAAAGGTGGATTAAAACTTTGTGCCGTTATATTAAAAATAAATGTGCAACGTTAAATTAGCACAAATTAAAATCATTTCTAATGGCAAACAGCTGTTTCAGAGCCCTTAAGCTCCATCTTCAGTGCCAACTCAAAAGGTAAAAACGAATTAAAAACTCCTAGGCCATGACCGCTTGCCTGCCATCTTTCGCCCCGCGGCCAGATAAAATGGCGTTGAATTTTTCAAAACAACAGCGGAGACGAGGAAACACACGTGACAGAGAAACCAATAGGAACACTCCGCCGACCGGGAAAGTTTAAGTGTGGAGGCGAATAAAGGAGGGGGGACGAACAGAATGAACTAAGCGAAACGCAGCCAGACGTTTGAAACGCTTTGTACGGCAGAGAAAAAACCAGAAAGGGGGGGGGGGGGCAATGAGGATGAAGTAAAAATTTTCAAATGTCTGGCTACCTTTCATTTAATTCATCCTCATTGCCCCCCCCCCCTTTCTGGTTTTTTTCTCTGCTGTACAAAGCGTTTCAAACGTCTGGCTGCGTTTCGCTTAGTTCATTCTCTTCGTCCCCCCTCCTTTATTCGCCTCCACACTTAAACTTTCCCGGTCGGCGGAGTGTTCCTATTGGTCTCCCTGTCACGTGTGTTTCCTCGTCTCCGCTGTTGTTTTGAAAAATTCAACGCCATTTCATCTGGCCGTGGGGCGAGAGATGGCAGGCAAGCGGTCATGGCCTAGGAGTTTTTAATTCGTTTTTACCTTTTGAGTTGGCACTGAAACTGGAGCTTAAGGGCTCTGAAACAGCTGTTTGCCATTAGAAATGATTTTAATTTGTGCTAATTTAACGTTGCACATTTATTTTTAATATAACGGCACAAAGTTTTAATCCATCTTTTAGATATTTCGGCTGCAACGGGCCATTGGATTTTACTTGTTTGTTTTAATGATTCCTTGCCAATTTCCTTTTGTTTTATGCCATGTCTATCTGTAATAGATCTTCCAACTTACGTCTGAAAAAGTTCAGATATCTTGATCATCTTTCTTTCCTTCTCAAATGTAAACGAAATAGAATAATTCCAAACTTTATTTCTGTCAGATGTAATTTGCCATATTCAAATAAAGTGAAAAAAGTAATTTTCCGCACTAAGCTTGAACTGTTAAGATCTACAATACAGGAGACACGTAGTAAAATAGCCGTCATTGAAAAGGAACTATACGAGCTGCATCTTAATCTTTCTAATTCTCATCCTGATTTCACTTACTTAGATAACCGGTCTTGGTTTAGTGCGCATAATAAGTCTATTAAACATACTAATACCCTTAATGCTAAATTCAATTTACTCTCCAGACAACACAGCAATAAAGTGATTAACACCTTACCGTTAGTAAATCAGAACTCTGTCGTTAACCTTTCGGGTGTACAGCTTAGTCAGGATGAACTCCAATGTCTAAAACTAAATAATAATAATTTTGCACTCTCGAGCAAACCGTCTTTTCCACATATTATTGCCCCCATTGAAAGAGCTTTCAAATTTAGTTCTTTAAACCCTTCACAAAAGGATTCAATACGTCACTTAATTGCGAACAATGTAAATTTTAACAATAAACTTCCAATGTCAAATATTAGTAAGGGTGCTTCCAGTTGCATGAAGAAACTAAAATCCAATCCAAATATAGTTATTAGCAAAGCAGATAAAGGTGGCCAGATTGTGTTACATGACAAAAACACAAGATTTACTTAATAATGGTCTTTATAAAAAGTTAAAGTCTGACCCTTCACAAAATGAACTAAAAACAATAAAATCCGCTATCCAACATTCCCCCCTCATTTCCAATAGCACTAAACCTTCCCTCATTCCTTCTGTGTCACATTGCGCAAGATTTTATGCTCTTCCAAAGGTTCACAAACTCGGTATTCCATTCAGACCGATCGTTTCAAATATTGGTACCTCCTCCTATAGATTAGCGAAATATCTCGTTACTATTTTCTCCCCGTTACTCTCCAACAATATTCATACCTGCAAAAATTCTTATGATTTCGTAAATAAATTACGTAACTTCCTCTTTACTCAAAGCCGTATGGTTTCATTTGATGTCAAATCCCTCTTTACAAATGTACCGGTTCAAGGTGCCTTAAACTGTCTCAAATTACGCCTTCAGGAATTTCACTTCTCACAGTTTGAAATAGATGAATTATTGCGCCTTACGGACAGTTGTCTATCACAAAACACGCTCATTTTTAATGGTGATTTTTATCGCATGACCGATGGGTTGTCTATGGGCTCGCCCCTGAGCACAATTCTCAGTGATTTCTATATGCATTATTACGAGTCAAACCTTTTCAATAAGTTAAATTTTCCATTTTACACCCTCTACGTCGATGACTGTTTCGCTTTAGTTGATCCTAGTGATATAGATATTCCTCATATCCTTTCTGTTATGAACTCTGTAGATGAACATATACAGTTTACATCTGAACTTGAAAATAACAACCAACTACCTTTCCTTGATGTCATGGTTTACCGCGAAAATGACTCATTTCAAACTACAGTTTATCGTAAACCATTCGCAGTTTCATTACCGCCACACCGTCTTTCATCTCACCCCCCGAATCAAAAATTGGCTGCTTTTAATACATATGTTCATCGCGCCCTAAAAATTTGTTCATCTGAGAGTTTACACAAAGCGGAGTTAGACTACATCAAATCAATAGCCTTTGACCGGGGTTATCCTGTTGAAATAGTTGATTCAATTCATAATAAACAAATTAAACGTACGCATTCCAATGTTAACAATGTTCGCAATGAAAATTTAATTATACTTCCATATTTTCTGAGAATAAGCCATCAAATATCTAGAATTTTGAAAAGTTTCGACTTTAAAATAGTTTATGCACCGTTTAACAAAATCAAATTTCTAGACCTCAAACATCCAATAGACAGATTTTCACATTGGGGAATTTATAAAATATCTTGCGAATGTGATAAAATGTACATATGTCAAACTAAGAGACCGCTTAGAGTCCGTTTAGGGGAGCATAAAAACTATGTTAAAAATTGTGATATTAAACGATCTGCAATAGCTAACCATTGTTGGTCTGAAAGTCACAGTTTTAATTTTTCGGAAGGTGCGATAATTCAGAAATGCTCATCAATTTACGACTTAAATTTCTGGGAAGCTTATTACACATGGAAAAATTCGAGCAGCTTGGTTAATGATTTGTCCAGTACACCAAATTTTTCAAATGTCTGGCTACCTTTCATTTAATTCATCCTCATTGCCCCCCCCCCCTTTCTGGTTTTTTCTCTGCCGTACAAAGCGTTTCAAACGTCTGGCTGCGTTTCGCATAGTTCATTCTCTTCGTCCCCCCTCCTTTATTCGCCTCCACACTTAAACTTTCCCGGTCGGCGGAGTGTTCCTTTTGGTCTCTCTGTCACGTGTGTTTCCTCGTCTCCGCTGTTGTTTTGAAAAATTCAACGCCATTTCATCTGGCCGCGGGGCGAGAGATGGCAGGCAAGCGGTCATGGCCTAGGAGTTTTTAATTCGTTTTTACCTTTTGAGTTGGCACTGAAGATGGAGCTTAAGGGCTCTGAAACAGCTGTTTGCCATTAGAAATGATTTTAATTTGTGCTAATTTAACCTTGCACATTTATTTTTAATACATAATATTGCAAAATGTCGTACACGGGTCTGATTACGGACGTGACACACTTCCACCAGTAAAATTTAATGTAAATTTTCGTCTTATTAAAACGCCTTATTCATGCAAAATTACTGCATGAATAAAGAAAAAAATTCTATTCTTTTTTACTGGTGGAAGTGTGCCTCGTTGGTAATCAGGCCCGGGGCGTACATACTAAGACTTTTCGAGAAATTAGGGCATGCACCTTTCAACTTTGGCGTAAATCTAATCACTACCTCCCCCCCCCCTCCCCCAGCAAAATTGAAAGAGCTAGTTAGCAATAAAATAGACCCGATCCCGAAAGGAGAGATGAGGTCTCTGGTGTTTATACATGATCCCGCTATAAACTGTAAATGATACTTATCTTCAATACATAGGAATAACTATTCATAAATTAATTTTAACACAATCATTCAAATTGGTAAACAAATCATATGAGTTTTAATTTTAAAACTGGACGAAAAATGTCATGGCCAGGATTCGAACCTGGGATCTCTTGGCTGAAGCTGACACGCTCTACCAACTAAGCTATCCCGGTCGAATCTGGAGGGCATAATTCATCCAGTTAATCTTATTGATCATAGCATCTGGTCTGATATTTGAATCAGCTCAACAGAATAGATCGCAAGTATTGGAACTCCAGTAAACGCTGGATACGTGATTACACTAGATTAATTTTTACACAATTATTCAAATTGGTAAATCCTGGCCCGGACATTTTTCGTCCAATTGGAAAATTACAACTCATATAACTATTCATAACTTTAAAAATCGTATTTGAAGCCCTGAAGTACAACCAACCAGCAACAGCCCTGTCAATACTTAATCAGAAGCAGAATATAGAAGTTAATTTAAAGAAAGCGAAAATTATATGTCCTTTGAAAAAATAGCATGAGTTAAATCTTTTATCCGTGAATTAAATGAAATTATCACTAAAGAAAATAGAGTTTGCAATGACGTTTTATCATATAACATACTCATAATATGGTTTAGTATACTTAAAGAGTTTCAAAATGGATAATAATTCCTCTTCCATCCCTCCTTTTCTCCTCTCACCCAAATACCAAGAGTAATCAAATTTCGGATAAAGAAATGGACTTTCCCTAATTCCCGGATCAAGAGACAGAAATTTTGAAAACAAGACGTTAGTACAACCCTTTGTTATTTTATCCCTGATGAAGGTTACGTGTGTAGCTGAAAGTACTTTGAAGTAATTGACATTGGATAATGTTAATGTGTTTTAACATATTTTTATGATTTTAGCATCTTTTAAGTAATAAAGCACATTACCCTTCGTACCCTGTTGAAATTTTACTCAACGTTGATTAAAAACATTTCACACCAGAATTTGTTTTTGAAAATTATTTAACATATTTATTTAACGTAATTCTCTGGAACATTTATTTAACTTAAGTTATGAAAAAAAATCTGGTTCCAATCGAATAAAAAAAATATATAGAAGTGGGTCGAATCGACCCATTCAGGGTAGGAAGGTTAAGTGTAATTTTAATTTTTGGGGTTTTTTAAAGGTGGATTTTAGCATTGTACTCATTTATTTTCTTATTGTAATATTAAAGAAATAAAATTAGAAAGCGTCGGATTAAAATAAACTACAAATGCTTCGGAAATATTCGAGCGTGAAATTTCGACAATAATCTGTATCCATACTTGTATTTATGTCACAATACGTGCGGTAATAAGCTTAATCTATAAGCCTTCTTCAACCTTGTTTAAATCAACGAATCATATTTATAATATAAATGCATTTTTGAAATGTGATGTCAAATAGAGTAGTGATATGTAAGATTAAAAACCTATTTAGTAGGTAAAATCTCATATAGTTTTATATTTAAGTAATTTAATTTCATTAATGTAATTTAACTTTTGAATGGTTTTTCATTAATAACTACTTATGATTTTCATGTATTTATTATTGTGTCCAATTTCGACTGATTTTCGACTGATTTCAAGCAAAAAGTGTACATCAAACATGTATTACAAACATGTATTATCTTAATTTTGAAATCCCTTTTATCGCTTAGTTGTAAGCAAAAACAAAAGTAAAATGAAAAAATGCTACTTTTTTCGTTAGTTATAGCTTAGACATTCGTTATTTGACATATCTTAATTGTTTCGAAGATTTATTTCATAATTTATTTATTTTTATTCGCATTAATATTTCGTGCATTATATTCTGCGAGAGTATATACAGGCTTCCCACTGGTCCATTTTTTGAACACTACTATTTTATAACAATAACTTGATGGTAGGTTTCTATAACATTTGAAATAGAATATAATGCAAAATTTTCGTTTGAAAATACTGGTATTCAAAAGGAAGACCCATAACATACCTGCCAACTTTCAACTGAACTTCCGTACAATGTGAGTTAATTTGATCCAAGTTAAAGACGTTTCTAACCAGTAAATATATTTGAAAAAATAATATATATTTAGTTTCTTGTTCTTACGCGGAACCTATTTGATTGCATTTCTTTAAAAAAAATTCTGGTTTGAAACGTGTTTAACCTCAGTTAAATTAACCTGCATTCTACAGCTGTTTAGTGCAATATTGGCAGGTATGCCTATAAGTTGTCTGAATTATCAAACTAAAAAATTACACATGGAGAAATTTTTATATTTAATTCACGAAACAAAGGTTGTCTATCCTGCGGCCCGCGGGCTCCACTATTTTCACAAGAAATAATTCGCCTTATTAAATGACAAGCTCAATTAAACGGAACGTATATTTTTATTTGGAAACAGGAAAAAGTTTGTACAGTTCTGCACTATAATAAAACATTCAATCTAAGACGTGCATATAAATTTTATACAAAATGAACGAAATTTTCCGAGCTTTAAATGACAAAACTTTCTTATCCGCAGCATAAATGCATCTTGAAAAAATGAACGAGATGACATTAACCGGAGCCGTATTTAATTTTTTCACTCAGTGTTTCATAAAAATTTCCCTATCTTTAAAATTCAATAATTCATTAGCTACAGTACATATGAATGGTGCAGATGCAAAAGTCACATTATCCACTTTTTTAAGGTACTGAGTTATTCATATCACCGTGTTCGTCTTTTTAAGACGAATCGGACTGTAATAGTGATTTGGACCATAAAAAACATATTAAGGTTGAAAAAATGCTGAAAACCTCGGTTTGATGCATAACTCGCATTATCCAACAACTGTTTTGCAGCAAATCTCTCACACTCTCCAATTCAACCAATCAGGCTGGTACAGAAGTAAGAAGTAGTGTAAAATGCTGCACTAGTTTGATGACAGTGAAGAAGTTGAGCCATGTCTAATAGTAAAATTTTTGCACAAATTATTTTTAATAAATGTTTTTTGATTTTTGTTGTTTATTACCCTACAAAATAACATAATAACAAGAACGAAAAATCATGCGTCAAGCATAGATTATGTAGCACTTTCCAACGCTTCCAAAATAATTTTACAAAACATACCGTTTAATAAGCTAAAAGATAACATCTAAGTAAACAATTTGGAAAACGCATAACATATTTAAAAACATAATTTCAGGAATTTCCAACAGATACAATATTCGGAAAAATATCCGAATACTTTTATTCAGCCCTGTATATGATCTATATATTTGTATATGCTAGGATGCTAAATTTTAGTTTAGTTAGGAAACGCGTAGCACAGTTTAAAATTATCTTTCTGGAGTTTCTGTCAATAAATGGAAATGTGTTCGCGAACTTTTGTGCTGCCCTGTATAGGATCTACAGAATTTATACACACCACGTAATAGACAAAAAGCGAGTTAAAATTGAAATCGCGTTTAGTAACTTAAAACGCACTTCCAGGAATTATTGTTAACAGACAGTAGAGAATTCTTTTGTGTGTCCCTGTAAATGAACGATGACTGCTATACACACGATATTCTGTAGTAAGCCTCTTGTAATGCACCTCATATAAATTTCAATGCGTTTAAAATAGTGAAACATTATTTAAATAAAGCGCAGACGATTTTTCTCATTAGACGTAATTTAACGGAATTCTTTTGACTGTCCCTGTACAGTAAGTATAAGTGCTATGCACACCATATTCCATGTTAAGCTTCTTCTAATGCACCTTAGTGATATATATAAATTTCAATGCGTTTAAAAAAGTGAAACATTATTTAAATAAACCGCAAATGATTTTTTCCCATAGACCGCAATGTAACGGAATTCTTTTGAGTGTCCCTGTAATAAAACTATAAGTGCTACACACTTCCGTTGAAATAGGGAACATGCTATAGATAACGACAATAACATATAAAAATTGCAGAGCAATCCGAGCATATTTACGGGAGTTAGAGCACGGACAGACGGCAGACGGCCAGACGGCAGACGGCAGACGGCCATACGGCCAGACAAACCGAAGTCATAAGCACTTTTCAACTAGGTTGGAAAGTGCTAAAAACTAATGTTCAGATTTTTTTTTGTTCTTGTTGTTGTTGTTTTAAATTCATAAATATTTTGGTTTACAACTAACATTACCCATAAAAGCTTCCAGCAAAATTTACATTTTCCATATTTAAATTTAAGTTCTAGATTTACCACAATTATTACAGGTTTAGGACTGTGTGCAACTAGTTGTTATGGCACCAAATATATCACACAAAAAAATTGT
The DNA here is from genome assembly GCA_963931845.1 of Maratus michaelseni. Classification (NCBI taxonomy): domain Eukaryota; kingdom Metazoa; phylum Arthropoda; class Arachnida; order Araneae; family Salticidae; genus Maratus; species Maratus michaelseni. Next base: position 186,351,549 of record OZ007586.1, read on the forward strand.
GCCAATATATCCTGTTTATTAATAATAATCATTTTTTGCATTTTTTTAAAAAACTAGTTTATGTGGAGAGTGTGAATTTTGCATCTACACCCTTCATATAAGGATGATATAAGTGATATTTTTAAAGTTTATCTCAAGAATTCTATATTCTGTAATTTTAGTACTACAAATTTTAGTGACTAGATGGTACTACACTCTCTCAGTCTGTAAGAATGCTCAGACTAACTTCAAAACTAAAAAAGAATTGTTTTTCGTGTTTCAACCGCTAAATAAAATAAAGAATAAAAACTGGACGCTATTTGACAAAGCTTTACTTACATATTAGCTTCAGCATTCTTACAGGTTGATAGAAAACCTGGAATGGGAGAAGCGTCAAGAGAGGCAATAAATTCTGATTTGTCGAAAGTCTCCTTCTCCCGCCTCGGGCTATCACTGCAGTGCTATCATAGAAATTAACACAAGATGAAAACAGAGTTTTTAAATCCATTCTTCTATATTATTTTCATGTTTGTTAACATTTTTAATGTCGATTTTTAGGTTCAGAAATGTTTATATTATGGATATAAACAAACAAAAATGTCTAGAAAATTCGCAGTTTTCTTTAAAACATATTTTTTTCGCCTTAAGTTTCATTTTCATTCTGACAGCGCGAGCATTGATATTTCTTTCTTTAATTATATTTTAATATATATTAGAAAAACTTGAATTATTTTTGTTCTATAACCAAAGTCTATTTATAACTGCTTTAATTTTTGGTGGAATCGCATCCCAAATATTTTTTATTAGGTTTTTATTTGTCATCAGTATTCAAAATTGGCGTTGGCAAAGACTGATAAAGCGCCATCCCCTAATTCTCGTATGCACTTTTCTAGTTGTGTACAATAGAGATTACTGTCAAAAGAATATGGAGAGGTTGGAGCTGAAAATCTTTGCTTAGGGGGTCGCCTATGCATAGAAATTGTAACAAATTTGAATTTTTTCAACACTAACCCATAATTTTTGTATCTTATTTGGATTTGTCGGTACATCTTACCTTTGGCCACCAAATGAAAAGTCATTCGGTCCAGTAGTTTAAGAATTATGCAAGTTTAAAATTTGGAACTGCTAATGAAAAATTCATTTCCAATCGCGACGAAAGAGATTTAGAAGAACAAAACAGATCGCGACAAAACAGATTTAGAAGAACAAAACAGATCGTGACAAAACAGAAACGAGTAGTATTTTAAGCTTAACTCAGAACCAACTTGGAATGATCTGTAATTTTGGATTCGCATGTTTAAAGCTTCTAGAAATCGATTACTGTTACAAACTTCATAAGTTAAGTTTCGTATTTTTTCAAAAATTAGTTTCGAATATATGAGGACGTGAGTTTCAAAAATCGCCTTGTCCAAAATTTGAAAAATCGTGTTTTCTCTATCAATATATTCTATTGGTAAATCTACACTGAAAAAACACTACAATCCGCAGAAAAACTAATTTTAGCATGTATTTCTGGCGTTCTAAAATCTAAGTTTACATTGAAAACCAATGGAAGCTGTAAGAGGTTTTTCACGATTTCCTCGAATTTGATTTTTTGGATAAGGCGAGTTCGAAACTCACGTCTTCATAGATAGATTTTTAATTAATTTTCGAAAAAATATTAATTGCAACCTATAAATTTTGTAACAGCAATCGATTTTTAGAACTGCAAATATGCGAATCCAAATTTACAGATCATTTCGGCCAGTAGTTTTTCAGTTATGCTTAAAAATTTTCCAATGCGCTTTTCAATATGCTTAAAAATTTTGCAATGTGTTTTGCAACGATTAAAAATTAATGTAGCATTAGGATTTCGAAATTTTAAACTTGCATACTTCCGCAGAGGCGTAGCGTCAAGGGGGGCACGGACCCCTTTACTACCAGAATTTTTATATACTATATTTGGCCTTATTTAATTCATACCGTCCAAAGATTTAATAAGGCTAAATGTAGTATATAGTTATACTGGTAGTAAAATGATCGTGCCCCCCCCCCCCTGACGCTACGCCACTGTACTTCCGGAACTACCCATCCGAATAACTTATCGCTTGGTATCCGAAGATAAAATTTGCCGAAAAATCTTAATATGATATCGAAATTTTGTGTTACTGTAAAAAAAATTTCAAGTTTGTTAAAATTTCTATATGTGGATGACCCCCTAAACAAAATGTAAGTATAGCATTGATTAGTAGATGTTATTACTAATCGACTGGTAAGAGTCAGATTTTTGTTCGATGACTTGCGGTAGAATTAGTAGGGGTGGTGCTTTTTTTCTATTGTTGTTTGTTTGTTTGTTTTCCAGAACTGTATAGAATATACTTTTTAAAGAATACAGTTTTTCTACATTAGAGAAACTAGATGCCACTTTCGAAACAGAGATAATTAGGGTCGGTAAGGCTTTAAAAGTAGCCCCTGCAGCGTTTAGGAAAAGTTTAAGGTATATTATAGAGCAATTATTAACTAACAATATGCAATTAAAATTATTTAAAAAACGCTAAGCGTATACTAGTAGCATATAATGGGTGATAAAAATATTCAATATAAAAGGGAGATGCTACAGTAAAACTGTTTATCTATTTGCACTACAATAATATAATTTATTTATTGATATTATATTAATTTAATTTTATATAAGTATATGAAAAGCTAAAAAATAAATATAAAAAAGTATAATATAATAAACTTTACTTTTGTTGTGTACGAAAAGATTTTTTCAAATATGAACAAATTGAGGTACCAATTTAATTTTAATGTTGTGTAAGTCTTTATACCGCTAACATAAACATTTATCAAAATTCAAGTGGTATCTTCATTCTCTCTGTGTGCAAAAAAAAAAAAAAAAAAAAAAAGTGAACAAATAAGTAAAAATGTAAAAAACAACCAATTTTGGCAACATATATTTGTGAATTACAATGAACCAAAATATTATATAACATTAAATAAATACAAACAATTTTAAAGAACTACAATAAAAGATCTTTAGACAAATCTTTTGTGAAAGGGTCACTTTCATAGTCTTATGACCCTAATCCTTTCTGTCTTATAATAATGCTGAAAATAGAAATGCATTCTTTTAGTTTAATACAAAATATCTTACAGGGAGAATTATTTGAAAATATTTATATAATACATTTGAAATAAATAGACTATATTTTTGAAAAACTAACTGATACTATAGTTCTCTTTTTTATTCACAAATGTTCTTAATAAACTGAAACGAGTTTTTAAAGTTCTTTTTTTCTCAATTGGATAATCGGAAAACTATTGAAAATCTATTAATCTGATTTATTTAGTGTCCACTACGAACAACAAAAGGAACTAAAATAGATCTCAAACAAAAAGTTTTAAAAAATTAAAAAAAAAAAAGAAACCAAAAGTAAATTAGATTTTACTCGTTCTACTTTTCTATGGTTTTTTTACTACCTCATTCTTTGTTTTGTAGGCATATTTTTTTTTTATCTGGTATTTTTTTATACAAGAAATATTAATAAACTACACATACCATATTATTGTTACTAGTTTAAAAAAAAAACTTTTTTACAATAGTAATGTCTATTCATGGTTTTCGTTTGCATTGTTTTGCGCTATTGCATTAGAATACATATTTAAAAAAAGTGCTCTAATAAATTAAATTTGAAAAAAAAAAGATAATTTATAATTTAGACATACATCGTAAGTATTGCTTAGAAATATTTGGCTATTAGTTGTAAAATGTTGACATAATATGGAAATTGTTTTGAATTAAAACGTAAATATTTGAGAAATATTTAGATTAAATTAAAAGCATTTCCAATAAACTTTAAAATGCTTTTGCAGTATGATAATTAAATGCTATTACTAAGGAGTAAAAATATTAATTATAACACTGAATCGGTATTCGGTTAAGGTGGTTCTCAAATGACCTGCTCAACAATGCGAAACTTTCTGACACAATTTCAGACTCATTTTTAAACGCAAAGGCGTAAAATTGGCAGGCCTGACTGTTGAAGAGATTTGAAATCGAAATGAGTTTTCCATTTTTTGATAAATATTTTACTTATCGAGTTATAAGCGATTCGTGTCACGTGACAACTCTTTTTTTCCCTTGCTTGCTTCGGCGCGGCGAGAATTCGGTTCAAAACGTCGACTTGATAATATTTTCTGAAAGAGCATCTGCTTTTACCAAAAAAATGGAAAACGTTTTTCGATTACAGAGTTTCTGAATAAGAACATCTACGAATTTCATGCGTTTCCGAACAAAAATCACTTAAAACATATGTCATAAGTAGCCTATTTGGATTTGAGAACTGCCTTAATATAGATAGAAAAGAGCACAGCTACAGAGATAATACCTCAATAAGTTATATATCACGTGACCAAAATGAATGTTATGCCGGAGTCTGTTATACCTCGGATGTGACCGAAACATACTTCCAATTACAAAGTATATTTAAATGAATCATAAGTTTTAGATATGGTGTTTGTTTTACAAGTGACTGAATATGTATTAAAATACGGAATTTTTTTAACATCCTCCCTCTTTTCTTATGACTTATGTTTAAAAACACAATGCCCTGCGTCTAAGAAGGACATTTAAAATATATAGTTTTGTACGACTAAAACTTTCAGAGTTCCGATATTTTGAGTTTTATGAATTTTCCTTTTTTCTGGCACTAAAAACAAAATAAAAATGTGGTTTTAGGGCCGGAAAACGCCGAAAATTCATAAAACTCAAAGTATCATAATTCTGTAAGTTTTTGACTCAATAGAATGATGCACTGTTAAAATTTTGCAGCACACTGTCCAGTCATTCAGCCGTTTTTATAGAAAACGGTTACATAACCGTAATTTAACGTTCTTCTGACCATAATATGGCCAATAATATGGTCGAAATAGCGTTAATTACGGTTATGTAACTGCTTTCCATAAAAACGGTCGAATGACTGGACAGTTTGCTGCAAATTTTTAACAGTGTAGTTTTAATGGTCTTCTTACACGTAATTGTAAATATTTGCCAATCGTCCGCGATTTAAGAGATAATCGCCATAACATTAATTTTGAATCACTAGATGTATTGGTATCGTATAAATATTTTTCTGTGTAAATTTCTTTTAGCGTGAACAACGAAAAAAATATTTTTATTTTATTCTTTGACTAAAATCATTCAGTTATTCTAGGTCTTACATTATTTTTTCCTATTCAACACTGACAAATAAATTTACGTGAAGCATTTTTCATATAAACTAACATAAGTAAAAGTTTCAAATTTTTAATATATTTTAAAGCTTTATTAATAGTTACTGTTCATAAGATTTTCAATTTTATAGAATCTGCTGAATCAAAAAAATTACAAGAATTGAGCTTTATTTAGCTACGAATATTGAGAATATTTCACCGTTTTAAAATTTGAAAACTTTGCAATAAAGAAACGTTGACATTTTTCACTCCAGGCACTCACAATTTAAACTCGAAGTAGTAAAAGAAATTAAATTTAATTTTTACTGGAAAATGCAAATAAACAAATCATTTGAATTTTTTCATGTGGCAATTAATAGAGATTTCTTAATATTATTTAAAGTGTTCATTAAGTGAGTTTTATATTTCGTTTACAGTATAAATACACCAAGCATTTCTTTATTTTCCTTCTCTCTCTCTCTCTCTCTTTCTCTTTCCTTCCACTGGGGACATTCAGCATTTAAAATCAAAGCGCCTAAAAAAAAGAAAAAGAAATTAAATTGCATTTTTACTGGAAAGTTTAAATAAAAAAATATTTCTATTTTTAGAGGTAGAAATTATTAGAGATATCGTAATAATATATAAAATGTTCATTAAGCGAGATCGTAATAATATTTAAAATGTTCATTAAGTGAGTTTTATATTTCGTTTGCACTATAATTACACCAAGCATTTCTTTATTTTCTCACTCTCTTTCTTTTCCCTTTTGCTGGGGGCATTCAGAATTTAAAATCAAAGCGGCTAAGAGAAATTAAATTGTATTTTTACTGGAAAATCTTAATAAAAGATTTATCTATTAAGGTGGAAATTAATAGACATTTCGTAATATTATTTAAAATGTTTATTAAGTTTTATATTTCGTTTTCACTATAAATACACCAAGCATTTCTTTATTTTTCCTCTCTGTGTGTGTCTTTTTCCTTTCGCTGGGGACATTAAAAATTTAAAATCAAAGCGACTAAAATAAATTAGATTTCCTTTTTGCTGGACAATTGAAATAATTTTTTTTTTCTATTTTTTTTTTGGTAGAAATTATTAGAGGTTTCATAATACAATTTAAAATGTTCATTAAGTGAGATTTATAATTCGTTTACAGTATAAATAGACCAAGCATTTCTTTATTTTCTCCTTCTCTCTTTCTTTCTCTTTCCTTCCACTGGGGACATTTAGAATATAAAATCAAAGCGCCTAAAAAAATTAAATTGCATATTTACTGGCAAATTTAAATAAATAAATAAATAAATATATTAGTGGAAATTAATACAGATATCGTAATATATAACATGTGACAGTTATAACACATACCGTAACGTAATAGTTATAATACGTGGATCGCCACAGACTGTGACGAAATGGCTGTTTTTTTTTGGCAGACATTGACAAAATGGTTTTCAGCGTTTATCGAGTCGGTTCACAATTCCCAATTGCGGAAATGTTTATTAATTTTATACAAAGTGTTAATTTTATACATTTTTAATTCAAAAATATTAAATTTTAGCTAGTTTTTCAAGTTGAACGCCAAACTAAAATCACTAAACATGCCTGGGGAGCCACGGGGTTCTTTTTAGCACTTTTCAACCTAGTTGAAAAGTGCTTATGACTTCGGTTTGTCTGGCCGGATGGCCGGATGGCCGTCTGGCCGTCTGTCCGTGCTCTAACTGCCGTAAATATGCTCGGATTGCTCTGCAATTTTTATATGTTATTGTCCTTATCTATGGCACGTTCCCTCTTTCAACTGAAGTGTGTAGCACTTATAGTTTTCTTACAGGGACACTCAAAAGAATTCCGTTACATTGCGGTCTATGGGGAAAAATCATTTGCGGTTTATTTTAAAAATGTTTCACTATTGTAAACGCATTGAAATTTATATAGATCACTAAGATGCATTAGAAGAAGCTTAATATGGAATAGTAGGTGTATAGCACTTAGAGTTACTTTACAGGGACAGTCAAAATAATTCCGTTACATTACGTCTATGGAGAAAAATCGTCTGCGGCTTATTTAAATAATGTTCCACTATTTTAAACGCATTGAAGTTTATATATATTACTAAGGTGCATTAAAAGAGGCTTACTACAGAATAGTGTGTGTATAGCAGTCATCGTTCATTTACAGGGACACACAAAAGAATTCTCTACTGTCTGTTAACAATAATTCCTGGAAGTGCGTTTTAAGTTACTGAACGCGATTTTAATCTTAACTAGCTTTTTGTCTATTACGTGGTGTGTATAAATTCTGTAGATCCTATACAGGGCAGCACAAAAGTTCGCGAACACATTTCCGTTTATTGACAGAAACTCCAGAAGGAGAATTTAAACTGTGCTACGCGTTTCCTAACTAAACTAAAATTTAGCATCCTATGTATATATACAAATCTATAGATCATATACAGGGCTACATAAAAGTATTCGGATATTTTTCCGAATATTGTATATATTAAAAATTCCTGAAATTACGTTTTTAAATATGTTATGCGTTTTCCAAATTGTTTACTTAGATGTCATCTTTCAGCTTATTAAACGGTAATGATTTGTAAAATTATTTTAGAAGCGTTGGAAAGTGCTACATAATCTATGCTTGACGCATGATTTTTCGTTCTTGTTTAAAATAAATGATAATAAATTACCCATAGTCCCGTTTCATAGCAATAAATTGTCTTCAATGAAAATATTGGGGCACACCTGTTCATGTGTATGGCGCCCCGGAAAATACTACTGGCAAACATATTCGTGTGCCATGTTAGCCAACGTGTTAAAAATATTTATTGAGTTTTATATTTCTCATAATAAAAAGACAAAAAAAAAGCAAGGCTGGATCGAATATGAATGTATTTAGTTACACAACAATAACAACTAACAAAACATAGAACTTTACATGTATTTATAAACTTAGTTTGCGGACCTGACAGACAGCTAGCTGAAAGAACCAACCATATTTAAACGAATAAAATTAGATAAAACTGAAAACGAAAATAATAACAATTCAGAGCAATGCTATGGATACAATATTATAACAATTTCGTTCACACTGTAAATACACCGCGCATTTCTTTCTCTTTTTTCTATTCTCTATTTTTATCTTTTATCTTTTGCAAGTGTGCGCATAAATTTAAAGTTCAATTAAGAAACATACACGCACGCTTTTTCATCTAAAAGTTAAATTAAATAACCTCTAACTTCATATGAGCTCTAGAATTCAGAACATTTAGAAGTAAGAAGATAAAAGTCAATTATTTGATTAATAAAATTACGATTAAATACTACCCTATTGAAACAGTGAAACAACAAGTAAAGTCTTTAATCAAAGATTAATGATAATTTCTTTTCAATAGATTTCCATCGGAAATTTTGATGATTAACTACGATCAATGAACAAGTTTTTCATTTTTCATCTCGGAAGCGAACATGTAAAAAAATGTACCATTGAAATTATTTCCCCTCTATTAATCTATCATTGAACAATGACTTCATTCTGAATGATTTTCCGAGATACTATTCGCAATCATCAAATCCCCTTTAAGAAAAACAATGTTTGCATAAGATATTAACTCATATCCTTAATACCAATAATTTCCTTTACAATCAAATAGATGATTAGATTGTCAATGCTAGTAAGCGATGAAAAGGTATATGAATGTGCTAATTTCACGTAAAAATCGAATTACCGTACTCCGTTCATGAAAATTCAATATTAATTTCAGCTAATGAGCAATCTTGATACGCTTTTAATGGCTTCGTTTAAACAGATTTCATTGTACTAATAATTTTGTACTCCTAGATATTTCAATTATATTCATATTTTTCAGAGAAAAATTTTAAATTACGTGAAAATTTTCTATACCAGTTCGACAATGATTAATTTCATGCTAAAGTAATTTGCTAAAATTGTGTTTATATATCGATAAAGCAACAATTTTGTAGTTCACATGAATCAATATGCAGTTGTTAATTTCAGAAGATAACAAACATTGAACTACATTTAAAATATTATCTAAAATATTTATATACGCGAGAATTTGTCTAAAATAATTTTCTGACTAGTAAATACAGCATTCACTTGTTTTTCTTACAATATCCTAATTTAAAATTAACCTTATGTGGAACGTTCGTCTAAAAAGGTTTGTAACTTTAGTATTTCAACTGATATATATAAATCTATGAATTTTTATCTCATTTATCGCAATGCAGAAACTGCATTTAATGCCCTCAGTGTTTGGGAAACCATTATTTCAATGTTTCGTTGGCAACAGGCATGATCTGAATGCTTTTCCTTGTGATGGAAGTCCCTTTTGGTGAGTATGTACTGTATCTTTTTTGTTACTTTTCTATAATTTTTTTTGTTTATAATGTTTAATGAATTCGCTAGTTTTATGTATATATATATATATATATATATATATTGCCATTCATTCCCTCTGTTTGGTTGTGTTCATGTGTGGTTCATGTGGTGCACAGGTTATCTTTTTTAATCCAAATGGATTATGTACTTTATGACTCTATTTCAAGTTTTATAAGTATATTATTGGTATGGTTTCTTTCCTTTTTAATATTGTATTTAATTTTTATTTTTTCACAGGTGTGATTCATTGTTTATGAGTGGTAGTCCCAAAATCATATTCTTTAGCAATGCTATGGCTAATATGATAATAAAACCACTCATTTTATTTTTGGTATTTAGGCATTTGAGACTTGATAATTCTGTCTAAATTCCACGAATTTCATTTCATTCATTCAATTTCATTTATTCAATTTTTAATTTAATTTCTTCTTCTTTTAAATAAGTTTTTGGTATCTATATTCAGTGTGTTGGAGAATACTTTCATTGTCAACTAATTATTACATACTTAATCATTATTTCATAGTTTAAGTTGGTGTTATGGTAATGTTTCATTTATGGTTATATATATATATATATATTATTATTATTATTATTGTTATTTTCAATTGTCTGCATGGTCATTGGAAGGTATCAGGACTGAATAGCAGATATTTTGAGAAAAATGTCTTTTCCGGTGATAGAAATATCTCACTTTGATATGTATGATAAACTCAGCCCCTTCATAACGTGTTTAGTGGTACATAGGTGCCCATTCCTATGCACTAAGCTTTTTCTTTCCCATTTCATCTGTAAAATCTTTCATGAACTTTTGTTTTTGTTTTTCTCAATAAAAATGATTTGGAATAAATGAATAATTTCATTTACAAAACTTACTTAGTTGATAGAACACACCTAGATAATCATTTTTAACACTTTCCAACCTACTTGAAAAGTGTTTATGACTTCGGTTTGTCTGCCGTCTGCCGTCTGCCGTATGGCCGTCTGGCCGTCTGGCCGTGCTCTAACTCCCGTAAATAGGCTCGGATTGCTCTGCAATTTTTATATGTTATTTTTGTTATCTATAGCATGTTCCCTATTTCAACGTAAGTGTGTAGCACTTATAGTTTTTTTACAGGGACACTCAAAAGAATTCCGTTACATTACGATCTATGGGGAAAATCATTTGCGGTTTATTTTAATGATGTTACGCAATTTCAAACAGATTGTAATTGATATATATCACTAAGGTGCATTACAAGAAGCTTAATATGGAATAGGGTGCGCATAGCACTTATAGTTACTTCACAGGGACAGTCAAAAGAATTCCGTTACATTACGTCTATGGAGAAAAATCGTCTGCGGTTTATTTAAATAATGCTTCACAATTTTAAACGCATTGAAATTTATATATATCACTAAGGTGCATTACAAGAGGCTTACTACAGAATAGTGTGTGTATAGCAGTCATCGTTCATTTACAGGGACACACAAAAGAATTCTCTACTGTCTGTTAACAATAATTTCTGGAAGTGCGTATTAAGTTACTGAACACCGATTTTAAATTTAACTCACTTTTTGTCTATTACGTGGTGTGTATAAATTCTGTAGATCCTATACAGGGAAGCACAAAAGTTCGCGAACACATTTCCGTTTATTGACAGAAACTCCAGAAGGAGAATTTTAAACTGTGCTACGCGTTTCTTTACTGAACTAAAATTTAGCATCTTATGTAGTATATATACAAATTTATATATCATGTACAGGCCTGAATAAAAGTATTCGGATATTTTTCTGAATATTGTATATGTTGGAAATTCCTGAAATTGTGTTTTTAAATATGTTATGCGTTTTCCAAATTGTTTACTTAGATGTTATCTTTCAGCTTATTAAACGGTATGATTTGTAAAATTATTTTGGAAGCGTTGGAAAGTGTTAGATAATCTATGCTTGACGCATGATTTTTCGTTCTTGTTAACTTTACAATTCGTGGTCGTACCTTAAGAATCAAGACTGTAGACGGCGCAATTTGATTATGGATGGCTACTTTTTTATAACAGCAAGCAAATATTTAATAAAATTTATTTATATAATGTCATTCCCTAAAAATATGCTGATATGAAACCAAAACACAAAAAAAATGTACAAAGTAACTTTTTTTAGAACTATTGAAGGGAGTTCACAAGAGCAGTCAGTCTTTACTGACTCTTCTGGGTAACACTTATAATTGCTCTTGATGTGTGTTTACAAAAATGTGTCGTCACCTACAAATCCTATTATCATCGAGGCAGACGAAAGAACAGGCTGCCGCGCTACATTTCACATTCGTCTCCCTTCAGATCGCTAGAGTCACGTGATGCTCTTTTCGGGCACCTGTATTCGTGTTTTTCCAGGGCCTGCGTCCCGAAAAGAGCATAAAAAATTTTCCACGTATAAAGTATTGCGGTAGCCTGCCTTTTTCTTCAGCCTCATATTATAATCGAGGCTAACGAAAAAGACAGACTGACGTGGTGCCTTATACGTGTCTCTTTTTTAGACAGCTTGAGTCACGTGATGTTCGAATGTACGAATGCAAGTGCACGAAAAGATAATCACGTGACTCTAGCGGTCTAATGAGAAAGTTAGTGCGCAGCCTGTCTTTTCGTTAGCCTCGATTATCATTATGTGACGTCGAAAATCAGCCGAAAAACACTTTGACATATTTGACCAATGCACTTTGATGTTTATATTCCCCATTGTGGGGACAAATCACAGGTAATTCAAAATTATTTTACACTCTTATTAGATCATTATTTGACAATGTAAGGTAAGCGTTCGTATATTGCAAAAATCTACCTGGATGACTCGTGTATTGCCCCTGAAGCAAATTTTATGTGCAAGAAAGGTAATCTGTCCAATCAATTCCTCAAGTTCTAGTATTAAGTAACTGTGCGGGTGAAAAAAAAAAATTCAAAAACCTCCGTTTCTGGGTGGTACAATGCTACTTTTCCACTAATCGTTTTCAGATGTAGGAAATATGTGTTCTATACCTACAAAACTGTCCACCTTCCCCTGGGTGTATATATAGGGTATATGATGGCATCAAATAAACCTTGGAGGTCACAAATGGACGGTTGCTATGCTGTGATAACAAACAGGGAAGTTGTAATTGGCGACTGAGAGTACAATGAAGATCACCTACAATGATTACTATGATTGTCGTATCAGCTGATTACGACTTCCCTATATTCCATTTCTTTGTTCTAGTAAAATATAACTCGTGTTGTAATGTTCCTTATTTGATGACTACTTATAAGAGGGTCAGTACAGGAGTCAGTACTTCGAGATTCAGTACAGGAGTCAGAATATTTGTGGAGACACAAGGAGCTTACTCTTTTCATCTCATTACCATTTCGATATCGCATATGAAATCAAAACGACGACGTAATGAAGAGAGAGCAAGGTGGATTTTCATTCTTCTCCGCCTTTGCGTAACGTCGTGTTGGCGTCATATACGATATTTAATACATGAAGAGATGAAAATAGTAAGTACCCAAGACATAAAATTTTTCAAAGAATATTTTAACATGTGGAAATGTATTAGCATGTAGAGATGCAAAAAAAACTTTGAATATAACGTTCTGAATAAAAAACGGATAAAAATTTTCGTTGCTGTTCACTCGTAGTGGCTCGCTCTACTTCTATAGCCCAAAAAATTCACTTTCACTTTCTATATCAATTTCTAACTAATACAATAAAGAAAAATCATGCGTTAAGCATACATTATGAAGCACTTTCCAACGATTTCAGAATACATTAACAAAATTTCGCCGTTTAATAAGGCAAAGAAGATATCTAAGTAAACATTTTAGAAAACGCATAACACATTTAAAACCGGATTTCAAAAATTACCGTCCATAGCCGGATAGGGACTCCAATTCCTTTGTGCAGCCCTGTATATGATATATAGATTTGTATGTATTCTAAATAGTATGCTAAAATTTTGTTTAGTAAGAAAACGTATTCCATAGTTCAAAATTCAACTTCAGCAATTTCTACCAATACACGGAAACGTACTTAAATTCTTTTGTACAGCCCTGTATATTACCTACAAATTTTTATACATGCAAATATTAAGCTAAAATTTAATTCAGGCAAAACACGCTTAACCCTTTCAGAGGCAAATTACTTATGTTTCTAAAACTTGATTCGAAAGTCCCGGTGTCATTGTGGCGTTTGGGAATTAAAATTAAGTGGGATATATTATATCCCATCGCCCTTCAAAGGGTTAAAACTACTGAAATCCCACTTCCATGAGTTAATATTCATAGACGATCATGTATCCAGTTCTTTGCATAGCCCTGTATATGATTTTATTTAGATTCTATAATCATCTGTTAGTATACTAAATATGGTTGATCTTGAAAATGCAAAAATTAAATTAAAAAACACCTTTAAGCAAATCGTGCTCATCCTCAGTATTGCTTACGAATTCTTTTGTGTAGCCCTGTATATTAGTACATATAGAATTTATACACACCACGTAGTATGCAAAAATGTAGCTGTCGGATTCCACTTCTCCGTCCACACAACTTCGAAATAAATCCGGTCTGATATGCTGCCACCACCGATATGAATACGTGATATCGGGCACGATATTTGATGTATATTCAAGAAAAACCTAACTCTTTCAATTAAGTTAAAGTAACAATTTATTAACAATATTTACACTTAAACTCGGATGTAAATTATCCGGTTTAACACTAAATCAAAACAATTACAGAAAACGCTCTACGTGTACCGTTAGACTACGTCAATTCATTCCGCACTGAGATTTCTATTCATCTCACACCCGCTCTCTCTTTATTTCGAGAGATACCGTTAAACACACGTGGCTCAGATCGTCAACTCCCAACGACCTTACAGCTTCACTCCCACGTTCCAACTAACTTCACCTCTGGTCATTCCCCAGCCCACCCGCTCTCTCTCTACGGGGCTGCTGTTTTATTTCCAAGGGTCGCTTGACAACCGTTCCTCCCTCTTGACTGATCTGTCTTCCTAAATAAAAGGGTGCACTATCTTTCTTATCTATCAAAGACCACATTGCAATGGAAATACCTCTTTCATTATGTCCAACTCGCTACCCTCCGGATTAAAATTTTTCTTAAACCAGACTCTAACGGTACACAATAGATACAGATACAATACGCTAATCCCTTAAGAATAGCTTTCAACTCTTGCAGCTGTGAGAGAAACCTGACAGTAGCAAAACTTAAAAATTCATTCCATAACTGAAAATGTGCTTTCAGCATTCACCCCTAATAGATAATACTTCGGATATATATATATCTTATGTATAGAGCTTACAGTTCGTTTACAGGGGCTTTCAAAAGATTTCTATAAAACTACCTATAAAACTGTATCCGTTTTCTTGTATCCCTGTAAATGAACGATAATTGCTATGCACATCATATTCTACAACAAGCATCTTGTAGTAAACCTCAGTAATGTATATCAATTTCATCATCTTTAAAATAGTGCAATGTTGCTAAAATACACTACAAACAGTTTTTCCCCGTAGACAATTATATAACCAAATTATTTTGTGTGACCCTGTAAATGAATGATAAATGCTTTTGCACCCCATATTCTACAGAAGGCATGTCTTAATGCGCGACAGAATTTCATATCAATCTCATTATATTTGCAGCAGTGTAACATCATTAAATTGCACCGCAAACGATTTTTCCCCATAGACCATAACATAAAGGAAATCTTTTGAAAGCCCCTGTAACCGAACTGTAAGCTCTATACATAACATATTAACCATCTTCTAGTGCACCTCAATAATTCATATAAATTTCATTATGTTTGAAATAGTGTAACACCATTAAAATACACCGCAAATGATTTTTCCCTGTAGACCATAATGTAATGTAACATATTTGAGTGTCCCTGTAAATGAACTATAGATGCTATACACTTCATTTTCAATACTGATGGTGCCATTATAAACCTCAATAACGTATTATATCAATTACATAGCAATCATATTTACGCGAGTTAGAGCACGGAGAGACAGACGGACAGACAAATCGAATTCATAAACACTTTTCCACTATGTTGGAGAAATGGGAATTTTGTGTGTTTAAAAAGTACTTTAAGCGGCAAAAAGAAATTTCAAAATTTTGAACCGTTCAAACCGTTTTGATCGTTGTGATCGATCAAATCGTTCAACCGTTCTTTAGTGTTACACCTTAATGAAATTTCAGTAACTCCAAATTGGTTGCTTGTGTTTTTGAGTAGACAACAGAAAATCTTCGATAGCACGTGAATCATAACAGAGCAATAAAAAAGATATTCCATGAACAAGCATTTTTATGATATATTTTTATTATTATTATTATTTTGCATCTTATATGCTTGAAGCAATAGAGGCCATGCTAGTAAAAGCTATTGTGTTTATTTCAATAGTCAATATCACCTTAATCTTCCGTACGTCGCGCTCGATCTGTCAGATGCCAACCCTACTTTTTTATGGTTATTTCTCTTTCCCTCTACCTTTTTATAAATCCCTCCAACTGACTGATCAGCGCATATACGACCTTGAACCAGCACGGGTCTCCAGCTGAGCTCCAATTTAGCGCTTGCACCTCGTAGATGCGGCGCGACTAATTTTGTTCAGGAAAGACTAAACGAAGGCTACACTTACATTTATGATTTAAGCTTGTAACGTCTCCTTAACACATAAGAAGTGCCTCTAATAGTTCTTACTTTGCTCCTTCTTTTCAGTTGCAAGTAATTGAGTTTCTGTAATAATGAATTCACACTAGAATTTTCGAAAAGTTTTCTTAGAAAATAAGGAAATGCAACTTTAAAGCCCCTTGTTTTTTTTTTACCAATTTATAAAAGTGAAAATTTATTCAAAAATTCTGGTATAAATCTTGATTAAAATTAAGTAGGATGAAATATGGGATGTCCGGGACGAAACGATCTAATTTAAACAGTCTGTAATACAACGTGTAATCGTTGCATTAAGAAGAATAAAACAACATTGGATACACATAGTTATGACGTTTTGTTTGTGTAATCACACCACTTCTACATGTGTCCCACGAGTGGCACAGAGGATGTGTAAGGAGGATGGTCTCATAATTGGACCACCCCTCCCAATCCATGTTTGTGGGAAATCGGCAGTTCCGGACTCCCAAATGCAAGTGTGGAGGTGCTCCATCCGGCCAATGTGCTGCATACCACCACACGGTTTGCGCTTTTTCAGAATTCGTTGTCATTTTTCAGTATTCAATTTTTCCGATTTTCCTCACCTGAAATAGAAATCATTGCTATTACATATGTAAATTTCCACATCTAAGCTACCACGTGCCACCTAACAAAATTGTCTTGGTTGTTTATTATCTTCAGTATAAGTGTTTAAAATTAAGGCGTTTCGTCTCGTAAAATTAAGGCGTTTCGTCAGTATGCCTCACTTCGAGGGATTAATATTTCAGATTTCCTTTCCGATTTCAATGTCGCCCCACCAGTGGCTGAGAGGTTCTGTTCTCAAAGCTGGTAGAAGGGAGGTGCTGGGTTCAAACTTCTGTCACGCTCGTCGACCTAGTCGTTCAGAATTTTCCGTTGTTTTCTTCGAACCTTGCCGTAAATGCTGGTTAGGATCCCTTATAAAGACCCCCACGGAGGGCACTCCCCCCCCTAGTGCCTATATCCCTCGTGCAGATAATCGGCCGTCATAAAATCAACCAACATATTTAGATGTCTATGTCATCTTTTTAATTTTATAACTATTTTTTTCTCTAACTTGCTCTCGTCGTTGAATAAGTTTCAATTTCAATAAGCTGCTGATTCAATATAATTATTAATGCAATGCAATATTTGCATAATTTGTTTATTTTATAATAAATCATGGTTACACACATTAAAAAATACATCCATAAGATGAATGATAACAATTGTCGTAGCCGAATAAAGAATGTGGGCTTTTCTTAAAAAGTTTTCATTATTGGAATTTATGCAGTATTTAAGCAACGAAATCCTTAACTAATAGAGTTTTCTGATACGTTTATGTGTCCTACCGCATTTCAATTAAAATTGCATAAAAATGTTACAGTGCAATAATAAAATATTGCTATTCATATTACGTTTATATTTTATTAATTACATAGTTATGAAACATAAATTTATTTATTCTGTTCTGAGAATGTGTGCTCATTTAAACTCATTTTTATTACTGCGAAATTACCCCACATTGTTTCTTTAAATAAATACTTCAATCAATCATATGACTTTTAGAAACATCTGTCATCCGCATATGACGCTAAATAAATGGAGTTTAAATTCTTTGAGCTAAACTGACAATTACATAATAGTTTTGTTTTATTATCTTAAAGTTTTGTTCAAAAGTATTTGCCTTTTAGAAAATTTACATTTCTAGGAATAATATTTTATTTATTTGAATTTAAATTTTTAAAGTTTTCTACGGCATTACTTATTACCTGTCCTGTAAAAAATCAACTGTAAAAGAGTCATTATTTGCGTCTTAATAAAGTGACTCGATTGCGATTTTTTACAGTGTAAGAAAAAGTAACTATATCTGCATTATTTCACAATTGTTAAGCCATAACCAGTTCTAAATTTCCTGCACAGTTGAGTAGATTCAAAAAAGTGTTGGAGTACTTTTATTTATTTTGAAAACTTGGAAATTTTTTTAATTTAAATTTTAAAATTGTAAACAATTTGATATAATTCATGAACCGCTTGCCCGATTTCAGTACTTTTTTCACTTTTGTGTACAGAAAAGGTTTCTTGTTAATTTGTCTTCAGGATTTATAAAAGTATTACTTACAAGATTTATAATAAATTTAAAAGTAAAAAAAGAGGATTTTCGAGACTGATTTTTTACTTCGAGGAGTATAATTTCAACATTTTCACATCAAATTAAAAATCTTGAAGACAATTTACTAAAAACATGACATACAAACTGTGTTAAAAAATTCATACACATATATTGCAAGAAAGCGTAGATATATCTTTTTAAACACGACCAATTATGAAAAAAATCCATTCCCAGATAAATACACTCAAAGTTTTAGTTACAGGCAGCCAAAATCTAACAGTACAACACAAAAATTGTTATATCTCCTGATGTGTAATCATTATAGAAATACGCGGTTTGTTTTATTTAATTTATTGAACTTTGTAGCAAAAAAAAATACATTTTTTCTTAGAATTTTGACCCTCGGACCTCCTTAATCCTTTCAGGGGCAAAGTACTTCTATTGTTAAAATGTTGAAATTATTAAATGACACCAGAATTTGCGAAAAAATTTATTTGAAAATAAGTAAAAGCCTTTCTTCAAAATAACATTCTAAATGAAAAAAATTACTACAGAACACTCTTGCCATTATGGAATTTGGGGATTAAAATTAAGTTGTATAAAAATTTACCACAGCTCTTCAAGTGGTTAAACCCTTTTTAGAGCAATTTTCTATTTTTAACACTTTCCAACATAGTTGAAAAGTGTTTGTGAATTCGGTTTGTCTGTCTGTGTGCTTGTCCTTGCTCTAACTCACGTAAATAAAGTCGATTGTCATGCAATTTATATATGATATTGAGATTTACTATGGCATGTTCGGAATTAAAAATGAAGTGTGTAGCACTTATAGTTTTTTTACAGAACACTCAAAAGAATACATTACATTACGGTCTATGGGGGGAAAAAATCATTTGCGGTTTATTTTAACACTATTACACAATTTCAAACATATTGAAATTGATATGTATCACTCAGGTGCACTAGAAGAGGCTTACTATAGAATATGGTGTGCATAGCACTTATAGTTCCTTTACAGGGGCACTCAAAAGAATTCCGTTACATTACGGTATATGGAGAATATTCGTTTGGGGTTCATTTTAATGTTCCACAATTTCAAACATATTGAAATTCATATAGTATATCACTAAACATACAAGAGGCTTACTATAAAATATTTTGTGTATAGCATTCATCGTTTATTTACAGGGAAACACAAAAGAATTCGGTACTGTATGTTAACAATAATTCCTGGAAGTGCGTTTTCAGTTGCTGAACGCGTTTTTGAATTTAACTCATTTTCTATCTATTACTTGTTGTGTATAAATTTTATGGATCATATACAGGGCAGCACAAAAGTCCTCGAGGACATTTCCGTTTATTGACGGAAATTCCATAAGGGAGATTTTAAACTGTGCTACGCTTTTCCTAACTGAGCTAAAATGTAGCATTCTATATAGTGTATATACAAATCTACAGATCATATACAGGGGTGCACAAAATAATTCGGACATTTTTCCGAATATTGTTGGTAATTCCTGAAATTTGGTTTTTAAATATGTTGTACGTTTTTTAAATTGTTTACTTAGATATCATCTTTCACCTTATTAAACGGTAAAGATCTGTAAAATTATTTTTAAAGTGCTGGAAAGTGTTACATAATCTATGCTTGACGCATGATTTTTCGTTCATTTTTAACACTTTCCAACCTAGTTGAAAAGTGTTTATGACTTCGGTTTGTCTGCCGTCTGCCGTCTGTCCGTCTGCCCGTGCTCTAACTCCCGTAAATATGCTTCGATTGTCCTGAAGTATTTGTATGTTATTGTAGTTTACTATAGCATGTTCCCTATTTCAACAGAAGTGTGTAGCACTTATAGTTTTTTACAGGGACAATCAAAAGTATTCCGTTACATTACAGTCAATGGGAAATAATCATTTCAAGTGCATATTGATGACGCTACGTCATTTAAAACATAATGAAATTGATATATAATTATGAAGCGCATTAAAACATGCTTTTTGTAGAATATGGGTTGCAAAGCATTTATTATTCATTTACAGGGTCAAACAAAAGAATTCTGTTACACACCGTTCTATGGGGAAAATCGTTTGTAGTGTAATTTAGTGATATTTCACTATTTGAAACACAATGATTATATGCATTACTGAGGTGCACTATAAATTGCTCTCTTGTGTTCATTGCGTTTATTTACAGGGACACACAAAATATATTGGTTAGAGTACATGTGCGATATTTACAGTGAATGTGTGATAAGTGTGTTTTCAACTTTGGTTTGCGTTTTTATGTTTAACTATTTTTTTTCATAGTACGTGTGTGTTTATAAACTCGGTTGATCATATACAGGGCTACACAAGGGCATTCGTAAGTATTACTGACTATGGGAGTGAATTGCTTAATGGTAGTTTTTAATTGTGTTTACGCATTTTCCTGCTGAACTACTAATAGAAGTTTGTGGAATATAAATAAATTCATATACAGGGCTAAGCAAAGTTAAAGATACATTGTCGTTTACGGTTGGTTTGCTACGAGTGAGTTTTAAGTTCCCTTTTAGCTTAATATGTTGTGTGTACAAAGGGGTTCAGATAATATACAGGGCTGTACAAAAGATTTCGAGTGCATTTCCATCGATTGACGAAAATTGCTAAATGTGAATAACTATTCTTACTATTCTATCTGAACTAAATTTTATCATACTATATATCCACATCTATTGTTCATATACAGGGCTGCACAAAATAATTCGACTACTTTTTTGACACGGGAAGGTAATTTCGAAAACTGTATTTTTCAATGTGTTATATGTTTTCTAAACTGTTTACTTACATATCTTCTTTCACCATATTTAACGGTGAAGTTTCGTTACAGTTTTCTGGCTGTGTTGGAAAGTGTTTCATAATCTATGCTTGACGCATGATTTTTCGTTCTTGTTTTTTCTTTTGAACACTTTCTAAATGAGACGATCGTCTCTACTTGCGACAGGGTTTAACCTTTTGTGACGAGCGTCACGTATACGTGACTCATAAAGTGTCCAGAATCCTTCATTATTTCTACCAGTAAATTTTAATTGAAAATTTTGCCTTAGTTCACCACTGCGCTTGAATTCAGCAAAAATTTCTATTTATAAAAACATGCGACAAAAGATTAAAAATTCTGTTAAGAACGTTTGTCACAAAGGCGTTAAGTAATTATTTTATTTTCAGTTGCTGAGGTACCAAGGATTTCGGAATTTGAGTACGACTATTTCCGAATACTAATCTTCGTCTTATTTAATCACAGACTTTATGCACAAAATAAGCCGAGTATTAGTGTTAGGAAATATTGGCATTCATAATATGTAATCCTTGGTACATATATGAATGAGAATGAAGCAGGGAAATTGTTTACTTCGTTCGTAGTTTATTTTTGCCTTGGATATTTACATAAATGCAAACTTTAAATAAAATTTTCTCTATATTCATATTATACGACCTTCCATTCGCAAAAAATGCTAAGAGATATTTTAAGAGGAAGGGAGATGTTGGGGGTAAGATAAGGGTTCTTTGTTGCTTACTTTGCTTACTTTTCTTTTTGTGTAAATTTTAAAGCGTTATAAAAATTCAGTTATATGACATTTAAAATCTAGCACTCCATATTAACCATCATAAAATAGTATAGGCCAGAGGTCATCTACCTTCGTAGTATATGACCGCACTTTAATTTTATAAACATCTTTTAGAGTACAACCACCTCCCCCCTCCCTCCATAGACGCACATAAGTTATTTATATAAGCATACTGGATGCACATAGCATAAGCATACACTATCTCGTATATGAATGGTTTGTACAGTCGCGGCTCAAAAAACAAAATTTAACCCTCATATTTTTTCATCATTAAATTATCTCCGAAATGCGTAGCTGACGAAAACTTGGAGTTGACTAATTTTTTACTTATATCGTAAGCTGAGACACATATTATAGATACTCAGGGCATAATAATGAGAATTTGTGGCTCGGTCATTGTTTTCTTCAAGCGCAAGACCATAAGGGGTGACTTCCCTTTGCTCAGTATTAAAATTGAACAACCAAGGTAGCATCGAGTCTAGCAACCCAATTTTACCCGAACCCGATCTAACCCACGGTTTGGGTCATGTCGTGTTGACGCTAATTTATTTTGTTGCCGGTCGGATTCGAGTAGTGTTGACTTTAAATGTTTCGGTTACGAGTTAGGTTTTGACTCTTTTGGGTCGGGTTCTGGTTGACCCGATTTTTTAAAAGAAAGTCCTGAATATTTTTAAATGAAATATATATATATATATATATATATATATGAATATTAATGAGTGTATGTGTGTTCATTTTTATCTAAAAAATTCAAAATTGATATTAGAGCTATAATTGTAGAGCATTATTCCATAATTGTATTAAAATATGGATTATTTTTCTTTCATTTCGGCTTCAGATTCACATATTTCAGGTTCAGGTAAGGGTTTCGGGTGAACGAATTTTTCTGCCTTGTCGTGTCGGTTTTCGAGCTGATTTTAAGCAGAAATTTCGGGTTCGGGTCGGTTTAGGACTCTAAGCTAAAGGAGGAAGTCATTCTCACTAATTTCATTTACCACGAGTTCAGATGTATTTATATATCATTATTTAAGATGAAACTTAAAAAGCTTCCTGGGCGAAAAAAAAGTTGTTTCCTTTGAAATAAATGACGAAATTTTACTTGAAAACAATTTAAATGTTGCATGTTTACAAATAAATAGCTTTCTTTTAAGATTAAGTATTTATTTTATTTTTATTTTTATTAATAAAATAACGCTATAAACGTTAAAACGCTAATGTTCCAATTTAAATTGCATAATCGGGAGTATTCTGTACTGATAAAACCACGCAAGAAATTAATTCTGATATTTGTATAGTTCATCTCTGAAAACTACTAAATTATGAGTTCTCAATATTTTATGTTATTTTTTTTTTTTAATTATGTCAATCTCTGATAAACTTGTGTTATTCTAATAGCATAATCATTTAAAATTCCAAAGCGAAAATTCTTGTTGTATTAAATGCTAGTAAAAAGTGTGTAAAATTATATGTGAAAATTTCCTTCTTTTAATTGCAAAATGGCGTAAAATAAAAAGTTTATAAAGAGTAAAATAAGTTTTAATAGACTGTTGACATGTTTCGACTCCATCGGAACCATTCTCAAAACAAATAAGAATATTCTATAATTGCACGGTCTATGAAGTTATTATTTGAAATGCAATCATTTAATTTTTCACGTACTTTTTTCAAATTCTTTACGTTATTTTTTATTTTTACTTGGATGTTTATTTACATATTTGTAACCATGGAGCAACTCGAGCCACAATTTTCGTAAGTTAAAGGATGCTGCATCGTTACATATTGTGTTTTTACGTGTTACAATCTTTATGGTTTCTCTTATAATGGATGGCTACACTGTAAAAAATGACCAATGTTTCTTATTTTATGAAAATATACTATAACCACGAACGAAAATATAATATTGTCTTCTGAGTTATCCGAAATTCCGAATAGCGTGTTCCATTGTCTTTTGAATCCCCAGAAACCAATATATTTCCAAAATTTAAAGAATTATTTATAAAAACAAAGTATTTTTCGCTGTCCGTATTTTTTAGAAACGTTCCTGAAGGGTGTTTATAGTGTATTAATTAGTGTCCTCAGCCTGGAATACCTGTTTTTCGAATGCTATCAATTCTCAAGTAAACATTTTCATGCTCAAAAAATATGTTTAACAGACAAACATGCAAATTAACAGCGTTAACAATAACAGTAAAATTAAGATTATTTCAGGGATGAGATTTCTCCGCTTTTTTGCATACCAGTATAATCTTACAGAAAATGAGATTTTATTTAATCGGAACATTCTGCGGTTTAACAGGACAACGTTTTCTCTAAGATTATACTGGTATGCAAAAAAGCGGAGAAATCTCATCCCTGGATTATTTCTTTACTCTTTCATGTATAAATTAACTTATGCGGCTGAAAACGTTTACTTGAGAATTGATGACATTCGAAAAACAGGTATTCCAGGCTGAGGACTTTAATTAATATGCTATAAAAACCCTTCGGAAACGTTTATGAAAAATACGGACAGCGAAAAATGCTTTGTTTTTATATATAATTCTTTAAATTTTGAAAATGTATTGGTTTCTGGGAATTTAAAAGACAATGGAACACGCTATTGTGAATTTCGGATAACTCAGAAGATTATATTATATTTTCGTTCGTGGTTATAGTAAATTTTCATAAAATAAGAAACATTGGTCATTTTTTTACAGTGTAGTATAGATTGGAGAGAAAAATTATCTTACTTTCATTGAAACATATTTGGATGGTATCTTCTTGCCAGGGCTGTAGTTTTTCTATTATACTTAATATCAGCTATATGCTCCTTTTTTCTATAATTAAATTTCCCGAATTCCAATTAATTAATTCGTGCCATTATACTGTAATTTCCGGCGTATAATCCGTGGATCAGACAATTCTGTTTCAACCAAGAAATTTTATTCAATAATTGTAGTCAAATATTTACAGCGATCTAGTAAGTTACATTTTATAAAATAAAATTTCTGGGTCGAAACATGATTGTTTGATCCGCGGATTATACGCCAGAAATTACGGTAATTTGTTATATTTTTTAATGTGAAAAAAAACTGTATGTAAAATTTAAAACAGTGGCTTTTTTTTAACTAAATTAAAAAACATGAAACATGAAACATGTATTTTGACATTTTCTTTTCCGGATTTTTTTTTAAATTCTATATTAAAATGTGGTATTTCTTAATCATATCCTTTTTAAATTAAAAATACGTACGTGGTACTTAAAAATATTTGCTTAAAATATATACATAATGTTCTGCGCCCTTAAATTGCAACGAAAATGAACGCATACGGGGCCAGCTTGAACTTCCCTAAATCTAAAGAAAACTACCACTGGCGCAGACTTCGCGAAGCGAAAGTGGGCCCCAGTAATTTTGAAAAAAAATTTTGCCCTATTTCATCATTATGAGATAAAAAAAAAAAAAAATAAGAGACTAATAATAATTGAGACAAAAAATAATAATTTAAAATTAATGGCGAAAGTTTTTCTGATTGCACCCGTCGCCCCCTTTAAGTCGGCTTCTATGAAAAGTACTGGAATAATGTAACTAATATAAAATTCTCTTTGTGATTGAACTGATTATTGCATATTGTATGTTAGTTGCGTTTAAACATTATATTTCAATACAAGTATAAACCGTAATTTTAATTTACCTTGATCCTTTTTATTCATTAACAGTTTACAATAACCGTTGAATTTTTTTTAGTTTTCTACGGTCTTTCAGTTTGTAAGCTAATGATATTAAACAATCAGTGTTAAAAATTCAAGCCCATTAATGGGATTTTTTTTTTTTTTTTTTTTTTGTGGAGGAAGGGTCTGCCGTTTTAGGTTTTCAATTACAATGCCTTTCTTTCAAATAAAGTAAACGAATAGATCCTTTCCTGATTGTTTCATGGAAGACATTTCCCTCTCCTACCGTTGAGCCTATGGTTAGTTGATTTTATAATGGCCGATTACTTACACGAGGGATGTAGGCCCTATGGGGGGTTGCCCTCCGTGGGGCGTTTTCTAAGGGATCCTAACCCGTATTTACAGCAAGGTTCGTAGAAAACCACGGTAAATTTCGAACGGTTAGGTCGACGTGCGCGACAGGGGTTTGAACCCCGCACTTCCGTCTACTAGCTTTGAGAACAGAACCTCTCAGCCACTGGTGGGACGTCATTAGGCCTATGGATTTGGCAAAATTAGGTAATACTTTTGAAAATATTACAGAATGTTTTTTCCAGAGTTCACTAATTTTCACAGCTGAAGGTATGTGCTTTTAATTTCTCCCCTTCCCACAACCCTCCAAAAAATAATTCTAAGCAAAAATACTTCTTACCGTAATTTCCGGCGTATAATTTGCGGATCAAAGAATCATGTTTAGAACCAGAAAGTTTAATTGATGAAATGTAACATACTAGATCGCTGTAAATATTTGACTTCAATTTATTAAATAAATTTTCTGGGTCGAATCACGATTGTTTGATCCGCGGATTATACGACGGAAATTATGGTACATTATTACTGGATTAAAATATTTAATATGGAATTTAGAAATGTAGAAAAATCTGAAGATGTCAGCAAGATACAATGCGTCACAGTTGCGGTAAAAATAAGTAAAAATAAGACAGAAAATTCTTAAATGCCCATCCTATCAATCTAACAAATATTTATTTATTTAATTACTACTTTACAGTTTGTGTGTTTCTATATTTTATTTATTAGGATTTTAGATAATTTAATGATATTTGAAATTTAAAAAGAACGTTGCAATGTTGCTATTTTTTTTTATATAAAAACAAATAAAGTTATTAAATTCCGACATGCATCTTCGAAACTTTTCCTTCATAAAAAATTATTAATTGCCATATTTATATCATCGATACATAGCTAGATGACAGCACTTTCTAAATCAAATTTTAACATTGTCAAAGATAGAGTAATAGTTTTATCGGATATACTTACATTTTAATTTCGAACATTTAAATACAGAATTAATTTTTTTTTAAACAAAACATAATTTATATATTTTTTTTCTTCCTGCTGCAGTTTTCCAAAAAATATCTTAAATAGTTATTGGATTTCTAAAATAAGGACTTTTACAATCCAAGATTTAGTTTACAAACAATGAGAATTATTTGATGCTGCCATCTATTAATTATACTTAAAAGTAATAACAAAACACAAAACAAAATACAATTCTCCTAATTTAGCGCATTTTTTTTAAACCAAATATATATCAGAATCACTTTATATATAAGGACTTGGTACCTTTTGAACTATTTATTTTATGTGAGTATTTCATAATATCTTTTCACTTATTATTAAATGGTGTTATGGAAGAAAATGATTTAATTATGAACAATGGGAAATCTTACGGTAAATTGCGAAAACAATATTTTTTTTAAACAAATTTAAGAACATTTTAAGACCCCACTTCTCCTACAATTTTAAAATGTTTCAAAAATATTTTTTCATACTTTTCTTACAAATGTGCTTCATAAGCATAATCTCTTTTCCGTCATAAAAATTTTGAATTTGTCATATTTATATCATCGAAACGTAAGTAGATGACAGCACTTGCTAAAAAAAAAAATTAATATTGTCAATGATAGGGTAATCGTTTTCTCTGAGATAATTATAGTTTAAATTCGTATATTTAAATACAGAATAAAATTAAAATAACAAAACAGCATTTATATAGATATATATTTTTTTTTTCTTTATGCTGCAATTTTCAAATTTAAGTTCTGCTCTTTTGGTCTACAAGCAATAAGAATTATTTGGTGCCGCCATCTATTAATTATACTTAGACGTAATAACAAACCTGAAAACAAAATGCATTTCTTCTAATTTAGCACATTTTTTTTATTCAAAATATTTACCAGAATCACTTTATATATAGGATAACGGTACCTTTTGAACTGTTTATTTTATATGAGTATTTCATAATATCTTTTGACTTATTATTAAATGGCGTTATGGAGGAAAATGATTTAATCAAGAAAAATGGCAATTGTTACGGTAAATTGTGAAAACAATAAATTTTTAAACAAATTTAAGAACATTTATGACTTCACTTCTCTTACAATTTTTAAAATTTTTAAAAATATTTTTTCCTACTTTTCTT
The DNA here is from genome assembly GCA_963931845.1 of Maratus michaelseni. Lineage (NCBI taxonomy): Eukaryota > Metazoa > Arthropoda > Arachnida > Araneae > Salticidae > Maratus > Maratus michaelseni. The sequence goes on from OZ007586.1 coordinate 186,379,655, forward strand.
ACAAATGTGCACTATAAGCATAATATATTTTCCGTCATAAAATTTTTTATTTACTATATTTATATCATCCAAACGTAAGTAGATGACAGCACTTGATAAATCAAATTTTAACATTGTCATTGATAGGGTAATCGTTTTATCTGAGACACTTATGGTTTAATTTCGTGTATTTAAATGCAGACAAATTAAAATAACGAAAAAAAATTATATATATATATATATATATATATATATATATATATATATATATATATATATATGCTGCAGTTTTCCAATTTAAGTTCTGAACTTTTAACTTACAAGCAATTGGAATTATTTGGTGCTGCCATCTATTAATCATACTTAGAAAGTAATAACAAAACTAAACCAACATGCAATTCTCCTAAATTAGCGCAGCCCCACCAGTGGCTGTGAGGTTCTGCTCTCAAAACTAGCAGACGGGAGGTGCTGTGCTCAAATGCCTGTCGCGGTCGTCGACCTTTCCGTTCGGAGTTTTCCGTGGTTTTCTTCCAACCTAGCCTTAAATATGGGTTAGGATCCCTTAGAATGACCCCCACGGAGGCCACTTCCCCTAGGGCCTATATCCTTTCAGTAGATAATCGATAGTCCTAAAATCAACCAGCCAACCAACCTAATTTAGAGGATTTTTATATTCAAAATATATACCAGAAATCACATTATATATAGAGCTATTTATTTTATGTGACTTTTTCATGATATCTTTTGCCTTATTATTAAATGGCGTTATGGAGAAAAATGATTAAATCAGTAAAAATGGTAATTGTTATGGTAAATTGGGAAAACAATAAATTTTCCTTCATAAAAATGTTTATTTACCATATTTATATCATCGAAACGTACGTAGATGACAGCACCTGCTAAATCCCATTTTAACATTTTCAATGATAGGGTAATCTTCTTATCTGAGATACTTATAGTTTAATTTCGTATATTTAAATACAGAATAAAATTAAAAAAAAAACAAAGCAGCATTTACATATATTTTTTATTTTATTTATGCTGCAGTTTTTTTCATATTTAAGTTCTGCTCTTTTAGTTTACAAGCAATATGAATAAGTTGGTGCTGCCATCTATTAATTATACTTAGAAGTAATAACAAATCTTAATTTACCTATTCCTAATTTACCGCGGTGCCCCACCAGTGGCTGAGAGGTTGTGCTCTCGAAGCTGGTAGACGGGAGGTGCTGGGTTCGATCCCAATCGCGCCCGTCGGCCTAATCGCTCGGAGTTTTCGTGGTTTTCTTTCGAGCCGTGGATTTTCTCCATGCGTAAATACGGATTAGGTTCCCTTAGAAAGACCCCCACGAAGGGCACTCCCCCTGGGCCTATATCCCTAGTGTCGATAATTGGCCGTCAATAATCAACCCAACCCAACCCTAATTTACCGCGCCCCACCAGTGGCTGAGAGGTTGTGCTCTCGAAGCTGGTAAACGGGTGGTGCTGGGTTCGATCCCAATCGCGCCCGTCGGCCTAATCGTTCGGAGTTTTCGTGGTTTTCTTCGAGCCGTGGATTTATCCATGCGTAAATACGGATTAGGTTCCCTTAGAAAGACCCCCACGAAGGGAACTCCCCCCGGGCCTATATCCCAAGTGCAGATAATTGGCCGTCAATAATCAACCCAACCCAACCCTAATTTACCGCATTTTTTTATTCAATTTATATATGAGAATCACTTTATATATAGGAACTCGGTACCTTTTGAACTATTTATTTTATGTGAGTATTTCATAACATCTTTTGACTTATTATTAAATGGTGTTATGGAGAAAATTGATTTAATTATGAAAAATGGCAATTGTTACGGTAAATTATGAAAACAATAAATTTTTAAACAAATTTAAGAACATTTTAAAACCCCACTTCTCCTAGAATTTTAAAATTTTTCAAAAATATTTTTCTCATACTTTTCTTACAAATGTGCTTTATAAACATAATGTCTTTTCCGTCATAAAAATTTTTAATTGCCATATTTATATCATCGAAACATAAGTAGATGACAACACCTGCTAAATCAAATTTTAACATTGTCAATGATTGGGTAACCGTTTTATCTGAGATACTTATAGTTTAATTTTGCATATTTAAATACAGTATAAAAATAAAATAACAAAACAACATTCAGATATATTTGTTTCTTTCTCAGTTTTCAAATTTAATTTCTGCTATTTTAGTTTAAACAATGGGAATTATTTGGTGCTGCCATCTATTAATTATACTTAGAAGTAATATCAAACTGAAAACAACATGCAATTCTTATAATTTAGCGCATTTTTTAAATTCAAAATATGTACCAGAATCACTTTATATAAAGGGACTCAGTACCTTTTGAACTATTTATTTTATTTGAGTGTTTCATAATATCTTTTGACATATTATTAAACGGTGCTATGCAGGAAAATGATGCACGACAGTGACAGTGTGGAATTTTAAATGATATTTTTGAAATTTAGGAATCATAACAATGTAAAAATAATTGAAGTGTTTACTTTTTAAGCCTAATAATTTATGATAACTTAAAAAGTGTATTGTTTTCTTCTAATCAAACATGATTAACGGTATAAATATTATTAGAAGTAATTGCATTAGTTAAAAGGTGGTGGTAGTGATATTTGCATATGATGTCATAGTTAATGGCAGCCTTATCAACAAATGTAATGATGAAATTATTTTGTAGTTCACGAATATGCGGTTTTTGTGTGGAGAAACAGACGTTTTAACAATATGTGAATACTGTTAATTTTGTTGTATAACAAAAATGACATTATGTTTCCATTCTACAAAGAATTAAGTTGGTTTATTATAGTTGATGGCTATTTTGAAAATAAAGAAATCCAAATTGTAAGTGAATTGTTTTATGATGGACTTAAGATGTGACAGTGAGGTGATGCGATACTTAGTGCCGAAGCGCATTAAAGATCTTAAATTAGAATTATTGACATTGACATGGTTTAGAGCTCCGGTACTCTTTTTGCTAGAATTTAAGCCCTGCCTCTGAGTATGGATTTTGAAAAAAGAGGCGTTAAATGTAAGGCATTTTCTTAGAAAAATGCAATCTATAATTATCCACAAATTTAAGCTAATCATGCATTAATTTAAATTGATCAGCAATAAATTAGTTATACATTGAATTACACTTATTACATTTTAACGAATGCTACCTGCATGTCATTAAAATTATACTATCTGACCCGTCCGGCGGTAACCGGGCCAATGATAATTACCTCAAATTTGTATGATTATATATCTTATATCAATTTTATATTTGTAAATGAAATTTTCGCTAAAAAATATTGATTATTAGAGGGAAAAGCATTTTTAAAAAACACTTTCTTGTTTGGTTGGGTTTTTTTTCCCTCGTAAGGGTCTCTCGTTTCATAGTTTTTCAAAAACTAACCCCAGTTGTCTGAATTCTATAAATTTTTCATCAGTTATAAATATAATGGTTTTACAGACCGTGAAAAATATTGATATCTAGCTGTAAAAGAAATGTTTTCTTCTCGCTTCTTTTTTCTTTGTTTTGCGATGGGTCCTCTAAAATAACAACAACAACAAAAAGTTATTGCCCGAACTCTCTGAAATTTTATTCGATTGTAAATATAACTGTATCCAACCCCTTTTTAAAATTTAGGGGAAAAAGTCTAAGTCTTTGACTAACGTCGAAGAGAACAGAGTTACAGAAACACAGAGTTACATAAAAAAAGACTAAGTCACAGACTTAGTCAAATTTAATAGTGAAAACATGACCCGAAACCGAGCGAACCCACGCCGAAAAACCTGACTTTCTTTTAGCATTTTCATCGAAAAATTCTGAGGTTTTTTTTATCCTTTTATTCATGAGAGCGTTTCAAAATTTTTGTAGGCACTGTAAATTTGATCTTCCGAAATGCTTTTTTTGTGTCGAAATAGAGACGTTTAGTTACTTTTAGCATAGAAAAAAGATCGTCTTCGAAAGGCGCGATATGACGTGCGGTTCTAAATGAATCGAAATTTAGAATGCTTTCAGCTGTTTAACACCTTTAAATTTCCCATTTATAATAAACTCTTTATGCCGGGCATTTGCATCTTAAAAGTAATCTCTATACTAAATTTCAAGTTTCTAACACTAACAGTTACAACTAAACCATAATTTAGAACGCTTTTAGAAAGTTTTCTACTCATTTCATCCTTTTAAATTTTGAATTTTTTTAAAAATATTCTAAGGAAGAATTAACTACATAAAAGTAATCAACATGCCAAATTCCAAGTTTCCATACCAATTGTATCACATAAATCGCAATGTTAGAATGCTTCTTACTCTTGCATTATTTTAAATTTCGAATTGAAAAAATACATTCTGGGCTAGCATTTACGTCTCTTAAGTAACATCCATATAAAATTTCAAGACTCTAGCCCTAAAAGTTCCAAATATATTATGATTTAGAACATTTTTAGAACGCTTTTTGCTCATTTCACTTTTTTAAATTTCGAATTTTTTAAAAACCGTTTTGAACGAGTATTTATATTTTAAAAGTAACCACTATGTCAAAAACCAAGCATTTATACCAACTGTATCACACCAATTGCAGTTTTAGAACTTTTTTATTCTTGCATCCTTTTACATTTCGAATTTTTAGAAAACTGTTCTGGATGATCATTTACATTTCTAGAGTAACAGCCGTGCCAAATTTCACATATCTAGCACAAACAATGCCTAATTAATTGTTTTTAGATCATTTTCAGACCGTTTTCTGCTCATTTCATCCTTTTAAATTTAGAATTTCTTTAGAAATCGTTCTTAGAGAGCATTTACATCCCAAAAGTTACCACCATGCCAAATTCCAAGCTTCTATACCAACTGTATCACACAAATCGAAATTTTAGAACGACTTTTGCTCCTGTAAACTGTTCTGGGCAGTAACAACCATGCCAAATTTCATGTTTCTAGCCCTAGCAGTACAAATAAATTATAATTTAGAACGTTTCTTTCTCCTTTCCACTTTTTAAATTTCGAACTTTTTAGACACAATTTTTTATGAGCATTTACATCTTTTTAAAGTAACTGCTAAACCAAATTTCAAACTTCTAGAAACAACAATATCGTAGAAACCGCAATTCCGCAAACCGTTTTTTGTTCTTGCGCCCTTTTGGAAATTGTTGTACCAAAAAAATTGTTTGGAAATTGTTGTATAAAATATAGCCTATGTTAGAGAGGAGATGCTTACCAGAATTTTGACCCATTATTAAGGTTCCATACTTAAAAAGTAAAAACGGAACTGTTATAAGATTACTCATGTATCTTATTTTTCTTGCGCTCAGCGGGGAATTCAGGGTAATCGACGCAGAATCGTCTAAGAATTGTTGGTAATGATTTTCGAAAAAAAATGTGTCTATAATTAGCTGAGATATTAATTAAAAACCCATCTAGAAGTCAAAGGCACGGATCAAAACAGTGTTGCTACTTTGCGACCTCCTTTTGAAGCGCGCTTGGCACAATTCTAAGATTAAACTTTGTACAAGATCTTTGCTTTAGGTAAGACGAATCATAGTGATAGTCAATATTTTTCATTCCAACTGAATTCAATTATTGAAGGCAAATATTGAAAAATAATTCATAGAATAATTCCAAGACATTAAGAGTCAGTAATTTTGAGACAATAATCACTTATAATTCAATATATAATTCATTTATAATTAAAAAAACTTTCCGAAGCGTGATTGGTTCTCTGCCAAGTTTAAACTTTGTACAAGGTCTTTGTTTTAGAGGGAGATATATTCATTCTTTTACATTCCAATACCAATAAAATTATATTATGGCATATGATATTGTTTTAGGTATGTGACTATATTGTCTTTGAACAGTTCTGATATTTTGTGTGGAACCCTTTGTACGCGAATAAAACTCGCATATGACCAATTACTTTAAGAGCCTACATCAGTCACGCGAAAAAACGCTCCAGCTAATGTTAAGTCTATGGGAAGGTTATCGCGCGATTTCTCGCTCGCATTTTAATATTTTTAAATGATTTTTTTTTTTTTGCATAGGATAGCTGAGGTCGATCTCTAACGTTGTTAGTTTTTACTTTTTCGATTTTGGTTCCAGTTTTTTTTTTTTTATATAAGGGTGATTTCACTTTCAGAACCGCTTCCAACCGGTTCCAAAATTGAAAATGTCCGCTTATAAAGAAAACCGTAACCAAAATCGAAAAAGTAAAAACTAACAACGTTAGAGATCGACCTCAGCTATCCTATGCAAAAAAAATCATTTAAAAATATTAAAATGCGAGCGAGAAATCGCGCGATAACCTTCCCATAGACTTAACATTAGCTGGAGCGTTTCTTCGCATGACTAGCGTAGGCTCTTAATCCGTTCTGTAGTTCCAGAATTAACCTCTGCAAAAAGAACAAACGTTGCAGGTTTATAATATTAGTATAGATACGACTTCAATTCAAACTCGGATACTTTTAGAGAACTTTAACAATAATAAATATTTTTTAACGAAATTTTCATCAGATTTACATTTCTTATTGCTAAATTCGATGTCCTGTAAAATACTGGAATGGCACAGTAATTTAGTCTACAATACCATGTTTAATATCAGTTACATTCCAAAACATAGATTACCTAATTGAGTTGTTAGATTTGGCAAAAAACAAGGTATGTAAATCTATTGGAATTTTTTTTTTAAATTGCTTTATTATTATTAAAGTTAGGAATAAGAATTCGCGATTCTCTTGTAATGAAACCTAGTGTATTTTTGATTGAACAAGTGGATTGCAACTCTGTTATTTTCTATGTAAAAATTATTTGCTGTACTTTGCTCTTCCATATTAAGGTTTTCCCCTCATCATTTTTAAACACTTTATAAATCTAACCCAGTTTTGTGTTATTTCATTGGTGCATTTTATAGCTTGTAACTCTAATATTGTAAACGCTGTTTAAATGAATCATAACCAACGTAATTGCGGAGAAAAGCATTATGATTTCATTAATTTAAAAGACTTATTCCATTAACCGGTGATTCATATAACCGGCGACCACCTTTATCAGAAACTCAACCCCTCCCCCCTCCTAGAACCGAATTCTGGCTGCGCCACTGTTATTAAAAATATACACCAGAATTACTTTATATTTAAGGACTCGGTACCTTTTATACTATTTATTTTATTTGAGTATTTCCTATATTTTGATTTATTATTAAATGGTGTTATGGAGGAAAATGATTTAATTATGAAAAATGGCAATTGTTACTGTAAATTGTGAAAAAATAAAAATTTTAAATAAATTTAGGAACATTTTAAGACCCCACTTCTCCTGCAATTTAAAAAATTTTCAAAATTATTTTTTCATACTTTTCTTGCAAATGTGCTTTATAAGCATGTTCTCTTTTCCAAGTGGCTGAGAGGTTGTGCTCTCGAAGCTGGTAGACGGGAGGTGCTGGGTTCGATCCCAATCGCGCCCGTCAACCTAATCGCTCAACTCAACTCTCTTTTCCAAATTTTCATATTTATATCACCGAAACGTACGTAAATGACAGCACTAACAAAACTAAATTTTAACATTGTCAATGATAGGATAATCGTTTTATCTGAGTTGTTTTTAGTTTAATTTCGTATATTTAAATTCAGAATAAAATTAAAATAATAAAACAGCATTTATATATATATTTTTTTCTTTATGCTGTAGTTTTCAAATTTAAGTTCTGCCCTTTTAGTTTACAAGCAATATTTATTTTTTGGTGTGCCATCCATTAATTATAATTAGAAGTAATAACAAAACTGAAAACAAAATGCAATTCTCCTAATTTAGCGTATTTTCTTATTCAAAATATATACCAGAATAACTTTATTGATAGGGTTGGGTTGATTATTGAAGGCCAATTATCTACACTTGGGATATAGGCCCGGGGGGGATGCCCTTCGTTGGGGGTCTTTCTAAGGGAACCTAACCCGTATTTACGCATGGATAAATCCACGGCTCGAAGAAAACCACGAAAACTCTTATGGATAGGGACTCGGTACCTTTTGAAATATTTATTTTATGTGAGTATTTCATAATATCTTTTGACATATTATTATTAAATGGTGTTATGAAAGAAAATGATTTAATTATTACGGTAATTTGTGAAAACAATAAATTTTTAAACAAATTTAAGAAAATATTAAGACTCCACTTTTCCCACAATTTTTAAAATTTTCAAAAATAGTTTTTCATACCTTGTTACAAATGTGCTTTTTAAGTATAATTTCTTTACCGTCATAAAAAATTTTAATTGCCATATTTATATCATCGAAACAAAAGTAAATGACAGAACGATTGCTAAATCATATTTAAACATTGTTAAATTGGGTAATAGTTTTAGGTGAGGTACTTGTAGTTTAATTTCGTATATATAAATGCAGAATAAAATTAAAATAACAAAACAGCATTTATACATATATACATATATATATATATATATATATATATATATTCTTCATGCTGTAGTTTTCAAATTTAAATTCTACTCTTTTAGTTTACAAGCAATAGGAATTATTTGGTGCTGCCATCTATTAATTATAATTAGAAGTAATAACAAAACTGAAAACAAAATGCAATTCTCCTAATTTAGCGCTTTTTTTTTTTCAAAAAATATACCAGATTCACCATATATATAGGGTTGGTTTATTTATGACGGCCAATCATCCACACGAGGGATATTGACCCCATGGGGGAGTGCCCTCCGTGGGGGGGGGGGGTCTTTCTAAGGGACCCTAACCCATATTTACGGCAAGGTTCGAAGAAAACCACGGAAAACTTCGAACGGTTAAGTCGACGAGCGCAACATGGGTTTGAACACAGAATCTCCCGTCTACCAGCTTTGAGAGCAGAACCTCTCAGCCACTGGTGGGGCTCCCTATATACAGGGACTCGGTGCCTTTTGTACTATTTATTTTATGTGAGTTTTTCTTAATATCTTTTTACTTATCATTAAATGGTGTTATGGAGAAGAATGATTTAATTATGAAAAATGGAAATTGTTACATTAAATTGTGAAAACAACAAATTTCAAAAAAAATTTAGAACATTTTACGAATTCACTTTTCCTACAATTTTAAAATTTTTCAAAAATATTTTTTCATACTTTTCTTAAAAATTGTCTTTATAAGCATAATCTCTGTACCGTCATACATTTTTAATTGACATATTTATATCATCAAAACGTAAGTAGATGACAGAACTGGCTAAACCAAATTTTAACGTTGTCAAAAATAGGATAATCGTTTTATCTGAGATAATTATAGTTTAATTTCGTATGTTTAAATGCAAAATAAAATTAAAATAACAAAACATAATTTATATATATATATATATATATATATATATTATGCTGCAGTTTTCAAATTTAAGTTCTGCTCTTTTAGTTTACAAGCAATAGGAGTTGTTTGGTGCTGCCATCGATTAAGTATAATTAGAAGTAATAACAAAACTGAAAACAAAATGCAGTTCTTCTAATTTAGCACATTTTTTTATTCAAAAAATATACCAGAATCAGGACCATCGCTAAGACTTTTTATTGAGGGGGGAGAGGACCTTAAATTGCCAAGTCAAATTTCAGTATTTGCCAACTCATTGAAAAGCAAAAATAAGTAGTTTTGCCAATTCAACAAGTTTGCCAACTAGTTTTATAATTTTGCCAAGTTACCACAATCAGAAAATGTAATATAGTTCTTATTTGAAAAAAGTTTTATAATATTCCCAATTAGATTTGTAACTTTTGCCAAGTCTATCAGAAATAGAAAGTATATTATAGTTTTTATTAAAGTTTTAGACAAATTTGCCAACTAAAAGATTTTTAATTTGCCAAGTGTAACAGCATTCGGGAACGTTTGTTGGAGGAGGATCCCCCCCCCCCGTCCCTCCCTTAGCAAGGACCCTGGCCAGAATCACTCTATATGTAGGGACTCGATGCCATTTTAACTATTTATTTTATGTGAGTATTTCATAATATCTTTTTACTTATTATTAAAGGATGTTATGGAGGAAAACGATTTAATTATGAAAAATGTGAATTGTTACGAAAAATTGTGAAAACAATAAATTTCTAAACAAATTTTAGAACATTTTAATACCCCACTTCTACAATTCTAAAATTTTTCAAAAATATTTTTCATACTTTTCTTACAAATGGGCTTTATAAGCATAATCTCTTTCCCGTCATAAAATTTTTTAATTGCCTTATTTATATCATCGAAACATAAGTAGATGACAGAGCACTTGCTAAATCAAACTTTAACGTTGTCAATGACAGGGTAATCGTTTTATCTGAGATACTTATAGTTTAATTCCGTATATTTAAATGCAGAATAACATTAAAATAACAAAACAGCATTTATATGTATATTTTTTTCTTTATGCTGCAGCTTTCAAATTTACGTTCAAAACTGAAAACAAAATGCAATTCTCTTAATTTAGCGCGCCCCACCAGTGGCCAGCCAGAGGTTCTGCTCTCGAAGCTGGTAGACGGGAGGTGCTGGGTTCAATCCCAATCGCGCCCGTCGGCCTAATCGTTCGGAGTTTTCGTGGTTTTCTTCGAGCCGTGGATTTATCCATGCGTAAATACCGGTTAGGTTCCCTTAGAAAGACCCCCACGAAGGGCAATCTCCCCGGGCCTATATCCCAAGTGTAGATAATTGGCCGTCAAAAATCAACCCAACCCTTAATTTAGCGCATTTCTTTATACAAAAAATATACCAGAATCACCCTATATATAAGGAGAGGGTACCTTTTGAACTATTTATTTTATGCGAGTGTTCCATATTATCTTTTTACTTATTATTAAATGGTGTTATGAAGAAAAACGATTTAATTATGAAAAATGGGAATTTTTACGTTAAATTGCGAAAACAATAAATTTTTAATCAAATTTTAGAACATTTTATAACCCCACATCTCCTACAATTTTAAAATTTTTCAAAAATATTTTTCATACTTTTCGTACAAATGGGCTTTATAAGCATAATCTATTTGCCGTCTATTTGCAAAAGGAATTATTTTGTACTGCCGTCTATTAATTATAATTAGAAGAAATAACAAAACTAAAATCAAAATGCAATTCTCCTAATTTAGCGCATTTTTTTATTCAAAACATCTACCAGAATCACCCAATATATAGGGACTCGGTGCCTTTTGAATAATTTATTGTATGTGAGTATTTCATAATATATTTTTACTTATTATTAAATGGTGTTATGGGGGAAAACGATTTAATTATGAAAAATATGAATTGTTACGTTAAATTGTGAAAACAATACATTTTTATTCAAATTTTAGGACATTTTAAAACCCCACATCACCTACAATTTTAAAAATTTTCAAAAATATTTTTCATACTTTTCTTACAAATGGGCTTTATAAGCATAATCTCTTTGCAGTCAAAAAAAATTTTAATTGCCATTTTTATATCATCGGAACATATGTGGATGAGTTGGGTTGGGGTTGATTTATGACGGCCAATTATCAACAAGAGGGATTAAGGCCCTAGTGGGGTCGGCCCTCCGTGGGGGTCTTTCTAAGAGATCCTAAAACGTATTTAAGGCAAGGTTCGAAGCAATCCACGGAAATCTCCGAACGGTTACGTCGACGAGCGCGACAGGGATTTAAACCCAGCACCTCCCGCCTACCAGCTTTGAGAGCAGAACCTCTCAGCCACTGGTTGGGCCATATGTTGATGAACAGAGCATGTGTTAAATCAAATTTCAACATTGTCAGTGATAGAATAATCATTTTATCTGAGATACTTATAGTTTAATTTCGTATATTTAAATACAGAATAATATTAAAATAACAAAACAGCATTTATATATATATATATTTTCTTTATGCTGCAATTTTCAAATTTAAGTTCTGCTCTTTTAGCTAACAAGCAATAGGAGTTATTTGGTGCTTCCATCTACTATTTATACTTTGAAGTAATAACAAAACTGAAATCAAAATGCAACTATCCTAATGTGGCGCATTTTTTTATTCAAAATATATATACCTAGAATCACTTTATATTTAGAGACTCGGTAACTTTTGAACTATTTCTTTTATGTGGGTATTTCATAATATCTTTTGACTTATTAATAAATGGTGTTATGGAGCAAAATGATTTAACTATGAAAAATGGGAATTGTTACAGTTGTTTGATTTAATGACCGATGTTTATCTACATGAGGGATATATGCTCTAAGGGGGAGGTGCCCTCCGTGGGGGGTCTTTCTATGGGATCCTAACCCGTATTTATAACCCGTAATTACGGCATGGTTGAAAGAAAACCACTGGCAACTCAAAACGTTTAGGTCGACGAGCGCGACAGGGGGTCTTATATTTTTTTATACCTATTATACAAATGTGCTTTATAAGCATAATTTCCTTACTGTCATAAAAATTATTAATTGTCATATTTATATAATCGAAACGTAAGTAAATTACAGAGCACTTGCTAAATTAAATTTAAACATTGTCAATGATAGGGTGATTATTTTATATGAGATACTTATAGTTTAATTTCGTATATTTAAATACAGAATAAAATTGAAATAACAAAACAGCATTTATATATATATTTTTTTCTTTATACTGCAGTTGTGCTCTTTTAGTTTACAAGTAATAGGAATTATTTGGCGCTGCCGTCTATTAATTATAATTAGAAGTAATAACAAAACTGAAAACAAAATGCAATTATCCTAATTTAGCACATTTTTTAATTCAAAAAATATACCAGAATCAACATATATATAGGGACTGGTGCCTTTTGAACAATTTATTTTATGTGAGTATTTCATATCTTTTGACTTATCATTAAATGGTGTTATGGAGGAAAACGATTTAATTATGAAAAATGGGAATTGTTACGTTAAATTGTGAAAACAATAAATTTCTAAACAAATTTTAGAACATTTTAATACCCCACTTCTGCAATTCTAAAATTTTTCAAAAATATTTTTCATACTTTTCTTACAAATGGGCTTTATAAGCATAATCTCTTTCCCGTCATAAAAATTTTTAATTGCCTTATTTATATCATCGAAACATAAGTATATGACAGAGCACTTGCTAAATCAAACTTTAACGTTGTCAATGACAGGGTAATCGTCTTATCTGAGATACTTATAGTTTAATTCCGTATATTTAAATGCAGAATAATATTAAAATAACAAAACAGCATTTATATATATATATATTTTCTTTATGCTGCAATTTTCAAATTTAAGTTCTGCTCTTTTAGCTAACAAGCAATAGGAGTTTTTTGGTGCTTCCATCTACTATTTATACTTTGAAGTAATAACAAAACTGAAATCAAAATGCAACTATCCTAATGTGGCGCATTTTTTTATTCAAAATATATATACCTAGAATCACTTTATATTTAGGGACTCGGTAACTTTTGAACTATTTCTTTTATGTGGGTATTTCATAATATCTTTTGACTTATTAATAAATGGTGTTATGGAGCAAAATGATTTAACTATGAAAAATGGGAATTGTTACAGTTGTTTGATTTAATGACCGATGTTTATCTACATGAGGGATATATGCTCTAAGGGGGGGTGCCCTCCGTGGGGGGTCTTTCTATGGGATCCTAACCCGTATTTATAACGCGTAATTACGGCATGGTTGAAAGAAAACCACTGGCAACTCAAAACGTTTAGGTCGACGAGCGCGACAGGGGGTCTTATATTTTTTTATACCTATTATACAAATGTGCTTTATAAGCATAATTTCCTTACTGTCATAAAAATTATTAATTGTCATATTTATATAATCGAAACGTAAGTAAATTACAGAGCACTTGCTAAATTAAATTTAAACATTGTCAATGATAGGGTGATTATTTTATATGAGATACTTATAGTTTAATTTCGTATATTTAAATACAGAATAAAATTGAAATAACAAAACAGCATTTATATATATATTTTTTTCTTTATACTGCAGTTGTGCTCTTTTAGTTTACAAGTAATAGGAATTATTTGGCGCTGCCGTCTATTAATTATAATTAGAAGTAATAACAAAACTGAAAACAAAATGCAATTATCCTAATTTAGCACATTTTTTAATTCAAAAAATATACCAGAATCAACATATATATAGGGACTGGTGCCTTTTGAACAATTTATTTTATGTGAGTATTTCATATCTTTTGACTTATTATTAAATGGTGTTATGGAGGAAAACGATTTAATTATGAAAAATGGGAATTGTTACGTTAAATTGTGAAAACAATAAATTTCTAAACAAATTTTAGAACATTTTAATACCCCACTTCTGCAATTCTAAAATTTTTCAAAAATATTTTTCATACTTTTCTTACAAATGGGCTTTATAAGCATAATCTCTTTCCCGTCATAAAAATTTTTAATTGCCTTATTTATATCATCGAAACATAAGTATATGACAGAGCACTTGCTAAATCAAACTTTAACGTTGTCAATGACAGGGTAATCGTCTTATCTGAGATACTTATAGTTTAATTCCGTATATTTAAATGCAGAATAACATTAAAATAACAAAACAGCATTTATATGTATATTTTTTTCTTTATGCTGCAGCTTTCAAATTTACGTTCTGCTCTTTCAGTTTAAAAGCAATAGGAATTTTTTGGTACTGCCATCTATTAATTATAATTAGAAGTAATAACAAAACTGAAAACAAAATGCAATTCTCTTAATTTAGCGCGCCCCACCAGTGGCCAGCCAGAGGTTCTGCTCTCGAAGCTGGTAGACGGGAGGTGCTGGGTTCAATCCCAATCGCGCCCGTCGGCCTAATCGTTCGGAGTTTTCGTGGTTTTCTTCGAGCCGTGGATTTATCCATGCATAAATACCGGTTAGGTTCCCTTAGAAAGACCCCCACGAAGGGCAATCTCCCCGGGCCTATATCCCCAGTGTAGATAATTGGCCGTCAAAAATCAACCCAACCCTTAATTTAGCGCATTTCTTTATACAAAAAATATACCAGAATCACCCTATATATAAGGAGAGGGTACCTTTTGAACTATTTATTTTATGCGAGTGTTCCATATTATCTTTTTACTTATTATTAAATGGTGTTATGGAGAAAAACGATTTAATTATGAAAAATGGGAATTTTTACGTTAAATTGCGAAAACAATAAATTTTTAATCAAATTTTAGAACATTTTATAACACCACATCTCCTACAATTTTAAAATTTTTCAAAAATATTTTTCATACTTTTCGTACAAATGGGCTTTATAAGCATAATCTATTTGCCGTCTATTTGCAAAAGGAATTATTTTGTACTGCCGTCTATTAATTATAATTAGAAGAAATAACAAAACTAAAATCAAAATGCAATTCTCCTAATTTAGCGCATTTTTTTATTCAAAACATCTACCAGAATCACCCAATATATAGGGACTCGGTGCCTTTTGAATAATTTATTGTATGTGAGTATTTCATAATATATTTTTACTTATTATTAAATGGTGTTATGGGGGAAAACGATTTAATTATGAAAAATATGAATTGTTACGTTAAATTGTGAAAACAATACATTTTTATTCAAATTTTAGAACATTTTAAAACCCCACATCACCTACAATTTTAAAAATTTTCAAAAATATTTTTCATACTTTTCTTACAAATGGGCTTTATAAGCATAATCTCTTTGCAGTCAAAAAAAATTTTAATTGCCATTTTTATATCATCGGAACATATGTGGATTAGTTGGGTTGGGGTTGATTTATGACGGCCAATTATCAACAAGAGGGATTAAGGCCCTAGTGGGGTCGGCCCTCCGTGGGGGTCTTTCTAAGAGATCCTAAAACGTATTTAAGGCAAGGTTCGAAGCAATCCACGGAAATCTCCAAACGGTTAGGTCGACGAGCGCGACAGGGATTTAAACCCAGCACCTCCCGCCTACCAGCTTTGAGAGCAGAACCTCTCAGCCACTGGTTGGGCCATATGTTGATGAACAGAGCATGTGTTAAATCAAATTTCAACATTGTCAGTGATAGAATAATCATTTTATCTGAGATACTTATAGTTTAATTTCGTATATTTAAATACAGAATAATATTAAAATAACAAAACAGCATTTATATATATATATATTGTCTTTATGCTGCAATTTTCAAATTTAAGTTCTGCTCTTTTAGCTAACAAGCAATAGGAGTTATTTGGTGCTTCCATCTACTATTTATACTTTGAAGTAATAACAAAACTGAAATCAAAATGCAACTATCCTAATGTGGCGCATTTTTTTATTCAAAATATATATACCTAGAATCACTTTATATTTAGGGACTCGGTAACTTTTGAACTATTTCTTTTATGTGGGTATTTCATAATATCTTTTGACTTATTAATAAATGGTGTTA
The DNA here is from genome assembly GCA_963931845.1 of Maratus michaelseni. Taxonomy (NCBI): domain Eukaryota; kingdom Metazoa; phylum Arthropoda; class Arachnida; order Araneae; family Salticidae; genus Maratus; species Maratus michaelseni. The sequence goes on from OZ007586.1 coordinate 186,396,019, forward strand.
TGGAGCAAAATGATTTAACTATGAAAAATGGGAATTGTTACAGTTGTTTGATTTAATGACCGATGTTTATCTACATGAGGGATATATGCTCTAAGGGGGGGGTGCCCTCCGTGGGGGGTCTTTCTATGGGATCCTAACCCGTATTTATAACCCGTAATTACGGCATGGTTCAAAGAAAACCACTGGCAACTCAAAACGTTTAGGTCGACGAGCGCGACAGGGGGTCTTATATTTTTTTATACCTATTATACAAATGTGCTTTATAAGCATAATTTCCTTACTGTCATAAAAATTATTAATTGTCATATTTATATAATCGAAACGTAAGTAAATTACAGAGCACTTGCTAAATTAAATTTAAACATTGTCAATGATAGGGTGATTATTTTATATGAGATACTTATAGTTTAATTTCGTATATTTAAATACAGAATAAAATTGAAATAACAAAACAGCATTTATATATATATTTTTTTCTTTATACTGCAATTGTGCTCTTTTAGTTTACAAGTAATGGGAATTATTTGGCGCTGCCGTCTATTAATTATAATTAGAAGTAATAACAAAACTGAAAACAAAATGCAATTATCCTAATTTAGCACATTTTTTAATTCAAAAAATATACCAGAATCAACATATATATAGGGACTGGTGCCTTTTGAACAATTTATTTTATGTGAGTATTTCATATCTTTTGACTTATTATTAAATGGTGTTATGGAGGAAAACGATTTAATTATGAAAAATGGGAATTGTTACGTTAAATTGTGAAAACAATAAATTTTTAAACAAATTTTAGAACATTTTAAGACACCACTTCTCCTACAATTTTAAAATTTTTCAAAAATATTTTTTTATAACTATCATACAAATGGGCTTTATAAGCATAATCACTTTGCCGTCATAAAAATTTTTAATTGCCATATATATATATCATCGAAACATATGTTGATGACAGAGCACTTGTTAGATCAAATTTTAACATTGTCAGTGATAGGATAATCATTTTATCTGAAATACTTATAGACTAATTTCGTATATTTAAATACAGACTAAACTTAAAATAACAAAACAGCATTTATATATATATATATATATATATATATATATATATATATATATATATATAACCATAAATGAAACATTATCATAACACCAACATAAACCATGAAATAATTAAGTATGAAATAATTAGTTGACAATGAAAGATTCCCCAACACACTTAATATGGAATCAAAAAACATTGAAAGAATAAGAAATTAAATAAAAATTGAATCAATGGAATAAATGAATTAAATGAAATGAAATTTGTGGAATTTAGACAGAATTATCAAGTCCCAATTGCCTAAATACCACAAATAAAATGAGATGTTTCATCTTCATATTAGCCAAACATTGCTAAAAAATATGATATTGGGACTACATCTCAAATAAAATGATTCAAATCAGTGATAAAATAAAAAATAAAATACAATATAAAAAAGGAAAGAAACCATACTTATAAAAAATCCATAAAGATGAATAGAGATATAAATAAGATACCTTGCAGTTCATGAACCATCATGAAAACTCCAACATGACTGGGGAATGAATTGCATAAAAAATCATATCGTGTTGCCAATTTTAGAAATATAAATTGCTTAGAAATATAAATTGCTTGCACTGATGCCAGAAAGAATGTTAAAATATAATGGATTATAAAATAAACAGGAACATTAGTGCTGCCATCTATTAGTAAAAAAAGAAGTGGATATAATCTGAATCGAAGGAATAGAATGGAAATAAATGTTTCATAATTCAACCAAATTACTAACTTAATTGATACCAATTAGTTAAATAATAAATAAATGAAATTAATTAATTAATAGAAAATCGAATTATATTAAAGGATGTATTAATGTATAATACTATGTTAAATAAGTATTAAGATGGAAAAATTAATAATAAAAAACAACTTAAAATAGTGCTGCCCTCTAGTGGTAAAAGTAAATATAAAGTATGGATGGAAATTAGTTTTTAATAATTAAACCAAATTACTATCTTAATAATAGCCATTAGTTAAATATTAAATAAATGAAATTAATTAATAAATAGAAAGTTGAATAATATCTAAGTAATGGATGTATAAATTAATAATACTATGTTATAAAAAAATAGTAATATGAAAAAATTAATAATTAATGCAACATTAAAAATGTACCATTAAATGTCAACAACGATTAAATAACTGTACTAAAAATGCAACATCATTTAAAATAAATTAAATTAAAATACTAAAGATTTGAATTAAGAATCAAAGAATTTAAAATTAATATTGAGTAAATATTGAAATGAATTAGTCACAAAAATGTGGCTTTAAACAAAGTTAAATTAAATAAAAACACTAAATAAAATTAAAACATATTATATCAACACTGTATAAAAGTAAACATTATCTTAGAAGCAGATATGATATTGTCCACCAAAGGTATTAATCCAAATCATTAGATCAAATACATTCTTAATATTAATGAATATAAATTCATTTAAAATAATTAAATAATGAATAAGTAAATCTAACTAAATTAATATACAAAAGAATAACACATCGCAGTCCATTATAAAATGTGTATGATCAAACAATTGTGTAAATCAAAATAGCCCCATTTTTTTTTTAAATATATAAATTAACCATGCGTATTTTTCCATACAACGCCGCCACACACCTCCTCAATCCAACGTCTACCCACCCAACCGTCCTATTATAATTTTTTTTTTTTTTTTTTTGTAAATATTTAAGATTATATGATTTTTTTATATATTTTTTAAACGCATGTGTTAATTTGGTTGTAAAGATCAAATAGGAACTAGCTATATATTAAGGAATAAATGAATTTTTTTGGAAAACCATTTTGTAATGCGTCAAAGATAAGTTTTTTAATATTTTTGTTAATAAGTTGAGAGGAACATAAACTTTTTATTCTATAAATATGATTAAGGAGTATATTACGATATACAGAATTATGAAGACATGATTTAAAATTAGTAAATGAATTAACTTTAAATTTAAATTCTTTACGTTTATCAAATAGATCTATTATTGTTTTGTTATCTTTTAGTGTAATATTAAGATCTAAAAAGTTAATAGTATTGATAGAAAGGAGGTTTTCCGTTAATTCTAAATTAGTAGGATAATCAACTGGAAATATAGTAATATTAGTGTGATCAGTAGCAATTAAAATAATGTCATCAATATAACGATATAAATGTATATTACTATTAATAAATGTACGTTCATAATGATACAAGTATAAGTCTGAAAGTATACTAGATGTACATCCCCCTTGTGGTATACCGACTTTCTGTAAATATAACGTGTTATCATGCATTATATAATTATTATATATAATGAAATTTGTTAAAGTTTTAAAATAAGCTGTATCTATATGAATTGGTAAATTAAGTGAATGTTGATACTTATAAAATAATGCATTTATAATATTATGTAGATCTAATAAATCTATATTATTAAATAGATCTTTGAAATCATATGTCATTATATTGTTAACACATTTAAGATTTTTCAAAATATTGACGAGTTGATAGCTATTTTTTATACAATGTGTGTTATCAGTGGATGTTGTCAATGTATAAATTTGATTGAGAATTTTTAATAGATATTTATTGGCTATATTATTATATGTATTGCATCCTATAGTTACAGTCCTAAATTTAATTGGATTTTTATGAAATTTGGGTATAAGAACTAAATAAGGATAATTAAAGTTAGTAGAATTAAAATTTAATAATTTATAATAACTGTGAATTTTACGATTATTTACAATTACAGTTTCATTAGTTTTTTTAAAAGAATTGTTAGTAGAAATGCAGGATGTAAGTAGTTGGTGATAATAAGCTTTACATATGATTGCATAATTATTAGGAGATTTGTCAATATATGTTATTACATAGTTTTTTTGTAATTTAGTAATTTGCTGGAACAAATGTTTTGTGTTAATTTTAACCATATTGGATAAATTTTGTTTTAAAGACGAACTGAATTTTTCAATAACCAGTATTTTCCATTGATTAAAATATTCAATAGGTTTACTATATGAAATTGAAATTTTATAAATAAAAATGTCTATGTCATATATAAACTGTTTTATAATAGAATTTACATTAAATTTAGAAGGAAGTCTATATTTAGTACCATAACCCATGAGTTTTTTCAGTTTATAATCATTCACAATATTAAGATTACCAGTGATTATATGTCCATGATCATTATTAATGAATTTTTTTAGAGTGGGGTCATTGCAATTACACTGAAAAGTACTAGCATCAGATGTATTTTTTGAAAATGCATTATAGTTAAAAATCTTTCTTCCAATTGTAGTAGGATATTTAAATGTCTTTGAAAGTTGAAGATTTTTTATAGGAAAATAACAGTTTTTATCATTAATTATAGAATTAATATTAATTTTATTAAAGATTTGATTTGAAAAAGTTATAATTATTTGAGTATTAGTGTTATGAATTTTTTGTTTTTTATTTAAATTAATGTTAAAAAGATTAGCTCTTGTCATAATTAGATCATAGAAAATATCAGAGAAATGATTTGAGTAGGATTTACTAAGAAATACATTTAAATATTGTACTATCAGTTTCTTTTTAATAGCAAAAATATATTTTCGTATTAAAAACCAGTTGTAGTTCTTAATATAGTTTTGATGAAGAGTGTTGATTTGTTTAAGAATAAATTTATTGGAAATAACAACTTTAGCAGTACATTTTCCTCGCTTGTTACGTGTTGTTTTATGATTTAAATTATGATTTAGAGTAAGATAAATAGGAGAATAATCTGTAGTATTATTTGTTGAAAAAACTTTAACTGGTCTGTTAAATAATTCACTATTAAGTCCATAAGGATAAATAGTGTTATAATATTTCATATATGAAGACTCCATAAATAAACGTTCTGATTTAGCTTTTATTATTTGTATAATTTCAATTGTAGTATTTTTAAATTTATGTTTATGAAAATGTTGTATTTCTGCTGTGGACTGTAAATTTTTTGCTTTGTTCTTGTTAGTGTCTGAACGATGTTGATTAATACGTTTATGTAATGGACCTGATGTTTCACCTATATATTTCAAACCACATAGGTTACAGTTTATGCTATAAATTACATTAAATGCTTTACAAAAAGTTGATAAATTAGGATCCGATACAATATGTTTCTGAGAAGCAAATGGACAAGTCTTGCAACGAGCATCATTACATAATCTAAAAAATAATGGAGGAGGAGGAGAGTAAAAATGGTCACTTGATGTCGATCCAGGAACAACCCATTTATTGTCCCTGTACCGGGCACTACACTGCATAGATGCAAAGTGTATCTTGCCAGGAACGAGAATTTTACTTAGAACTACCATTAAAAAATATGACACAATAAAAATACAATTTGAAGAAAAAGAAAATATAAATGAATTAAATTAATGTATGAAACTTAGAAAACTTGATTAATTAGAATTAAAAATCTTGAATAAATGAGAGTATATACAAAATGTACAAATTAAATATATATATATATATATATATATATATATATAAAGAATATATACATATATATATATATATATTCTTTATGCTGCAGTTTTCAAATTTAAGTTCTGCTCTTTTAGTTTACAAGCAATGGGAATTATTTGGTGCTGCCATCTATTAGCTATGCAGTGAAGTAATAACAAAACTGAAATCAAGATGCAATTTTCCTAATTTAGCGCATTTTTTTATTCAAAATATATACCAGAATCACTTTACTGGACACGGTACCTTTTGAACTATTTTTTTTATGTGAGTATTTCATAATATCTTTTGACTTATTATTAAATGGTGTTATGGAGGAAAATGATTTAATTATGAAAAACGGGAATTGTTACGGTTGGTTGATTTTATGACGGCCGTTTATCTACCCGAAGGATATAGGCCCTAAGAGGGAGTGGCCTCCGTGGGGGTATTTCTAAGGGATCCTAATCCGTATTTACGGTAAGGCTCGAAGAAAACCACGGGAAACTCTGGGCGGTTATGTCGACGATCGCGACAGGGGTTTGAACCCAGCACCTCCCGTCTACCAGATTTGAGAGGAGAACCTCTCAACCGCTGGTTAGGTGTGACTTGTTACGGCAAATTGTGAAAACAATAAACTTTTAAACAAATTTAAGAACAGTTTAAGACACCACTTCTCCTACAATTTAAAATTGTTTTCAAAAATATTTTTTCATACCTATCCTACAAATGTGCTTTATAAGCATAATTTCCTTACCGTCATAAAAAATTTTAATAGCCATATTTATATCATCGAAACGTAAGTAAATGACAGAGCACTTGCTAAATTAAATTTAAACATTGTCAAGGATAGGGTAATTGTTTTATGTGAGATACTTATAGTTTAATTTCATATATTTAAACACAGAATAAAATTGAAATAACAAAACAGCATTTATATTTTTTTCTTTATGCTGCAGTTTTCCAATGTCAGTTCTGCTCTTTTAGCTAACAAGCAGTAGGAGTTATTTGATGCTACCATCTATTAATTGTTAGAGGTAATTTAATCTAAATTTTTATATTTATATTTTCATTAATATGTTAAAACATTTCTTTTTTATAAACTCATTCTATTTTGATATTTAATCAAACCCCCCCTCCTCCTTTTTCTTATTTTTCTTAAACATTATTAATTAAAACTCTTATTTTCAAAATCCAAATATTTGTATTTCTCTATAAGTCAAGACCACCAAGGTTCTTCTTTTTTCACTATGAGATAGTTTCCACGCAAACAACTTTTACTTGAAATTCCCACGTAATTTAAGGGATCGTAAATTCGGAACACACACAGGCAGATTGGATAAAGTACAAAAGGCCTTTATAAGAAGTCATGGGAATAACTGAAGCATTATTGTCAGTTGTATTGTGCGCAACTTTTATTACCCTAAGTAAAGAGAGTCATAAAACTATTTCGAAGGCTTGTTAGGAAGATGCATCAGTATATTGCTTTCGAGTCGTTGTTTATGGCAGGTGTCAGCGGGCGGATAGTTGTTTTCGTGGGACCCGACATACAGCTGTTTTTCAACGATGCCCACGAGCGCCTTATTTCCAGGAATTGTAGCTAGGATTTTTCACCTAGCAACAACTAATCCAATAGGCGTGTTATTTGCTCCCCCCACTCAACCAATCAGCGTTGACCCTTTTTACCCCCTGGTCCAGCGTTACCAAGGAAACGAAGAGCTAGTTAAGAGAGGCAGTCATGTTTTGAAGCTCGGATAGTTTGGGTGTGTGAGGGTGGAGGGTTCCCTTCCCCCACCCCGCCGGTTAAGCAGTGGCGAAATTTTCGAGAGAGACACTTCTCTCCCGGCAGTAGCGACAGTGAGTTGATAGAAAATGGTTGTATGCTACGCGGCCTGAAAGGACGAGAATGATATGTTGTTATTGGAAAAAAAAAGTTGTTAAGAATCCGAGGAAGTTTGTTTTTGTAGCGTTTAACTGATTGAAACAACTATGCATATTAGACTCCAGCTCATCGAAACATATATAAGACGAAGTGAAAACGATATGATGTTATTCAATAAAAAGACTCATACCGCTTCGTATCTCGTAATTTTCTGCAGGAATAACTAGTTATATAGGATTAGATTGCTAAAATCCTTAATCGACAAATCTCAACCTGTGAGTTCACAAACTCCAGTTCTGACAACCGTGAATGTGGAACTGACAGCTTAAAGGCGTATAGGTGCAAAAAAAAAAAAAAAAAAAAAAATTATTGGTGAATACTTTCAGCGATACTGTGAAATATCAAAATTGCACTCCTGCAAGGTGTGTTTTGAAGAGCGCATGGTGAAGTTGTGCAATGTTCTTGACACAAAGTCTCAACTGTGAAAATTCCCTCTAAAAATGAAAAGTTCTGAATGAAAGTCTTGATCGTTAGGTTACCTCCTCGAAAGATGAATACCTCTCGAAAGTAACGTCCTATCCAAATAATGCTTAGTTTTCCAAAATTAAGAAACCTTGTAAGTAAAAACAATTCTTATCATTATTATGATTTATAAATTATGTTTCCTGTCTGATATGACGGAACTTATCTGTGTCTTAGTATTTTGATACATATATATATAAGATGGTATTTAAATCATTTAAAGTGTTACTTGTTAATAAATGTTTGTTCTTTTTAATTTAATTCCTTCTCTGTTTTCTTTTTTTGATTATTTGCTTAATTACTTCAAAAGGTCTGCTTTCAGTATTTTACCTTTTATTTAACTTACGAAAATCAATCTCCCTAGGATTTATATTAATCCTTTAACTTAATTTATTCTATTGATTTAAATATTAATTCTGGTAAAATAAATAAATAAACAAATTAATTAATTAAAGTAAATTATTGTATTCTCTAGTCATGGAATTTCTAAATATTATTTTAAGCATTAAATATAATAAAAAAATAAACTGCTAATTTACTGGATGTTGTAATTTTTAATATTCAAACTTATTTTACTTAATTAACTGAGACCTTTTACTATTTTTTAATTAATTACAGGACATACTTATCTGAATTTTTTATATAAAGTAATTTTAACATTTTGATCTAAAGTCTTATGAGGAGCATTTTATAATAATGAATTACTTATTCAAAATTTAATTATTTACTCATGGTCTCTCAAACAAGGATTAATCTATACGATCACAGCTTCAGTGTTGTGAATTCTTGGAATTAATTTTGCATTTTTTTTAATATTTGTCAAATATTATTTTGTTTAACCTATCTCATCAATTTTATACCCCCCTTTCTGTACTTTCTTTAAAAGAAAGATTTTGTCCCCTTTATTCCAAAATTTTCACTTAGTCTAAATTATTATGTCTATGAAAATTCCTTGTTGTTACCCTTCATATTAATTCTTGAATTCACAATGCTGATTGTTGGGGAATTGGATGTAGTGCAAATTGAGAATTTTGTCCGTGCTTTTAAATGATTAATTCTTATACTATTTTGAATTCAAAACTTAGAATTCAAGTAAATTTAAATTCTTTAAATTTTAATTGTTTCTGTTTAATTTAATCCATTTACCCTTTTTCTAAATTTATTTTTGTCTGAGAATAATTTTGTTAGTATGCATATTGACAGGATTCATTTCAATCTTTAGTCACAGGTAATTTGCACTCATTCATAATTTTTGCAAAAGGTAGTAGTACCTCACCAAGTGAAACAATCTCCCAACATAATTATGATTTGAAGTAATAACAGAACTGAAATCAAAATGCAATAATACGGTAAACATACAAAAGACAGTTCGTTATTAATTTTCCTTGTGCAAAAAACGTAGTTTCTCATAACTTTGAATATGTTGAAATTTTGTAGCAGAAAAAGACGAGCGAGTCTGCGTATCCATGTTAAGGAAGCAGACCTCCTGCGCTATAGTTCATTCCGGAAGCTGGAGGATCCTAGGAGGGAGCTGAGGGCTGCGACCCAGCAGATTGATATTGAAATTTCCCAAAATGATGAAAGATCAATCGTACGTAACGAGGATGTCAGAAAGCCACTCCTTCGGGAATGTAGCCAAGGAAGCGTAGACGTTCAGCAGGTGAATCCAAGTACGGCTGAGCCAAACCTTAATTGCCAAAACTTTGAAGTCTGACTGAGAGTAAGGAAGGAGAGGTACCTGAAGAGCCATCAGCGACGCCTGAACAGTCGTAACAAGGCCATCACCACGGGCAGCAGACCGGTATTTCCTGAACACTTGCTTGCCCGGAATCGAAAAAGCGTCCGAGGGAGTGAGAATCGTTTCCTGCAGATACAAGATCTGGGACTGTGCAAAAGTTGAGAAGCGGTGGCAATGACCATTGGCCCGAACGCTTCTACAATTCCATTGGACCAGAAAACTGACCATGAATGTAAAATCAGAAGCTACAAACACCCTCCCAGACAACCAATAACAAGATAATCCTCAACCCTGAAACCAAGCAATAACAATAAGCAACAAAAATCACAAAAAAGAAGAAGCAACATCTAACGAATAGAGAGAAACGAGAAAAAAAAACATAGACTTGAACAGCACAGAGCAAACAAGAAGGAAAAAGACCTACCTCAACCACGCTAGGGGGTGCAGGGGTGAAGTCAGACGTGGTAGGCAGCTTAAGGGAATCATCCGGAATCCAGACGTCCCCTGTAGAGGTGCCCATGCGTGGATCCATAGATGAGGCCTGGGTTGTCTCCGCGGATCGCAGCTTCTTGACTTTGTTAGCACGAGTCTGGGAATGAGGTAAAAGCGGTACGGACGCTTGCTGATTTACCACTGGACTCTGCGAAGGTCCCCCGAGTCCAGCATGTCGCGCAGGGACTCAACGACAGAAAAAGTGATCGTAGTAAGCATGTTCTGACAGTTAATAGACTGAGTGTCGAGAACAGATTGCATCATTGCGACTATGTTTTCAGTAAAGCCTTGCAGCATTTCATGGATATTTGACCCGGTTATGTAATCGACAGGCAGGGGGAAACAGAGACAGAAACAGCATGAGCGTATGACTCAGATCTAGCATATCCGCTCCCATGAAATTCCTTCTGAGCCTCTCTAAACCCCAAATGATGCTCGCATTTAAATTTCAGGAACTTCCTGAGCATATTTTGTGCACGTCTTAACCATGGCGCAGTGATTATGTTTGCAGTTGGTGCATACTGAAGGATCGACCGTGCAGGGACCCGTGTGACCCCCAGCATACAAGCTGCATATGCGGTTGCTTCTACACGCATGGGCACCATGAGTGAATTTACAACAGTTAGAACACTGTCTCGGCCTGTGAATAAATAAAGAACTTCTGTATAACTGGTACCACATTTTCACCTCCTCAGTCAGAGTGCAGCCCAGTTTCGTAACTAGTACGGTGGCGGCTGGACCAAGATCCTGACGAATGAACCGTCTCACCTCCAAAATTGAGAGTCCAGAGAATTCAAGTTCCTCGGCGATATCCTTGCATTCCACTTGTGAATCAAAATTGTGTATGCTCAGGGCTTGGACAGCAGTTACAACATTTTGGGTGTACAACATGAGCTTACCTTGCCAAGACAAGCGTATGATCTCTATACTATTATGATTATCAACTTGCGGTCTCTAATGCTCTTTTTCATCATCTACCTCAACCTAGGAAACTAGGTCGAACGCCCAAATGAAATTCACGATAAACCTGACTGGAGGTGATCAAGGCGAAGTCCAATCAGATTAGTGATTAATACTGTAAAGACTTCATTAAATTATGTGGGAATATTGAATGAAGCTTTCCATCCCAGACTATTTTCTCACGCCTGGGCAAGGTTTTTCCTGCGACCAAGTCGCGACGCGGTGTCTAGGGCGCTCAAAGGAAAATTGACGTGCAGAATTTGGTTCAGTGGGAAGGTGATCGATATGATTTTTCTACAGAGACAATGAAACGAGGGTATACCCCTAGTTCGTGACAAGACACAAATTGGCAACGAGGCGCCAAGTGAAAATTCTTATTTCCCAATGAGAAAGCAGGAACGGAGTTTATTGGGCCTTGAGAAATCGGAAAACGCCCAAAAACCCCCTTCCCCCCTTCCCTCCGGAGCAGCGAAGAGCAGAGGGGAGCAAGGAGTTGAAAGTTGGGAATCAAGAGAAGAGGTCGAAGATTATCAGACCTGCCAGAGGTGGAGAATCATCTCCCGGAAAAGAGAGAGGATTTTATCGGCCGGACACCACGTCCGGAGGTTTGAACATTGCTGAACACCAGCAAAAAGGAAGAAAAGACCAGAGACATCACGTCTCGATTCTGAAATAGTTGTAGTTCACCGTCAGCGTGTTTGCAACTGGTGGGACACCCTGTCACCACTAAATAATCGAACTTTTCTTCGGAACTGGGACTTGCATTCTGGAGCGATATTTGGTAATTTGTTAATGAAATAGACAACGAATCAACTATATATTTTCTGTAAAACAAAAAGATTTCAGTGTAAATAATCAAAAGAAATAAATATATTTCTCTGGATTAAATATTCAACGTTTGTATTTCGCTACCATAAAAATTTTATAACACTAAGTAGGAAATCTTTACAATACTATTTGAGCGTTCGACCGAGGATTTCTAGGTTGAAATAGATGGTGAATACGAGCGTTAAAACCCTTTGAGGGGCGCACTTTAATGGAACAATATTTTGAAACAATTGAATTAGTTTTAGGATGTTTAGGCCTTCAGAATATGAAATATGTAATTAAAAAAAAATTGGGGTGATTTACTGATTTTTGAGAGGTGGAATATATTATATCCCACCGCCCCTCTAGGTAATTTTTTCGGAATCATGTGGATTTTTTAAAAATTATATTTTATATTAATTACTTTTGACTTAATTGCACAGCGCTTCCCAACCTTTTTTCCTTCACGTACCCCTTGTTTGGGTTATTCATTTCGGAGTACCGCCTTTTATCAGAAACATGCCCCGCCCTCTCTCCTCACTCATATAACGCAAATATGCTTTTTTAAAATTAGTAATATACTCATTAAAAAGAAGGAAGCTTTCGTAATAATATAAGATAGTGACATAAACCCGCCTATTCAAAAACGAAAATAAAGGCCTGCTTTTCAATGCGTTTCAAAATAAAGCATTTGGAGTAGAAATTAAGGCGTTCTAACAATAAGATAAATGTGGTGGGAAAGTAGTATTGCATAATGATTAATGACAGTTTTCGCGAAGATGGAGGTAAATATATAAGTACTCATGCAATATGATTAGCGGTGGGCAGATCCAGTGCCATTGAATTACCAATGAATTAATATGTCTAGTGGCCCTTTCCCCTCATTTTGAGCGTAGCATATTGGAATTACACATGAGACTAAATTTGTAATCCAAAAGGTATCAACTTTCTTTAAGTGTTTTCATTGAAACCATTTTTGTGATATCCGCCATTACAGATATTATTTGTACGTACCACCTGCAGACCCTCCACGTACCCCCAGGGATACGCGTACCCCAGGTTAGGATCTAAATTATTAACACTATTTTTTAGTTTTGTATTTATTTATTATTTTTTTTAATTATGAAATTTAGTAAATTTTCTTAAATTTAAAGATGTATAAAAATGTTTGAAATTTCTTTCAAAAATTGAATATAACATACTTTATATAAAATTTAAGTCCTCAGAACATGAAACATGTGATTTTTAAAAACATCGTGGGATTTACTAATTTTTGAAAGATTGAATATATTTTATCCCACCGCCCCTCTAGGACATTTCCGAATCATGTGGAATTTTTTTTATTTGAAAAACATATTTTTTATTAATTATTTTTTACTTAAATACAAACAAATTGATCATCTAAGCTATTAACACTTTTGAGTTTTTCATTTTTGTCTAATGTCTAGTAATAGTATAAAACTGACATCACATTTATTAAAAAAATAGAATAAATTATACAAATACACGTTCGGTGCATTCCGTACACCAGTGGTAACTTACCAATAAAAATAATGAAAGAGAGTACATTAAATTGCGAACTTCAACTTTAAGCATTGGTTGAATATTGAAGAGTCTTTGGGAAGAGGGTAAATGAAGCGCTGATGTTAGTCAAGTAATTATTTTAAAATTCGCAAATGTTTTGTCATTGAACATCACACACGGGTGACTTTAAAGGTTAATAATAAAGAATATTATGTATACTATAAATATATCTCATAAATAGAGTACGATTAGAGTGTTCTTTCTACTTCAAAACACATCATGCAATTTTGAAATATGTTATACATTTTTTTTTTGTAAAAATATCTATAATTTTCTTTTATAAATTAGTCTGATATAAATAAATAAATCCATTTTTTATTTACTAAAATATATGTATTCAAATGTACGTAAAGAAGAAAAAAGGGCTTGAACACTCTAACAGCAAATAAATGTAACAGATGTCAGCATAAAATAATAAGGTAAAGAATAAGAATTCTTTCCAAATAAAACTATTTAATTATTTTATATGTACTTTTACTTGTGCACGCACATCTATAAATGCTATTATTGCTCTAAATATTTACATTGTTTTATAATTTGAATTTATTTTGAATGATATTTCCAAAAACAATTGTTGTCATTTGCCTGCACCACATAACCCCTTCCCCCACACACATAGACACACACCCCTTCTTTCTAAAACATATTTTCCAAAATTATACGCTACTTGCCCCTAAAAATTATAAACAAAACCCTCTTACAAACAAAAAAAAAGAACAATTCAGTTTCCTAATTCAAGATTCCCTCCAAGAGAGAATTTTAGTGCTGCCATCTGGTGGCTTTGAGGTCTTCTTGTGGGCGGAGGTATAAAATATATCCCACCTTTTTCATAGATTCTAAATACGATCAAGATGGCTTCTTTTTATGTTTCTAAAAACATGAATCAATTCTAGAAACATTGGAAAATAAAAAATATATAGGTATTTATGGTATTGATAAGGCTTTTACGGTCGAAAAATCAAAATTGTCCCCTTATTTCCAGATTTCTTATAATTCAATTGTAAAAAATTCTGTATGATAATTTCAAAATGATATATATATATGGTGCTGCCATCTTTAATTCATACAAGAAAGCTGAAACTACAAACTGAATGGCTTTGTAGGAAAAAAATTCACTGAGATGATACTTTAAAAAAATTCCAAAAAGGTGGGATATATTTTATACCACCGCCCCTCAAGTGGTTAAAGCTTTCAAGTGCGTGTTCGGGATAGACCCCGTGTTTAATGAAATGATTATGGTGACGCCTGCTATTCCAGATTCGTTAGCCTCTTGCAGTATTTCAACTTGTGATTTTTTGTTGCGGTAAAGGACCGCGCTATTCTGTACGAAACTGTCGTTACTCTCCACATTTGTGTTAATATTCTGTCCGTTTACAAGCGTGACGGCGGCATTTTCAACTTCCAGAGTTCGGGTTAACCGCGCCACAATAACAACTCAGCAACTCAAGGACACGAAGTACACAGTTCAACAAGAACGTTAAAAAACAAGAAAAAACACCGCACAAATTTACGGGCACCTTGAATAAACGTGAAAAAGAGATAATTCAAATACAATATAACACAAAACTCTTCCGTAAGGGTAAAAGAAACGTGCACGCGAAATAAACGTTTGAACATTTGAAGGAGTGTTGCTTTGAGACCTGTAGCTACACAGGCTGTTGACTCGAATTATCCATATATTTTTATTCACAGAAACACATACATGACTTCGACAATTACATAAATCTTCTTGCTGAGGACGGGATAGACACAAGAAAATAAAATCACTGAAGAAGTACAACTCCGACCTCCACAATGAGTGTGCAGTGGAGGTAACGGGAGTTGAACCCGTCGCACATTGGGGCGAAAAGCCTTCAAATCTGGCAAAAAATCGAAAAAATGAAATTCTATTTTGAACTACCGACATACATCACTTTAATAGAGTAGATGTCAGTAAATATCTGCCTAGTATTAAAAAGTGTGCAAAGTTATATTGGTCGTCATTAAAGTAAGAAGTTAAACTGCATATCGCACGATGATAATAAATGAAAAAAGTTCAATAATTTTGTTTCAGCATTCGTTTGTTAATTACGCTGTAATAATTTAGAAATAATATTCTTTTGACAAAGGAACCTTCAAATTCAAGTATGTAACAAAAATACATTAACTTTTAATTTGTTTTTAGTATGATTTTTATAGATAAAGTGAAGCTTAGAATATATAGTAGTGAAAATTATAAAATAATTTAATAGCGTCTAAAAACATTGAAGGTTTTAGTTATGAGTTAAAGCAGGTTAAGTGTCAACTATAATTTTTTCTACTAGGTTGGATTTTTAGGATGGTAAATATTTCAGAAAATTTTGCTCCTTTTGTAATTGTGTGGTCATTTTTATAGTTAATCAATCTCATTTTTTGTTAGTGTAAGTACATAAACAAGATTACATATTGTTTTTTTTAGGGACGAATTTAAATACATTATATATTACTAGAAGAGAACTTCTGAATATCTTGAAACGTTCAAAAGAAAAAACTTTTGAAAAGCAATATGGTTTTTTGGTAAAAGAGCTCCAAAATCGGACAAACGGCGAACGTAATAGTTATATAGACTTAAAAAAGAAGCTAAAATATCTTAAATTTCATTATAAATTCCGATGGGTAAAAGACTGTCGAGACAAGGAAAAGTTTTTTTATAGATAATAAGGAGTAGCTTGACAAATCGCTTTCATTTCCTCGATTTGAAAAACAAACAGAAGCGGCATTAAAAAGCAAAAGTGGCCGGCCTGATATTCTGTTTGAAAGGTGTTCTGAACGATCAAAAATATTAAGAGCAAAACGATTACGCGATTCTAGTTCTATATCTTCGTTAGTGTACGCGACATGCATGAGTTTAAGATCTGAAGGAAAGTTTCAGGCCTCAAAAGTTCTAAAAGATATAACTACAGGTCCAAAGCGAGCTATCAAATATCAAAATGCTTATACAAAACCTGTAAAATCACAAAAAGAGCTTTCGTTAGGAGAAGATGCTCTGGCTGCATTAATAGAAGTGAAGTTATCTCGCGAATAGTAAAATGTCATAAGAAGAAGTGCCCCAGAAAAATTCCCCTATTACAAAATTGTGCAAGAGGCAAAGAAAGAATGTTATCCTAAAAACATCACAGTAACATAAATTAGTGAATCAGTTACATTACAGGCTCTTCTAGATCATACTTCAGAACGCTTGTTACAAATACCAGAACCTGTTATCGATTTATTTGAAAATGAAGAATTAAAGTAGTTGTGCTTTATATCAAAGTGGGGTTTTGATGGGTCTTCGGGACATAGCTCATTGATATCCTGAGATATAAAAACTGAGAATTTAGAAATTGGCTTATTAGTACTCCATGTATGGATACGTGTATTCGAATGTCTTATAAACTACCTCGTTAAAAACGAGGAAAGTTCGTGAAAAAAGAGAAAAAGAAATAGTAGCTCAAAATAAAATTCGAATTAAAAAATAATTTGGAAGCCGATGTTGTTTAATTGTGGACAAACCTAAGCCAGGGTTCGGTAACTCAAACGGTGGCCACACTGTCAGGCAATTTTTTCAGAATCCAGAACTTTCTGTTCAGATCACAGGAATTGGTGTAAATTTGATTTTTAAAAAAACTACGTATTATCTTGATAGCAATATCCAGTACATATAAGATGCATGTAGAAATCTATCGTGTCTTTACGCATGATGCAGCGAGATATTTTGTCTTGAAGTATCCATGTTACAACATGCCCCCGGCATTACATAAGTATTTGATTCACGGTCCCGAAAGTATAAGTTCGGCTCTGTTGCCTATAGGACAGATGACTGAGGAAGCACAAGAAGTCAGGAATAAAGACTTTAAAAGATACAGAGAGTACTACTCGAGAAAGTGCAGCCGAGAAAAAGCTAACAGAGATATTTTCAATTTTTTACTTATGTTCGGATCCAGTGAGCACTAGCAAACAAATGAAAAGAAAAAAAAAGTTAGAACATCTGCCACGAGAAGCCCTACATTTGTTAAAAACTCCATCTCTCAATGTATCTAGTGATCAGGATAGTGACAGTGATGATGATTCAGATGACAGTATAGATTAATTATTCTATAATTTTTAAAACACACTATAAAATTAATACTAACGACGTGTTTTGAAGGAATGAACGCTTCTTCCTCAAACAAAAAGTGTGTGTCGAACAAAAGATGTGGACAGATTGTTTTTTTTTTTTTTTGCAAGTGTAAAAAGCAAACTATATCTGTTTTGAATTTGTTGATCTTAAATTTTGTTATGTAAATTTAAAAAAAAATGACATTTAGAATATTGTTTTATTGTGTTTTCATGCTAAAGGCAACGTGTTTCAGTTTCTAATTTAAATTAAGTCTGAAAATGTTTATATTCATAAATAAGTTGACTATTTCAAAATATCAGTTATATATAAAAATATCGCATATTTTCGAAAATTAAATGATATTTACGAACACTGTAAACATCACAATTGCAGTTTGTTTGTTTGTTTATTGAACATATACATCAGGCTTGTGTGCTTGATACAAATATCCGCTTATAAATCTTCGTCAAGATGAGGACTGCATAGACACAAGGAAATGAAACACTGAAGAATTACAGCCCGGCTCACAATTGAAGTAAAAGAGATTCAAATTTAAAAATGTTAACAACTGGTTTGTTTGTTTGTTTTATCGAACATATACATCAGACAACAACTTACTTCTTAAAATGTTAGATCAATAGTAAACAACTACGAAATTTTTAGAAATGGTTGGATCGGGTCAAAGGTTGGATGTAATCATTTGAATCGCGACCTACGTTATACACGGCCGGTTCATGACTTTTAAAATGTCATCCCTCAATCAGATTAGAGGATTTAAGTTACTCAGAACTCCTATAATAGAGGCTGACGCATCCTCGCAGATTTGGCACCCGAATTGGAGCCCAATCGAAAAACCAAGCTAATCAGAACCGGTTCAGCCAATCAGAACCGAGTCCTAGGCAACCCAAACTCCGACTGCGGTAGATTGATGTTGAACAGGGTACTAATAATCTGAAACAAAATGGATATGCGTCAACTCCTGTTATAGTAGACTTAAAGTTACTCAATGACTTAAATGAAAGTTCTCAAACACCGTAGCAATGCATGGGAAAGTTAAGCCTCGTCCCGTGTCATCCGTTTCAAAAACGTTAGTTAAGTTACTTAAATGGCCTAGTTTGAACGGAGTACCACACGGTTGGGAAATCTTTACACGGCGATTGGCACGGCGATGGCCGCGACGCTTTGTACCAATTGTCATGTAAAGATGATTCACCCGTGTGTAACGTTTTAAACATCATGAACCGGCCGTGTATAACGTAGGCCGCAGTTGAATCATTAGCCCATCTGCCGTGACGGTAAAATTGAGTTCTATGGCATTATGAAGGCTCCTATAACCGGGCTGACTCACACCACCATTCAATTGCCCATAGGGAAAGAACGACTGGCCACGATACTTTCAGCCGCGTGGGAAACAATCGCTGGCTGGTCTAAGTGGGCAACAAAATTTTTGATGATTCAGACTGTATTATAGTAGCCCTAGGCAGTACTATGACCCCCCCATAATATTATAGGAGTTCTAGTAGGGTTACACTAGATACCGGGCTGGCTCATTCATTATCATGACGTCACAAATGGTGGCTGGCTGCGACCAGCGATTGGTACAAAGCGACGCGCCCATCGTTTTGTGCCAATCGCTGTATGTCTTTCGTTTTGTTGTTTCGCTTTCTACCAATCGCTGGTCGCGGCCAGCCACTATTTGTGACGTCATGATAATGAATGAGCCAGCCCTGGCTCAGCTCTAGTGAAGCCCTGGTTCTAGGCATTACATGTTGATCGTTTTACCTCGAGGCTAACGAAAAAGACAGGCTACCGCGGTTCATTCCCCTTATCTTTTTTACAGACCGTTAGAGTGACGTAATGCTCTTTTCGTACACCTCCATTGGTGCATTCGAGCATCACGAGACTCTAGCGGTCTGTATAAAAATATATGCGTAAAGCACCGCGGTAGCCTTTCTTTTTCGTTAGCCTTGGTTTTACCTCGAGGCTAACGAAAAAGAAAGGCTACCGCGGTGCTTTACGCATATCTTTTTTTACAGACCGCCGGAGTCACGTGATGCTTGAATGCACCAATGAGGGTGTACGAAAAGAGCATCACGTCACGCTAGCGGTCTGTAAAAAAAGACAAGTGCAATGAACCGCGGTAGCCTGTCTTTTTCGTTAGCCTCGTTTTACCTAAGATGACGTCAGCTGGCGTTTCCAAGCGGGTTGTCTTTATTTGGACAAAAAACTGTCTCTGAGCAATGCGGCCTGTGGATGTGCCGTTAGCATAATTTCCATCTCCACCGCCGATCGACGATTGGGACTTTTACGCTTTCTGATTATTTGTAAAATCAAACGCTTTTTAAGTCATTTCCGGTATTTTAGAGGATTATGAAGATATAAGAAGATATAATATAAGAAATTAATATATATTATTAGATTATATAGAAATATTAGATTAGATAGAGATTAGATTATATAGAAATTAATTAGATTATATTACTATAATATTTATTATATTACAGTTATAAATTAATTAGATTATATAGAAATTAATAGATATTATATAAGAAACCAAGTTCAACCAGTAATGACTTAAGAAGCGTTCGGTTTAACAACTAATCAGAAAGCATCATAATCGCAATCGTCTATCGGCGGTGGACAGGGAAATAGACGCTTTCAGTCGTGACGTCAATGATGACGTTTTGCTTGGAAACTGACTCCAAACAAATAGTTGCTATGTTGTATTTTCTATTATGTTTGTATATTATACCTAAATCTTATGATTATACCTCACGGCAAAGCGTTTTAATACATTATATGCAGTGGTAATATTTTCTGCGATTTATATTTAATAAGAAATGACACATAGCAACCGTTTGTTTGGAGTCAGTATCCAAGCAAAACGTCATGACTGACGTCACACTGAAAGCGTCTACAGCCAGTACCACTCACTCTGATTGGCATTCGAGCATCACGTGACTCCGGCTGGCTGTAAAAAAAGATACGCGTAAAGCACCGCGAAAACATTTCTTTTTCGTTAGCCTCGGGGTAGTTGCTATAGGGCAGTTGCAATCAGCTGATCAACCGTTGTATTCACTTGGAGGTAAGGGTAATTCCACCAATCAGAACTGCCTATTTGTACTGTTTACCTCCAACGTGACGTCAATTGCAACTGCCCTATTGACGTCACAGCTGTGATTGACGTCAAGTTGGAGGTCGGAAGTACCCTACGTCTAAGTGATCTTTATTTAATTATCCCAATTTGAATAATTTAATGCATTTTCAGGCCATTTTAGAATTAATGGTTACACATTTATGAATTTGTACACCAAGATAAATATTTATAGCTTTGCAAAATCCACAGAGAATTGGATTGCTGTTATGATCCGGCAAAACAATAACATCGCTAATGACTGGTATGTTGGAGCTGAACGCTGTACCCTTGAATGTTTGCTTATTTCCAAACCGGTTATGTTGTGGTATTTTGTCTTTTGTAATTCTCTAATTTTATCGCTGGTAATTAGGAAAGGTGTAACTTTTTTTCGTATTTTTAAGTGGTTTTTTATTCGTTTTATTGAGTACTATTTGTTTTGGCTATGATGTCATACACTCACGCACAGCTCTTTTTTTTTAAATCTGTTATAAAAAGGAAAAAAGTCGCCAAATTTAGGGGATTTTTTCCTTTAATGGCAACCTAGCCATTGTATTAAGTTATTCGTTTGGCGCGGTCTTGAAAATCGCGCTAACCAAAAAGTCGCCAAACTTATGTTTATATGTTTGCGTGAGTGTAAAGCATCTGTTTCGCCCCCCAAAACCCACATGGGCTGCTCGTTTTTTTTTTTAAAATCCTGTGCAAAAGTGAGTTGCCAAAACTGTATTCCTGTAACTAGTCTACATCATATACAGTAATCAGGCAGCAATACAGTAGTCGTAAAAATTAAAACAAAAAACAGAGGGCAGACGCAGAGAGTATAGTACGCTATAGTTTTATTTAAGAAACAGAGTGTTATACGGTGTTTCTTTAGAAAATCCAGTAGATATATGGCGTATACCACCGTAGAGCCTCCACTCTATACCAATGTCCGGCAGTTCATAACTTCAAAGTATTTTAAAAATATAATTTTAGCTTTTGCATTCCCAATTGTATACTAATTCCATTCTTATTCTATTTATATGCTTATTATTGTTCTATGTAATATTTCTTTTATTATACTCCCTCCTTTTTTATGTAATTTTGATGCTAAATATTTTGCGTAATTACTTGCTTTTTTCGGAACTGATGCTTTACACACACGCAAACATGTAAACAAAAGTTTGGCAACTTTTTGGTTGGCGCGATTTTCAAGACTGTGCCAAACAAATAACTTAATACAATGGCTAGGTTGCCATTAAAGAAAAAAATCCCCTAAATTTGGCGACTTTTTTCCTTTTTTTTAACCGATTATTATTAATTATTTTTTTTTTCTGCGTGAGTGTAAAGCATCTTAGCCCTTTTTTCTTTATTTTATATTTTTGTGTCAAATCTGAATTAATTTGAAAACTATTAATTTCTATAATTGAACATTTAAAAAGGAAAATAACTTACATGACCATTTATGTGGTCTTTTAAATTAATAAAGTTAAACTATGCAAACTCTCAACTTTCTACCACTTCCCTCTCATAGTAACTTTATAAATAGATCTTGAATGATTTTTATAAAAACAATACATTTAGTTGAAAAATGACTTTGACTAAATATTATTTACAGGGGATCTGTTCAGACATTTTTACTGGGGTCCTGTTTTAGTGAAATTGAGAACAGCTTTCTACTATACTGAATAGTTTAAAATTTTGATTATATTGCTGTTTTACTATGAACTGCAACTGTCCCACTGTGCACTATTTTGGAAACAAGCTTTCTCCCTTACTTGAAATGGCTATCTATTTCAGAAACACTGTGTTGGTGCAATTTTGGAAGTCATACCAAGCAGAAACACTTAGCATATTTGTTTCAAAAGATCAAAATTATTATTGAAATCACATAAGAGTAGGCTACTTTCAAGAAGGCTGTAAATTCAATTGCAATGTTTTTTACGAACTTTATTTATTTCTTGGTAATGAAGAATGCTATTAATTATAGGTGAAAATTAGCAGTTGACACTCGCGACGTGACGATTAAAAAATCAGCCATTGATCGCCACCCTAGTCGCCACTCGCCAAGTGACGATTAAAAAATCTGTTATCAATCGCCAAGTGAAATACACTTTTTTTCATGGAAATATGCATCTCTACATTGATTATATCTAATTAGAGAACTGGTTAATTCTTTTTCCTACCAGATACAAACAGATTTCAATGACTTAGCTGTATTTTCAATATTTCGGCTTTTTCTCATGTGCTTACTCTTTAGTTAGATTATTTTTTCAAGAAATACAGTTTTATTCTGCAAAATATATTCATCAGCTTTGATTCCACATGCATTTCAAGTAATTTATTATTTTTTTCCCCCACTGGATATAAACGGATTTTAAGGCCATTTCAGTATCTTCAATATTTCGATTCCTGCCACATGTTTACCAGTTGGATTGTTCCTTCAAGAGATACTGTTTAATCATGCAAAATACACTCATACTCACACACTCACATACAATAGATATAAAACTCTTATAGAAAAATATGTTTATATACAACGATTATAATTTATCTAGATGTCAAGAAAGCTTGAAACATAATAGTGGCCACTAATGAAACTGAGTCTACCGGCCACTGGCTACTAACTAAATTTCCCAGTTTTCACCTATACTATTAACACTTTACCGACTGGTAGCGGTTCGAACATACTATACCCTTTCATCGCCCGGTCAGCCGCAAATCGTCTGAGACACCGGCTTGGTTTCGGCCTAGACTGACGCGCAGGAATATATGCGCTTTTCTTAAACTCTGGTAAAATTGTACGCTTCGTGTTATTCTAGGGTAACGAAATTTAATAAAATCTTTTACTACCCCTTGGGGACGAGCGACACGTATACGTGACGCATAAGATGCTCAGAATCCTCGATTATTCCCACCAGTTATTTTTTAATGTAAGATTTGCCTCATTAAATCTTAGCATTTCTGGGATTCAATTAGGTGAAATTTTCTGTTTTGAAAAACCGGTGGTAAAAGGTTAAAAATTCTGTAAAGGACGCTCGTCGTGAAGGGGTTAATCATATTAGAGTTAAACAATATTTATTTTATCTATTACAATCGTTTTCAGTTTATTATTTACATAAAATATAACACAATCCATATAACAATATTTATCAAAAAAAGAAGTTGTTTAATATTTTTTTAAACTATGATAGCGCTCGAAACAGTCACCTTTGTGCAATGGGACGTTGCAGTATTTACAAGCGAAACCTGTTCTAAAGGGCTAAAGCTTATAAAAAAGGACCGATTATCTGAATAAAGAATTCTTGCTGCTTGGTACTTGTCAATCTAACAGAAAGATCAAAAGTCGATTAATCGATGACCGGTCGGTAAGCGCTGGGGAGCAAACGTCGAATAATCGACGGCCGGTCGGTAAGCGCTGGGGAGCAAACGTCAATTAATCGACGGCCGGTCGGTAAGCGCTGGGGAGCAAACGTCGATTAATCGACGACCGGTCGGTAAAGTGTTAATAAAAGTAAATAAAAATAGTTTTACTGAAGAAATGCAATGCCTGAGATTTTTTTTTTTTTTTTCTGTGCCAGATAATCAAGCACTGAATGTCCTGCAGCTCATTTTAAATTATATATATGATTGGTATTTATTTTGTCTGATAAATTTTCTTTTATAATTAAATTATATTATAAAGTTTCCATATGATTTCATATTCTGTTTATCTGTTAAAATTGAAAGAAATATATTTTGATGATGCATAAGCAATGGTTTCTAGTTTCTATATTTATAAATATTCATTTAATTATTAAAAATCCAAAGCTGTATTGCACCCTCTATTTATAACTTATTTGATTAGTATATGCACAATACTTTTTTTGAAATTATGATAATTTTCAGATCATGAATGCATAATTTCATCTCTGGGAGTTGGCAACTGCTCATTCTTTGAAACATTACTGCTTATGAGCAAGGTAAGTTTGATTTGTGTTTTAAGAGTAATTTTTCTGAATTCTCAAAATGTTGATATTTTACTTAGGGGAAAAAGTAGTTTTAATTAAGTACTATTAAGTTTTTAAGCTTCATTTTTTACCATTAAATGTATATTTAATTATTTTACAAAACTAGGCTGAAGCATTCATTTTGGAAAGGGTCCTGATGGGACACATTTGGACTCTAGTGCATTGAGAGAATTGTACTTTACCATATTCTGCCCTAATGGGAGCATAATGAATATTTTATAGCTATTTTTTTTTTTTTTTTTTTAATAAGTTAATGGAGTGCTTATTTTGTAAATAGTATTGTTTGAAAAACAAAAATTGTAAGAAATTACAAGGCTTTAAAACTCAAAAAAGAAAATATTTTGAAACGAAACATGAAAAACGCAATAAGTAAAATCATAAAAAATCAAATTTTTGTTTGAAAAAAAATCATAATCCCGTTGAGTAGACCTGAAAATATCCAGTTGCCAGATGGCGACCTAACAAAAAGTGGAGCGGCCGTTTTCAAAATTGGTTACATATGCTGTCTCAGAGGAAAAATAAGAAAATTCAAACATACATTAATATTTAATGTTTAATTTGAGCTATGCATTATATAAAGAAGACTATCAGAGTTTTCCCCAGGTTTAAAAAGGGGCAGGGTGCTGCTGGTGAGAAAAGGGCATTTTTTTAATTCTTAAGGGCACTTTTCAGATTTTCAAGGGCACTTTTTTTAATTGTTAGATGTATTCTTTTGATTTTTAAGGCCACTTTTGATATTTCAAAGTCAAAACACTCTTTTTAAGACAATATTGAGTCAGTTTTTACTATGAAAGCAAATTTTTTAATGCAAAAAGGAGTAAGGGCACTTTTTTTACTGAGGGCAAGAAGGGTGCTAATTATTTTACTGGAGGGGGCAAGAAAAGTGCTAATTCTTTTTATGAAGGGCAAAAAGGGTGCTATTTTGTAAACCAAAGGGCAGGCAGGGTACAGCACCCTTCTGAAACTGTCTGGGGGAAACTCTGAGACTATATTTAACATTTCTAGCATTAAAAATTAAAAAAAATCAATAAAAATTGTTGAGATATAACCCGTAAGGCATTGTGACGTTGTGACCGTCGTTGTGAAGTCATTGTGACCTAAATGCGAGGTCATTATGGCCGTTTTCAAGGCTTTCTGTGACCTCACAATGTGACTACTTTGTGAAGTCACCATGCGACTTCAATGTGAAAAATGTGACGAATCTGCATCGGGTAGGGTGACCAGATTTTACCCGAATCCTATACGGATTGTTCAGATCAAAATTTTTTTATGGTTCAAGTTTGTGACGACACTGCACCGGGTCGGGTGACCAGATTTTACCCGAATCCAATCCAGAAACTTCGGATCGATCTTTTTGGATTTGTTTGGCTACAGAATAGATTTGGATTAGTTGTCGTGTGACCTGATTTTCGTGAACCCGATCTGACCCGAGTCGGGTATAATGTTTTTACTGTAAGTCTTGTTTGGAATAGAATCTTGCATACGACCGAGTAACCAGATTTTATCAGAAATTGTGTTATGATACAATTTCCGATGTCGGCTCAGATCTAGAGTCATACACGAATCCGGTTATATACTTCTTGAACATGATTGAATGTCTACTTGAACATGAATGATGGTTGACTGAAACTATATTTCGATTCAACCCATATTCTTACCCTAACCCAACAACAACAAAAAATCTATAGGCCCACAACCCGATCGAACCTGATAAATGATATCGCATAGATTCGGATAACAAGATTTTACCAGATCCGGATAAGATCAACGATAAGAATTGGATCGGCAATAATTTTTATTGATGCAACTCGTATTCAATTTGAAATTTTGCATCTGAAAGGGAAGCCGGCTAATGAAGCCTTTAAGCAAGAAAATTATAAATGTAAAATACGCATACTAATATATAAAAAAAAGATGAATCCCTTAAAAATTATAATAAATGTAAATATTTCAATAATATGAAATTCTATTGTGCAAACAACAACTTTTTAAATTAACTTCTACTTCCATTTGTATTATGTAACCACCAAAAATATTGACAATAATTAAAACTATGTTATTTTGCTGTTAAGTCTTTGTAAGTATCTTTAAATGTGTATACTTTCCCATATTTCCCCTCGTTCAGTATCACGAAACTTTCTAACACATTTATGAACAAATTTTTAATCGCATGGCACTTGCATGCCTGATTATTAAAGCGAATTGGAATGAATAGCGTTTTCCATTTTTAGATACATGAAATACTTAAGACCAATTTTTGTCACGTTTTTCCCGTTTCTGACGCTGCACGTCAGAAATTTGGTTCAAAACACCGACTTTGATAGTGTTTTCTGAAACATCATCTGCTGTTACCAAAAAATGGATAACGCCATTCCATTATATATAGGGTAGATGTGCCAGTAATGGACACCCCTAAGGAATTTCTTTAAAAATTATTTTTTAATTAATAGTTAAAATTGTTATATTCAACATTTTTTAATATTATATTACTCTACCAACAATATTTAACCATGCTCATAGTCACATTTCTCAATGTGAATCGAAATTTAATTGTAAATAACAGAAATAAATCAAAACACCCTAAAATCCAGTAATAGACACCTCACAAAAAGTAATAGATAATTGATATTATGATTGTATTTAAAACTAGAATTTAAAGATAGCATATTAATGAAATAAAAAAAGCTGAATTTTTATTGGTTATTTTTTTATAAACCAAAAACTTTGCAGGTGTCCCATTACTGGCACATCTACCCTATTCTGAATAAGAACACCTGCCAATTTCATGTATTTCCGAATAAAAATGAATTCAGAAATTAGCTATTTTGGATTTGAGAACAACTTTAAAGAAAATATAAGTATACATTTTAAAATAAGCATTCTGAAAAATTTATATTAGGAATCCATTTAAATAATAGATATACCTATTGTGCGATATTATTAAATAATAAACATTGTATCAAGCAGTAAAGCAGTTTTCGTTGTGAATGAAATATAGAACTTAAGATCATAAATGCCAAAAAAAAAAATTATATATTTTTTTCTTTACAAATTATTTTATTTATAGTTTTTGATAGAATACTAAATGCAGAACTTAAATATCAATTTTTACAGTAAAAACATTCGATAACACAACTGGAAAAATTACCTTAACTAAACAGTTATTTTATTGTTTCATCAATATTTTTTATTTTTGTGCACCTAACATTGACATATCTCGACAAAAAAATTATTCAATGCATTAAATTGTCACATTTTTTTCAAATATACCGGAAAATTATTTCTGGAAACCTACACTAGCAACAAAATTATCAAATTGCAAATCAAATATTAATAGTTTTAAAAATTGCAATGTTTTTAATTATAATGAATAACTATGAAAATTGAACTAAGAAACGCAAAATATTAAATAAATTCCTCATTTTAAATAAAACTTTACATTTAGAATACATATTGTTAGTAAATACTTTAAGCTTTTTTCCAAACAGTCTATTTAAAAAAATTTAAAACATTAAAGATAAAATTTAATACAAGTGATTTTTTAAAAGAAAATTTAAACATATTAACTTTTAAATAATGCACTATTAAATGTACTAGTACTAAACATGCACTATTAACAAAACTGCGAAGACATTGAAAGTTACCTGCTGATCTATAGGTAAAGGGTTTACGATTGAATACTCCTTATCTGCTTCCCTTTCATTAAAAAATTAGACTGTAAATCCACTACAATAATTTTCAAATTATTCCAGCAGAAGAGGTGTGTTCATAGATCTGAGAAATCAAATATCTCCCAGGCCTTATGAACGCACCTGGCTAGACACAGTAAGATGTTAAAATGGATGGTTTACTTTAAAATGGAGATTGTTCACTTTAAAATGTTAATTAACTTACACAGTATAAATCTACAAACTTAAAAGAACGCAACACATGCTAATCCGAACTTCGAATGAGAAAAAATCATCTGCCTTCAATATGCGCGCACAGTATTGTTTAAACACAACAAAATAACAACACTAGCAGATGTTTCCAACTTTACCGCAAATGATATAGGAAGAAAATAATTTAAATAAAGACATTTCAAAACCTTTATAATTTATATGGCTGAAAAATGAACTTCTAATGATGCTATAATATTCTTTTTTTATATGAGAGTTTTGTATTCTTAGAAATAAGCTGTGAAAATTTACATTTTTATATATTTTTTAATCCATTGCATTTGCTTTAGACGTCAAAAGTAAAGATAAATTTTAAATAAAAATTGATTTAATAGGCTTTATAAAGTAATTTCGATATAAATTTAAATTGCAATCAAAGTTCCTAAGTACAAATTTTTCATTTTTTACACTCTATCGAAAAGAGCAATATATTTAATAGAGGTGACATCTTACTAAGCACTGGCCAGTTTTGGATAAATTGCTATAGGAATGACATATACTTTATAACATGTTGTTAATTCATTTTTGCTCGGAAATACACGAAATTGGCTCGTGGTTTTATTCAGAAACTATGTTATTGAAAAACCTTTTCCATTTTTTGTTAAAAGCAGAATATCTTTCAGAAAAGAATGTCAAAGTCGGCATTTTGATTTGAATATCCGACGTGACAGTGAAAGACAGGAGAAAAACTGGTCGTCACGTGACACGAATTGCTTATAACTCGATACGTAACTACATTTCTATTTAAGGATTTTTACCTGTGTATTATATAGTATATTTTGTTAAATTTCATGAAAATGGTAATGAAAATTGTAAAAAATTATCTGCCTCATATATGTAGACAGATATTTATTTATTATTTTATTTTAGAAATACTCAATATATTTAAATAGTGTGTGACAATATTTTTATTAATGATTTAGGTACATGACATAATTCAAATCTATATTATATTTTATGAGTTTTTTTTTCCAAATTCACTCTCCGATCACACCGTAAAGTCACAGAGTGTTGGCATTTTGGTCATAGGTTTTACGTGACTTATGTGACTTGCAGTGACATCATTGCAACGTTACAAAAATTTTTAAAGCTGTCAAAAAGTAATTTTCTTTATGCCATAAGATGTTCTAAAGTTTATTTTAAGTTTTCTTTAGATCTCCAAGACGTTCACATTTTGGTCACAGTGTGACGTTACAAAGTGGTGGCATTTTGATCACAGATGAGACGTGACGTACGTGACTCACAGTGACGTCACTGTGACTGTGCATGCTATGCGGGAAATGAGTATAAATGGATTAGTGTCAAGTCTGTTACCATACAAAATTACTGAAAATAGTCACCTGTAAATTTTTTAAAATTTTCAAAAATCAACTTACTTTGAAGTGAATTATGTCCCTAAATTTCAGAACATGATACTTAACAATAATACTTAAATTAAATTGAAATGAGAGACATTTATAACCACAAATTTTGACCACATAGAAATTTATACAAAACTTTTTCTAATAATAACAATATATATTTATGTAAATTATTAAATTATAAAAAAATTATATCTCTATTTCTTAGTTGAAAGAAAAATAACAATAGAATGGTGAAAAAATGATATGAATATTAAAATACGTTAAAAAAATGTGCTGTAACGGACTTGACATTTGGTAATGGAATTGATACTAATCCATTTATACGGATTTATAGCTCAACAATTTTTATTGAATTTTTAATGCTAGAAATATTTAATTTAGTCTTCTTTATATATATAATGCATAACTTAACTTAAACATTATTATATTAATGTATGTTTGAATTTTCTTTTTTTCCATCTGGGGCAGCATATGCAAGCGGATTTTGAAAATGGTTCAGAGACTAAATAAAACAAACAGACACTTTTTTTCAAAAAATTAATAAAAAATGTTCAAACTTTTAAATGGTTTTCCTCACATTTTTTATACCCATGGTGAACTCAGGATCCCACAATTTAAGTGATCAGTTTTAGCTGATGCTCTGTTAACCGTTGTAATCTATATAAGTAATTTAAATTTATTTTAACAAGAATTAAGGTTGCAATAAATTGGCTACTAAGCTAAAAGGTTCTACCAGCCACTGGCTAAAATTTTATTTATTCACATATAGAAAAAATTAAAGAGCTTTTTTTTTTCTCTTAAA
Source organism: Maratus michaelseni (assembly GCA_963931845.1). Classification (NCBI taxonomy): domain Eukaryota; kingdom Metazoa; phylum Arthropoda; class Arachnida; order Araneae; family Salticidae; genus Maratus; species Maratus michaelseni. The sequence goes on from OZ007586.1 coordinate 186,426,873, forward strand.
ATTACACATTCCATTTCAAGTCATTTAAATGCTATTTGGATCAGATGAAATTTAAAAAGAAATCATGTGTTTCTGTTTCAGTGATATTTGCAGATTTATGTCTGGCATTGATGCAGACAACCTGTTGATATGGCACTAATCAGAAAAGGTGCAAACAATGAATTTGCTTTCAGTTCGATTTTGTTTGTGACAGTAGGATATTTTTTAATTAGATCGTTTATTTTATTTTTCTATTTAGAGATCCAATGCGAAAGTAATATATTTTTTATCTTCTGTTTTTAGTCAACAAGCATTATCTTGAGGCAGGGTTGATAAGTTACATGCGATGGTATTAACTTTTTTTAAACATGGTTAAAACCATGATGTCAAAAACATATTTTTAATAAAATAATATCAAAGCACTTAGGCAGAGTTGGATGTATTTTTACCAATAAATTTTAAATAAAACTGCATAAATACATTAAAACTGCTGGGTATTAGCAGCAGATATGCATTCTTGAAATATATTTGCAGAAGATATGGTAAACTGCAAGTAGATTGCAGCATAATTTTTTGAATTTAACTTAACTCTTATTATGAATTATTTTATTGTTAATGCATGCTTTTTTTAAGATGAACAGTTAATAAATCCTTAATTATTTGTAGTAATTAAAATTATGTAGGCTTAAATTAATATTTGCAGACGTAAATTGTTTAAATGTTTTCACTTTTTTATGGCTAGAAGCAGAAAGTAATCCACCACAGTTGATATCTAATGAGGGTATCTACTTTCCTTAAGTTAGAGCAAATTCAAAGATTTTTCTACCAGTACAAAACAGTATTGTTACAAAATCAGTTTTTCTTGCTTGAAAATATTTCTGTTAAAGGCTATATATATATTTTTAAAAATAAGTCACACTAGAAATCTGCATAAATTTGGAAATTTAGTCATAAACAAAGAGAAAAATTATAATTCCATATTTGATTACAATTCAATGCATACCAAAACTAAAGTGCACTGTTATCATTAAACAAAATGCAGTGCTCTATCTTGCTATATTTACAGCATTTTTTCTTTTTTGTTCTGAGTGTATGTAAATATTGGTGTTTTTGACGGTTTAAACCTGGGTAATTATTTGGTAATGGAATTACGGTTCAGAGTAAATTTGTAAAATTTTATTGGAATTACATAAAGTTAATTATTTTTTGCAAGTTTTGTTTTCTGCAGACACAATTAGTGCACACTAAAAAATAAAAAATAAAACACTTACACTTATTAAAAAATAATAAAAATATTATTTAGAAATTTTTAAATGCTTATTAATGGAATTACAAGAAATTTATTTCATCTAATTCCATTACCAAGCATTTAAGAATTTCTAAATAATATCTTTATATATTTTTTAATTGTTGTAAGTGTTTATTCTGATTTCTTAGTGTGTACTAATTGTGTTTGCAAAAAACAAAACTTGAAAAACATAATTAACTTTATGTAATTTGAATAAAATTTTACAAATTTGCTCTGAACCGTAATTTAGTTAACAAATAACTGCCCACCTATGTTGTGTCAAAGACTAGTTTTTGATGGCTAAAACCCAACCCTGGCTTGAGGAGATTTAAGAATTTTTTTAGTCTTCTATTATGTACGAGTCATAATCACTTTTCATATGAAAATAACATTAGTGATTCTCTTATCTATTTTTCATCATGAACTTTGCTCATTACTAAAGCTCTGATCTGCACATTTATGAAGCAACTTTCATTTGTAAGTAGATATACTGTTATTCTGATAGAAAGCAAGCAAACAGTGTTTTTTATTTTCCTATAAAAGCATATCGGATCTTTTAGTTAAGTGTCAAATTTTTAATTTAAGCTGATTTTCAGGGACAAGACAATCACGAAAGATTGCTATGAAGAATGAATCGATTATAGTTTAAGATGTACACCTTTTATAAGAAATTGGAAAACATTGTTAGATTCTTTATCATATAAATTATAATTTCTGCAAATTTCATGCATTTAGCATTTTTTAATTTGTCCATCAGATTTGCTTGTTCAGGGAGAAAAAAAAAAATAGGAATCCTTTTAAGTGTGAAGTATATTTTTATTTGACACAAAACGTCTCTTTTGATAAAATGGAATGTAAATTTTCATAAAATTAATCATATGCTAGGGATTAACAGCTGCTTCTATGTAAAAAGTTGTTTAAAAATGAGATATTACTTTTGAAACATTTTTTAAATATTTTGCAATTTTTTTTCTGTTGCATACTCTTGGTATCTGGCTCGTACTCCAAAGAAAGAACCCAAACTTATCTTTACAAGGTGCTGCACTCTTAAATAATGGCCTAGTGAGAACTCTATCTAGGATTTCCTAGGAATAGCCATGGCATAATGTTACCCCCCCCCCCTCCCAACTTCCACAATACACGAGAACTTAACGTTTGCACATTTGGGTAAGTGTCATTTGTTGCCACATGCTGTCATCAACAATCTCATTTTCATTGTTTGATCCTGTATAGGTGTGCAGAGTAGCCAAACTCCTTATTAACCAGTCTGTTCTTGGGTTATGATGCTTCATGTTTTGACCATTTTTGATTTTTGTGCGTTACAAAAGTTATACTTTCATCTTATGCTGCTGTATCATGTCCCATAGTATGAGGGACTTATGTACCAAATTTCACCACAACAAACTTGTTTTCCAGGTATCACCAATTTTGTTTTTCTAACCTTAATTTTGGACACCTGTATGTATAAACATACTTTAAGCTGGCTATTTGTCTGCATTTATTTAGCCTTGTGTGCATAAATTGACCAAAATAGACTAATTATTTTATGATAAAACAAAATCACAACAAAGATTTTTCATATCTTTTATGCATTCCTTTCTATTTTAAATCTGAAAATAAAGAAAATGCAGATTGATGAATGAGTAAAAAAAGAAAAATGATTATGTAGAGAGTTGAAAATCTTGCTGAAAATAACACATTAAAAGAAAAACAAAAGTGTTACTTTTTTTTTTTAATCCAACTTTTTAAAAACTTCATCATAAAAATTATATTTTTTTAATCATTGTTATTCTGCTTGTAGTTATTAATTTTATTTATTGTGTTTTTACTTATAGTTTAATAATAGTTCTACTCTTTGAAAATGCCACTATAAATGTGCCCACCCAGTTATATGACAATTTTGATCATCCAATGTAACCATAATCTGAATATGAGTATTAGATGATGAGTTTTCTCTTTTTATATTTAAATAAAATTAGAATCATATTTTCTGTTTTATACCATGTACTTTGTTATATAATATGGAATATATAAGTTGATTGTCCATGTTAATTTATTTATAAAATATATTGATGTGAGTGTTATGTAAAAGTAAATTTTTTAAGAATTGTTTAATTTTTTTTTCTTTCAATAATATAATGCTTTTCCTTTCTGTGCATTATAAAATCATTTTTATGAATATTTATTTTCATAATCAGAATGGTAATGTAGTTGTACCTATGCCAAGTGATTATGGCATGATAAATGTAAACAAACAATAAATGGTTGAATTCATTGAATTTTTAGAGTTGTGTCAAGAAATGGATACTTCTTGTACTTTACTGCAAAATATTACTTAATAGTGACTAAAATGTTTTAAGTTTCGCTTTAATCATTTCTGCCTTAATTATGCTTGACAATGACTTTATACAAATGCAGAAATTCATCCGTATATTACAGAGTTTCCCCCAGATTAAAAAAAGGGCAGGGTGCTGCTGGTGAGAAAAGGGCACTTTTTTGATTCTTGAGGGTGCTTTTAATATTATTAAGGGCACTTTTTTTGTTGAAGGTTAAAGGCATTCTTTTGGTTTTTTATAGCCACTTTTAATATTTAAAAGTCAGAGCACTCTTTTCAAGACAACATAGAGTCAATTTTTACTATGTAAACAAATTTTTAATGCAAAAGGAGGAAGGACACTTTTTCTTACTGGGGAGCAAGAAGGATGCTAATTCTTTTATTCAGGGGGGGGGGGGGGGCAAGAAGAGTGCTAGTTTGTAATCAAAGGGCAGACAGGATGCAGCACCCTTCTGAAACTGTCTGGGGGGGGGGGGGAACTCTGTTATTATATAAATTAGGGATGCACAACCTGTGGCCCTCAGATCAATTGCGACAATCAGATGCATAAAAACCACAAATTTCGCCAAACGTGTGCAGAAAAATCACAAATTTCGGCGATTGGTCGCATAAAAATTGTGAATTTCAGCAGTCGAGTCCATAAAAAGCCCGTATTTCGTCGAACGGGTGCAGAAAAATCATGAACATCGTCATTTTGTTGTGAGGAAAAAAAAAACACCAATTTCATTAATCTGCTGACAGAGACCATAGAATCGAAAATTTTGGAGTTGCAAATTTCACCAATCACTCTAGGAAAAAAGTTGTGATTTTTCTCAATCAGTGAAAAAAAACCTACGAATATCGTCAATCCCACGTGGAAAAAAAATGCACATTTTTTTCCATCCTTGCCAACTGAATTGGGTTATGCTGACTAGGGAGGAGGTTAAATATAGGGGGGTTAACACTCCTTTCAAAATTACCATTTTTATGAACTTATAAATCACCGATCCTCCCCCTCCTTCCTCAAAACAAAATTTTGTCCATGCTACTGCTCAGCTAAGCTTTAAAGACTGGTCACGTGAGTAACAGGTCCAAATATGACCAGTCTATTCTTCATAATAGGGATCGAGGTAATGAAAGGGAGTCTCCCCTACTAGTAGTACAAGAACAGCCAGTAAAGAAATGACAAGCGGTCAGGCAAGATAAGGGAAACCTGAACTTTGTCTCCTCCTAATATAATGCTTCCCTCCCTTTGGATGGGTCTATTTTTTTGGCAGCATGCCAAGGTCCGTCTTTTAAGAGTGGTTCAACAGTACAGATGTTGGCTCTCGACAATCCAGTCATTTTTGTGACTGGTCCTCCTCTTATAAAGATTGTGCGCTCCTATTTGATATCGACATTTTATGACTGAATATGTTAAGAAGTACAATTTAGAATAATATATTTCTCCTCGTCCTCACCTTCTTCATTCATGAAAGTACAATTTTTTTCCGTACTGGCAACTGTTATCCATATCTTTGTTTTTTAGTACTTTTAATAACGCTAAATTTACTCCTCCAAATAAAGTCAAGGAATATTTTCACTCCTTGAAAATAATCCTACCTAATATCTCTTTTATAAATACAAACTGTTGATATATCCTTGCCAACAGAATTAAATATATTGACTGGGAAGGAGAGAACCTTGGGGACTAAAATTACCCTTCCAAAATTGATGTTTTTTTAATCTGATTATAGGCTTAGATTACCCCCCCCCCACCTACACACACACACACACACACACCTCCTCGAAGCAAAATTCTCTCTGTGCTACTGATGGTGGCCCTCGACAATCCAGTCATTTTTGGAAGTGGCCCTTTGCTTAAAAAGGTTGTGCACCCCTAATGTAAATGAATTCTAGCTTAATTAAGAATCCATTACAAATATATCATGCTTTCATTGTATCCACATTTAATTTTCCTACTATTTTGTTTTATGTATGTCTGTTTTTTTTACTTGGTACAACATGTCTCTATTAGGACTCTGAGCCAATAAATTGTAGACACCCACACTCCCATTCATTCATTCATTAACAAACTAAATAGGATTTCAATAACTGGGTTGTTCTGTTTTCTTTTTTTACTAAATATAACTTACAGGACATAAAAACTTTAAATTTTAAATTCTATAATTTTTATAGAAAAATGTATTTATTGACCCAAATGCCTTCTATCTCATTTTAAATATTTTTTTTTCTTTGTAACAAGAAATATATTTCTATAACCAATAATTTAAAAGTTAGCTGTTGGACATTAATAACATGATGCATCATGTATCTAAAAATGTTTCTTATGTAAATAATTATTTTTATTATATCATTTTATTCATCATTATTTTTTAAATATTTTCTTTGTTTTTAAAAATATTTATCTAAAACTTAATCAATTTGACTAGTATTGATGTAATTCTTGAAAGTTAATGAACTTTTTGTAATTTTACAGATGCCTGCAGGCTTATCATGGTCTAAATATTTGACATTTATGACAAGTGCCTTTTTATCTATGGCAGCTGGAGCTCAATTAGTTCATAGTATATATGAACCTCTGAAAGTAAGTTTTATTTCACTACATTTAGGAACACATATGTCTTTTAAGCTATTGGTGTAAAACAATTTAATTCCTTGCATCTATTTCTAAATTAAGTCATTTGATAGGCCTTAAACCCTTCTGAAAATGCTGGAAGCACTCATTTGATGTTGCTGTGATATATTTACTCTAATGATTGTATTTATGTTTGCATTACAATTGACAAGAGTCAGCTGGATGGGGCCCTACCAAATGGCTTAAGCACTCACAAGCCCCGTTCAGAACAGTTGGTCTCTTAATTTTGAACCAATTCCAGATGAGCATTACAATTGACAATTTGAAAAATGCATAACACATTTAAAAACCTAGTTTCAGAAATTACCAACATTATTTGGAAAAATATCCGAATTCTTTTGTGCAGCCCTGTATATGATCTATAGATCTGTATATATACTACATAGAATTCTAAATTTTAGTTCAGATAGAAAACGCGTCGTACAATTTAAAAATTCCCCTTCTGGAATTTCCGTTAGTAAACGGAAATGCAATCGAGAATTTTTGTGCTGCCATGTATATGATTTATAGAATTTATATACACCAAGTAATAGACAAAAAATGAGTTAAATATAAAAACACATTCAGCAACTGAAAATGTACTTCCAGGAGTTATTGTTAAGACAGTACCGAATTCTTTTGTATGTCCTTGTAAATGAACGATGGATGCTATACACACAATATTCTACAGTAATCCTTTTGTAATGCCCTTTTCAATATGTTTCCCAATTTCAATATGTTTGTAATAGTGAAACATTATTAAAATAAACCCCAAAGGATTTTTCTCCATAGATCGTAATGTAACGGAATTCTTTTCAGTGTCGCTGTAAAAGAACTACACGTGATATGCGCTTCATATTCTATAGTAAGCCTTTTGTCGTGCACCTCAGTGATATATATCAATTTCGATATGTTTGAAACTGTATAATATTAAAATAAACTGCAAATAATTTTTCCCCATAGACTGTAATGTAACAGAATTCTTTTGAGTGTCCCTGTAAAAAAATTCTAAGTGCTACACACTTCATTTTCAATACCGAACATGCCATAGTAATCCTCAATAACATATATCAATTGCATGACAATCCGAATATATTTACACGAGTTAGAGCATGGAAAGACAGACGACAGACAGATAAACCGAATTCATAAACACTTTTCAACTATGTTGGAAAGTGTTAAAAAATATTTTGTAATAGCAAGCAAGCATGGTACTGCACAACTGGAGAAGATAAACAATTGGATGTTGTGAAAAATACAATTTTACAAATGTCAAACAGAGAACTAACTCATTTGGCAGGACTGCAAAACAGCTTTTCTATTGAAATTCTGCTACAAATATTATTCATGACTTAAAGTATGTGTTTTTTCATCCTTAAAATTTCACAATTCTCATTTTGAAGAGTAATGTTAGAAAAATAAATAAAAAGGAGAGGGTGGGGACTAGAGCTCCTATACTACTTATGAGTCTTAGTGGGGGCTGAAGTCCTGGATTTTTTTAAAGAGGATTTAAGGCTTTCACGTTATTCTTTCTGAACTTTGCAGGCTAGCAGCTTTTTTTCCCAATAATGATTTTCTACATTTGTTAATAGAATCGTAAAATTATATATTTTTTTTCTAGAAATAAGACATTTTTTAAAAATCTCTATTTATTTACTACTTTATAGAGCTTCAAAATTATGATATTTTAAATAATATTTTCCCTTTCTTCTAAACTATATAAATTTTTTTAATGAATTTTCATTTGAATGTGTCTATATGCCATTGCAGTCAACAGCGCCATTTGCACAGGCACTGCAACAGTGCCATCTGCTTGATCGTGGTCGACCTCTACCAAATGGTGTATCGTGTCTTGCACGTTCGTGTTCACCTGCTGTGTCGTCTTTCGCCCATAACCGTTCAACGCTTCATCCATATGCAAAGTCCTGATTTTTTCCTAGAGGGCTTTTTGAAGCTTATAAAGCGGTATGACAAATGTCTCAATGTACTTGGTACTTATGTGGAAAAATAAAGTTATGTTTTAGCTTTAATGTCTCATTACATTTTTTGTCTTTCATATACACCTCTGTCCACAGTCGCCAGGGAAAACTTATTTTCCGACTGCCCCTCGTATATTGTTATTTGAAGCTAAATAGCTAATGATTCATCTTTTCCATCCAAGTATTTATAATGTTGTTAAAGAATTCTTATCTATAAAGCCTGAAAATTGTTTTTAATGCAAATTCTTATATAAAATATTTGTTAGAATAAAGTGATCCTAAACATTACTTACCGTAATTTTCGGCGTATAATCCGCAGCTCAAAGAGTCGTTTTTCGACCCAGAAATATTATTTTATAAAATGTAACTTAAAATATCGCTGTAAATATTTAACTACAATTATTGAATAAATTTTCTGGGTTGAAAAACGATTCTTTGAGCTGCGGATTATACGCCGGAAATTACGGTACTTAATTCGCTGTTTTTCTTTGGATCAGATGCTTCAAATATTTTAATGAATCTTACAAGAAAGCACATTATTGTAACTATTTTTATCAAATAATCAAGGAATGCTTATGCTACTGCAGGAGTGTATACCTAAGATTACTATTAAAGATTAAAGCCCTGTAAACTTTCTCGTCTTGATCAGGATCTCAGTAGTTAAACTTCAACAATATCTGCAATGAAATTTTCATCTTAACCTCCTTATATTTTTACACCGTGTGAAAAAGAGTGAGGAAATCAGGGAATACCATGATTTGAGAAAGATTTTTAAATATCCGGATACAAGTAAAACACTATATTCTTTTGATGATTAATAATTTAAAATATTTTGCATAGAAGAAAATTTCACTTTAAAATACTTATAATTAACAAAATGAGAGAAGGTTTCAAGATCTCCTGTAGAAAATGCATCATGGATGAAAGTTTTCCATCTTGTGACAAATAATTGTCTTTCTTATATTTGGGAAGACAGAAATTCATGAAAAAAAATTATTTTTTGCTTTCTAGACCTGGTTTGCTAAAGGTCTGTGCCATGAAAAATTTGTTGACAGAGGTGCATTGGATGGAACTCTTAATGACCAAAAAAGAAAAAAAAAAATCAAGCGACTTGTTTCTGATATAATGGAAAGCTGGATTTGAACACTGGCCCTCCCATTTTGAAACTGCAGACGCTACTTCTGATCCACTAATGTTTCACTACATCATTTCAAATTTTCTTGGTGATTTCCCCTATTGAATTCGCAAAGTGGTTTTAAATACCTAATCTGTCAGCTGATTTGTATGAAAATCTATACAGTTTTACAACAGTGGTTTATATGTATTTGCTAAATCATAGCTTAAACGAATGTACCGTTTGAAAGTTTTTGTGTTCACACACTTCATGATTACAATATACTTTTCTTACACTGAGTGTTCAGAAAGTAACAAATATATTAAGAAATTGAGTATGCCTGCAAATACATAAGATAGTTATCATAGTTTATTTGCTTATATATTGTTACGTTATATATGAGTTAACATTTTATTATATCGTAATTTCCGGCCTATAATCCATGGATCAAACAATCATGTTTCAGCACTGAAATTTTATTTAATATTTTAAGTCAAATATTTACAGCGATCTTGTAAGTTACATTTTGTAAAATAAAATTTCTGGATTGAAACATAATTGTTTGATCCACAGATTATAGGCCGGAAATTATGGTATATGCATTATGGAAACACATTTCTATTTTTCTGTCTCGGTAAAATTTATAACTTTCACCCATAGAATGCATTTAACTTCATGGATGGGATAATGACTAATTAATGACTTGCTTGATGCTGTTCAGTTAATAAAATATGATTTATAATTTCATTCCCACGCTTGCAAAAAATATGTGTAAGAGAACCTGTTGCTGAAACACTGAATAAAAAGTTAGTGGAAAACATGAAAAGTTTTTTAGACTACTTATCAAAAAGATTTGTAAAAGCAGTCTGAAAATAGATTCATCCTAAAACAAAATAACCCAGTAAAAAAAAAATCCCGTACAATCAACATCAGAGATTAATAGTCTACCAAATGCATTATCATCAGTTAAAGTGATTAATTGACCAACTACCAAAACCAGTGTCATCAACATATAGAATTAATGACAAATATTAACTTCAGACCATAAGCATTGTGAACAGTTTTTAGGAAATAAAAAGCAACAAAAAATGAAGGTCATGAAAATTATATAAAAAAAGTTTCAAATAGGTAAAAATTTACTATTTCTTGAATACAGTGATTCAAACCTATATATTTTAAAAAAATTTTTTTAATTACTCTGTAGACTTTTTAACAGCATTTTAAAAATTTCGTAGTAAAAATTAATGTTTCAAAACATTAATTAATAAAATGCATTAGATATATTGTTTGCTTATTGTGTTGTGGAGACTAACTACAGACTAATGAGTTATAGTCATTCATATCAACTAACCAAACACAAACATCACTGTGTTGTGTTCTTTGTTCATGCATCACTTTCAGGGTTTTTGATGAAGTACCACAATCACCCCTGATTTATCGACCCATTGCAATTTTATCCCTATCTTAGATTTGTTACTTTAGGATTATCCAATTTTCTAAATTTTTTGCAATCTGAAGTATTTGTTTACTTTACTCATTTCTCCTTATTGTCTTTTTCCTAGGATCTACCAGAATACATTGAAAGAGAAAAAGCGCAGCTTAGGGCACAGCAACAAGAATCCTCTAATGATAAATAGTAATACAGTCAACTCTGTGAAATCTGCCGATGTATTATCCACACTACATGTTGAATGTAAACAGTGAAAATTGCAGTTAACAGTTAAGCTCATACATAAAGTTAAATGTGGTGATTTTTCACAAATTATCAATTTTCCAATGAAATAAATGGTGATTGAAGAAAATTCCTATATTTTGTACCCTACATTAAAAAAAATAGTAATTTGAGCCAAGTAAAAAGGATAACCAAATCAAAATAGCAATTTTTATTTTAAGTAGGCACCAATGTTTGGTTTGTTATGATTAACATAAACATACACTTCACTCATACGCCGATGAAAATATAACTTTAACTGACTTTATCTCAACATTTAGTTTATTTTATAATACAGGTGAATATTTCTTTCAGTAAAATTTCCGTGAGTGTATTTATACCTAATTTTGCATGCCACATGCGATTCTTCTTACAAGTTATTTTTCATTGATACCAAAAGCAGCCAAATTCAAAATTTCAGTGGCTTTCATACTAGAGATGCAAAATAAAAAACAGTGAGCTTTTAAGTTATGCAAAAGATATAGTTGAATGCTGTTCCTGCATTTTTAGAGGAACAAAATTTAGTTCAATGGTGAAGATGAGCCAACTATAACTCAATCAAAGACTGATGATGAAATTACAGCTATTGTTTTAAACCACACTGAATCAGAGAATGAAAACACTAAGATAGCTTATGTACAGGGTTTAATAAATAAAAATATAATAAAATTGCTGAAATATAAATATTTAAATTTCTTTGAGCAATTTATTTTCTCCGAGCATGAAGTAATAAGTGTTCATAGACTACAGAAAAAAAAAAAAAAAAAACCTGACAACAAACCAAAACTTAACCTACCATTGTGTGTGTCAATTTTTTAAATTAATGAATAAATCAGTAAAATTTATTATATAATTTAATTTTTCTTTACATTAACTTAGTTATTAAATATATTAAACCAATTTTGCATTATATTTTTTTTTATTGCAATTTTTATGGAATTGTTCATAATTATACTCAGATTAAAAAAAATAAAATGTAAACAAAGGGATGATCTATAATCTGCAAAACCCTTGGTCCCTAAGTGTATGGATTTCACAGAGTTGACTGTACTGTATAATTTTTTTATCATTATGTTTAGAATAACATAGTCATGTATAAAAGAGTCTTGTATTTATTAATATAACATGATAAAACTTTCAAATTCATATTGTTATTCTTTTATTTCTGGCATTTTTTTTTTATCTTATTATAGACTAGTTCAGAAACTCAAAAACTACTTTTAGATCAAACTCGTTCTTGCTCTGTGGAATTCTCTCTTAAAAAAGCTATTTTTTATTTATTGCTATTTAAATCGTTTTCTGCAATAGAATTAACATATAAAAAATAAAGATTTTAATCCAACATAAATTAGATTCCCTGAAATAGATGAAAAAATTGATGACATTGATGAAAAAAAAAGAAGCTTTGTTAAGACTTATTTTGTAACATTTCTTGATTTATATCTGTGCATGACAAATTAAATGATTGTAAAGTTGTTACTTTTATCTTAAATGCTTTATTTATGAAGCAATGCTATATCTAAATTCTATAAATGTATTTGATCCTGTGTTTCTCATGTTCTGGGATAAGGCTCAGAAACAGATATTTTGATTAAGTTAAATCTATTAAATCTAGTTAGACGAAGTGAAGCCACTCAAAACAGTATAACATGGTGAATGTAGCGACTCCTCAGTATAGGCATGTGGGTTCTCCTGTGCCCAGATTCGACCATTATGGTCATTAACTGTTCCATGCAATGAAAAATGAACCTCATTTGTCTACGAGATGTTGAGAAGCCACTGTGTATCACTTGATACTTTTGTCAAATCCCACCATGCAAATTCCTATCACTTAGCTGTGTCATTTAGTAAGAACTGGTGAAGTGGGTGAAACTTCTAAGGGTACAAGTTTAACACACCATGAAGGATATGGAATGCTAATGTAGCTACGTCCTTCGTATGCCAGTTATTCTCTGTACTTCTCTTGGGCTGTTCACTTAGTGTTCATTTGCAAAGTTACAAAGGAGATACGGGCTTCTGATAAACATGGTGCACCACTGCGAGGTCGATCACACACATTTCCTGTTTCTTCAAAACATTAAACGAGGAAGAGCAGTCTGGGAGGAGTTATTGTATCTTTCCTTTTTTTCATTCTTTTCTATGTCCAAAACAATTGTAAAGCTTTGATCGGCAATTCCTGGCTAAGGTAAAACAGTTTTGTCAGTCCAGTAGTGCCTTATCCACGACATCAACATCAAATTGAAAGATGTACGTCTGTGCTAGTTACATTAAAATTTTAAATAAGCTATTAAACATGTACTCGGCATTTTATAGGTTCTAATTTGCATATTTCCGAGAAATTGGCATGCATAAAGCGCTCTCTATTGACAAAAATTTCCACTAATTTTTATTTTATTTATTTATTTATTTTTTTTTTCACCTGAAACATACCACAGCTTGAGAATAATTTTGTCACAAATGACAAACCATATTAAAATAAACCAATTCCTTCACTTTTTATGCATTTTTGAAATTTTAACAAATTTATGGGACTTTTGGTATATAATTTACATTGTAAAGCTGTATTTAAATATATGCATTCTAAATTTCTGATGCAAATTGAAATGGTGGAGTTTTCTGCTGAAATTGTAATTTAAAAGTTGCTAGGTTTTTTTTTTTCTAAGAATAAATACTATTACTTTGTTTAAGAACAATCGCCTTAATATTTTTTTTTCAGTTTATTTAAAAGCCAAGCATTTTGAAACCTCTGTACAATGAACATTGGTCTCTGTTCTTAATCATTTAATACATTAATAGTGAATAAATGATATTGTTTATTTGTTGTAAAACAATACAAATAATATTTTTTTTTTTTTTAAATTTCGTTTTAAACAAAAATATCCACATATGCATAATCATAGGTGTCTTTGTAAGATGGATAAGTTTGTGATTATCTAAATTAAGAATATATTTGTTTACATGTATATATTAATAGCTTAAAACAGGGTGTCTAGCCACCTGGAAAAGTCAGGGAAATTTGAAAATTCTGAGAAAAAGTTAGAAAATTTTGAACTAAAAAAAAAAAGAGGAAAATGTTTATTTGCCATTAAAATCATTTGCTCTTCATAAGTACTGTAATGAGTATTTCAACCTCTCATGCAAATCATTTTGTCTACTCCCTTTTAGTCCTTCTTTGTAACTCAGAGAGTTTCAGTTCCATTTTCACTGAAACTTTCTACTGAATATTGTAGGATTGATTAAGTGTTTCACTCTGCTTACTTATCTTTGTTTGGGAACTGAACATTTGTTAGCTTAATTTATTGAATATTTATTATTTGTATTAAAATATGTCAAAGCAATCTGTATTTAACTGTGACTGATGTGATAAAAAAATTTCAACCTGATTAGACAAAATAGGTAAAACCTGATGCTAAAAGTGTGTATCTGCAAAATGTTTAGCATGTAAAAAGTTCAATAATGTGTAAATTTTGCAAAAAATTATGTAACATATCAGTAATTTGTGCCTCAAAATCAGTGGTGATAGTTTCACTCTCAAATTGACAACTTTTAAGATTTTTTTGTGTGTAACATCACAAAATCTTGATACCTGGAATTTTTCTTTTATTGGTATGGAAAATTGTTGATCTGGAATAGACACCCTGTTAAAAGTTCCTTCTGAGAAAGATTCATTTTAGTTTTCAGCCGTATCTTGAAACCATGTAAATTCAATTTAGACCTGTAAAACTTCTTTCATCTGGACACTATTTTATATCTTCATTGTGTTAATTACTTTATAAATTATATAAATGAATTTATAATAGATGATTTTTTGCTAAATGAGGCGTGAAACCAACAGAGTGAAGAAGTGTCCAAGCCTGGATTTGAACCAGGATTGTCGGCATTGTGCTCCACTGCTTTACCATTAAGCCACTTGGACGATATTCAGCCTGGCACTTCTCACTTGTATAAGTTGGATAGACTACAGTCTCTTTTAGCACAAGATGAAATGTCTTCATGAACTGCAATTTTTGCAGCAATCATGAAATGCAAACTGCCATTTAATCTTGCTTGCTACAAGAATTGTGGTTCATGAAGACATTTTATCGTTTGCTGCAGGATTATAGCCTAGCCAACTTATGGTGCCGGTGCATGTAAAATCCATCATGGGTGCAAAGTCCTCCAAGTTCCCTGTAAATTATACCTCTGGAGCAGGGTTGGGTTTCTTCCGGAAGAAACTGGTTTCTTCCAGGACAGTGGAAGAAACTGGAAAAAACCAGAAGAAATGGATGAAACCAACAGAAAACAAAACAGATGCTGAAAATTAAAATTTATTAACTATATAAAAGAATTAAATTCAAAACATAATTATCTGAAATTTAAATTGAAAGCTTTAATTAATATTAAAAATATTATTTTTGGAAAAATAACTTATTTTTTAATAAAAACTTCCAGTTTAGCAGATATTTACAGATGATGGTTTTTACAGCTTTAGAGATGGGCAGGAGGGGGGGGGGTGATTTTTTATTGTTCATGCAATTTTTGTAAAAAGGAAAAACTTCCTTCCAGCCTTTATTTTTCATATAAAATGCATTATTGGGTGTAAATAATTTTAATTAAATGATTTAAAAAAAACGATTTTAATAAAAAAAAAATCAATTTTATGCATAGTTTTAAACATTTTTTTTATATACTTCTAAATTTCTACACCAATATCAGATCAAAAGCCATGAATGTGTTAAAAGAAATGCTTTCAATGTTGGAACCCATTTCACTGGCATTAGATAAAATGCAAAGGGTAATATCAACACTCGAATAACTCGAGAAATATACATTGTATTGAAAAACTGAAAAATGCATGGTCAATAATTTTGAAAAATCTATAAAGGGATATCAAAGTTGTCCTTCTTCTAAAACATTAAACATGTATTTTTCCGTTTTTCAATCTGATGTATATTTCTTGAGTTATTGGAGCGTTTCCAGACATTGCAATGGTAACGATTCTCACAGCATTGCACTCGATTACAGCACCATCTACAATGTTTCGAAGAAAATGTTCAATACAAAAGTTGCGTATTTTTTCCTGTAGAATCCGAATCTGCAATAAAAAATGGAGGTCATCATTTAAGATTTCAAAGTTGCCCCTCTTTTCTCCTGGGGGTGGGGGGGGGGGGGGCAACTTTCATATCCCTAGATTTTTCAAAAATATTGAACATGCATTTTGCCATTTTTCAATCCGATGTATATTTCTCGAGTTATTTGACCTTTTCCAGACTTTTTAGACACCCTGTATATAACCACACACACAAGATTTGCTCGTATTAGAATATATCATTTCTGTGAAGTCCAATACCTCTTATCACTATGAGTTGATAAAATTTATGGCTGGGAAGAGAAAGAGCTCTATGAGTTGTTTTGGTCAAGTAATATTGCATTCACATTATGAAAATTAAGTCACTTAGCTTAACTTTTCTGAACTTAGCAACCCAAAATTAGGCTTCACAAGTTCACAATACCAAATATTTTTAAGAAAATTAACTTTTAGCCATGATGTCTGGGCATGTGCATAAGTTGTTAAATTTGTAACTACAACTTCTGTCTATACATAGTTTATTATTGTTTACATTCTTTTCAGCATTTTAAATAAACAATTGAAAGGGTCATTTGAAAAATCTGATTATTTAATTGTAGAACTCAACTGAAAATTTAATAGCAGTTTCAACTAAGAAAATGAGATCAGAAAGTAGAGTTCTACTCAACTCATAGTTAAGAGAGTATCGAAAGTTAAGTAAGTTTCAGAAACTTGCTCAAGTCAAAAATTTTGATTCTGGGGTCATCCGCTTAAAAAACTTCTAGTTAAGTGACTTAACTATCATAATGTCAACACGATTATGAGGATCACTTCAGCTGATTTTTTTTTTTCAGCTTTTAGGAAATACAACATCGAATAACTAAACTATTTCTCTTTGTGTAGTTTATTTGATAATAGTGGTGCAGCCGGGATTTTTCATCTCAGAGATGTTAAAGAATAATTTCATTGTTTCATATCGGTACATTTAAGAAAAATGTTTTTCTTATTATTCCTTTTTTTTATTTTCTTAAACATGCTGCTTTATATATGTGTAATAACTAATGTTAAGCAAAACACCCAGTCAAAACAAATCTAACTATCAGCCAGATAAGCTTAAAACTGTTTCAAGGAATCATAAAAGAGCCTCAATCTTGAAAAACAAAAAACAAGATCAGCAAAGTGCATGTGCTACTATTGCTGTTGTCTCATATTTTCTCCCCCTCTCCCCTTCATTGATAGGGTTCTGTTTTGGGAGACCTTGAAAAAACTTTATGCTTATTATTTTTTTTTTACTAGTTTGCTTTTCTTTAATTTACATTTTACACATTTATTCACTGTAAGAAGGCTTTGTTTATCTAACTTGTGTTAAATATATCTGGGAGAGGGTTTAACTCCCAAATATTAGTTTAGTACACTAGTGTTGATTATAATTTTAAAAATTTATACATATGGAAGGAAACTGTCAAACATAAGAAAAATTTACAGAGTATTCACACAGTTTTCTGCAGAAATATGTTTATTTGCAAAATGAGTTACATTGATTTTCATTTCAAGTTTAATATAATTTAATAAATTTTTGGTACAAATGATCATATGGCCTATATAAATGATTGTATTGTATTTTTATTATTTTATTTTTGCTCAGCTTTAATTTTTTTAAAAGTTTCTTTCACTTATGATTCCACACATTTATATCTTAAAATATATATTAATTTAAGAAAATATCAAAAATTAGTACTAGCTGTGATAGCATTTTCCCAAGAGAGAGAAGTTATGCATGAGCACGATTTAACAAGAGAAAAGTTATGCACATATTAATTCTTAAATCCTTTCCAGCTTTATAAGTAAACCTATATTGTTTATGTTTGTTGAAGCAATGAACAGAAATCTTTTCTATGATAATCATTATTTTCTTTAGGGTGCATTTTACTTTTAGATATTACACTACATTATAAATGAAATTGATACAGGAGAACTTTGTATCATTGTTTCTATCATGACCATTATTTTCTTAGGGCAAATTTTACTTTTCAAAATTGTGCTGCATTAAAAATGAAACTGACTCGAATAAATTAGTTCTTTTTCCTTAGTTATGTATTTTTTGATAATTGTGCAAGATTCTGTAAGGATAAAGTAAAATTCTTATAACTAAACCCTACACGGAAACTTTCTTTAACAAAATTTTAAAATTTGAGGATTTAGTTTAATTCTGAGAAAATCAGTTATGGCATGCAAAAAAAAATGCCATATAACTGAAGTTATCTGTCATATAACTGAAACATTACAACATTAAACTACATAGGGATGAATCAGACTGCACTGAAATGACATATAAATGTAAAAGACATATAAATGAGGAACGTATAAACAACAGTGCTTTACTGTATATATAGAGAGAGAAAGAAAGAGAGAGAGGCATATACACAGAGAAAGATGGAGGGTGTTCCAGCAAAGCAATCCAAATATATATATATATACAGTTCATTCTGTAGTTAATACATAAAAATCTATAAAGAAACCCATTCGCAAAAAATGATACAAAAACGGGAAGAATTTATTACAAATTTCAACATTTTATCGACAAATTTATATATTTAACACAGTTCACATATTTATGAAAAAGGTTTACCTTTTTGTACCCAATCGTAGCCCAATATAGTAAATTTTGTCCTCTGCTATTTTTAAATTTTTCATAAATATTTATGCGATTTTTAGTGCTTTTCATTGATTTTTTTATTTATTACGTACCAAAATGTTAGAAAACGTCTCCAAACTTCAGATGTCCGTGAAAGGTTAAATGCTTATTTTTGAGAAATCAGTGGGGGTGAAAAATGTTAGTCTCAAACTCTCAAGTTAAAAATGATTGTTTCCTGTGCACCCATCAATAAGCACTGTATCTTCAGGATATTAGAATGGATATAAAACCGTCACAACCTTTTTTGCTAATGTTGGAAATATTTTGTTTTAGCAGTAAGTTTAGCTTACCACCTTTTCAAAGAACGGACTTTTGTTTCAGTGCCATTGCTTGTTTACCTTTTCGGCAACAATTTTTCTAAGTTTAGCTGTCTCCACGATTACTTCATCGTGTGATAAGTTGTTTTTACAGGGCATATAGATGATGCTGGTGTTCCGCGGTTGCATGACGCCGTACTTTTTATGACGTTTGCTGCACTGTGATTCGTCCGGCTAACTGTTTGTTTCATGGTTCATATGCAAAAGTCTTAGAAATTTTGACGTGTCTTTTGTCAAACAGAATTTCCCTCCCCTTTAAAAATAGAAAAAATTAAAAAAAAAGAATGCTACTAGTTATGCTGACGTGGTTTCGGCAAAGTCACTATACAATATTTTTTTATATATTTATTTTTCTGGCACTTTAAGTGAAAATATTTATATGTATATTTCTTTATATTTAATTGCTAGTTTAATTCATTTTTTGTGGTGTTTAAGTGAAAATATCTATAAATAAATTTGAGTTTCTTGGGTGCGGCGCTTACGTGGATATACTTTTAAAAAAATAGATTTTCATAGAAACCTAGTTAGGTTGATGGTAATTATTTTTCTTTTTCTTGAATGTAGCCAATGCATATGAATGTTTGGAGTGTCCAGACATATTCCATTTTATTTGGTAATGTGTCAATCAAAGTTAAGGTAGGATTTAAAAAAAAAAGAGTATGCCCTATTTTGGTACTTATGGAAGGACTTTTATCACTTGTTGCTAAAGTTCTTTGCCACATTTCAATTTTTGAGCTAGTAAAGCATAATAAAACATCATAAATAGTTGATTATTTACTCATAAACCAATGTGTAACAATATTTTTAAGTGCACAAAGCTATGGTTATGAAGAAATTTGAAGTAAATTTAGATGTAAATAAACAAAGGAATTTCTAAGTCAAGCAAAACAAGACTGGAAAAGGTGCAGGAGAGCAATTGGCAGTAGAAGAGTAAGGTCCCTGTGTATAGGTCACAGAAAACAATCATCTGGGTATGTACAACATGAAATGATGCACTGTAATGGAGAGCTGAAACAAAGTATAGTTCTGTGCAGAGTGCATTATTTTGGTCTAAAAAATAAATAAATAATAACACTCCAAATAACATGACCCTACTATTTCTCTGTCTAGCAAACATGTCTTTCAGCTCAGTTTAATATTTTCAACCTTTATTTGATTTGCAGTTTTTTTTTTTTTTTTTTTTTAAGGAAATTCTAGTATTTAGACCAAAATACTGCATTCTCTACAGAACTGTAATTTGATCCAACTCCACATTTCAGGTTTGCATTCACCAAGATGATGTTTTCTGTGACCTATACGCAGGGACCTTATTCTTCTACCACCAATTGCTCTCCTGAACCTTTTCCTGCCTTTACCAGTCTTGTTTTGCTTGACTTAGACACCTTTTTGTTTATTTACTTCTAATTTTACTTCAAATTTCTTCATAACCATAGCTTTCTACACTTAAAAATAGTGTTACACATTGGTTTATGAGTAACTAATCAACTATTTATGATGCTTTATTAATTTTATTATTATGCTTTACTAGCTCAAAAATTGAAAGGTGGCAAAGAACTTTAGCAACCTGATAACAATTATAAAAAATAGTGGTAAAAGAAAAAATAGTGATCCTCCTATAAGTACCAAAATATGGTATATATATTTTTTAAATCCTACCCTAGCTTTGGCTGACACATTACCAAATAAAATGAAATCTGTCTGACACTTCAAACGTTCATATGCATTGGTTACATTCAAGAAAAGGAAAAATCATTATCAACCTAGCCAGATTTCACTGCCTTTTTCTGATTATTTGGCTATAATATTTGATAAATTAATTAGAATTGAACAAACTGTATTGCAGGATATTTTTGATTAAATTATGTTTCCAGTGGTATATAGCTTTTATGGTATTACTAAGAAATATATTTGGTATTATGAGCCATCAAACTTCAAAAAAACATTTTCCCCAAAAGGTTTCCACAATTTTGGCCACTACTGTATATACAGCTAGATTCATTGGCGATTTCAGCTGTTATGTGACATGTTTTGTTATTCTAAAATCATCACGTTCTTGGAGGATTCAGAAAGGAGATTGAAAAGAAAAATCTGAATTTTTTGAAGGGTCCTATGTTTTAAGGTGAAAAAATTGTAAAGGATCCTTTAAAGGACTCAGCTTCTTCCTAAATTACTTACAGATCATATTTTCTATGTTAACTTTTTCATGGGAGACACTGGACATGAAAAAATATTTTAAAAAATCAGAATGCAACCATAATAACATTTTGAATATATTATTTTATACCCCTTCGGAAAAAACCCAGTTTTTTCCCCCCCAAAGTTTCCGTTTTTTTCCGAGCATTCCCATCTCTAGGTAAGATAATTATTTAGTTTTAAACATAGTTGTTAATTATGCATTTTCTGTTATTTTTCAAAACTATTACGTTGCTGGTTAATTTGTAATATGGACTGGTTATGATCAGCGGTGTAGTTGTATAGAGAAAAAAAAAAACAGAGGGTACACGCTATAGTTTCACTTGAGAAGTAAGGGGTATAAGAATAGCTGTTTAAAAAAATTCAGAAAGTATACGGCGTATACCACGAAAACCCTCCATTACAATACAATGAATACAACCACGCTTATGCTTAATTACGGCTGACATCAATTGAATATCCCGCACCTTGATCGATAAGTACCAAGAGCCAAAATTACCTTGCCTGGGGCTCCCGACACATGCATCAGTCTACGGCCCTTCCTAAATATATTGTATATTAATAGTGTAAAGTTTTTCCTATGAAATAGTATGTTTTTTTTCTCTTTATTATGAGTAAAGGGGACAAAGCCAAAAAGCGAATCCTTTTTAACACTTTTCAACCTAGTTGAAAAGTGTTCATGACTTCGGTTTGTCTGGCCGTCTGCCTTATGGCTGTCTGCCGTCTGTCCGTGCTCTAACTCCTGTAAATATGCTCGGATTGCTCAGCAATTTTTATATGTTATTGTCGTTATCTATAGCATGTTCCCCATTTCAACTGAAGTGTGTAGCACTTATAGTTTTTTTACAGGGACACTCAAAAGAATTCCGTTACATTACGGTCTATGGAGAAAAATCATTTGTGGTTTATTTTAATGATGTTACACAAATTCAAATACATTGTAATTGATATGTATCGTTAAGGTGCATTACAAGAAGCTTAATATGGAATATGGTGTGCAATAGCACTTATAGTTACTTTACAGGGACAGTCAAAAGAATTCCGTTACATTACGTCTATGGAGAAAAATCATTTGCGGTTTAATTAAATAATGTTTCACTATTTTAAACGCATTGAAATTTACATATATCATTGAGGTGCATTACAAGAGGCTTACTACAGAATATTGTGTGTATAGCAGTCATTGTTCATATACAGGGACACACAAAAGAATTCTCTACTGTCTGTTAACAATAATTCCTGGAAGTGTGTTTTAAGTTGCTGAACGCGATTTTAAATTTAACTCACTTTTTGTCTATTACTTGGTGTGTATAAATTCCGTATTTCATATACAGGGCAGCACAAAAGTTCGTGAACACATTTCCGTTTATTGACAGAAACTCCAGAAGAAGAATTTTAAACTGTGCTACACGTTTCCTAACTGAACTAAAATTTAGCATCCTATGTAGTATATAAACAAATCTATAGATCATATACAGGGCTGAATAAAAGTATTCGGATATTTTTCTGAATATTGTATATGTTGGAAATTGAAATTACATTTTTAAATATGTTATGCGTTTTCCAAATACTTTACTTAGATGTTATCTTTCTGCTTATTAAACAGTAATGATTTGTAAAATTATTTTGGAAGTGTTGGAAAGTGTTACATAATCTATGCTTGACGCATGATTTTTTGTTCTTGTTTAAAATGTGGCAAGCTTGTGCTATTTGTTATCTGTTGCTGTATATTAAATAAATACGACATTACAATGGATATGAATTTAACTAGAAATTTTATTTCAACCTGGTGTAATTCCAAAGCGCTCAATTAAAAAAATTATTTCTTATACTCTTCCTTTTTTACACATTACACTTCCAACATAATTGAAAACTGTTTACGACTTCGCAGTTGGTCTATCTGTCATGTGTCCATACTCTAACTCGCAGATGTGTACACAGATTGCTACGAAACATAAGTTACAAATATATAATTTGTATTTTTTTTATTCGAATGCTTAATTAAAATTTAACACCCAACAATATTTTGTTTTAATTACTAAATTTATATTATCGTGCATATAATTATCGATTAAATAAATTGAACTGGTCTACAATTTTCATTATATTTGGTATGACCATGATCAAGATATGATATATATAATAAGATAAATATGTGATTATTTTTCGTAAAAAGGGAAAAATAAAAGGAGAGAAAACAAAAGGAAGGAAAAATATTCATACAAGAATTCTAAAATATCTGGATATCCATGATTTAACAATTAAACAATGTGTGAAAATGGAAAATATAAATCCAAGTAATTAAAAAATATGTATTATAAATCGTTAGCTGCAAGCAGCAAATTTTAAATTCAGGGTTTTAGAAATCAGACTGATAAAAATTAATTTAATGAACAATTTTAAAAGTTGTGTAGTTATTTAAAAAAAAAATATCAGAAATACTAAATATTATTTTTTCAAAATATTGGGACTGTTGTAAATAAAATTTAACAACCGACAATTTTTAATTACTTATTTTATGTTATAAATATTTAAATTAAAAGGTTTTACATGTTGTTATCTATTAAATAAAGTGATCTAAACTTTTAACTATATTTTGATATCAGATATATTTGTATAACTAAGAAAAGTATATGATTATTCTCCTTAAAAAAAGAAGAGAAAAAAAAAGAAGCAAAAATATCCATATAAGAATTATAAAAGAAATCATCTTGATATCCATGGTTTATCTCTGTTTTAGAGTCAGGCTGATAAGAATAAAATTAATGAAAAAATTTAAAGGTCGCGTAATAATAATAATAAAAAAATAGAGAATACTAAATATTGATATATATTTAAAAAAATTTGAAGCTGTAGTAAGTAAAAATAAATCATTCAATTAATATTTTTAGTTAAATTCTTGTTAAATTAATTCTAGTATTACAGGGTGTAAATTACAACTACAAGCTTAAAATTATTTCTCTTCATTTGTTGAGTATGCTGGACTGACAACACAATCTATCGTCTTATATCTATAGGAATCACTTACACAATATAACAATTCATAAAATTTTCAATACTTAATTAATTTAAAAGCAGCTAATTAAAAATAAAAGCATGTTTCTAAAAGAACTTTCAAGTTATTTATTGTCAAATCTTGACGGGTACTATCTAGTTACTCATAAAAACAATTTTCGTTTTACATGAATATAATTTTTTTTAGTAGTTACGTTACACGTTACGTGCAAAATAATAGTGTAGAAAAGAATAAAGAACCAAAATAAATTTTGTTTTTTCAAGGATTCGCAAAAAGCATACCCAATATTCATAGACACTGTTTCTCTCTATTCTTAATTTTTTAAATGGAAAAGAGATTCCTTTATAATGCCTTGAAATAAAAATGTACGCTATTTTTTTCTGTCTGTTTGTGATGTGTTGGTTTTATGTCATATGCATTCACAAAATAGTTTATATATTTAAAACAACAAATTTATTTTTATTTATTTGTTTGTTGTACTTTTCAGGTACGTTTGTAATTATATAAATACGTAGCACCTTTAGTCGTCGTCTGGTCCATCCATCTGTCTGTTCGTTCGTCAGTCTGTTTGTCTGTTCATCTGTCTGCCTGTCCATTAAATATATAGAATTGTTTCCGAATTTTGTCGAGTCATTTCAAATTTTATGAAAATCGAATCAATACTTAAAAAGATATTAATAAAAGTTTTCCTTATTCTATTAAATCGTATCATACGTAATCTACCGTATATACTCGTGTATAAGTTGCAGAATTTTAGACAAAATTCGGGAGCTGAAAATGGGGGGTCGACTTATACATGAGTTAGTAAAAAAAAGTAGAAAAAATAAATAAATAACGGAGTGAAATACCGGAGTCTTATTTTTTTTTTGCAGATAATTGGTGAATGTGAAAGTCCTTTCATTAATCACATATGGGTCTAGGTTGGAGAGACAGATAAAAGCGGACAATGGTGATTGATAAAAAAAAGCTCAACAATAATGTCTCTGTAATTGTTCTGCACTCATTTTCTCTTGGGATGGAATTCCCTTCAATACAGGGGCATTCCTTTCAACATTTTAATCCCTTTTTCAAAAAGAGTTCAACTTGAGAATACTTCTAGATTTCTCTCCTAAAAGTCCTACAATACAAAGAAGTGTACTATATTTTAGCAGTTTAAGAAGTTGTTTACCCTTGTAAATAAGACTTGAATAGATTTTTCAAAGAAAAAAAAGTAAGTAAACATTAAATTGATGTGAATGGCTTTCAAAATAGTTTAAGCTTCTTCTGTTTTACATAATTATACAATTTTAAAATGTTGAATTAAAAGAAAGGAAGTCTGATTAGAAACGTAAAAAAAAAAAAAAAGTTTACCAATTTAATGAATTTTTTTTTTTTTTTTTTTTATCCTCGATTACAAATCATTTTTCAACATACTATCAGAAATGTGGTTCGACTTATACATGAAAATTCAATTTTTTCCAAAATTTTGCATAAGAATTGGGAGGGCCACTTATACACGAGTATATGCGGTATATAATAAAAGCGCAAGTCATGTGACTGAGAAAAACAAATACGGGCTAACCACATCTTTTTCCATATGCCAAGTGGCCATTTTTATTCATAATTATTTTTTTCAAATAAAATTGCATAAAAGTTACCTAGTTAGAAAGATCATTCAAAAAAAGGGTTTGCTTGAGAGATGAGTTAAATCAAAAAATGTATAGATTCTGAAATAACTTCAGTGAAAAGTAGGTTAACAGCCGAATATCTCAATCCATTAAAGTAAATAAACAAAATATTCATTCATCGTGAGTCATAGAAATATTAAACATGGAGGTAATCATTCGCAAAGCAAGATCTCCATGGTGAGTTTACAGTGCTGTCTGGTGTCGAAAAAAAATTCGCATCTGTAAACATGGCATACGTAATAAGAAAAAAAAAGGCATCCTCATTTCATTCATAGCAGATATAATTTATTTCACTGAAATAATAACGATGATTTTTTACATTCTAAAACTAGTTATAGCACGAAACGAACACACCATATTTGTCACGTTTAGCGTACAATTTCCAACTTGTTAATAATTTAATAATGATGCCTACGATTTACAGCCTGAGTTTATATAATTATTTTAATATTAAAGTTAATATGAAACAAACTCGATCATTGGATTTCGTCAGGTGTGAGTGAAACCTGATTATCTGATGTAGAACGTTTTTAACCAAGTATCTTACTTTTTGCAAAGCATACAAAGTGCACTTTCCTAAAAAATTTAAGAACACATAGTTTATATTTCTGTGCACTATTTTAAGAGTAGTTATTTTTTAATAACCATATATATTATTTCTAATGTCAACATCTCTTTTCTATGCACATACAAAGTGCACAACGATGAATGAGGTATCATTCGAAAGGTTTTTGAACAGGATTTTGACATAATACACTCACATTTCGTTAAAAACATGTTTGATAAAAAATTACAGTTAATTAAAAATTAATAAAATACGTAACAGCAAGTAATCTTCAGAGATTGCAGTTCAAAAGACTCAACGGGTCTACTGGTTCTTTTTATTTTAAGAAAATGTTTATTTTTTAAACACAAAGCATTATTACATTTGCAAGAAATTGATACATGTTTGAACGTTGCTGCACTATAAATTATTATTATTTTTTTTATATAGATAGATGTGGCTGAAGAGCCAAGTGCTATAGAAGAATCTTCTGATTTAAATGATATTGTGGATGCTAATTCTGAAAGTGAAGATGAAAATGTTGAAGATGTGGAAGACACAAAAAATATCTTGGGAGCTAAATGTAATGTTAGTAAGGAAGATTTTTCAAAGAATATATGTTTATCTATTCCTACTGGTCCAGAGGATATATCATGATCGAGGAACTGCAGTCCAGTCCAGCCCATTTTAGAACCCTTCCCAAAACATAAAGATGGAGATCGATTTCGTTCTTTTAATATACATTTTTACAACTTCAAATGGTTGGAGTGTCCCAAGTCGTCTTTTGCTATTATTGTCGTCATTTTTTAGAAAATGATAAGATTTTAGATCCAAATTGTCTTCTTTTTACAAAAACAGGATATCGGCTCTGGAAAAAATGTTTTAGAAAAAATGAAAAAGACAATCATCTTCTAAAGCATCAATTAAGTTTTGCTCATTTTAGAGCTGTAGTAAATTTTGAAGGGTATAAATCAAGCTTAGAAAAAGGTTCCATAATTTCGCAAGTGAGTGAAGAACATGCAAAGCTTATTGAAGAAAACTGGCATTACATATCAACTTTATTGCGAGATATTGCTCACAATTGCTAAACAAAAAGTAGGAATTAGAGAAAGCAGATTGTTTCACATTTCAGATATAGAAATGGGAAGTGCTATTGATTATGGTCCACACAGTGGAAACATTTTAACCCTTTTAGCTTTAGTAGCTAATCATGATGACATTGTTTGAAAAATAAGAATCGGACCGGGCAATGCAAAATATACTCACCATTCTGTGCAAAATGCTCTTCTAGAAATAATGGCAGAAGAGGTAAAAAACAGTATATTTCAAGAAATTCAAAACACAGAATATTTTTCCTTACTTGCTGATGAAAGCAAAGATTTGAGTAAAAAAGAACAGTTGTCAATAGCTGTCCATTATTTACACGAGGAACAATTCATGAGGAATTCTTGTGCATGCACGAATTGGAATCATTAAATGCAGAAGGCTTATCGTCAACCATTTTAAATTCTTTGGGAACTAAACTTAATTTTAAAATGTGTATCGCGCAGGCCTATGACGGTGCATCTGTTGTATTCGGAAAACATGCAGGAGTGAATACCATAATTAAAGAACGTGCAGCTCCTTTGGCAAATTATACTAGTGCTCCCGATGCGATACGTATTTCAGTTATACATTTAACCGATATACGTATGTACGTATAACACGTATTTAAGAAATACGTATACCTGAAAATATACGTTTAAACGTATCCGGATACGTATAAGCGTATATCGGTTAAACGTATAATTCAAGTATACGTTTAATTCAAGTATACGTATATTTCAAGCATCGTATTTACTTTAATGTCAATGGATCCCATCAGTGTTACGTCACTGAACGGAGAATAAGTTGGAAATCGGTGGCGTTACTTTAGCAATCTGTATAATATGTTTCATACATAGAATCTTGTTATTTTTCCCTATAAACGATTATTGTAAAGATATAACGAAAGTAAAAAGACTTTTTGTGCAAATAAGGAGAATATACACGTTTCAGATTTATTGTTAATCCTTATTAAGTATATTCTTTCGTAATTTAAAGAAATATATATTTATTTTTGTGTGCGTGTACGTACTCAAATTGCGTCCGGGAGGTCAAATGTCCATCTTTCCACGGTGCTACTGTTTTCTACTCTGTGTTAATATATAACACAATTTCATTTTTTAACCATGACACTCGTGGTATTTTTTATACAAAGTGTATGTACATTACAAGATATTGCTTTTTAAGATTTGTTGTCAATCTTGACAAATTTCTTTTTTTGTGTTAGTACCTAAAAATTTCGATTATAGCCTGACAAATAATCGTCACTGCAGGTTTCAGAACGCAATCACACAAGATTAAAATGACTTGCCTTCTCTTTTCTTTTTTGCTGTAAAACGTATTTTCAAAATAATTTTAATATAGAAAAAAGTAGTCTTAAATAAAATATAAGTATGTTTAGTTAGTTATCTGTTACTGCCGCTTATCTGTACTAGGAATATAGGCCGGTGGGAGGAGTGCCCTCCGTGGGGTGCTTTAAAATAAAAATAAGATTATGAAACTTCCCGGAAACTTTTATTGATCAATGTCAGTATAAAATATGAAGTCAATGTAAGTTTGTGTTCCTCAATACTAATGTTTTGGGCGAAATGTCCACGCTATAAATCAAAATAAGCTATGTGCGTGTGTTACAGATATGCGAAAGGTAAATCATTTCATAATTAATAGTTTAGATTTTGGGGGGGGAGGGACAAAATATAAACTAAGGATTTTTTTTTTGCAAGTACCGATTGCACAGGACACAGCGATTGTTTTTCAAATTCTCTGATCAGCAGACCAGAAGGAGAAAGGCATAATTTTTTAAGCAATGAACGAAAACCGTTTAAATGCTTATACGTTTAACCGCTGGTGTAAGATCCGCATATACGATGTACCGTATATGCTTTTTCGTATAATACGTATAACCGACTTGGTCGTATCATACGTATCCAAAATCTGCACCGCCCACCAGTGGCTGAGAGGTTGTGCTCTCGAAGCTGGTAGACGGGAGGTGCTGGGTTCGATCCCAATCGCGCCCGTCGGCCTAATCGCTCGGAGTTTTCGTGGTTTTCTTTCGAGCCGTGGATTTTCTCCATGCGTAAATACGGATTAGGTTCCCTTAGAAAGACCCCCACGAAGGGCACTCCCCCTGGGCCTATATCCCTAGTGTCGATAATTGGCCGTCAACAATCAACCCAACCCAAAATCTGCACCCAGTATAATACGTATTATACGTAATCTCGTATAAACGTTTAATAGGGAGCACTAAATTATACTGCTGTTTCAATCACAGGCTTAATTTAGTTTTAGTCGATGTTGCCAAATTTGTTCAGTCCATTAGAGATTGTTTGTCTTTGTTGCAAAAACTATATACATTTATAAGTTGCAGCAATGTGCATATTAAATGGACAAAAATGCAGAAAGATGTAGGGATGAAAGTGATGGAGCTGAAACCACTTTCTAATACACGATGGGCATGTCAAGCCACAATGCTCGATTCTGTTTGCTCTAGATTCATTATTGTATATAAATTATTGCGTGACATAAGCATCAACGACACTAATTCTGTTAGGGTGGTTGAAGCACATGGATTACTATATCAATTTTCTCCAAGCTTCATAAAAATGTTATCCGGAAAACATGCAGGAGTGAATACCATAATTAAAGAATGTGCAGCTCCTTTGGCAAATTATACTGCTGTTTCAATCACAGGCTTAATTTAGTTTTAGTCGATGTTGCCAAATCTGTTCAGTCCATTAGAGATTGTTTGTCTTTGTTGCATAAACTATATACATTTATAAGTTGCAGCAATGTGCATATTAAATGGACAAAAATGCAGAAAGATGTAGGGATGAAAGTGATGGAGCTGAAACCACTTTCTAATACACGATGGGCATGTCAAGCCTTAATGCTCGATTCTGTTTGCTCTAGATTCATTATTGTATATAAATTATTGCGTGACATAAGCGTCAACGACACTAATTCTGTTAGGGTGGTTGAAGCACATGGATTACTATATCAATTTTCTCCAAGCTTCATAAAAATATTATCCGGAAAACATGCAGGAGTGAATACCATAATTAAAGAATGTGCAGCTCCTTTGGCAAATTATACTGCTGTTTCAATCACAGGCTTAATTTAGTTTTAGTCGATGTTGCCAAATCTGTTCAGTCCATTAGAGATTGTTTGTCTTTGTTGCAAAAATTATATACATTTATAAGTTGCAGCAATGTGCATATTAAATGGACAAAAATGCAGAAAGATGTAGGGATGAAAGTGATGGAGCGGAAACCACTTTCTAATACACGATGGGCATGTCAAGCCACAATACTCGATTCTGTTTGCTCTAGATTCCTTATTGTATATAAATTATTGCGTGACATAAGCGTCATCGACACTAATTCTGTTAGGGTGGTTGAAGCACATGGATTACTATATCAATTTTCTCCAAGCTTCATAAAAATGTATTTTTCTTTGTGTTATATACTTAAATTCACAAAGAATGCATCAGATTTCCTTCAGAATGCAAATTTGGATTATTCTGCAGCTCTGGAACTTTTGGAAGCTCTGAGAGATAAATTAAATGAATATAGAGAGGACACTAAAGTAGAAACGATTTGGACACAATCAGAAGAAATTTTCCATGAATTAGGCCTTAACGAAGGTTGAAGAAAATGAAAGAATTGAACGACGTTCTCTGCGTACATCACGAGTTCCAAATCAGCTACATCATTTTATTGTTGATGCTCCGATACAGAGAGATAAGCTTGAAAATAAAGAGAATTTTAAAAGGTAAGTTTTTAATACTTATAAATTTAAAATTTATTTTCTTTGAAAAAAAAATATTCAGAGGAAGAAATTAATACAAAAATTAATATCATTTTTATTATCTATATAGGGAAATATTTTCATCGATTGATAGGCTCAATAGTGAAATAGACCAACGTTTTTTTACACAAAATAAAACAATTTTGTTGGGGATAAAAACTCTAGTGCCAAGTTCAGAAACATTTCTAAATATGAATGATGTCGTTGCCTTTGGGAAATTATACTCTCTGAACACAGAAGATCTCAAGATTGAAACAGAGAATATGATCCGAGTTCTAGCCAGAAAAGATGATGCCTGTAAGCCAAAAACATTATTAGAGCTCCAACACTATATTTCAAGAATGTCGGATGCATTCTATGAAATGAATAAATTATTTAAAATTGCCTGCACAATGCCCATAACAACATGTGCTTGCGAAAGAAGTTTCAGCCCATTGCACATTGTAAAAAAACTATATGCGTACTTCCATGATAGAAAGTAGGCTTCAAAGCCTTATGATCTTAGGAGTGCATAGCAGCAGAGCAAAAAAAATAAATTTCAGTGAAATTGTTGACAAATTCGACAAACTTTATCCACAAAGTCGAATTCAACTACATTAAGTTATATGTAAAACTGTGTGTCGAATGATGCAATTAACCTTTCAGCGGGTGCACTTTAACTTTACACGAGTAGGCGCTTGTCGTGGTTTTTTTGCACACACTTGTTATGCTGCTTCAAATGCAAGGTATTTTATAATAATAGTAACAGACAAGTTAGACAAACAGTTACACATATCAATAGTAAAAATAAAATTTTAATTTTGGTATAATTTTATTACGTCTTCCATATAATATACGAAAGCGTGCTCGCTGAAAAGTTTAAAGTAAATTTGTGTATTTAAGATTGTGAGTTTGCTGAAAAGATCTTTTACATTAGTCTCTCTGACTATAATGTATATGTAATGAATAATATGTTTTTAACCCTTTTATTATTATTATTTTAATGCTTTTTTTAATCTATTTTATTCCTTTTGTTTAAATGTTCTGTTTTGTAAATTTCAATTTCTTTATTTTTTACATTTTCCAGTTTGAATTCCAAACTTTCTCGAAAAATATCCAATAAAAAGTAATTTTATTTCTTGTTTCGATTATCATAAAAACCTATTGCTGTGTTTAAATGGATGGAGAACATTAATTTAGAGACATAATATTATATTTTGAACATTATATTTAAATTAAATTGTTCCTACAATTTTAAATCTAATGAGAACTTTTTAATTTCCAGCCTCATTGGGAGTCTTATGAATTTATTTAACGCGTTTTTCCAATAAAATTTTATTCCTTATCAAAAACATTTTACAAAAACAAAAATTATTTGTCACTTGTGCTGTGCTGGTTATTATTTAAAAAATTAAGAAATCATTTATCAATAAATATATATACAGAGCATTTCCTTAAATTTTAAATTTAAGCTTTATATTAACAATGTTTAAAACTTTAAGGAGTTTCGTATTATCACCTAATTGTATTCTTTATCATTTCAAGTTATATTTAATTTTTTTTTACACTTTATGATAACTTATTTGAAGGATATATTTATGTTAAATTCAAGTATGTTAAATTCAAGTATTCAATGTTATATTTTACATTAAAAAAAAATTATTATGGCAGCTTATTTAAAGGGTATATAATTTTATGTTAAATTCATATATTTGATTGTCATGCTTTATCTTTTCTCATCTTATTTTTTATGAAGAATGCTTTTGATCTGAGTCAAGGAAGCCCAAATAGTTCTTAACTAGTTTTTCAAATATTCCTTATATTGTAACTTATGTATGAAGAGTTATGGTGAGACATTTAAATTATATTTTAGAGAAAATGTTTTTTTTCTGAATTTGACATTGGGATAAAATATTGCATATAAATAATGTAATTTTATAAGCTTTCTATAAACTATTTGTAAATAATAGTATTGATGTCTTTCTAATATGCACTAAGCGCTATTGTATATAATATTTAATGATTTTGTAAATTGGCTTTGGTAATATTATAAAGAATCATCTGGGGGATATTTAGTTATTTTCTGTTTTTGTAATTTTCTCTTTTCTTTTTCGTTAAAAGATATTTTGATGAAAAAGCATTTAATATTCTTTTAACGCCTTACTAGTTTGTCCTTTATCTTAAAATATACTGTTTGTAATGTTTAATTTCATTATTATGATCTACTATTTCTAGTTTATTTTAGTTCAAATTTCGAGCGCATCTCTCTCAAAAAAGTTTTGAAAGAATATTATTTTATTACTCGTTTCGATAAGCGAATGCAATTTTATAACGACATTGCCACTTCTTGACTGTCCAATCAATTTTCTACTAATTATGTAATTTTTTTTCTTCTCTCTGTCTATCTGTTTTTAGATCAGACAGAATCGGGACTTCAAAGTTTAGATGGTTGTGGCACAGCTTTGTCATTTAAGATCAAGACAAATAAAACATGAACAAATTCTTAGAGGGCTTATTATAAGTATACGACTGCTTCATCTTATTATATATATGTAGGAAATGTCATTTTCTTAATATTATTCTTTCCCTTCTGGTGTGCATTTACATTATAACGTTAACTGTATTCTTATTGTATTTATCATCATGCAATTGGCAACAATTGAAAAGGAGTGAAAAACATCATGTGACATAATGAGTATGTAGATGTAGTCGGGTTTGGAACAGCAGCATACTGCAGTTGTGAAATTATGCGATTCTTATGATTTGTTGGTGTTTTTTTTGTTCTTTTTGTTATTAAATATTGTTTTCATTAAAATTAATGAGTGAATTATCATTAACCCTTAGACACGGCCGACCTACATATATATATATGTATACACACACGTACATCCATCCATCCATATTAAAGTCTTAAATCGAGTTGGGTGACCCTATTTTACCCAAATCTGACCCGGCTCGGCTCTAATTTTCTTCAATCTGAAGTGGGTTAACTTTAATTGTTTCATGTTGGGTTTTGAAATTTACAAATCTGATTCTGGTTGACCAAATTTTTCAAAAAAAGTTTAAAATATCTTTTTAGATGAATAACTATTTATTTGAATATTAATGAGTGTATGTATGCTCATTTTTATACTTAAAGACTAAAATTTAAACTAGAGATATCATTGTAGAGTACTTTTCCATAATAATATTAAAATATGGATTAATTTTCTATCATTTCAGGTTCAGATCAATGAAAATGCTTTTGTGGGGTTCGAGTCGGGTTCAATTATAATTATCGCGTATAATACAACCCGAGCAGGACTCTAATCCATACATATACACAGACATACACACACATATTTATATATATATACATACACACACACACACACACACATATATATATTACCAATTTGGCCCCCCTGTCAGGAGACCACGACCCCCTTGTCGAGCAAATCTTGGGGCACCACCCTTGGTAGTGGGGAGAAAGGAATGAGACTGTGAAATAAAAAACAAATATTTTCCAATAAAATATCTGCTTTTATTATGAACCCAATTAAAATATTTTTATATCTATGAATAGCTAAGAAACAATGTGTAGGCTTTATTTTTATTTATTTTTTTTTAAAGTATGAAACAGCACTATGTATAAGCTGATTTATAGATGTCTGAATGGATTCTTTCATCATATGCTATCTTTTAAACTCTAAAACAAATATGTAAATTTTTTGAAGAGAAAAATCGGATTTGCAACAGCATGATGATTCGCATACAAAAAATCACTCACAAAACACAAAATTTGAAAAATTTAATTATTTGATGAGATATTTTGGAGAAACCGAGGAACTTTAATGTCATAGGTTTAACTTGGGAAAGAGAAATGCAGAATCTGACTGATCTGCCACATTAAGTAAAAGTTTGGGTGATCATTGTAGTATTTTATGCAGAAGATATGGGTATACCATATGCTGATTGTAAATTAATATAAAGCCATTAAAATGTATTCACAAATCCTTTTCAAAAGGTTGCTTTGGTAAAAATGGTAACTTAAAAAAAAAAAAATATATATATATGTATATATAATAACTTTGAGCAAGTAAAAAATGAATATTATTGAATTGTACCAAGGTAGGCAACCATTAAAATATGTATAAAACAATTACTGAATGTTCAAATTTGCCAAGTTATCTCCAAAACATGGTATTTTGGTACCTGGCAGAACTATTTTGGATCGGTTTAGATTAAAGAAGTTGAACACCATCCATGTACATGAAGGCATTGTCAGTGGTTTTACAGAATCTGTAATTATTGGATACTATATTTTAAAACTACCATTATCATAAAACAAAATAATTTTGACTATGTAGAACCTTGCCTTGTAGCTTGACAATATCAAGAATTAAAAGATAATACCCAATAGTTACAGATTCCGTGAAATCAGTGATGATGCTTTCATACACATGGGTGATGGAAATTATGCAAAACTACTTACTTTAGGTAGTTGAGGACAATTTATGTTTTGCTCATTAGAAGTGTTGAAATGAAAACGTTTCAGGGAAGAAAAAAATTGATGATAAAATGTAGGTAGGTATAGACTTGCATTCTGTATTGTAAGAAAACTTGGAAGAAAAAAAAATGACAGTTAAGTAGACTACCTTAGTGGAGTATCTATGTACTTCATACAATACTTACTAACTTAGAAAAAATATAAAGCTTCCCACAGCGTAACTGGGAAAGCTTTGCACCTAGGTGAATGATGGGGCAGAACCCTGCATCTTGAACTTGTGCGAGTCTTTGTTCTCAGACAGATGTAGGTTTTTCCCCCATTCTGAAGTATTTTGCTTAACATGCAAACGAGAAGTTTAAACAAATTCAACTGAGCTAACTACACAGAATTTAGTAGCTGAAGAGTTTCTGTTCTCCACTGAATTTTTGGATATAAAAGTAATATCAGCTCAACAATCACATGAATTTTTAAAAATATTACATTAAAAATGAAAAGTTGATACTTATCTCATTTTCTCTGCATGGAGTACTACTTTTGTCACTAATTATTAGGAATGCACTGAATTGTGATTTTGGCCGAATACCAAATATTCGGCCCACAGGTAAACCGAATACCGAATATTTGGCTAGTCGAATAGTAACAGTGAGACTGAATATTCAGCTAGCTGAATAGTAACAGTGAGGCCGAATATTTGGCCAACCAAATAGTAACTATTCGGCCGAATACCGAATATTCAGCTGGCTGAATATTTTTATATTTCAGAGTTTAAAAGTTAAATTATAAAACAATTTTACATAACATTTAACACAGATACTACCATTTTATGAACTAGAGCTTTTTACAAGAAACCTTTACACAAAAAAAAAAAAAAAAAAAATCTGTGCTTTGAACTTAAAAAAAAAGAGGATAGTCTTAAAACTTTTTGAATTAATAAAGCTTTAATCTTCATAGATTCCTCTGTGAATTAAAATAAATTTATAAAATGTTCTTATATTCTAAAACAAATACTTTAAAATCAAAGAAAATTTTTGAATGAATTAGAAGAAACATTTTACAGTGATATAGTGTTTATTTATCAGGAAGGGACTAAAGTAAAACAATACAATATATTGAAATGGTGGCAAATCAGCAAGAACAACTTTCCTGCTCCTTTTGATTTGGCAAGGAAGTTTTTAAATGAACCAGAGAGCAGGTGTCTAGAATAGGCGATCATATTGAGAGGTTGGAACAAACTTCCTGCGGAGATAATGTGGTCAAGGCAAACATTTTTGTGAGCAAGAAATATTATCACAATCCACTTATTCCATTAAAAATACAATAGGGTCATTCCATGCGAAATCAACCAGCGACAGCGACTCAACCTGGCCATTTTACATTTTGATGAAACTTACAGGAATCATTCTCCCTGATGATATAAATGAGAATATACTTTTATTATTTTTTATCTCAGTGAATTTTCATACAATTATATTTTTAAATTTCGAAAACTCATTTTTTTGCTTGTACAAATGTTTTCAATTTTGAATTCCCCAAGTTCTATCAGGCATAGAGAGTTGTTTGACCCCTCATTTTAAAGAAAATTTCCTAAAGTTTAATTTGATATGCAAGTTGTCTATGCTTGGTTTAAAAAAAGTAAATTTAATTAAAAAAAAAATTAATTTAAAAGTTTTTAAAATAGTGTTTCTTAAAAATTTTGAAAAAAATATGTTTTTGTAATATTAACTTTAAATTCTGAAAGTTTTAGAGTGGGATCTCAATGGGATCAGCAGTTATGTTAAAAAAAAAAAAAAAAAAAAAAAAAAAAAACTAATGTTAAACACCAGTTGGGGCTGGTATTTAAAGTTGGCACCTTGCCAACTTTATGATTGTGCTAAAGATAGTATTGTCTTATTAATTTAAAACATTTTCTTTATAACTGCTGATCCCATTGAGATCCTACTCTAAAACTTTCAGAATTTAAAGATTATAATATTTCAAAACACATATCTTTTTTTCAAAATTTAAAAAAAAACACTTTTAAAATTTTGAAATTAAATTACATAATTTTTTTTAACCAAACATAGTCAACTTGCATATCAAATTAAACCGTATGAAATTCTCTTTAAAATCGGGGGTCAAAAAACACTCTACACCTGATAGAACTTGAGAAATTCAAAATTGAAAACATTTATACAAGCCAAAAAATGATTATTTTTCAAAATTAAAAAAAATTAGTTGTATGAAAATTTACTGAGATAAAAAAATTATAAAAGTATATTCTCATTTGTATCATCAGGGCGAATGATTCCTGAAGGTTTGAATAAAATCTGAAATGGTCAGGTTGAATATTGAAATTTTTTGGTCGATTTGACATGGAATGACCGAATACATTCAATCAAAAATAGATGTCACCACAGGCAGAAACTGAATTTTCATTCACAATTATAAAAAAAGGAAGATATTTTAGTGAGATTTGCATTGTATTAATTTTGCTTGCAGCAAATATGATATTATTGGAAGTGGCTGAATTTTGGTCAGTGACACAGTTATAAGTAATAGTGTCAGTTGCACTCTGAATAATGGAATAGCTAGCTCAGTGTTGTTTAGATATGAATGGTTGCAATTTCTAGTACTTCTCGTGATTCACAGAAATCAAAGTAACTATGTTGAAAATACAGTTACAATATCTTCAATATTATTAAAGTAACAAACAAAAATTCAAATTTAGAGTGAGATGTACTTTATTTTTGATTGAATAAGTGTGTTGCAATCCTGGTCAAAAATTGTCTATCTTGATGTCTATTATCACCTGTGAAAGTTTTTAGAAACATGATGTTTGCACAAACAGATTATTTACTAGACAATAATCAGGAACTTGCATTTATTTGTACATCATTAATTCCTATGAAGGTCATTATTAATGGTTAATTTAATTAAGTGACACTTTTCAAACAGCAAATAAATTCAAAAATTCATAAAATTCAAAAGCATTCTCTTTCATTGAAAGATGATTCTATCTTTAATTATTTTGAATATTTTTATTAATTGACAATTAAAAGTAGAATTTTTTTTTTAATATTTAAAATTAAAAAAAAAAAGTATTCTGTTTGGCCAAATATATTCGGCCTAACCGAATATTCGGCAATAAGGCCGAATAGATACCGAATATTCTGAGCATCCCTACTAATTATCAATACATGACTAGTCAGATTGAAATTTGACTGCTGTTTACTGGTTAAGATTTAAAAAACATATTAAATCCACCAGTGCAGATTTTTGTCCCATGTGAGTCTTTATCTCTACGCACCCTAACTGTTATTTTTGTGTTTTGTATTATTTATTCAGTATTTATTACCCAGAAATCGTGATTTAAAAATAAATCGTATGGTTATTGTTCTCCATAATTTACAACAGATTTACACTGTGTAAAATATGTTATTATTTAAAAAATATATATTTTAGGACATTTTAAATTGAAATTTCTCAGTATGTTTTAATTATTTTAAATTATCAAGTTCCTTGCATTTTTATATTGCTATATTAATGACTGATATTAGTATTATTATTTATCTAGATTCATTCTAGTTTCAAAACTTCTGGAATTTTCTATAATCCGGAATTGCCGTAATTGTGTTGATTGAAATATAAAGAAGTTTTACTGTACTTATATTACCATAAATCAATAATTTAAAATTTGAGATTTTTTTTGGCAATATTAATGGTTTTTATTAATGAATGAGCAGATGTTGGCATATTAGTCACAAAAATTATATGCTAAAAATTATGAACTTTTGCATTTAATGATGTAATTAAACAACAACAAAAAAGAGATTAGAAGCTTTTTTTCTAGATCTGGTCAGATAACTTATTTTTGCAGGTTGTTTTCTTTCTGTTTTATAAGTATGTTTTTCATAATCATAGTTTTACATAATTTTCATTCTTGAGGACTCTGTATCTGATACAGAGCAAATAAATATAGGCGAACAGTCTTTAATTTTTTAAAAAAAAATATATAATTATACACAAATTTCAGTTTTATTTCTACTTTATAATAAGTCTTCTGCTTTTTAGTTCACCTGTGATAGAAAGCGATTCTCGAAAGAGTAAGAAAGAAGGATTGTCTTTGTCTTCTCGTTGAAGGACAAATAAAAGAAATCTAGCACTCTGGAGAGAAAGTCAGGTATTTATACTTTCATATATATTTATTGACGGCACATTATTGAGACATTTATATTATATTTGAGTCATACATTATAGGTGTTGATGCATTTTACTTTCTTGGGTTGCCATTTTTTGAAAAAAAAATTATTTTTGTGAAATGTTTGTTGTGTTGTATTTTTATGAAAAATAAAATTTTATAACTAAGATCAAATCCAGTTGCTTAGATTCGAGCCAAGCATTTATTAATACTAATTTTTTTTTAAGTTCTCCTGCTAAAGTTTTCCTTTCTGGTCAACTTGTTTGTAAATTACACATTTTACAACTGAACAAAATAAAAATAACTAATAAAGAATTTGCTTTTTTGAAATAGAATTTTATGAAGTGGGACTCTTTTATTAAAAAGAATTTTGTGAAGGGAGCTGTTTTGCTACAAGGGATATTGTGAAAGGGATTATTTTATTAAAAGAAATTTTGTGATTTTTGCTTTCAAACTTTTTAATTTTTTTAAATTTTGCATGCTTTACAAAGTTATATGCAAAATAATATGTAAAGTAAGTATTTCAGTAGATATTTTTTAAATCTATAAAAAATGTAAAAAACAAAGTATTCCAAATAGTAATACAAAACAGAAATCACAATGAAATATTTTATGATTTCATTTTATATTCAATCATATATGATTAATTCAAATTGAGATTTATTCCTGTTAACATCAGTATTCAAAACATTGATTCTTCAAACCACTTTTATGAATAATTCAAGGATTTTAAGTTGCAATGTGCCATGCATTTATTGTTTGAGTATGATTGTAATGAGTATGTGTCTGTAGTCCTTTATGGTCTGTGCAGACAAAACTCAGAAAATACAATTTGTCTATTTTTTCCCCTTTTTCTTATTCTCTTATGTGATTTTTATTCCTTTTAAAAATTGAAAAATATATAATAAAGGACCAATATTTGAGTGTAAGAAGACCCAAGTAATCTAAACACTAATGGGCTATAGAACAGTTATTTATGACATTGTAGTTTTTTTTAGCTTATTTTCATTTTATTTTAATATATACTTAGATGTTATTCAGAAATGCAAAATTACTTTTATTTACTACATTTTTGTTATTTTTTAATCTACTTAATAAAATTAAAACAATAACAGCATTATAATATGAGAATTGGAAAATACACTGTAATCAATGTGCAATGCCTATTTTACCATTATTAAATTTTAAACAATGTTGCTTTTTTATATAACATTTCTAAATATATATAAAACTTTATCCATGCTCTAATAAGTAATGTAAAAATTCCATCTTTGTACAGCCAAAATTTACTGAACTCTGAGACTTTGAATTTTATGAATATTTAGCATTTACTGGCACTTTGTATGGCTAAAACTTATCCTGTTAGGACACTGAAGTTTATGAATGTTCAGTACTTTCTGGCTATATTTTAGTACCATAAAATGCTGAAAATTCATAAACTTAAAGTATCATAACTCAGTAAATTTTGATTGTAGAAGAATAGAAACTTTATTGTTTACTTCTTAGAGCATAGAGAAAGCTTTTTTAAAAGAAATTATAGGACACACAGACCGTATAAAAATTTAAATTTCATAACTTTTTAAAAAATAACTTTTTGGCCTAAATAGGCTTTCATATGATGAAGACATTTGAAACATTTAAGAAACTTCTGAAACATTTTTGCAATTGAAACTATGCCTCTAAGACTAACGGTTTGGGAATTAGCCATTGGTCAACAACAGTGGTGTATCCAGTATTGGGAGGCAACCCTTTGAGAAGGGCTAGTATATTTTAGATGTCTGTACAGGTTGGGCACAGGTCATTTTTTTTTCATTAGACTGGGGATTAAACTTCATTCTTTCGAAGCTAAGTTGGGCTGACAGATTTGTTTTGATGGAGGGGGGGGGGGGGGTAAAATAATAGTGATATTGTACATTTGTTATCAGAATCATTAGGAATTTTTGTTTTAATAAATAAATAATTATTTTATAAATGACAATCTTTTAATAAATAAACAGTAAGGCAATTCTTTTTTCCCATTTTTGTTTCTTTATAGCATTTTAAAATTAAGATATCTTGTAATAATATTTTTCTTTTATTCTAATCTAAATTCAATTTTCTACTCAGTCTTTATTTGAATGTGTCTATGTGATCGTTAATGTTGTAATTCCATATACTATTGCTTTTAAGCATATAATCTTAAAAATGTACTTTAACCTTTTGCACTTCACTGCTACCTATGCTAAGTTTAATCCCCAAATGTCACAATGGCACTTGAATTTGCGATCAAATTTATTTGAAAATAAGTCAATGCATTAGTTCATGTGCATAATAAACCAAAAATTTTGTTTCAAAATTCCAGTGTCATTGTGACATTTGGGGATTAAACTTAGTATGGTCATATAGGCATATTATATTACCTATATTAACATATAGGTGTCAGTGGAATGCAAAAGTTTAAATAGTTTGTATAAATATGTATTCATGTATATTGTTTTAAAATAATTAAAAAATTATAAACAATGTTGGTTAAAAAAAATTCTACACTAGTCAGTTGGTTTGCCCCCAAATTATTATTATTATTTTTTTTGCTATAAATAAAATAAGCATGATTTAATATATCTAATGTTTTGTTTAATTTTTTCTTGCTGTTTTGAATGCATTTCATTGAGTTGAATTTAAAATAAATTATGGGTAAAGATTATTATTTGTGACAATATGGTAGAAAAAAGAAACTTTCAAGTGGTTAAAAAATGTATAATTTGCTGCTATTTCTCGCAGACATTGAGAAAGGTCAGTACAGGTCCAGCCTGATTTTACTAATTTTGTTCGGCCAAACTTTTAGTTTTTATACCAGCAACGCCAGACGGAGATAGCTTTTCTTGGTGCCTTCCGTGTTGGGTCTGGGTCTGAATTATATTCTCTTGACATTCATGTGCAAAGGATCAAATCTTAGTGGGCAGCCAATGCAAATTAGGCAAAATAAAGTTATTTTTAAGACATTTTGGTGGAAAAAATTTATCTGATAATTTAAACAGAAATAAATTAATGGATGAGATATTTAATGATGAAATTCCTCAACCAGCCTGGTTCATGCTATGGCAGTTCTGAATGTGAGAAAGATGAAATTTTTGGCCTATAAGAATTCTTTCTCTTATTATAACATGTTATTTTTTAAGAATTGTTTAATTAGAATATATATATATAATGTTCATATTTTAAATTAAAAAGAAATATACTTCTCCATTATCCCGTCGACCACTTTTCATAACAAAAAACTATCACCAAACTGTAATGCCAAATAAACAAATGAAAGAATGTTGCCAGTGGAATATCAAAATAAATAAATAAATAAGATACAAGAAATTGGGAAATCCCCAATCACCAAAATGTGAACTATCAGTAAGTTTAAATAATAAAATTTACAATATATTAATGAAAACAGAAAAACAATTATCTTGGATTTATTTATTTACATTATTTTTTTCATTACCCCTCTTAGTTGGTGAATAAATGTTTGTGACGTCAGTCGAAACTTATCTATTGTATGTAACATTTTTTCAATGATTTTTCTCTTTTAATTTCATGGCACTGCCATTTAAAGATGCAATTGTTATACTTTATTTAAATAAATGAGTAATAAATCAGTAAAGCATAATAGAAAATGCAGATAAATGGCGAATAAAAAACCACTTGATGACATAACAAACACTTATCATGCTTCTGACGTCAAGTGAATGGGACTGCAATTTTGGCGTTAAATCCTATAGTTTGAGGATAGTTTTTTGCTATGAAAAGTACTCGGCAGGATAATGGAGAAGTACCAAATAAAAAAATTTAAGTTGCAGAAAATTAAGGAATAGAATCACTGTTTCTTAAATTTTCTATTTTTCTAAGGACCTATTTAAAAAAACTAACTTTGATAATTTTAGGAAACTTTAAAGGGTTAGTATAGTCTAGACGGCTGGGAGGTGCTTCAACTCTCTTAGCTCTATCTGTGGGTGTGCCACTGGTCAATGATTAGAAGCAACATCCTATATAGCTGGAACAATATAAGAGATTTTTTTTCAATTGAAATGATGATTGAAAAGGAAAAGGGAGAGTTTCCTTTCAATTTTAAATAAACATGATTTGC
The DNA here is from genome assembly GCA_963931845.1 of Maratus michaelseni. NCBI lineage: Eukaryota > Metazoa > Arthropoda > Arachnida > Araneae > Salticidae > Maratus > Maratus michaelseni. The sequence continues at coordinate 186,471,003 of OZ007586.1, forward strand.
TAAGACAAATTTCCTTTCCCAAGCTTTTCAGAAATTTCTTTTCTTGAGCGTTCCAGTCAGCCATAATTAGCTTAGAAAAAGGGGGATGTTTGATATTGTACATTTGTTTAAGGAATTTTTTGAAGTTTATTTTGTTTTAATACATTATACAGAAATATTTTTCAAAATCTACTTTCCTCCTCCCTCCTTTCATAGAGCTTCAAATTTATGAATTTTATATCAACTTTTCTTTTCTTCTAAGCTACATTAAATTTTTTATTGAATCATTTAAGAAATTATTTGAGTTAGGCTTGGCCCAGGTCCAAAAAATTCAGTACATGCAGACCTCTAGTATATCTGTCACACGCGTTAGCACGTGATCAGCCAAGAGTAAATTAAAATTGTGAGAAATCAAAATATTTTTTAAAGCATTTTTCTGGTGAAAAATTGGTCAATTGCTTTGGACAATTTAAATAGAAACAAATCAATTAAAGCTATTGGTTAGACTTAGACTTAAAGATGGGGGGTTCGAAGAACCTAGCACTGCGACCAGAGGTCTATTGTACTATCCCCAGAAAATAGTCGTAAAAAAAGCCAGTAGCTGAAGCGAAATTCAGCAGACATCTCAAAGGAATGTCATAAAGCTCCCAAGGTTCAATTATATAGCGACCAAGGTGCTCAAACCTATAGGCAGAAAACCCCTCACACTCACATAAAACATGCATGGTCGTTTCCTCCATATAATGGCAACCCCTACACGTTGGATCATTTTTTACACCCATAACTGTAAGGTGCATTTTCAAGGGGCAATGCCCTGTTAAAAGACCAATGGCTTTCCTAATGCCATTCCTACTCAGCATTAAAAGTTCCTTATACCTAACACTAGGACAACCACGGTTAAGCTCCTTTGCTTGCCGCTGTCCTTTAATGTCACGCCAGTCATAATACTGCTTCTTTCTAAAGATCTTAAAGACAGTAGTCCTAATAAGATTACTTGAAATCCCAATAGCTGGTTCAGGACCAGCAAAAGGGGTAGCAGATCCCTTCCTTGCCAATTCATCAGCCAACTCATTACCAGAAACACCTGAATGCCCAGGTACCCAGTAGAGAGTGACCCTGTTGTCAATTGCCAGTTGGCAGAGTAAAATATAACATTCCCAAACTATATGGGAGGAAATAACAGTTTTACTTAAAGCAAGTAATGCTGCTTGACTATCAGAACAAATGTGAACACATCTATTCCTACAGCCAATGTCTAAATAAATTCTGCAACACATCAGAATGGCAAAGACTTCAGCCTGAAAGACAGTAGAAAAATTGCCCAAAGAACACAAGTACTTAATGCCATCACCAAGGCAACAGACACCAGCACCAGTGTTCTTGTTCATCTTTGAGCCATCCGTATACCAAATAGAGCATTTCCTACCAATATGGGTAGGAACTGAATCCCAATCACCACGTGAGGGCAAAAGAGTTTGATAAGGTTTATCAAAGGCATACTTTACAGGCATGCCATCACTAGGCATACCAAAAAGAGGATACCCAAGAACATCACCATCAAAATTTTTCCAAGACAAATAGTCTGAATAGGACTTCCAATGACCTAAATACTTAATCCTCCTCATGCATATGATAGCCTCTGCTTCCATACACATAAAGAGAGGATACAGCCCAAGCAGAAGCTCAAGAGAAGCTGTAGGAGAGGTTCTGATACAGCCAGTCATAGCAATACAGACCATCCGCTGAAGCTTGTTTAATTCTTTTTTAACTGAATCCAGCCTTGTCCTAGACCACCACACAATGGAACCATAAGTAATAATAGGACAAATGATCATCCTATAAATCCAGAGGATAGTCTTCAGACGTAAACCCCAGGTTCTGCCAATAGCACTTCTACAGGTCCAAAAGACTTTTTTTGCCCTATTCAGACAAAATTCAAAGTGCTTCTTCCAACTAAGTTTAGAGTCAAAGTAGATGCCAAGAAATTTGACATCCTGAGAGCATGTGAGTGCCTGACCAAAGAAGACAATATTTGCACATCAAGATCTCTCATACTCGTAAAGGCAACCATTGTGGTTTTATGTGGATTAACTGAGAGCCCTTCAGTATAGCACCACTTTTCAATACGTCTAAGTGCATCAGACATAATGGAACAAATAGTTTTTATAAATTTGCCTCTAACAATGACAACAACATCATCAGCATAGCTAATACAAAACAAGCCTGAAGAAGTTATGTCATTCAAAAGAGAATCAACAACTAGGCACCAAAGTACAGGCGAGAGAACACCCCCCTGTGGGCACCCAGCATTTGCATGGACAGTGTAACTGTCCCCACCAAGAGAAGCATTAATGTACCTAAAAGATAACAGAACCTTGATCCAGTTGACGATAGTTGCATCAACGCCCCTCCTATTTAGGGCCCGAAGGACAGTGTCAATAGGGACCTTGTCAAAAGCACCCTCAATATCTAAGAAGATTGCCAACGCAACTTCTTTGGATTTCAAAGTCTTTTCCAAAATAAATGAAAGACTTTACAGAGCAGTATCGGTAGATCTGCCAGGCTGATAGGCATGCTGAGAGTCTGAAAGCGGAAAAGCATTCAGCACTGTTTCTCTGATAAACCTATCAATAAGCTTCTCCATTGTTTTTAACAGAAAAGAAGTGAGACTAATAGGTCTAAAAGATTTAGCCTCATAATAGTTATCTTTCCCAACTTTTGGAATAAAAAGTAACCTTAGTATGCCTCCAGGCACTTGGAATATGTCCATAGGCAATACATGCCTTGAAAATTCTACAAAGTACCGGAGCAAGGAGATGAACACCTTCCTGAAGAAGGGCAGGAAAAATGCCATCCATACCAGGCGTTTTGAAAGGCTTGAAGGACTTAATAGCCCAAACAACCCTATCATAGGTAACAACCTTCTTTGCAGTATCCCACTTTCTCTTCCTGCAACTGTTTGTTGAGATGGGAGAGAGGGGAGTAGCAGCAGTGACAACACGAGAACCTGGAAAATGAACACTTAGCATTTCAGCTAATGTTTCCTTTCCAGTATTAGTAAAGTTGCCATTTGAAAGCTTAACAGTATTTAAGCTACAGTTCCTATTCTTGGCCATAATATTTACAATTTTTGCCGTCGTAGAAACATCATTAATGCCATTACAAAAATTCCTCCAAGAATTTCTCTTGGCATCCCTAATGGCTTTATTATATGCGGTGAGAGAAGCTTTATAGGTTTCCCAATCACCACTCTTCTTAGCTCTATTAAAGAGCTTTCTGCACTTGCTACGTAAAATACTGAGCTCTTTAGACCACCAAGGAACTAACCTTGGTGAGTCAGTAACAGTAGCATTACAATTTTGATAATACGGCTGGAGGATGGCATGTTGCAACTGGTCAACGGCCAGCTCCAAGTCGGCTATCGAGGACAACTTACCAACTAGGTTGTTCAAGGAGCCCTCTAGATCTTCATAATAGGAACCCCAGTTAGTCTTTCTGGGGTTCCTACCTTCTGTTACAATTCTTGTAGGTCCTGTAACAGAAAAAATGATTAGCCGGTGATCAGACATAGTTACCTCATCAGACACCTTCCAATCCTTAATGTAATTATAGCAAGAGCTATTGCATACAGTAAGATCAATGACCTCCCTTCTATTCTTTGTTACAAAGGTAGGTTCATTGCCCCTATTAATAAGACAAAGGTTAAAACCTAATATGTCTTCAAGAAGATCTTCACCACGCTTGTTGCAGTCAGTACTGCCCCATATAACATGGTGAGCATTAGCATCACAACCAATAATTAATTTCTTTTTATCCTCAATACAGTGCTCAATAAGAGCCTTCATTTTCCCTGAAAGAGGATCATTTTCTTCATAAGGAAGATAGGCAGACATTAAGATGATTTCATCTTTATGTCCCTGAAACTCATAAATAACGCTGATAGCAACATTGTCACCATCCAGATAATTAATAAAATTTAACACATTGAGCCTAGAGCTAATAAGAATGCAAGCCCTAGGCCTCACACAGGTAGCATCATAAAAGATTTTATACCCTTTAATATTCAGACCCAGGATTCTACCATTCAGAGTCCAAGGTTCCTGAACTAATGCAATGTCATAATCACCTCTAGTCAACCCTCTGCCAAGAATGGCGGATGCAGAGCGACTATGGTGAAGATTGATCTGTGCTACTTTACAGCTGCTATCCATAAACAAGGTATAGAGGCAGCAAGAAAATTAGGAAGAGGTACCACCCTTCCCATCAACATCAGGTAAGGGTTTAACCTGCTGACCCTGCTCATTCAAAACCTGCAATTCCATTTCAATCTCACCCATAGATAAGGGTGAGTCTGGTTGAAGGGTTCCATCAGAACTGGTTTCAATCTCCAAATCATTAATTTTAAGCAATTCACTATCTTTATCAGAAAGAATATCTGAATCACTTACCGGAGAGGAGGTTGTCTGTGTTTCAGTCAAACACTCCTTCTCCTTCACCTTGGTGTTGGGATCATTTATAATTTTAAATGTTCCTCTATCCAGGCCTGTGTATGCACCAAAGTTTGCCCACTTTATCGCTTCGGCAGCCTCCCGGTCAACCTCAAAGATCCATCGTATAGAATGTGGTTCTACCAACTTGTGGAGAACACGCCATTCTTCTGACTTCAACTCCGGGTTTAAACAGTTGATCCGCTTTAGCAACAAATTGGTCTCCTTTGTGTACACATCTCTGGTCTTAATTGCCACCTTCACAGGCTTTGGTAGCTCACTGGCATTCATAACTTTGAGTGTCGTGCCACCAATAACCTCCTTGTTGTTATCAAATATCTTTTTGAGCCAGTCCCCAGTTTCAATATCATCACAGTAGATAATCATGGATCCAGCCTGCAATGCAGATCTCTGAATTTTTGGCATAAGATCCCCAGAAGGGATCAGGTCAACTTGTTTCAGGATCTCCATCTGAATGCAGTTGAAGTCTTCAACAGAAAGCTTTTCGGAAGGAAAGAATTCCCTCACGATAGCCATCTTGACTGCCTTCACCGCATGTGCAAATGACCATGGCCGGTATTCCGTCCGTGGTTTCTTTGACAATGCTGTTTGTGCAGGAGAAGGAGTTGAAACCTCAGACCTAAGTCTTTTGGTTCCGCCTACCTTCTCTTCTTCAGTTGGTTCAACTGCTGAGACTTTTAGCTTCTTCTTTTGTGCTCTGCGCTTTTGAGTTTTTGTGAGTTCTACCTGCTCCCCAGCTGCAGTGTTAGTCAGCTGTTAGTGTTAGTGCTATCAGCTGCAGTGTTAGTGTGTTGCAAGCTAGTGCTTGCATCGCCACTTCCACCAGCAGCAGGGTTGCTGGTTTCCTCCTTGGTGCTAGGACCCGGCTTCAAAGCCCTTTCACAAGCTGATTGGGTACCTCCCAGGAGAGAACCCAACCCTTTCTGCTTTCCTTCTTGTTTTTTGTTTTTGTATCATCCATAATTGGACCGGAGAACTGGGAGGAACAGAAAGGTCCACACCTGCTAACCTCCCTATATAGGTGTAAGGTGTATGGTCAACGAGGTTCCGCCTGGTTCCTCGAGGGGACCGTTAGTGACATCATATACCCCAGATGCCATTCATCCCTTCAGCATGGTACCACACACCTAAGCTAATGGTTAGCCTATATCAGAATTTACAGAGAAAAAAAACCCGCGTACAGCAGCAAATTGTCTACTATCTAAATATAAGCATTCACAAGATCATCTTATGAGACCATTAAAAAAATTCTTTCTGAAAACTAACAAGAACTAAAAAAAATACGATTCATGTATAAAAAGTCATAGATTATAAAATACTTTCCAACACTCTTAAAATCATGTAAAGAAATTCCATTTTTTAACCCCATAATTCAGTTAAAAATCCATTTTCAGCAATTGCTATCCATATTAGATAATGTATATGAATTCTTTCGTGCAGCCTGTATATGATCTTATAGAATCCTGTGTATGATCTATAGACACACCAATTAATACACTAAAATTTAGTTAAGTTTAAAAGTGCACACCATAGCTGAAAATGCACTTCCATCCATTAATCATAATCAGTCCTGTAACCAAATTTTTTTGTGTGTGTGTCTTTGTAAATGAACGATATATGTTACACACTCCATGATCTATAGAAAACAAATTGTAGTGTACCTCAGTAATCCATATCAATTTCATTATGTTTGAAGTATCATAACATCGTTAAAATGCACCATCGATTTTTCCATATAGACCATAATTTAATGCAATAATTTTATGTGTCCCTGTAATGAACCTGCTACACACTTCATTTTCAATAGGGAACATTCTATAGTAAACCTCAACTAGATACTATCCGTCAAGATTTGATAGTAAACAACTTGAAAGTTTCATTAGAAAAATGCTTGAATTTTTAAATGGTTGCTATTAAATTAATTATGCTCAATTAATGTACTGAAAAAATTTAAACTTGTAATTTATAACATATTATTCTTGTTTTCTAGCATAAGTTTAACTAAAAATATTAACTGAATGGGCAGGGTACTTATTTTTACTTTTCAGTCTCATATTTTTTTAAAAATAACAATTAGTATTTTCCAACTTTTTAAAACTATGCGATCTTTAAAATTTTTCATTAATTTAATTTTTATCAGTCTCTCTCTAAAACCCAGAAATTAAAATTTGCTGCTTGCAGCTAGCGATTTATACATATATTTTTAATTACTTGAATTTAATTTAACATTTTCATATTAATTATTAATTTTGTTTTAATTATTAAATCATGGATATCAAGAAAATTAATTATATATTTTTTAGAGGAATATTTTTCTATCTTTCTATTTTTTCTTCTTTTCTTTTTTGCTGAAAATAATCACTAGTATACATTCTTGATAATGGTCATATAAAATATAGCAAAAGATGTAGATCAGTTCAAGTTATTTAATCGATAATTACATGCAATATTTTAAAATTTAAACAGTTTTAATAAAATTATGTTTGTTTATATTATTATACTTATATAATTGTTAATTTGTAAAAATATTGTTCGGTGTTAGACTTTACTTAATTAAAAAGCATACAAATAAAAAAACACAAATCATATAACTTCTTTTCCTGAAATTATGACTGTAATTGAAAAGTATTGCAGAAATCATTCTGTCAGAAGTGGGATTCGAGCTTACATTCTACACTGGGCTAAGTCGAGCACATTTTAAAACTGAACTGGTTTTAGATTTAATCTCACATATGTGCAAATAGGTTAAATTTGTGTGGATCTTAGAGAATTCTCTTTGCATTTGAATATATGGGATAACATATAAAATTTACATGGCAATTTGAGTATATTTATGAGACTTAGAGTAGGGACAGATAGGCGGCTAGACAGCATACAGACAGCAGACAAGCCGAAGTCATAAAAACTTTTCAACTATACTGGGAAGTGTTACAGTCAAAAACTGCAATTTTCATTGCCAACATGAATGCCTGGTGGCCTGTAATAGATCTCCTGTCTGAGATCAAAAGCTCTCGAGAACTTGACTGAATGAAGAATTTGGACATTTTGCATTGAAATAATCCTGTCATTAATTCATAGATTCTCCCTCTTTTTTTCTGTCATATTTTAAAAAGTTTATATAAAAAGCAGGCTTATCACCCAAAATTATATAAAATTGTCCCCCAAACACAGCCTAATTGCTTTCAATCATCCATTTTAGGAATCTTTTATCTCTATTATAATGCACAAGTATGTACTACCGGGTGTCTCAAAAATGACCGACGATTTGAAAAAACAATTGAAGAAAAACGAATGGCGATAGAAATGTACGGTTTGCTGCATTCTGTTTAGGTAACCAGGGAATTTATTCTTACCAGTTTTCAAAATTAGTTACAAAGTTCGTCAACAGATGGCGCTGCTGACTAGGAAAAGCTATAAAACAATGTTTTCAAAATAACCATCATTTGTTACAACAACATGGAGCAGTCTGAGGACAAAATTCACAGATTTGAAGCCATTTGATTTTTTTTCTTTGGGGCTACTTGAAAGACCAGGTGTATCGTCACAATCCACAACTGTAAATGAACTGGAACAATGCATCTGTGCTGTTTGTCAGAACATTCCAAGTGAAATATTTTCTCGGGTATCTGTGAATTTTGTCTTCAGACTGTCAGACTGTGCCACGTTGTTGCTGCAAACAGTGGTTATATTTTGAAAACATTGTTTTATACTTTTTCCTAGTCAGCAGCGAAATCTGTTGATGAACTTTGTAACTAATTTTGAAAATTGCTAACAATAAATTCCCTGGTTACCTAAGCAGAATGCAGCAAACCGTACAGTTCTATCGCGATCCGTTTTTCTTTAATTGATTTTTTAAATCGTTGGTCAGTTTTGGGATAGGAAGTATTACACTTATGTCATAGTGATGTTGGCAATGATCTACCTGTATTGTCTGTCTCTTTGGCTTTTATTGCAAATATATACTAAATATAGCATAATTTCTATTCTTCATTGTATAAAACAAAAAATGTACTTTCAAATAAAATTTGTTTACTTGGTAAAACTTTAGTGTATCTTATTGGTTACATTAAAGTATAATCATAAAAGTATTTATTCTATTCCTGTCTTTCTTTCTTCCTTGTTTGTTTTCAAATTCAAAATGGCTACTTTTGCCACCTTTTTTAAATCATTTTTCTTCATACGTGTATAAAAGTGGTGGATTTGTTGTTATTTTATTTTACATTATTTATTTATTCACTTATTTTTCAGGAATAAAACCTCAAAGCCTTGTGAAACTTGTGATAAAAATTTTATTGACAGTCCTACAGAACTTTAATTTTCTTCTGCTGTTTTGTCAACTCTTGATTTATCAACAGAAGAAACAGCCTCTTACAGACTCGATGGAAGAAGAATTGTTGATATTGGATATCTTATCCAACAACTGCAACAAATTAATGAACATAATCTATTTGAATGCTCACTTAACGTGAAAAAAAAATGGGTCTATAAACAGTCATTTAAAATTTAAATGTTTAACGTGTAATTAAAAAAAATAATCTAGACAAACACTGGTGCAAATAGTTCTGTCCTAGGCATAAACATAGCTGCTGTCATTGGAACTTTGGAAATTAGAGCTGGATTTTCTAACATGGAAGAATTTTTCTCTGCCTTGAATGTTCCATCCATGTCTGTAAATACTTATACTGTACAACACAAGTTTGTTTCTAATGCGTGGAATGAATGTCCAATGAAAGAAATACAAAAAGCTGTAGAAAGGGGAAAAATAATTGGCAGGAGATGTTGATGATGATTGTATACCTTTTCTAACAGTCATAGTTGATGGTACTTGGTGGTCTAAGCATTCATACAGGACTAATTGTTGGTGCTGTAAGTAAATGTTTTTTATTATGATTTTCAACATTCATTTTGGTTTGTTATTCTTTTGTTAGACACAGGAGCGTCAGGAAGGGCAATTGCCCTCATCTGAATTTCATACCTTTTGTTTTAATCTTTACCTGTTTAATTTCTTACTATTAGTTGACTGTATTCAAATGTGTTTACAAATGTATTAATAACTGCAGATAAATAAATTATAACAATAAAAATGTTCCATAGAAAATATGTATGAAAAATAATTAAAGAAAAATTAACAGGAAATCTGCATTTACTATGTTCAGTAAAATAATTTTGCCCCCTCTAAGCAAAAGCTCCTGGTTACACCATCTAATTACTGCTAGGTGAAGTTTGAGACTGGCACAAAGAATTGCTTAGTGTGTTATCTTGTCACTTCAGCAATAGTGAGCGAGAGTGCAGGTATGTATTTTACAGTCACATGAAAAACAGTAGCCTAGTGGCCCATTTCCTTCTTACCCTCATATTAAATTAATTATTGAGTATTTAATGTACATTTGTTATACTAGCCGGACTTCGACCATATCTACACAGTTGCTTGGGGTACCTCACTGCCTTTGGCAGCATATATCCCAAAAGTGTATTTTACACGCAAAGAGAAAATAAATAAATAAAATACTTTGTTCTAAATTATTCAAAAATAACTAATAAAATATTAAACAAGTTGGAAATTGTACGTCAAACGTGACAAATGAGGTGCATTCGTACTATAGCTAGTTATATAAATATTCAGATCTTGATGATTTTTAACTGTGTGAAATGAATTATATCGTCTGCAGATTAATTTCTGTCATAAAATAAGTATCTTGGTCGCTTGACGATTAAACCTCGGAAGCTCCTCTAACAAGAAAGCACCGATTTTTTTTTCTTTTAATTCAAATTTCTTAATAAATATTTTTATTAATATCTCCTAAAGTTTTGATTCAATTTTAAAAAAAATTGAAATGTCTTGACAAAATTCTGCAAAGATAATATATTTTAAATTCCAAACCATTCGGTTGGGTAGTTTTTGCGTTGTTATATGTGGACGGATGGACAGACAGACGGGCAGACCAAGCGACGACAATAGGTGCTACGTATTTATATAATTATGAACGCACCTAAAAAGCATGTAAATAAAGATTCTGTGACATAAATAAAATAAATTTTATTCATGAGCTCTTTGACAATTTTTCTGTGAGGGGGGGGGGGGGGCCTTCGAAATTTCCTGTACTAAATAAAATAACAAAAAGAAGATGGAATATTACCTGCCAGGCAAAATTATGTAATACAAAATGTATTTATGTGGAAATCACAAAATAATATTAGTAAGAAATTGCTTCTGCAAATAATGCCCCCTCCCTCTTTTGCCATAAGCCATGCTGATGGTACATTAGAGAAAAAAAGTAAAAAAGAATCATATGTAATAATAATCTGAAATTTGCAAAAAAAAAAAAAAAACTTATTGTTGCAAACATATATACAGTAGACTCCCTCAAATCCGCATAGCTCGGGACAAGACATAGTGCAGATTTTAGAATTTTGAGGATTTCTGGTCCTTGTCTTGTTTACATTTTTTAAACAGTAATCTGAATGTTATAATGCACTCGAAATTATGAATGCTTACAATAAAGTAAAATAATAAAATAATAAAGTAAAATAATGAAAATGAAGAGAATTTAAAAAAGGATTAAAATATTAAAAGTAGAGGTCAAGTAAATAATGCATTACTAAATATGCATAATAATAAGATATTTTTTTCTTGAATTATTAAGTGAAACTTGTCCCACAAAGTTACACTAATAACTTACATTAATATTATGAAATAACAAAGTTTTATTTCATGTTTAGCCAGACTTAACCAAAAAAGTTTGATGAATACATAAAATTATTTGCTAGAAAGAACACAATCGCTACTGATATCAGTACTATTTTGATTTTTTTGGAAATAAATTTATACTTCCTTCATGAGAAAGCTTAAGTTTAGTCATATTAAGCAGAATTACATGTTAAAAAATGTGTATGAAATGATATAAAAATAAAAAAAAATCTTGAAATTTTCCTCTACACTTTAACTGTAAGTCTCACTGTTTACATCTACAATGATATGCGGATTTTAGGCATTTGCAGATTTGAGAGAGTCTACAGTAATAGCAAATAATCGATAAGGGAGCTCTTTTTGACTGATTTCAGCAATAAAACCATACCAGAATAGACACCCTTTATATGAACATTTGTATTTTTAATTTTCCTGTTTCAATGAAGCTTGTATACTATGTATTCACATGCTTCATTGAAACCTATTTCATCAGTACATCAATATTTAACAACCATTTTAGTGCGGGAGTCGACATAAGGGTCCGAGTGCGGGAGTCGACTAATATCGACATCTAGGAGTTGGGTGCTATAAACTACATTAAGCGTCAACAAAAGTCGCTTATAGGCGTTCACGGAGTTTCCTGTTTTTTTTTAAAAATAAATCGCTTTTTTGGTCAAAATATTTCGCACAGGGCATCAACCCCCCCCCCCCCAAAAAAAAAAAAAATTCCACACTGAAAGGGTTAAATCATAAAAACTTAAGCTTTTTTTTCTGTAAAGAAAAGTTATATTGTTTGTTAAAGAAATATAAGTTTAAGTGTAGTTTATTTAACATTATAATAATGACTTGTACTTTCTAGGCATAGAACCTGTCTGTTCCAAATAATGTTGATGTGCTAAACTAAATAATGTTGATATGTCAAGTAATGTTGATGTGCCAATTAATGTTGATGTATCAAATTCAATTGAGACTGTTTTATCTATTTCAAATGAAATTCCTGAAGTAAAAATTGATGTTTTACAAAACTCGAAAGGGAAAAAAAATTAAATTCCTTGGTGAGCTATGAATTATTTTAAGAAATTTTCAATAATTTTACAAATCTAACTATATTTCTTTAACTTTATATTTTCTATTTTGCAACATAGTTTTTTTTTTTTTTAGCAGGTTTTTGAACTTCCTCAATTTTCGAAATTTGTGGAGAATGCACTGAATAAATGAAACGTACATGGACCACTTTGGTCTAATATGATTATGCAGTGTGCAACATATTTAGAATATGATAACATGAAAACTAAATCAACATACAAATTAGTGAGAGGAATCATGTATGAGAAATATCCATACATTAAAGAGGTCAGGTTCTAAACCATGGGTAAAGCCATTGTTAAATTAGGTGATTTAGCAATTCTGTTTACTGCATTTCAAAATACAGTAGACTCCCTTAAATCTGCATTGCTTAAGACCAGAGGTTGTGCAGATTCTAGAATTTTGTGAATTTATGGTCACTGTTTTGTTTATATTTTATGAACAGTAGTTAGAATTAAATAATGCACTCGAAATTATGATGACTCCTTAGAATAAAGTAAAATAATTAAGTAAAATGATGATAAAAATTAAGAAAATTAAAAAAAAATGTTTAAAATATTAAAACTAAAGGTCAAATTAATTATGCATAACTAAATGCACATAAAAATTATGAGATAATTTTTTCTCTTATTTATTCAGTGAAACTTGCCTTATAAAGGTACACTAATAATTCACATCAAAATCTTAAAATAACAGTTTTATTTCATGTTTAACCATACTTCAAAAAGGGTTTGATTAATACATAAATGTATTTAGTAAAAAGATCACAATCACCACTGATATTAGTGTTATCTTGAGTTATTTCAGAAATAAGTTATGCTTCCTTCATGAAAAAACGTGAGTTCAATCATATTAACCAGAATTGTATATTAAAATGTATAACAAAATGATATATATATATATAACTTGAATTTTTCACCTACATCTTAACTGTAAATTTCATTGTTTACATCTGAAATAGTGTGTGGATATTAGGCATTTGTGGATTTGAGAAAGTCTACTGTACTATACATTTTATATTTTAAAAATGATTTGGTTTGTCTAATAAGAAAGTTTCTTGTGTTTTATATACATATGCAGTCATAATGTTCCTTATTAAAATAATTTTTGCTTAATTTCCAAGTGGAAAAATTCAAATAAATTTGCATCAATTCATTAAAAAATAAAATCACAAAATGCTTTAAATGAAAAAAAAATGGTTGGTAAATTTTTTAAAAATTCTTTTAGTTTTTGCACTCTTTTATTTAACTTGGTTTTGTATATAAAGATGTGATTTTGTTACCAGTTTTTTATCCACTGCCTTATATGCAAGAATTATAAAAAATATGTACAGAGGTGCGTTTGTATGACTGTATAACATTTTAATACTTTTACAACTTAATTTTAAATTAATAAATTAATTTTAAGGCATTTTTTATGAATCAGGTGATAAATTTCCAAATCTTTATGGTTATGAGTTACAAAAACACTGGAGATAATTATGCACCAAATTACTCTTGCCAAAATATGCCAAATAACTGTGAAACTGCTAAAATGAAATGTTTTAAACACTAAAATGTAGAAAATATAAATAACAAAGAGTGTAATATTTGAGTACTTACGTATTATTTGTGCCGTGTCAGATACATCACACCAACAATGGCACTGATTATACTAATTATAGTAACCCTTACTTTTTCTTTGTACATTGTGACTGCATTTTATATTCTCCATGTCCAGGGGTAGAGAATTACATCATTTTACTTGCCACTGATGAGTGGACTTTCTGATAGGCAAGTGAATGTTTAAGCAGTCTTTTAAAACTGCAGGCTATGGAAGCTATGTTTTTTACTTGTTAGTTATATTTTCCAACTTCCCAAAGTACCACAGTGTAAATATGGTACTTAGTTTGGTCGTATACACAACTTTCCTCTGTTGTGTATATATATGTATATATATATTAATTTTATAGAAAAAGAATTACAAAAATATACTGTAGTAATAGTAGTGAATTATTTTTACAGTTGCATAAATTCTGTCATAATAATTTTCAACTGTACGTTCCTTCTTGCTGGCTGGTAAAATAAATACTTGGCTGGTAAGATTTTCTGAAATTTCCCCACCCCTTCCTATATCTGCTTAAGACAGTCACATGATTTGTGCTGTTATAATTCAGATTTTATATATTAATTTTCACCAAAATTTACCTAAATAAGGTATATCTAAAGCTAAATCAGTTTCTGCAATAAATAATCAATTATAACATAAGTTGTCAATGATCGTGTGAATTATCTTGGTACTTAGAGTTTAAGAATGTTTAAAAAAATATTCTGTTTGAGAATAAGATTTATGCTAAATTATTTTATTTTTTTTAGAAAGTGAATACACATGCATTTAAAAAATACATTTATTATACTTATGTTTTTCATTGTAACTATTATTTTTGTATATTTTAAAACTGCATGCAAATGCCAATATCATTTGATGCGGTACAATTACGGTTACCATAAGAACACTGAAGTTAAGCAACATCAAGCACAATCAGTGCTTTAGAGGGTGACTCCTTTGAACATCATACTGCAGTTAGCACTGTCTTAATGTCTCTAACTGGCATGTAAAATCAGTAGTGCAGAATATCTTCTTGCTGGGAGATCAGTAGGTGATAGAGAGTACTTAGCCAGAAGTATCCTCCTTTCTGGTAAAGATAAAAATTGTACTTTAACAACAAAATTCCATTCTATCCCCCCCCCCCCCCAAAAAAAAAAAAAATAATAGTTGAATCCCCATTTTTTTTCACTTCAAAGTTGGCAAGTATCCTATTGTAGATCCCACTTTAGTGCATCCCTTCCTCCACTTTGTATCCCTTGAGACAGGTAGTTTATTGCCTGAAATTAAAAGGAAATACATTTGATATGCATGTTATTAATATACTACTTCAATTACATTACCATAATTACAGTGATATAATTAATATATTAAAATAATTATATTATGAGTTTAAACTATATGTTACTAAAAATTACTTTTATTTTTATATTAATATATATTGTTATAAAATTTATTCTTTACTTGGAATTCCTCAATATATATTTTTGATTGTATTTAAATTATTATTACAGGCTACGAATATTGGTTATCACACCAAAAACATCTTGTATCTTGGCAGGAGAACATCTTGTATCTTGGCTGTGGAGCAGTAAACCTAAACAGAGAAAATCTACCAAAAATCAATTGTTACGGAACTTCTGCAATAAAATATTTCCAAAAACAGCAAATTGGGCCATATACCGGGTGATTATAATTAAAGTTACGATTTCAAAAATCGGTAATTTTAAAACTACTGGTCAGAATGACTTGATATTTTAGCAGAACAATCGTGAGGCAATGGAATTTTGTTTGGCGAAGGAAACAAATAGTTCCAAAATGTGCCGATAGATGGCGTTGTCAGCGTTCACATTGACTGGAGATATGCAAATTACTGATATGTGACATGTGCACCGCAGACAAAGCTGCCAAAAAAATGCAGAGCGCCAGCTCTTTGCCTGAATGCTTCATCATGACTCTGACTATGAAGGATCGCGCTCTGCTCTTGAAGCTTTTTTATAAGAACGATGACTGTGCACTTACTGCTATTAGGAAGATTCGGACATTAAAATCCGTTAAAAGGGGTCCAATAACCACAAATGATCTGCGAAAAATGATTGCTAAATTGAAGAGACCGATTCATTTGACGTTAAACTGGGTATGAGGAAGGAAACCAGTTTTGGCTGCGGCAGTGGAAGATGTGGCTTCAGCATTACAAGAACAGACTATCAGCAGTACACAGGGAATTGGCTGAATGCTTGTTAATCGAACAGCATGGTGTGTAAAGTCCTACGGAACACCTTGCGCTGTTATCCGTACAAGATAACTCATGTGCAGGAGTTGCAACCTTCTGACCTGGAAGTACGTCAATCTTTTGCACTAAAATTTCTTGCCCGGATGGAAGTGGACAACGGATGGCCACGGAACATTCTGTGGTCTGATGAAGCCCACTTTTATTTGCAAGGTTCTGTAAATAAGCAAAATTGCAGGATATGGGCGACCGAGAATCCGTCCCAGCTTAAATCTCCCCCACCCCCGACTTAAACCCGTGTGATTTCTGGCTTTGGGAGTACCTGAAGAATGTTGTTTACAGCGGGCGGATTTAGAATCTTGGCAACTTGAAGGCAAGCGTCACACACCTCAGTCATTGCATCAGTACAGATAACCTCCGATCTGTTGTGGAGCATGCCGTTTTGCGCTTCCAATTAGTAGCGGAACAAGGAGGAGAGCATATCGAACAACTTATGCCTTAACCCCTTGGGGACGAGCGACACGTATACGTGACGCATAAGGTGCTCAGAATCCTCGATTATTCCCACCAGTAACTTTTTATTGTAAACTTTGCCTTATTTAATGACAGCATTTCTGAGATTCAATTAGGCGAAAATTTCTGTTTTGAAAAATCGGTGGCAAAAGATTAAAAATTCTGTAAAGGACGCTCGTCGCGAAGGGGTTAATCATCAGTAAAGTGTTTGTTCCATGAAATTCTTTTTTTTTTTCATTTTTTATCATTATCGCTGTTGTTGCTGTAAGCACGTATTCTTGACTTTTCGCTAATAAATTTTTATTAAATCCCTGAACTCTATTTTTCCTTTTGGCTAACAACATTCCTGTGTTTAACGAATACATTTTTGGTCTTTCCCCTTACATTACCCTGACAGCGCCATCTATTGGCACATTTTGGAACTATTTCTTTCCTTCGCCAAACAAAATTCCATTGCCTCACGATTGTTCTGCTAAAATATCAAGTCATTGTGACCAATAGTTTTAAAATTATCGATTTTTGAAATCGTAACTTTAATTATAATCACCCGGTATATCTAAGAAAAGTAGTGAGCAACAAAATAATGAAATTACCTAATGCCATTAAAATAGCAACTAAATATAGAAAAAGTGATGGCTCTCTAAAACTGCGAGAAGACATTATAAATGCTCCTCTGCACATATTTGGAGAGCATAGTCATTGTGAATCTTTTTGCTGAGAACTACCGTAATTTCCGGCGTATAATCTGCGGATCAAACAATTCTGTTTCAGCCTAGAAATTTTATTCAATAATTGAAGTCAAATATTTTCAGCAATCTAGTAAGTTACATTTTATTACGGAAATTATGGTATATTCTTGAGTTAAATGACAGTGGCCAAAACCATAAGTTATTTATGGATAATTTTTTTACCACTTACAACTTGTTTAGTTTTCCAGATTAAAAAAAAAAGGTATATTGCTATGGAGCAGTAAACATAAACAGAGAAAATCTACCAAAAATCTGTGCACAGTAGAATGCAAAAATCAATTGTTACACAACTTCTGCAATAAGATATTTTCAAAAACAGCAAATTGGCTCATATATATCTAAGAAAAGTAGTGAGCAACAAAATAATGAAATTACATAATGCCATTACAGGAGCAACTAAATATAGAAAAAGTGATGGCCTTCTAAAACTGTGAGAAGATATTATAAAAGCTCCTCTGCACATATTTGGAGAACACAGAATGCTGTGAAGCACTGAATCTAAACAAACAAAAACTACCAAAAATCTAAACATTAAAAAAAAAAAAAAACGATTGTGATTCCGCAGTTAGTAATGATGAGATTACTTATTTGGTCTGGAAAGACAAAAAAACAGTAGGGCATTTCCATGAAAAAGTGGACATGAAGGTTAAAATTTCAAATGTATTTTATAACTACAAATAATATATTAAATTAAAGGTAAAAATATGACGCATATGAAATTACAGAGAACTAAGCTCTAAAAATATTTTTTAAATAATTTATCTAGGCTCAAAGTTGGAAAATTTTTTAATTGCCTATGAAAAACTAAAAATTGTGAACGAAACATGGAAAAATTCCATAATTTCTAAAGAAAATTGTATTTGTAATCAAATGAATGTGTTGTATTATATTATTATTACTATATGTTACTTAAATTATACGAGAAATGTTATTTAATACAAGATTTTATCTGATGATGGTGTCATAATTCTAATCAATGATATGTTAAAACATGATGTTATGAGTCATTGATAGGTTTTCCCCCACAGATGACATCACTGATAACATAGCATTATCTACATTTGTAATACTAATTTAGAATGTACAGATAAACTACTACAAAACATATGCATTTAATGACTATTTTTAATAATTTCCCAATATACTATTTTAATTACAATATATATATATTAACTAATTTACTATTAATTTATACAACAGAACATTGTGATTCATATTATCAATTCAAACTTATGACGCCATATATCTTTAAAATAATTTAATTGGCTTACACTGTACCCAACACTGTGTTGTAATCTAAACTATAAGTGTTTGTATATTGCACATTGTTTCTTGCTGACTTGTATCGTGATTACAGCTCTAAGTGTTTGCTAGTGAAATTATATAAAAAAAATAGTAGTGAACGAATATGTGGAAAAGATCCCATGAAGAATTGCGTTCATCTTCAAAGCATCAATGTTTGGATTCACTTATGGAAAATACAAATACCTATGAGAGTGAGTTAAAAATACCAAGATTAGATTTTTCTAATATAGCCAATGACGGTGGAACAATATCACATGATGACTGGTATATCGACTCCCCTCCTGTAGAACATGAAATCACCATCGACTCTTCAACCCTCATAGTGACCAGATGTGATGATGAAAAAACATCTTCCCTGCTGGAAATCCACCAAGAACTTTTTGAATGAATTTTTCAAAGACATTGATTTTCAGAATTTGGACTCTATTTCATCTACCGCAGCTACTCACTTAATTTCATTAGATGAGTCATTGAAGGAACCAACAAGTAGCATTTTGCATAATAGTTGTAAATTCCAGAGCTTCACCTTACCCAGGAATGACATTCCTCAATTGAAAAGTGACAAATCATGCAATTCATGTGTATTTCGAGAAGAACTCAGTGATGATATCTTTTTAACTTTAAAGTTACATAATAGGCAATATTATGTGTGTATTGGAGAGTTTAAATGCAATCCGATTACTAGTGAAGAAATTCAAAAAAAAAAAAAAATGGAATTGTATTGGACACTAATTTGTGGTATGAATTCCAGTATAATTTTTTTTCATTTATTTTACAATATACTAGCTCATCAGTTATTGCCAATAACACAATTTTAGTTTTGAATGATAATAATTCTAATATGAACATTAAAAATTTGAAGAATCATTCACATATTGAATTAAGTGATTATCAGTTACAAAATTTAAAAGAAAATGCCTACGATCTGAACAAGAAACTCATTCAGCACATGTATTCAAAGCATTTACCATACTTAATTAAACAAAAATGTAAGCGAGGTAATATATCTCCAGAAAAAGAACTTGTATCATGGTCTAAACTTATTGCCTACATTGAGGATAATGTATTGACTATACTAAAATGAATTTATGAATACTGGCTGTGTTTTTGGTGTACAGAGTCTAAGTCTTCACTCATGCTTCACATTTAACAACCGTGAAAAATTTCGACAGTTGAGCGACATGATTTTAATGCTTGTGAGTTTTGATAATATCATTTTTATGTTTTTAAACAAAGCTGAATGTATCAGTGAGAAATTTTTGTGTAATATTAATTTAGAAACTATTTGAAATGTATTATTCTAATAAAAAGTTTGTTGTTTTTTATATCTGTGTGTTTATTTCTGCAAAATGTGTATGCATAATTTTTTTCTCTACAAAATGCATGTATATTAATTTTTATTTAGTAGAACTTTTAAATGAAGAGGTATAATTCATGTTTTAAGTGATTTATATCACTCAATTAAAAAAAAGGAATTTAAACTATTACATTATATATATCTTATTGATTAAAAAAAAGTGAATTGTCAAAAATGTTAAATTATTTACAAGCCATGAAAAAAAAAACGATTACACACACACACACACACACACACATATATATATATAGATAGATAGATAGATATACACAGTATGGTTCATAAATATCGAAACAATAGGCTATCTCCTTAAATATTCCCCTAGGCACATGCTTCCAATTGCAAAGTTTAATAAAAAAAGGTGCAAATTTTGATGAGATAAGTTGCAACTCCATGGGGGGGGGGGGGGTCTATTTGAGAAAATACAAAAATTAATTTTTATATGGGCCCCGTAGGATAAAATTTCTAATTAGGAAATTTTTCTTTGTGTATTCCTGAAATAAACAACAACAAAAAAAAATTCCATCTTGATATCTGCAAAATTCAAAGAGATAATCCAAAATTTGTAACTTAAACTACTGAAGCATACCTCTGAGCGACGCAATATAAGTTCATTTGAAATGCAAGTTAGTGATTGACCATAAATTTATTTATTAAAATTTTATCTAAGACAATGCCTTAACTTCTAGATATAAAATTACAGAGTATAGATTTTTGTGTTAAACTTGCTTGAAAAGTATGCTAGAGGTCTGCATGAGTCCAAGGTTTGTGCCAGGCCTGTAATCAGCACGGCCTGCTGGCTGGCCATGTCTATTGTTTTTAAGATGTGTCGGGCAGGCAATAAGTTTTTTAAAAATAGTAAAAGCGATAATGAAACTTCTGTTAACAGAATCATTGGAAATATATTTTAATAAATTACACAGAAATATTTTCAAAAAGCTACTTTTTGTTATACAGCTTGAAAAGTTATGTTTTTAAACCTATTTTTCATTTATTCCAAACAACATTTTAAAAAAAAAAGAAAAAAAATCATTATTCAAATGTAATAGTCTAAGAGTATAAATAATCATTAACATTGCTATTGCGTATTTTTTTAATAGATGTCAAGCTCCCACTAATCCTCCATTATCAGTATGTTTATTTGACTCAGGTTTAATATGTTCAAACCAGAAACTCTTTTAAGAAATTCAGTTGAATAAATTTGACTTAAAACTTTAAATTAAATAAGTCCAAGATTCATTAAATAAATTTTCTGGTTTTAAAGGGGTTAACTGGTTCAAATAAATCTACATATTATGGAGGATTAGTCAGCTATGTTTTTGTCATGCGAACACATAGTGATCTAAAATATACTGTAAAATTTTCTTATAAATATGTATGTAGTATCACTACAAAAACCCTTAACGGGTTAAAAGTTGTGACACAGCACTTTCTTTTGGCTCTAAGAATTTTAAATATGGGTCTTAAAAGTAATGATATTAAATTTGAGTGATGCTATGTTAATTTTTTTTAAATCATCATTTTCTTTTTAGTTTTATTTATATTCACAGGTGCAATTATTGTCTTAACATGAAAATATATATAAAATTTATTCGCTGATGCTTTTTCATTCAGATCTCTCAGGAATTCAAAATATGGGTTTTAAAAGAAATGATATCAAAATTTGAGTGACACCTTGACGTGAATTTAATAGGATTGTTTTAAAATTCTATTTAAATTATTTTTCGTTTGTCTTCTAAAGTATATTTACACATACAAACAATACTTTTAAGTTTTCAATGCACTGTTAAATATATTACTTTCACTGAGCCTATATTATGTATTGAAATGTATTTATTTCAATAAACTGATTTATGTTTTGCGCCACGCTATCCAAAATCATAAGTAAAATTTATGTAAATGATTATTTTGCATCATATTATCCACTTGCATACATTTCCCTTTGTTTGGACCCCTTGGGGGGCATAGTGGGGGTATGGACACAGGAGATGCATAATATGATTAAACAGTCACAGACCTTTCCAACAATATATCATATGAAGGGTGTGTGCAAAATTTTAAAAAGTATCCCCCTTGGGGGGGGGGGCAAAGTAGGGGGATGGACACCAGAGATGCATAATATGACTAAGCGGTCACAGACCTTTCCAACGATATATCACATGAGGGGTTGTGCAAAATTTCAAAAAGTAACCCCTTGGGAGGGCAAAGTGGGGGTGTGGACACAGGAGATGCATAATATGACTAAGCAGTCACAAACCTTTCCAACAATATATCACATATCATTCAGTCTAAATTAAGCAATAGGGTATGAATTTATAAGAATAAGACTTAGTGGCTTCGCCCGCTAGCGGGCCTTTAATTTACATCAGGGCCTCGAATCTAATTGAATTCTCCATTTGTATGATAATCCCTTAATTTCCACATGGAATAGTATAAACCTCTAGCCGAATGAACCACCAACCCGGGTCCCCACTGCTTCTGGCACCGTATATATCACATGAGGGGTTGTGCAAAATTTCAAAAAGTACCCCCTTGGGGAGGCAAAGTGGGGGTGTGGACACAGGAGATGCATAATATGATTAAACAGTCACAGACCTTTCCAACAATATATGATATGAGGAGTATCAGTAAAATTTAGAAAGAACCCCCCTTGGGGGAGGGGGCAAAGTGGGGGGATGGATACCGGAGATGCATAATATGATTAAGTGGTCACAGACCTTTCTAACGATATATCATATGAGGGGTGTGTGCAAAATTTTGAAAAGTACCCCCCCTAGGAGGGGGGCAAAGTGGGGGGAGGGACACCAGAGATGCATAATATGACTAAGCAGTCACAGACCTTTCCAACAATATATCACATGAGGAGTATCAGCAAAATTTAAAAAGTGCCCCTCTTGAGGGGGGCAATGTAGGGGGATGGACACCGGAGATACATAATATGATTAAGTGGTCACAGACCTTTCTAACGATATATCATATGAGGGGTTGTGTAAAATTTCAAAAAGTACCCCCTTGAGGGGGCAAAGTGGAGGTATGGACACAGGAGATGCATACTATGATTAAACAGTCACAGACCTTTCCAACAATATATAACATGAATATCAGCAAAATTTAGAAAGTATCCCTTGTGGGGGTCAAATTGGGGCATGGGCATTATCATTAAATTCGTCAATCAGGCATGAAAAAATCATGAATTTCGTTGATCGGGTATGTAAAAATCTGTGAATTTCATCAATCGGGCACAGAAAAAACATGACTTTTGTTGATCGGGGGAGGGGGGAATCATATATTTTGTTGATCGCGCATATAAAAATTATGAATTTTGTTTATCGATCGCATAAAAATCACAAATTTCATCAAATGGATACATAAAAACCAAGAAATTCCTTGATCGGCACATAAAAATCTTTAATTTCATCAAACGGATGCATAAAAATCAAGAAATTCATGAATCAGGCACATAAAAATCATCAATCGGTGCGTAAAAATTATGAATTTCGTTGATTAGGCACGAAAAAATCATGAATGTTGTAGAACGGACGCATAAAAATTACCAATTCGTAAAGTAGTCACATAGAAATCACGAATTCATCAAGTGGGTGTGGTTAAAAATCACAAATTCATCAAGTAGGTGCATAAAAATCACAAATTTCATCAAATGTTTGCATAAAAATCAATAATTTCATCGATCGGTTTCAGAAAAATGAAATTTCATCGACCGAGCACGAAAAAATCATGAATTTCGGTGATCAAGTGCATAAAAATCACGAACTATGTTGATCGGTATGTAAAAATCATGAATTTTGTCAATCGGGTGTGTAAAAATGATGAGTTTCATTAATCAGGCACAGCAAAAACATGAATTTTGTGGATCAGGGAGGGGGAGATCATAAATTTTGTCGATCACAGATGTAAAAATCACGAATTTCGTTTATCGGTGCATAAAATCATGAATTTTGTCAAACAGGCATATAAAGATCAAGAAATAAGTTGATCGGCATGTAAAAATCATTAATTTCATCCATCAGGCATGTAAAAATCATGAATTTAGTCGATCAGGCATGTAAAAATCACAAATTTTGTCAACGGGGCACATAAAGATCAAGAAATTTGTTGAACGGCATGTAAAAATCAGAAATTTTGTTGAACGGACACATAAAAATCATAAATTTCTTTAATCGGCGCATAAAAATCATAAATTTTGCCAATCTAGTGCAGTAAAATCATTAATTTCATCGATCAGGTGCATAAAAATCAGTAGTTTCGTCGATCTGGCGAGGAAAAATCATGAATTTTGTCAAATGGACATGGGAAAATCAGAAAATCCTGCATTTGGCCGGTTTTCTCCATATTTTTAATAGCCAGTTTTTCAAGTTTTATTGGCGAGTGCCTATTTTCACCTTCACCCAAAAATGAATAACATCGAATTAAAAGGGGCAAGTTATTAACTATTTACGGGAAAAAAACTTTAATGGCCATGTACTACGCCAAGGTCTTAACTGGAGCGTAAAAATGAGGAAATGTGTTTTCTTACGGATGCTCAACTACTGTATAAAGCGTCGACAAAAAGGGGTGACAATCCCATGCAAATGAACTACGAAAACTTCCAAAAATGGGTGTTGGAAAAACTTCTTCCAAATTTGCAACCGAATAGTGCCCTATATATGGCC
The DNA here is from genome assembly GCA_963931845.1 of Maratus michaelseni. Classification (NCBI taxonomy): domain Eukaryota; kingdom Metazoa; phylum Arthropoda; class Arachnida; order Araneae; family Salticidae; genus Maratus; species Maratus michaelseni. The sequence continues at coordinate 186,495,672 of OZ007586.1, forward strand.
AATGCTCCACATCACATGCCTGTTGAAAACTGCACTCCTGCAAAGAATTCTATAATAAAAGTTATGAGAGACTGGCTGAAAAACAACAAAATTTACTGTGGCGAACAAATGCAAAAAGTAGAACTTTTCTCTCATACAGAGTAATTGTCCAAAGAAAATCGTCTATAAAATTGATAATAAAATTCTTGTTTAGAAGGTATTATTATTTTTTTTAATATTTTAAATGATAAACTTTTATCCACCTTTCCAAATTGTTTGAAAATACAAGCTGCAATTTATAATAGATAAAATACTCCCCCCCCCCCCCCCGTCCCCCAGGTATTTTGTTTATTTATTTATTGTTTTTTATGTATTTTGAATTGATGGTTCTCCATTTCAAAATTTTCATTTAATTTGATACTTTGATGGTCTATAGCTGTTTGTGAAGCTTCATGCATGTTTTGCTGTTACTGTATATTAATTTTTCAAATTCATTTTTAATAAGCTTATGCAAGTAAATAGTTTTAGAGCCCTATGTTGTTTTAATGTCAAATGTTACATTAAAAATTATAAAATATTAAAAAAATAGAGTAAAAAATTGCTATTTGCTTGCAAAGCAGCAGAACATGAAACGGAACATATGTGTAGATTGTAGATTATTTGTCATATTTAATGATGTCATTCTAACAGTCAGCAAAAGTAATCAAACATATTCAGACAATTTCAAACTTTGCACTCACCAACACTTAATTTATAAGATCTGACTATTAAAAAACATTGCAAAATAATTAACCGTGGTTTTCTCTAAAAAATTTTTTTTTCTTTCTTCTATATGTTTTCAAAATACACCGCTGTACAAGAAACCATGCTTGGCTGCAGTAAAATTTCAATTGTGTCAAAATTGTATAAAAACAATCCCTATGTAAATATATCGATATTTATGTAAGTTGTAATCAAAAAATTAAATTAGCAGCAGTTGAAATTTAATAAATTTTCAAAATTTACTTTGAAGAACAAACACTTATTACAGTCAACAGTAAAAAGTATTTTATACGAAAATTGGGAAAAGTTTAAGATGATTAAATTTGTGAAGAGTTAATTTTTGGTAGGAAAAACTTTTGTGAAGTGTCCTGTTTTAATATGAAAAGAAATGTGAAATAACCTGTTTTAAAAAGAAAAAAAATGTGAAGGATACTGTTTTAGGATGAAAAAAATTGTGAAGGATCCTTTAAGGTCTTCTTAAACAGAGCCATGTAATATACTTACTAAAGTTGTATTTTTTCTGTGATTTAAGCACATATAAGGTATTTCATACCTCTAAATTAATAATTTTAAATGATTTTTAAAGTCACAGGTAAATGATAGAAAATTTGAAAAATAAAATAGCTATTTGTTTACTTTTCAATCTCTAAATAAGAACTTATTTATTCATTGTATAGAAATATTTTAGAGCTAAAAAAACCTATTATGTGGGTTAAAATGATTATATTCTTAAGTTTCGCAAGCAAATAGCAATTTTTTTACTGTATTTTTTAATAATTTTTAATGTAACATTTGACATTAAAACAATATAGTGCTTGAAAACTATTTAACAAGCTTATTAAAAAATGAATGTGAAAAATTAATATAAAGTAAATGCAAAACAGTCATGAAGATAGAAGTTTGTCACACAACTGTTTGTAAATGCAATGAGAAAAAAAAATGATAACAATGTAATAATACTGGCAATATAAATGCAATGAAGTAATGCAATGAGAAAAAAAGAAAAGCTATTTGTTTACTTTTCAAACTCTGGAATTAAAGTAAGTAAGAACTTATTTATCCATTGTATAACATAAAACACTTAATTCAGAACTAACTTTCTGAATTTTCTTTTACAAAATAACAAAAAAGTAATATTTTAAAGCCATTAAAACATGTAACTGGCAGTTTCTCTGACAAAGACCAACTAAGGACCTTACCAAAACGAAAATTTTTAAAAGAACCATCAAGTCATATAAAATAAAAAAACAATGAATAAATAAACAAAATACCTAATAGTAAGTATAATATCTTTGATTTTCTGTGCCTATTTTTTCCATGAAAGATTTATTATATTTAGCAGTAAAATTGAATACATGTAATTAAAAAAATATTTCCTCATTTTGAAAAAGGAATCGAAATAATTTTTCGACCATATGCTTGTTTAAAATCTGAAATTATTTCTTTGTAACAAAAAGAGAAAACATATAAGCAACAATTGAATTTAATACATATGTTTTACATGTTTAGAGTATATAATTAATTGTTTTTTGCATTAAAAAAAATCTAAATTATTTGCTCGCGAACATATCAGAAGTTTTAACGGGAAACCGTACATAAATTTTTCACCTTATCTACCCGCGGAGGGGAGGTGTGAAAAATGCGATGCATTTCTACAGTAATAGGCTTAAGAAAATAGTCCCATTTTAAAACCGGATTATGTAAAAAACTAGAGTTTTCCTATTTAAGCGGGTCGGGGGATTCGCTTTAGCGACAACAGATTAATATCATTTATTAATTTTTAAAAAATCATCCGAGTAGATATCGAGAAAAGCCATTTACGACATGACACCATTACGGCCATGGAGAAAAAGTTCCCATTTTACTTACACTCTAAATAAGAAAGAGTGACTATTCACTCCGGAGGAGTGGATATTCACTCTATCGCAGAGTCAAAATTTGCCCAACCTCTTTAGAGTGACTATTCACTCTAGGAAAAAGTGAAATTCTTGACTCTCTGAAAGAGTGAATACTCACTCCTGAGAAGTGAATATTCACTCTGAACAGGAGTGGATACTCACTCTTTCAGAAGAGTAGTGACTATCCACTCTTGCAAAAGGAGTGAGTTTTTTCACTCCTGATAGGAGTGAATAGTCACTCTTTCAGGAGTGACTAAAATTCTTGAATTAAAAAAGAGAAACTCATTTTTACACACGCTTGTTCGTAGGCGGTCACCCTTCCAAGTACTAACCGAGCTCGTTGCTGCTTGACTTCTGCGCTCGTACGAGAACTGGTACCTACAGCATACTACATCCGCTAACAATGAAAAAGTTCTTATTACATTATTTTAGCTTTGTTTCTTTTGTGATATTCGAGCACACTTTTTATATTTGTGTAGAAATCACAAATATTTACGGTGTTTCTCAACTGTGTAAATAAGAAAACTGAAACCTTCTTTCTGTATCATATAATACAGATACTGTTCGCACATTTTTTAGACAAATTTGATAAATGATTTAAAAAAATGGAATTATTTTAGAGGAAAAAATTCTGACAACAACTTATTATGTGTAATTTATATTATCGTCTGATACTTTCAAATTTATTCTTATTTCAAGATTGTGCATGCAAAAAAGCTGTGAATGGGAAGATGCGTTTTTTTTTCTTCCGATCAGAAGTATGCTAATTCGACAGTCTAAAATGATTGCAAAGCGCATAATATAAAAACTTTTTAGTGCGAAATAAACATAACAATTAATTGGAAAGTGCTATTCCAAAAATCAGTACATATACATAGTAAAAAGATACCAGATGGAAAAAAAAACAGGGAAAATAGAGCCCATTTCAAGGCGGAAAAAGAAGTTTCAGGTAAGGATTTATGACTATCGCAAATTTATCTTAGAATGGGAAAATAAAAATAAGAATATTGGACAAAAATGTTACAATCAATTCATTATATTATTAAGAGAATGTGTTACATCCGATATTTACAGAAAAAATGCCATTTTCTTTATTACAATGACTTTTAAAGGGTGAAACTGCATCAAAGCAAAGCTACTGCTCATACTTCAAAAACTACCGCTGTATTCGTTGAAAACATTAAAAACTCACACAGGTATTGTATTTATACCTTTCAACATATTCCTCCAGTCACCTGACATTTCTCTTATGGTTTATTGTGCATTTGGTCTGCTGAAAAGAGCTCTTTCAAAGGGCAAAACCACCACGATTGATCGAATCTGGAAAGTTTTTAAAGAGGCATGGGAAGCAATAACCCTGTAAATTTTACAAAAAACCTTCTACCATCGAAAGCATTACGCAGAATTAGAATCAAGAAACAAGATTATCATACAGATTATTTCAGAAAGCAATATTCATATTTTAAACGTTAAAAACAACAACGCCGAAATCGTCTAAAAAATGTGCGAACACCCATCTGTACATTTCCGCTATGACAAAAATTCCGTTACAACAAAGCAGTTATTTATTTATTCATTCATTTTTTTCTTGCTAATAATGTTTCCATAATTAGAGCACGATTAAGATTGTCCGAGGCCCAGGGCCTGTTTACCAAATAGGCCCGTGAAGCCGAAGCTTACCCACTGAAATACAAAGGTGTCCCCAAATTTACTTTTCAAAACTAATTTTTAGGGGGGAAATTTCAGTCAGGGTAAAAAACGTATTTTTTTTTCTTAAATTATAGCTGTTAAATTTTTCCTAAGACTATTACCGACACATTTATACTCTTTTTTTTGCTATAATAAATGGTATAAAATTAGTGATTAAACGCAACGTTTTTCATTTCTCTTATGTTTTACATTTTAATTTCAAACGTGCTAAAAATAACAGAAAATTTAATCTGTATAATTATATTTTGTTTATATTTATAAAGAGGTTAGAAATGATATAAAATATGTAGAATAGGTTATTTAAATAAAGAGGAAAATAATTAGCATTCAGAGATATTAAATTTCTGTTTATAAAATAGAAGCAAAATTGTGTTGCAGCTAAGCATAAATTTACTTCAAATATTTGTTTTCCCTTCAAATATTTGTTTTCGTCTTAGCACTGGCAAATCCTGCAATTTGTAAAGCATAAAATATATTTCCTGTCCATAATTCTATCGATTCATTTATTATTTTAATTCTTTTTTCAGTTTTTTTAAAATCGTGCTACTATATATAAAGGATTTCATTTTAGGCGTTTCGTTTCGATAATGGGGTATCCAAGAGCTGGCGCCCTCTTGTGGTTTTATTGGAAAAAACTGTTTTTCTTCACTCTCAACGGAGTGAACCACTCACTCTTGTCAACGGAGTGAGACAGTCACTCCCGACAACGGAGTGAGATATTTCACTCCTTTCTAGAGAGTGGAAAATTCCACTCTTTAAAGAGTGCATATTTAAAAAATTCACTCCTAAAAGAGTGAAAATGCCTCTCACTCTTCCAAAGAGTCAACTTCTCACTCCTTCCAATTTTAGAGTGTAAAAATGAGTTTCCAGATCTTAAAATCTACTGCATGTAAAAATGTATAAATTTCAGGATAGAGTTAGACCGGAGATATAAGACAGCTGTGAAAAAATCAAAACGTTATGCCTCATATTTGCTGAGATATTAAATGTCGGCGTTTCGCTTTTCCTTTGAACTCAAACTAGGTGTATATATAGAGTGACGGAAATCTTCGGTTTTTGCTGCGTCCCCCGAGAAACTACCGTCTCTCATGATTCTTTAAAATAATATTAATTGTATCGTAAGAAAAATGGGAATTTTTTGTGCAAATTTTGGTTTCACTCTGCTGCCCAACTAAAAACAAAGAAAATAAAGGCGTAATCAAAAGGATGTAATCGAATCAGCTCTGAAAAGTATTATATTGTGATCATAAATACTCAGCGTGTGATATTGAAGTTTTAAGTTTTTAAAACTATTCTTTATATATAGTAACAAGTTTTACATATTGTAACTTCTTTTAATTAATAAAATGCACCTTCTTAGAAAGATTATTAATTTTTAATTTGGTCGATTTAAGATATTTACAATGTTTAATTACACCTGTTTGGTGTACAATAAAATATAACAGATACAAATTGAGATAATAGGTAAAATAGTGAGGAAAAAGAACAAATTTATATTCTTAAAGTAAATGCTCAAAATGTTCACCATCAACACCAACACATATTTGATTCTTTCTAATATTTTTGTGCACTTGATCTAATTTGTTTGGAGTAATAGCAGAGCAGGCATCTTCAATTCTTTGGCAGAAGTCTTGCAAGTTTGCCGGAGGCGTCAAGTAAACAGTCCTACGTAAACAAGTCCATAAATGAAAATCCAAAGGAGTTAGATTGAGCTATCTAGGAGGGAATTCCTCTGGTCCATGTAAACCGAGCATCTATTTGGAAATTCTCGATTTAACCAGCTCCTTACCACAGAAAAGTGGTGAGGTGGGACTCCATCTAATTGGAACCACATGCACTGGAGCACTGCCAAAGGCATTTCATCCATAAAATTGGAAAAAACTCCATTCAAAATGAGGTTTAGAAACCGGTCAACAGTCAATGTATTGCTATAAAATAAGGGACCAACCAAGGAGTTTTTAAAAATGCCACACCATACGTTTATGGAATATTGCCACTGGTGACGAACATCTCTTATGAAATGGGGATTTGTGTCACTCCAAAAATGATCATTTTGGCGATTAATTGTTCAATCTTGCATGAAACAGCATTCGTCTGTCCAAAGTACATTTCTTAGACAAGAGGGGTTAGTATCCTCTTGATTTATCCCCAATTGCAGAAATCTAGATGCCGTTGATAGTCTGATTCTACCTGTGCATGGACTGCACAAATACAGTATGGATGCCAATTATTTCGTCGCAATATTTTCAGTATTGTTGATTGTAGAATGTTCAATGGACTTTACCCATATCACGTCATCTGTGGGTAAAGAGAAGAAAAACACCAATAGGCGTGAAGAACATTTTAACACAGCTTCCCTTTCGTACAATAAACAGTCTTTTTCCGAAGGAAATTACCCTCAGAGGTGGGGTTGTTGCCACTCGTGGGTAAGGTCCATTCTGCAGCAACATTTCGCGTACTCACATGAGGATAACTCACAAAATAAGCCAAAATGTCAATTTCGGTATCAATTGTCCTGTACATAGGCCTACCTGCACCTCTCTGCCTATGCACGCATCCTGTGCTTTGCATTCTTTGAACAAGACGATAAATACAACTACTAGTACAAGGCCGAGAATTTGGGAAATAATGTCGATATTCCTCCACAGTTTGCCTACTATTACGATTACAAACAGCATAAATCATTAACATTTTGAAATATTCGTTGTTGCTGTACTGCAACATGCTGCCTGTTCAGATTAACTTCATTGTCAATTGCACAAGGAAAACTTTTACGCTTGAAATACATCATGATGATTGCATGGCATGCTCCTTACATCTAAAAATTAGCATATCAATGGTTGTCTTCTTCGGAATGATTCTTTAAGAAAATCCAAGACACAAAAACATTAATGCTGTAATTTTTTTTTTCGAAAATTAAAAATATTCCCTGTTTTTTCCTGCTTAAAATGGCATTTAAATCACATTTCTATCTTAAATAGAACAGGTAATATTATTTTATTTATTTTTGTTTTGGATTGTTTCTAAAATCTAGCTTTCTAGACGTGGCTGTCATGGAAACGACTTCCTATGACATGTAAATTTTGAAAGATTTTCTTAAATCTTTAGAAATCTTAAAGTGCCATTACATGGGAAAATTTGAAGCGACAAAAATTGCCTGCCATTCATCAATTTTCAAAGCATTTCATTTGTTTTTTCAAAAAAATGTCTTTTTCATCATCAGTTTTCCAAGCATTTGATTGGTTGTTCCTAACGACAACACTTCCTGATGTGTTTAAAGGGCATCATAAGCGATAAAATTATTAAAGGCAACTTTTATGCCTACGTGATTCAGTTTACAAATCATATGGTTAAATATCACAAAAAAGTTCAAATTTCTAACTCAATACATAAATTAAAAATAAATAAATAAATGTTACCCGAAAACCTTACAATAACATTGTTTCTTGAATTACATGCATTTCAATTTGTGTCTGATCCCTTGAACTTGAAACCTCATGAAATATTAAAACGGACATATCTCTCTGAGTTTTGCAGTTATCAAGATGGATTTTTTTTTTGCTTTTTTCGTAGGAAAAATTTCCCAATTAGAAATTTTATCCTACGGGAGTCGTATAAAAAATTAATTTTTGTATTTTCTCGAAAGATCCCCCCCCCCCAAATGGAGTTATCTCATCAAATTTTGCACCCTTTTTTTATGAAACTTTGCAATTGGAAGTAGTGCCTAGGGGCAGTATTTAAAGAGATAGACTATTGTTTCAATATTTATGAATCGCACTGTATAGGCATATATAGAATAAATAGGCATATATAGCTGAAAAAGAATTCTAACTGACGTATTTCTTTACTAACTATAAAATAGCTTATAGAGCTACATCCATGGCCACTGAAGGCATGAATTTTGTTGTCTGGTAGCCAGTAAAGGTTGTTGAAGAGGTATAATTTCCCATGTGAAACTGACCGCAAGCAATTGAAAACCCGTTGGTAGACCCCTGTGCGTGGATAATCGAATAAAGATATTGGCATTCTTGGAAAGGGAGAAAGAAATAACAGACTGATAAGCTTAAATCAGAAAAATATCCTTCTGATAAATAGATTTACCTTCCAGAAACGAATTCGAAGACTAGACAAAACAGACAGGTATGTATTTCCTGTAGCAAATAGCTGTTCTGCTGTTTAAACATGACAGTTTGAAATCTGGAAAAATATAGTTTGAATATTTTGAAAATGTAGAATACTTGAAAAAAAAAAAAAAAAAAATACATTAACAAAATACTTTCGTTTTAGTGGTTTAAAATACAAAATATAAATGCATTTCAAATGGGGGGGGGGAGAGTAGGTTAAAACCGGCTACTCAGGGTTTAGTACTGCACCCTATTTAGATAATTTTTGTGAGGAAAAGTTTTATTTAACAAATGACAAATGCATTTGAGTAACTTGTAGATTAAATTTCGTCTCATTTGGAGTAGTAGAGCACACCACAGAGCGTTCTGAAGTGAGTACCTTATTAACGCTGTAGATAATGGAAATTACTGCAAAGACAACACTCATAGTATTCTCATTTCCAAATTTTAATGAAACTTTTTAAATCCAGAGATGCTCTCTTGAACTCTTTCATCTGTACTGTCAAAATACAGAACAAAAACATTTCAACATCCAAGTGCTATACTATAGTGTCACTTGCATGACTTGACGTGGTATTTGTAATTATTTTAACATGTTTTCTTTTTTCACACATGAAAGGTACTGTATCTGGCTTATTAGAATACGTAGTTACCAAAATGGCAATTTCAATGAGTTTGCTTGTTTTCTTACAAATTTTTAAGTTTCTCAAAAATTTATGAAGTTTCTAGTTATTATTTTTATTTCATTATATTATAGATAGCATAAGTAGTCCTTATAGTTAATTTAAGAATAAGTTGCTTCTTAAAATAGGATTTTTGCACCAGTTTTCTCTAAGTAGAAATCGGATATGTAGGAGATCAACAATTGTGGCAATTTTACTGAGAGGTTTTTAATTCTTAGCTTATCCAAATAATTTGTAAAAGTTGTACTCTTCATTTTTTAAATATTTCTTCCTTTTGAAATGCATTTAATGAAATTGTTACATTTTTGCAATGCTTTTGGCGAGCAGCTTATTTCATCTTATGGTTTAGTGATATTCTGCTAGTGAGGTTTCCCTTAAAAGCATATATTAGACTAAAGTATGAAAGAAGTAGTTGGAAAAATAAAAAGTCATACGTATCAAAATGTTTGATTGCTTTATTGTTAAGGACAAATACAAAAAAGATAGAAGCGATGGATCACCGCCCCCTGAATACTAGACCTGAGCGCTGACACAAAAATGGTGGCTCTCGTGGGCCGATTTCTAAAACCTTTGTACGGTCCCCTAATTTTACACCCCAGTATTCTCTAAAAGTTTTCTTTGACTTATTGAATCTCAGACAAAGAAGGCGGAGAAAACTTTTAGAAATTATTGGTATTTAATTTCAAGGGACCGTACACACGCTGAAAAATGTCTGCCTAAGACTGCATCATTTTTTGTGTCAGCGCTCAGGCCTAATATTTAGTGGGTGGTGGATGGATAATGCATGTATCTACGCTTACAAGTGTTTGTATTTGTCCCGAACCAAGAGGGTGGCGTTATAAAAAATAAATTAACACCTGTCTCTAATTCTCCCACCCTCCCTCTATTACCCTAAGTGTGCTGAAATTGCGTTCTCACAACTGTTCAAAGATTTTTTTTGTGGAAAGGTGATTTACCGGAATCCATGACCTAGCGAATTTTTGGGAGACTGGAATGGAATCCAGATAAACATAACTGAGTGTCATTTAAAGGGTCCAAGAAACAGGGAATGTTAGACGTCGTCGAAAGAAAGATCAGTCATTTCGCTAATACAGCAAATGATGACCGGTATTTGATGTTAACCACTCGTCGAAACAGAACACACAGTGCTACTCAGCTACAAAGAGAGTTACTTTGTGGTAACAGGATCGAGAGTGTGAAACAAAGCATCCCGAAACAGGCTTCATTAGGGTTGCGTCTATGCATGCGAGCCAATTGTGTAAATTCCTTTGACCTCAAGCCATCGTGCGGTCTGAAGAAGTTTGGCTATTGAACATCAAGATTGGATACAACTTGATTGGTGTCAAATGCTTTTCACGGAAGCGTCCCGATTCAGCCTGCAGTGTGACAACCGATATGTTCAGGTATGGAAGGAAAGGGGCACTCGAAATAAGCCCACATTCGTACAAAAAGGTCACAATACTGACGAGTTGGATTGATGGTATGGACAGAATCAGCATATTATTCGGAATGGCACTTTTATGGACCAAAGGTATGCAGACGAGATATTCGGATCTCATGTCGTGCCTTTCACTGCTGCGATTGGAGATTCTTGATTTTTTAAATGCATGATAATGCCAGACTTCATACAACTGGACTTGGGGAGAACGTTCTTGAAACGGAAACAAATACAGCACATGGAGTGACTGACCAGCATACTCTTCTGACTTAAATCCGATCGAGCATATCTGGGACACACTCTGACGACGTATTGCAGCAAGACAGTTCAAAAAAGAAGTTCAAACACATCTCAATGGGCTGTATTAACACACACTTTAATTTCATATTATAGATCTCAGAAATTGCGATGTCAGTACCGCCACTTCACACCAATCTTAAACTTTTAGAGCAAAACACTGAAGCACTCTTTTCCTTTTTCACTAGGTAGCGCTGCTGCAACAGCACTTATGGTTACGTTGAAATGGTTATATTCAAACATTAAATTATATAGTCATCTAAAATGTAAATCGAAATAAGTAAAATATATTGATAACATTAAATCACACATAGGGAAAAACATATAAGAGTGTATATTAATAGTTAAAGCAGATTTTTGAAATGGGTCGTTTGTAAACTCTAGATTGAATTTTTACTTTAATAACTCTGACCCGTTTGTCTTCACCAAAATAAAGCTCAATTATTCTACCCAATGCCCATTTTTGAGGCCGTGGTTTTTTATCCTTGAGAAGTACTAGCTCTTTGACTTTCACATTTTCTTTTTCCACCATCCATTTGGACCTCTGTTGCAAATTATTAAGATACTGTATCTTCAATTTCTTTCAAACAATTTGAATTATTTTCGTCAGTTTTTTTTCCAGTTAGACAATCGATTGTCTTTATCCTCAGTTAAATTTGGCTCTACAACAGCATTTAAGAGTCTGCCAATCAGGAAATGGGCAGGGGTTAACACATCCAGTGTTGTAACTGAGTGCGCTAATTTAGCTGAAACTCCTGAGTTTAACTCACTTGCTTTGAGGTTTGAGATGAATTTAGTTCACTTTTTAAAAAAGGAACGTGAGTTGAGCTTGAAAAAAAAATCGAAAATTGGAGTGAGAATTACAGCTCAAACTCATTTTTTTTCATAATTTTTTTAAAAACTTTCTCGCCGAACACGTTTTTACTCTTTCGAATATCAGTTAGAGACCTACACAGCCGCAGGGTGGGCTGGGTCTGGTCATCACTCATTATGGGTCGGACCCAGTACTTACTTTTTTCTGCAGACTCGGGTCGGGCCGAGCCGGGTCTTAATTTCATTCCTCCTAAAAGTCTGCACGGCCCAAAATTTTCAGGCCCGATCCCGAACAAGCCTGTATGAAAATCATTGCCCCGTCCCAACTTCGTCCTGCAAAAAAACAGTAAAATGAGACCCGGCCCAATAATTTTTGCAAAAAAATGCATGTATCGTTATTATTCTACATTACTGCGGACGTTTTCGGTCAGCGAATACTTTTTCAAAACACAACATGCCTATTTATTTGTATGCTTTAGAATAAAGTATGTATAATATAATGTTTTTCAATTCCTTGCCACTTTTTTACGGTTACTTTTTTTCCTAGATTCACCCCCAGAAATTCCTGGCTATGGTATTGCCATTGATAAAGGACGTTTGCAATATCCATTAGTCCATTTAATAGCAAACAACAATTCAGAAATTTTAAGAAATATTAAATATTCGAAAAAAAGGTTTCTAATTCTACCAGCATTTTTCAAAAAGGCAAATTGAAACATTTCATGGTTTTCATTCGCCCCACTGTTTACGATACATTTGAAATTGATGAACGTAAAAAGAAAAACACAATTATAAGTTGTCTTTCATGGAAGAGACGGGAGTGTTAAGGAGAGGCAGAGATACCCTGACAAAAAGTTCTTAATTCTCCTTTCTGTTATTGTTTAATTATTTTAAGTCAACTTGTAAGAATAAATGTTATTAATTTTCTTCCAAAATCATCAGAAGTAAATAAAATTTAGTTGATTAAGTTTTCAAAATACAGGGGGCAGCTTTTTCCCCTCAGTGACGGCGTCAATATCTGTATGTATCAAGTATCAAGTAATCTATCAAACCTTTAAATATAGTTCTAATTATTACTGTTTTGTTTATGTGAGAAAGTATAGAAACAAAATGATAGGAATAATTTTTAGTATCATTGAACATATATCTCCTATATTCGTTAGAGTTAAACTTGACTTTTTTCATATCTATTTACATATATCATTAAAAGTCACGAATCGGAAATTTATCATGCACGTGCGATGCATATAAAATACATTGAATAACGAAAAGATTAGTTCAGAATACTTTTCAAATTTGGAAAATGGAAAGTTTACTGTGTTTTTTTTTTGAAAAAAAAAATGAATTTTTAGTGAATTTCGCTCTTTTTTAGTAAAAAGTTTGAGTTTGAGCGGGCTCGTTTTATAAATTTCGAATTTGAGCGTGAACTTAACTCATTTTTCAGAAATGAATTTGAGTTTGAATTAGTTCTTTTTTTGTGAGTTTGCCCAACACAGAACACATCCTATACACCGATATCTGACGACAGAGGTACAAGCGGTCTTGAATTTAGAATGCATTCTGTTTGGGTAATAATCGTTAGGAATTCTTCATAAGTCAATATGGAATTGGTTAAAATTCTTTTAAAATTATACTTAAAAGCCTTAACTCCACTTTCCCAGAGGCCACCAAAATTAGGTGCTGCCGGTGGGAGAACGTTCCAGTCAATTCCCTAAGTTGACATATAACCAGCAAGGCCATCGTCTGGTTTTACAACTAAGTTGTGTAACCTGGAAAACTCCTTATTCGCTGCTGTGAAATTCGTAACGCTACCGAATATAATTTCGAACACAAACCTCTGCGAGCCACAAATTTTTAAGCATGCTAAGGTGCGTCTCAAAATTATATGGACAGGCGATTTTTTGAAATAACAGCTAAGAAAATAAAGCAATAATCACGAAAAAAATAATTAGCATATGGAATCGTAACATAAGTTTATTATGATACAGAAATGTTATGCTTATATCACAGATTGTTTGTAAAAAATAAAATTAAAAATAAGCTGTCTCAAAAATATATGGACAATGAAACTAATTGCTTTTTTTACCACTGTATCAGAAAAATTTGCATTTTCTGCGTTCTGTACTTGTGTGACGTAACCACTTTGAAATATAAAATCACTGCTCTCTCTTCAATTGTCGAATAGTTGGAAAATTTCTCGGAACGTTGAATTCTCTGCTGCTGATATTGCTAAAATTTGGTGTTTAAAGGCTCAAAATGTTAAAGTTTCTGATATTGAAAAACAAATGAAGCGTGGCAGATCTGGAATTTATGCAATTTTATCAAAAAGTGACAATACGATTGCAAAAAAGCGTTTAGGTAAACCATGAAAAACATCTCTAAGACAACATAGAGAAATTTTGCGAGCAGTTTCAACCCAATAGATGTCTCTTTATGAAATTGCGAGGACTTTGGCTTTTCCTATTTCCAGATCTAATGTTCAACGTCGCATACAGGTAAGCAAAAATCATAAATATCGCAGAATGTGTCGGCCACCTATGCTGAAAGTGCACTATAGAAAGTTTCAAATTCTTTGAGCTAAAAAACACATGCATTGGAAGGATGAATGGTTAAGTGTTTTCTTCAGTGGCGAAAAAATGTCAATTTGGATGGCCCGGATGGCTGGGCATACTATCGGCTAGATTTACGAAAGGAACCTCACTAATCCTTTAGTCGACAAAATGGAGGAGGTTCACTAATTGTGTGGAGCGCATTCTGTTTCAACTAGAGTTGCAAAAACCCGGTTTATTCCCAGGTTTATTTACAATAGACCCAGTTTATTCCCAAAAGACCTGGTTTATTTCCGAAACACCAAGTTTATTCCCAAAAAACCCGGTTTATTCCCGGGTTTAAACCGGGTTTTTTCTAGCCTTTGCAACTCTAGTTTCAACGGAACAACCGATATTGCTTTTCTTAATGATAGACAGTGCTCTGAAGATTATCAAAATTTCCTTAAAAGCAATCTACTTCCAATCGAAAACATCTTAGGGGGGTAAAACTGGAAATTCCAACAGGACAATGCGTCGATTCACACCTCCCACTCAACAACAGATTGGTTTAAACAGAATGAAGTGACTGGACAGCCAATAGACTGGACAGCCATCAGCCCAGATTTGAATCCAATTAAAAACCTTTGGGGAGTATTTGCACGAGATGTGTATGCTCATGGTCGGCAGTTTTCTACTATTCAGGAATTACAGCAACAATTAGAGCAGAGTTGGTTCTCTTTACAGCCGCACATACTCCAAACACTAGTTGAAAGCAATGCCTGATAGGGTTTTCAAGATAATTAAAAGGAACGGATACAAAATTTGAATTTAAATGAGAAATATTCGAAAAGTCCATGTATTTTTGAGACAGCCTATTTTTAATTTTATTTTTTTACAAAAAATCTGTAAAACTTATACTTTATTTCTTTGCTGTAATAAATTTATGTTTTGATACTATATGCATATTACTTTTTTCGTGATTATTGCTTCACTTTTTGAACTGTTATTTCAAAAAATCGCCTGTCCATATACTTTTGAGACGCACTATACAAAGGCCTCCGATGTAAAATTAGTTACCATTTCGAGATGAATGGCTTTTGTGACTAAGTACACAAAAATACACACATACACTTTATGATAAACACCCTTCCTTTTATGTTTATACTTAACAAGGAGTGGTCCACAAAAATCCGTACCTGAGCAATTAAATGGGAAATCAGGCATCACTCTCTCTTTCCGTAAATCGCCCATTAATTGTTCTACTCGTATGGGCTTAGCTCTAAAACACTCAATGCAATTGTTCCCGAATTTCCTTTCCTACACGTTGCTTTACCCTGAACTGGCCAAAACTTTTGTCTGACATAATGCAGCAAAGCAGTAGGGCCTGAATAAAAATATCGCTTATGATATGATTCTAAAACGAGCTTAGTGAATGTGTTATCCTTCGGCAGGATAATTGTGAATCTACTGTTGAAATTTACATTAGCATGCTTTATTCTGCCGTTCACACTTATTATTCCCTTTTTACCTAAATAGGGGTTTAAACATCTTATATTACTTTTGTCAGGAACACTTTTTTGGTGAATTAAACACTTGAGTTCCTCTTAGAACTCTCGACCCTGAACCTTTTTCCCAGTAAAAATTTATCTTTTGTTGATCTCTGTTCTTAAAGGTCCCAACCTCCTTTCAGTTGGTTTCCTCAGGTTGTGTATAAATTTGAAAAGACAGCTCACAACATGCAATATTTTAGTATAACTGTTGCTAATATTAAATAACTTTTTGAATAAAGGGATTAGAAGTTATGGTATGTACAGATAAGTCACTTTATTCTGAATGTCTAAGTTCACACGTGAACTCGTTTCGAATGACGGATGTAGAAATTTCGCGATTGGTATACTTTCTTTCAGTCAGGAAAGTAGGACACTCAAACCACAGTTCCTTTTTAACCAGTTTCTCAGGATCCATCCCTCTTGAGGTAAGATCGGAATTGTTCTCGGGAGATACGTGACGCCACTGTTGAACTGTTGTCAAGTCCTGTATTGTCGCTATAAGGTTTGCCACAAACATTTTTAGTAGTACTCTTTTCGTATCCAGGAAAGTACTATCATTGAATCACTCCACAAGTACATGTCTATCGTCTTAAGATGTAAGGCCCTCCTCACTTTTGTTATCAATTTGCTAAAAGAATGGCTGCACAAAGTTCTAACCTCGGTATTGTAGCACGCTTAAGGGGGATACACGTGACTTGATACAAACCAAGTTCACTTCGAAGGCTCCAGGATCTGATGTTGATTTGCAGTAAATGACGCACCTATAAACAGACTCGGAAGCATCTGCAAATCCGTGAAGCTCAATATGCATTGATTTGTCTATCAGTATGCACCTCTTAATACTCACAATGTTTATTGCTGGCAAGGACTCGATGAAGCTTTGCTACTATTGCGCTTCCGTTTGAGGAAGTGAATCGCTCCAGTGTAATTTCAAACACCACAGTTTTTGTAAAAAGATCTTATCCTTCGTCACCACCGGACACAAGAGTCCAAGGGTTGAAACATTCGTGCGATTGTTGAACGCACTGATCTCTTCGTAGGCGGATCCATGCTCTCCATCTGAATTTTGAAAGTAAAGTTGTCAATGGTATGATACAGCATTATTACGATAGAGCAGGTTTCCACGTAACACCTAGCGCCTTTATATCTTCTTGAAAGTTGCAGTCACTGTCAGGTCCTGTTTTTAATTCTGGGTTTATTACACCACTTGTGTAGCATCAATCCTCCACTCTTGAAATAAATGAGTAGGTCGTTGTGGTGAACAAGGAGGCTGCAAGTTGAGTAACTCCAATAGGATGGGCAAATAATGAATCATTATTAACAGAATGCCGTCTTACCACAAGTGGGATGGTAACCACCGAGTCGGCGATGAGAGAAAAGCAGAATGCCGTGCCGAAGGAGGGGCAATGGTCTCCATGCCGACCACAGACGATGAAGGAGCGTATCAATACGTCGAAATATCATTGCGGTTAAGGACCAAGTGTCCAGGTAGCTAGCACGACGGGTAACAGAAAAACGTGTGATGTCCCATGAAGACGTATAGGTAGGTACAAATGGTTTTTACTGTTCAGGTAATCGGGAAAGTACGCGAGATGACACTTTCATCAGGGAAGTTAGCTTAAATCACATTTTTACACGTCTCGCCGTATGAGCAGTTGTTTCATCTTGCATGAACATATTAACGCCGGGACAACATGATTCTCCAGGAATCTGCTGAATCGGTCACTTGTGACTGTACACCTATCAAACCCGTTAACTATGTAACTTCCTGGAAGAAGTATGGGCCCAAAATGGAATTTGCCTTGACTCCACACCATGCCATGACATATGGGAAATGTAGCGGCTGTTGTTGCACGGTATGAGGATTGATGGAACCCTATATGCGGGAGTTCTGTGTGTTCACAGCACCATCTAAGTGAAAATTAGTCTCGTCTGTTCATAAGATATGCGATGGGCGGTACTCATCCATTTGCATACTCGCCAGAAAACACAAAGCAAAGTCAAGACGTTCAGAGTGATCTTGCGGTTTCAACTGTTGCACGAAATGTATCTTGTAAGGGTAGAGCTTTAGAATTTTGTGTAAAATCATGTGCACGGTTGACCACTGAATATCCAGTGCTCGTGCTATTGAGCGGTCACTTACAGTATCATTTGAAGAACTAGAAGATGCGGCATCTGTTGCAATTGCAACTTCCTCCACAATCGCCGGCTCAGTTGCACGTTGCAACATCCAGAGAACCGGTTTCTTCAAACTTAAGAATCATGCCTTTAACTGCATTTACGGACATGGTTCCTCTTCTTATGTTTTTGATCCACCAATAAGACCAAAGTGCTGCCGAAGCATTGCTCTCATTCTGATAAAAAGTTTTACGATCAACGCACGTTCCTTTTTGTTCAGCGGCATGTTCACTGCGGACGAATGATTCCTTTGAACCATACGTATTGCTTATATAGCGAAATTACATTAGCTACTCATTTTCATATGGTTTTAGCAGTACAGCGTCATCTGGTGGTGAAACTTAAAACCTTGTTTTTACGAAAACCTTGGTCTCATGATCTACATAACATATATTTCAAGTTTCATACGGATCCGTTCAGTAGAACCGGATCTATGAGCCTCTGAGTACCCTCATTTTAATTTTAACTACCCTGTTCTAAAAAATAGCTAAGTTTGATTATGCATACCCTAACTGAAAACGCACTTCCAGCAGTTATCGATCACAGTCAGTCCTGTAACTGAAATTTTTGTGTATTTGTAAATAAACGATAAATGCTTTGATAAATGATACTGTAAATAAACGGTAAGTTTTCTATGCACTTCGTAATCTATCGAAAACATGTTGAGCACTTCAGTGATCCATACCGATCCATTATGTTTGAAGCATCTGACATTATTAAAATGCACCGCAAACGATTTTTCCCCATAAGCCATAATGTAACGGAATGCTTTGTGTGTCCCTGTAAACGAATTATAAATTCTATACGCTTAATTTTCAATTGCGAACATTCTATAGTGAACCTGAATAATTTATTATAATTAAATAGCAATGCGAGTGTATTTGCGAGAGTTAAATTACGGACAGACGGCAGACAAACTGAAGTTATAAACACTTTTCAGAATATATTGCAAAATGTTCTTATAAACATAAAAATTCTTATATTGCAAAATGTAAAAGATGATGTAAAATATTTTTGTTAAATAGCCTTTAGCAAAATTGTAGGGGAAAGTTTCAAGATTTTTAGATACAGCTACAAATTATCTATGTGTGCACATTCAGTCACATGACGCACATCAAGTGAATAATTTATTTTTGCCGAAACAGGAGTTAAGATGTATGAATTAACTGCAGTGATAGTAGTTGTGATACGCTTTTTCAGATTTTCTAAATAAACTGAAAATAGAGGAGCAACTACCTTCTCCTTTATGAACCAACACACGAAAAAGTCACAAGATGTTATGACAGGATTTCTAGATATAGACGTAGCATCATGAGGGAGGGGCATACAGGCAAACTGCCACCACTTTCCCAAATAGAATATTTCTTCTTATTTCAGGCAAAAATTCTGCGTTTTTATATATAATCACCATTACTTTACAGAAAAAGGGGTGGAAAATATTATTCATAGGTTGGATGTTATACATGATGGACATACATGTAAAATGATATATGGATCTGCATAACGATAATATGAATTCATAGGTGTTCATTCATAATATCATTCAAGGGGTGGCCTGTGCCCCCGCCCCCTTTCTGACGCTACCCCTATGCTTCTAGATGGGAATGCGTCTTCAGTCCGGGGCTTGTGCAATCCATCGGTGAGGAGGATATTCATTGAGGTAGTTTCACACGTTTTCTGACCAGTGTGGTGGCACATCATCCAATTATCAACAAAGCTTTTATTGTGATCCTGCAATTGTGTCATCAACCAAAGATTTCTTCAGGTATACTCGATCGTCCAGGACTTTCAACTTCGCACAAACAGACCCTTGTTTAAAAATTTTTGTGCCAATCGTAGATAGATTTTTCATGTTAAATGTTCTTTTCCGAATCGCGAAAGAAAAAGCCGTTGCAAAATTGTCAGAGTTTCTGTTTTTTTCATTTCAAGAACATAAATTAAATTCACTGCTGCAGATAATGTCATTTTAACTGATCAGTTACGTGATACGCACGCTATCGCCTGTGCTACTACTCGCAGTAGCGGGAAACAAATTTTATGAGTACATCCACCTAATGGTTCGCAACTGGGTTCCGTGTTTTTAGTTTTTACAGCATCAGTATACTTATGAATCACCCTGCATATGTAACAATCAGACCCTATTGCTTAAAAATCATGACTTTATCAATCAAAAGATAGAAATACTTACGCTCTGTTAAAAATATTTTTAATTCCAAGATAATTCAAATCTTGGATATTAAATCAGCGCTGCTAAGTCTCCGGCTTTTTGGATACCAGTATTTTTGTACAGAAAATGTTAATTTATGTAATCGGGACATTCTGCGATTTAAAAGAACAACATTTTCTCTAAAATAATACTGGTTTTCAAAAATCCGGAGACTTAGCAAGTCTGTTAAATGAAAAAAACTATTTAATTTAATTCTAATACTACCCAATGACGTTGTGAGATTCTAAATAAAGTTCATTTGTAGTTTTTCAATCCTCGTTTTAAAATATCTGTCGATTTTAAATCTAGGTTTTCGGATACCTTCTGAGCTTACATAAATCTTAATGAAACTTTCTCTTACATAAATCTTAATGCAAACAAATTCCACTTGGATATTAATTTTTAACGTTCCTCTGACAATTGCTAAAGCGTGTTTACATTATGTTTGGAGTAACTTTGTTCCATAGAATGTTTTACTTTTGTTTGCATATAACAATGTATGCATATATACATTTTCCCTTCTTATTTCCAAGAAAATTTTAAATAACAGAAACCTGTTTTCTTTATTCAAACATTATTACGTGGAATATTCCTTATTTCAGGGAAGAGACGAAATATAAAGATTTATTTGCTTTCTGAAATTAAATGCAATTTATTTTACATCGTTTGGTAGGAAGTTTTCTTTTGTATATTTAAAAATACTACGTGAAAGTAGTTTTGCACAAAAAATCTTTATTTTTACGAATTTACAAAGCTTTTATATAAACATTTGGGAACATATTTGAGACAGAAAAAAAATCACTACATGTTTTTCTTCTTTTCCTTTTTTATGTTGAAGAATACTCTTTTTCCATCTTCCCTTTAGTTTGAAGCAACATTTCCTTTTGCGGATTTTTTTTTTTTTGAATAATAAAAGCAGCAGACGCTAAACATATTTTGTAAACGTTTTCGAAATTACTTTGAAGCGTTCATATTTCAAAATGAGAAATCTTATATATTTTTTCACCATTATTGTGCATTTTAAATATGATTCAAAACAAGAATGCTGACATATTTAATGTTACATTCAGATGTTTTGGTCAACCATAACATCCATTTCGGTCCATAACAGCATCATTTGTGGAAACGTACTGATGTCATTTACAAAGAAAATAAGAGAAAGAAAAGAGACACATTTTCTTTTCGAATTTGCATAACGATGTCTCTTAAATAGATATTTTTTCCAACTGTTTATTCATAAGAAAGTTTTCAAAATTGAGACCGTTAAGACAGTTTTATCCTTAAATTATATGTTAGACGAACCCATGCGATTTGCTTTCATAAATGAAATCCATTTGAAGTTTGGGACTGAAATTATTTTGACGAGGATCTTGATTAGGAGTTTGAGAAAGTTATTATTTCATTGAATAGATCTGCTATTATTTTGCTCGAATTCCACAAATAAAAACAAATTCCAAAAATTAATAATAGATTTTTGAAATTTCTGAATTACTTCTGTCTTTTTTATGCAGTTGAAATTTTCAAAAGTGTTTTCTTTTCCGTTTGTATTTTAATTTCACATGATATTCCGATGAATTTAACAAAGTTTCATCTGGTTATATCATACTTTAAACATTGTAAAATTGTTTGCCTCTACATTAAACGATTGAGTTATTGTTTAAGGAAGTTAGTTTTTATATAATTGAATGTCATTTACATTTTTAAATCTTCTTGCTTTAAAGCTTTTTTGTTGCTTTCAAGTTTAATAATTTTTGCTTTTTTAATGATGGAAAATTTTCTTTTTTTAGTTTCTTTTAAAAAATTGAATATATCTATTTAATTTAAATTCCATTGTATTTCATTTTTAAAACTACATATATGTACACATATACATAAATATGAAATTAAAAAAATCGATTTATATTATCTTTATTTTGTGACTTTCTCTAAAATTTTACCGGACAATTGCAAAATAATGAAATATTAGTAACGTTTTACAGAAAAATATTGTTAATATCCTATTGTTGTTTAAAAAGATAGGCTGCAACCTCTTGTGTATAAGAATTTTGCATAATACCATAATGTAAAACTTTAAAATGCTTTGATAAGAATAGCGCAGCTACTGAAGATAGCTTATCTATTTTGAATTTAAAAAGACGCAATTAATGATAGATATCGCATGAATTTAGTCACTGAAACATAATTAAAATGCTGCTATTTTTAATCTTTATTAATTAACAAATATTTTGATATGTTATTCAAAAGTAAATAAAGTTTTCTTTAGATATTGATTGAAAAATAGCTGAAAATTTATGGGCTCCGTTTATCTATAAATATATCACGTCTTCCATCCAAATGAACATGTTACTTATGGTCTGCTGGGTTTTGTAATTAAATATTAAAACTAAATTGTTTAGGGTAAAGATATTAGATTTTTTATTTGCAGCATAAAAACAAGCATTGAACGAGACGCATACGGCTTCTTTTTCTTCTAACAAAGTTTTGATGTCGAAAACAGATGCTTTGTAATAATCGAATTATTATCATCGGTAACTGCCTGGGAATAACTAATTTTCGATAGCAAATGACTTTGAGCTTAGAAAAATAAGGCTGTGAAAATAGAAATAAAAATTTACGAGGAATTCGTTTCAGTTTTATTTACTTTGTTTAAATATATGGAAATAAATTGATAAATAATAAATGTTAACAATATTTATAATTGTATTGTATTTAAAAAGTTTATAAACACATAGCTGCCAACTTTTATGCTTTTTTGTTACATTTAAAATTTAAAATAACCTTTGTCTTATTACATCGCAGGTTTCGCTGATTAAATTAGGCAAAGTTTACTATTACATTTTAGTTGTAATAAAAAAGCGTAAAAATTCGCAGCTACGTGAACGTATAATATATTTTAGTGTTATCCTTTTTTTTAACACTTTTTTTGTATTTAAAAAAAATTACAGGTGCTAAATTTACCAAATATATATATATTTGTGATCTTGAAAAAATATAAACATAATATAAAAATGAAATTTCAAAATAAATCGATTTGTACTTTTATTTTCTGACTTTCTAGAAAACAAATCTGCAGAAAATTGCATAAAATGTATTTTTTTAATATATATAAAATATTGCCAATATCCTTTTGTTGTTTAAAAAGATAGCTTGAAAAATTCTTTGTATAAGAATTTTGCATAATACTTCTTTGTAAAATACTTTAATATGAATTGCGGAATTACTCAACATGAAACAGATTTTTGAGTTTAAAAAGATGGCAGTGAGTGATAGATATTTTAAGAATTCAATCTTTGAAACAGATTTAAAATGCCGTTGTTTCTAATAGTTATTAACTAACAAATATTATGATATGAACGAAAAATTGCTTAAAGTTTATCTATATAACAATATCATTTCTTCTATCCAAATGAATCTGCTACTCATGGTGTAGTTTGTTTTGTAATTAAATATTAAACCTAAGTTTAGGTTAAAAATTATAAATATATATATATTTTCTTTATATATATATATATATATAAGCAAGTATTGAAAACATTAAGGATTTTGATTTCTTCTGAGCTTTGATTTCGAAACTAAATGCTTTATAATAATCGGTCTATAATATTGGTAACTGCCTGATAATAACTAATTTGCGATGGCAAATGAGTGTTAGCTTAGCAAAAATGTGGCTGTGAAAATAATTAGAATAAAAATTTACAATGAAATTTGTTTTATAGTTATTTGCATTGTTAAAAAAATTTACGGAAATAAATTGATAAATAATAAATGTTAAAAAAAAAAAAAATTATATGTATGTCGTACATAGCGACCAACTGTTAAAATTTTTTGTCACCATTATTTCAGAATAGTAATCTTCACCTTATTTAATTGCAGATTTCTGCTATTAAATATAGCAAAGGAAATATTTCTGAGATTCTGCGAAAGGTAAATAAAGCTAAGAAAAGGGTTATGCGGTTAAAAAAAGCTATTCAGAAATAAGGGTGACAAAAAATCGTGGCATTTGGTAACTATGGTTGTATATAAAAAGTTTATGATATACAGGGACGGCGAACCTTTTCACATCCGGTTACCAATTTTGTTTTCAAAAAGTATTTTAAGTGACCATAGTGAGACAACAACCTTAATGAAAAAAGATAGCGGATAAAAAATATTGAATTAGAATTACTTGAAAATTTATTAGGTTTAGAAAATTTTGTTTGTTTTTCTTTCTGTGTGAAGCATCGGTGCTCGCAGAATGAATTCGAAGAGTATGGGAGGGGGGATATTTTTGAGGGGGCAGTTTTGTGTTATGACGAGTCCAGTGGAGGCTCGCAACTGTCTTTTTTTGGGGGCACTAAATGCATGACTGAAACACAAATTATTTTCATGCCATTATTTTTTACAAGAAAACTTATCCTTGTTTAATGACAGAACTTTCTGACAGTAAATAAAATAAAGCATTTCCTTTTTAATAATAGTGGTAAGAAAATAATAAATTTAGCAACCATGTATTTAGTGTCCCAGATAAATCCAGTCACGAGCCGCCACTGGACGAGTCTTTTTTATAACTAATCAAATATTTGTAAATTAAGTGCAGCACGTCAGCTCGTGTCTATGAAATTCACGGAACTTATAATGCCCCGACAGAAAGGAGCTCTTAAGAGAATACCGAATTCAATACCGTAGATAAACAAAATGAAAAATAAAAATAAAACTGCCTAGTCAAACTGAGGGCATTGAGCTAATAGGCTATTCACACTAATTGTATATTATACTCTTATTTAAAAGAATTTGAAATAAGCCCCTCGAAAAATAAACAGATCGACAATATATTAAGGGAGGGCTCACCCCTCCGTCCACTCTCTTATAATTAACCAATGAACTCCCATAGCTAATCAGAGAAGCACCTTATTACAATGAAAAGATATACAAAATTTGAAGAAAATCGGATAATTCTGCCTGAAAAACCCATTTATATAAATTAAGGGGGGGAAAAGGTATCTCCCTTTATACTTAACCAATGAACCCCCAAAACTAATCAGGGGGTTATGCATTATCACAATGAACCTATATACATAATTAGAAGAAAATCGGATCTTTCTGCATGGTAAACCCATTTATCAAAATTAAGGGGGGGGGGGGGGTTAGCCCCTGTCCCCCCTTTATACTTAACCAATGAACCCCCAAAACTAATCAGGGAAGCGCTTTATCACAATGAACCTATATACAAAATTTGAAGAAAATCGGATAATTCTGCATGAAAAACCCATTTATCTAAATTAAGGATAGGTTAGCCCCCCGTTCCCCCCCTTTATACTTAACCAATGAATCCCCAAAACTAATCAGGGAAGCACCTTATCACAATGAACCTATAAACAAAATTTGAAGCTAAACGGTTATTTCTGTCAAGAGTTATCGCGTTTTACGTACATATGTACATACATACATACATACATACATACATACAGAACTGTCGGGCACATTAGTTCTCAGGCTTTGATAGCCTGTGAGCTAAAAATGAAATACCATTCAAGTTTGATTTTATATAAAAGGTCGTACAAAATAAATATTGTAAATTTAAAAAGAACAAGAGTAACTCTAAGCATTTTAGAATCAATAACTTCTTCAAGTTAATTTTCAGCAAATGTCAATGGGTGAAGGAAAGGTATAAAAACAAATTAGCCAGTTTACTTAACCCTTTTGCGGACGGTGTCCACAAAAAAGGACACCTAATTTTAATTTCAAAACTAACAAATGGCACCAAGAATATTTAATTAAAATTTTCTATTTATAAAGTACAGGAAAATAAGCAAGTTTTTATTCTCTAATGAATTCGTTTACAAATTCTGGTGTCATTCCATTATTTTATCATTTTACAAATAGACTTACTCCGCGCCGGAAAGGGTTAAGTAACAGTAAACAGTTAAAGGAAAAAAAAATCAATGATTAGTATTTGAAAATTTTGCGCGTCACAAAAACAATCTATCCTTATGAAAATTTACACATAGCCTCGAGCCATGTTGTGCCATTCCAAATTTTGAGATTACTTTTCGACTTCATCCTCTCAAAAGATTTATAATTTCTCATCTTACCAGGAAATCACGCCTTAGTGTAATAATGAGAAAAATCTAAGTGTGCAGCAATCGAAAAAGAATATTGAAATGTGTTTTTGACACATTTATCATTTGCCCTCGTCTTCCCGAGATTGAGATATAAAGTCTTGATTGAGATATAAAGTCTTAAAGTTTGCTAATTTATTTATTTAATTAAGAGAAAAAAGGCGTGGCTCTGATTCAGAAATTTTAACAATCAGATTAATATGAAATACAAAACATATTTAGATATAGTCTTATAAAAATGAAAGAAGCCTACAAAAAAAAAAAAAAAAAAATGTTATTGACAAATATGGCACTGAACCAAAAAATGATTGAAAGAGCAGAAAATCTTGGCAATGATTACAATGAAAAACCTCCTGCGGAAAACAAAATTGCAAGGTCGTTGCAAATTTACGGGGCCGAGTTTGCACTAACCTAGACTTGTACAATCTAGGCATAACGAATCATGTCGGAGTATTGTGGCGTACTAACAAGTGACCGGAGCTTGATGATGTTGTTACGGTGAAAACGTAACTACATCTAATAAAACTTTTGTAAATAATAACGATTAAACCACATAAATAATCGACAAAAGATAAACCGATAATTACAATATATATATACAGGGTGATTTTTTTTAAAGTTGTGAAAGTAACGACCTATAATAAAAGAGCCACTGATGCAAATGACCTGAAATTTCATCAGTATGCTCCCAAAGTAATGGGAATTTTTTAGGCGTGGTTAAAAAAAAACTTAAAAACGCACCGACAGATAGCGCTGTAAGTTAACAGAATCAAAGAATATCGTCAGTGGGAGGAAAATAATGGACGGTACTTTAAGAAAAAGAAAACTTTATTACACATATCAAAAGCATACAGAATGAAGTAATTGGAAAAAAGAACTGCGAACACCTTCGCAGAAAGAGAACGAAATAAAAATATGGAGTAAAGCATTCGTACGGAACTGCGCAACTAACGCAAGAGATTTTCAATGTGCTGTCCACCGTTTTCAGCTAAGAGTTGGAAACGTGAAACCGCATGTTCCACAACAGAGCGAAGAGTATCCCCTGTGCGTGTGTCGTCCGCAAGCTCGTCTCCGGACTTGGAGACGTGTACTGCATATACAGCGCCATCTGTTGGTGCGATTTCAAGTTTTTTTTTAACCTCGCCAAAAAAATTCCCATTGCTTTGGGACCATACTGGTGAAATTTTAGGTTATTTGGATCAGTGGTTCTTTTGTTATGAGGTTTTACTTTCACAACTTAAAAAAAAAAATCACCCTGTATATACAGAGATTATAAATCGCGAAACACAAAATGAGAAATAAATGAAAGACAAGACCCATACCTATTTAATACAGCTATCCAATAACACAGGCATTTGAATACGTATGAATCTCGATTATGCGTCAGAAAACACGCGTCACTGCGTCAAAAAACACGTTTCACTATGCCCTTTCTATTCCTGCTTATTTAGAATTTTTTCATTATTACACTAACGGCGTGGTTTCCTGGTTAGAAATTATCTGCACACCCTTAACTCTTTGGTTACTGGCTAAGACTGGCGATTAATTTTATATTCAATAGTGCAACAATCTACCAAAAAAAATTGTGGTAGATTTCTCTTGGAAATGTACTAGTGTAAGTGTATAAAAGAGATTTTTTTTTCAAAAAGTGGTACAAAAAGAATAAAAAATAGTCCGCTGGGACGTACTATATGTCCCGACACGTAGTCAAAGGGTTAATAGTATTTTAAAATTATAGTTGCGGTCAAGAAACAGTTCTTACCTGATATATTTGAAGAAAATGACTAGTAGAATTAATGCGTATTTCAGACAGCTCATATTATTGTAGTCATATCATTATAACTTTATATATATGTATTATATGTTTCACGTAAATTAATATCTATGTAGTAAAAAATTGATTGTATTATTAACTTGCTATATTATGTTGGAATAAATTAATATAAATTTATAATATCTACGTAAAATTTTATATTATTCTTTAATGTTTTATATCCTATTTCCTTTCTCGTGAGTTAAAAAGTCAGCATAAAATCAAAATAAACCATTAGGTTTGTATTAGAAATTTGACCTTTAATTACTCCACAAATTGAATTTCAAAAATAGCAACACATTATTACTTCTTTCTTACTAAAATCTGTGTTTGCGGTAAATAGCATTGTAATTGATCGAGCCGTTGCCAAGAAATCGTGTGCAATTGAATCGAAATCACCCATAGAGTTTGCATTAGAACTTTGATTTTAATTACCGTAATTTCCGGCGTATAAGCCGCAGCTCAAAGAGTCGTTTTTCCACCCAGAAATTTTATTCAATAATTGTAGTTAAATATTTACAGTGATCTTTTAAGTTACATTTTATATAATAATATTTCTGGGTCGAAAAAAGACTCTTTGAGCTGCGGCTTATACGCCGGAAATTACGGTACCGTAATTTCCGGCGTATAATCCGCAGCTCAAAGAGTCGTTTTTCGACCCAGAAATTTTATTCAATAATTGTAGTTAAATATTTACAGCGATCTTTTAAGTTACATTTTATAAAATAATATTTCTGGGTCGAAAAACGACTCTTTGAGCTGCGGATTATACGCCGGAAATTACGGTACTCAGGTCATAGATCGAATTTAAAAAATAGGATCACTTATTATCTCGGTCATACTAAGATCTATGTTTGTGGTAAATTACATTGTAATTGTTTCATCCGTTGCCGAGAAATTGTTGTTCATTTTATTGTTGTCTTGCTTATTTCATTGTCAAATTAGAGTAGATTACATAGGAAGCTTCGTTCACCTGCAGCTCACTGCGCTTGTAATAAATAAAAAATATTTTCAATCAAGGTCCAGTATTAATGTACGTTAAGGAATAATGAGGTATAGAAATATAGGAAGTTAGATGGTATTTTAATTTAGAACTTCAATCAACGCCGTGCAGGGAATATTCTCTCAAGTGCCATAGATTCGCCGCCTCTGACACAATATAATTTAATTAATTTCAGATATTTTAGTACCCTTTTACATTATATATATATATAATAAAACTTTTGTAAATAATAACCATTAAACCACATAAATAATCGACAAAAGATAAACCGATAATTACAATATATATATATATATATATATATATATATACAGGGATTATAAATCCCGAAACACAAATGAGAAATAAATGAAAGACAAACCCATACCTATTTAATACAGCTATCCAATAACAGAGGCATTTGAATACGTATGAATCTCGATTATAAAATTCCAAAATAAAGAAGAAAAACAATAAAGAAAAAAGAATAGAAATTAAGCAGTAAGGAGAGTAACGAAAAATTGTGAAATCTACAATAGCATTATCAAACTCAAATGACTGTCGATTTCAAAAAACATGTAGGATATAATCCTTGCACCTGCGTTAAACTAATAAGGTGCAAAATTTGTACTATCGTATATATAAAACCACAAACTATGAATTCAAATTCAAATGAATAGCCAAATATAATGGGCAAAACATAAAATATTACAAAAATTATGCTAATGATATGCATAATGACCATGGTTGAACTGAATGAATATAAGTTTCTGCCAAACCTGCACAACAAATTTAAGATAATACAAAAAAAAAATAATAATGACTCACGTGGATTGATTGAATTTGCCGTATGAGAAATGAATCACGCAAAAAAGATGAAGCCAGATAATTTTGAATGCAATAAAATATGGTGCTGTCATCTATTAAGTTAAATTATAAAAAAATTAAAATATTTTGACTCAATCCAGCAAACATTGGAAAAGTATATATAAAATCGATTATTAAGAATAGAAGGTGTATAATAGAAACTTACATGTAATATTGGTGATAAGTTTAAATAATAGAAGAGAAGAAGAAACATAAAATAAAATACAAAAGGGTCATATCGTCGCTACCATGTCAAACTATCGAATGTGAAAAAATGCATTTTTCATTACTTTAAAAAATGGGCCAATTGTCACCACTAAATTTTAATAGTATTCTTCACCACGGTTGCCAGTTTGTTCTCCTATTTTATTCAGAAATTTTGAGTCCATATCAGCATTTTAAAATTTAAAATTTCCATTCATTTAGTGATAGACATTTCGTGATTACTTAAAGTAAATTTTTTTTCTCATCTTTTCCCGAGGCTAACGAAAAAGAAAGGCTACCGCGGTGCTTTACGCATATCTTTTTTCACAGACCGCGGCAGTCACGTGAGGCTCGAATCCACCAATGCAGGTGTACGGAAAGAGCATCACGTCACTCTAGCGGTCTGTAAAAAAAGATAGGTGGAATGCACCGCGGTAGCCTGTCTTTTTGGTTAGCCTCGAATTTTCCCGAGGCTAACGAAAAAGAAAGGCTACCGCGGTGCTTTACGCGTATATTTTTTTACAGACCGCGGGAGTCACGTGATGCTCGAATCCACCAATGCAGGTGTACGAAAAGAGCATCACGTCACTCTAGCGGTCTGTAAAAAAAGATAAGTGGAATGCACCGCGGTAGCCTGTCTTTTTCGTTAGCCTCGAATTTTCCGGTATGACGTCGGCATATCTGAATAAAAAAGATGGCCAAACTGGCAACCCTGTTCTTCACAGAAATTTTAATAGCATTTTTACTAGGCGATGAATTCTAATAAAATTTAGTGGTGACAATGTGCCTATTTTGAAAAGCAGTGAAAAATGCATTTTTCATATTCGATAGTTTGACATGGTAGCGACGAATATTCGGCCGGTGCAAAAGTTTTGTGGTATTTTAATACCTACCTGTATTACCGGGTAAATTTTAATTTTAATACCTGATAATTTTATTGTACCTGCTTGCTTTGAACTGATAGGTAAACTTATCAGGTATTAAAATTTTGCAAGTATTAAAATTAGGTATTAAAATCCGACAGAACTTTGCACCAACTTAATATATGGTTAGCGAAGTTACTAAATATATAACATCTATTTTGAGTTTTAAAAAACGCAATTAATAGTATATACATTACAAATTTAATCACTAAAGCAGGACTAAAATGATTATTTTTCTATTCTTAATTAATTAAGAAATATTTCTTTATGTTACTTGAAGGTAAAAAAAATGTTTTCTCCGAAATTGATTGAAAAATTTTTGAAAAAATATTGTCACCGTCTGTCTATAAATACATCATTTCTTCCCTTCAAACCAACCTGTTACTCACGGCCTGCTGGCTTTTCTAATTAAATATTAAGTCTAAATTGTTCAGGGTATAAGCATTGTATTTTCTTTTTAGTATAATAACAATAACTGCAAACAGTAAATGTTCTTATTTCTTCTAATGAAATTTTGATGTCTAAACCAGATGTTTTGATACAATTGAACTATAGCCATTGACAACTGCCTGGAAACAACTAATTTTCGATAGCAAATGAATTTTAGTTTAATAAAAAATGAGGCCGTAAAAATATTACAGTTCTTTGTGATCACATTTTTGGCTACCACTTTTTTCAAACAATAATATTCGAATTAGATTTATCTTGCGACTTTTGGGGAAATCCACCACGAAGATTATTGTTTGGAAATAGTGGTAGCCCAAAACTGACCGAGACGATCCCTGAAATTCTTAGAATTTAAATTTTTTAAGGAGTTTCGTTTCATTGTTAATTACTTTGTTAAAAAAATATGAAAATAAATTGATGGATAATATATGGAAACGTTTACCGGAAAAAGGTTTTTCACGACTTACTAATTTTGAAAACACTATTTCTAAATAGTAATATTTGTTTTATTTAATCGAAGAAATTCTGCAATTAAATAAATAGAATATTACTATCCGGAAATAGTGGTATTCAAACCTAAGCACCCGTCATAAACCTGTGTCTGGATAAAAGTTTCGGTAATGTATTCGTTGCTACATGTCAAACTATCGACTGTGAAAAAATGCATTTTTTATTACTTCGAAAAATGGGCCGATTGTCACCGCTGAATTCTATTAGAATTCTTCACCTAATAAAATTACAAATAAAATTTCTGTGAAGAAAAGGGTTACGAGTTTGGCCTCCCTTTTTATTCAGAGATGCCGAATTCATACCGGAAATTTTGAGAGAATTTTTTTTACTTTGAGTAATCACGAAATAGGCTGTCATTATATAAAGCAAAAATTTCTATTTTAAATTTCTGGTATGGATTCGAAATTTCTGAATGGAAAAGGATGTCAAACTGGCAACCCTGGTGATGTTGCAACCCTGAATCCCTATTAAAATTTAGTGGTGACTCATTTTTAAAAGTAATGAAAAATGCATTTTTTCACATTCGATAGTTTGACATGATAGCGACGATTATGTAAGCAATATTTATACTTACTTTCTATTTTAAAATACTGAGGAACGTATAACATATTTTTAAACTTTTAGTTTATAATTTGTTTTTCATTTCAGATTTCAAAACATTTACAGGTATTAAATTTACCGAAAAATATTTTTACTGATCTTAAAAACTTATATATATAAAAGTTAAAATTCGAAGTAAATCGATCTATATTTTTATTCTACGACTTTCTATAAATATTCTGCGGTAAATTGCATCAAAATTAAATTTTAATACCCTTTCACACACACAAAAAAATTGCTGATATCTTAAATTAGGATAAAACGATGGCTGAAATTTTTTTTATTTAAGAATTTTGCATAATATATTCGTGTAAAACTTTGAAATACTTTGACGAAATTAGCAAAGTTTCTAAAGGTAAAATACCTATTTTGAGTTTAAAAAGACGTAATAATTTATCGATATCTTATGAATATAACCACTGAAGCAGAATTAAAGTAAAATTGTTTCTAATCTTAATTAACAAATATTTTGGTATGTTATTTAAAAGTAAATAACTTTCAAATATTCATTTAAAAATTGCTGAATATTTATCGTCATCGTTTATCTATAAATATATCAATTCTTTCCGCAAAATGAACCCATTACTCACGGTCTACTGGCTTTTGTAACAAAAATTAAACCTAAACTGTTCAGGGTAAGGATTAGGTTTTGTTCTTTTTCAGGCACAAAAACAAGGTTTGAAAACAGTAAGTGCTCTTTTTTCTTCTAAAGAAGCTTTGATGTCGAAACCAGATGCTTTGTAATAATCCAATTATAACCATCGGTAACTGACTGGGAGTAAGTAATTTTCGATAGTAAATGACTTTTTGTTTTGAAAAAAATGAGGCTGTGAAATTATTCCAAATTAAATTTTACAAAGAATTTCGTTTCAGTGTTATTTACATTGCTAAGGAAGTATAATTATATTTACAGATTATAATTGTAAACAATATGTATGTTTATATTTAAAAAGTTTCTGAACTTATAATATATTTTATGAAAATTGAGGTATGTGCACAATACAGTATAATTAAATAGATAACCGAAGACTTTAGTTCAAGTCTGAGGATACATTATACGTAAATAGAACAACGTCCTGAGCAGTGTTATCCGTAGGCTATTTTTTTTATTGTTTGATTCCCATCGTTTTTTAAAATAGTGTAATTGGCGTTATTCTCACATTATTTAATCTGTCATTAAATAAGGCGAATATTTCTACTTGAAAAAAGTAGTAAGCGGATCTTTACTACTTTTAACCATCTTTTTACCATCTACTTTTACCATACTTTATAACCATCGGTAACTGACTGGGAGTAAGTAATTTTCGATAGTAAATGACTTTTTGTTTTGAAAAAAATGAGGCTGTGACTCAAATTTTAAATTTTATTGTTAAGGTACTTTCCAGATTGCTTGATTGCTGCCACCTTTTTTAAATAAAAATATTCACCTTATTCTATGACAGATTAAATAAGGCGAATATTATTACTTGAAAAAAGTGATAGCAATCAAGCAATCTGAATTTTTAAACAAGAACGAAAAATCAAGCTCACTTTAAAGCGTCCAGCATAGATTATGAAACACTTTCCAACACTTCCAGAATACTTTAAGGAAACTTTAAAACAAGAACGAAAAATCCTGCGTCAATCATAGATTATGAAACACTTTCCAACACATTCCAAATACTGTAACAAAACGTCACAGTTTACTCAGTAAACAATTTAGAAAACGCATAACATATTTGATAACGCAACGCCAGCAATTATTGCCAATAGTCAAACAAAATATCCAAACTCTTTTGTGCAGCCCTGTATATGATCTATAGATTTGTGTGTAAGCTACACAGTAAGGTAAAATTTACATCAGTTAGGAAATTAGTGTCATTATAAATTGTAGGTAATATAGCACAATTGAAAATTTCCCTTCATCAATTTCCGTCAAAAAAACAAAAAACAAACAGAAAGGGACGTGAGATCATTTGAGCAGCCTTGTATATGATCTGTAGAATTTATATGTACCACCAATTAATAAGCAAAAAAATTACTTGCATTTAAAAACGCGTACCACAACTGCAAACGATCTACTAGTAATTATTGTTCATAGACACTACTGTAACCAAATTCTTTTCAGTGACCCTGTAAATGAACGACACATTCTATGTGTACCATATTCTAGAGTAAGCGCCTTTTAGTGTGCACCTGAGTGATATGTATGAATTTCAATATGTTTAAAATAGTGTAAAATCATTAAAATACGCCGCAAACGATTATTTCCCCATAAACCATAATGTAACGGAATTATTTTAAGAGTCCCTGTAGCTGAATGATAGATACCATGCACACCATATTCTAGAGTAAGCTCCTTCTATTGCATCTCAGTGATATGTATCAATTTGAATATGTTTTAAATAGTGAAACATCATTCAAATACACCACAGACGCTTTCTGCCCATAGACCGTAATGTAAAGGAATTATTTTGAGTGGCCTTGTAAAAGAACTATAAATGCTGCACCCTTCATTTTCAATACCAAACCTTTCATAGCAAACACAAGTCACATATATCAATTTCAAGGCAATCCGGGATATTTACGCGAGTTAGAGCACGGACAGACGACAGACAGACAGACAAACCGAATTCATAAACACATTTCAACATAGTTGGGAAGTGTTAAAAACCGCCCTAGAGGCATACTGATTAAAATATTCTATTTACTTGTAATATATTTTTGGTTTTTGTGTATCATATATATTTTTTTAATTTCAGGTTTTCAAATATTTACTCGTTTTAAATTTGCAGAGTAATTTGTTTTGTGTGCTTAACCCTCTCAGTACATCCACGTAATTTTCGGTTTACTGAAAACAAATTTAATTGGCTGTAGAGAAAAATATTTTAATCAGAAATATATTTTAAGAATTATCTAAGATAAAGTTGTGTAAAAAAGATTTTAGTACCAAACCGCGAAGAAATAATTAAATAAACCTGAGTTCTATATGCATTTATCTAAAAATTCTAGGAAACCTGTTCAATTGCAAAGTAAATGGAATTATATATTTACTTTTTTAACTTTCTATAAAACAATTGCAGTTAATTGCATCAAAATTAAATTTTAGTGCATTTTTACAAAAAGTATTGCCGATATGCTATTGTGGTTTAAAAAAAAAAGCCGAAACCTCGTTTGTATAAAAAACTTGCATCATACCCAAGTGAAAACTTTGAAATAAATAGCGGCTTTAATGAAGATAAAACATCTATCTTGTGTTAAAAAAGAAGCAATGAATGATAGATATCGCATGAATTTAATCATTGGAGCAGAATTAAAATGTCACCGTATTTAATCTTTATTAATTAACAAATATTTTGATGTGTTATTTACAGGTTAAAAAAAATGCGTTCTTGAGATATTGATTGAAATATGGCTGAAAATTTATCGGCACCATTTATCTATAAATATAGCCTTCAAATGAACCTGTTACTAATGGCCGGCTGAGTTTTGCAAACAAGTATTAAACCCAAACTGTTCAGGGTGAAAATTAGATTTTTTTCTCTTTTCAGCATAAAAATAAGTATTGACAACAGTAATTTTTTGATTTTCTTCTAACAAAATTTTGATGTCGAAATCAGATGTTTTGTAGGAATAAGTCATTTTCGATAACAAATGACTTTTAGCTTAGCAAAAATGAGGCTGCGAAAATATTTATAATTAAATTTTATGAGGAATTCTGTTTCAGTGTTATTTACATAGCTAAAAAATATGACAAAAATTGATAGATAGTAAACATAAACAGTATTTGCATTTATTTTGCAGTAAAGAAGCTTATGAACGTAGAATGTATTTTAGTTTATCAATTCTTTTTTTTTTTTTTAATGGCTTTTAGATTAGCAAAAATGAGGCTGCGAAAGTATTTATAATAAAATTTTATGAGGAATTTCGTTTCAGTGTTATTCACATTGCTAAAAAAATATGAAAAAATTGATAGATAATAAATGTAAATAGTATTTGCATTTATTTTGCATTAAAAAAAGCTTATGAACGTAGAATGTAATTTAGTTTATCAATTATTATTTTTTAAATTTAATTTGAGATTTTCAAAGCATTGCTAGCTGTTAAATTAACCGAATAATATTTTTCTGATTTTAATAACTTATAAACATATATAAAAGTCATATTTCAAAACAAATATGTTTATATTTTTATTTTCTGATTTTCTAGTCCAAAAGTTTTAAATACATGAATAGCGAAATTACTGAAGATAAAACATCTATTTTGAGTTTTAAAAGATGTGGTGAATGATAGATATCTTATGAATTTAATCACTGGAGCAGAATTTAAATGTCATTGTTTCTAATTTTTATTATTTTACAAGCATTTTTACATGTTATTTAAAGGTTAATTTTTTTTTTTATTGGAAAAATTCCGAAAATGTATTGGCTTTGTTTAATCCATACATATATTACGTCATCCCTTCAAATGAATCTGTTACTCATGGTCTGCTGGGTTTTGTAATTACATACTAAACCTAAACTGTTTAGGGTAAGCATTAGATTTTTCTTTTCAGCAGAAAAACAAGCAATGAAAGGAGTTAGTGTTCTTTTTTCTTTTAAGTTTTGATGTCGAAACCAGATGTTTTGTAATAATTGAACTATAATAATCTGTAACTGTCTAGGAATAACTAATTTTGATTACAAATGACTTTTAGCCGAGCAAAAATGAGGCTATGCAAGTATTTATAATTTAATTTTACAAAGAATTTTGTGTTAGTGTTATTTACATTGTTAAAAAGAGCATATAAAATTGATAGATAATACATGTAACCATTATTTGCATTTATGTTGCATTTAAAAAGCTTGTGTACGCAAAATATATATTTCAGTTTATCATTTTTTTTTAAATTTCAGATGTCCAAAGCATTTGTAGCTGCTAAATTTACTGAATAATCTTTTTTTGGGATCTTAATAACTTATAATCATACATAAGAGTCAAATTTCAAACTGAATCAGTTTATATTTTTATTTCCGATTTTCTAATGTAAAATATTGAAAAATTTTAACATGAATAGTGGAGTTGCTGAAGATAAAGCATCTATTTTGAATTAGAATTCTTTAAATTTATTGTTGCCATTTATTTATAACTATGTCACTTTTTCCCTCCAAATGAACCTGTTACTCATGGTCTGCTTGGTTTTGTTGTTAAATATCAAACCTAAAGTAAAGGTAAGATTTAGATGTTTCTTTTCAGCAGGAAAACAAGCATTGAAAAGAGTAAGGTTTATTTTTTCTTCGAACAATGATTGTGGTAGAGTGCTTAGCTACTCTTTTATAAAGATACACTAGTGGAGCGGTGAGTTTTGAGATTTTTCGTTCAATCGTGGTGTCTTGAATTCTAACATTTGTGCGTGAATGAGTCCAATTCTGTCTTTTCTTTATATTTAGGAAAGTACGCATGTATCTTCGGGAATCTGATTGTTAGGTTATTTTTGCAATGATATGTTAATTAGGTAACCGTGGTTGTGTAGTAGATATATTGTGCAGTAGTATATGGGTTCTGCGGATTTGAAAATTATCTCGCTCAAAGGTTAGTTGGTTCTCTCGTGCAGTTGCGCCACGTGTTGACTTCAAGTGGTGTTTTCAATTAGCAGTTTGTATAGAGTATTTGGCTGTGAGTTTTCGCCAATTTGGTAAGAAGTTAAGCTGTCTACTACGAAAAAAGCGCCATCGGAATCCACACCACGGAATTCCATTTTATAGAGATATTATCTGTGAAAGTGGATTTCGGTACTTTTCAGTTATACCAATATCATACCAAAATGTATGCAAATGCGCCATTTATTTCAACCATGACAGTGCAAATTATTTTTATTGACAGCCGTGCCAAACATTGTGATTTGCTATTTATTGAACGTGACTCTTTTTATTATTATTATTATTTAATCCTAACTTCGCAAAACACCTTAATTTGCTATTTTTCGACTCGAAAATATTTATTATTAAGGGGTTACATACGAAAAATTGCGAAAAATTGACATATTTTAGAATTTATTTTAGGCAGGGAGTAAAATTATTGAAAAAACTAACAATTCCACGTTATTTTATTTTTTCTTCAAGTATTTAAAAATATTTTTATGATAAATTTGGTCACATATTACGTCGGAAACCTGCAGCCGCGTTGACCTGTACCAAAATATCCGGGTTCAATGGGCAGCAGCCTAACTTCCTGTAGAAACAAAAAAATATTAAAATCTCAGTTTCTTCTTGTAAAATAAGGTTGTAACTAAGGGCTATCGTCTCAAATTTTTGAATTTTTGCAAAATATGAAAATTGCACTATTTTGAAAAAAATTTTCATTTTTCGTCTTAAATTTTGACCTTTAAACTTATTGGAAAAATATAAAAAATTAAATATTTCAAAAAATTGCTCGATGGCTTTTGGACAATTTAATTATGCGTAGATGAGCGCAAATTTTATACAAAAATGTTAAAAGTTGTTCATATTATCATGCTGCCCATGTTGAAAAATGTAGTTTCGAGAAAATCGCATTTAAAGTTTTAGAAGAAAAAAAAAACTGATATATATATATATATATATTTTCAACTTACATTTAATTTGCTATTCTTGCGCTATACTGTGCCTTAATCCTCCTGTGCCTTAATCTGCTCATTTAAAAATGTTTTTGTTACACCTACGAATCTTTAGTAGAATCTTTTCGGCGAGGTAGGTTTTATCGATCGTGCGAGCGCTCACATTTTTTATCATGTCTTTCTTAATAATTATCACTTTTAATATTTTTGCCCATAATTCTACACATTATAAAAATTTAATTTCCGTAAAAAAAAATCGATTTTTTTAAAATTGAGAATGTATGCATTAACTCCTTAAGTTATAACTTACACTTATTACTGATGTTGAGATGGATTTTACCCTTTGGTCTGATAACGAGGAAGCTGCAATACAATTGTTTCAGGACTTTGGAATTATGCATAAAAAAGTTTTTGAACGTCTTCATTTAAAAATTGCAATGTTAACTGCAATGCTAAGAGAAATTTACAATTTCATGCTTGCAGTTTAAATTGTTTTATTTTATTACTTTATTCTATAATATTTATTAGAGATCGACCGAAACAGGTTTTTAAGACCGAAACCGAATTTTGGTGATCTTCCCACTTTCGGCCGAAACCGAAACCGAAAGTGTAAAAAAAATTAAAACTGATTAATACATACATAACTACATATAATTATTAATTAATTAATTAATTAATAACAAATAATTAATAATTTCTTAATAATAACTAATTACGTTACTAATTAATTAATTATACATGTATTGAACCACATTTTTAACAAACAAACGTACATATATATGTGTGTGTATAGGTTTCAAATAAAAATGAAACATCAGTAATACAACTTTTATATTTTATTATTTTGTAACAACCATAAAAACTTTATTTTCCATTTCAATATTCTCAAAGTGAGACATGTTTAACATTATTTTGTACTTTAGCTAATATTAAATATACATATAAGGATAAAAATGTAATAGTTGCCAATTTTCTTTTAGGATGTGCACAATAAGATCAAAACAAATCTTTGTTCACTCACTGCCTCCCTGCCCCCCCAATTCTCTGCCTTCTTAAGAAAGTATTGAAATGGCACCCCTGTTTGAAAATTTAATCTCCGGTGCCAAATTGACTGTCTGTGCCTCTAAAACTATTTATTTTCATAAAAATAAAAGGTAATTAATTTATAAATAAGACAGAAATAGTTTCCAATTATACGAATTTCATCTAATAAAAAAATATTTTAAGTATACATATTTCGAAATATCTTTTGTAGTAAATTTCGTAAATCTTCATATGTTTTAACAACACCCTTTTCATAAAGAGTTCGAAACATTCTGGAGTTTCAAAGTAAAAATTTTCTATTAGTGTTAAGTTTGCAGCTTTTAAAGATCACGTGATAAGCGTCTTTTAAGTTTAGTCATATATGCATGGCTTGGTGTATAGTTTACACTCGCATCATGATAGAGTCCTGCACGGGTCGGATTGAACCCGACCCGAACCCGCAAACTCCATTTGAAGTCGACCCGAACCCGACAAAAAAATTTCCTCGACCCGCAACCCGACTCCCGAACCAGCAAAAATAATTTTTGGCCACCCACAACCCGACCCGAACCCGGAATGAAAGGACAGTAAATCATGTTTTAATGCTATTATGAAAATTATGCACAATTATATCTCGAATACCAATTTTAAATTTTATATAGATATATAGACAAACTATATTCTTTAATATTCAAATATAGTGAAACATCTGAATAGCGGACACCTCGAGATCGTTGAATAGAGTCTTGCATCGGGTCGGGTTGTTTCTTTTTTTTTCGGGTCGGGATGACTAATTTTCTTTCTGCGCGTCGGGTTCACGCTAAAATAATTCTTCCAGGTCATATTTAGATTTTTTGCATGTCGGATTGTAAGGATTTTCACAAAAAGTTTGAAAAGAGCTAAGTTTGAGATAAAAATAAATACGTATTTGAATATGAATAAGTATATATTCAATTTAATGCATGAGAAAAAATATAAGAAATGTAATCATAGATTATTCTTTCTTTACGGTGCGGTTAAAAACGATTTTTTCTTTTCTCAGAATCTAAAAAACATTTCCAACATTTCGTTTATGATACACACAAAAACACACGTATCGCATTTGTGATAGTCTATGCACGCATACACATGCTACATATGCGTAGATTTGGAGGTGCCGATTATTCCAAGGTACAAATACATAAGTGTTAGGAATTTAAAAAGTGTTCGCTAAATATATGTGTACGCTTTTTGGGAGTGTCCATTATGGAGGTCTTATTGCATATATATTTTTAACCTGCAAAAATATTGTGCACATTCTTTTGTAAAAGCAGGTCAATCCGACACAGACCCGCAAGAGTCAAAACCCTACCCGAAACCGACCCTAACCCGAACTGCGAGTCGATTCGGGTGCGGGTAAAAGCGGGTAACCCGATCCGATGCAGGACTCTACATCATGAATCAGTCATGACGGATAATGATAAACAGTGCAGTTCACAGCAATAAACAGTGTCCGATTTGAGCCGATACAACTCATATCAATGAGTAAAGAAGGAACCAGATTTTGAAATACAGATAGTTTCCGTCGAGTTTCGGTCAGGCCGAAATTTTGGTAGCAGTTTCGCTGAAAACGAATATTCGGCAAAATTCCGATTTTGCGCCGAAACCGAAATTTCGGTCGATCTTTAATATTTATGTACTTATTTATTTTTAAGTCTATATTTGTATTTTAATAAAATAGTTGGTGAAAGTCTGTAATTTTCCAATGTTATATATTTAAGGGATCGCTTGTATACTGACAATGTTTTTTAACACTTTCCAACCTAGTTGAAAAGTGTTTATGACTTCGGTTTGTCTGGCCGGATGGCCGTCTGCCGTATGGCCGTCTGTCCGTGCTCTAACTCCCGTAAATATGCTCGGATTGCTCTGCAATTTTTATATGTTATTGTCGTTATCCATAGCATGTTCCCTATTTCAACGGAAGTGTGTAGCACTTATACTTTTTTTTACAGGAACACTCAAAAGAATTCCGTTACATTGCGGTCTATGGGGAACAATCATTTGCGGTTTATTTAAATAATGTTTCACTATTTTAAACGCATTGAAATTTATATATATCACTAAGGTGCATTAGTAGAAGCTTAATATGGAATAGGGTGTGCATAGCACTTATAGTTACTTTACAGGGACAGTCAAAAGAATTCCGTTACATTACAGCTATGGAGAAAAATCGTCTGCGGTTTATTTAAATAATGTTTCACTATTTTAAACGCATTGAAATTTATATATATCACTAAGGTACATGACAAGAGGCTTACTGTGGAATATTGTGTGTATAGCAGTCATCGTTCATTTACAGGGACACACAAAAGAATTCTCTACTGTCTGTTAAAACAATAATTCCTGGAAGTGCATTTTAAGTTACTGAACGCGATTTTAAATTTAACTCTCTTTTTGTCTATTACGTGGTGTGTATAAATTCTGTAGATCCTATACAGGGAGGCACAAAAGTTCGCGAACACATTTCCTTTTATTGACAGAAACTCCAGACGGAGAATTTTAAACTGTGCTACGCGTTTCCTAACTGAACTAAAATTTAGCATCCTATGTAGTATATATACAAATCTACAGATCCTATACAGGACTGAATAAAAATATTCGGATATTTTTCCGAGTATTGTATATGTTGGAAATTCCTGAAATTATGTTTTTAAATATGTTATAAGTTTTTCAAATTGTTTACTTAGATGTTATCTTTTAGCTTATTAAACGGTATGATTTGTAAAATTATTTTGGAAGCGTTGGAAAGTGCTACATAATCTATGCTTGACGCATGATTTTTCGTTCTTGTTTTCTTTCAAATGTTTCATTTCACGTGAATTTCATTTTTTGATAACTATTACGCTTGGCGAAAATGGTGTTGGTATAACGGAAAATCACTTAAATTTCTTAGGTTCCTGTAGGACGAACGGTGAGGACATTTGGAGTCGAATTAAGTGAGTTAAATAAAAAAAAATCCCTGACGGCTCGGCCTACAGGCACAGGTAGATTTCGAAGATGCAGACCGTTGGGCACCTGTTTATCGGGAATTGCAGAAGAAAGACCTATTTGCCATGATGTGGCAGTTGGGACCACCCACTTTAAAATATACCTCTGCCTGTAGATGGAGCCAGCAAGGATTTTTTTGTTTTGAATTTTTTTTTTTTTTTTTTTTTTTTTTTTTAACCGTAAAAGTTGGTC
Source organism: Maratus michaelseni (assembly GCA_963931845.1). Lineage (NCBI taxonomy): Eukaryota > Metazoa > Arthropoda > Arachnida > Araneae > Salticidae > Maratus > Maratus michaelseni. The sequence goes on from OZ007586.1 coordinate 186,539,077, forward strand.
CTATAAAAAAACTTGTCAATATAAAAGTTATATATGATATTAAGAAGATTTATAATAAATTTAAGCGGATTTGATATCTTGGGAATTGACGGAGTTATGAATTTTTTTCTTCTGAAACCCCTATTTCCCTCCCCCCACCTCCTTGGGGGCATTTTTAATGAAATCAAAAATCTGTTATACATAAATTTTTGGCCCTTTTCCTAGAAAGTATTAATAACTTTAAACGGATTCGATATGTATAAAAATTAAGAAGTTATGGTTTTTTTTCTGTTTTCACGTCTGCTTGTAAACGGAGCCAGCAGGGATTTTTTTGTTTTTATTTTATTTTTGCCATAAGGGTTGGTCCTATAAAAAACTTGTCAATATAAAAGATGTAGATAATTGTAAGGAGATGTACAATAAATTCAAGCGGATTTGGTATTATGGGAATTGACGAAGTTATGATTTTTTTTCTTCTAACCCCCCCCTTTCCCCCCCCCCCTTGGGACCATTTTTAATGATATCAAAAATTTGTCATACATAAATTTTCGACCCTTTTCCTAGAAGTAATAATAACTTTAAACGAATTCGATACGTATCAAAATTAAGAAATTATGGGTTTTTTTCTGTTTTCACAAAATGCCCCCCATTTCCCTCCCCCCTTGGTTCGATTTTGCCCGTTAACGAACTTGACCGAGATTTTATGCTCCTTGATTTTATGTATCAATTTGGAAGAGATTTGTGCATAATTATTGGAGTTATCGTGTCCATAAAAAAGTGACATATATAGATAGTATATATATATAAAGTTTTGAACTGGGGGTGTTTTTGGGTTCTGGAAGTCATAATCGGCGTAGATCTGCAAAAGCTTTAAAAAAATTGCAACTTAGGGGAGAATGTAATAGGTAGTATTTCTTACGAAATCTACCTAAAAGTTTTGGGAGAGGAACTTCAGCCTCTCACAAAACGAGCTTGTTTTTTTATCGTCTGAAGTAAATGTACCCGCTCCACTGCTAATTCCCTGTTTACTATTATAAATAAATTATTGTGTTTGGTTAAATCTGTATCATGGCTTCCTTTCAAATTGACAGCCACGAGGGGTATGTCACAAATGGCGCCCGAATAGTTTAGGAATTTAGGCCGTTGGGCATTGTTTCGGAAATGAATTTTAGTGGTGCTACAAATGGCGCTCGAACTGATTTCGAATCCAGGCCGTTTGAAAAAAAATAGCCAAAAATTTAGCCTGAATGTTTCAAGAAATTGTGTTAGTGGTGTCACAAATGGCGACCAAAAGTTTCTTGAAGCCAGGCAGTTAGAAATTGTGCCTAGAGCTTATTTTAGTGGTGTAGAGGATGTAAATGAACTTATCTTACGCCTCCTGTATAACAATATCCTTGACAAAAATAAGTAATATTTACTGAAGTGCTCGTTGTAAGGGGATGCTCTCCCATGTCTTGAAAATATCGGTACATTTTTTGGAAATGATTACGCTAAAAGATATGAGCAAATAGTCTTTGGGTTAAAAAATGCATTTACAGCTGTATGCGAGAAAAGTAGTTTACGGAGGGAACTCTATTGTAATCAGCAGAATTTGTTTCAAAAAGCGTCTAAATTATTTTGGATAAATTAGAGCTTAAAAGCAAATTTGAGCTAAACTGTACTTTTGAGAAACTTATTGGCATTTTGGTACCTTTATTTCATGTGGCGATGCAGGATAATACAGGGTGTCCACTTTCAACGGTGACCAATGGTTAATTCTTAAACCGTTCGCCATAGACACATAGCTTCCAACCTCCCTCTAATCTTCCGTAAAATGTGGCTTAATTTGACCCAGGATAATCACGTTTCGAACCGGTAAATTTATTTGATGAATCTTTATTTATTTAAATTCACATTTCTTCGCGGAAATTATTTAATTTCATTTCTTAAAAAAAAAATTCTGGTTCGAAATGTACTAAACCCGGGTCAAATTAACCGACGTATTACGTATGATTAGGTTGATGAGGTTGGTACCTATGTAGACATATAGTTCCAATTACAAAAAAACGTTTTAAATGAGGTAAAGAAGTACTTAAAAAGCGATTTGGGTCAATAAAAACATTTTTAAAAAGTTACGAAATTTAAATTTTTATACGGCCCCCCCGGTCCTATAAGTTATATTTAGTAAAAATTTCTTATTACACTAAGAAGTAAGACAAAAAAAGTCCCATTCTTCTACGAGTAAAACAACATGAATTTATGCAAATAAGCAACATAAAAAAAATTAACTCCCGATTCCTCACATGGGGAAAATGAGTAACTCTTTTTTTCATCCCTCACCGATTTATATTGGAAATGTTTGCACTAAAATGCCCATAATGCAGAAATATTGGCTTTACATTGTATATATATATTCAAAGAAATGGCAAACTTTTTACTTATTTCACACCAATATCAGCAAAATGTAAACACTCCAATGTTAGGGCAATATTTCTTACCAGTATTACCAATATGGGTGAAGATATAGCCACGATATAACCAATAATGACAAAGACATAGCCAATTTAAACAAAATGGGTCTAATTTTATTTTTCTACTATGGTTATTTGCTATAATAAAAAATGCTATTTAATGCAGCAAAATTTCTCTTTTTCCGCATTTTCAGTTTAAGCATTTTCAAAAAAAAAAAAAAAACAGAATTTGCAACAATTTTAAAATTTTTAATAAATAAAACTTTCTCTTCTCGAAATTTGCTGTGAAAATTAAACAAAATCGATGAGCGAAAAGTTACGTACGAAATATGAACAGCTTTATCTAACTTTTCGTTAATATTTAATTACATTACTTAATTAAATCTCATTTTTGATATGACGTGAGAGCATTTGCTAAGCTATAAGATTTCCGATTTAAAAAAAAAAAATAATAGTGAAAAATAAATTAAAGGATGAAAATTACTAAGCAAGGGATCTTAGATGATTAATGTTAATTTTTTTAGAATAAAGAAATAATTAATCATTTCGGATTTTACACCGATTCCACTTAAATAGGGTGCGAAAATAAATAAATAAATAAAGCATAAAGGAAACAATTTAATGTTATAATTTATCAATAGATGGCGCCAAAGAGGACGTTTCAAACATTCTTGGGATTTGGAAATGATTATGAAGTAAGGCATGAAATACTGAAAGATATAGAATGGAATTTGAATAATTAGAAATGAAAAATGTGCATTCCAAATGCAATTTCTTAAAACAAATTGTGTGATTTTTTTCCTTACTAATTTACTTATTATATTTTGTAAGATTTTAATCGATAAAAGAAAAATTAATGGGTTTTATTTTGAAATATTTATGCGTAAATATTTCAAAACTTTTTCTTGGAGAATTTTATTCATCTATAGAAAGTAATTAAAAAAAAAAAAAAAAAACATTTAAAATTTTTAAATGATTGGCGAGATTTGTAATTATTTTTTCACTGACTGTATAATCAATCATCTATCAATTTTATAAAAGAAATATGTGAATTAATGTTTATTTATTAATTTCAAAAATAGATATTTTTCAAATGAAACATTAATTCTACTCAGAAAAAAACAAAACAAAAAATCTTTCCATCTCTTCACATGCAAGTGTAGTTGTAATGGAAGTGTTAATATACAGTAGTGGTGTATGACGGGTAAGTAATAGTAGTATCTTGCTGGTCAGCGGTTGTGTTTTGTGTATACTTAATAATGTGTATACTTGTGTGTACTTAATGTCTCCAAAAGGGTTGGATAATAATTTTAATAGTAAAAGTAAGACAGTTTTAATGATTTTTAATGTACTAGTAAGCATTTACATTTGGTGTATAGTGAATTCACACATTTTTAAACTTTTTTTTATTTTTTTTATTTTATGTATGGACATATAATTTGTATTCTATAGGATTTTACATAAAGTACTCAATAAATTCAATAATTCATTAACTATAATAAAGATGAATTAAATGACCTATTTATAAAGTAACTCATAAATTTTGCACACAGTAATTTAAAAACGGTTCATTTTTTCGTAAATAGGCAGCACTACGCCGCTGTCTCGAAATGTAGGAACGCTCAAATCTATATTATAAAGCAAAAAAAAAAAAAAAAAAAAAAAAAAAAAAGGTTCGTGAGTAACGCTGGCGTCATATTTACGGTGACAACACCTGACCAATAAATTTCGTTTTTGTCGCATTTTTTTTTTTTTAAACTTGCAAACATTGTGCAATTTTAATTTTTACACCGTCGAATAGGGAAATGAAAAGTTCTTTTGAATGTTATTTGTTTGAAAACTGTATCTCAATTTACTGATTTTTTATGGTTTTAAAACTAATTTTCAAGCATGAAAATTTTTTAATCTATCTCTAACGCGTGCACCCCGATTATAAAAGATTAATCCATTTGCACTTAAAATTATATAAATAGTTCAGCATTTGTTTCTTGTTAATATTCCATAGCGAAATTAAATCTTCATCAATAAAGAAATAAAATAACAAAATAATATAAATAAAACACAAATTTAACACACATGTATGTAGCGAAATCTTTGGCGATTTCTTTAGCTATTAACTCCTGACATGCAGCTAATACGAAAGTATCGCTTTTAATAAATATTAAAACTTTATTTGAATACATCATTCATACAAAAATGTTTTGGTATTGATATTGGGCACCCTAAAAAAATACAGGATGATCCTGAATTCGTGGACAAACTTTAAGGGTTGGTACAGGACACTATAAAAAACAATTTTCGTATAGGAAATTAGGGTCGGAATTCCATTTATATAGTCAAAAATACAGGGCGCCTCACTCCAATCCGATGTCGTGTTTTCGCTCATAACTTTAATAGTAGTGAAAATATTTGAACGAAATCTTTACAATATGCTTACAATTCATACAAAGATTAGTCTGTTGCGAATTTTGTTAAAATATCTTTACTACTGTTACAGTTATGAACGAAAACGCGACTTCGGATTGGAGTGAGACGCCCTGTAGTTTCGACTAAATAAATGGATATAAGACTCTGGTTTCCTGTACAATAAATGATTTTAACAGTGTCCTGTACCAACCCATTGTAAAAATCAGTTATTGTATAGGAATCCAGAGTCAAAAATCCATTTATTTAGTGAAACTTACAGGACGTCTCACTCCAATTCGAAGTAGAGTTTTCGTTCATAACTTCAACAGCAGTGAAGATATTTAAAAAAAATTGCAACAGACGCACCTTTGCATGAATTGTAAGCATATTGTAAGGATTTTGTTAAAATATCTTCACTACTATTAAAGTTATGAACGAAAACGCGACTTCGGATTGGAGTGAGACATCCTGTATTTTTGACTATATAAATAAATTTCCGACCAAGGTTTCCTATACAAAAATTGTTTGTTACAGTGTCCTGTAACAACCCTTAAATTTCGTACCATGAATTCGGGATCACCCTGTATACTAAATGTTAAAAATAGAGTTTCAATAGCAAGAAAAAAAATTGTTTTCACCTATATTCTGTAGCTTGGGTTGTAGTGGATTTGCGACTCCTCCTACAGGTAGTCGATTGTTTTGATTGAGATCGTATTGTGAAAATAACATCTCTGTGTGTGCAGCGACACCTATACTCTCTTTTACTTTAATTTTCAACGAATACATGTGTCCTTCGGAATTTGTGTTTTTTCGCAGCTGTTTTATGCAAATTTTGGCTTCTCTGGTCAGCTAGTAATGTATTTAAGCAAGTGAAAGCGTGCGTATCGTTGGATTTGGTCGCATCTAGCCCTAAGAGAAGCTCAGACTGTTTCTGATACCAGAAGGAAGTTGAACACCGGTTCTGATGGTTGCTTAGAGTTGAAATCTGGATTTGGTAAGATAATTTAAGTTGTTAAGATCAATAAAGTTATTTTTGTGGCCACGAGCTACTATTTTTAGCTAGTTTGATGTCTCGTACGAACAGTGACGTAGCGTCAGGGGGGGGGGGCACGATCATTTTACTACCAGTATAATTATGTACTACATTTGGCCTTAGTTAATCTTTGAACAGTATGAATTAAATAAGGCCAAATATAATATATAAAAATACTGGTAGTAAAGTGATCCTGCCCCCCCCCCCCTTGACGCTACACCTCTGCGTACGAAAGCTTTGGAAGGCGGCACTTCGCTGCAGAAAGAGTTATGAAATAGTGAAGTCGGGTTTCATCTGGCATAAGTTACAGTTTCAGTTAACCGTCTTATTGAAGTGTTATATATTATAATATAGTACGTTGCCTGAGTGCGATTATTCAGCTAACAGTGCTCAATCAGAGTTCAAATTTTAGTGAAGGAGAGTTACCCACCATCATCCTCTTGAGATTTTAAATAAAAGTTGATTTTAACTTACTTCTTGACTTTATCACTGAGCTAGCTAGAGTACACAATGAAACGGCACGTCACAGGGTTAGATACCCTAGTTACAGCGCCTAGAATACATAGTGTGGAAAACGTATATTTTGAATTAAAAACTGTTTTACCGTTTTTTAATTCAAAATTTTCGAAATCAAACCGGAAATTCTGAAATAAGAATTTTAACTTAAAGAAGTCACGATATATCTGCCATTAAGAAACCAAAAGAACATTATAGGAAATTTCTGGTACAAATGTGAAATTTCGGAATTAAAAAAAAACAAGAACGAAAAATCATGCGTCAAGCATAGATTATGTAGCACTTTCCAACGCTTCCAAAATAATTTTACAAATCATACCGTTTAATAAGCTAAAAGATAACTTCTAAGTAAACAGTTTGGAAAACGCATAACATATTTAAAAACATAATTTCAGGAAGTTCCAACATATACAATATTCTGAAAAATATCTGAATACTTTTATTCAGCCCTGTATGGGATCTATAGAATTGTATATATACTACATAGGATGCTAAATTTTAGTTCAGTTAGGAAACGCGTAGCACAGTTTAAAATTATCCGTCTGGAGTTTGTCAATAAACAGAAATGTGTCCGCGAACTTTTGTGCTGCCCTGTATAGGATCTACAGAATTTATACACACCACGTAATAGACAAAAAGCAAGTTAACATTAAAATCGCGTTCAGTTACTTAAAACGCACTTCCAGGAATTATTGTTAACAGACAATAGATAATTCTTTTGCGTGTCCCTGTAAATGAACGATGACTGCTATACACACAATATTCCGTAGTAAGTCTCTTGTAATGCACCTTAGTGATCTATATAAATTTCAATGCGTTTAAAATAGTGAAACATTATTTAAATAAACCGCAGACGATTTTTCTCCATAGACGTAATGTAACGGAATTCTTTTTACTGTCCTTGTAAAGTAACTATAAGTGCTATGCACAACCTGTTCCATATTAAGCTTCTTCTAATGCACCTTAGTGATATATATAAATTTCAATGCGTTTAAAATAGTGAAACATTATTTAAATAAACCGCAAATGATTTTTCCCCATAGACCGCAATGTAACGGAATTCTTTTGAGTGTCCCTGTAAAAAAACTATAAGTGCTACACACTTCCGTTGAAATAGGGAACATGCTATAGATAACGACAATAACATATAAAAATTGCAGAGCAATCCGAGCATATTTACGGGAGTTAGAGCACGGACAGACGGCAGACGGCAGACGGCAGACGGCCAGACGGCCAGACGGCCAGACGGCAGACGGCCAGACGGCCAGACAAACCGAAGTCATAAGCACTTTTCAACTAGGTTGGAAAGTGCTAAAAAGCCGAACTGGTAATGCTGTAAAAAGTGCTAACAATTGTAGCCGATAAACGTGCAACGATGCGGTACAATAATAGAGCGATGGCAGCGTCATCCGTTTCACTGTTGACAACATGGACATAATTTATGTTAATAAAATCTTCTTGAAAGTGTACCGGGTGATTATAATTAAAGTTACGATTTCAGAAATCGATAATTTTAAAACTACTGGTCAGAATGACTTGATATTTTAGCAGAACAATTGTGAGGCAATGGAATTTTGTTTGGCGAAGGAAAAAAATAGTTCCAAAATGTGCCGATAGATGGCGTTGTCAGCGTTCACATTGACTGGAGATATGCAAATTACTAATATGTGACATGTGCACCGCAGACAAAGCTGCCAAATATATGCAGAGCGCCAGAGCTCTTTGCCTGAATGCTTCATCATGACTCTGACTATGAAGGATCGCGCTTTGCTCTTGAAGCTTTTTTATAAGAACTATGACTGTGCACTTGCTGCTATTAGGAAGATTCGGACATTAAAATCCGTTAAAAGGGGTCCAATAACCACAAATGGTCTGCGAAAAATGATTGCTAAATTGAAGAGACCGATTCATTTGACGTTAAACTGGGTATGAGGAAGGAAACCAGTTTTGGCTGCGGCAGTGGAAGATGTGGCTTCAGCATTACAAGAACAGACTAACAGTGATGCTGGAGTCAGCAGTACACGGGGAATTGGCCGAATGCTAGATAAACGAACAGCACGGTGCGTAAAGTCCTACGGAACACCTTGCGCTGTTATCCGTACAAGATAACTCATGTGCAGGAGTTGCAACCTTCTGACCTGAAAGTACGTCAATCTTTTGCACTAAAATTTCTTGCCCGGATAGAAGTGGACAACGGATGGCCACGGAACATTCTGTGGTCTGATGTAGCCCACTTTTATTTGCAAGGTTCTGTAAATAAGCAAAATTGCAGGATATGGGCGACCGAGAATCCGTCCCAGCTTAAATCTTCCCCACCCCCGACTTAAACCCGTGTGATTTCTGGCTTTGGGAGTACCTGAAGAATGTTGTTTACAGCGGGCAAGATTCAGAATCTTGCCGACTTGAAGGCAAGCGTCACACACCTCAGTCATTGCATCAGTACATATAACCTCCGATCTGTTGTGGAGCATGCCGTTTTGCGCTTCCAATTAGTAGCGGAACAAAGGAAGCACTTGCTCATTCTGACGGATAGTAATACGGCGTGCATCCATGACATTTTCACCTTTTAAATTTTGTAGAAGTTCTTCTTTTGAAGAGAATAAAATCTCTGGTTCGATTCTACACCATGGCTTGTATTTAGAGTTTGATGAGCCTGAACAGAAACAGAAAAAGAACATATTGTTGTGCAATTTGAGAGAAATATTGACTGTTTCTCTGAAGAAAACTCAACAAGTAAATCCCCAGACTATAGTTTTTTAAGTGAATATCCGTCTTCGAAAATAGACAGAAATGTTTTCGCGATAAGAAATGGTGAAGTTCTCTTAAACAAACTATCAGAAAGACTGTCAGTACGTTTAAAAACAAAAAAGCGAGTGAATGATGTCATCTGAACAGTTTGTTGCTCTCCACATGGGAGAGAAATAGAAGAAAGTGAATTACTGCCATCCATAGTAAAGAGAAAAACAATTTAGAAACCAGCCGCACCACCCACTACCGAGCCCAACAAAGGGATGCACATTCGTGCACTAGTGCTAACCAGGGCCCATACGTTCGCAAGACACACCTTTGTCAATCTTTACCCTTAACGAGATGACTAGTATGTGACCGCTCACTTTATCCCCAGCCAGTAACAAGTCAGCTGACCAGCCGATTGATGCATATGAGATCAATATGCACCTCCCGTCTACCTGAAGCAGAGGCCAAAGCAGTGTGTTGGTTTCCCTCGACTACCAGGATCCTTCTTTCCAGGGACACGGGTCGCCACGCACGGCAAACGCGTGGGTGGTTTACAATTCTCCATAAGTCGATATAAACAGGATGATATTGGCATATGCAAAATCGCCCTCACCTCAGAAGAGGAAACCACAATGCGAGTGAAACAAAGAAGAAAGATTAGACAAGAGAATGGAGAGGGGAAAAAAAGAAAGATCGCTCAGGTGCCCGGTGTTGCGAAACCCGTGAATTCCTAAAAAAGGTATCCCCCTGGAGGCGAAAACATGCAGGAACAAAAGTGTTAAAAATTGTATTATTTTTGTAAAAATTTCTGTAGGGGGACAAAATTTTAATTAGATAAAATATCAGTTTTATTTATGAGTTATCATTTAAGGGGGTGTTTTAGAATATGTTGCCTCAGCTTATGACCTTATTTCAATTTTAAATAAGAACTTTTAAATTTTACTTTATATTTTAGTATTTCGTTTAACCCTTTCGTGACGAGCGGCGCGTATACGTGACGTACAGAGTGCCTAGAATCCTTCAGTATTCCTACCATTAAATTTGAACAGAAAATTTTACCTTTTGCAATCCCAGAATTTCTGAAATTCAATTGGGCATAAAATTGTATTTTTAAATACCAGTGACAAATGATTGAAAATTACGTGTACGACGCTAGTTTCAAAAGGGTTAAATCGGTTCTAATCACTACTTTTTGATAAAAATATATTCTCACGCCCCTGTTGCGATATTTAACATTTACCTTATTTATTGACAGAAATTCTGCAGTTAAATCAGGTGAGAGCCCCAAAATAAGTACAACTTATTTAAATATAAAGCATGCAACGTTACAACGAGAACGTAATAAAATTTTCTGTGGTCAAAACATGCAAACATGTACCTTAAAAATGAGTTATTCTCAAATGTTATAATATTTTACACAACAACAAGTTTCAATAAATAATTCCTGTATGTATTAATTTAATAAAAAAGGTATTTTTTCAATCCATTTATAAGAAATGTATTGGGACTGATTTATTCCCATAAGACTATTTCGATGTAACTTCGATTCCATCTCATTTAAGTACTAAAAACCCATTTAAGTAAGATACATTCTCTAAATTATGATTGGCATTCAGAATTCAAATTTCTTATGTAGAGAAAAGGTCAGAACTCTTTCTACATAAGACATATTTATTGATGAGTTTAACAACATACCTGAATTTTTCCTTTTTACTCGAATGTCTGGTAATTTGACATAAAAACAAGCAACCGAGACGTCTGATAATTTATCGCGCTATTTGACATTTGATTCCATTTTAATAGAGACCAAATAAAAGTGAACAAATTATATTCACATTCTGTATTTAACAGTCTTATTGTTTGGAACAGAGATGGTTTGGAGAGATTAAGGTGAATATTACTATTGGAAATTACTGGTAATATTCTGAGTTACCAGTACCCTCCCAAATGGCAACACTGGTTTGGAAGATATTCAACATACAACTATTACTTTCAGATCAATAATCTTAATGGGAATACAGTAGCGATATTATACCGTTCGTTGTTACATCGCTCATTTTGAAAATATCGCATTTTCAAATTCCTTCCGAAAACAAAGAAAACAATTTCAATAAAATAATCTTTTAATACTTTTTTTACGTATCTACGCATGAGGTGTTCAGAAGCAGCTATAAATGTATAGTTATAGGCAGTCATTAATTTCATTGAGAATCCTAGTACACTATCGCAATAAATTATCCGCATTTTCAACCTAAGGGTTTGTTTTACTACAGCGCCTAGAATACATAATGTGGAAAACGGTTTTACCGTTTTTTAATTCAAAATTTTCGAATTCAAACCGGAAATACTGAAGCAAGAATTTTTACTCTCAGAAGTCACGAAATATCTGCCATTAAGTAACCAAAAGAAACTATAGGGAATTTCTGGTATGAATGAGAAATTCCGGAATTTAAAAAATGCAAAACTGGTAATGCTTTAAAAAGTGCTAAAAAATTGTAGCCGATAAACGTGAAACGATACGGTACAATAAAACGGCGATCGCAGCGACATCTGCTTTAAAAATAGATTTACCTCAAGCAAAAGTAACAGTTTCACTGTTGACAACATGAACATAATTTCTGTTAATAAATCTTCTTGCAAGTGTATATTTCAGATGTAACTGATTTTGAAGTTAGTTTTTATCATATCAGATAATTAATCTTTTCCATCTTCCAGCAGAGATTCATCCTTTGGTATGTTAAATAGGGATTGTTTCTAGTTTGTTGCCTTGTATCGAGTACTGCAACCAGGCACAAAAGAATGCGTATCACGTTTTTTGGCCATGATCAATATCATTCATATTTTCAAAGCTTATGAAAATCACTATCCAAGTCAAAGGAAATAGGGTATAATTTAATTATTTAACCTATTTACCACCAGCTGAAACGTTTTCTCAGTTCGATTCTTATACAATGTTTGCGTTGAAAAGAGCTAGCAGACAGTGGCGTAGCCAGAGAGCGGGATCCAAATGCTCTGGAAACCAGTAATATTGTTAAGTTTTCTTCGCCTTCAGCATCGCAGAAAATTCTCCGATTAGATAAGGAAAAATATTTTTATAAAATTAGTGGTATCAAAACCATCTGGACCTCCACCCTGTCTACGCCACTGCTAGAAGATGTAGCTGCGATCGACCCGTTATCTTTTCAGCATCGTTCTACATTTATCGGATTCAATTTTTTAGTACTATTTTGTAGCCGTTTTCCACACTATGTATTCTGGACGATTATGTTTTACTACGGCACTGAACACGTTATTATCTATACAGTAAGAATTTATCTCAAACTCGGTTGAGGTAAAGAATTGCAAAAGTCTTGAATCAAATCTATATTTTCGGTAATCATTATAGTTGAACTGAGAAATCGATTTCATTTAGTTTAATTCTGAAAGTACCATATAAAATATTATACGAACTCACACCATGATTGCCCATTTAGCCCGCTTTTTTACTCAGATATTCTGAATTTATACCGTAAATTCTGAAAGCAATTTTTCATGTGATGACGAAATGGCTGTTACTCACTAAAGCAAAAATACTATTTGGAATTTCTGGTGTGAGTTTGGATTTTTAACCCGGGAGCAGTCACATGGGGTATGACATACCCCAGGGTGCGTACGGTTTTTACAATTACCACCACTAATTTTCGAAAATTAATTTACAGTTTACATTATCATAGAATTTGTAACAATTGTCTTAGACTGAATATGTTGACGATTATTAATTGTATTTATTGGTGACAATGTAAAAACCATTCATTATCTGGGTATGCGCGACTTCTCCCGAGTTAATAAATATATGAGCCAAACGGACATCTTGTATAAATATATTATGAATAATAGGAAGTTTTGCCTACAGCATTGAACAGAAAACATCACGAGCAAGCTGCGAAACAACACGTAAACTATTTTATACTATTTACAGCTATTATTAAAATATATAGAATTTCTGAAAAAGAAACACACATGGCTAGTTTTATTATGGCACTGAGCAAATTATTGCATATAAAGCAAGAATTTACCTCAAACTCGGTCAGCGTTGCCAGTTTAGCTGCTTTTTCTATTTAGATTGCTTAATTTCTACCACTTTTTGAAATACTATACACTCTTTATTTAAACTGTCATTGAATAAGATGAATAATACTATTTCAAAAAGTCGTGGTAATCAAGCAATCTGAAATTTAAGAAAAGATTCCGAACTGACAAAACTGTCCGGTTGAACGATAAAATGGATTTGATTCACTTTGATTCTGAAAGCCCCATACATAAAGTTCTACGAGTACATACCAGGGTTTCCATTTGTTCTCTTTCTTTATTCAATAATTCCAAATTTATACCGAAAATTCCGAAAGAAGACTTTAATTTTGTGTAATCACGAAATGTCTGCCATTAATTAAAGCTATTTGAAATTTCTGGATAAAACAGAAAGCGATACAGGCAATCTTATACGTTTCAAAACTTTTATCTCATACAATAGCAAACATGTCGAGCAAGCAGTGTGAGCACTCGTAAACTTTTTACTAACAGAATCCTATATTAAAATAGACCTAATTTCTTGTACAAAGCATTTATGCAGAAACACGACAGAAGTATTAGTCACAACTTTAAAGTCAATTTCTTTCTACTCATATTTTCTGGTACACATAAAATATTTTGTATGTATTATACGTAGATAACAATAACAAAATATAAGCCTTCAAAACAATGTTACATTAACCCCTTCAGGGGCAAATCACTCTTGTAGCTAAAATAATGAAATGATTGGTTGACACTAGGATTCACGTACGATTTTATTTCAAAATATGTAAAAGCTTTTCCTCGTGTACCTCCATAAATTCAAAAGAGTATAGCCAGGTTTCCTATTAAAGTATGCCCTGGAGTCCACCAGATCGAGTCCTACATGAATCGATAGTCCTTCAATAGACATGTGTTTTTGCCAAGTTTGAAGCATATATCTCAAACCCATGGGCAGTTATGACTCTTTATGTGCGTTTTGGAAAAAGGTGCATTGTGAAGAAAGTAGTGATCGAATTTCCCCGAAAAAAATCAAGGATGTGTAATAATAAAATACAAATAGTGGATATCATTCTCAGATTATTTTCTGCAAAATAGCCAGTTTTATAAAAATTTTCTTGTTTTTAATTTAACTTTTTAATTAACAATATATTGAAATTTTTCAGTGACCACCTTCATGTTTTTACCAAAAATACTACGAGGTATGATGTATATTTGGTGTGAGTTTCAACTCTCTACGATGGGTGCATCCAGTGGCGTAGCTACATGTTCAGCGCCTTGGAGCAAGCAAAATTAGTGCGCCCCTTATCACTCGAAATGTCAAACTCTGCCAAACTTTGAATTTAAAAACCATATATTAATTCTTATTTCGATTTAAAAGCTTATTTTTATTTGGAAGTCAAACCATTTTAACACGATATCAAACGTAATAAGTACAAATGAAACAATAAAATGAACTAGAATTCTTTAAGTATGAAGTACCTATTAATATTTATTACGAACTGGCCGGAAGTTTTGTTTTAAAAGCGCCTATGCGCCCAGTACAATTTGCCGCCTTCAGCAACTGATTTTCATTTCAAGGCTTTCGAAGTTTTATATAGAATAGAGGTCTGCACGGGCCGAAATTTCCAGGACCGACAAGTAAAAAAAAAATTATTGGACCAGCCCGGTATAAAACCAAAAAATTAGGCCCAAGCCCGTCCCGTACAATTTTTTTGGCGCAGTATAAAAGCTAAACTCTCGGCCCAAGCCGAAACAGGTTAAGAACTAAAAGTTCGGTCCGACTGAATTTCTACAAAACGTGCCGAAATTTCTGAAAAAAACATTATCCTACAATTAAAATTATTCAAAAAGCCCACTTTACTTATGCCTAGATTTTATTATCAGATTATGCTCGAAATGTATGGAATACGAAATACCAACAATATTAATCACCACTTAGACAATTGCATACATAAACACTGATTAAAAAAATGACTTAGACAATTACATTCAATTGAAGATTCAGTAAATAGAAGAAAATGAAGAAAAGAAAAATTAGGAGAGAAGGAAGATCAGTCATAGACAGGTTTTATTTCACAGGTTTTACTGTACATTTTTTTCTCCTAGAATGTATGTACTATTCTTTAAAAATAATTTTATTTGTAGAATAATGACCATTTAAAAATCCATACATTTTTGGCAAAAATTATTGTGTCGGGTTTCATTTTACGGATTCTTGCATGGGCTAGGCCTGGCCAATGATTTTCATACGGGCTGAGTCAGGACTGTCTGAAAATTTCAGCCCGTTCAACCCTCTAAGAAGAATAAAGTCCAGGTCCAGTCCCGCCCGAGTCTGCAGAAAAAGTTTAGACCCAGCCCCAGTCCGGAGACTGATGACTAGGCACGGCCGGAGCCTGCAGATAAAAGTAAAGCGCAGATTGAAAATTGGACCTAGCCCGTCCCGCCGGCCCGTGAAAGCCTCTAATATAAAATTATAATAAAAAAAACACTATTGTTAATAATTTTTTTTTTTGAATTGTCGCAATTGGATTAAACACGTTTTTCCGTTTCTTAGTGCCAGAAAAAGCTGACACTTCCAAAATTCAAAATATATTCGATATAAATTTAAAATTCAAAATATATTCGTTAAGTTTTGGTCGTACAAAAAGGTCGTACGCCTATTAAGCAAATAAAATTTGAATATTATGAAGTTTTATTGTTTTACTGTTAGAGTACGTAGAAAGTTTGTCTAAATATAACTTTTAGGACCCAGGAGCCGTATCAAAATTTAAAGTTTGTAACTTTAAAAAAAAAAAAAAACTAATTTGACCTAAATATCTTTTTAACTGTATGAAGAACAAATTTGAAACTTTTTGATATTGCAACTATATTTGCAAAGCCAATCGTCTAAAAAATTAGGTAATGGACAAAGATAAGAGTTCACAATCTTATATGCTATTCAAGACTGCAGTGTTTCTTCCATCTTATAATTCGAAAGTTCATTGATAAATGATGTGTGACATCGGACAGAAGGTAGTAGAGATAAGTTCGGACTCTTTTTTTCTGAGCCTGAATCCGACGATTTTAAATCCAAGCCGCCGGAGACCGAAACATTTTGTGTCATCAGAGCCCGAGCCCAAAAGTGTACAATAGAGATAAAAATTGCATAATACTGTTTCAAATTTAATATCTCATTTTTAAAGTTTAAACAACATCTTACATAGAAATAATTGTTAATCTTTAGCGCACAATTTTAAGGAATTTTTCATTTAATCTTATCAAAAGGAAATTTGGTATCAAATAAAAAAATATACTTCAAACAAAAGGATTCTCATTTTTTTTTCTCCATCAACAAGCAAATCTGATGGACATATTAACGAATTGCGTTTTATGAATAAATGCATTAAATTTGCAGAAGTTACTATTTATATGCCGAAGAATCAAACAACGTTTTCCAATTTCCCATAAAATGTATACAACTTAAATTATAATCGATTCCTTCCTCACACCAATCTTTTGTGATTATCGTGTCCCTGAAAATCATGTTAAATTAAAAATTTGGCACCGTTATCTGAAAGGTCCAATGTTTTTATAAGAAAAGGGGAAACACGGCTTGATTGCTTACTATCCAAAAAACAATACATGCCAATTATATCTATTTACGAATGAAAGTGACTTCGGGAATGTTCAGAGCAGAGCCGCAGCATGAGCAGAGTTTACAACGAAAAATAGATATAAGAATCACTAACGTTATTTTCATATGAAGAACGATTATGACTCATACATAATAGAAAACAAAAAATTTTGCAAATTTTGCAAACCTTGTTGATTGGTAACAAACGAAAATATTCCTTTCGCGTTATATCTTAAAAAAAAAGAAATCATTCCAATTAAAAGATATCTTACAGTCAAAAAGGAAAATTAAACAACAAATTATTCTGTCTCTTCCAATTGGCGCCATATCAACAGGTCGCCGACGTTTATTCCAGAGTTACAAATGTCACAAATTCTCTTTTAAAATAGCATTATTATATTATAATACTAGAAATGAAAGACACTATTTCTATTAGACCTTTCATTCTGATAAAAATAACACTAAAACGATTTGAAATGAAATAAGTAATTTTTAAGAAAAAAAAGTTTTATTTATTTTTTTCTACTAGCTGACCCGCCCGGCTTTGCCCGGTCCCATAAAAAATAGCACAAAACACAAAAAAAAAAAACTCCGAATATCACAATAAAAATTCGAGAAAAATATAAAAATCGCTGCAACAATTCCGATTAAACTTTATTGAAAAGCGTAGAAAATGTATTTTATTGGGCTAGAAGATCTAAACCGGATTCCTTTTACTATTGTGTAAAAATCAGTCAATCGCGGAAGAAAGCTAAAATATCAAAAATCCCACATGACAAAATTTACTACATATTGGGCTTAGATTAAAACAGAATTTCTTATACGAATGTCGAAAAATCTCTGCGGAGCGCGAAGAAACTCTAAAAATTGCATAAAAAAATTCGCGAAAAATCTGAAATTTGCTGTACGAATTCCAAATAAACTTTATTGAAAAGAGGACAAAATGTACTATATTTGGGCTATAAGATTAAACCGGATTCTTTTCATTAACGTAGAAAAACCGCCTCAAAACGTGAAAAAACACTAAAAATTGCATAAAAAAAATATATATTCAAAAATTCCAATATCGGGATATGAGGTGAACATTACTACACAGAAATCCAAAGAAAGTTATTTTTCGCTCTAAAATGTTTTATTTTATTTGAGACTGATCGATTTCTGAATAAGTTTTCATCTTTGAACGGTTATTACTCTTTTTGATTTTTCATTTACTTCAAGTTTTTAAATGTTGGTCCACATGAAACTTCTTTTCACAAGGTACATTTTTTTTCGCATATGATACACTGTATAACTTCTCCACCAGATACAAGTTCTTTAATGTGAACTTTTATACACGTCTGGATTAAATAACTTATCTGATTTTACTTTAGGCTTTTTCTACATGACAGTTTTATATTTGAGAAAATATGTGCATTAGATAAAATTTTACACTATTAAATGGCAAAGTGATACAATGAATGAACATCTTTCATACATAAAATAGATTCATTCACCCCCGCCTCCCCATGTGTTTTCAAAATCAAAAGCATTTAAACATACGAGAGGATGGCACCCTATAACAATTATTTCTTGACCGCCAGTTTCACAATCACACATTAAACGACTTCCTGTCTAGGAATTCATGAGGATTTGGGAAAGTGTAAATATTGGGAAAGTGTAACTCATTTTTTTTCTTTTTACCGAATGAATAATATAAAATATGCAATTTGGATGAAATTTAGAAATGTTATGCACTATACATTATAGAAAGTATAACCAAAATATGCAAATACATTTGCTCATATGCAATTGTATGTAATCCGGATTCTTCGTTATTAATAATAAAAAAAAGAGGAACTATTTTTTCAAATCTTTATTTTATCTTTTCTAATTTTGCGCCCTTCGGATTCGTGCGCCTGGAGCAGTTTGCTCCAACTGCTCCTCGGTAGCTACGCCTCTGGGTGCATCATAGAAAAAGAATTTAAAATGTTTTCCAGTGATGGGGGAGTTGCAAATTGCATGTGTAATTACAAGTTCATACACAGTTCTATGTACAGTTTACGTATGTAGTAATGTTGTTGGTGGCACTCATTTGAAGGATACAATTCTGTTTTGTTAGTTGACAGTTGACGTTTTTTTAAATACCGTAATTTCCGGCGTATAATCCGCAGCTCAAAGAGTCGTTTTTCGACCCAGAAATATTATTTTATAAAATGTAACTTAAAAGATCGCTGTAAATATTTAACTACAATTATTGAATAAAATTTCTGGGTCGAAAAACGACTCTTTGAGCTGCGGATTATACGCCGGAAATTACGCTAGTTTTTGGCTCAGTTTTCGATTGATCAACAACAGTGTTAACACACTGAGGAAAACACAATCGGGAAAAACTTCCACCAGTAAATTTTAGTAGAAATTTTTGCCTTTTTTAAACGCTCTTGTCACAAAAAAGTACTGTCTTGAATAAGAACGAAATTTCTCTTCATTTTTACTGGTGGAAGATTATTCCGTTGGTAATCGGGATCTGAACGGGAAACATGAATTCACGTCTTTTAGAGATCTGTAACTCAGCCCATGGGCGGTGTACTGAAGAGTTCGTTAGACTAGGATGACATCAGCGATTCTTGCGTATCCAAAGTGTCTGTAAAGGAATAAATCACTCACAAAAAGTTCAAGAGATGAAGACGTCAGGTTCCGACAAGAATATTATTTATTTTGTAGAGCAGTTGACCAGGGTAATTACACGCAGATCGCCGTCCTGCAAGCAGGAAATATGAGGAGGAGGCTTAAGTATTAGACATCAAGTTAAGTCAAGGGCTGGCGGCGAGAGAAATGACTGCTGTTACATAATTTTCTTTCATCGTTGCAGTGAAGTCATGGCGATAATTAGATACGCCAATTAGCCAGATAACGTGCTGTTTTGGCGAGAACAATGTGATGAGAAACGGGTGGTAAGTGTCCGTTAATGATAAGCCTATGGGGGAGAGATGAATGTAAAATATAAATTTTAAGCGCCAGAATGGGTATATGGAATTTTGGTAAACCGGTGAAACCGCATGGAGCACTTCTCATGGGGGTTAGCTTAAAGTATTGAGAACTGGTGATAAAAATAGAATTGGTACGTTAGAGATATTACATATTAAAGGCATCTGGACAGTTGGGAAAATAATGAAAGACGTTAAAAGGAATGAAACCTAGACGAACAAAAGTGTAGGCGTAAAAATGTAAGTAAAGTTTCGACGCCGAAAGAAAAGAGCGGAATGTAATGGGAATAAATTCTTTTTTTATAACGACATGATTTACGCGGTGAGAAAAGAGATCCGAATGAATTAAAGAACGCTTAATAAAAGAGAAATACAGGGAGTAGCTAGATTTTATAACACGAAAAATGAAGTAATTTCAAAGAAAGAGAAATTTAGAAAAAGTAAGGGGATGGGGGAATTAATTTTAAGAAAGTGGAATATGTGAAGTTAAATCCACTTCACATATATCAGTTTATATGACGTGGAATGTTGGCGTATAATTTTACGTCGGTTAAGCTGCAAAAAGTAATTTGTTAATATCCAGGGAAACAGGTCACACAGAGTGAATAGATGCGAACTCAGGTGTTTCTTGATAAACAAATATTTCTATTCCAGATTGCAGTTGACCATGGGTTGGTTACACACGGGTACAAACATCAATAGGCATGAAAATGCACGAGAGCGCTGGAGAGGAGGCACGAATAATTACAAATCTTTAATCACAGACCAGCAGCGAGAGAGAAAAAGTGTCGTTACATAATTTCTCTTCGTGGTTACAGTGCAGTCATGGCGATAATTAGATACGTCAATTAGCCAGATAACATGCTGTTTTGGCGAGAACAATGTGATGAGAAACAGGTGGTAAATATCCGTTAATAATAAGCCTATGGGGGAGAGATGAATATAAAATATGAATTTTAAGCGCCAGAATGGAGATATGGAATTTTGGTAAACCAGACAAAACCGCATGGAGTCCTTTCTCATGGGGTTAGCTTAAAGATTTGAGAACTGGCGATAAAAATAGAATTGGTACGTTAGAGATATTATTTATTAAAGGCATCTGGGCAATTGGGAAAATAATGAAATACGTTAAAAAGAATGAAACCTAAACGAACAAAAGTGTAGGCGTAAAAATGTAAGTAAAGTTTAGACGCTGATAGAAAAGAGCGGATTATAATGGGAATAAATTCTTTTTCTTTTTTTTTATAACGACATGATTTATGTGGTGAGGAAAGAAATCCGAATGAATTAAAGAACGCTTAATAAAAGATAAATACAGGGAGTAGCTAGATTTTATAACACGAAAAATAAAGTAATTTCAAAGAAAGAGAAATTTAGAAAAAGTAAGGCGATGGGGGAATTAATTTTAAGAAAGTGGAATATGTGAAGTTAAATCCACTTCACAGGCGGTGCTTTTGTGTTTCGTATGTTACGTTATTTCTAAAAAAAAATACACAAAATTCGCTTTTTTACAATTAGAGTACTATGCATATTAATAGTTCGTTTAGAAACAATACCACTATTACATACATCTTTTTATAATAGAAACACATAGTGATAAAATTTTTTGTTAAATAATGGAAAAAGCAAATGTAACGCCCATAGGCGGAGCTTCATGTTTAAAAGAAGAAAAGCAATGTGTTAAGTAAAACTGCGCAGAAAACGAAAAACAAAATCAGTCAACTGTCAACTAACAAAACACAATGCTTTCCTTCAGATGATTACCACCAACAGCATAGCTACATGCGTAAACTGTACATAGAACTGCGCATGAACTTGTAATAACACAGGCAACTTGCAACTCCCCCCACCCCTGGTAAACATTTTAAATTTTTTTTCTATGATACACCCAGCGTAGAGAGTTGAAACTCACACCAAATATACATATAGCTCAGAACGGCAAATAATGCGCATGATTGATTGATTGATTGATCTGCAGCGAAGCGATTCTGAATGCTGATTGGTTTATCTTCCGACGACAGCCGAAGCCAGATCGGGGATAAGGAAAACCGAAGCTTGTTTAGGAAGACCAGTCTGAATAGCGTTTTAAGGATTTTTAATTAGTGATCACTAAATTTAAGTTAAGAATCGCTATTTAGTAATCCTTAACGGGCGGACACCTGAATCCCTGCCAAATATATTCGATTAATACCTCTTAAGAAATTTGAATTGTGCGTAGATGAACAGACTGGTACACAGATTAATTGCGTATAGCTTGCGTTCGTATTTTTTTTATGTAACAACGTATGTGATAGTTTAGTATCAGTAATGAATAGCTATTTTCTATTAATCAATCCCTCGTAGTATTTTAGGTAAAAACATGAAGGTGGTCAATGAAAAATTTCAATATATTCTTAATTAAAAAGTTAAATTAAAAACAAGAAAATATTTATAAAACTGGTTATTTTGCAGAAAATAATCTGAAAATAATATCCACTATTTATATTTTAATATTACACATCTCTGATTTTTTTTCGGGGAAATTCAATCACTACTTTCTTCACAATGCAGTTTTTTCCAAAACGCTCATAAAGAGTCATAACTGCCCATGGGTTTGAGATATATGCTTCAAACTTGGCAAAAACGCATCTCTATTAAAGGGCTATCGATTCATGTAGTACTCGATCTGGTTGACTCAATGGCATATTTTAATAGGAAACCTGGTTTATACCCTTTGATTATAAAATTCTGGTGGCATTGTGGCATTAAAATTAAGTGGTATATATAATATACCAGTGCCCTTCAAGGGGTTAATACCTTCATACCAACATACCTTCTGCAGCCTGTATAAAATTGGACGGAATTTCTCGAACACGATTTACCCTCTTAGTACGGGTAGATATTAGTTGCAACTTTAAAATCAATTTCCTTTTCTACTCATATTTTCTGGTATAAATCTATTATTTTGCATGTATTATATGTAGATAAAAATAAATAAGTGTAAGTGTACAGGGTATCTCTAAAATTTTGGAACGCGCTTTACTTTTTTACTATTTAGAGATAAGCAAATAATGAAAATTGCAAAAGTATTCAAAATAAGTTAGTATACAATATTATCTTATTGAAATAGTTCTTCCATTATATTTCAAAAAGTTACACTTTTGACATTTTTATATGATCGCCGACGACAAAGTTGGTCTTTTTTTTACTTTTTGTACTACAAGTTCATTGCAAAAACCCGCTGTATGATTGATTTATGCTTAAAGCCAGTGGCGCCTCGTAACTGACTTTTTAGAGCGCTACATGCGTGGCTACAGATTTTACTTTATCGGTTATCACTCGGTAGCGGCTCCTCAGGGGTTCACAATAACTTTACAACCCGAATTTTAGTACTTAAATATTGACCTTATTTAATTGTGGGATCTTGCACAATTCAACAAGGAGAAATTTAGTTTACAAAAATACCAGTAGTAAAGTGATTGTCCTCTTGGCGATCCGCTACTCTTACCGCTACATTTTATGCCTTTGATTACGAGATCAGCACATATACAACCCAATGCCTTTTTAGCTCACAGGCTATCAAAGCCTGAGAGCTAATGTGCCCGCCCGTTCTGTATGTATGTATGTATGTACGTAACGCAATAACTCGTGATAGAAATATCCGTTTTACTTCAAATTTTGTTTATAGGTTCATTCTAATAAGGCGCTTCCCTGATTAGTTTTGGGAGTTCAATAGTTAAGTATAAAGGGGGGAAACAGGGGGGTCACCCCCCCCCTTAATTTAGATAAATGGGTTTTTCATGCAGAACTATCCGATTTACTTCAACTTTTGTGTATAGGCTCATTGTTATAAGGCACTTCCCTGGTTAGTTTTGGGGGTTCATTGGATAAGTATAAAGGGGGGGAAACGGGGGACTAACCCCCCTTAATTTAAATGAATTGGTTTTTCATGCAGAATTATCCAATTTTCTTCAAATTTTGTATATAGGTTCATTGTGATAAGGTGCTTCTCTGATTAGTTTTGGAGGTTCATTGTGTGTGGTTAAGTATAAAGGGGAAAAGGGGGGAAGCTAATCCCCCCCCTTAATTTACATAAATGGGTTTTCCTTGCAGACTTATCCGATTTTCTTCAAATTTTGTATGTAGGTTCATTGTGGTAAGGCGCTTACCTGATTAGTTTTGGGGGTTCATTGGTTAAGTATAAAGGGGGTAATGGGGGTATAATCCCCCCTTAATTTAGATAAATGGGTTTTTCATGCAGAGTTATCTGATTTGCTGCAAATTTTGTATATGAGTTCATTGTGATAAGACGCTTCACTGATTAGTTTTGGGTGTTCATTGGTTAATTATAAGGGGGGCGGGTGGACGATCCCCCTTAATTTATTGTTGATTTCTTTACTTTTCGAGAGAAATTATTCTTTGAAATAAGAGTATAATATACAATTAGTGTGAATAGCCTGTGAGCTCAATGTCCTCAGTTTAACTGGGCAGTTTTCTTTTTTATTATTTATTCTATTCACACCCCTTTTGTAAGATAATCTATGTTATACCGTTGCACTAAAATATTTTCAAGAGTTATCTCCCATGGAGAATTATTTTAATTGTGATATTATTGATTACAAAAATAGACGGCAATCCTGGACCGTAATCAAAAGGTTAATAGAAAATTTTCCCTTATTTAAACGTAGAATGTCTGTAATTAAATAAGGCAAATATTTCTCTTACGAAATACTCGTAAAAAAGCGTAAAAGTTGGAGCCATGCATGCAACGTCCTAAAAAGTCTGTCACTGCTAAAACACTTTCAAGTGGCGACCACTTATTTTTAACTCGGGAGAAGTCGCGCATACCCAGATAATGAATGGTTTTTACATTGCCACCAATAAATACAATTAATAATAGTCAACATATTCAGTCTAAGACAATTGTTACAAATTCTATGATAATGCAAATTGTAGATTACTTTTCGAAAATTAGTGGTGGTAATTGTAAAAACCGTACGCACCCTGGGGTATATCATACCCCATGCGACTGCTCTCGGGGTTAATCATTAGCTGCTATCATAACGCCCGTTTTTTTTTTTAAATTGATTTTATAGTTTGTTGGAAAGAATTATCTCAAGGGAAATGAAGGTTACGTTTTTTCTAAAATCACCCAATCTGAAAAATGCCAGGAGTATCTATAGTCAATTAGCATATATAATTAAAAAATAATGTTCATAAAGTTTTAAGCCTCTCTGGGCAAAGCTAGTTAGAATTAGATGGCATAAATATAAATAATTATTTATTAATCCCAATTCCCTATAATTAAAATTGCTTAAAAGAAATGGTAAGTACCGCGATGTGTGAATTTAAAAATTAGTTCGCTTTAAAAGAGAAATAAATGATAATTCGCTTTAAGAAGCCTCTTTAAAATTATCGCCGCTGATATACTAACTGAACTGTAATTTAAGAAAATTCTCACATTAATTCTAAAGAATAAGTTATTAAAATATACAACATAAATAATTTATTTCCAATAAAACATATTTTTACAAATTCACAGAAAAGAAGTTAAAAGAACATTAACCCATTACTAAAATCTGCTACCATTTATAGCGTAAGTAAATTCTAAGAGAAATTTGCAAATATCAAAATTTATTCTTTCAAGTAAGTTATTCATTATGCTAACATATTACTACACTTTACTGTTAATTATTGAAATTAATTTCTTAAAAATATTATTAATAAAATAAATACACGAAGTCCCCAAGAATAATTCCCAGTTCTGTATAATATATTCGTAACAATGCAAATAATAAACACCGTTTATTCTATTGAAGAGCATACCTTGAATACAATACTAGCTGGCCACTTTCTTGTGTCTTGGTTCCTTGTAACGTCTAAGTAGGTAATATTCATCCCAAGTTCTACCAAAAACTTTAAGAACAATAATTAAAAATGAATTTATTAACACGTTGACGGACAGTAGGAAATAATGAAGTTAAAAAATTGACACCATATGTTTTTGTAATTTTTAGAATATTAGAAGTATAGTTTTACTCTTTCTGCTTAAATAAACTTAATTGTCATTAATTCAGCGTCTTTAATTAGGTTGAACTACTCCCTTCACAACCACGTCAGGGTGGCTAGTGGTCAGGAAAAAATACAGTAAAAAAAAGTGATAAACACCAGTATATTCTTATAGAAAAATTTATGTTGATTATTCGATCAAATAATCAATTTCAATTTTTCTATAAGAATATACTGGTAATTATAATTTTTTACTGTATTTTTCCCTGACCACTAGCCACCCTGCACGCCCATACTGAAGCTGCAACTCGTATAACAGGTGGAAAACGAACTTCAACCTAAAAAATTGTCTCCAAAACATGACACTGGGCTTCTACTTGTACGCCGGTAAATGCACATTTGTGCTGCTATAGCCGTAGTGTCTAAAAACGACCGTTTCGTTTTTGGCGGCTATAGCCGTCATGCCACATTGTGAACTTCGCTTTGACGGCTATAGCCGCAAGTGTCCGTCAACATGTTAAAAAATATGAGGTAAATACATCTTGAAACGGAAGCAACAAAAATGTCTGCTTTGATAAAATGATGCTGAGCATTTTGATCAAATATCGTTTTGAAATTTTATGTTTAAAACAGGGATGAGAGAGAGAGAGATCCGACCTGAATATCCCATTTGTACCACTAAATTTTAATCGTATTCTCCACCGTATTGAATTTCAGAAATTCTGTCATTAAATAAGGTGACAAATACTATTAAAATTTAGTGGTACAAATTGGACATTTGGGTCGGAGCGCTCTCATCCGTGTTAAAACAAATTGATGACTTTTAAAAGTGAAATCAATTTCAAGACCTTTTAGTCAAAGCCTTATCAGGAGACTTACATGATGTCCAACTTCTATTAGACTTTTTTACATAAGAGATTTTTCTTCTGCTCGAGCATTTGGGCTACGCTCCGAATATTTTATTACTTTGACAAATCTTTTAAATGGTCAGATTAGTCTGAATGGGCCCGCAGGTTATTCGCTTCAGCGACCCGCAGACTCCATCATCTGACTGCCTGGCGTAATACTGATTTAAATATCGGGACCCAACAAACGGTTTCCTATGGTGGTCCGTCATAAATAAGCCTTATTGTCCTTGTAAATAAACTGCTGACGTATCTGTAAAGTTTGTACTTCAGCTATTGTTCATTTCCAGATTTGCTGGATACAGAAGAGCAATAAGTTTTATTGCTATAATTGGATATATATTTACGAAATAAAATAGACATAAAAAATACACTTATTATAATACCAATAACAATTAAAAAAGTATAATCAATTCATATTTGTCTTTTTATTATATTCATTTTGATAATATCATTTTCAATTGTCCGATGAGTCTGAGTGAAACTGCATACTTAATAAAATCTTTCATGAATGAGTTCTATCCTTTATGAAAATAGAATGATGAAGCTCAAAGCTTCCAACATCTTCCCTGTATAAAAAAAGGTATCGCAGTCTCCTTCTTTTCAATAGAGGGAAACCGAAACTGGTATAGATTTGGAGAAATATCGGCAGTGTGAGGCTGGAAAAACTCAGACGAGAAAGTTATCTCGATGAAAAAATTGGGACAATTGTTGCACATGGATCGGTCACTGCTGAATCACATAATGTCAAAGTTCTTGACTGATTAGACTATAAGATAGTCCCTGACTGTCGCTGCATTCAAGGAAAATTCAATGAAAAAGCAATGAAATTCAATGAAATCACAGTCTTTGAGAACAGGGAATCTTGGAAAAACGAAGATCACTGACTGTGATGACATCGTTGCAGAGTTAGACATCCATTATATGTGAATATTCCCAAATTTTTAATAGTTAACTTAAATTAATTTAAAGTGCCAAATTAAAAGTTCAATGCAAACGAATTTTAATAAAGTTTAATTAAGCCGAAAATCCACACCTATAAATTAGGAAATCTGGCAAGTCAAAATTCTACATAAAAATAGGCACTGAGCAATACATATACCCATAAATTATTAAATCGAAGTACAAATATAAATACTCCTAAGTTGCACATAAATTTCATTTTTCAATAATAAAATGCCTTTCAATCCAATTCACTTAAAAAATATTTTGTTGCACTCAGCAACTCAGAATAAAAAACATATATTAATTGTTCACACACATTATGAACACTTAGATTTATTATACTTTACAATAAATATAAATCACTTTTTATTGACATTTCTATTTCTTTATATTTTTAAAAACAAGTTTGATTTTTCATTTAAAACCATTTAACAAAATTGTATTTTCTTTTACTTTATTGTTCTATCAAGCAATGTGTTGCCTTTACCACACCTGAAATGTTTAACTACTACAAGCAATCTGTGTATATTGTACGTAGCACAGAAATCGCGGTTATTTATTACTTGTTTAATGGCAACGCATATCATTGGTTATTGTGTAAAAGTCCTTTGGCAGAATTCTTTACATTTAACTGTTTGGTGCTGCCATCTACAGGAATAAAAGCGAAAGAAACAATGATTTCTTGATTATAGTACAAATAAATTGTAATTATAATTTGTCAACATTAACAATTAAATAGATATATTTTTATACATTTTCATTTGAAATATTGATTTTTGTAAGCATTTAATATTTATAATTTAAAAAATACAATTAGCAATATAAAATTTAAAATGTAAACAAAGCAATGATTTTTAAAAAGGGATTTTTAGTAAAAAGGGAAAAGTAAGTGTAATAATTTTCCCTTTCCCTGACAGTTTAATTTTTTAAACGTAAGTGCTGTACTTTTGAAATTTGAGCTCTTATTTATTTTTTTTTACACGTTTTTAGTATAAATAAATATTATTAAGTCTTTTTTTTATGAAGTTCACTCCACTGTTATATTTTTCAATGACAGACTGCCCGGGCAACGCCAGGCGGGTCAGCTAGAAAATAGAAAATTGCATTTATTACTTGTTTTTTTCTCGTTACTTTTTTTCACTGACAAAAAAAAAAACGAAATCTAGAAACGACGTGTGTTTTTCAGCGCATTCTCCCCCTACTGGTTGAAAACTTGATCCTTTATCTGATATTAATCTTGGAGAAATTCGTTAAGGGTAATCATGACTTCATCCCTATTCTAATAGACTAATATTGCCTTTTCCAGGAAATAACTGACCAACGGACAGATAAGGACTAGCCATTAGCGTGTATTCCCGATGGAATCGTCGTATTTAAAATTTACTAACCTTTTATGGCCAAACAGGGTTCGTAAGCTCTTTCCACAATTTTTTAATAAAATATTTCGCTTTAAATGCAGAAAAGTATTGCAAATCCTGCAATTAAACAAGGCGTCTGCAATTTCCGCTATTTAAAAAAAAAATAAATAAATAAAATTAAAAAAAATGGTGGTAAAAGCGAACGAACCCTGTTAAAAGAGTTTTTAATTTTAACTTTTATAATATAATTTTATATATCAAGATGAAGAAAAGGAAACGTCGGCTGATGATGGAAGATAAAGATCAACCGAGCATCCTAACATAAAATATTTCGCCAAAATTAGATGAGATAAGCAATAACCATTTATTTTTTCTTTTGTTATTTTTAGATAAACGCAAATACCTGACAGAATGCTGGCTGCTTGATTGTTTTGGAGTACTGAACAGCTTACAGTAGAATATATGTATGCACTAACACATTTTTGCCTTTCAGATAACAAGAGAGAAAAAAATTACGGTATTAATTTTGACCAAAAGGTAAAATTAAGGAGGAGAGAGGAGGTTATACATAAGAATATAGATCAAAACACTCAATTATAACATATTATTTTCAAATATACTGACGTAACATAAAATGCCTGCAAAAATACCAAAAAAATAATTTTCTGATAAAATTTGAAAATGAAATTTTCCGAAAAGCTTAGATATCCAGTATTAAATTTTCACCTTGCTCAAAGCCTGTAACGTTGTCAAAATTACCACAGGATCAAAAGCAATTACCGTAATTTCCGGCGTATAAGCCGCAGCTCAAAGAGTCGTTTTTCGACCCAGAAATATTATTTTATAAAATGTAACTTAAAAGATCGCTGTAAATATTTAACTACAATTATTGAATAAAATTTCTGGGTTGAAAAACGACTCTTTGAGCTGCGGCTTATACGCCGGAAATTACGGTAACAAAAGCTTTTAATTTGTGTTATTAAGTACGCTCGAAATAATGCGCAAACCAAATGCAGATCCCAGAGATACACTATTTCTCGTACATCGAAATATACACTAACCGAAGTAGAAAAATTTTTAGACTACAAAAACAAAATTCTACACATCCCCACATCGCACTACTAAGAATAAAAATGGACCTTCAATTATAACCCTGTGAAAAAGGAAGAATAAGAAAAAGGTTGAAAATTTGTCATTATTATGGGGGGGGGGGATTATATTTTTTAATTATTTACTTGTGATAAAATTTTGATGTGGGATTACTTTTTATTTTAATGTAATCAAAATAAATGTATTGTATCTATAGTAAACTATATTTTATGTTTATTTATTTATTTATTTATTTATTTTTATTTTTATTTTATTTTTATTTATTTATTTTTTTCTAATTTAAGTCAAATTGCAGGAAACTAACAAGCAAAAGTGGCAACCAGATGCACCCGACTCTCATAGTTTGCACAAATTATAAAAAATTGACCCACAATCTTCATTCTACCCGAGTGTGGAGGATATGAAATTGCACCAGAACTTAAAAGCAAGTTCAAATTCTAAATTTTCTTAAAAAATTGAAATTAAAAATTTCTTAAATTTATTATCACATGTCCTTTAAATTTTAATGTTACCTTCTAGTTACAGCTAGAGTTAAAATCTATGAACAATTGGTAAACAAAAGGATTTATTTTACTATTTATGAAAATCAAATATTTTATGCAGAGAATTTTCTATCTAAATAATGATACAAAATTTGTATTATGATGATTCTTAAATATCACTGTTTATTTAACTAAAATTTATTAAATGTAAACAATAAATTTTGACTCTTATTACAATAATATTTATTCATTTAAATAATGAATTGATGATTAAAACAAGATCTTTATAAAGATTGAATATTTGTTTTAAAATTATTTAAAATAGTCTAATAATAGCTATAAAATTTTAAATGAAAATTTGTGTTAATTTCCGAAAGAGGAGGAATAAGTCTAGGAACTTATTTCAAAATTATCAAAAATAATTCAAATTATCGTTTAAACACAAGTACATTTTTATAATTTAATAATTTGCTATTTATATATTTATTTGACGGGTAAATGATAAATCAAAGGTATTTGTCAATTTTATCTAAGAACTTATAAATTGTATTTTATTGTGAAATTAAAATGAATAATGTATTTTTTTAAATATAAAGTGATATTAAATTGCTAAATGAATAAATTGAATTAAAGTAATTTTAATCTATGATAGCTGAATAACAAGAGTCAAATAACTTACAAATTATTTTCTATCAATGACATTTATCAAAGTAAACTTAACAAATTAATATTCAATAATATTAACTGTACTTCAAAATAAAATAAAATCAAAATCAATAGCTAAAAGATGCTAAATATATCGTAAAGTAAAGCACTTTTTAATTTTTAATTTAATTTAATATTATAAATTTTTTATTTTATTTATTTATATACTTATTTATTTACTTGTATATTCTTTTGACAGTCAAACATTTCAAAATTTTACCAACAGGATTAAATTGCCCTGAAACGGTTAAATGACAATTGGATATTTTAAATGCTTACTTTGTACCAAATTAAAAACGTAACTGGTGTGCAAAACTTAAGCAACAAACACAAAATGCTAATTTCAGAACACGTGAGTACTCAAAATAAAATTCTATAAAGAGCGAGTGTAGAAAAGAGGTACTACCCTAACAGCACGGCTAGTCGATGTGAAGTTCCCTTGATGTCACACATGGTTAGAAGTGTCACAATCGCTACGGTGAATCAAAATATGGGATATTTCACTGTCTCATTATTACTCTCAAATGATTGTTAACACTCAAAAGTCACTGTGACTGTCGCTTTGTGATGGGTCACCAGGTGACATTAGAATAAAGTCACCTTGTGATTCTCAAGTCACTGTCAGTTGAAGACTGAACTTTGAAGTCATTGTGAGCATTGCATTGTGATGATTCGCCAAATAATGTCAATATGAAGTCTCATGGTGACTTTCCGGTGATCGACACTCTATTGTGAAATCATCATTGCACTCCTTTGTGAAAAGTCACCAGATGATTTCATTTTCTGTCACTTGGGAACTCGTCACAGAACAGCTATCATGATGACTTTACAATGGAGTGTCAAAATGACAGTCACATGAGAGTCACAAGATGACTTCATTGTAAAGTCATCTGGTGACTCGTCAAAAAGAAGCGGTCATGGTGACTGTTTAGTGGAGTGACCAAATGAGAGTAAAAATGAGACGAATGAAAGATATCACATTTCTGTTCATTGTAGTGACTGTGACAATTGTGACCATTTGTGATGTCAAGAAGACTTCACATCGACTGTCTGTGCTGTTAGGGCAGTACCTATTTTCTACACTTGCTGTTTATAGAATTTCCTTTTGAGCACTCACGTGTTCAGAAATTAGCATTTTGTGTTTGGTTCTTAAGTTATGCACACTAGTGTAATAATAGAATGGGTAAATCTGTAAAATCTAATAAGAAAGTGGAACCGCTGTCGATATTACAGTTACAGTTTACCTTTAGCAAAAGTAATCGATGCTTGCAGCAATATTACTAGCGACATATTTAAAGAAAAAATATTTGAAAATCTTAGTTATACATTGGAGTTGATAGAAAATACTTTGAGAAGGCTTTGCGAATTGCATTTTTTGAGTTTTATTTTTATATTTTTAAAC
Organism: Maratus michaelseni; assembly: GCA_963931845.1. Taxonomy (NCBI): domain Eukaryota; kingdom Metazoa; phylum Arthropoda; class Arachnida; order Araneae; family Salticidae; genus Maratus; species Maratus michaelseni. Next base: position 186,571,718 of record OZ007586.1, read on the forward strand.
TTCAATCGCCTCTTTGCATGATCTCTGCCTGTGTAAAGTTTTATTTAGATGCATTTGTGATGAAAACCTCTCACACTTGTTGGTTAGTTGCTTGATTTATGACGGCCAATTATGTACTCGAGGGATGTAGGCCTTAGGGGAAAATGCCCTCAGTGGGGGTCTTTCTAAGGGATCCTAACCCGTATTTACGGCAAGGTTCGAAGAAAATCACGGAAAACTCCAAACGGTTAGGTCGACGAGCGCGACAGAGATTTGAACCCAGCACCTCCCGTCTACCAGCTTTGAGAGCAGAACCTCTCGGCCACTCGTGGAGCTCTCACACCTGTTAACCCTTTGATTACGGAGTAGGGTTATATGTCGTCCCAGCGACCATTGGCGCAGCCAGGGTAGGGGTTTTGAGGCACTGGATACCACTTTTTTCTAAGAATTTTTTTTCAGTTAATTTAATAGAAATAAATCTGGAATTGAATAAGGCGAAGCTTACAGTACTAAAAATAATGGTATATTGAAACTCTGAACCCCTACCTTGGCTGCGCCACTGCCAGCGACTATTTCTTTATTCCATTCGCACCACCTTTTTGAAAAATAACCCCTGTCATACTCTTATACTATGATACCTTCAAAAGAAATATATCATAACGAAAATTTTCTGTAAATTGTGGTACGAGTTAATATAAAACTAGTTACCTGTTTTAACCCGTAATCAAAAGGTTAATAGATTTTTGATCTAACTAATCATCATCTATTTGTACATGGCTCCTATTTTAGTGAAATATCATTTTAAGTAATACGAAAAAGTGATATATAGTTGAAAAGTCAGCATTTTCCGGTCCTTACAATTAAGTTAATTTTATAAATACCGGTATACAGTTTTTTTTTCTTTTATGGAACGATCTTGTTTCAACAAAAAATATTCTAATTGACCAATTTTTCTGCGGGCCTTGTATAAAAATGTAAAAAGTATATTTTTTGAACATTTATCGGCGGAACAACTTCATTAACTGAATCTTATTCCTTACTTTATTTTGGACACTTCTACATTAGCTCCAACAGATAAAAAAATTAAAGAGTGTTTCAATCTTTTTGAGACATAAAGAGGGTTGAGATACTTAGCTCCAACAGGTAAAAAATTAAAGCGTGTTTCAATCTTTTTGGGACATCCTGTATAATTCCATTAAAAAAATTGTAATATGGGTATAAATTAGTATTTTGAGACAATTATTAAAAATGTTCTTGTAGTTTACAACAATTTTAATTATATTCATAGTTCTTTTGGCATTTCCTTAGTATATACCACCATCATGCCGACGAGTGTGATATACGCACGTGCCAAGAGTTAGGGATTTTGAATACAGCTTTTTCTTTACAGAATATTTTATCTTATTCTATTGCAGAAAGCTACGATAACATAAGACGAAGTGTTCTGTAATAAAAAAGTTTGTAGTGGAATTCCATAACTCTTGGTACCAATTAAAAAAAATTTTGCGTTATTTTAAAAGCTTAATACGGGCAAGAACATTTCAATATTATATTTTGGAAAATTATTAGCAAAAGACAGAAAAATTTATTTAATAGTATTTTTGTAAATTCGTTATAGATTATCACTACTGTAATTTTAAAGCAATTAAAGTTATTTTTGCTTTATTATATTGCATGTTTTGAAATATAAAATAATTTATAATCTCGGAAAAATTCTTATCCAGAAAATTCGAAATCTTATGAAACTTTTTCAGGACATATGAGAAATGTAACAGAGTTCACGGGCTGAAATTTTCAGGTCCGCCCGATATAAAAGCCAAATGTTCGGTAATGGCGCGGCTGGGGCAGAACAAATATCAGTGAAATGAGGCCAGACCTGACTCGGGTCCATTTAATTTTACTTAATATTTATTTAATGTAAGAGTCTTCAACCTGCAGCCTGCCGGCCACTAAGCTACCATTATTTTAGTAAAGAAATATTTGCCTTATTTACTGGCTTTGCAGTTAATAAGAAGAAGCGTTTTCGCAGTATGCGCCGTTGTGACCTTGCGGTAATAAAAGTTATTTAACAAACCAACCAATAAGGCAAAAATTACATTTCAGTGTTTTTGCTGGCAAAAGAAATTTCAGACGAAAATTTTGAACACCCTATTCTAAGGATTTTATGCACTTTTCTTGTTAAAACAAAATAAATTTCAGTATAACTTCTATTCCATCCCATTTAAGTACTTTAACACATTTTCTAATTTACCCCCGATTAGCATTCAGAATTCAAATTCTAAATGCAGAGAAAATAAATATCTTTCCAAAAATCTTATGTCAGCGATGGAACAGTGGCCATTTGAGTGATTGTCAAAACTAAATTTCAATAGTACTTTTCGTCTTACAAAAACTCATAAATTTTGTCCTTAAATAACACGATTTGAGGACACTATTTAAATTTGGTAGTGTCAATTGGTTCTTTGGCGCGTCACTCTTTCATCACTGCGTTATGTTTATTGAGTTTAAAAACATATTTGATTTTCACCTTTTCACTCAAATGTCTGGTGATTTGAAATAAAAGCAATCAACCGAGACGTCTGATAAATTATTGCGCCATTTGACATTTGATTGCATTTTCATACAGATCAAATATATTGAATAAATCATATTCATATTATATACTTAACAGCGATATTATTTAAAATACAGGTTTTCAACCTGTGACCAAACTACAACTATTTTAGTATAGGAAAATACGCCTTATTTAACCCTTAAATGCCTAGCGTATCAAATTTGCAACACTTTTTATTTAACTTTTAATAAATAAATCAAGTTCTTCGCAACCACTGTATTTATATCGAAATATTAATCCTGTAAAAATCACATAAGTATGCTACTACATAAAGTAAAAAATATATCTTAAAATTTCTGGTGTCTAATCCTTAAAATAAGTAAAAAAAAAAAAAAAAATTCTGAAAAAAAAACTTCATGAATTGAAGGGTTATGGATTAGACACCAGAAATTTTAAGATACATTTTTAACTTCATTTAGTAGCATATTTATGTAATTTTTAGCGGATTAATATTTCAATAAAGATATAGCAGTTGCGAAGAACTGGATTTATTTATTAAAAGTTAAATAAAAAATGTTGCAAATTTGATACTCTAGGGATTTAAGGGTTAATGACAAAAACATTGAGATTAATTAAGCTGAATATTGCCTTTCGGAATCTGTGGTGGCAAACAAATTTCCTACAGAAAGTTTGAAGATTCTTAATTTAGGAGATATTCAGTTTTCAATTTTAACTTTCAGATCAATAAATTTAATGGAAACACAATAGCCCCTATTATATCAAGCTCAGTTATATTGCTCATTCAGATCTATCGCTTTTTTTATGATTCCAAAAAAGAAAGAAAAAACTTTTGGAATAAATATTCTGCTATTTTTAAGTATATCAACATATCGTCTCTACCATGTCAAACTATCGAATGTAAAAAAATGTATTTTTCATTAATTTTAAAAATAATCCGATTATCACCACTAAATTTTAATAGGGTTTCAGGATTGCAAAAGCAAAAGGGTTTCCAGTTTGGCCTCTTTTTGTATCCAGAAATTTCGAATCCATACCAGAAATTTAAAATAGAAATTTTTGCTTTATATTATGACAGCCTATTTGGTGATTTTTTTAAAGTAAAAATTTTTGTCTCAAAATTTCTGGTATGAATTCGGCCTCTCTGAATAAAAAGGGAAGTCAAACTGGTAACCCTGTTCTTAACAGAAACGTTATTTGTGTTTTATTAGGCGAAGAATTCTAATAAAATTTACTGGTGACAATCGAGCCATTTTTAAAAATAATGAAAAATTCATTTTTTTTTATATTCGATAGTTTGACATGGTAGCGACGATATGTTTATAACAATTAATAATCTTAAATTGCTATAATTTCATTAAGAAAACTATAACAGGCGTATAAACTAATATTTGGTGACAATTATTAAAAGAAAACTTTTAGTTTATCCCCATTATTTTTATTATTGGTATCCGCGATAGGTAATATCTAAATCCTCAAGCATGCAACACCTTTAGAAACAGTAAAATGTGCAAAATGATTTGGTCTTTTCTGCTAACTTTGAAGTTGTGGAAAATTAATTCGTCACAATAAAATGAATGCATCTATTTTAAAATTGCAATTTTATTTGTAAACAAATTTATTTTTTCATTTGTATTTATTTTTCTAATTACTGACAGGTTCTAGTTATATGTTCACTCTAATTTTCAACTTTTTTTTAACATTTCATCATAAAAATCCTACAAATATAATCTAAACATTTCATTTTATAAAATAATCTTTTAATGTTTTTCAATAAGTTAAAAATAAACAAAGAAAAAACCATGCATTATATATTGAGTATTAAGCACTTTCTAACATACGAGGTGTGGCTATTAAATACCGAGACTGGTGTGAGAAATTATATTTATTCCAAATAAATTGATATTTAACTTTTATCCCCTTGAACATACATTCCTCCCCTATCTATACGTAGCTACATAAGTGTCTTCCATTGTTCAAAACAATGCTGCAGCTCACCAGTTGTCAGCCTCTTCAACAACTCTGCCGTTTTTGCTTTTATTGTTCAACAGACTGAAAATGTGTTCCTTCAATGCACTTTACATTTTTGGGAACAGGTAGAAGTCATACGGGGGATGATCAAGCATAGGAATGCGCTTGTACGCTAGAAATTGCTTCACAAATAAGGCATTGTGAGCTGGTGCGTTGTCCAGTTGCAGAATCCATCCACAAATCTGGTCTTTTCTTTCTTACTCTTTCTATCATCTTTATTAGTACTTCTTTATTGATCATCTGAATGCTCAGACGTCGGTCTTTCCGAACACTTTCATTAATTTTCTGAACATTCCATTCAGTTCTTGCAGTCACAGGTCGACCTGGACATTCATCCACTTCACCCGCTTCCCGACCTTCAGAAAACCGTTTGTGCCGTTCAAAAACTCGCTCATGTGGCATACCATTATCACCAAACACCTACTTTAACGTTTTTAAACAGTGCGTTGGTCATTTTTGAACGCTTCCATGTCAGTCTGTTGAACAAGTAAAATCAAAAACGGCAAAGTTGTTAATCCATTCGCTGCCAACCACGAGTATACTTGTGGTTGTCAACATTCAAAATAAAAGTGTATGATAAAAAAACTGCATTTCCACCACTATTTTAATATGTTTAAAATCATTTTATTCAATAACAAACTTTTCTATTAAACTTACTCAATATTATATTTCAGAATTTTTGAAACGAATTTCAGTAAAAATATTGAAGACTCCGCCCACATAGTTTTGGCAGTGGATGGGTTAAAGAGACTCACAACTGATGAGGTGCAATACAGTTTTCAACAATGGAAAACACTTATGCAGCTGTGTATAGAGAGGGGAGAAAGGTATGATGATAAAAGTTAAATATAAATTTATTTGGAATAAATATCATTTATCACAGCAGTCTCGGTATTTAATAGCCACACCTCGTATAAAGGGCATAGCCGGATAAGCATGGACAACATGCCTTTCATTTTTTTTCTTTTTCCCAGATGTGTCTACCTATGTGACAGTTAATTTCCTCTATTATCACCCTATAAATACCTAGGTACTCAAATTGTAAAGTATCGATTAGTCTGGCAAAAAAATGGGTTTTTAAAGAAGACGAAATATGAAAATGGTAGATTGACACGTTGCTGTACAAATAGGTGTTTAAAACTCTTTAAGCGTCCTAACCGTGTTTTTCCGCCAAGTAATTTTTGAATTCAAAGCCTTATTTAACACAAAATTGAAAGTAATGTTAATTTTTTGACGTGCATAAGGTAAATAAATATTTATGGTTATCAAATAAATATCTCCATACAAATACTTTTCATAGCTATTATTTTATGAACCGTTAAACATACATGAAAAATTCTGCAGGACGCTTAAAGGGTATAAAGATGAGAAAAGCTTGAAATCATCGAGATTAAATAGGCAATACCTTCTGAGAACTTCTATTCCATCCTACTTAAGTATTTTAATATATTCTCTAAATTATGATTAACATTCGGTATTCAAAGTGTAAACAGTGAGAGTACGCAATAAGTCTTTCCACTTAAAATATGTTTATTGAGTTTAATAACATACCTGAATTTCACCTTTTCACTCAAATGTATGATGATTTGACATAAAAGCAATCAACCGGGACGTCCGATAACTTATCGCTCTGTTTAATATTTGATTGCATTTCCATACAGTTCAAACAAAATTGAATAAATCATACTCACATTACATATTTAACAGCGATATTATTTGAAAGATATTCAATTTTCAACTTTTACTTCCAGATCGATAAATTTCATGCAAGTATACATTATGCTTTGTTTATTTTGAGTTATCTTGAAAGCTTATAACGGTATAAAGCTTATAATATACGAGCAGGGAAGACCGAGCTATGCTCGGTCAAAATTAAATTTGAGTTCAAATATCATAACCCATGACCAAAATGACCCACTAATTGAATTTTCTCGAACATGTGACTTAGCCCAACAGTCTTCTCGTACCGGAAAACCATAGGATACAAAATTTAGTGTAAATTGAGCCGCTTTTTAGATATTGACCCACAATGACCCAGAAATGACCCACTAATCGAATTTCTCGAACATGTGACCTAGTCTAATGATTTTCGCGTGCCCGAAACTCATAAAATACAAAATTTAATCAAAATCGTTAGAGCCGTTTTTTAGATACAATTAGTTTGACCCGCTTTGACCCAAAAATGACCCCCTAATCGAAAGTTCTCGAACATGTGACCCATCCCAATAGTCTTCTCATGCCCGAAAATAGTCGGATACAAAATTTCGTCAAAATCGTTTGGACCGTTTTTTAGATACAATTAGCTTGACCATGACCCAAAATGACCCACTAATTGAATTTTCTCGAACATGTGACCTAGCCCAACAGTCTTCTCGTGCCCGGAAACCATTGGATGCAAAATTTAGTGTAAATTGAGCCGCTTTTTAGATCTTGACCCACAATGACCCAGAAATGACCCACTAATCGATTTTTCTCGGACATGCGACCTAGCCCAATGCTTTTATCGTGCTCGAAACTCGTAGGACACAAAATGTAATCAAAATTAAAATTAATTTGACCCGCGTTGACCCCAAAATGACCCACTAATCGAAAGTTCTCGAACATGTGACCCAGCCCAATTGACTTCTCATGCCCGAAAATGGTCGGATACCAAATTTCATCAAAATCGTTTGAATCATTTTTTAGATACAATTAGCTTGACCATGACCCAAAATGACCCACTAATTGAATTTTCTCGAACATGTGACCTAGCTCAACAGTCTTCTCGTGCCCGGAAACCATTGGATGCAAAATTTAGTGTAAATTGAGCCGCTTTTTAGATCTTGACCCACAATGACCCAGAAATGACCCACTAATCGATTTTTCTCGGACATGCGACCTAGCCCAATGCTTTTATCGTGCTCGAAACTCGTAGGACACAAAATGTAATCAAAATTAAAATTAATTTGACCCGCGTTGACCCCAAAATGACCCACTAATCGAAAGTTCTCGAACATGTGACCCAGCCCAATTAACTTCTCATGCCCGAAAATGGTCGGATACAAAATTTCGTCAAAATCGTTTGAACCGTTTTTTAGATACAATTAGCTTGACCATGATCCAAAATGACCCACTAATTGAATTTTCTCGAACATGTGACCTAGCCCAACAGTCTTCTCGTGCCCGAAAACCATTGGATGCAAACTTTAGTGTAAATTGAGCCGCTTTTTAGATCTTGACCCACAATGACCCAGAAATGACCCACTAATCGAATTTTCTCGGACATGCGACATAGCCCAATGCTTTTATCGTGCTCGAAACTCGTAGGACATAAAATTTAATCAAAATCGTTAGAGCCGTTTTTTAGATAAAATTAATTTGACCCGCGTTGACCCAAAAATGACCCACTAATCGAAAGTTCTCGAACATGTCACCCAGCCCAATTGACTTCTCATGCCCGAAAATGGTCGGATACAAAATTTCGTCAAAATCGTTTGAACCGTTTTTTAGATACAATTAGCTAGACCATGACCCAAAATGACCCAAAATGACCCACTAATCGAATTTTCTCGAGCATGTGACCTAGCCCAATGGTTTTCTGGTGCCCCAAAACGGTAGGATACGAAATTTCGTCAAAATCGTTAGAGCCGTTTTTAAGATAATTTTTGCATATATATATATATAACCACCCCCAAGATTTGCTCGTATTAGACTATATGATAAGTGCATTTCAATACTATCTTTTGAAAAGTAATTTAATCCTAATAAAGAACCCAAATTTAAATTGTATATGTCCTCTAAATGACCGTGCTGTTAAACTAAAGATTTGTTAAATGTTTTTCAACTTTTGAACTGAAAACTCGGTACTAAAATACAAGGGGTTTCAAAAAGGACTCCCTAAATTAAAAATTTAATAATTCTTTAACGATAGTAAATGTAAAGATGAAACGGGTTATAAGCTTATGAGGCAGCTCATAAATTTTGCGTACAGAAATTTTGAAGAGAGCTCACATTCTCGTCAATAGATGACATTATGCTGTCTCAAACGAGTGGAATGCTTAAACTAATGTGGATAAAAGCATCAAAGGGGTCAATTTTTTTTTATTCAGCTATTGAAGCACAAAAAAAAATTATATTTTTTATTTTATGTTAACTAGGGAACAGCGCATAGAATACATAGTGTGGAAAACGGTTACAAAATAGTACTAAAAAATTGAATCCGATAAATGTAAAACGAGGCTGAAAAGATAACGGTTCGATCGCAGCGACATCTTCTGGCAGTGGCGTAGACAGGGTGGAGATACGCATTCTTTTGTGCCTTGTTTCAGTATTCGATACAACGCAGCAAACTAGGAACTATCCCTATTTAGCATACCAAAGGATGAACCTCTGCTGGAAGAGTGGAAAAGATTAATTCTCTGATATGATAAAAAACTAACTTCAAAATCAGTTACATCTGAAATATACCGGGTGATTACAATTAAAGTTAGGATTTCAAAAATCGATAATTTTAAAACTATTGGTCACAATGACTTGATATTTTAGCAGAACAGTCGTGAGGCAATGGGATTTTGTTTGGTGAGGGAAAAAATAGTTCCAAAATGTGCCGATAGATGACGCTGTCAGGGTAATGTCAGGGGAAAGACCAAAAATGTATTCGTTAAACACAGGAATGTTGTTAGCCAAAAGGAAAAATAGAGTTCAGGGATTTACTAAAAATTTATTAGCGAAAAGTCAAGAATACGTGCTTACAGCGACAACAGCGATAATGATAAAAAATGAAAATAAAAGAATTTCATGGAACAAACACTTTACTGATGATTAACCCCTTCGCGACGAGCGTCCTTTACAGAATTTTTAATCTTTTGCTTCCGGTTTTTCAAAACAGAAATTTTCGCCTAATTGAATCTCAGAAACGCTGTCATTAAATAAGGCAAAGTTTACAATAAAAAGTTACTGGTGGGAATAATCGAGGATTCTGAGTACCTTATGCGTCACGTATACGTGTCGCTCGTCCCCAAGGGGTTAAGGCATAAGTTGTTCGATATGCCCTCCTCCTTGTTCCGCTACTAATTGGAAGCGCAAAACGGCATGCTCCACAACAGATCGGAGGTTATCTGTACTGATGCAATGACTGAGGTGTGTGACGCTTGCCTTCAAGTCGGCAAGATTCTGAATCCACCCGCTGTAAACAACATTCTTCAGGTACTCCCAAAGCCAGAAATCACACGGGTTTAAGTCGGGGGTGGGGAAGATTTAAGCTGGGACGGATTCTCGGTCGCCCATATCCTGAAATTTTGCTTATTTACAGAACCTTGCAAATAAAAGTGGGCTTCATCAGACCACAGAATGTTCCGTGGCCATCCGTTGTCCACTTCCATCCGGGCAAGAAATTTTAGTGCAAAAGATTGACGTACTTCCAGGTCAGAAGGTTGCAACTCCTGCACATGAGTTATCTTGTACGGATAACAGCGCAAGGTGTTCCGTAGGACTTTAAGCACCGTGCTGTTCGTTTATCTAGCATTCGGCCAATTCCCTGTGTACTGCTGATTCCAGCATCACTGTTAGTCTGTTCTTGTAATGCTGAAGCCACATCTTCCACTGCCGCAGCCAAAACTGGTTTCCTTCCTCATACCCAGTTTAACGTCAAATGAATCTGTCTCTTCAATTTAGCAATCATTTTTCGCAGACCATTTGTGGTTATTGGACCCCTTTTAACGGATTTTAATGTCCGAATCTTCCTAATAGCAGTAAGTGCACAGTCATCGTTCTTATAAAAAAGCTTCAAGAGCAGAGCGCGATCCTTCATAGTCAGAGTCATGATGAAGCATTCAGGCATTCTCGGCATTTTTTTGGCAGCTTTGTCTGCGGTGCACATGTCACATATCAGTAATTTGCATATCTCCAGTTAATGTGAATGCTTTCAACGTCATCTATCGGCACATTTTGGAACTATTTGTTTCCTTCGCCAAACAAAATTCCATTGCCTCACGATTGTTCTGCTAAAATATCAAGACATTCTGACCAGTAGTTTTAAAATTACCGATTTTTGAAATCGTAACTATAATTATAATCACCCGGTATATCACTAAGGTGCATTACAAGAGGCTTACTACAGAATAGTGTGTGTATAGCAGTCATCGTTCATTTACAGGGACACACAAAAGAATTATCTACTGTCTGTAAACAATAATTCCTGGAAGTGCGTTTTAAGTTACTGAACGCGATTTTAAATTTAACTCACTTTTTGTCTATTACTTGGTGTGTATAAATTCTGTATTTCATATACAGGGCTGCACAAAAGTTCGCGAACACATTTCCGTTTATTGACAGAAACTCCAGAAGGAGAATTTTAAACTGTGCTACGCGTTTCCTAACTACACTAAAATTTAGCATCCTATATAGTATATATACAAATCTATAGATCATATACAAGGCTGAATTAAAAGTATTCGGATATTTTTCCGAATATTGTACATGTTAGAAATTCCTAAAATTAAGTTTTTAAATATGTTATGCGTTTTCCAAATTGTTTACTTAGATGTTGTCTTTCTTATTAAACGGTAATGATTTGTAAAATTATTTTGGAATCGTTGGAAAGTGTTACATAATCTATGCTTGACGCATGATTTTTCGTCCTTGTTTAATCTGTGTTCGCGTTTATATGGAAATTGATATAATGAATAATGATACTGTTTTTTATCGATGTATTTATAAGCATCTTCCATTATTCTATAAATGCCAATATTATGCATATTTTTTGGAAATAACGTAATACATAAATGTAAAAGTAACGCTTGTTGGTGGCGTTATAGATTTCCAAAATACATCAATTCACGTCTGCTGTCACGAAAGTTTTAATGTCCCTAAGCATGAACTGCGCGGTCAAAAAATTATTTTTGAAACTTTAATAAAACTTCTTATAAAAATAAACTCCATTCTCTTATAAAGGTATAAACTCACTTGGAACTCTATAACAGTTTCAATTTTTGTATTACATTGAAAAAATTCCAATTTATCTATAACATTTTTGAAATTTAATAGACAATTCAGGTTTTAACCCCTTGAAGGGCACCGGTATATTATATATACCACTTAATTTTAATCCCAAACTCTCACAGCAACACCAGGATTTTATAATCAAATTTTGAATTTATAAGGTACACGAGGAAAAGCTTTTACTTATTTTAAAATAAATTCGTTCGTGAATTCTGGTGTCAATCTATCATTTCAATATTTTAGCTACAAGAGTTCTTTGCCCCTGAAAGGGTTAAAAGCAGTATTATAGAAATTAAAATAAACTATTTTATGCATTAACTAAGTAAATTAGAACATTACCAATGGTATACTTTTGTTAAATATGGATCTTGAAACTGTAGAAGCTCTCTCTCTCTCTCTCTTCTGTAAGCCCTTTATCAATTTGTTTCTTAGATAGATTTTTCACGTTTATGAATCAGTAAATGTCTTTTCACGTAAGGATTTACCCTTTGAAGGGCTGTGGGATATAATATATCCCACTTAATTTTAATTCCCAAACGCCACAATGACACCGGAACTTTCGAATCAAATTTTGCTTTTATATTATACGTGAAGAAACGCTTTTACTTATTTGAAAATAAATTTATTGTTAAATCCCGGTGTACCTGAATGATTTCAACATTTTAGAAACATAAGTACTCTGCACCTGAAAGGGTTGATATAGAAAGCGTTTTAAAAATATAAAAAATATGGATAACATGATATAAATGCATTTTTTAAAGGTAAAGTGTTTTAAAACTTGTAGCGTACTGGAAAGTTAAAGAAATTAAAATGTCAAAAAGTCTTTTCAATTGTCTACTTCATAAACTATTACTATTAGCACTTAACTCATCTTCATCCAAAGGATACCTTGCATGCTAACACCGATTAATTTAATGTTTCCCTATGCTTAAACACAGTGTTTCCAATTTAGCGGATTTTTTGTCACAATTTCCTAATAGAAATCCCCATCCCCTCGCTTTATTTAATGACGAAAGATCTTATAATAAATAAGCCGATTTTTATTTGACGAAAAGGTGGTCGATATTTTGAATAAAAAAATCAGCACTGCCTAACTCATTAATTCATATCCAACATTTAATTTAGGTCCAGCCAGCGGCCCGCGGAGCTACTGCTATTTTCGAATAGTTTAATTCGCCATATTCAATGAAAAAAACTCTGCGATTTTATAAAATCGAAAAGTACTATTTGAAAACTTTATTTGCAAGCATCTCGCAGGCAAGAGGTTGGACACCCCTGTTAAATTTATTTTGTTTAATTGAACATACACATCTTAACATTTATGCAGATACTCTAAAAATCGGTCACACTAGTCTTATTTTTCAATTTGTGACCATTTTCGAATGTTAGTTGGCTTAAGATTAATGTATTAAACAAATCAAATTAAATGTTACAGACAAAACTGTAATAAATTGATGGAGGGATAAAAGACGAAAAAATATTCTCAAATTTTGTTTTCGGCGGCCATATAATAATCTCAAAAGTGTAACTTTTTCAAAATTAATGGCAGATCTATTTCATTAACATAATCTTGTTTTATTAATTTATTTTGAAACTTTTTTCAGCAGAGGCGTAGCGTCAAGGGGGGCACAGATCACTTTACTACCAGTATTTTTATACACTATACTTGGCCTTATTTAATTCATACCGTTCAAAGAATAAATAAGGCTAAATGTAGCATATAATTATACTGGTAATAAAATGATCGTGCCCCCCCCTGACGCTACGCCACTGTTTTTCAGTTTAAATTTTATACTTATGTTCAATTAGTAAAAAAAGTAAAGCGCGTTCCAATCTTTTAGACACACTCGCTAGACATACACTTATTTATTTTTTATCTACATATAATTTATACAAAATAGTTGATGTATATCTGAAAATATGAGGAGAAATGGAAATTGACTTTAAAGATATGATTAATATTTCTACCTAATTGGAATTTTAGCATATCTTCTCGAAACATACAGAAACATTACTAAATACTTTTCCGAAATATATAGAAACATAACTGACCAGGTGGACTACATTGCTGCCCCGCTAGATGGATTAACGTTTCTGGATTTTTTTTTTTTTTACTTTGTAAGAATACTTTCCGCAAAAAGTAATGAGTTGAACAGATTTAACTCCCTTGTGACTAGCGTCTTTCACATAATATTTAATATTTTATCATTGGTATTTCGAAATAGATATCTTTGTCTAATCGTATCGCAGAAATTCTGTAATTAAGCAAGGCAAAAATTACTGTTAAGAATACTGAAGGAATCTGAGCTCTCTGTACGTCCCGTATATACCCCGCTCACCGCGAAGAGGTTGAATAAATTACAAAAGATAATGTAAAATTTAAGAGTTGTTATTCCAAACTGGAATAAGGTCAGCAATTGAGGCAATTCTGAAAGGAGTTATTGAACAGTAACTCACAAATAAAACTGTTATTTCCATAAATTCGAATTTTGACCCCATATTGAAATTTATACAAAAATAATACAATTTTTAACACGTTTATGACTACATGTTTACAAATTTTTAAAAGTAAGTCACGCTTATGGGCATAGATCTTTCATGTTTAATTTTTTTAATCTGTGTTCGTGTTTATATTCGAAATTGATATAATTAATAATGATACTGTTTTTAATCGATGTATTTATAAGCATCTTCCACCATTCTATAAATACAAATATTGTGCATATTTTTTGGCAATAACGTAACACATAAAACCAAAAAAAAAAAAAAACGCTTGTTGGTGGGGTTATAGATTTCCCAAAATTACATCACTTCACGTCTGCTGTCACGAAAGCGTTACTATTCCTAAGCATGAACTAGGCGAGTTAAAAAAATTTTACTTTTGAAACTTTAATAAAACTTTTTATGGAAATAAACTCCATTCTCTTATAAAGGTATTAACTTACTAGGAACTCTATATCAGTTTCAATTGTTGTATTACTTTGGAAAAATTCTAATTTATCTAAAGAAATATTTGAAATTTAATAGACGATTCTGCTTTTAAAGACAGTCTTATATAAATACATCACTTTCATCCTAAGGATGCGTTGCATGGTAACACCGATGAATTTAATGTTTCTTCATCCTTAAATACCAGTATTTCCAATTTAACGGATTTTTTTTTCGATTTATACAGAGGTGCCAAGTTCGCACTAATCTTCCGTAATATGTGGATTAATTTGTTCTAGTTTAACAACGTTTCGAACTAGAAAAAATATTTGATGAAACTTTATTTAATTAATTTCAGATTTCTTCATGGAATATATTTAATTTCATTCCGTAAATAAATTTCCGGTGTGAAACGTATTAAACCTGGGTTAAATTAATCCACATATTACGGTAGATTAGTGAGGTCTTGGCACCTCTGGATTTATATGTCACAATTTCCAAATCGAAATCCTCATCACCTAGCTTTAGTTAAGGACGTAATGTCTGATACTAAATAAGGCGAATTTTTCTATTCGAAAAAGTGGTAGAAATTTTGAATAAAAAATTCGCTAAAATGTCAGCACTGCTTAACCCATTAATTCATAGCCGATATTTAATTCATGTACAACCTGCGGCCAGCGGAGCTAATGTAATTTCCGAATAGTATAAATCACCTTATTCAGTGAAAAAACTCTGCGATTTTATGAAATCGAAAAGTACTATTGGAAAACGCTATTGACAAGCCTCCCGCAGACAAAAGGCGCCTCTGTCTTAATTTCTTTTGTATAATTGAATATACACAGCTTGACATCGATATAGATACTCTAACAAACGGTCACACCAGTCTTGTATTGCAAATTGTGACCATTTTCGAGTGCTTTTTGAATGTATACAAATAGATGGATGGATAAAAGAATTCACAAATTTTGTTTTCGGCGGTCATATAACAATCTCAAAAGTGTAAAATTTTGAAAATTAATGATGGCAGATCTATGTTTTAAGATAACTTTGTTTATTAGTTTATTTTGAACCTTTTGGATTTTAAATTGTCTACTTATCTCCAATTTGTAAAAAAGTAAAGTGCGTTCCAATCTTTTAGAGATACTATGTAGACATACACTTATTTATTTTTATCTACATATAATATATAGAAAATAGTTTGATGTATACCAGAAAATATCAGTAGAAATGGAAATTGACTTTAAAGATATAATAAATATTTCTGTCTAATGTTAAGAGTTTGTGTTGGTTCCAGAACGTCAGTCTATTTTAATTTAGACTGCAGTTAGTAAAAAGTTAGTTTACGAATTGTTGGCACTGCTGGGATTGCTCGAAATCTGTGCTATTTGTTAAAAATTATACCAACACATACCAGTGTCGTCCGCTGGGTCTCCTTTTTAACCCTACTTTGCATAGCGTAGCCAATTGGCAACAATTTATTTTTAACTTTTAATAAATAAATCAAGTTCTTTGCAACCACTATATTTATATAGAAATATTAATTCTGAAAAATAACATAAATATGCTACTAAATAAAGTTAAAAATCTATCTTAAAATTTTTGGTGTTGAATTCTGAATATAAGCATAAAAAACACAATTAAAAAAAAAATCATGCACTGTAGGGTTAATTCAGCATTTGCAAATTCATACCAGAAATTTCAAACAGCTTTATTTAATGGGCAGACCATTTCGGGATGAAATAAATAAAAAAATATTTCTTCAGAATTTCCGGTATGTATTCTTTAAATTTAGAATGTGAATTCTAAATAGTAATCATAAATTAGAGAATGCGTTAAAGTACTTAAATTGGAAGGAATAGAAGTTACATTGAAAACTGTCTTATGGGAGTCTTATGTCTTATCTTCTTATAAGAGCATTGAAAAACTTTCTTTTTTAAATAAACTCAGGCGGGAATTATTTATTAAAATTTATTGTAGGGTAAAATATTATCATATTTCAGAATATGTGATTTTTAACCTACTTGTTTGCATCTTTTGACTACAAGAAATGTTGTTACTTTCTCGTTGTAACTTTTCACGCTTGAAATTTAAATCAGTTGTACTCAGTATGGGGTCCATGTAAAAAAAAATAGAATTCGTCGTCTGATAGAACTGCAGAATAAGGTGAATATTACATATCGCAATATTGGCGTGAGAATACTTTCCGCAAAAAATAAAGAGCACAATTGATTTAATTCTTTTTCGACTAGCGTCCTTCACACAATTTTTAATCTTATTTAACCGGTATTTCGAAATAGACATTTTTGCCTAATTGGATTGCAGAAATTCGGTGATTAAATAAGGCAAAGATTACTGTTAGGAATACTGAAGGATTCTGAGTTCGCTGTACGTCACGCATACGCCCAGCTTGCCGCGAAAGGGTTGGATGAATTACTAAAAATAATGTAAAATTTAAGACTTGTTATTTAAAATTGCAATAAGATCAAAAGTTGAGGCAACTTCTTATGAAGGGAGTTCTTAAATTATAACTCATAAATAAAACTCATATTTCCCATAAATTAAAAGTTTGACAGCCTACTGATATTTATACCAAAAATAATGCAATTTTTAACACGTTTATGATTGTATGTTTTCAAATGTGGCTGATGAGAAAAACCTTGCACGTTTCATTATGTAATCTGTTTTTTTTTGTTTAGAATTGACAGAAATATAATGTAATAATGATACTGTTTTTAATCAATGTATTTATAACCATGTTCCACCATTCTATAAATACCAATATTATACATATTTTTTGGAACTAATGTAGCACATTAATCCAAAAGTAATACAAGTTGGTGGAGTTATAGATTTCCAAAATACACCAATTCACGTCTGACGTCGAGAAAGAGTTAATATCCCTAAGCATGAACTACGCAAGTTCAAAAACAACTTTTACTATTGAAACTCTCTAATAAAACTTCTTGTGAAAAGAAACTTTACTATCTTATAAAGGTATTTATCTACTCGGATCTGTATATCAGTTGCAAAATATTTGTATTTTGTTGAAAAATACGAATTTATCTAAATAGATATTTGAAATTTAACACACATTTCTACTGTTAATGATAGTCTTAAAAAAAAAAACAGAAATTATTTTATGCATTGAGTAAGTTGATAAAAACTTTAACCGATGGTATGTTTTTGTGATATCTGGGTGTTTTGAAACTGCAGAAGCTCCCTTTCTCTTCTGAAAGTCCTTTATAAGTTTGTTTCTTACCAGTAAACCATACCGTTAGTGTAATAATGAAAAAATCTAAATAAGCAGCAATCGAAAGAGCACAGTGAAACGTGTTTTTTGACGCATAAATCATTTGTCCTCGTCTCCCCGTTATCGAGATATAAAGTCTTAAAGTTTGCTAATTTATCGGTTTAATAAGATGGAAGGAGGAGCGTTACGTTTTCAACGTAACAAAATCATCAAACTCCAGTCACTTGTCCATTTCCAGTTTAGTGCGCCGCAGTAATCCGACATGATTCGCTATGCTTGGTACAAGACTGGGTTAGTGCAAACTTGTCCAATTCCATTTGAAACGCCCTTGCAATTTTGTTTTTCGCAGGGGATTGACTTTTTTAATCATTGTACTAGATTTATGTTCATGAAATATTCTTGGTGCAACAATTTTCTATGTTTCAATCATTTTTTGGTTCAGTATCATATTTGTCAATAGCATTTTTTTGCGGGGTTCTTTCATTTTTATATTACTTTTTCTAAATATGTTTTGTATTTTATATTAGTCTGATTATTAAAATTTCTGAATCATAAATTACGCTTTTTCTCCCTAAATTAAATAAATAAATTAGAAAACTTTAAGACTTTATATCTCGATAATGGACAGACGAGGATAAATGATGTGTCTTAAAACATATTTCACTATGCTCTTTCGATTGCTGCTTACTTAGATTATTTTCATTATTCCACTAGGGCGTGGTTTCCTGGTTAGTTCGATTTTTCAAGTGTATCATGGTAGGTACATTTCAGGGAATTTTTAAGACACATACCAGTATTTTATTAGGGAAAAATTCGCCCCAATTAATCGCGCAAAATTTTGCCGTACTTGAGGTGAATTTTTCTATAAGAAAATACTGGTTCTCAGTAATTTTCTGGTCTGGAAATTCCCTGACCTGTAGGAACCCTGTTTATGCATCAATAAATACTGTCGGATTCCCTCTAAGTCCACCCAACTTCGAAGAATAATCCGGTATTTTTAATATGCTGCCACCACCGATATGACTACGTGATATCGGTCACGTTATGAGAGGTATGTTGAGAAGAAGACGAACTCTTTCAATTAAACTTAAACTAACACTTTATTTACAATATTTACACTTAAAACTCGGATGTAGCTTATCCGGTTCAACATTAAATAAAAATACAGAAAATACTTTCTATGTACTGCTAAGCTACGTTATTTAACTCAGATCAGAGATTACTATTAATCTCATGAACACTTTCTCTCTTCATTCCAAGAGATCTCCTTCCAACACACGTGTCCGAGAGCTCATTCTCTCAACAACCTCCACACTTCACTCCCACGTTAAAACTAAACTCACCCTCTGGTCTCGACCAGAGAACCCTTTGTAAACGGGGCTGGTCCCCTGTTCGTAGGGGTTGCTTGACAGCTTGTAATCCCCTATGATGGATCCGTCTTCTTACAGAATGGGTGAAATCTGTCTTATCTATGCACTTACAATCACAATAGAAACATTTCTTCCACTACACTAAACATTCTTTCAACACAGATCAGGTCACCCACCTACTCGGATTAAGATTTCAGTTAAGAAAAGCTTTACAGTACACAGCAGATACACACACAATAAGATAATCCCATAACAATAGTTTTTTAAGCCTGCAGCTGCCAGGGAAACCTGACAAATACCTTTCCATGAACGGATTTAATATAAAATATCTTAAACACAAAAAAATATGGATAACATAATAGAAATGCATTTTCTGAAGGTAAAGTGTTTGTTTAACTTGAAACGTACTGAAAAGTTAAAGAAGTTAAAATGTGAGTTGTTTACTTCATAAAATACTAGCACCTAACTCACTTTCATTCTAAGAATGCCTTGCATGCTAACACCAATGAATTTAATGTTTCCTCCTGCTTAAACACAATTTTTCTAATTTAGTGGATTGTTTTATTTTCTGTTTATCTGCCACAATTTCCAAATATAAATCCTGTGGCTTTATTTAATTACAAAATGCCTGACACTGAAATAAGGCAAATTTTTCTATTCGAAAAAGTGGTAGATATTTTGAGTATCGTAATTTCCGGCGTATAATTCATGGATCAAATAATCGTGTTTCAAACCAGAAATTTTATTTAATAATTGAAGTCTAATATTTACATTGATCTAGTAAGTTACATTTTATAGAATAAAATTTCTAAGTCGAAACATGATTGTTCGATCCACGGATTATACGCCGGAAACTACGTTAATAAAATTCGCTAAATTGTCAACACTGTTTAACTCGCTAATTCTTGGCCAACGTTTAATTCATGTCCAACCTACGGCTACTCCTATTTCCGAATTGTATAATTCGTCTTATTCATTGAAAAAAAATTGTGATTTTATAAAAGCGAAAAGTATTATTTGAAATCAGTATTGACAAGGTACTCGCAGGCAAAATGTTGGATACCTAATTAATTAATTGAACATACACAGCTTAACACTGATAGAGTTAAAATACAATCGGTCACAACAGTCTTGTATTGCAATTTGTGACCATTTCTTGTGTTAGGGGGTGAAATATGAATGTATACAAATAGATGGGTTCAAAATGCATTTATTAAAAAATGGCTTCATTTAAGACATGAGAAA
The DNA here is from genome assembly GCA_963931845.1 of Maratus michaelseni. Lineage (NCBI taxonomy): Eukaryota > Metazoa > Arthropoda > Arachnida > Araneae > Salticidae > Maratus > Maratus michaelseni. The sequence continues at coordinate 186,592,071 of OZ007586.1, forward strand.
AACACGGGTATATAGCGGATTAGTTAAATCATGCACTGAAGTGCTAAATACATACTGGAGCAACTACATGCCTATCTGCTATTTGCGTATATTGTCTTCTTTAAAAACCCATCTTTTCCTTCCCAGTCTGTAATTAAAAGTTAGAGTACCTTGATAGGAACAGTTCCAGTTACGAAGTAATTACTGTCCATATTCGTGCAAAACATTTGTATACTACGATCATTTTCCTTATAGAGTTACGCGATTGGGATATTTTTCGACCTGCTTTACGAGTTTTTCATGTTAAAGTAATTTTTACGCATTTCAAAAGCTTTTAATATTTAAACAAATTACTTATTAACCCTTTGAGGGGCGGTGGTATATATTATATACCACCTAATTTTAATCCGATTCAACCCAGAAACTCTTAATCAAATTTTATTTTTTTAACTTTGACGGGAAAAAGTTGAAATATTGCTTTTCCTTATTTTTAACTAAATTCTTTCCTAAATTCCGGTGAGAATTCAACGTTACAAGAGCACAAGTGCTTGCCCCTGAAAGGGTTAATATAAAGTTTTCTTTTATTCATTTTTTAAATAGCGAAAACCGCATAATATTACTATGCTTATAATTTTGTTTCCACAGTTCATCCAAAATTCTATGAACACTGGTCCCTTTAAACATAAACTAACAAGGGAATATCTCTAACACGGAAATTAAAATACATATGAAACGTAGAGTATATGAAGGTCTTATATAGAGATACGCAATAAATATTTTCTTTTTTGTCCGCATTCAATATAAAATATCATATTTATCTAAAAATAGATAAAATTAATAAATCAGTCAAGGGTGCCTGTGGTGCTCAAATACGCTTTTTTGATTATGAGTCTTGCAATGCTATATATAACGTTTGTCCAGGTCAAATGGTCAGCATGACGCAATGTTTAGTTCCCACTATGTTTAGTTCCAGACCTGCCACGTCTCCGGCTTTTTGGATACCAGTTTTTTAGTGCAGAAAATGTTGTTTAATTTACTCGGAGCAGTCTGCGATTTAAAAGAACAACATTTTTCTCTAAAAAAATACTGGTGTGCAAAAAGCTGGAGACTTGGCAACTCTGTAGTTCCCAACTATGCTTGTTACACATTTTATGGACATGAAGAGATAAAAGGCTGAGTGAACCATGTCCTGGTTCGAAAGGAAATCTCGAACCTGTAGTGAGGTAGTGCAGCCTCTGAGTTACAGGTCGTCGGTGAATTTTTTTCACGGAATAATTTCTGATTTATTGTATAACACATTAATGATAAGAAATGGAGTAGAAAATAACATAAAAATATCTAATTTATTATATTATTAAAAAATGAAGAACGTTACTCGGAAATAATGGGCAGTTAATTGCATCAAAATAATTTCCTACAAAATTTTAGTTTTTTATTCCGAAACATTCCTAATGAAAGTTTTCAAAACAGATGTTTGAATGGAGCATCCTAGAAGTTTCTTATGTTTTCAAGAGAATTTGATTAAAAATTTTTCGAGAACAAGCTGCACTTTATTTATCAATAAAATTCCTGTAGTTCTATGGAATGATGTCAAATTATCAATTGCTAAGAAACATTTGAATCTTTCTAAAAAAAATATTTATACTTTTCTTGGAATATCCAATAATTCTTATATTATTAGAAGTGTAAATAGGAACATCGTTTGTTATAGGAGCATTCGATAGAACTAGAAAAAAGAAGTAACTTTTAACTTAAAACATTTCTTTATATTTTATCATTAATGAGTTCTAATATGAAATAGGAAAGTATTAATATGTATGTGTGGAAATTTGGCCCTTAAAATGTATTTGAGCAGTGATAAGGCAAATCTGGCCGAAAGCACAAGCTAGGTTCGGGCCAATTTTCTTCGATTACTGGAATTGTTCTGGGCACGGACTTGCTTTTTCCTGCTGACTCGGGTCGTTCTGGGCTCAGACTTTTTATTTTATCTGCAGACACGCGGCAAGCCTGGCTTATACTTATTTTTAATTTTGCAGACAAGAGCCCTGTCCGCATGTTCATTTTATTTCTGTACTTGTCGGGCAGGCAATTTTTTGTGTAAATATTATAGTGATATTTTAAATTTGTCCTTTAAATTTTTGCTGGAAATATCTTTTGCCAGCAGAAAATCTGAATTTTTAATCTTGGACTTATTGGTTGGTTTGTTAATAAATTTTTCTGGCACAAGGTCGACCACGGGATACTGCGCCAAACGGTCTTCGCCTTATTAACGGCAAAGTTAGTAAATAAGGCATTTTTCTTTTCTAAAATAGTGGTAGCTTGGTGACTGACGGGTCATAGAATGAAGATCTCTACCTTAGAATTCCCAAGGAGTATGGCACCACTATTTCAGATCAGAAATATTTGACTAATATCGTTCTTCAAATTAAACGTTTTGTGGAGGCCATTGCAGCCGAGATTTGAACCACGGTCTTTGCATATGACAACCAGTGTGCTGCCACTACATCACTGCCACATTTCTTTCATCTCTTCATCATCTTTTCTATCCTGGGATTTCCTGCTGCTTTACAGTCTTTCCTCTACTAATTGCAGAATTTTAAATATTTTCCTGCGGTTAAGAAAGTCAAAAAAGTCTATTCAAAAACTGTGATAGACCACCGCAGAATTCACGGAGCGCGGCGTTTCGCGTGACGGTCCTTGATACGTACCTTATGCCGATACACTAGTGGAAGCCAGGAAAAAAGGGAAAAAAAATGAAAATTGAAACCGGACAAATTTAAAAGGAAAAATGAACAAATTAAACATCTTTGAGGTTATCGACGAACCCCAGAGGCTTCGAGCTTAACTCGGGAGAAGTCGCGCATAGCCAGATAATGAATGGTTTTTACATTGTCACCAATAAATTCAATTAATAATCGTCACCTTATTCAGTCTAAAACAATTGTTACAAATTCTATGATAATGTAAATTGTAGATTACTTTTCGAAAAATAGTGGTGACAATTGTGAAAACCGTATGCACCCTGGGGTATGTCATACCCCGTGCGACTGCTCACGGGTTAATGTCCGCAAATTTATTGACGTAAGTACTTGTATTAAAAACTTCATAAAAGTTTTTACATTATATTGAAACAAGCATATGTCTGATTATATTAGTTTTACTGCAATAACTTATTGTAATCAGGGAAATACTTTATGCCCTCCCCCTGTATAATGATGTTAAAATTGGGTGATGGCGTTACAAATCAATACATCATAGTTCGTGCAATTTTTGAATATTCTTATTTGTTTTGATAATGGCTTCGATGGAGCCAAAACATGTAAATATTCTAACAAAACTTTTTAAAATGTTTATAAAGTTTTTATTTTACACATTCTAATAATTAAAACAAGTATATTATTACAGGGTGTTACATTTTGCAGAGCTGCCAAGTCTCCGGCTTTTTGGATACCAATATTTTATTACAGAAAAAGTTGACTTGTTTAATCGGAGCACTCTGCGATTTAAAAGAACAACATTTTCTCTAATAAAATACTGGTGTTCAAAAAGCCGGAGACTTGGCAACTCTGATTTTGTGATATATAGGTAAAAGCGTTAACTTTTTAAATTTTTTCTTTACTACAGTGCAGAGAGAAAGTGCTAATTGTCTTAATCTTTCTTCACACTTTACAATGCAATAAATATATATGTAACGTTTAATTATCTAAAAATGCCGGGTTTTTTTTAATACTGTTCTTTTTTACAATACGCACTCTGCACAAGTTAATAAATATTTTAATATAATTTTTTTTTTGTCTTTTTAGAGCTTCAAAATTCAGATTTTTTAAACTATGTTTTATTTCCTTCTAAACTACATTATTTTTTTCATTAGTCTTCATTTGAATGTAATTGTCGTAGTGATTATTAAAGTTGTAATTTCATAGTCCATGGCTTGTAAACACATAATTTGAAAAATGATGTACATTAAATATTTTTCAGAAATATGTATGCAATATTCTTTTAAAATAATTTTAATTGTACGAAAAATTTGATGAGGAATATCAGCATTTTTGTAAAACTGAAGTCGTTTAAATCAGGCGGGACCGTACCGAAATTTTAGTTTTTATATCGGGTCGGACCAGAAATTTTCTCTCTGTAGAGACCTTTATTACATTACTTTATATGTTGCAAGTTCCGTAAAGCCTCAATGTCTCATTTTCGAATTTTCGTGTTGGTAATCTCCCGAGGTTAAAAGTTATTGTATCTTTAAAAGGTCGCAATATAACAACTCAAAAATAACTTTAAATAGCTTAAAAACATTACAGAAATGATAAAGAGCAACTAAATTATGAAAATACTAATAAATAATGTTATTTGTTATATAACACGTCTATTATAATTATGAAAAAAATATATTATTGAAATGCCCTTATCCATTTTAAGCGTTTAAGGTAACGCAAGATAAACAGAGTATTAAGTTATTCACAGAACGCTTGTTATTTCCTATAGATGCTAAGAATTATGGATTTCGTATATCATTTTTTTATTATAGTAAACTTTGTCTGACTTAATCGTAGAATTCTTCGATTGAATAAAGCAACTTTGTCTGTAAAGAAAAAGTGGTTTTCAAAATCTGTAATTCTTGGTACCTGTATATTTGACGAATGTCGGGAGCAATGGCGCCTGAAGGCTACTTTATTTTAATTCAGATTGTTTGAATCCCACCACTGTTTTAAAACAGTATAATTCACTTCATTCTCGCATTATTTACACTGTCATTAAACAAAGCAAAAACTTCTACTTCAAAAATTGTTAACTATCAAGAAACCTGAATTAACCCATTAAAGACTGCCGTAGCGTTTTCGCAACAGTTTGTTTTTAGGATAAATATTATCTTTATTTGATGCGAAAAACACCATGATAAAGTAACTTTTAGTTTTCTATAATATAAAAGTGGTATGGATCGCAATATTTGTATTTTATTGAGAAAAATAATTCGGTCCTTAATGGGTTAAAAAATGGTATCGCAAGACAACCGAACGGTCGGGAGACGACCAGCCAGGACTCAAAATCCTAAGGAACGATAAAGGCAAGAACAATGAAAAAAAATTTAAATGGTGGTAAACTAGAAGAAATTTTTTAATAAATGTGTCAAAATTTTTTTCTCAATGAAATTATACGTGTTGTCCCAAAAAGATTTGAACACGCTTTATTTTTTTTAATCTGTTGGAGCTAAGTAGCTCATGCAAAAGTGTTTTAAAAAATTTAAGAATTCCTGCTTGATTTATATATATATATAAAAAAAATACAATTTTAAATTTTATATGAGCACTGTAGAAAAAATCGGTTAACTAGATTTTTTTCATTTTTTGATGATCCACGATCGTTACAAAAAGCCAGAAAAAAGCTGCTTTGCCAGTATTCATAAAATTAATTTAATTGTAATGACGAGAAAATGCGACTTTTCTACTATATCACTCTTTCGTTTCACCTAAAAGGATATATCATCAATGAAAATAGGGGCCATGTACAAATAGATGATGACATTATTTAGATCAAAAATATGTTAACTAGTGTGAGAAGTTTTAATTCAAAATGCATTTCATAAATCATGTAAAAAAGAAAATATAGTTTTAAAACCTAGAAACAAATTAAAAATATGTAATTCACAAAGCCCTCTCAAAGTATTTTCTATCAACCCTAATGTATAACTAAAACTTTCAAATACTTTTACCGTAATTTCCGGCGTATAATCCGCAGCTCAAAGAGTCGTTTTTCGACCCAGAAATATTATTTTATAAAATGTAACTTAAAAGATCGCTGTAAATATTTAACTACAATTATTGAATAAAATTTCTGGGTCGAAAAACGACTCTTTGAGCTGCGGATTATACGCCGGAAATTACGGTATGTAAATATTTCACTATTAATATTGCTGAGAGCATCGATTACTTTTGCTAAATGTAAATTGTAACGGTACTATCGACTGTGTTTCCACTTTCGTATTATATATCACAGCTTTACCCATTCTAATTTTATATCTTACATTTCTAATTTGGCATAAAGTAGGCATTTAAAATGACCAGTTGTCATTTAACCGTTTCAGGGCAATGGACGTTTGTTGGTAAAATATTAAAATGATTGATTGTCAAAACAAATTACAAAAAAAAAGAATCTAAATTAATAAATGGTTTATTTTACGTACTTTATAAAAAAAGTACCGTAATTTCCGGCGTATAAGCCGCAGCTCAAAGAGTCGTTTTTCGACCCAGAAATATTATTTTATAAAATGTAACTTAAAAGATCGCTGTAAATATTTAACTACAATTATTGAATAAAATTTCTGGGTCGAAAAACGAGTCTTTGAGCTGCGGCTTATACGCCGGAAATTACGGTATTTAAAAATATTGACGGAATGTTTTAAGTTAGGGATTAAAATTAAGTGGTAGAAATAATCTACCACAGTCCTTCAAATGTTTTTTAGAAAGATTTTCTAAACTATCTTTGTACTAAAAGAGTTTAACCCTTTCAGGGGCAAAGTAATTCTGTTTGTAAAATGTTGAAAGGATTGACTGACGACAGAATTTACGTACAAATTAAATTTAAAATAAATAAATGCTTTTCTTCGTGTACATTATAAAATTAACAGTGATGGAACAGTGGCGCAGTAGAGAAGCAATCGACATCACTAAATTGAAACAGTATTCTTCGTCTTACTTAAGGACAGAATTTCTGAGATTTTTTAACAGGAACATATTAAAATTTAGTGGGGACAATCGTCCAAATTCTGCGCTACTGCTCCATCACTGAATCAATTTGTTTTCAAAATTTCCAGCAATACGTTAGCAGCTAGGAATTAAGTGGTCGCCCCTTGAAAGTGTTTTAAGCAGTGACATGCATTTTCGGGACAATACATTGTTCGAACTTTTACGCTTTTTTTAAAAGTATTTTTAATAGAAATATGCGACTTATTTAATTCCACAATTTCTACGATTAACACTAGAACCGCGGGAAATTTTACTCAAGTTAAAAACAAAAGATATTTTCCACCAGAATTTTTATTTAAAACTTTTTAATTTGTTTGTTTAACTTTGTTCTCTGTGGTATAAACTTATTTCATAAAGAATTTTCTGATTTGAATCAAAAAATATTCATTTAGTATGGGTCAAAATCCCCCTACATACTGGTTCTAGTGTTAAAAAAGGCCAAGATTTCAATTAAACTTCTAATTATAGCCGAGGATTGGCGACTATTTTTATTTTCAATGATAGATCAATTAAAAAAATATTTACGGTCGATAACACTTGAGATTATTTTAGAATAAATGTATAACACATATTATAATCTCTGTTATACATTTTTAAATAATTATTTTAAAAAAAATTGTATGAATATTATAAATAAAAAATCACTGGGTGATATCGTCGCTACCATATCAAACTATCGAATATGAAAAAATGCATTTTTATTTACTTTTAAAAATGGGCCGATTGTCACCACTAAATTTTTATAGTATTCTTCACCGGGGTTGCCAGTTTGGCATCCCTTTTTCATTCAGAAATTCCAAATTCAAATCAGAATTTTCAAACAGAATTTCTTTTTATTTAGTGACAGACATTTCGTGATTATTTAAAATAAAAAAATTCTATCAAAATTTCCGGTATGAATTCGGAATCGCTGAATAAATAAGAAGGCCAAACTGGCAACCCTGTTCTTCAACAAATTTTATTAGTATACTTTATAGCCGAAGAACCCTAATAAAATTTAGTGGTGACAATCGGCCCATTTTCAAAAGTAATATAAAATGCATTTTTCTTTACTTTTAAAAATGGGCCGATTGTCACCACTAAATTTTATTAGAATTCTTCGCCTACTAAAAATAATAATTTTTTTATGAAGAACAGGGTTGCTAGTTTGGCCTCCTTTTTTATTCAGAGATGCCGAATACATACCGGAAATTTTGAGAGAAATTTTTTAGTTTAAGTAATTACGAGATAGGCTGTCATTATAAAAATAAAAAATGTCTATTTTAAATTTCTGGTATGGATTCAACATGTCTGAATGGAAAAGGAGGCCAAACTGGCAACCCTGGTGATGTTGTAACCTCGCAACCCTCTTAAAATTTAGTGGTGAGAATCGGCCCATTTTTAAAAGTAATGAAAAACGCATTTTTTCACATTCGATAGTTTGACATGGTAGCAACGATACATGTCCTGAACTCGTGATCAAAGGGTAAAAATGTAATGATAAGCAGAAAGAGTAAAGCATGTCGTGCCCTAAAGAGCCAGTCACGAGCCGTGAATAGTTTTAAACATAACTCATTCATTTTTAATGATACAGGTGTGCAGTTTTTTGTAATGAACCCTTTGTAAAAAAAAGAAAAAAATATTGATCATTTTTTGGCGGTTATATGAATATTTCAAAAATGTAACTTTTTAAAAATTAATTGCAGAACTATTTTATAAGCTTGTTTACTAACTTAATTTGAACACTTTTGTAGTTTAAATTGTCTACTTATCTGCAAATATTAAAAAAGTAAATCGCATTCAAAACCTCTGTAGACGTACACTTATTTAATTTTATCTATATATAGTACATACAAAATAATTGATTAATACCATAAAATATGAGTAGAAAGGGAAATTGACTTTAAAGTTGTGCCTAAACGTTTTGCACTGTTATGAGTGGAGTAGACAATTCAAGAAAGTATGTCTATATTGTTATAGACTGCAGATTAGTAAAATGTTAGTTTGTGAGTTGTTGCGCTCCTTGTTCGAGATTTTACTATTGTACGTGTTAAAATTTATACGAACGCGTACCAGGGGTTCCCGTTTGGTCCGCCTCTTTTTATCGAGGAATACTGAATTTATAACAGAAATTTCAAATAGTTAATTTATTTAATGACAGAGACATCGTAATTACATAAATAAAAAAATCTTCTTTCGGAATTTCCGTTAGGAATTGATAATTTCTGAATAAAAATAACGGCCAAACTGAACACCCTGGTATGTGTTCGTATAATGTTTTGTACAGGGCTTTTAGAATCATAGTGAATCAAATCCACTTTTTCGTTGAAAAGGGCAATTTTTCCAGTTCGGCAAGTTTTCTTAAAATTCAGATTACTTGATTGCTGAAACCTTTTTGAAATACTATTATTCGTGTTACTTAATGGAGGATTAATTAAGGTGACTTATACTATTTTTTAAAAAGCGGTAGAAATCAAGCAATCTGAATAGGAAAGGCAGAGCAACTTGCAAATTTGTTACCGAGTTTTTTGGTAAATTCTTGTTCTATAGGCAATAATTTGTCCAGTGCCGTTATAAAATCACCCATGTGTGTTTCCTTTCAACATACTCTATCTATATAATATAAGCTGTAGTTCGTAAAAAGTTGTTTAAGAGTTGTTTCACAGCTTGCTCGAGATGTTTTTATTCCATGTAGTGTAGGTCAAATTGCTTGTTCTGGCAGTTTGGCCTCTTTGTCATTCAGAAATTTAGAATTTACATCAGAAATTCTAAATAGTATTTTTTTTTTACTTAGTGACAGTCATTTCATGATTACTTAAAGTAAAAATCCCTCTATCGGAATTTCCGGTACGGATCCGGAATTCCTGAATAATTTTTTTAGGTCAACTGGGAACTCTGGTTTGAGTTCGTATATATTTTTATATGGGGCTTTCAGAATCAAAGTGAATCAGATTTATTTTTTCTTTGAACTGTAATGTTGAACGAGAAAATGGATTTGATTCAAAAATTTTGGAATATTTTACCTCAACCGAATTTGAGGTTTTCTAGAGATAATAAATTATTAATTGCCGTAATAAAACAAATCCTAGGTTGAAAATGGAGCAGTCGATCGTGATAGTCTCCTATGATTCTGTATGAAATTCACGACAGCCGATAACTACACAATTACGGCTTCATCCCCTTGAGTCTGAACGCCTAATACGTAGATCATTAAATATTTTTATTAAAAGAATATTTGATAGGAAGTTTTTCTTTCTTTTCGGAACAAATTTGAAAATGCGATATATCCGATAGTAGCGACATAACGACTCACGATATAGTATGAAGATATAGTAATGCATTTTCATTAAGTTTATTGATCTGAAATTAAAATGTGAATGTCGAATATCTTCTAAACCAATAATGCAATTTGGGGTGGGGGTTTAAATTCAGAATGTTACCAGTAATTTTGAATAGTAATATTCGCTTACAGGGTTCGTACGGATCAGGTAATTTTCCAGGAGTTTCACTAGTATTTTCTTTAGAGAAAAAGAAATCAAGGTTAAACTCTCGCGGCTTCTTTTAAGGAGAGATTTTCTGTAATAAAATACTGGTACCGAAGAATTTCCTGATCGCAAAATTCCAGGAGTCGTACGAGCCCTGCGCTTAACCCCTTAATCGTCGTGCCCGAGACATTCACGGGCAGCGTAGGCTACGCCTGTTTTATTCAGATTGTTTCATTCCCACCAGTTTTTTAAAATAGTGTAATTGGCTTTATGCTCGCATTATCTTATCTGCCTATTAAACAAGGCGAATATTTCTACTTAAAAAAACTGGTGGTAATCAAGCAATCTGAATTTTTAAAAAGTAGCCTACATTTAAAGGGCGCGACGATTAAGGGGTTAAATCTCTCATTAAATAAGGCTAATATTACTATTACGAAATAGGAGTAGCATTCCGAATAAAAAAATCACCGCCCCGCTAGAAACTGTTCCAAACAATATCACTATTTAAACATTGTTGACAAGCAATTTATTATGAAATCTGGGTTTTGAAACTATATCTTTGGTAATTTCGATTCCTAGATAAATATATCGAATTTATGCGTTAGCAAGTAGTTTATTTTCTACAAAATTAAACTATTTAAAAGCAACAAAATATCCCCAAATATATGATATAAATACATATTCGCTCTGATAAAAATTTACCAAACTTTTACGCAAGAAAAAGTACGTAGGCGCGGAGCTAGGTAACCAGGACACGCCTTTAGTCAAAAGGGTAGGTGTTAAAATAAGAGTATACTCGTGAGCGGTCAACAAAGTGTGGAATATGAATGTGAATATTATTTGTTAAATTTTATTTGATATGTATTGAAATGGAATAAATTTCCAAACAACACGGTAAATTATGCGACCTCTCGTTTGAATGCTTTTATGTCAAATCACAAGACATACGAGTGAATAGGAGAAATTCAGGTATGTTATTAAACTCAATATACATGTCATGTGTAGAAAGACACATGGCCCTTTTTCTACATTAAAAACTGAATTCTGAATGGTAATCATAAATTAAAGAATGTCTTAAAGTACTTAAATGTAATGGGATAGAAATGTCATTAAAAATAGTATTATGGGAATACATCCGTCGCTTTTCTTGTAAAAGCATTGAAAAAGTCTCTTTTTTAAATCAATACAGACAAGAATTATTGATTAAAATTTACTGTAGTGTAAAATGGGATCAGATTTGACAATATGTGGATTTTGTACTAAACGTTTGCTTGTTTTGACCACAGAAAATTTTGTTACGTTCTCATTGTAACGTGGAATGCTCTCCATTTAAATCAATAGTACTCGCTACCACTGAAGCGACGAGTGACCGCTTTTTTAAAATATAAATCTTCACCTTAATTAACGGCACGATTTTGCCATTAAATAAAGTAAATATTACATATAGGAAATAGTGGTGTGAAAATACTTTTCGGAAAAGTAGTGAGTAGAACAAATTTGTCCTTTTATGACTAGCGTCCTTCACAAAATTTGTAGTCTTTTGCCATCGATATTCCAAATTGAAATTTTTGCCTAAGATTGAATCGCAGAAATTCTATTATTAATTAAAGCTAAATTTTCTGTTTAAAATTATTGGTAGGAGTACTGAAGGATTCTGATCACTCTGTACGTCATGTATACGTGCCGGGAAAGGGGTTAAATGAATTGCAAAAAATAATGTAAAATTTAAGAGTTCAAAATTGAAAAGGTCAGAAGTTGAGTCATGCCATTCTGAAATTCCTTATACGATAACGCACAGATTAAATTGATATTTCCCCTAAATTCAAGTGTTGACACCCTACTAAAATATATGCAAAAGTACCGTAATTTCCGGCGTATAAGCCGCAGCTCAAAGAGTCGTTTTTCGACCCAGAAATATTATTTTATAAAATGTAACTTAAAAGATCGCTGTAAATATTTAACTACAATTATTGAATAAAATTTCTGGGTCGAAAAACGACTCTTTGAGCTGCGGATTATACGCCGGAAATTACGGTAATGCCAATGTAAACACTTTTGTGACCACATGTTTTCGACTTTTTAAAAATAAGCCCCACCTATAGTCCTTAATCTTTCATGTTTGATTACTTAATCTGCGTTCGTGTTTATTGGAAATAGATATAACTAACAATTATACGGTTGTTAATTCGTGAATTTATATGCATGTCACGCCATTGTATAAATACGAATATTTCGTGTATTTTTGAGAAAAAACGTAACACATAAAAGGCAAAGGTAACGCATGTTGGTGGAGTTATAGATATCCAAAAGATATAAATTGACGTCAGCTGTCACGAATTTGTTAACATAGCCAAGTATGAACTTCGCGAGTTCAGAAATAACTTTTTACTCTTAAAACTCTAATAAAACGTCACATGAATATAACCCTACTCTTTTATAAAGGTACTTTACTTACTCAGAACTCGATATCAATTGCAAATTTTGTATTTCAGTAGTCGAATTTATTATTAAAAAATAAAATATCATAAACAAATATTTGAAATTTTATAGACAATTCTACTTTTAACCCATTAAAGACTGACGTTGCGTTTTCGCAACATTATGTTTCTTACACCAGTATGTTTTTAGGATAAATATTCGTTTTATTTGATGCAAGAAACAACATGATATAGTCACTCTTAGGTTGCTATAATATAAAAGTGGTATGAATCGCAATATTTGTATTTTATTGAGAAAAATAATTCGGTCTTTAATGGGTTAAAAATAGCTTTAGCAAGAAAAGGAAACTATTTAAGAATTGACTAAATTGAATAAGAAGGGTTTTAAAATTTACAGTACGCTGGAAATTTACAGAACTGAAATGTTAAAAAAATGGTTTATTTTTTTAATTACTTCATAAATACTTCATCAAATAGCATCTAACTCGCTTTCATTCTTAGGAAGTGTTGCATGCAACACTGACGGATTTAAACTTAATCCCAGTGTTTCCAACTTAGTGCATTTTTTATTTGGAAGTATCTGTCACAACTTCCGAATAGCAATACCCTCGCTTTATTTAATCATGAAATCTGTCACAAAATAAGGTGAATTTAACTATAAAAAAAAAAAAAAAAAAAAAAAAAAAAAAACCTGGACATTTAAAAGAGTTATTTTGAATGAAAAATCCCGCTAAATTGGCAGCACTGCTTAACACTTTATTTTTGGGGTGTAACACCAGCGTTCCGTGAGCATTTCAGGTCCACACCATTCTCTTGTGTTCGGTGGTGAAATATGAGTGCATACAAATATATGGATACAAAATGCATTTATTTAAAAAAGCTCTATTTGAGACATGAAGGGTTAAATACTATTTCCGAGCAGTATAATTCGCCTTATTCAATGACAGAAACTCAGCGACTATATAAAGACGAATATTACTATTTGAAAATAGTATTGACAAGCAGTCCGCTCTCAAAAGGGATGGACACACTTGCCTTATTTTATTTTATTTAATTGAACAAACGCAGATTTTAATTGATGCAGTTACACTAAAATTGTATCACATCAGCCTTGTGCTGCAATACTTCACCATTCTCTTGTGTTCGGTGGGGAAATATGAGTGCATACAAATATATGGATACAAAATGCATTTATTTAAAAAAGCTCCATTTGAGACATGAGACCAGAAACTGGTATGTAGCTTATTAGTTACACCATGCATTGAAGGGTTAAATACCTATTTGAGTAACCACGTGCCACTCTGCCATTTATATGTATGGCTTTCTTCTTTACCCCGGGAGCAGTCGCATGGGGTATGACATACCCCAGGGTGCATACGGTTATTACAATTGTCACCCCTATTTTTCGAAAAGTAATCTACAATTTACATTATCATAGAATTTGTAACAATTGTCTCAGACTGAATAAGGTGACGATTGTTAATTGTATTTATTGGTGACAATGTAAAAACCATTCATTATCTGGTTTTGCGCGACTTCTCCCGAGTTAAAAATCCTTTTCTCTAGCCCAGTTGATACTTAAAAATTAGTACATTGAAATGATAGAGTTCCATTTATGAACCTAGAGTTAATTTGCAAAGAAATCATGTCCATATTCATACTAAAATTTGGCATTCTACGAACGCTTTCGATATGCGGTGACAGTGTTACCGAACCCAACATTATTATCCCAACAGTATTACCGATTGGAATATTATCGCACCTGGTTATCGCGTTTATATATTAAAGAGATTATTAAGTGTTTTAAACGAGGTTTTCTCTTATTAATTTTTAGATTGTTAAAACCGTATAATATTTCTATGCTGATACTTTTTTTTCAGTTCGTCCCAATTTCTACAACCAATGTTCCCTTTAAACTTAAACTAACTGATGAGGAGAATCATCATTTTCCAATTCTCCTCACATTATTTCTATTGATTACGAGAAATCAACGAGATTGACATTTCAAAGACTCATATCGCCGAAGAAAATTTAGATATACTAGGATTTTTGCATACAAGGTGAAGGAATTATTGATTTTACATGTGTATTAATTTATAATAATTGCTTAATATTATCTATGTGTTTGTATTTAATCCCATGTATAGGAAAAAGTTTTGTTTTCCATTGGCGACAAGTCGGCTAGAGTCTACGAAAGAAATATAATAGTTATTAATTTTATGACTCCAAATTTACAACTGTGAGGCAAAGATGTAATGAGTCCACAACACAAGTATGGCGTGACAGGAGGGCGCATGTTACAAGCGCCAATTTCGTCGCCTATAATGTCTAATTAATTAAATGTCGAGCAATGTCGCCCGGAACAGCCAATCAAATGCTAGGAAAACTGACGAGGGAAAAGCCTTGCCCGGAACAGTCAATCAAATGCTTGAAAAACTGACGAGTCAGGGCAATTTTTGTCGCTTCAAGTTATTCCGTGTAATAGCACTTTAAGATATAATGAGTCCAGCAGTCAGGTGGAGGACGGGCTCTATAAATTATTAGGCACACACTACAGTGCCATTCAACGAAGGGAAAATGCTTTTAGATCCCTCGAATTAAAGTTTAAATAATGAATGCATCTCTATTACGAGATCAGTATTAGATTAAGTGATTATATCAACTTCAGTTTCTCTTAGAAGCAGTGTTACACTTAGGCTTTACTGATATCGGACTGGCTAATAGTCAGTCTATCATATCATGTTTTTGTTACTATTTTCTTATGTATTGGTGTTGTTATACACCTACGCCAATAATATTATCTGATGAAATTTATTAAGATTTAATAAACAAACGGTTATACTATTGAGAGTATGTTGCTGAAGGGAACTTCAAATAACTTGAGGATGATGACCGTATCGGAGACATAGAACCAGTCCGGTGTTACCAGGCATTCTTTTATCCATTATCGTTCAAGTAATTTTTATAAGAAGTGTTAATTGGCAGTACATGCGTTGGCCAAGTGTATGGATCTAATTGGAAAATTTTATGCTAAACTTTTTAATTGTGTGTTCTTTGTTAAAATCCACAAATGTGTGTAATTTAATCCCAATAATCTCAAAAGTTTTAATGTTATAAATATTGTTTTACTTAACAAACTGCACAATGATAAATCCATTATTTTTGGAAAATTAAATCAAAAATGAATAAGTGGCTGACTTACTGTTATAAATAAGTACTGGGTTATTTTTTTCTTTATAGATATTTAAAAGTCTGATTTTTTATATATACGAGTACTTTATTTTCTTCTAAACAACATTAAAAGTTTTAACGAGACTTCATTTATATGTATTTGTCTTAGTGATTATGAAAGTTGTAATTTCGTATTCCATAGCTTCTAAACACATAATCTCAAAAATGCTACATAAATTTTTTTTAAATACATAATGTATGCAATATTCTTTTAAAATAAATTAATTTGTAGGAAAATATCTTTTACTTATATTTTGTTCTGGCCCAGCCGGACCTGTACGGAACTTTTAGCTTTTATATAGGACCAGATCTGAAAATTTCTGACCGTGTAGACCCCCATTACATTTTTTAATGTATCTTAAGTCCCTTTTATTTTCAAAGTTTCATAAGTTTCTAAATTTTCTGGATGGAAATTTTCCCAAGGTTATAAATTATTTTATGCTATTTCGAAGCACGAAATATAAAAACGCAAAAATAACTTTAATTTGCTTAAAATTACAGTATTGATAAAATAAAACTAAATTATAAAATACTAATAAATACAGGGTGACAAGAAATAACTTGGACACACATGATACATTATAACTTGAATGCTAATGAAAATATTACGACAAAACTTCAAAATAAATATGAATACATTATTTCGTCTAATATATTTACAAATTTTCAAAGTGGCTACTTTTAGCCTTAATACAGAGCTTTAAACGTGTCACAAAATTTTCGGCTATGGGCCGCAACTCACTTACTGATATTTTATCCTATTCCTTGCATAAGGATTTCTTTAGAGATGCCAAAGTTTTATGAGGTTTAGCACACACCCTTGTCTCCAATATGGACCAAACGGAATAATCCATTGGGTTCAAATCTGGGAAATACGATGGCCATTCTTGAGCTGCAATGAAGTCAGGAAAATGTGTCTTGCACCAATCTTGAGTGCTTTTAGCTCTGTGTGCAGGTACGGAATCCTGTAAGAAGGTACATCTTTTGTTTCCAAAGAACTTTTGTGGCCAAGGTAAGACAACATCTTCCAAAATGAGTTTTGATATGTTTGTTGATTAATCTTTATCCCTTGATCAACAAAATCAAGTGGTGTTTTCCCACTAGCACATATCCCACCCCCAAACCATTACAGATTGGGGTCGTTGACGCCGTTCAACAATGCAAGAAGGTCCAGCTGCTTCTACTGACCAAACTCTATCATTATGGCTATTGTGAGCTTGTTCAATCGAAAACAGTTTCTCATCTGTGAAGACAAATGTTTTCCATCGATCACCTGCGGCCCGCTTTAACAATTCTTTACAACTCTGAAGTCTTGTGCGTTTGTTCTCTGCTGTTAGCTTTTGAGCCTCTTTCAATTTGTAAGGGTGAAGACCAAGCTCTACTTTTGTCAACAAACGTGCGGTTTCTCCGTTGATCTTCATCTCTCTAGCAACCTTTCTCATTGAAATCCTAGGATTTCGTTGAACTCGCTTTTTGATAACCACCCGGTTTCTTGATGTATTAACTGTGCGCTTTCTTCCTCTTCCTGGCCTGTCACCATCATGTCAGAGTTCTTGAAACCTTTTGATTGTGTATGAAACAGTCTGCTTAAACACTTTCAATCATTGAACAATTTCACATTGTTTTATTCCTTGCTTATGTATTCAAGTATGGCAGATTGTTTGTTAACCATAATGGTTACCACAACTAACTTTCTTACACCTGGTTAGTAGCTTTCTAGAATCAATTCCGTATGATAATTACTCTATAACTTTAGTGGTAGTTCCAGATTTTTTGTTTGAAACTTTGTCCAAGTTATTTCTTGTCACCCTGTATTGTTCCTGTCTTTTGCTAATCATTTTCCAAAAGATAATGTTGAAATGTCCTTATCCGTTTTAAGTTTTTATGATAACATAACACATGGGCTGATAAGTTTCCGGTCTGGCACACAGATGGCGTTGAAATCGCCGAACCGATGTTTTTTTAGTAAATACTAACCTTTAAAAGGTAGCAGAAAAATGTCATGACGATTCGCCGTCTGGATAAAACGTTAGAGTGGTTTCAGTTGAGCGACTTTGTTGATAAACAAAAAAATGGATAAACAAGAATTTCAAGAATTGTTATTTGATGGGAAAAACACCGTTCAAACAAAAGCTTGGCTTGATAAGCGTTATCCGGACACTGCACCAGGTAAATCAACCATTATTGACTGGTTTGCTGAATTTAAACGTGGTCGTACAGACACCAGTGATGCACCACGCAAAAGAGGTGGTTTCTCTGGAAAACATAAAAAAAGTCCACAAAATCATTTTGGGGAACCGTAAAGTGAAGTTGCAGGAGATAGCTCAGACTCTGAAAATATCCAAGGAACGTGTAGGTTTTATTTTGAATGAACATTTGTCTATGAAAAAAGCTGTTGTCAAAGTGGCTGCCGCGCGTGTTGACTTTTGACCAAAAACAACAACGAGTCGAGGATTCTGAGCACTGTTTGGAGCTTTTTCGTTATAAAATTATGTTATTTATTATTAAATTATTATTATTATTCATTTATTAAATTATTATTATAAAATTATTATTATATAATTATTATTATAAAATTATTATTATAAAATTATTATTATTATTATTTAATTATTATTATTATTAATAAATTATTATTATTATTATTTAATTATTATTATTATTAATAAATTATTATTATTATTATTATTAAATTATTATTATTTATTATTAAATTTATGTTATTTATTAAAGTTATAAAGTTATAAAGTTTTGTTAAAAAGTTGCGTTTTCTTTATCAGACCGGGAACTTATCAGCCCATGTGTTACTAAGATAAGTAGAGCGTTAAGTTATACAGAGATTCTTGTTATTTTATATTGTGCCAAGAGTTATAAAAGTTGGATATCACTTTTTTTTTCTATAGAAAAAATCGTCTTTCGTAATCATGGCATTTTTCGATTAAATACGGTAAATTTTCTGTGAAGAAAAAGCGGTTGGTTGGTTGGTTGATTTTTCACTTCCGATTATCTACTCGACGGATATAGGACCTAGGGGGGGAGTGCCCTCCGTGGGGGTCTTTCTAAGGGATCCTAACCAGTATTTACGACAAGGTTCGAAGAAAACCACGGAAAACTCCGAACTGTTATGTCGACGAGCACGACAGGGGTTTGAACTCAGCACCTCCCGTCTACCAGCTTTGAGAACAGAACCTCTCAGCCACTGGTGGGACGAAGAAAAAGTGGTATTAGAAATCCAAAACTCTCTACACCTGTGTATGTCACACATGTCGGGAGACGACAAGTGAGGATAATGTATACTATAAGCGGAGCAATATAAGCGAGAACAATGAAAAATAATGAGAAACAATTGTATGTATTAAAGTTATGAGAACACATAACAAGGTTGCCCATTTAATCCCTCTTTTGAAAGCTATTTAAGCTTTTACATTTTAAGCTTTTTAATATAACGCAACATAAAAAGAGCATTAAGTTATACACAGAAGCTTTTCATTTCATAAAGGTGCCAAGCGTTATGGAGTTAGGATATTACCTTTTTATTATAGAATATATCTTTCTGTGTAATCGTAGAATTCTTCGATTGAATTAGACAAAATGTTTTGTAAAGAAAAAGCGGTATTCAAAGTCCCTAACACTTAGCCTTTGTGTATTTCAAGGGTGTTGTGAGACAACGTCAGGACCATATTTATTAAGAAGCGATATAAGCTAGAACAATGAAAAATAATTAAAATGATTGTAATAAATAATTAAAATGGTTTTTATAAGTTTTTAACAGTTGTCTCCAAATACTAATTTTTACACACATTACAGTTTTTTTAATGATATTGTACAGGATGTTCCAACAATATTGAAACACGCTTAATTTCTTTATCTGTTGGAGCTAAGTGGCCAAACCCTTTTTATGTCTGAAAAGATTGAATCGCGCTGTAATTTTTCTATCTGCTGGAGCTAAGTGGCCAAATCCTCTTTATGTCTGAAAAGATTGAATCACGATTTAATTTTTTTATCTATTGGAGCTCAGTATTAATGCTTGCAAAATAAAGTAAGAATTTCAGTTAATGAAATTAGAAATTCATCCCCGATTGATTTTTTAAAAATTAAACTTTTAAATTTTTATACAAGCCCAGCAGAAAAATCGGCCAAATCGAATATTTTTTGGTTGAAACAAAAGTATTACAAAAGGAAAAATAAGAATGAAAAACTATTTACCGGTATTCATAAATTTACCTTAAATGTAATGAAGACGGCTCCCAAATGGTCCGCAAATGTATACCAATATTTTTAACAGAAAATTTCATGGTAGGTTTCTACAACATTTCTGCAAATATTTACCCCAGATGGTAGTTTCTGCGAAGTTTACAAAAATATCTAAAAATAAAAATTTTCTGAGAAAATACCGGTATTTAAAAAGCGGACCATTTGGGAGCCCTGAATGAAGGGAAAATACTCACTTCTGTACAGAATTACTTTTTTATGTCACTTAAAATGATATTTGATCAATGAAAATAGGGACCATGCATAAATAGATGATAAAATTATTTAGATCAAAACTATGTTCACAATAGTGAAAAGTTTTTATGAGAAAAACATCTACAGAGATCATGTAAAGAAGCAAATGTCATTTAAAACCTAAACATATAATTCACAAAGCCTTCTCAAAGTAATTTTTATCAACGCCAATACATAACTAAGATTTTTAACAGGGTTCGTACAGATCAGGGAATTTTCCAGGAGTGTTACCAATATTTTTCTTTTATAGAAAAAGCAATGTAGGTTAAACTCGCGAAACTTCATTTTCTTTTAAGCAGAGCTTTTCTATGAGAAAATACTGGTACCGAAGAATTTCCTGGTCGCAGAATTCCAGGAGCCGTACGAACCCTGTTTAAATACTTTCATTTAAATATTTCACTATTAACCCTTAATTGCATAGGGATGTAAATTTCCATCACTTTTTATTTAACTTTTAATAAATAAATCAACTTCTTCGCCACCACTATATTTATATAGAAATATTAATCCAGTAAATTTCCCGTGAACTATGTTGCTGAACAAAGTTAAAAATCTATCTTAAAATTTCTGGTGTCTAATATTTAATATATGTATAAAAAACAAAATTGTAAAAGAAAAACTCATGCAAAGAAGGGTTAATATTGCTGAGAGCATCGATTACTTTTGCTAAATGTAAACTGTAACTGTATTACCGACTGGGTTTCCACTTTCTTATTATATATCACAGATTTACAGATTCTAATTTTATATCTTACATTTCTAGTTTGGCATAAAGTAGGCACTTGAAATGGACAATCATCATTTAACAGTTTCAGGGCTATGTAATTCTTTTGGTAAAATATTGAAATGATTGATTTCTAAAAGAATTTACAAAAAAATATTTAAAAATTAATAAATGCTTTACTTTACGCACTTTATAAAGTAAAAAGTATTTAAAAATTTTGGCGCAATCTTGTAAATTAGGAACTAAATTTAAGTGGTAGAAATAATATAACACATTCCTTCAAATGTGTTTTAGAAAGAATTTTAAAACTAGCTTTGTACTAAATGTTTTTAACCCTTTGAGGTGGAAAGTAGTTTTTTTTGTAAGATGTTGAAAGGATTGAGTGACACGAGAATTTTCAAACTAATAGACTATTAAATAAACAAATGCTTTTCATTGCGTGCATTATAGATACATTTTTTTTCAAACATTTTGGCAAGAAACAAAATTAAGTAGTTGCCACTTGAAAAGCTTTTAAGAAGTGACATGCTTTTTAGGGCGTTACATGCATAACTCCAGCTTTTACGATTTTTAACCAATATATATTTTAATAGAAACATTTGCTTGATTTAATTGCAGAATGCCTAAGCTTAAATAACGTAAATATTTCAATTAACCTTCTGATTACGAGCCAGGACTGACGACTATTTTTATATTAAATCATAACACAATAAAAAAAATTTGAATGGTAGATTACTTTTAAAAATATCTTAATATAAGTGTATAGTAGATATTACATATAAAAAAAAATAAATTAGAGGTATTTGTCATTACCTCGTATTCAAAGGGTAAAAATGTAGTGATAACCAAAAAGCGTAAAAGCTGTAACCATGCACGTAGCTCCTTAAAAAACCATTTACGACCCACCACTGGATTTAAGCCAAACTCAGTCATTTTTAATTATACAGGTATGCAGTTTTTTGTAATGAACTTGTTATAGAAAAAGCAATAACAAATTGTTGACCAATTTTGTCTTCGGCAGTCATATAAAAATTTCAAAAGTGTAACGTTTTGAAAATTAATGTCAGAAAGATTTCATTAACATAATCGTGTTTTTTAACTTATATTGAACACTTTTGCAGTTTACATTGTCTGCTTATCTCCAAATACAAAAAAGTAAAGCGCGCTACAAACTTTTAGAGACACACTGAAGACTTAAACTTATTTTTTGTTATCTACATATAACACATGCGAAATAATTGATTTATACCAGAAAGTATGAGTTAGAAATGGTAACTGACTTTAAAGTTATGACAGACGTCTTTGAATTTGCTGTGAAAGTTAACCTGATCAAGAAATTCAGTCTGTTTTAATATAGGCTGCTGTTTGAAAAAGTTAGTTCTTCGCCTGTAATTGGTTTTGTCAGTGTAGTGGATTGTTGTTCCATATTGCAGCCGTCTTGTGGTATTTGGGATACCAAAGGCATGTGGCAGAAGAAAAGTTTCACACTCCTGACTAAAAGGATTATGTGCTGGATGCTGCTACCTCCCATTGATCAGAAATGGAACAATCTGTCACAGAAGAGTCTTATTATTTAGTTTTGATCACATTTTACATGTTTTGTTCATTCCATAATGATTAATTAATATTCTAAAATCATAAAATATTTAAGGCCATGTCTGCTTTATGTCATGTAATATCATGTTGTTATTAAACTTTTCAAGTTGTCTACTCTATATTTATAATTTATATGACCTATCCTAACGTATACATAAATATAAGCATCAAACTCTTTTGGGCCAAAAACACCGGTTATGGACCCTAACAGTTATAAATAATACTTTTGGAGTTTTGCTATTACAACATGAAATTAATTTTTTCTTTGTTTTTTGTTTGCAATAAAGGAAATCAAATTATATAACACTTACAGTTTTTTAACTAAACACACGTTTACGTATGTAATTTAAGTCTTTGTTTATAAAAAAAAATACTAAGTAAATAATACTTACTTAGTAGCTGCTGGCTAAATATTAGACACTTAATTAATTTGGATGATTATTTTTTTCATAAAGAGAATGAGATACTTAAGTACTTACCCGTTTGTTCACATATTCTTCTTACTTATTTCCACCTAAAATACCCATGTAACTTTTATACCTATTACTTATACTAAAGTATATAAGTAATACATAATTAACTGTTTTTTGTATAAATAAACTTAATAACTACACATTTGGTGCTTTATTTAAACACCTTGACAGAAAAGTTTCCCTTACAACTCTCTTTAGTTGATATATAATTTACATGATCTACCTGGCTTAAAACTTTTTAAGCTATTAACACTTTTTGAAACAGGCCCTGGTACCCGAACTTAAATAGAACGAACGACTGTGGAAAACAGATCTACCTGATCCAGTCGCCCCATTTTTATGGGGCAACTGGGCCCATGGAGAAGTAAAAATGAAAAAAAAAATATATTTTTAATTTTCAGACATTAAGGTGCAGTTTTGAAAATTACTGTTTGATAGAGTGAACCTCATTGGCATTTACAAAGGTTCAGACATTAATCCAAAAAGAACTTTGGCTTCTGTAAATTGAATTGCTAAAAACTCCAGACTCCCAATGTAAAATCGTGGCCCAGTTGACCTTAACCTTCTTATTACGATCCAGGACTGGCGACAATTTTTGTATTAAGTCATAACACAATTAAAAAAAATCTTACTGGTAGATTACTTTTGAAAATATCTTAATATAAGTGTATAGCAGATGTTATTAAAAAATAGGTACGAATAGAATAAATAAAAAAACCAATTGGAAGTATTTGTCATTACCTTGCAGTCAAAAGGTTAATGTGTATTGATAACCAAAGAGCGTAAAAGCTGTAGCCATGCATGTAGCGCCCTGAAAATCCAGTCAGGACCCGCCAATGGATTTAAGTATAACTCCTTTATTTCTAATGATACATGTATGTAGTTTTTTGTAATTAACTAGTTGTAGAAAGAGGAAAAACAAATTATTCGCCAATTTAGTGTTCGGCGGTCATATAAAAATTTCAAATGTGTTTTAAAAGTGTGTTTTGAAAATTAATGGTAGAAAGATTTCATTAACATAATCGTGTTTTCTAACTTATTTTGAACACTTTTGCAATTTACATTGTCTGTTTATCTCTAAATACAAAAAAATAAAGAGCGCACAAAACTTTTAAAGACACACTGAAGACTTAAACTTATTTATTGTTATCTACATATAACACATACAAAATAACTGATGCATACCAGAAAGTATGAGTTAGAAATGAAAACTGACTTTAAAGTTGTGACTTGAGTGTCTGAATTTAAAAAGAGTACATCTTTGTTCAAGAAATCCAGTCTATTTTGTTATAGGCTGCAGTTAGAAAAAGTTAATTTGCGATTTGTTACGCTGCTTTCTCGCGATGTTTGCTCTTTTATTTGCTAAAGTTTTACGAACACATAACACAGGGTTCGTACGCTTTTACCACAATTTTTTAATTTTTTTTTTCTGTTTAATATTTAAAAAACAGAAATCGTAGATGCCTCGTTTAATTGAAGGATTTGTGATACTATTCTGCAGTTAAATAAGGCGAAAAAGTCTATTAAAAATTTGTGGTAAAAACGTACGAACCCTATAACAGCACGTTTTCCCCCCCATTTTTATCCAGAAATTCCTAATTCATACAAGAAATTTCTATTAAATCCTAGAACAAGCGAGACACTTGGCGGCGTTGAATTTGTCGAAGCGATAAAAAAGTTTTTCTTGCTACCGGTGTGTTTCTTACTTTTCTTCCACGCCTTCTGTGGTTGATTGGTTGATTTATTGTTGTTTGCTCTAGAAATTGGATTTGATTTTGAGCTCAGAGCAAAGCTAGAAGAAAGTCTTGGTAGGTTTATTGTGTCATATAGTCGAATTTGTTGAATTACGTTTGTGGAATGTGTTTTGTGAAGTTTAATGGTTTGACGTTTTGTCGTATGTCATAGAAGAATAATTCCTGTGAAATATTAAAAAATAACGAAAGATAAGAAATAAAGGTAAGTGAATTTTTGTTGATTTTATTTGATAAGATGTATTTCATGCATTCTAGAGATTGCTGCACCTTGAGTTTCATGCATCCAGGGTTTTTGTTCGGTTAATGTGCGTGAAGCGTACAAATATATAAGTTACTAACCGCTCCATGAATGAGTTTCGTGCATTCTAGAGATTGCTGCACCTTGAGTTTCATGCATCCAGGGTATTTTTTCGGTTAATGTATGCGAAGCTTACATATACAGGGTGTCCCTAAACTCATGGTACATACGCTAGAGGGTGATAGAACACATCAAGACGAGTAATAGTAAATAAGAAACCAAGGGTCCCAAACGTATTCCAAAGGAAATAGGCGCCATCAAAGTTTAGGGTCCCAAATTGCAAATGATGATATAAAAGAGAAAAATGGGTCGATTTATTTGTGGTTTTCGCTAAAATCATTCTTTAAATTAGTATCTTCTTAAAAAAATGTTTTAAAGAGAAAGTTATAAAAATGCCGGTAGAGGGCGCTCTAGACTTTGGAGTACCGAATAACTAATTTTTACCGGTTTTTTTTTACACTGTTAAATGTTTTCTAAAGCTTAGACCTTAACTTAAATTTTATGTGCACAAGTGAAATCATCGGGAGTGGTTAAGTGGAGCAAATTTAACTGTGTTCAGGGGGTTGATTTTTGAACGATCGTATGTAATGAGCAAAATAATAACAAAAAAAAAGGAAAACAGAACAGACAGAGATGGAATGAAAAGAAACCAACAAAAGGAAGAAAAACACTTTGTTCAACCAAATGAAAATAAACAACACGAAGTACTCCATCACAGGAATTGTTCAAAATTGCGGCCTCCAACACAAACGCAGGCTTGAAGCCGTCGATGGATTGACCGCCGTACATTGGCGAAAACACCAGGCATCTCTCTTATGGTGGCCGAAGCAACGGATATCCGGACAACAAGGTCTTCAGCAGAATAAACGGGACCATCTTCGTATATCAGGCTCTTCATATGACCCCACAAGAAAAAGTCCAGACAGAATAAATCGGGTGAACGGGCCGGCCAGCTGATTGGACCGCCACGACCTATCCATCGCCCCGGGTACATGATATTCAGGGCGTTACGGGCATCCAGGCTGTAATGGGCCGGTGCCCCGTCGTGTTGGAACCACATATGTCTTCTGATGGGTGCTGGAACATGGTTTAATAGTTCTGGCAACACCTCATGCAGAAATGCAAGATATGAATCTCCATCCAGGCGCGTTGGCAGTAAGTATGGCCAAATTAGATAATCGTCAACGATTCCGGCCCAAATATTGACCGCGAAACGCCGCTGGAACGAACGTTGACGTATTGTGTATGGGTTTTCATTTGACCACACATGATAATTGTGGATATTCAAAATACCCTCGCGTGTGAATGTGCATTTGTCCGTGAACAACACATGTGCACAAAAAGCAGGGTCCACAGCTGTTTGTTGGAGCAACCACGTGCTAAAATTGACACGTGCCTGGTAATCCGCTGGTTCTAGGCCTTGAACTCTCTGCGCATGGTACGGATGCATTCCTTCATCTCGCAGAACTCGCCACACCGTATTACGGGAAACGTTCACTTCTTCGGACAGTTCCCGCGTGCTAGATTCAGGCCTCTCGCTGATACGATTCAAAATTTTATCCGTAACGGATGTCTTACACTCCTGGAACATCCGGTATCCTGCATGCAACTTGCAAAGGAACCCCTTTCGCACAGTTGTTGGTGCAGTCGTTGAAATATCCTCGCATCAGGAACACGTCTGGTTGGAAAACGCTCTCGGTACAATCTTTGAGCTTCTGTTGCATTGCCGTGTGCTGCTCTGTACATGTAATGCATCTCGGCCTTCTCCTGGTTAGAGTACGAAACCATATTATCGGCTATCCACAGAGCAAATGAAGACAGCTGCTGTGACAATTCCCAGTTCTACAATTACGCACATGAATAAGTTACTTTTATGTTAGTGAAAATTTGCATACGCGTTCTTCTTCTTCCCCATATCACATTTTCATATTCTTCTTCCGGAAACTTACAGCATAATGGTAGCTATAGCGCTTGCATGTATCTAGTTTGAACATGCTCTAACACGTTTGCGTGTGAATTCAAATCATGCATTACTTAGTGAATGTTGTTTGTTTTGATGTGTACTATCACCTCTTAAAGTTTGCTTCATCACTTATTATTTTGCTCATTACATACGATCGTTCAAAAATCAACCCCCTGAACACAGTTAAATTTGCTCCACTTAACCACTCCCGATGATTTCACTTGTGCACATAAAATTTAAGTTAAGGTCTAAGCTTTAGAAAACATTTAACAGTATTAAAAAAAACCGGTAAAAAGTAGTTATTCGGTACTCCAAAGTCTAGAGCGCCCTCTACCGGCATTTTTATAACTTTCTCTTTAAAACTTTTTTTAAAGAAAATAACTAATTTAAAGAATGATTTTAGTGAAAACCACAAATAAATCGACCCATTTTTCCCTTTTTTATCATCATTTGCAATTTGGGACCCTAAACTTTGATGGCGCCTATCTCCTTTGGAATACGTTTGGGACCCTTGGTTTCCTATTTCCTATTACTCGTCTTGATGTGTTCTATCACCCCCTAGCGTATGTACCATGAATTTAGGACACCCTGTATATAAGTTACTAACCGCTGCATGAATGAGTTTCGTGTATTCGAACAATCAGGAATCACGAGATTCTCCCCAATCATAAACTATGTGCTCTGTGGCAGAGAACTCACTACTTACAGAGTTCCCATGAGAATTTATTTCACGAAATAAACATTGATTTTATTCTGTTTTGTGACAATTTACAAAGTTTAAGCAAGAAATAAAAAATAGCTAAAAAATTATAAAAATAGAAAAATCCGGAGTAAAAAAATTGCTAAATGTTTGTAAAAATCGAAATATCCGGAGGAAATATTGCTAAAAGTTTGTAAAAATACAAAAATATGGAGGAAAATATTGCTAAAAGTTTGTAAAAATCGGAAAATCGTGAAGAAAAACTTGCTAAAACTTTGTAAATAGTCGCAAAATGTATGTTTACTTTGTAAAAAGGCTTGCCGTAGAAAACACGCGTTCTGATTGGGTAAAATTTGGAGGTTGCCGATTTTTCTGATGGCGTGCGTTAAAAAAAATCGCCAAATCGGGTGTCTCGCTTGTTATAGAATTTTGCCGAAATTTCAACTTAGTTTATTTTATTTCGTGATTACATGAAGTAAAAATTCCTCTTTCAGAAATTTCGGTAGGAATTGGGAACTTCTGAATAAAAAAGGACAAGCGGATATTTCCCAAACCTTCTCCGTAAGATAATTGGTTCGTGATGCTCTGTGTTCCGCACAGCAACGGCTCCCTCAATGCGCATGCTCACGTTTAATTTAGCCATACAAATTTGGTGACTTCGAGCTGTTTTAGGAAATATATGTTTCTGATAGTATAATAATAAAATTTGGTGCTGATGGCAAAAAACAAAATTAATTGTCGTATGTGCATATTAAAATGCCTTCTTTTTTTTGCAAGTATGTTTAAGGTATAACAACTAACTTCTTTTAAAATTCATTTTTAAAAATAGATCGGTTAATTATGCAATTTTTCTGAATATTGTTGAATTTTATCCCTGTTAATGTGAAACTTATGAATCTCTAAAAATATTAAATATTTTATAAAATTTAGCAATCTCAAAAATACATGAAAATATTTGGATATTTAAAAATAGGAAATTCTTTAAAACTGCAATCACTATAAAAAAATATTTAAAAAAATTCACTTTATGTAAATTGTTAATATTATTTAAAATTATTTTTATGACTTTCAATTTTTATCTTTCAAATTATTCTTTTATAACCTAATTAAATATTGAAAAATAGAAAATTTAAATTTTTTAATTAAACTTTTTTAAAAACTTAATTAAATGAAAGCTTACCATTTTTTCCAGCTTACCACCACTTGGAATCGAACTCAAGTCTACAGAAATGGAGACAGACGGCATACCACAGAGCTGCAAAGCATACAATCCGGAATAGCTTAGTATAAACTTTTAAACAAACTGATAGCTAAGGTTGCATTAGCCTTAAAAACTCGCCAAATGTAAGCCAACAGAAATTGGAAACGAAACTGATCTTACGTAAAAAGCCGTTGTTCTCACATCATAGCGAACAAATTATCTAAAGAAGACGGTTTGGGAAATATCCGCTCGTTAAAAAAGGAGTCCAAACTGGTATGTGTTCGTATAACTTTTTATATGTTGCTTTCAGAATAAATGAGACCCAAATCCAAATTCAATTTTTCATTCAACTGTAAGATCGAACAAAAAAAAAAGATTTTTTCAACAATTTTGCAATCTTTTACCTCATCCGATTTGGAGGACTATTCTTGCTGTATAGATAATAACTAAATCAGTACGGTAATAAAATAAGCCCTGGGCTGAAAATACGAGTATGTGATAGCGCTAGTATCCTACGATTCTGAATGAAATTCATGAGAGCCTTTTACTATACCTTTATAGCTTCACTCACTTGTTTCTGAAAGCCTCATACGTAGATACTTAAAGATTCTTATTAAAAGAATATTTACTCGAAATTTTCTCCTTTCTTTTCAGAAGAAATTTGAAAATGCTATATATATTCGAAATGAGCGATTTTGAGAAAATCAAACGTTTTTTGCAACCCGTTGCAGCCGAGGTTCGAACCACGGCCCTTGGATTTGTCAAGCAGTATGCTACCAATACATCACGGCGACATTTTTTTTATCTCCTCATCATCTGCCCTATCCTGTGGATGACAATTTCTTTACCGTCAATCCTCTACTAATTGAAGAATTTTTAATATTTTCCTGCGATTAAGAAAAGTGAAAACTTCTATTCGAAAAACATGATGGAACTGTATGCACTCTTCACAAGTTAATATTTTTTTATTATCAAATATTTATTTCTATGTAAAGTTTCAAAAATATGATTTTTTAACTATATTTTACTTCCTTCTAAACTACATTACAATTTTTAATGAGTCTTCATTCGAATGTATTTGTCCAGGTCGTGTGAGGCCGCATTTCACTGATTTTTGGGCGGACCCATTCGGGCCCATAACTGAGCGTTAGCTTTTCTATCGGACGGACCTGAAAATTTCGCCGTGTGCTCTATTACAATCGTCCATATGTTGTGAGTCACTTATATACTCAACGTTTCATACGTTTTTGAATTTTTTTGTTCGGAATCTTAACGTGATTATAATTTATTTTATATTTCATAGTACGCAATATAACAATGCAAAAATAACTTTCAGTTGCTTAAAATTACAGTAATGAAAATGTACAACTAAATTATGAAAGTACGACTAAATGATGTTATATGTCTTTTGCTAATAAATTTTCAAAGGATAATATTTAAATGTCCTTATACATTTTAAGCTTTTTATAATAATGCAAGTTAAAGAGAGCATGAAGTTCTCCAAGTTAACTTAAGTTCTTCGTTTAGTTTCTACACAGATGCCAAGAGTTATGGCGTTCGGTTACCACTTTTTTATTACAGAGGACTTCTGTGTATTTGTTGATTTATTCGGATGAATAAGGCAAACTTTTTGTAAAGAAAAAGCGGTATTCAAAATCCGCAACTCTTAGCCTTTGTAGTTTTCAAGGATATCGTGAGACAAGAAATCAGAGCGATATTTCCTAAGGAGCGATATAAACGGTAACAATAAAAAATAATTAAAATGGTTGTAAATTACTAGTAAGTTTTTTATAACGTCTCCAAATACTAATTTATACCCATAATACAGTATTCTTAATGAAATTGTACAGGATGTGCCAACAAAATTGAAACACGCTTAATTTCTTTATCTGTTGGAGCTAAGTGGCCCAACCCTCTTTATGTCTGAAAAAGAATGAATCATGCTTTAATATTTTTTATCTGTTGGATCTAAGTAGCCAATGAAAAAGTGTTCAAAATAAAGTTAATGAAATTAGCAATTCGTCCCCGATTGATCTTTAAAAAATTACATTTTCTAAATATTTATACGGGCAACACAGAAAAATCGACCAATTAGAATATTTTTTGATTGAAATAAAATAGTTAAAAAAAAAATGCATACAGGTATTCATAAAATTACATTAATTGTAATGAAGGGAAAATGCTGACTTCTCTACTGTATCACTTTTTCTTATCACTTAAATGATATTTGACAATGAAAACATAGGCCATGTACAAATAGATGATGGAATTATTTAGATCAACAATATGTTCACAAGAGTATGAAGTTTTCATCAGAAATACATCTAAACAAATCTTTACGTAGACAAAGAAAATGTAAAGAAACAAATGTAGTTTAAAACCTATATACAAACTTCAAAAGTATAATTCATAAAGCCTTCTCAAAGTATTTTCTATCAACTCCAATACATAACTAAGTTTTTCAAATAATTTGTATGTAAATATTTTAATATTAAAATTACTGGAAGCATCGATTACTTTTGGTGTATATTATCAACAGTGTTTCCATTTTATTATTATATCTGACAGATTTACCCATTTTCTTATTATATCTGACAGATTTATCCATTTTCTTATTATAACTAACATTTCTATTTTGGCCTAAAATAGGCATTTGAAATGGCAAATTGTCATTTAACCGTTTCCCGGCAATGTAAGTCTGTTGGTAAAATATTGAAATGATTGATTGCCAAAAAAATTTACAAAAAAAATTTTAAAATTAATAAATGCTTTACTTGGACGTACTTTATAAAGAAACAAATGAATGGACGTACTTTATAAAGAAAAAAGTAATTAAAAATACTGGCGGATTCTTTTAAGTTAGCGATTAAAATTAAGAAATAATCTACCACAGTCCTTAAAATGTTTTTAGATAGATTTTCTAAATTAGATTTGTACTAAAAGAGTTTAACACGTTCACTACCGTGCTAAAATTAACGGAATTTTATTTTAATTCAGAAATTCTTAATTTACACCAGAAAATACTAAGAGAAATATTTGCTTTTTTAAATGACGTAAATTTCGTAATTATTTAAAACAAAATTCTTCTTTCAAAATGCCCGATATCGTCGCTACCATGTCAAACTGTCGAATATGAAAAAATGCATTTTTCATTACTTTTAAAAATGGGCCGATTGTCACCACTAAATTTTATTAGAATTCTTCGCCTAGTAAAAATAATAATAAAATTTCTATGAAGAACAATGTTGCTAGTTTGGCTCTTTTTTTTCAGTGATGCCGAATTCATACCGGAAATTTTGAGAGAAACATTTTTACTTTATGTAATTACGAGATAGGCTGTCATTATATAAAGACAAAATGTCTATTTTAAATTTCTGGTATGGATTTAACACTTCTGAATGGAAAAAGAGGCCAAGCTAGCACCGTTGGTGATGTTGTAACCCTGCAACCCTCTTAAAATTTAGTGGTGACAATCGGCCCATTTTTAAAAGTAATGAAAAATGCATTTTTTCACATTCGATAGTTTGACATGGTAGCGATGGTATCAATTCGTAATTTTGGATTGAAAATGGAATGCCAAATTAGAGACCAAGCGACGCCATGTATGCGTCCTCGGTAGCGAACGTGTTAACCCTTTCACGGGCAAATTTGTTAAGTTTGTAAAATGTTGAATGGATTGACTGAAACCAGAATTTTCTAACGAATAGACTGATAAATAAATAAGTGCTTTCCTTTACGTGCATTATAAAAACGTTATTCTTTTTTAAAACATTTGGCAAGACATTAACGGCTGAGAATTAAATATAAGTTATAGCAGGCAAAGTACTTCAATTCGTAAAATGCTGAATTGATTGACAGACACCAGAATTTTCAAAACCGAAACCTTTTCTTCACGTGATTTATAAAAGGAAAATCTTCTAATTACATTTTCAACAGAGCAGAAACTACTCTGGAAATTACTACTAACAAAGGAATTTTCACTTTGCTACGCAGCGTACAACCAACAGAGCGAAAAATGTCCAGGCCGGGGATCGAAATCGGATACCTTGGCATAGCGCACTAAGTACTTATATGGCACTTGGTGCATTATACCAAGGTATCCGGGTTCGATCCCCGGCCTGGACATTTTTTGCTCTGTTGGATGTACGCAGTGTAGCAAAGTGAAAATTCACATCCTTTGTGGGGAAAATTTTCATTCCAAAATTCTGGTGGCAATGTGGCATTTAAGGATTAAGATTAAGTGGTCCGAAAATGAACCACCGCCCTCGAAGGGATTAAGCAGTGTTCTGCGTTTCAGCGCGTTACATACATGGCTCCAACTTTTATGCTTTGTTACCAGTATTTTTTAATAGAACTATTCGTCTCACTTATTTGCAGAAGTGTGAAGCTTAAATAACGTAAATATTTCAATTAACATTCTTATTACGAGCCAGGACTGACGACTATTTTTATATTATGTATTAATTAACACAATGAAAAGAATATCTTAATGGTAGATAACTTTTGATAATATCCTAATATTAGTGTATAACAGATATTATTTAAAAAATAGGTATGAATAGAATAAATAAAAAATCAATTGGCGATATTTAACATTACCTCGCAATAAAAGGGGTAAAATGTGGTGATAACCAAAAAGCGTAAAAGCTGTAGACATGCATGCAGCGGCCTAAAAAGTTAGCCACGAGCCGCCACTGGATTTAAGCGTAACTCCTTCATTTTTAATGATACAGGTATGCAGTTTTTTTTGTAAAGAACATGTCGTAGAAAAATAAAATAAATAAATTATTGTCCAATTTTGTCTTCGGCGGTCATGTAAAAATTTCAAAAGTTTAACGTTTTGAAAATTAATGGCAGAACGATTTCATTAACATAATCTTGTTTACTATCTTATTTTGAATACTTTTGCAATTTACATTTTTTTCTTATCTCCAAATACAGAAAAGTAGAGATCGTTCCAAACTTTTAGAGACACGCCATAGACTTATTACGAATTTTATATATTTCGTATAACTTTTTATACGTGGCTTTCAGAATTAAAGTGAATCAAATTCAATTTTTCGTTTAACCGTAACATTGAACGAAAAAATAGATTTCATTCAAAAATTTTGAAAGCTTTTAACTCAGCGGAGTTTGAGGTAAATTTTGCTCTATAGATAATAACTTGTTTAGTCCCGTAATAAAAAAAGCCCTAGATTGAAAATGTGAGCAACGGATCGCAATAGAATTGATACTTCAATTCTGAATGAAATTGATGACAGCTCATAACAATACTTTTGTAGCATCACCCACTTTCTACTGAGCACCTCATTTGCATATCCTTAAACATTTTTTATTAAACAAATATTTACTCGAAATTTTCTTCTTTCTTTTCGGGAGAAAATTGAAAATTCGATATATTTGAAATTAGCGATATAACGAGGCACGATATAATAGAGCTATTGTATTTCCATTCATTTGAATGTTGAACATTTTCCAAATTAGCGTAGCAGTTTGGGTGGTTGCTTAAATTCAGATTGCTACCAGTAATTTCTTATAGTAATATTTTACTTAATCTGTCATTAAATAAGGCTTATATTACTATTACAAAATAGGGGTAGCATTCCGAATAAAAATAAACCCCACCCAACTATAGACACTGTTCCAATCAAAATCACTGTTAAATATGAATGTGAACATTATTTATTTTATGATATGTATTAGAATGAATCAAATGTCAAAGAGAACGATAAATTATCAGACGTCTCGGTTGATTGCTTTTTGTTAAATCACCAGACATTCGAGTGAATGGGTGAAATTCAGGTATCTTATTAAATTCAATAAACATGTCTTGTGTGGAAAGACTTATGTCCTTATCTCTACACTTAGAATTTGAATTCTGAATGCTAATCATAAATTAGAGAGTGTGCTAATGTACTTAAAATTTTTTAAGAATAGAAGTTCCATTGAAAACAGTATTATGGGAATAAATCAGTGCCAATCCTTTTCTTATAAATGCATTGAAAAAGACTTTTTAGCACTTTCCAACCTAGTTGAAAAGTGCTTATGACTTCGGTTTGTCTGGCCGTATGGCCGTCTGGCCGTCTGTCCGTGCTCTAACTCCCGTAAATATGCTCGGATTGCTCTGCAATTTTTATATGTTATTGTTGTTAGCTATAGCATGTTCCCTATTTCAACGGAAGTGTGTAGCACTTATAGTTTTTTTACAGGGACACTCAAAAGAAGTCCGTTACATTGCGGTCTATGGGGAAAAATTATTTGCGGTTTATTTAAATAATGTTTCACTATTTTAAACGCATTGAAATTTATATATATCACTAAGGTGCATTAGAAGAAGCTTAATATGGAATAGGGTGTGCATACCACTTATAGTTACTATACAGGGACAGTCAAAAGAATTCCGTTACATTACGTCTATGGAGAAAAATCGTCTGCGGTTTATTTAAATAATGTTTCACTATTTTAAACGCATTGAAACTTATATATATTACTAAGGTGCATTACAAGAGGCTTACTACAGAATAGTGTGCGTATAGCAGTCATCGTTCATTTACAGGGACATACAAAAGAATTCTCTACTGTCTGTTAACAATAATTCCTGGCGTTTTAAGTTGCTGAACGCGATTTTCAATTGAACTCACTTTTTGTCTATTACTGGGTGTGTATAAATTCTGTATTTCATATACAGGGTAGCACAAAAGTTCGAGAACACATTTCCGTTTATTTATTGACAGAAACTCCAGAAGGAGAATTTTAAACTGTGCTACGTGCTTCCTAACTAAACTAAAATTTATCATCCTATATAGTATATATACAAATCTATAGATCATATACAGGGTTGAATAAAAGTACTCGGATACTTTTCCGAATATTGTATCTGTTCGAAATTCCTGAAATTATGTTTTTAAATATGTTATGCGTTTTCCAAATTGTTTACTTAGATGTTATCTTTCAGCTTATTAAACGGTATGTTTTGTAAAATTATTTTGGAAGCGTTGGAAAGTGCTACATAA
Organism: Maratus michaelseni; assembly: GCA_963931845.1. Lineage (NCBI taxonomy): Eukaryota > Metazoa > Arthropoda > Arachnida > Araneae > Salticidae > Maratus > Maratus michaelseni. Next base: position 186,628,157 of record OZ007586.1, read on the forward strand.
TCTATGCTTGGCGCATGATTTTTCGTTCTTGTTTTTTTTCAAAATTAATACAAACGGGAACTAGTGATTAAAACTTGTAGTAAGATAAAATATGAATCATATTTGAGAGTATGTGATTTTTAACCTACATTTTTTTCTTATTTTGACAAGAGAAAATGTTGTTCCGTTCTCGTTATATCGTTGTATGCTTTACATTTAAGTCAGTGGTATCCACTACGTCTGTCGCAGGTTTAACGTTGTTTTTAAAAATCGAAATTATCAACTTACAGAAATGCAGAATTTTTGTCATTAAATAAGGTGAATATTACGTATCAAAATAGTGGCGTGAAAATACTTTTAGCAAAATAATAGAAAGTAGAACTGACTTAATCCTTTTGCGGCTAGTGTCACTTCACATAATATTTAATCTTTTTTAAAATCGAAATAGACATTTTGGCCTTATTGAATTGAAAAATAAATATATATGTGATTAAATAAGGCAAAATTTTCTTTTAAAAATTGCTGGTAGGAATAATAAAGGAACCTGATCACACTGTATGTCACGTATACGTGACGCTCGCTATGAAGGGTTAAATTAATTAAAAAAATAATGTAAAATGTATGAGAATGCATTAAAAATTAAAATAAGGTCTCGAGGTGAGGTGAGGCAACATATTCTGAAAGGACTCCTAAAACTATAAGTCAAAAATTACACTGATATTTAGTTAATTTAATTTAATTTAATTTAATTTAATTAAGAACTAAAAAACTTCTTTAAACACCATCAAAAACTTTAAAATGCGCTAGGCCTTTCGAAAGATCTGAGTCTTTCTTCGTCAGGCGCAAAAAGACGTGCGTCTACTATGAAAGCAGCAGAAAGACTGAAATGAGAGATAAGGGAGAGGAAACAAGAATAAGCAACAGCCAATAGGAAAGTAGAAATCAACAGCCAATAGGAAATCAGAAGACAACAGTCAATCACAGAAGAGTAAAATCAAAACAATAAAGAATACAAAATAGAAGGGGAATAAGGAAGTGGAAAATAATAATAATAATAATAATAATAATAATAATAATAATAATTAAATAAATAAAATAAAATAAAATAAAATAAAAATAAAAAATAAATAAATAAATAAAATAGAATAAATAAATAAATAACATAAAATGAATAAATAATAAATAAATAAATAAATAAATAAAAATTAATGAAAAAAATGGAAACAGATGAAAATTAAGAATTAAATAGGTAACCAGAATATATAAATATATATAAAAACAGACTAAAATTAATTAATACAAAAATAAATTAAATGGAAGTACTGAAGAGGTGTTTCCAAGCAGCAGAGAGCATTGTGGAATCAGATTTATCATTAACAATAACTTCAGGATTAAGATAAATAGCTAAATTTTCAAGAAAGTCCAATTCAGAGATACTATTAGCATTAAAGATAATTTTAGCATTTTTAAAATTAAAACAATGGCCGGAATCCCAAGAGTGCTTGGCAATAGAAGATTTAGAAATTTCTTGATTAGTTACATAACGAGTGTGTTCTTTTAAGCGGATTTCGAGATTTCTTTTAGTTTGACCAATATAGGATAAATCACAGCCATTACAAGGAACATTATAAATTTCCCATTTACGAAGATCAGGAACAGGAGATTTGGTGGAGGGGAATTTGAATTTATTGACAGGTTTAAAGATAATGTTAAAATTGAAGCGTCTTAAAACTTTAGCTAATTTGAAACATAAAGGAGGATAAAAAGGGAGTACAACCAAATTATCAGGTTTGCTTTTCACAGATTTAGAAAGAGTAGATTTATAAGACGGTCTATTGAATTTCTTCACAGCATTATTGATAACAGAAGGATTGAAACCTCTTTTGACAGCAACAGTTTTTAAGTAATTAAGTTCATCCTTAAGGGATGCAGAGTCGGAACAAATTTTGAGATCACGATTTACATACGTATAAAATACACCGATTGTTTGGTTGACAGGATGATTTGAGAGAGCATGAGGTGGGTTAGAGACAGAAAAAGGTTTTCTATAAACACAAGTTTTGAAAGAAGAATCACATTTGGTAACTAAAACATCAAGGAAAGGAAGTTTATTACAATTTTCTAACTCAAAAGTAAACTGAATATGTGGGTCAATAGAATTGACAGTTTGAAGAATGGTGGAAATATCAAAAGGATTATCAACTAAAACAAAAGTATCGTCAACATAACGCATCCAACATTTAAAATTAACCAGATTTAATAATTTTTCCTCAAAATAATGCATATAAATATCACAAAGAATTGGAGATAAAGGGTTACCCATACTTAAGCCGTCTGATTGTTTGAAAAATTTATTATCAAATTCAAAGGTAGTTTGAGAGATGCAAATTTTAGTTAAATTAACAAAATCTTTGACTTCAATATCAGAGAAATGAAATTCACGTAATCTTGTTTCCAAGCAAGAAAGAGCACCTTCAATCGGAACATTAGTAAATAAAGATTTAACATCAAGAGAAAGCATAGAACAATTGGATGGGTTAATATTTTTCAGTGTACCAACAAAATCATAAGAATTTTTTATCGTATGAGAATTAGAAATGCATAAAGGAGAAAAAATGGATGTTAAAAATTTGGCAAGAGGATAAGTAACAGTACCAATATTAGAGACAATAGGTCTTAAGGGGACATTGTTTTTATGAACTTTAGGCAAAGCATAAAAACGAGCACAGATGGCTGAAGAAGGAATAACACAATGTTTAGTGTTGTCATTTAAAACAACAGAATTCTTAACAGCTTTCTTGAGAGTGGAAAGATGCGAATTAGTAGGATCTTTTTTAACTTCACTATAAGGACCTTCAGATAAGAGATATTATTTTAATCTCTTATCTGAAGTTCCTTATAGTGAAGTTAAAAAAGATCCTACTAATTCGAATCTTTCCACTCTCAAGAAAGCTGTTAAGAATTCTGTTGTTTTAAATGACAACATTGTGTTATTCCTTCTTCAGCCATCTGTGCTCGTTTTTATGCTTTGCCTAAAGTTTTTGCCTAAAGTTTTGCCTAAAGTTTTGCCTAAAGCTCTTTCTTGCTTGGAAACAAGATTACGTGAATTTAATTTCTCTGATATTGAAGTCAAAGATTTTCTTAATTTAACTAAAATTTGCATCTCTCAAACTACCTTTGAATTTGATCAGAGGCGTAGCGTCAGGGGGGCACGGATCACTTTACTACCAGTATTTTTATATACTATATTTGGCCTTATTTAATTTATACCATTCAAAGATTAAATAAGGCGAAATGTAGTATATAATTATACTGGTAGTAAAATGATCGTGCCCCCCCCTGACGCTACGCCACTGAATTTGATAATAAATTTTTCAAACAATCAGACTGCTTAAGTATGGGTAACCCTTTATCTCCAATTCTTTGTGATATTTATATGCATTATTTTGAGGAAAAATTATTAAATCTGGTTAATTTTAAATGTTGGATGCGTTATGTTGACGATACTTTTGTTTTAGTTGATAATCCTTTTGATATTTCTACCATTCTTCAAACTGTCAATTCTATTGACCCACATATTCAGTTTACTTTTGAGTTAGAAAATTGTAATAAACTTCCTTTCCTTGATGTTTTAGTTACCAAATGTGATTCTTCTTTCAAAACTTGTGTTTATAGAAAACCTTTTTCTGTCTCTAACCCACCTCATGCTCTCTCAAATCATCCTGTCAACCAAAAAATCGGTGTATTTTATACGTATGTAAATCGCGATCTCAAAATTTGTTCCGACTCTGCATCCCTTAAGGATGAACTTAATTACTTAAAAACTGTTGCTGTCAAAAGAGGTTTCAATCCTTCTGTTATCAATAATGCTGTGAAGAAATTCAATAGACCGTCTTATAAATCTACTCTTTCTAAATCTGTGCAAAGCAAACCTGATAATTTGGTTGTACTCCCTTTTTATCCTCCTTTATGTTTCAAATTAGCTAAAGTTTTAAGACGCTTCAATTTTAACATTATCTTTAAACCTGTCAATAAATTCAAATTCCCCTCCACCAAATCTCCTGTTCCTGATCTTCGTAACTGGAGAATTTATAATGTTCCTTGTAATGGCTGTGATTTATCTTATATTGGTCAAACTAAAAGAAATCTCGAAATCCGCTTAAAAGAACACTCTCGTTATGTAACTAATCAAGAAATTTCTAAATCTTCTATTGCCAAGCACTCTTGGGATTCCGGCCATTGTTTTAATTTTAAAAATGCTAAAATTATCTTTAATGTTAATAGTATCTCTGAATTGGACTTTCTTGAAAATTTAGCTATTTATCTTAATCGTAAAGTTATTGTTAATGATAAATCTGATTCCACAATGCTCTCTGCTGCTTGGAAACACCTCTTCAGTACTTCCATATAATTTATTTTTGTATTAATTAATTTTAGTCTGTTTTTATATATATTTATATATTTTGGTTACTTATTTAATTCTTAATTTTCATCTGTTTCCATTTTTTTCATTAATTTTTAGTTATTTATTTATTTATTTATTATTTATTCATTTTATTTTATTTATTTATTTATTCTATTTTATTTATTTATTTATTTATTTATTTATTTCATTTTATTTTATTTATTTAATTATTATTATTATTATTATTATTTTTCCACTTCCTTATTCCCCTTCTATTTTGTATTCCTTATTGTTTTGATTTTACTCTTCTGTGATTGTCTGTTGTCTTCTGTTTTCCTATTGGCTGTTGATTTCAACTTTCCTATTGGCTATTGCTTCAGCTTGTTTCCTCTCCCTTATCTCTCATTTCAGTCTTGCTGCTGCTTTCATAGTAGACGCACGTCTTTTTGCGCATGACGAAGAAAGACTCAGATCTTTCGAAAGGCCTAGCGCATTTTAAAGTTTTTGATGGTGTTTTAAGAAGTTTTTTTAGTTCTTAGTGTTTCACACCAGTTTTAACTTATTTAATTTAATTTAATTCATTTAATTAAATGTAATTAAATTTAATTAATTTATTTTAATTGAACGTAAGAAGCTTAACATTGATGCAGTTACTCTAAAAATCGATCACTTCCGTCTCGTGTTGCAATCTGCGACCATTATCTCGTGTTAAGTGGTGAAATATGATTGTATATAAATAGATAGATAAAGGTCGAATTTATTAAATAACGGCTGAATTTGAGGAATTCGTTAGAAATGGCTATGTAGCTGATTCGTTACTCCATGCATTAATGGGTTCAATACATATTTCAGCAACATCATGCCAATCTGCCATTTGCAAATATTGCCTTATTCTTTAAAAATCCATCTTTTGCCAGCCCAGTTGGTAATTAAAAATTAGAGTACCTTGATAGAAAGAGTTCCATTTTTGCACGCTTAGTTAGTTATAGAAATAATCACGTCAACAATCACAAAAACTTTTGCATTCTACGAATGCTTTCCTTATAGTATTACCCGATTGAGTTATTAAGCGACCAGATGCCCACGTTCTTCATGTTAAACAGACTTTTAATAAATTTAAACGCATTTAATATTTAAATAAATTAATTCCTCATATGAGGTTTTCTTTTATTCCTTTTTAGATTATTAAAACATCATAATATAACAGGGCTCCTACAGGTCAGGGAAATTTCCTGATTTGAGGTCAGATAAACACCAGCATTTAATTCGAGAAAAACTCGCCTTAAACTATCGCGCGATTCCAAACGTTGAGATTTTGTATAAGAAAATACTAATATTTTCTCTAAAACTGTAGGAACCCCGTATTATTATGCTGATATTTTTTTATGACCGTTTTTCCAAAATCTATGACCACCGGTCCCTTTAAATTGTAAACTGGGGAATAAACTTTTGTTCAACTGATATGCCTGATTACCAACGGGGCACATTTCCACCAGTAAAAAATAATAGAATTTTTTTCCTTATTCATGGCAGTAATTTTGCAGTTAAAAAGACGGAAATTTCTATTAAAATTTCAATGGTGGTAGTAATGCGTTCAAAATATTACAGTAGTAGTTCGTGTATGACGAAATATTTCGTCATACCCAGTTAACCCAGTTAACGTAAATTAACAAGAGAAGATCCTCATCACGGAAATAAAAAATATATATGGAACTTTGAATGTATGTAGGTCTTATAGAGATACACAATATCTATCTAATTCCATGCGTGGGTGTAGCGTCAGTCACCGAGATTTACATGTACTGTGCAGAGGCGTAGCGTCAGGGGGGGGGGGCACGGATCACTTTACTACCAGTATTTTTATATACTATATTTGGCCTTATTTAATTTATACCATTCAAAGATTAAATAAGGCGAAATGTAGTATATAATTATACTGGTAGTAAAATGATCGTGCCCCCCCTGACGCTACGCCACTGTTACTGTGGTGTTTGTCTATCAGTATTATAGTAAAGGAAAGTTATTAATCTTATCCAATCCCATATATATATATATATATATATATATATATACAATTAAATACAGTGAAGAATTAAAAAAAAATACCGGTGGCCAAGAACGGTAAGCTTTTGCGGATATGTGACTTACACTACATTCACTCATGGAATTAGCCACCTATGTTACTTTCTTTGTCTGGATTCACTTTAAAGGACAGGATCATGTTTATCTAAAAATTGATAAAACCAATAAATAAATACATATATTTACATATAAATAAATAAATTATGCAGTGTTACGATTAGTAAAGCGAGTTTTTCTCTAAATAAATTCTGGTTGTTTTCTAACTTAAAGTCTGGGAAATACATTTAACTATCTTTAGTAACCCTGGTGAAGGATAGTGGCCTGTGATGCTCAAATCTGCTTTTTTGACTGCGAGGCTCTAATTTCTATATATAACGTAAGGTCCGGTCAAATGGTCAGAATGACGCAGAATCCCCGATGTTTACTTCCTAAGTATGCTTGGTACAAATTTTATCGACTCTAAGATATAAAAAATTGAGTGAATCTTGGTCCAGGCTCGAAAGCAAACCTCGAACCTGTAGTGTGGCAGCGCAATGTGCTAACCTCTGAGCTACAGGTCGTCGGTAAATATTTCCCCGTAATAATTTTTGATTTATTGTATAACTCATTAAAGATAAGAGTTGGAGAAACAAAATAAGATTAAAAATATTTATTTTTTTATATTATTTAAAAAAAATCAAGAACTTTATTCGGAAATAAAGGGCAGTTAATTGCTTCAAAAGAATTTGCTACAAAATTTTAGTTAGTTCTCTATTCTGAAACAGTCCTGATTAAAGTTTTCAATAACAGTTATGTGAATATAGCATGCTTGAAGTTTCTAATGCTTTGAAGAGATGTTTCTTCATATTGTTTAGACAAAAAGCTGCACTTTTTTTTTCAGGAAAGTTCTTGGATTTTTTCATAGTGTAGTTTTATGGAATGCTGACAAAATATCAATTGGTAAGAAACATTTGAATTTTTCTAAAATGAAAAGTGAAAGAAAATCAAACATTTATAATACATTTTTTAGAATATCCGGCAAATGTTATATTATTGTTACTGTAAATAAGAATATTGTTTGTTAATAATTGATGTTTTGTAAATATTCGATGGAACTAGTAAATAGAAGTAACTTTTACCTCAAAACATGTCTGTATTTTTAAAATTTAATGCGTTCTAGAGGAAATTCGAAAAGAGAAAGTGGAGGGAGGGGGGGAAGTTTAGTCTTTAAAATGAATTTGAGCACCACCAACAAAAAATTTATATAGTCTGCTTTAGAGATCTAAAAGGACGTGGAGCTTGGCCCAAAGAACGAACTATGTTTGGGCAATTTTTTTCGATTATCGGACTTGCTTTTTCCTGCAGATAGGCGTCGTGACAGCGTCGATGCGTCATTACTTTTTTATCTGAAGACACGGGTCAAGCCGGGGTTATGCGTACTCTTTCTACTGCAGACAAGAGCTCTGTCAGAATGTTCATTATACCTTCCGTGCCATGTCGGCCAGGAAATTCTTTTTGTAAATATAATAGTGATATTTTAAATTTGTTCACGGAATCATTAGAAATAATTTTTTTAACAAGAAAGGTGAGTACAGTCTTTAGAATAGGGATCTTCAACATTTTTTCCGGAAATATCTTTTGCCACCACAACGTCTGAAATAAAACCTTCGGCTTACTGGTTAGTTTGTTAACTTTTATTGCTGCAAGGTCGATAACGAGACATACTGTGCAAAACGAGCATCGTTTTACGAGCATGTGTGAAACAGTGGTTGATTGGTGCCTCGCAGGCCATAGGTTGAAGATCCCTAACTCAGAATTCCAAAAAAGTTTGGCACCACTATTTCAAATCATAAATATTTGAATTGCATCTTTCTTCAGATTAAACGTTTTGTGGACCCGTTGCAACCGAGATTCGGTACATGGCCCTTGGATTACTCAACCAGTGTGCTACTACTACATCATCTCCTCTATCCTGGGAATGCCGGCTTATTTACAGTTTTTCCTCTTCCAATGGAAGAATTTTTAATATTTTTCTGTGACTAAGAAAGGTGAAACACTCTTTTCGAAAACTGTGGTAGAACTGCACACACTCTGCACAAGTTAATATATTTTTTAATACTTAACTTTTTTTACAGAGCTTCAAAATCTGATTTTTTTAGCTATATTTTATTTCCGTCTACACTACGTTAAAATTTTTAACGAGTCTTCTAAACACATAATCTGAAAAATGCTGTATATTAATTTTTTTTGCATAAATATGTATGTAATATACTTTGGTATGTATGTAATATACTAAAATAATTTGGATTGTAGGAAAAAGTTGAATGAAAAATATCAGCAACTTTGTAAAAATTAAGTCGGTCCAACAGTATTGCCATGGGCTCCTTTTTTAAAAAAAAGTTCAGATTGCTTAATTGGCACCACTTTTTTAAAAATGACATAATTACCCTTGTTTCCGCCGTATTTATTCGGCCGATAAATAAGGCGAATTTTACTTTCTCTATTAGCTACTGGCAATCAATAAAACTGAATAAAAAAATAAGTACCGAACTGGCAACACTGGGTCCAGGTCGGCCGAGTCCTCATTTCACTGATTTCTGCTCTTTCCCAACCGGGCCCATACCTAAATTTTAGCTTTTATCTAGGGCCGGACCAAAATATTTCGGCCTGTGGAGACCTCTATTACATTCCTCCATATGTTGTAAGTGCCGTATATCCTCAAACTTTCATACGTTTTCGAATTTTCACATTGAGATGACTTACCTACTATATCACTTCTTTGTATCACTTAAAATGATATTTCATCAATGAAAATAAGCAGACCTGCCAAGTCTCCGGCTTTTTGGTTACCAGTTATTTAGTACAGAAAATGTTGTTTTATTTAATCAGAGCATTTTGCGATTTAAAAGAACAACATTTTCTCTACAAAATTACTGGTGTGCAAAAATCCGGAGACATCTATCTTAGATTTGCATTTTTTTAAAAGTGATACTTACACAATCAATACTTTGTAGGATAACCCTTATTTTTTAAGACAGCTGCTCAGCGTCTTTTCATCGAGTGAACGAGTATTTGGAGTTCATCTTTCGTAATCACATGGTGCCAAGAATCAATTATAGCTTCAATAAGTTGTCTTTTATTGGATGGACGTTTTTTTCGTACAAGAATTTTCAAACGTCGCCACAAATTTTCAATGGGATTAAGATCAGGGCTGTTTCATGGCCATGGTAATATATCTATGCCTTTATTTTGAAACCATGCTTTGCATACTTTTGCTGTGTGGCATGGAGCTGAATCCTGCTGAAAAATAAATGGTGCGTTGTTGGGGAAGAGATCCCTGATGGAAGGTATCAATTTTGGTTCCAGGACAGTTTCGATGTATTTTTTGGCATTCAGGATGCCATCAATCACTTGAATTCGGCCGACACCATCTGCAGACATACATGCCCAAATCATGACATTTGTTGGGTTTTTTGTAGTTGCTTCAATGCAATCAGGATGAAGTGCTTCTCCTACTGTACGTCTCACGTATTTTCTACCATCACTACCAAAGAGCGATATTTTACTCTCATCGCTCCAGATTACTTGCTTCCATTGATTTTCTGACCATTTAATGTGTTATTTTGCCCACTTAACTCGTTTTTCACGTTGCTTTTGATTTAAATATGGTTTTTTCCTTGGAATTCTAGCTTGTAGTCCAAATCCTGATAACCTTCTTCTTATTGTTCTTGAACTTACTGCAATACCCGCTGCATTCATTTCACATCTAATGGCATCTGATGAAATTTTTCTATCTTGAAGGCATAGCCGTTTAATTTTTCTATCGGCAGTAGCACTTGTGCATTTTTTCGGCCTGATTTGGCCTTATTTTACACTGATTTCGTTTTTTCATAACGTAAACAGAACTTTCGTACACCAGAACAAGTCACTGAACCACCAACTTGTCTTGCAATTTCAGCATAAGAGAGGCCATTTTCTCTCAATATGACAATTCGGCTTCTTTTTGTAGATGTCCAATTAGTTCTTCTTGTTGATGACATTGTTTAAAATTAGTTTAATTAAAAAAAGGACTTTGAATATTCAAAAACTGCTATACTCTATTTAATTGCATTAGTATGCATCATTCCGCAAAATATTTCCTCAACAATAACTCTTTTACCATCCAAATAACCTAAACTATAGTTTAAGACATTTGATTGGTCCTCAGAACAGTGTTGTGATTGGCTAGTACGCTTTTATTACAAAACACGTCCTTATTCAAAACGATTTGTGTTTGTTTGTTCTACTAAAATGAGCATAACTTTTTTTGTAATACAGATATTGTAATACTGTTGTTATTATTAAATTTTACATTAAATGACCTTCAATTGGATATATAAACGTTTGTATTTAAGTGAAAATTAATATATTCTACAAGCACACAAAGTTAAAAAACATGAAACTTTCAAAAAATGTCCAAACTTTTGGCCACCACTGTATGTATTCTGGGCGCTGTAGCGAGGGCGATTGATTTATGCGTCAACAGAGGCGTAGCGTCAAGGGGGGCACGGTTCACTTTACTACCAGTATTTTTACATACTATATGTGGCCTTATTTAATTCATACCGTTCAAAGATTAAATAAGGCTAAATGTAGTATATAATTATACTGGTAGAAAAATGATCGTGCCCCCCCCCTGACGCTACGCCACTGTGCGTCAAAAACACGTTTCATTATGCTCTTTCGATTGCTGCTTATTTAGATATTTTTCATCATTACACTAATGGTGTGGTTTCTTACTGAGATCCGCTTTTTATGACTACGGGCTTTGAAGTGCTATATATAAGGTATGTCTCAGTCAAATGGTCAACCTGACGCATAATCCGCAATGTTTAGTTTAGGAGCATGCCAGTTAAACATTTTATCACCCGAAGAGATGAAAAGTTGAGTAAATATTGCCCATGCGCAAAGGCAAACTTTGAACCTGTGGTGTGGCATTGCAATGGGCTAATTACTAAGCAACATGTCGTCGGTAAAATTTTTCGATTTATTGTATACATAGATGAGATGGAGAAATGATATAAGACAAAGATTACTATTATTATACTACAAAATAATCAAGAACTTTGCGAAGAAATAAAGGACAGGTCAATGCCTAAAACCATTAACTAAAAAAAGTTTTATTCTGGAATATTCCTGGTCAAAGTGTCGAATAAGAGCATGTGAATGGAGCATCCTAGAAGGTATTTCGAGAGAAGTTATAGTTTCGAGATATGTTCCTTGCAATATTTTGGACAACAAGCTGCGCTTATTTTTCAGGAATGTTTCTGGATTTTTTACAGTGTTCTTTTTGAATACTAACACAATATGAATTGCTAATAGGCATTTGAATTTTTATAGCATAAAGAGTGAAAAAAAGCAAACACTTATAATAAATTTCCTTAGAATATCTTCAATTCGTAAATTACTGTTTGTATAAATAAAAACATTGTCTATTAATGATTGAAGTTTCGTTAGCATTTGATAGAATTAGCAGGGCTGCCAATGGCGACTATTTGTTAATTCTATCTCGCACCATTTTCTCAAAACAAAAATTTTTCATTTACACTTTGACAACATGTGCAAGAGACTTATATTAAAAAAAATATATTTTTTTTAAATAGTGATGCAAATAGAATATAAAAATAGTTGCCAGTGGCAGCCCTAAATCTGTAAAAAAGAAGTAGCTTATATCATAAATGTTTTTATTATTTTTTACTATTATTTAGAAATAGAATAAAATAAAAACAATATAGGGTCGGGGCGGAGAGACATTTATCTTCTTCAAGTGAATTTGAGCACCACAAACAAAATAAATGCACATTCCACACTAGAGACCTGCACGGGCCTGAATACTGGGATGAAAACACAAGCCAGGTTCGGCAAATTTCTTTCGATTATTGGACTCGTGCCGAGCACGGACTTACTTTTCCAGCAGACTTGGGTCCAACCAGGCTCAGGCTTACATTTTTATCTACTGACACGAGCTAATACTTACTCTTTCTTTTGCAACCACGAGCCCTGTCGTACAAGTTCATCTTTCCTTAAGGCCGTATCATGCTGGCAATTTTTTGTGTGAAAATAATAGTGACATTTGACATTTGTTCCCAGAATCATTTAACATTTATTTTGTTTTAAAAAACAAGGTGCGAACACAGCTTAAAATAGGGGTCTTCATCAATTTTGCCGGATTTTTTTCCGAAAAAAATTAAATTTAATCATCGCCTTGTTAGTTGGTTTGTTATTTATTTTTATTGGCGAAACTTCACCAATGGGGCATAATACGCTAAACGCATATTAACAGAAAAGTCAGTAACTAAGGCAATTTTTTCTTTTCTAAAATACTGGTAACATGATGGACCGCGGGCCTCATGAAGTGGGTTGAAGACCCCTAACATAGAATTACCTAGGAGTAAGGCATCACTATTTCAGATTCAGAAAATTTTGATTATTATTTTTCTTCACATTAAAGCTCTTGTAGAGCCTGCTTCAGCTGGGATTCGATCCCTGGTTCTTTCATTTTTTACCCAGTGTTCTACCATTACATCACTGTGATATTGCTTCCATCTCTTCATAATCTTCTTTATATTGAAGTGGTGTATATCGGGGTAAAAAAATGTTGTTGAAAAATTTCCAAAAGTGTTACTTTTTGGAATTTAATAGTAGAACTATTTCCATAAGCATAATTTTATTTTTGAAAACTCTTACAGACACCCTGTAGACTTTTACTTTGTTTTTGTTGAATATATATAATACATATAAAATAATTGATTTTTACCGGAAAATATGAATAGAAAAGGAAATCGCCTTTAAAGTTGTGAGCAGTGTTCCTGCTCGACCACATTCCTGGCATTTGCAGTTCAAGAAATTCAGTCTGTTTAATTATAGGCTGTTATTGGTAAAACGTTGTTATTGAGTTATTTTACGTAATCTGTGCGCTAGCATAACTTATTATACGGGCTTTCAGAATCAAAATGAAACACAGCTATCTTCTTATTCAGCCGTTTCCAGTTGTGCTACATTTTGATATTCAGATAGCATGACTGACACCACTTATTTGATACTAGTATATAACGCCCGTCAAAAATGACGGAATGTTGATCTGCGTTGCATTTTCATAAGACTTCATACAAACAAACAGCATGAAGATTTTGTTATTGAAAGGTTTGTATTGTAGAAGAGTACATTTTAAGAATGGCAAATGTTTTCTACAAATACAAATGATGAGGATTTTTTTTTATCCAATACTCAATTTCTGAAATAGTTCAACGATTGGACAAAACATTCAAAAATATTTCAAAAATGATCCATGTGCGAAAGGTTTAAAAAAAATATATATATTAATGAGGTTCTAAAGAACTTGACTTACAGCTCATTGTTTGGTTACATAAGAAAAATTAAATACAAATTCTGAAATGGTTTAACGATTGCACAAAACGTTAAAATTTTGTTCGTTTGAAATTGTCTAAGTAAATAGTATAATAGAGTTCAATTTTAATATTTCTTGAAGAACAAAGTTTTCCAGTCATGAAGAAACAACTACATAGCAGAAAGACATAAAAAGAGACAGAATATTGCATGTTTATGGATATTAGCTTCTTAATTGACAGTAGGAAAATATCCCATTTGAAATGACAGAAAAAACAAAGTTTTCCAGTAATGAAGATATAGTTAAAATAAATACAACGATGAAAGTAGATTATATAACTTTAACTTTTAAAAGTATTCATCAAATTAAAACCTGATGTTGTCTTATTTTAAAAATATGCTTGAAAAATTTATAATAAATTTTGATAATTAAAAATCTTCTAATTTATTTCATAAGTAAATTGAAATTATTAAATGCATTAATATAACTGAAAAATATCTTTTCACATTCTCTTATTAAATTACAATATTTTTTTCACTACAAAGTTAGGTGTAAATGTTACTATATTAAAAATCAAATTTTGATCTGCATTGATATAATTAACATATGTGATATGCCGTACTATATATTCCTTATATTTTAATTGTGTTTCATAAGAAATATTCATTTTACAATGCAAGCAAAATTTCAGAATGTAATTGGATATAAGCTAGGCGATTAAATTTTGATTTAACCAAGTTAAATTTTTAAGAAAGAAATGATATTAAGCTGAAGATTTTAAAAGTTGATTTTGAAAGTTGATTTTAAAATAAATCAATACACCTTGAATTTTTTTAGTTTAAAAATATATGCATTTATATGCATTTTATATTATTTTACAACTTTATTATTATGTTATACAAAATATTCTTTTCAACAGAAACTTCCTTCGTTTATATTTATTGCCAATAGATGACGCCAGAACAGTACTTAGGAACGAAATGTAAAATACTTATGGATCATCGCAAAAAAAACCTCTCTATAAAAGCTATCACGGCTATTTTTGAAAGAAGTGCGTACAGGAAAAAAATGCTTACTGAAATAAAGTAAAGAAATCCTATAATATATTTAAAGACTTTAATATGGTTTTACAAATATTTTAAGAACATAATCGCAGGGCTGCCAACTTCTACGCTTTTTTCGAGTCAAATAAATGTATTTGAACCAGAAATTTGATTTAACAAATGAAACAAAGAATGTCGTACCATATATAATTAAATAAATCCAGACTACATTTTATAAAAACATTTTCTGGTTCAAAACATGTTTATTTGATTTAAATAGGCGTAGTAGTTGGCAGCTCTGTAATCGGATATTGTAATGAAACGTTCAAAGAGTCATTCATTTTTTCTAGATATGGGATTTATGATTCTGAAGGGCAACAGTATTTGTTTGTTTACATCAGGTAATCCGATGTTTAATCTGTTATTTTTAATTTAAAACTTAAAACATTATAACTGGATATAATATACATGTTTTATACGAAAATATACTGAACAGACATGATTTTAAGTAGAAGAAATTATCATTTAGCTTCATATGTTAGCATATGTTTTTCATTAAGCCTAACATGGCGCTTTAGCTACGGTCGATTCACAAACCAGAGTTGTCGGAACAGGTACTGTTACACTGTGTTTTTTCATATAGAGCTAGAAATATTTGTGTTATTTAATGGCTGATTATATAAGGGGAATTATACCATTAAAAAAACCCCCACTGGTTTTAAGCATAACTCATTCAATTATAAAGAAACAAGCATGAAGATTTTTGTAATAATCTTGTTGTAGAAAAAGGAAAAAAAATTGACTAATTTTGTCTACGGCGGTCGTATATAAATTTTAAAAATGTTAATTTTTAAAAATTAATGACAATCAATAGCGGCGCGTGACTGGTTTTATTTGGGGCACTAAACGCATGGCTGCTAAATTTATTCTTCTGTACCACTATTATTAAAAAGGGATACTTCATTTTATTTACTGGCAGAAAGTTCTGCCCTTAAATTAGGAAAATATTTCTTGTAAAAAATAACTGTATGAAAATAATATGTTTCAGACATGCATTTAGTGACACCCTCCCCCCCCCCCCCCCCAAAAAAAAAAGACAGTCAGGAGATGCCACTGATGGCAATTCTACTTGAATTACATATTATTGTTCACTTAACTTAAGTTACACACTTTTCATTTTACATTGTCTACATATCTCCAAAAGGTAAAAAAGTAAAGTGCATCTCAAACATTGAGATATCCTTGTAGACTTACATTAAGTTATTGTTAACTTCATATAAAGCATACAAAATAATTGATACATACCAGGATAAATGAGAAGAAAAGAAAATTAACTTTAAATTTGTGATTACTATATTGGCTTCTTAAAAAATGATAGGGTTTGTTCAATAAAGTGGGTCTATTTAATATAGGCTGCAGTTAGTTAAAAATTAGTCTGCAAATTGTCTCAGAGTTTTCTTGCGATGTTTCTTGTTGTAAACGTTCAAATACGTTGTTATTTATAGTTATGTGTCTTTTAAATAATTTATAACTGTTGTTTAAAAAATTTGGTCTATTTCATCACTTAAATATACCTACGACCTGTAATATCGTTGCTACCATGCCAAACTACCGAATGTGAAAAAATGCATTTTTCATTACTTTTAAAAATGGGCCGGTTGTTACCACTATATTTTAAGAGGGTTGCAGGGTTACAACATCACCAGGGTTGCCAGTTTGGCCTATTTTTCCATTCAGAAATGTTGAATTCATACCGGAACTTTAAAATAGACATTATTTCTTTATATAATGACAGCCTATCTCGTAATTACTTAAAGTGAAAATTTTTCTCTCAAAATTTCCTGTATGAATGCGGCATCACTGAATAAAAAAGGAGGACAAACTGGCAACCCTGTTCTTCACAGAAGTTTTATTATTATTTTTACTAGGCGAAGAATTTTAATAAAATTATTGGTGACATTAGGCCCATTTTTAAAAGTAATGAAAAATGCATTTTTCATATTCGATAGTTTGACATGGTAGCGACGATATGACCGGTACCAAATGAAAATATTTAGATAAGAACCAGAATTTTCTTCATAAAATACCTAAAATATTAGTTACACAGAAATTACCGTAATTTCCGGCGTATAATCCGCAGCTCAAAGAGTCGTTTTTCGACCCAGAAATTTTATTCAATAATTGTAGTTAAATATTTACAGCGATCTTTTAAGTTACATTTTATAAAATAATATTTCTGGGTCGAAAAACGACTCTTTGAGCTGCGGATTATACGCCGGAAATTACGGTATAAGACATTTCGGTTCGTTGTCTTTATGTCAAATCACTAGATATTCGACTTAAAAAGTAAAATTCAGGTATCTTCTATCTTATTAAACGCAATAGGCATTGTCTTGTGTTTTTATGGCATTTTTTTCTACATTAAGAACTTATTTTCTGAATGCTAATCGTAAAATAGAGAATGTGTTAAAGTACTTACATGGGATGGAATACAAGTTACATTGAAAACAGTCATAAGTCACAATTCATTTCTTATAAATGCATTGTAAAAGTTTATTTTTTAAATCAATACAGATGAGAATTATTGATTAAACTTTATTGTAGAGTAAAATGTTGTTATATTTGAGAATATGTGATTATTACATATTTGCTTGTTTTGACCGCTGAAAATGGTGTTACTTTCTCGTTGTAACGTTTCATGTTTTATATTCATGCTTTATATTGCATGCTTTATATTTATTTCAGTGGTACACACTATGGCGTCCGCAGAAGTATTGACTTTTTAAAAAAGAAATCATAACCTTATTGAACTGCAGAGTTTCGGTCATTAAATAAGTTGAATATTACATATCGCAACTGTGGCGTGAGAATAATTTTTGCAAAATGTAGAGAGTCTTTTGCGACTAGCGTCTCTCATATAAATTTTAATATTTTGTCAATGGTTTTTCAAAATAAAAATTTTTGCCTGATTGAATCGGTTTTAAATCAGTTCAGACAGAAAATATTGATTAAAATGTGTTGTAAAGTAAAATATCATCATATTTGAGAATATGTGGCTTTTGTCCTAAACTTTTGCATGATTTAACCACAGAAAATGTTGTTACACTCTCGTTGTAACGTTGCATGCACTACGCTTAAATCAGTGGTATTCAATACGCGGCCCGCAAAGTTACCGCTTTTTTAAAAATAGAAATCTTCATCTTATATAACAGTAAAATTTATGCCATTAAATAAGGTAAATATTACATATTAGAAATACCTTATTGAACTGCAGAATTTGTGACATTGAAGAAGGTGAATATTACATATCGGAAATAGTACGTAAATATACTTTTCACACAAATAGTGTGTAAAACTCATTTAACCCTTTTGCAACTAGCGTCCTTCACATAATTTTTATTATTTTTTCAACGGTTTTTCAAATTATAAATTTATGCTTAATTGAATCGTAGAAATTCTGTAATTAAATAAGGCAAAATTTTCTGTTCAAAATTAAAGCTATGAATAACGAAGGATTCTGAGCACTCGGTAAGCCACGTATACGTGCCGAATGCCGCAAATGGATTAAATAAATTACAAATGGCCTGCGTTTCTCTGATCCGTTTATTTTACTATGGGCCTTGTAGTACTCTAAAAAGCGTATGTCTCGGTCAAGTGGTTGGTCCGCCTAATGTAGAACTCCCAATGTCTAGTTTCCAAGTATGATTTCTATACATTTTATCGACTCCAAGATATGAAAGGTTGAGCGAACCTTGCCCATGTCCGAAGGCAAGTACCCAACCTGTAGTTTGGCAGCGGAATGTGCTAACCACTGATTTAAGTCATTAGTTAATGTTTTCCCGAGAATAATTTCCTTTTTATCATTTAACTTATTAATGATACGCAATGGAAAAAAAATTAAGAGGAAAATTTGTTTTTTATTATATTATAAAAAGAAAAATTTAAGGGAAATAATGTTCCGGTGAATGTCTTAAAACAATTTTCTACAGAATTGCAGTTTTCTTTTCTGAAATATTCATGATCAAAGTTCTCATTAACTGTATGTGAATGGAGGACCCTGTAAATTTCTAATATTTTCAAGTGGACGACAAGATATTCTTTTATTTTCAAGAAAGTTCATGGATTTTTTTTACAATAGGTTAATTCCATGCGTGAATGTAGTGTAAGTCACACAGCAGCAAAAGTTTACCGTTCTTGGTCACCGGTATTTTTTTTAATTCCTCACTCCATTTAATTGTAGATAGATATATGGGATTGAATGAATCAAATTTCCCTTTACTATAATACTGGTAGTCGAACACTGCAGCCATTTACATCTCTGTGACTGACACTACATCCACGCATGGAATTAGCCAATACAAAGTTACGAACTAAACTATTAATCTAAACTATAAAAATCCCGTACTAAACTATTAGATTGATAACAAAATATCAATTGTTAGTAAACATTTGAATTTTTCTGAAATAAAGCAAATCTTTATTATTTATACATTTTCTTAGAATACCCGGTAATTCTTATGTTATTGTGAGCGCAAATAGGAACATTGTTTGTTAGCAATTCATGGTTTTTTAGCATTGGATAGACCTAGTTAAAAGAAGTAGCTTTTATCCTAGCACATTTCCTCTATCTTTTAGCATTAAGGAGTTATAGTTTATAATCGAATAATATAAGGGGGCGGGGATTTAGTCCTTTAAAGTGAATTTGAGTTCCAACAAATAAAAAGTATATTCTGCTCTAGAGATATGCACGGACCGTGAGCCTGACCTGAAGCACGAGATAAGTTCGGACCAATTCTCTGGATTATCAGACTACGGTCAGGAACGTATTTACTGTTCCCTACAGTCTGGGACAGGCCCTGCTCAGAATAAGTCTTTTATCTGCAGACACGGGCCGAGCCGGTCTCACGCTTCTTTTTTCTTCTGCAGACACGAATAATGTAGGGTATGTTAATCATTCTTTCCGGGCCGTTTCAGACCAGCAATTTTTTAATACAATATAATAGTGATATTCTATTTTTGTTCACGGAACCAATAGAAATTTATTTTGTTTTAAGAAACATGCTGTACACTTTCCTTAGAATATGGGTTATCTATATTTTTGCTTGAAACTTCTTTTGACACTACAAACAATGAAATGTAATCTTCGCCTTATTTATTTGTTTGTTAATTATTTTTTATTGACGAAATGTCATCATTGGGGAATATTGCGCCAACACACTTATTAATTTCAAAGCCAGTAAGTAGATAAGGTAGTTTGTTCCTTTTCTAAAATAGTGGCCAGCGGGCCACAGGTTGAAGACCCCTTAGAACTTTCTTAGAGTCTTAGAACTTTCAAAGAGTAAGGAAACACTATTTAAGATATAATTCCCCTTATATGATCAGCCATTAACACTAGAACCACGGGAAATATTACTGAAGTTTTATAAAAATATTTTACACCAGAATTTTTATTTAAAACTATTCAATGCATTTATTTAATTTATTTTTGTGTGGCATATACCGTAATTTCCGGCGTATAATCCGCAGCTCAAAGAATCGTTTTTCGACACAGAAAATTTATTCAATAATTGTAGTTAAATATTTACAGCGATCTTTTATGTTACATTTTATAAAATAATATTTCTGGGTCGAAAAACGACTCTTTGAGCTGCGGATTATACGCCGGAAATTACGGTATTTAACGTATTTTATGAAGAAATTTCTGGTTAGAATCGACGCTTATTCATTTGGTACGGGTCAAAATGACCGTCATCGGGGTTCTAGTGTTAAATAACACAAATATTTCTATATCAAAGTGGTGTCAATCCCGCTATCTGAATATAAGTATGTAGCCCAACTGGAAACAGCTGAATAAGAAAACAGATGCGTTTCACTTTGATTCTGAAAGCCCCGTATATATAAGTTATACTTACGCACAGACTACAGAAGACAACTCATAAACAACTTTTACTAATAACAGCCCATATTTATATGGACCGAATTCCTAGAACAGCAAGTGTCAAGATTATGCAGGAGTAACGGACTGGTCACAACTTTAAAGGCAATTTCCTTTTCTACTCATATTTTCCGGTAAGAATAAATTATTTTGTATGTATTATATATACCACGGTTAATTTTAATTAACCTACAACTTTAACCCCTTAACAGTGTAGCCCGAACTCAGTTCGGGCAAGAAGAATTTGCTTGTTTTGTTACTAAAAGCTTTTGCACACCAGTAATTTTTAAACGCAACCTTCGCTTTATTGATCGGCAGACCATTTTCGAATACGGAAAGCAAATACTTTAGTACTGAAAAAGTGGTGTAGTGTGCCTATTTTTAGTTTATGGTGTCAAAAAACCTCCAATAGTTAAGGGGTTAAACTGAAATAACTCTCGAGTCCTTGCAGATGACACTACAAACATTTTTTTATTGAAAAGAAAGTGGAAAAGAAATTTAATGGATAAGGTTTTCAAAGTGAAACCCTTCAGAGGTGATACAATAGCGCAACTTAGTCATAAAGTTGTCAGTAACAGAATCGAGCGTTTCTTTTTTTATGCTTGAAAAAGAGTCAGTTATTGAACTTTTGAGGCTAATAAGGTTTGTCGGCTTCCTCTTGTAAACCAAATCTTTCATACGACCCTAAATATAGAAATAGGATGGATTCATATCTGGTGAATAAGGTGTCCAATTTTCTTATCAGATCTCTTAGGATTGTTCTAGAAGTCTTCGGTCGGTTTTTGAATGTTGAAGACCACTTTCGTAGAAATAATGTTGCATTTGCAGCACATAAATACCAATTTTTAACAATAAAAATACGGTGTTTAGTTAAATATGACGCTTTGTGAGACATTTTCAAAATTGCATGGAACTGACACTAAACAAATACATTTCATGCCCTTTTTCACTGCACGCTTTTGTGCCGCCATTTAGTGAGGCTCTGAGAAGTTATTTCAGTTTAAAGATGTAGGTTAATTAAATTTAACAATAATAAAGTAAAAGTCTGCAGGGTGTCTGTAAGAGTTTTCAAAAAAAAATTTATGTTTATGGAAATAGTTCTACCATTAATTTAAAAAAGTAGCACTTTCGAAAAAAATTTAACGACATTTTTTTACCCCATTATACACCTCGTCAATGTAAAGAAGATGATGAAGAGATGGAAGAAATATCAAAATGATGTAATGGTAGAACACTGGTTTAAAAATTAAAGAACCAGGGATCGAATCTCAGCTGAAGCAGGCTCTCCAAGACCTTTAAGCTGAAGAAAAAAATAGTCAAAGCTTTCTGAATCTGAAATAGTGGTGCCTTACTCTCGGTAATTCTATGTTAGGGGTCTTCAACCTGTGGCCCGCGGTGTGCTACCACTATTTTAGATAAGAAAAATTTGCCTTAGTTACTGACTTTTCTGTTAATATGTGTTTAGCGTATGATGACCCATTGGTGACCTTGCGCCAATAAAAATGAATTGTAATCTTCGCCTTATTTATTTGTTTGTTAATAATTTTTTATTGACGAATTGACAATAAACCAAACAACAAGGCGAGAGATTAAATTCCAATTTTTTTTTGGAAAAAATCAGGCAAAAATGATGAAGACCTCTATTCTAAGGTGTGTTCGCACCTTTCTTTTTAAAACAAAATAAATGTCAAATGATACTAGGAGCAAATGCCAAATGTCACTATTATTTTCACAAAAAAATTGCCAGCATGACATGGCCTTAAGGAAAGATGAACATGCACGACAGTGCTCGTGGCTGCAGAAGAAAATTAAATATTAGCCTGTGTCAGTAGTTAAGAAATGTTAAGGATGGATTCATATCTGGTGAATAAGGTGTCCAATTAGTTTCTTTAAAACTATTAATTAAATATTTTCTCTTTAGATTAAAAGTCTCGTGGAGCTCACCTCCACTGGATTTGAACCATGGCCCATTGATTTGCAAAGCATTGTGTTAGTACTACATCACTGCGACATTTCTTCCATTTCGTCATCATATTCTATATCGTGTATTGGTGGAGGCCGGTTTCTTTACAGTATTTTTTGTATTAATCGCCGAAAATTTAATATTGTCCTGCGATTAAGTAAAGCGAAAATTTGTGTACCTTAATTGTTTCAGAAATATTTTTTATTGACGTAATTATTTTTTATTGACGAAATGTCATCATTGGGGAATATTGCGCCAACACACTTATTAATTTCAAAGCCAGTAAGTAGATAAGGTAGTTTGTTCCTTTTCTAAAATAGTGGCCAGCGGGCCACAGGTTGAAGACCCCTGTCTTAGAACTTTCAAAGAGTAAGGAAACACTATTTAAAATATAATTCCCCTTATATGATCAGCCATTAACACTAGAACCACGGGAAATATTACTGAAGTTTTATAAAAATATTTTACACCAGAATTTTTATTTAAAACTATTCAATGCATTTATTTAATTTATTTTTGTGTGGCTTACATTTAACGTATTTTATGAAGAAATTTCTGGTTAGAATCGACGCTTATTCATTTGGTACGGGTCAAAATGACCGTCATCGGGGTTCTAGTGTTAAATAACACAAATATTTCTATATCAAAGTGGTGTCAATCACGCTATCTGAATATAAGTATGTAGCCCAACTGGAAACAGCTGAATAAGAAAACAGATGCGTTTCACTTTGATTCTGAAGGCCCCGTATATATAAGTTATACTTACGCACAGACTACAGAAGACAACTCATAAACAACGTTTTACTAATAACAGCCCATATTTATATGGACCTAATTCCTAGAACAGCAAGTGTCAAGATTATGCAGGAGTAATGAACTGGTCACAACTTTAAAGGCAATTTCCTTTTCTACTCATATTTTCCGGTAAGAATAAATTATTTTGTATGTATTATATATACCACGGTTAATTTTAATTAACCTACAACTTTAACCCCTTAACAGTGTAGCATGAAATCTGAAGAATTCAATGAAATTTTTAAAATATGACTCTTCTTTTTTTATAGAGCTTCAAAAATCTGACTTTTTAACTCTATTTTCTTCCTTCTAATCTTCATTAAAATTTTTAACGAGTCTTCATTTGAATATATTTGTCTTCGTGATCATTATAGTTGTAATTTCGTATTCCATGGCATGTAAGCACATATTACAAAAAAAGCTGTACCTTAAATTTTTGCATGAATATGTATGCAATACTTTATTAAAATAATTTTGATTGTATGAAAATTTTGTTTGAGAAACATTTGCAGTTCCGTAAATATGCCGGGCTGGATCTCGTCGCGGCCCTCATTTCACTGATTTTTGCTCCAGCTCAGCCAGTCCCGTACTGAAATTTTATCTTTCTACTGATCTGAACATAATAAATTTGGCTTGTACAAATTTTGCAAAACTTTGTTTGTGAAAATTTACTCTTCTACATTCCTACATTTGTCCTCAGTCCCGTAAAGCCTCAAAATTTCAAAAGATTTTGAGTTTTCGGGTTTGAGAATCTTCTGGAGATTACAAATAATTTTATCAATCTAAAAACGCAAAAATAACTTTAATTTGCTTAAAAGTAGAGTACTTATAAAGTACAAGTAAATTATGAATATACCGATAAATATTGGTTTGTGTCATTTGCTAATAATTTTGGAAAATATAATATTGAAATGTCCTTAGACTACAATATAAGTTTTTAAGATAATAAAGAAAGCTTTAGGTTATACACATGAGCTTGTTATTTTACGCTTGTCGAGAGAAAACAAATCAGTGAGATAAATGCTAAGGAGTGATATAAGCGAGAATAATGAAAAAAAAAACATAATTGTACTAAATAGTAAGGAATTTTTTAATTGTGTTCTCTAAATACTAAATTATACACACATTAGAGTTTTATAAGTAATTAAACAGGAATAGCCTGGGTGACGGGGGCCGTCAGGAAATTCTACGATTAATTTTGAAATATTATGTTTGTCTTAAATAATCACAGTGATTATATAAGGGAAAAAACCTTTGAAATATAGTGGTGGAAGTATGACTGATTGTCTTTTTTGCGCCCTTGAAGTCGGAATCTATATATACAGGATGTCGCAAAACTTTTTAAACATGCTTTACTTTTTAACCTGTTGTAGTTACGTAACCAAGCCAAAGTATTCAAAATAAAGTAAGAAGTAAGACTAAGTTAATGAAATTGTCCCCCTCATTCATTAAAAAAAAATTACACTTTTAGGTAGCTTTCAATACAAAAAAGTATAAAGCTACCTATTGCAGCCGTTCGGAGGAACACAGTTCCGGAAAATTTTGATATATTTTCACCGATCATGACCCCCAGACCCCAAAACCACCCTCCATTCAAATGTTGATTTAGATATATATATACACTATATAGCCAAAGGTGACCGGTCACTTGCGATTTTAGACGTTTTGTTAACTATCTAGAAAAATACATGAGGAATTAACCTGAAACTGCAGATGTGTAAACAGTATAGTATAGGTTATATATTTCCGCGAAGATTTTTTCACGAAACCCCATAGGGCACTGTCAAGAAATTGAAAAATAACGAACATCTTTTGGATAACCCTGTAAAAACTAAGTTAGAAAAGGCGTTCAAACTCGAGATTATTAATAAGTGGCTTATTGTAATATATTGTGTTCATTTTTATGAGGATAGCATGTATACTCGTAGAAAAATTAAGGTTTTTATAAAAACAGTCCCAAATTTCGCCTAGTTTTTTGCTTATAATTTGCAGAGGTCTTAATATAAAAAAAAGGTCTTTTCAGAAAATATGACAAACAACATTGTACATAACACTTTGCAATCAGAAATAAAAAATAGTAAAAATTGGATGAAAAATAAGCAGGTGTACTAAAAAATGTTTCACTGCGGATGCGCGAATGCAATCAAAATATAATATGCATAATGTATTAGCTAAGTATATAGAGCAACTTTTGTGAAAGTCTCAAAATAATAGCTTGAAAATTCTGAAAATTATCGTCGATAGACTAAGCTCGAAATCCGTTGTTCTCAAAAGGAAGCAAAAATATGAGGAGTTGTATCCAAATATAGTAGTACGTGCCAGATACGTAGCGTCAGGGGGGGGGGGGAACGATCATTTTATTAGCAGTATAATTACATACTATATATAAAAATAGTAAAAATTGGATGAAAAATAAGCAGGTTTACTAAAAAATGTTTCACTGCGGATGCGCGAATGCAATCAAAATATAATATGCATAATGTATTAGCTAAGTATATAGAGCAACTTTTGTGAAAGTCTCAAAATAATAGCTTGAAAATTCTGAAAATTATCGTCGATAGACTAAGCTCGAAATCCGTTGTTCCCAAAAGGAAGCAAAAATATGAGGAGTTGTATCCAAATATAGTAGTACGTGCCAGATACGTAGCGTCAGGAGGGGGGGGGGCACGATCATTTTATTACCAGTATAATTATATACTATATTTGGCCTTATTTAATTCATACCGTTCAAAGATTAAATAAGGAAAAAATGTAGTATAAAATTATACTGGTAGTAAAATGATCGTGCCCCCCCCCCCCTGACGCTACGCCACTGGTACGTGCAATATTGTTTACGCTATCTTGGCACTAATCAACAGATATTTGTTACAACCCCTCATCTTTTTGCTTCTTTTTGGGAACAACGGATTTCGAGCTTATTCTATCGACGATAATTTTCAGAATTTTTAAGCTATGATTTTGAGACTTTTTCAAAAGTTGCTCTATATACTTAGCTAATCCATTATGCATATTATATTTTGATTGCATTCGCGCATGCGCAGTGAAACGTGTTTTAGTAAACCTGCTCATGTTTCATCCATTTTTTATTATTTTTTATTTCTGATTGCAAAGTGTTATGTACAATGTTGTTTGTCATATTTTTTGAAAATAACTTTTTTTTATATTAAGAAATTTGCAAATTATAAGCAAAAAACAAGGCGAAATTTGGGACTATTTTTATAAAAACCTTAATTTCTCTACGAGTATACAAGCTATCCTCATAAAAATGAACACAGTATATTACAATAAGCCACTTATTAATATTCTTGAGTTTGAACGCCTTTGCTACTTTAGTTTTTACAGGGTTATCCAAAAGATATTCGTTATTTTTCAATTTGTTGACAGTCCCCTATGGGGTTTCGTGGAAAAATCTTCGCGGAAATATATAACCTATACGATACTGTTTACACATCTGCAGTTTCAGGTTAATTCCTCATGTATTTTTCTAGATATTTAACAAAACGTCTAAAATCGCAAGTGACCGGTAACCTTTGGCAATATAGTGTATATATCTCCATATATACAGGGTGTTTCTAAACTCATGGTACAAACTTTAAGGGTAGGTAGAGCACACAGTAACAATCATTTATTGTATAAGAATGTATGGGACCAGGTGACGCATCAAGGTAAAAACACCAGGGGGGCAATTAGGCCCCTTTTTTAATTTTCAAAATTTCTCATTCATACCAAAAAATTTTAATGCTATCCTTTTGTTCACATTTCATAATTACTTAACAATAAAATTCTTCTTTGAAAATTTTTGGTATGAAATCGAAATTTTTGAATTAAAAAAAAAAGCGCAAAACTGGAAAACTTATCAAAAAAATACATGAATAAAAAATATAAAATATTTATTTACAATGTAGTTTACAAGTAAATAATAATGCATACAATAATATTACAATAAATGTTCAAAATTGCGCCCACCAACTGTGATACATGCTTCGCAGCGTCAGTGGAACGATTGGCGTACACTTCTAAAGATGTCAGGCATTTCTCGCACACGTGCAGCAGCTTCGGATATGCGAGATACCATATTTTCGTCTGAGTCAACTGGAGTCTCATATACAAGACTCTTCAGATGTCCCCATAAAAAGAAATCAAGATTCGATAAATCGGGAGATCGCGGTGGCCAAGGAACTGGTCCACCACGCCCAATTCATCACGTCCCAAATGTGGCATTCAGGTAAATACGCACATCAGTGGTGAAGTGCGCGGACGCTCCATCATGTTGAAACCACATCCGGTTACGAATGGCGATCGGAACATCTTGCAGCAGTTCTGGTATACCTGTTGCAAAAAAAAAAATAAGATAACAGCGACCATCCAGCCTCTTTGGTAGTAGGTATGGCCCAATCAAATAATTATTAACAATACCCGCCCACAAATTCACAGAAAATCGTTGTTGATAAGCATGTGGCCGCGTTACATGTGGATTATTGGTTGCCCAAAGATGGAAATTGTGTTCATTAAATACACCCTCGCGTGTAAATACTGCCTCATCTGTAAATAGAATATGAGCAGTAAGTCTGGCTGCAATACATGTTGCTGCAAAACCCACTGGCATAAGTTCAACCGCAGAAGATAGTTTTCCGGATTCAAATTTTGTACACGTTGAAAACGGAAGGGATGAAATAGATTTTCATTTAACACTCTCCAAACGGTCGGATGACTCACACCTAAATTCTCTGCAACAGCTCTTGTACTTGATCCGGGCCTTTCACTCACAAAATTCAAAATAATTTCTTCCAGTATTGCACTACGTACAGCTAGCTCTATCTCGCCCAGTTTCCTGTCTGGTGACGTGGAAAGAACCTGTTTCAAAAAGCTGACGGTGTAAGCGCTGAAACATTCTATGATCAGGCATTCTTCTGCGAGGAAACTGCTCCTGATACATTCGTAGGGCAGCCCTGGTGTTGCCATTTGCACGACCGTACATGAAATGCATGTCGGCTTTTTCGGCATATGTAAAGTCTTCCATGACGAACGATAGCACAATTAAAAATGGCGATTTCTTCTACTTGAATGCATGGTATTGAACGGCGACCAGTCACTTACTGCCCTCTACCGCCAGTGGAATCAACCAAAAACTCCATTTCTATTTCAAAAAATTCCTATTTCTATTTCTATTTTCATTTCAAAAAATTTCGATTTCATACCAAAAATTTTCAAAGAAGTTTATTATTAAGTAATTATGTAATGTCAAGAAAAGGATAGCATAAAAATTTTCTGGTATGACTGAGAAATTTTGAAAATTAAAAAAGGTGCCCAATATCCCCCCTGGTGTTTTTATCTTAATGCGTCACTTGGTCCCATCATACCTATAGAATAAATGATTGTTACTGTGTGCTCTACCTACCCTTAAAGTTTGTACCATGAGTTTAGAAACACCCTGTATATATACACTGTATGGCCATAATTGATGGGGACTTTCAGTTTTAGACCTTTTTTCGAATATTTTAAAATATACATGTCAGATATATAGAATGAGAGACGCTTCATTCTTATTATGTCAACTTTCAAAAGCTAGTATATTTGGATACAACCCCTCATCTTTTTGCTTCCTTTTGGAAACAGGGAATTTCAAGCTTATTCTATCGACGATCACTATCAGAATTTTCAAGCTATGTTTTTGAGACTTACATAAAAGTTGGTCTATATATTTAGCTAATATATTATGCACAGTATAATTTGATTGAATTCGCGCATGCGCAGTGAAAAAATATTTAGTAAACCTGCTCATTTTTCATGCAATTATTATTATTTTTTAATTCTGATTACAGGGTATTGTGTATAATTTTGTTTGACATTTTTTCTGAAAATAACTTGTTTTTATATTAAAAACTCTACAAATTATAAGCAAAAAACTTCGTAAAATTTGGGACCGTTTTTATAAAAAACTGAATTTCTCTTCGAGTACACATGCTATCTTCATAAAAATGAACCCAAATTATTACAATAAGCCTCCTAAGCGTGTGATACCGTTTCAATGCTTTTGTGATATTGGTTTTTACAGGGTTATCAAA
Organism: Maratus michaelseni; assembly: GCA_963931845.1. Lineage (NCBI taxonomy): Eukaryota > Metazoa > Arthropoda > Arachnida > Araneae > Salticidae > Maratus > Maratus michaelseni. The sequence continues at coordinate 186,657,790 of OZ007586.1, forward strand.
AAAGTATTCGTTTTTCTTCAGTTTGTTGACGACCCCTTATGGGGTTTCAAGAAAAAATCTTCTCGGAAATATATGACGTCTATCATGTTGTTTACACTCCTAAAGTTTCAAGATAATTCCTCATGTATCTTTCCAGATATTTAACAAATTATAATAAAAACAACTGCGTCTAATAATTTGGCCAGGGACTGTACGTATGTACGTAACGCGATAACTCTTGATAGAAATAAGCGTTTTCCTTCAAATTTTGGATATAGGTTCCTTATGATAAGGCGCTTCCCTTATTAGTTTTGGGGGTTCGTTGGTTAAGTATAAAGGGGTAAAGAGGGGCCAATTCCCCCCCCCCCCCCCTTAATTTAGATAAATGGGTTTTTCATGCAGAATTATCCGATTTTCTTCAAATTTTGTATATAGGTTAATGGTGATAAGGCGCTTCCCTGATTGGTTTTGGGGATCCATTGTATAAGTATAAAGTGGGTAACGGGGGGCTAATCTCCCCCCCCCTTAATTTAGATAAATGGGTTTTTCATACAGAATTATCCGATTTTCTTCAAATTTTGTATATAGGTTCATTGTGGTAAGGCGCTTTCCTGATTAGTTCTGGTGTTCTTTGGTTAAGTATAAAGAGGGTAAGGGGGTAGGGATTATACTCCCCCCATAATTTAGATGAATGTGTTTTTCATGGAGAATTATCCAATTTTCTTCAAATTTTGTATATAGGCTCATTGTGGTAAGGAGCTTCCCTGGTTAGTTTTGGGGATTCATTGGTTAAGTATAATGGGAGACACGAGGGGGTAATCCTCCTTAATTTACATAAATAGTTTTTTAATGCAGAATTATCTGATTTACTTCGAATTTAGTATATATGTTCATTGTAATAAAGGGCTTCCCTGTTTAGTTTTGCGGGTTCAATGGTTAACTATAAGGGGGGGAGGGAAAGGGGGGATGCCCCCCCCTTAATATAGCGTGGATTTCTTTATTTTTCGAGGGCCTTATTTCAAATTCTTTGAAATAAGTGTATGAGATACAGTTAGTGTGAATAACCTGTGAGCTCAATGCAGTCAGTTTAACTGGGCAGTTTTCTTTTTTATTAAGTTATTTGGCAGAGTTCGGAGCAAATTTTTAGAAAAACTATTTAATTATAATTTACGCTTATGTTTAGGAAGATTTTGACTCTAAACTACGATGAAAAGGAAAATATAGTCCATACATTGATTACATTTAGGTAAATTGAGGAGTTTATGGTAAAATTTTGTGAAATTTATCCCAATACGCAAAACACTCTACAGTAAATTCTATCGCATACATATGTATTTTCTATATACACGTAATTTGTATGCCAGTAGTGAAGGTGATAAACTAAAAGCTAAGATATATTATATATTTTTCATAAGTTATGAGTCAATAACTAGCAATTTAATTTTTATAGTGATATTTCAATAGCTTTTTGAGAAATTACGTTTTGCGTATTAGTCCAGTCAAATTAGGAAAGTTTGCCATAATAAATGCTAGGAAGATAAAAATTGGTACAGTTGTTCATTGATGGCTACTGATGACTACGTAAAAAGTCCTGATGGATAGGAGGTGAGCGGGGGGGGGTGGGGTTTGAAATAAATTCCTTTTTTTAGTTTTTTACAAAAATCTCAGAAACTGTTGGTTTTTATGAAAAAAATTACTCCGATATAAATTAAAGAACATAAAATTCTCTACAAATGACAGTTATATACAGTGGAGCCTCGATTATCCGTCAGTCACGACATCAGAGCCTTGACGGATTTTCCGCAAAAAAAAAATCACTTTAGTTTCAAATTTATTTAGTTAATATTCAAATTTATTACATACCAATGGATCCATGCAAAAATTTCGCACTGCGGTCTAATATTTTTTAACAATATCTAATATTTTTTAGACTCAGGTTTAATTTTCTAAAGGAAAAATAATGTCTAAAAATATCTGAAAACAATATTAGTCAAGCCAGAATATCATCTAATTTATTACATCAAAGTTACTATTGAAACAGCCCATTGATTTCCAAAACTGTGATATTATTATGGATGGTGGTTTCTTTCTTCACGAAGTCCCTTGGTCAGGAGGTTCCACTTTTATTTCAATTTGTGAATGTGACAACAAATATATCTCTACACATTATAAAGGAAAAAGCTGTACAGTGGTTTTTGATGGCTACCCCGACATTGCCAATAGCATGAAATCAGCAGAGCAAAACCGAAGATGTGCACTGAAGATGTCCGTGGATATTAATTTCAACGGAGACACAGAGGTTTCCATCAAGCAAGAAAGCTTCTTTTCAAATGAAAAGAACAAATCAAAATTAATTGCTGTGCTTTCTTCCAAATTGAAGGAGAATGGAATATCTTGCTAGGAGAGTACTGGCGATGCAGATACCCTAATCGTAACAACAGCCATTGAAATATCTTTTTCTAGTTTAATGATAAATTACAGGGTTCGTACGGATCAGGGAATTTTCCAGGAGTAATACCAGTATTTTTTTTATAGAAAAAGAAATCTAGATTCAACTCGAGAAACTTCGCCTTCTTTTAAGGAGAGATTTTCTGTTAGAAAATGCTGGTACTGAAGAATTTCCTAGTCGCAAAATTCCAGGAGGCGTACGAACCCTGACATTAGTACTTTCATTGTTCTCAATTATGTTTCTCCGCGCTTATAAAATTTCACGTGAAATAACATTTCATTAATGATAAATATAAATATTTGTCTTCAGTACCAGGGTGATAACAACAGGACAAGGAAGAAGATGAGGTGATGATTATGAATCCTAACGATCCATCCACTTTCAGAATTACATAATATTTACTTAATTATAAATTAATATGTACCTACTTTTAGTTTTCTCCATGTTTGATATTCGCAATTATAATATTTCACATTAATAAACATTTCATTAATGATAAATATTTATCTTTCATAAACAACTTACCTGGCATTATTTCATGCAATATTGCAGTATTGAAGTGTTTACTGTTTTCCTTTTTTTTTCAACAATATTTAATAAATTTGAATAGACATTAAGTAAATAAATATGAAATTAAAGTGATTTTTTTCCGGAAAATCCGTCAAGGCTCAGGTTTTCTGAATGACGGATAATCGAGGTTCTACTGTAAATACCTGTCATTTGTAAATAATTTTGTGTTCTTTAATTTTGTTTTTTTTGTGAATTCTGTGTTTTTTCATGAAAATCGACAGTTTCTGAGATATTTGTAAAAAACTAAAAAAGTATTTTGCCCCCGCCCCCTCGTTCATCTCCTATCCATCAAGACTTTTTACATAGTCATCAGTAGCCATCGATGAACAACTGTACCAATTTTTATCTCGTTAGCATTTATTATGGCAAACTTTCCTAATTTGAATGGACTAATACGAAAAACGTCATTTCTCAAAAAGCTATTGAAATATCACTATAAAAATTAAATTACAAGTTATTGACTCATAACTTATGAAAAATATGTAATATATCTTAGATTTTAGTTTATCATCTTCACTTCTGGCATTTTCGTGCATACAGAAAATACATATATATGCGATAGAATTTACTGTAGAGTGTTTTGCGTATTGGGCTAAATTTCACAGAATTTTACCATAAACTCCTCAATTTACCTAAATATAATCAATGTATGGACTGCATTTTCCTTTTCATCGTAGTTTAGAGTCAAAATCTTCCTAAACATAAGCGTAAATTATAATTAAATAGTTTTTTCTAAAAATTTGCTCCGAACGCTGCTAGATAACTTTAAAATAACAATTTGTGGACAATCCCTTATCATTCAGCGAGTTATAGTCAGTAACTGAAAAACAGCTCACTCTAATGCCGATATCTCTCTGAATTTTTACGATATTTGACCGATGAGCCTATATACAATATTTGAAGAAAATAGGATAATTCTCCATAAAAAACACATTCATTTAAATTAAGAGGGGGGGGTCAGCCCCCCGTTCCACCCTTTATACTTCACCAATGAATGAAACCCCTTTACCCTCTTTATACTTAGCCAAAAAACCCCCAAAACTAATCAGGAAAGCGCCTTATCACAATGAACCTATATACAAAATTTGAAGAAAATCGCATAATTCTGCATAAAAAATCCATTTATCTAAATTAAAGGGGGGGGTCAGCCCCCCGTTCCACCCTTTATACTTCACCAATGAATCCCCAGAAGTAATCGGGGAAGCGCCTTGCCACAATGAGCCTACATACAAAATTTGAAGAAAATCGGATAATTCTGTATGAAAAACCTATTTATCTAAATTAAGGGGGGTAGGATTAGCCCCCCGTTACACCCTTTATACTAATACAATGAATCCCAAAAACCAATCAAGAAAGCGCCTTATCACCATTAACCTATATACAAAATTTGAAGAAAATTGGATAATTCTGCATGAAAAACCCATTTATCTAAATTAAGGGGGGGGGGGGAATTGGCCCCTCTTTTCCCCTTTATACTTAACCAATGAAACCCCAAAACTAATCAGGGAAGCGCCTTGTCATAAGGAACCTATATCCAAAATTTGAAGGAAAACGCTTATTTCTATCAAGAGATATCGCGTTACGCACATACAGAACGGGCGGGCACATTAGCTCTCAGGCTTTGATAGTCTGTGAGCTAAAAATAACAATTTCTGGTCAATCCCTTATGATTCAGCCAGTTTTAGTCAGAAACTAAAAAACAGCCCACTCTAACGCCGATATCTCTCTCAATTTTTACGATATCTGACTGATTTTTTTTTATAAGATGCTCCATCGTGTTGACTATTAAATTAGGCAAAAAGTTTTTTGTTATCTTTCGCGCATGCGTAGATAAAAATTATTTTATACAACTGTCCATATTGCCTTAAATATTTATTATATTTATATTTCAATCACACTATATGATTTCTACTACATTTTGTCATTTTTTCGGAAACTGATGTTAAATTTGGTTAAAAACCCTGTATTTTATAAGCAAAAAACATGCAAGAATTTTTTTAATTAAAAAGAAATCGCTATATCTCTATTAATATACATGCTATTCTTACACAAATGAATACACATATTATACAATGTCTGCCTATGTATATCCTGTAGCGATAGATCATTTCGTGCATTTTATTTTACAGGGTGATCCCAAGTATTATTTTTTCTTTAATTTTTTGTTGGTCCCCTAATTGTTCTCCTTATGAAATCGACGTTGATAAATATGAAGTCAAACCTGTTCTTTTTAATTCTAAAATTCCAAAAGAATTTACCATGTATATTTTAAAATATTCGAAAAAATGTCTAAAACTGAAAGTTCCCATCAATTATGGCCATACAGTGTATATATCTGACCTATGTCATACGATAACGCTCGTATTTATAAATCAATTTTGATGAAACTAATTGTGTGTATTAAGCTCATCAATGTCTCGACCGAGTTCGTTGGCCAGCTTGGTCCGCCATTTTGTTTCAAGATGTTGGCCATTTAAAAATTTAAAACTAAAATAAATATACATAAAAATTAAAAATTCAAATTTATTTTTTAATTAAGTGTTAGGCATTGATACGAGGATTCCAGAGCATTTTTTGGTTTACCTCCATCTTAAAAAATGGCTGAGATAGAGCAGTTTGAAATTCTAGGGTGGCTGACATTTTGAAACAAGACAGCACATTACAAAAAATTTCATTGTTGTCATAATTTTCCCAATCATAGGTATAAAACTATATATTCATATCCGTTAGCGCCAAATTCTCGCCAAACTTCGTGACATTTGGCGAAATATCGCCAAATTTGGCGACCAAAATAAGTCTTCATAAATGAAGTCAACTTGCCTATAGCTCAATAATTTGGCGAATTTCTTATTCAAATTAAGTATTAACGAATCTTTTATAAACATTTTCTTTGCATTTTAACTTGCTGTGTTCGTGTAACATTAGTTCAAATTTTAAAACGAAGATATAGGAAAGCTACATTTTCCTCCCGGTACAGGCCGGAAGGACTTTTTAAATTTTTATACGTCCTCCGCAGAAAAACTGGCGAATTAGAAATTTTTCCATTTTTGTAGAAACAGGATCATTAGAAAAAACAGCGTACCGATAATTTTAAAATTAACTTAATTATAATGAAGGGAAAATGATTATGTTTCCGTTATATCACCTTTTCGTATCACTTAAAATGGCACTTCATTAATAAAAATTGGGGCCATGTAGAAATTCATGATGATTTTATTTAGATAAAAAGCAGGTTAACATGTGTAAATTTTTTTTTACCACAAATGCATATAAATAAAGAATTAAGCAGGAAGACGTCATGTAAAGAGGCAATTGCAATTTTAAAACCCAAAAACAAAATTCAAAAAATGCAATTCAGAATGCCTTCTCAAAATATTTTATCTGCACTCCAATGCATAACTAAATTTTTCTAATAATGCTTCAGCAAATATTTCGTGCTAATATTGCTGAAAGTAGCAATTACCTTTGGTGAAGTTCAACTGCAAATGTTTTATCGTCAGTGTTTCCATTTTTACCTGATGTCTCAGCTATTTACATTTCTCATTTGGTACAAGGTAGCCTTTCTCAATGGTCCATTGTCAATGAACTCTTTCAGAGGCAAAGTAGAGTGTTAGTAAAATGTTGAAATGATTGTTTGTTATCATAATATGATTGAAAAATTAATAAATGCTTTTACTTCACTTACATTATAAAGACAAAAATGTTAAAACAATTTGGCGCAATCTTAGCAGTTATAGATTAAAATTAAATGGTATAAATAATATACTCCAGGCATTAGGGGCTAAAATAGGACAAATAAAGGAAAGTTTTGATATTTGGTTTCTTTATGTTTTTTGGGTCGCTGAACACGAATCTGAAATTTTTCTACAAAACTGTTCCCGGGAAATACATTTTTTTTACAAAAAAAAAAAAAAAAAAAAAGTGTAAAAAACCAGACTTTTTTCTGTTTTTTCAAAATAACTCCAAAATTATGCATTTTGTGTGAAAGTCAACAGTATATGAATTAAAGAAAATAAAATTTCCTACACTTTATGTACTGAAAGTTTTTTCTCTGATAAATACTTTAGCCATGAGAGTGCCGCAAAATTTGGTGTTAAAAACAAAAACACTGTAAATAAACGGGAATTACGGTACTGTACATCGATGTAGCATGGAAACTAACCATTTTACGCAAACGTTAATCATTAATGATACTAAAGATTATATGATTGACTATATTTTATGCATTTGAGGTAGAGAAAAAGGGCTGATCCGGTGCCAGAGGAAGGTGGGAGCAATGGAGCAGCTTTACCTCCTCGCATAAGTCGAGGATACTCCTCCTCCGGAGAACTCGTACTCTAACATGGAGAGCGCCAAGCTTGGTAATAAGAGATTTAGATTATTTTTATGTATGTTTTAGGGTAGAAGCCGCTTAATCTCAGGTTCAATGGATTTTATACAACGCTCCTTAGTTCTCAAGAAATGAGGGGGGGGGGTAATATTATAACACAACTTAAATACTTACTTTGTAACGAAATAACTGCGTTGGTCGTAACTCAGTTGATATGGTGTCTGCTCGATGATCCGAAGACCCGGTTTTTAGGTCGGAACGCGCTACGTTTGTTTTTCTCTTTATTTAAATGAATATACTTGTAATTATAATTTAATAATCTCAATTAAAAATTATAATATTGTGCATTAATTATAATCTTAACCTATTTATTTTTTTATCTGTAACTATATCGTTGTATAAAACATCATTAAACGGTTAATTTTTTTAGAAATCCCTTTTAAAATGTATTTCATATATGCTTTACTGATGCAACGATATTGAACAATTGTGTCAATTCGTGATTGTACAGAAACATCATTTATAAATTGCCTTAACAAGGGAAGTCAATGCGATGATAATACTACTCTGTTTTTAAAGTAAGAAGCATAATTATATAAAAAATATTAGAAAAAGAATTAAATTACAACATATTTATGTTTTATTTTATTGTAACTAGAGGGCGCCACAACACGGGGCCACTTTGGTTATTTATTTTTTAGTTTGGTGCAATTAAGTGGTTCTTGTTTTCAATATTTATCGCACAAGTTAATCATTCTACAACAGCTTATAATCGTATAAAAATGGAAGAAGCAAGCTGTAGTTCACAAGAAGATCAATCTGAAGTGTCGGGGTTTGATGAAAATCAGAAAAATGATGTCACAAATGCGTTGAATAACTGTAAAATTTTATTGCAAAACAATGGATTTTTAACAAATAATCCAGAATCTGAAATATCTTCGCTTTCTATTGCGATGGGAGAAGAATTCTATAATTCGATAGTAAATATGCTGATTTTGTAACGATTTTTGAATTTTTATTAGTCAATAATAGATCCAATTTTTTAAAATTGGATTGATCCAAAAAATTGGATTGATCCAATTTTTTAAAAATCTCTTTAAATGATGAGAAATGTTTAATAGTAGTTTAAAAATCAAAATTGCTAAATTAAAATTTAATTATGTTAACAAAATTTTTAATTGAGATTATTATATTATAATTACAAGTATATTTATAAAAAAAAAAAAAAAAACGTATCGCGTTCTGGCCTCGAACCCGAGCCCTGGGATCAACAGCAGACGCCATATCAACTGAGATACGACCAACGCAGTTATTTCGTTACAAAGAAAGTATTTAGGTTGTGTTATAACATTAGACTCCCCCCCATTTCTCGAGAACTAAGGAGCGTTGTATAAAATCCATTGAACCTGAGACTAAGGGGCTTCTACCCTACAACATATATAAAAACAATCAAAATCTATGATTTCCAAGCTTGGCACACTCCTTGTAAGAGGAGGTAAAATTGGGAAGGAGTGAAATACAAAAATCTGTATAAAACGGGAAGTACGGCCCTGTACGTTGATGTAACATGAAAATTAACCATTTTCAACAAACGTTGACTATTAATGACACTAAAAGCTATGTGATTGACTACATTTTACAATGAAGTTGCCTGATAATAAATACGACGACTGATTATGAATCATTATTTAATTATAAATAATTATGTACATTAGTAACAAACATTAGTAAGTATGGTTACATAAAGTAAAAAAGTAAAAATATTTCTTCCTCATTCTTTTATTTGAAGGCTTCTACTGTTCTTCGACCTCTACAAAATAGAAAATAGACGTAAGGAATTTGTGGGTTTTTTATTTACTACCAATATTATAGAATAAATGTTTTCTTAATGGTAAATATTTCATTCCTTGTGGCATGGCTTGTTCTTCTTCCATTGTGTCCATTGTGTCCATGGATTCAATGGGTAGGCAATCTATCTCTAGCTCGATTTCAAGTTATAACTCGTCTTCCTCGTCTTGATTCACCTCTGAGATGTTGTTCAAGCTCCCTTCGCAGTTGAGGCACATGTTGGAACAACAAAGAACTGCCATTAAGGACCCACAATTTTGTTGGAATTCTTTTTGCACTTACAGGATAAAGCATCAAAAAAGCAGGGGGAGCAGGGGGTAATATAGTAAATAAAGGCTCAAAGCCAATATTTGTTTTCTTCCATCCCCACTTTTCAGCATTTTTTCTACTCCCAGCTATTGCTGCCACTGGTAATATACTCTTAAACGGTGCTATCGTTCTGCAGCTGCAGATAGTGGGCAACAATATTAGAAATGTTTTTAAAGGCTAACTTCGTGTACGAAATATACCTTAGGTAGTTAAGTGAAGGGACATTCATCCCGTACAGCGAGCCGTACAGCGAGACAAGGAAACGTTCCCCAGCAGTTGAAATCATTTCCTGAGTAGCGTTCTAGTCTTTGAATACTTTAACAACGTCAGCAACATCTGGATTCTTCACAAGAGTTTTGAAGAACTTTATTTTTCATTACATAAACAGTGACGACGTTGTATCGCCACCCGCTCACAGCATGTAGGAAGAGGATGGTTCCGCAACCGTTGAACTCACAGCATTAGTAGGAGAAAATGTTGCTGGAGAAACGGTGTCCTTCCCAGGTTTTAAAAAGAAAACGTTTTCAGCTCTGCAGAGACCTATCAAAATGACCAAGAGGTCTACATCCTCCTAAACTATAATCACCGTCTGATTTGATGGAGCCAAGGACAAAGCAATGTTTACAATCACGGTATTTTCGTCTTCTTTTGCTTGCTTGATATAGATGAAAACTTGTCAATAATCATAAATATTAATCGACCCTTGTTTTTTGGGTTAGCAAGAAACTTTTCTTCGGAAATGGTAGGTATCAATGTACCATGAAACAATATGTAAATACCGTCATACAATATTTCCTTGCTCGTCTCCAGTTTTTGTACCTCCTTGTAAGTCATCAGGGTAGCCATCAAAGACAACTACGGCATGCGATTGGTATTTTGACTGTACGTACTCAACATATTTGTCACAGATTATTGAAAAGACTGATTATTAGGCTAAATAGCCCTATGCAATAAAAAACCACCACCAATGACTAACTGGATCCTGCCGCTGAACCGTTTGTTTGTTAGGGGTTTGAATGCCTTGTAGAGAGTACATTTGGTTCCTTTTCTTAAGCCATTGTCGAATAGGGATAAGAAATAAGGGCCTAGATCGTATGTCAAAAACTCTTCAAGGTCATCATCTGAATGCTTTGCAACCGAAATTTGTTGGAACAAAGTTATGGGATTAATAGGAACCAACTCGTCGTCTACTGAATAATGATTCATAATGAATTTATTATCAGGCAACTTCTTTGTAAAATGTACCGTAATTTCCGGCGTATAATCCGCAGCTCAAAGAGTCGTTTTTCGACCCAGAAATATTATTTTATAAAATGTAACTTAAAAGATCGCTGTAAATATTTAACTACAATTATTGAATAAAATTTCTGGGTCGAAAAACGACTCTTTGAGCTGCGGATTATACGCCGGAAATTACGGTACTCAATCACATAGTTTTTAGTATTATACATAGTCAACTTTTGCTTAAATTAGATAATTTTCTTGTTACATTGACGTACAGGATGGTAATTCTTTTTTTTTTACAGTTTTTTTTGTATTTTACTCCCTCCCAATTGTACCTTCCTTTAGAGTAAGAGCTCTCCGGAGGAGGAGCACTCTCGATTCAGGAGAGGAGATGAAGCTGTTCCAATGCGCTTACCTTCCTCTGGTACCGGATCCGCACTTTTCCTCTACCTAAAATGCATAAAATATAGTCAATAATACAATCGTTAGTATCATTAATGGTTAACATTTGCGTAAAATGGTTAGTTTCCATGTTACATCGATGTATAGTGTCGTAATTCCCGTTTTTTTTCTTTTACAGTTATTTGTTTTTAACATCCATTTTTGCAGCACTCTAACGGCTAAACCATTGGTCAGAGAAAAAAACTTTCATTACATAAAATGAAAATGTAATTCAAAAATTGTCGATTTTCACGCAAAATGTATAGTTTCGGAGTTATTTTGAAAAAAAAAAAACCGAGAAAAGTCCGTTTTTTTTACAGGTTTTTGGTAAAAAAAATCGTATTTCCCAGAAACAATTTAGTTGGAAAACACGAGGTTCATGTTCAGCGACCCCAAAAACATAAAAGAACCAAATATCAAAACTACACCAAAACTTTCCTTTATTTTCTGCCAAATGACTGGACTAATATACAACAGCGCTTCAGAGGTTTTTCAGAGATATTTCTCAAATAGTTTTGTATTAAAAGGATTTAACCCTTTCAGGGGCAAAGTAATCCAGTTTTAAATTGTTGAAATGATTGGCTGACACAATAATTTACGTTATAATTTTTTGCATAATATATAAATTCTTTGTTTCAAGTACATTCTAAAGCCATTTTTTTTCTAAAATTCTGGCAAGACTTGATCAGCTAGGAATAAAAAATAAGAGGTCGCCCCTTATACAGGATTTAGGCAACGACAGGGTTTTTTACGCTTTTTTATCCGGAATTTTTAATGGTTATATTTGCTTTAACACTAGAACGACGGAAGATTTTACACAAGTTTCATAAAAATATTTCACACCAGAATTTTTATTTAGGACTTTTAACTTATTTATTTAACTTATTTTTGTGCAGTGTATATTTAACTTATTGTATGAAGTAATATTCGGTTGAAATCGACAGTTTTTCTTTTGGTTGGGGCCAAACTGGCCCCTCACCGTCGTTCTAGTGTAAATTTATTCTAGAGATTCTGCGATTTAATAATATGAATATTTCTATTAAGCTTATGATTACGTACCAGATTTGGCGACAATTTTTATATTTAATCATACCAAAACTAATCCAAAAATTCCTTTTTGATAGATTTCTCTTAGAAATCTTACAGACAGAGATTATTTTTCAAAAAGTGGTACGAATGGAATAATAAAAATATTAACTGGGACGTATCTGGTGTCCTGACACCATAATCAACGGGTGAAATTTGAAATGTAGTGATAACCAAAAAGAGTAGAAATTTTAACTTGCGCCTTAAAAAGCCAGTCACGAGCCGCTACTGGTTTTAAACATAACTCTTTAAATTTTAAGGATACAGGTATGGAAAATTTTCTAATGATCTCGTTGTAGAAAATTAAAAATTTTCTTATTGACCGCTTTTGTCAGCAGTGGTCATATAAAAATATCGAATGTGTAACTTTTTGAAAATTAGTGGGAGAACTATTTCACAAAAATAATCTTTTTTAGATTTTGAACACTTTTGCAGATTACATTGCCTACTTATCTCCAACAGAGGAGACATCCCGTAGATCTATAGTCTGTTCAGGGAAAGGAGATAACGAAAGTAAACAAACGGGTTGGAGAAAAATCGCCAAGAAGCCACATATTTGGCACAAATCCCTAGGTTTGCGAATTTTATTTTTTTAATTCGATTTGAAAAAGCAGAAGCTCAAACACTTAAGACAGTCTGCTTGGCGCATCTGGCACAGCGCCAGGTTTAAGCATCGCCAATCCGCATGTGCACTTGTTTATTTCTGTTGTCGTCTTTCAGCGAATGGAGTATAAACTTATTTATTGTTATATATATATATATATATATATATATATACAGGGTGTTCCATTAAAGGGGTCCAATATTAATAGGGGTAATAGAGGAGATCACACGGAGCATAAATCAGTATATAATGCCTGGCCGGATCTCAATAATTTTCAAGTTACAGCAAATAGAATGAAAAATCGGAAATTTGTAAAAAAACCCTCATAGCTAAACTATCGATAATGCTACATAAAAACGAAGCACATATTTAGAAAGAGCAGAAAAAATCCTACGAAATGACATAAGTTGTTTTAGAATATTGAGAATTAATGGCGAGTTACAAGCTCTGAAACAGTGAAAAAATACAAAATCAAATATTTAGCAAAATAGTTAATCGTTAATTCCAAAAATGCAACTCTACCTACATCAAGGAAAATGTTATAAAATTTGGTCCATTCCGAAAGCTTTCGAAGAAGCTGACAATAAACCATATCAGTTTAATTGTATGGGAGAAATCAAGCAGTTCCCTAGTTACAACTCTGTACTGTTGCACGCTCGGAAAGAGCGAAACTCCACCCATGACGATTGTAAATACCCCGTTTTAATATCTTTCAATTATACATTTCTGATCAACCTCTATCAATACCCTTTCATTATTCAGTCTGGTCAAGTGAATGACATATTGTGCAGCTCTCGCCTTGTCTTAAAGCAAACTCCGTGACTGCTGCGTTTCCTCCATGAACTTTCAGGATGATGAAGAAGAAGTACTTTTTATGCAAATTTTCTATGTGTATAGGAAGAAAAGTGTAATAAAACAGCAGTCATCAGTGGGCGTTATGTTAAAGGGAGGCTGTTGTAAGTGGGATTGTAGTAAGTTGATGTATAATAATTATGCCGGAATACTCTAACGAAGAATATGCGGACATGCATCTGATGTACGGGCAAGCTCATGGAAATGCATGTCTAGCACAGCGCATGTACCGTGAGCAATTTCCAAGGAGACGTTGCCCAAGTTCGAAACTCTTCATAAAAATCGATAGACGATTACGGGAGACTGGATCGTTTAATACAGCAAGCATTGATGCAGGGAAACCTCGACATGTACGAACACCTGCAATGGAAGAAGATGTACTGAATATTTTTAAAGATAACCCCTCCACGAGTACACGAGCTGCTGCGTCTGAAGTCGGTGTTTCTCCCCAAAGTGTGTGGCGTGTTCTGCGTGCAGAAAACATGCACCCCTTTCATGTGCAGCGGTTACAACTGTTATCAGTAACAGATTGTGCTCAGCGGACAGAATTCGTACGCTGGTTGCTTAATGTAACAGAAAATAATCCACAATTTCTGGAAAATATTTTATTTACTGATGAAGCAACATTTACGAGAGAGGGCGTGGTAAACACGCACAATATGCACACATGGTCATATACAAATCCGCACACTGTTTTCCCGTCGAACGCACAACAAAAGTTCAGTGTGAACATATGGGCAGGTGTCCTCGGCGATTATCTCATAGGACCATATTTACTCCCAGATGTACTCAATGGCAGTACGTACTTGGTTTTCCTACGGGATATCTTACCGCAGTTACTGCAAAATGTGCCAGCAACATTGCGCCACAATATGTGGTTTATGCACGATGGCGCACCGGCACATTTTTTCATAGGTGTTCGCAATCACCTCAATTCAACATATCCTGGGAAATGGATTGGACGCAGTGGACCTGTTGCTTGGCCTGCACGCTCTCCAGACCTCAATCCGTTAGACTTTTTTGTTTGGGGACACCTTAAATCGCTGGTGTATGAAACGCCTGTGGATACACCGGAGGATTTACTAGCGCGAATCGTTGTCGCTGCAGGAGACATTCCCAACTCCGTCGGAGTTTTTCGGCGTGTTCGCCAATCTTTACGACGTCGCTGTCGGCTGTGCGATTCTGTTAATGGGCGCAACTTCGAACACCTATTATAATAATGTCCGTTCGTCTGCCTTCCGACATTGAACTGTGCAGCGCAGGCCAGAAGACTATGCTTCACATATGTCATAAAGTACGTGGAATGTAATTCTTTATTTGTCATTTTTCTTTTATTTTCAACACTTTTTGGCACAGTATTTTGTAAGTCACAGACTGTGGTGTACTCAAATTGTAAATTACAAAGTTTGTATGAATTAATTTAAAATTTAGTGTCTTTTTTAAATTTATAATTAATAAAATTATTATGCTATTTGTTATTATTATTTCCTATCATAAATTATGATGCACATATACATACAATAATTGTCCATGTAAAACATGTACTGAAACTTCTTGCATAGTTACAAATCGCAATATTTTTAATTATTTCCGAATTTTCACCACCAGTTTAAGGAATTTAACTTAAGCTTTATATCAATAAAAGACCACTTTAAAATGTAGACTATTATTGTAAAGTTATTTTGGTTCATTCAACTCGAACAATTAAAAATGTTGCATCTCAGAAGAAGCATGATCGAAAATGTATAGTTGAGAGTAATTAAAAAGGCGGTGTTTCCAATCGTGATGGGCGGAGTTTAACCTTTGCTAGTGTCAAAGAAAGCGGAGTTGTAACTAAGAAACTGATTAATTTCTCTCACACAATTAAACCGATATGGTTCATTGTAAGCTTTTTCGAAAGTTTTCGGAATGGACCAAATTTCACTACATTTTCCTTGTTGTAGCTAGAGTTGTCTTTTTGGAATTAACGATTAACTATTTTGATGTATATTGGATTTCGTACTTTTTTCACTGTTTCAGGGCTTGTAACTCGTCAATAAATATTGCTATTTTAATACAATTGATGTCATTTTGTAGGTTTTTTTCTGCTCTTTCTAAATATGTGCTTCGTTTTTATGTAGCGTTATCGATAGTTTAGCAATGAGGGTTCTTTTACAATTTTCCGAATTTTCATTCTATTTGCTGTAACTTGAAAACTATTGAGATCCGACCAGGCTTTATATACTGATTTATGCTCCATGTGATCTCCTCTATTACCCCTATTAATATTGGACCCCTTTAACGGAACACCCTGTATATATATAATGCATCCAAAATAATTTATTCATACCAGAAAACATGAGTAGAAAAGAAATTGACTTCGAAGTTGTGACTGGTTTCCTTTACTGCAAGCATACTTATTATCTTCAGTTCAAGATATTCGGTCTATTTTAATATAGGCTGTAGTTTCTACTAAGGTGCTTATTGACTTCTTTCGTTGCAGTGTTAAATTTTTTTTAATTGAAATCTGTTGGAAATTAACATGCAAACATAAGTAGGCATGTGCTGCGCAAGAAAATGTTTTTTGTGGTAATTTAAGAGACTTCAATCTTTACTAAAAATTAAAAGGTTTTCTTAAAAATACTATTAACGATTATATCAGATTTAAATTACTGCTAACATCGGAGCTGGCAGAAAAAGATTAAGAAGGGAGAATTTTTTTTCATGGCGAAGTGACATTACAATGTGAAGTCACATAGTTGTGAAAATGTAAATTTAGATAATCTAATATACTGACCAATTCCTTTTTCCTATGCAAGAGCTTTATTTAATTTGTTGGATATGATTTTATTTTCGTACGTTCATAGATAAAGTATTGTGATGGGTTCTGATGTTAGTTATGAAGTGGTAGCGTTGGCCTTCACATGAACCACTCCCATATATCACAGAAATGAATTTATTAAATTTAGTACGTCAAACAAATAAAAATAAAAAATGTTTGATTAATCAGAATGCACAACAATTACATTATAATACAGGTTCTTTTTTAACTTATGATCATAGTTTCAATTTCAGAAGAGTTCAGTGTTTATCAAAGTCTGTGTTTACAACACGAAACAGATGTAAAGTCCCCTCCAAAGTGGGCACGGGAGCTGAAAACTGCTCGCTAATCTGACTCTTCACAAAAAAAATTCTCCTGTCAATATTATCTTGAATAAGGACGGGGATAAGTGTTTTCACCGTCCTAACGAAACTGGAACTGTTCACACTTACTACACAAGGCTATCTTGTAACATCTTCAAAAATATAAGTCAGAAAAATGCTTTGAAAATAATTTTTATTTTAAGAAAATTTTGTTTGTGAGATATCTTCCCTACCATGTCTAACTATCGAATGTGAAAAAATGCATTTTTCATTACCGTAATTTCCGGCGTATAATCCGCAGCTCAAAGAGTCGTTTTTCGACCCAGAAATATTATTTTATAAAATGTAACTTAAAAGATCGCTGTAAATATTTAACTACAATTATTGAATAAAATTTCTGGGTCGAAAAACGATTCTTTGAGCTGCGGATTATACGCCGGAAATTACGGTACTTTTAAAAATGAGCCGATTGTCACCACTAAATGTTAAAAAGGTTTCAGGGTTGCAACATCACCAGGGTTGCCAGTTTGGCCCCCCTTTCCATTCAGAAATTTCGAACCCATACCAGAAATTTAAAATAGAAATTTTTGCTTTATATAATGACAGTATATTTCGAGATTACCTAGAGTAAAATATTTTCTCTCAAAATTTCCGGTATGAATTCGGCATCTCTGAATAAAAAGAGATACCAAACTGGTAACCCTGTTATTCACAGAATTATAATTATTATTTTTATTAGGCGGAGAATTCTAATAAAATTTAGTGGTGACAATCTGCCCATTTTTAAAAGTAATGAAAAATGAATTTTTTCATATTCGATAGTTTGACATGCAGGGTTCGTACGGCTCCTGGAATTTTGCAACCAGAAAATTCTTTGATACCAGTATTTTCTTACAGAAAATCTCTCCTTAAACGAAGGCGAAGTTTCCCGAGTTCAGCCTAGATTTCTTTTTCTGTAAAGAAAATACTGGTGAAACTCCTGGAAAATTCCCTGATCCGTACGAACCCTGGACATGGTAGCGACGATATCAGCAGTTCCGTAAACATGCCGGGCTGGGTGTGATCCGCCATCATTTCACTGATTTGTTTCTCTAGCTCAACCAGTCCCGTACTGAGCTTTTAGCTTTATTTTGGGATGGGCGTAAAAAATTTGGCCCGTGCTGAACTCTTCTACATTTCTCTATATCTCCCGAGTCCCATAAAGCCTCACAATTTCAAAAGATTTTGAATTTTCGGATTTGGAATCTTCTTGAGAATACAAATAATTTTCTTTTTCAAAGTACGCAAACTAACACCGCAAAAAAAACTTTAATTTGCTTAAAATTAGAGTACTTACAAAGTAGAAGTAAAATATGATTATACCAATAAATTTTGGTTTGTGTCATTTGCTATTAATTTTGGAAAAGAGAATATTGAAATGTTCTTATCCATTATAATCTTTTAATATAATACAGGATAAACAGAGCATTCATTAAGTTATGCACAGACATTTGTTACTTTACGCTTGTCGGGCAGGAAAATATCTGTGAGATATATGCTAAGGAGTGATTTAAGTCTGAATAATGAAAAAAATTAAATGTTAGTAAACTGCAGAGTTGCCAAGTCTCCGGATTTTTGCACACCAGTATTTTCTTAGAGAAAATATTGCCCTTTTAAATCGCGGAATGCTCCGATTAAACAAAACAACATTATCTGTACTAAAAAACTGGTATCCAAAAAGCCGGAGACTTGGCAGCTCTGAAATTGCAAGTAATTTTTTTAATTGTAGTCTTTAAATACTAATTTATACGCATATTAGTGTATTCTTATGTAACTAAACAGGCATAGGCGCCGACTTAGAGGGGCGACGGGACAGTCAGGCAATCCCAAAAATTAATTTTAAATTAATATTTTTGTGTTAATAAATCACAGTAATTAAATAAATGAAAAAAAACTTTAAAACATAGTAGGAGAAGTATGACGGATTGTCTTTTTTGCGCCTGTGAAGTCAATGTCTATGTATATAGGATGTCACAAAACTTTTTAAGCATGTTTTATTTTTTAACCTGCTGTAGTTACGTTACCAATGCAAAGTATTCAAAATAAAGTAAAAGGTAAGATTAAGTTAATGCAATTGTCCCCCTCATTCATAAAAAAATAGCACTTTTAAAATTTGTATACGACCTTCGCAGAAAAATTGGAAAATTAGAAATTTTTCCCTTTTTGCGGAAACAAGTTCATAACAAAAAACAGCGTACCGGTAATTTAAAAATTAACTTAATTTTAATGAAGGGAAAATGCTGATTTTTCCTCCAACTTTTCGTATCAATTAAAATGGTACTTCATTAATGAAAATAGGGGCCATGTATAAATTGATGATGACATTATTTAGATAAAAAAAGATTAACTTGTGTCAAAAATTTCCATCACAAATACATATAAATAAGGAGTTAATCAGGCAGACGTCATGTAAAGAGGCCATTGTAATTTTAAAACCTAAAAACAAAATTAAAAAAATGTAAATGTGAAAGCCTTCTCAAAGTATTTTTTCTGCACTCCTATGCATAACTAAGTTTTTCTAATAATACTTCAGCAAATATGTCGCTGCTATTATTGCTAAAAGTAGCAATTACCTTTGCTGAAGTTCAACTAGAAATGTTTTATCGTCAGTTTTTCCACTTTCAACTGATATCTCAGCTATTTACCATTCAAATTTGGTACAAGGTCGCCTATCTCTATGGTCAATTAACTCCTTCAGAGGCAAAGTAGAGTGTTAGTAGAATGTTGAAATAATTGTCTGTTACCAGAATTTGATTGAAAAATTAATAAATGCTTTTACTTCACATACATTATAAAAAACAAAAATATTAAACAATTTGGCGCAATAAAGCAGATAGAGATTAAAATTAAATGACATAAATAATATACAACACCGATTGAGAGGTTTTTCAGAGAGATTTCTAAAATAGTTTTGTATTAAAAGGGAAATTTTATTCTGAAATTCTGTCAAGTCTTTATCAGCTGTGAATAAAAAATAAACGGTCGTCCCTTTAAAGCGATTTAAGCAGTAACATGGTGTTTTACACTTTTTTACCCGGAATGTTTAATGGATATATTTGCTTTAATTTATTGCGGAGTTTCTGCGATTTAATAATAGGAATATTTCTATTAAACTTATGATTACTGGCCAGGATTGGTGAGAATTTTTATGTTTAATCACACCAAAACTTATCAAAAAATTTCTTTGTGAGAGATTTCTCTTTGAAATATTACAGACATGGATTATTTTTCAAAAAGTGCTACGAATAGAATAAGAAAAATCCTCAATGGGACGTATTTGTTCCGACACCATAATCAAAGGGTTAAAATGTAGTGGTAAGCAAAAAGCGTAGAAATTTTAGCCTTGCATCTAGCGCCTTAAAAAGAAAGTCACGAGCAGCCACTGATTTTAAACATAACTCTTTAAACTTTAAGGATACAGGCATGCAAAATTTTGTAATGATCTCGTTGTAGAAAATAAATATTTTCTTACTGGACGCGGTGGTCATATAAAAATGTTAAATGTGTAATTTTTTGAAAATTAGTGGGAGAAATATTTCATAAACATAATCTGTTTTAGATTTTGAACACTTTTGTAATTTACATTGTGTACGTATCTCCAATAGGTAAAAAGGTAAATTCCGATCCAAACTTTTCGAGACTTCCTCTACATCTACACTTATTAATTGTTACTTTGAATAATGCATACAAAATAATTTATTCATACCAGAAAATATGAGTAGAAAAGAAATTGACTTTAAAGTTGTTACATATTTCTTTGTGAGATTCGTATCTGTCACACGGAGTTCACGAAAATCGGTCTGTTTTAATATAGGCTGTAGTTTCTAGAAAAATACTTTTTGACTTGTGTCGGTGTAGTGTTAAAATTTCAGTTTGTCTGATTCCCACCCCATTATAACCCTTTTAGGTGCGCAGTAATTACTTTCAAAAAATGCTGAAATGATTGATTCACACCAGAATTTACAAACGAATTTCTTAGAAAATAAATACCTGCTTGTCTAAACGTTCATTATAAGAGCAAAATTTTATTAAAATATTCTGGGTGTCGATTTGGCAGTTTAGAATTAAAATTAAGTGGTCACATTTGTGACCATCACCCTTGAAAGAGTTAAAAATTGTGTAACTGGCCTTAGTTTCGCAGTATTTAATCTGTCATTATATAAGGCGAATAATTCTATTTCAAAAAAGTGTTGACAATCAAGCAATCAAAGTTGCGACCTGCAACGCAGTTTGGCTGCTTGCTCAAGAAACTTCCTGTTACATGTGTTCGCATAACTTTTCCCGTATTACAAGCTTAGTAAAAATGATGTCACAATGGTCACGTCATATCTGTTACCAAAATTCCACTACTAAGTGTTGTCACATTGAGACTAAAATGTAAACTTCTTCAAAAATTTTTAAAAAATAAAAGACCTTTCAAAACCTGTTGTTCACTGTAAAAAATACTTTTCTGGGAAATTTGTATATTTTTGTGACGTTACTGTGATGTTACTGCAAGTCATATACGCCAATTCACAAGTTAGAACAAAAAATTACCATACTTGGAAATCCCACTGTAACCAAAAAGTGAATTTTAAAAATCTCTGCAAATTAGAAGAAATGTTTTAAATAGGACTATTTTTATGTATTTGACGGCCTGGACATTATTAATTTTTGTGAGCCCTTGGAAATTAACTTATATTCACGTATTCATTTATAACTTATTAACTAATTTATTAAATTATTTTCACTTATTCTCTACCAAATTTATCTATATTCCTATATTCATTTATCGCCGTACAAGGGAATGATATGTAAATATATCCTTTTTTAATAGGCAGTTGGAAATTATCGTGCAAACGTAAGTACAGGGTGTTTTACAAAGGACCCCTAATTTTAAAAATCAATTACCCGGAAATGGTGATAGGGAGAAACATGAAACCAGTAGTATGTTTAATAAAAAAAATCGTAAGAATCTTATACATAAATCTCAAAATTTAGTTAAAAATAGCGCCGATAGATGGCGCTGCAATGAATAGGCGTATCAAAAAGGTGCCCCTTTTACACAACAGACTTACCGCAAACGAAGAATGAAATTGTCATTGACTCTCTGCTGCATGTCACCGGTCTGTTTGTTGAAATTTCTTGAAAAGCTCATGAATTGTTTTCCCATCTGGGCTTTTTGCGGCTTGAAATCGCGTTTGAAAACTTTTCCTTGAGGCAGTAGGACTCTGATTCAATCGGTGGTACTCCAACACAATAAACAGACGTTCCTCCACGGTATACATCACTTTCGGAAGTATTTTCACTATAAGCTAATAGCGGTCAGATTTCAATGGCAAAATCTTCAACGGCAAGTCTTTCTATGCTTCTGAACTCTCTGTAGAAGGATACTTAACGCTCTCAGCGCCATCTGTCGGTACTATTTTTAACTAAATTTTGAGATTTATGTATAAGATTCTTACGATTTTTTTATTAAACATACCACTGGTTTCATGTTTCTATCTATAACCGTTTATGGGTTATTGATTTTTAAATTTAGGGGTCCTTTGTGAAACACCCTGTAGGTATGTACTCCATAAGAATTTTTTTTGTTGTAATTAAGGAGTTTTAGTTTTTTGAAAAATTAAAAGCTTGTGTCAAAAATACTACAAATAATTTTATCAGATTTAATTTAACCCGAGCGGTGTGTTGCAGAATCAAAAAAGAGTCTCCTGTCAATATTTTCTTGAATAATGGACGGGGATAAGTGTTTTCGCCACAGTGTTGCCAGTGGGCTACTTTTTTAAAATTCAGATTGCTTGATTCGCACCACTTTTTAGAAATGGTACAATTCGCCTTATTTTGGGCTTATATAATTTGTCATTAAATAAGGCGAATTTTACTTTCTCAAAAAACTGGTGCCAATCAAGAAAACTGAATTTAAAAAAAGTAGCCCACTGTTTCGCCATCCTAACGAAACACGAACCGTTCACACTTAGTACACAAATCTGTCTTGTAACAACTTCAAAGCTTTAAGTTTGAGAAATGCTTTGAAAATAATTTTGATTGTAGGGAAATTTTGTTAGAGTGATATAAACAGTTTCGTAAACATGCCGGGCTGTGTCTGGTCCGCCCTCATTTCACTGATTTTTGCTCTAGCTCAGCCAGTCCCGTACTGAGCTTTTAACTTTATATTGGTCCGGACATAAAAAAGTTGGCCCGTGCAGTACCCTTCTGTATTCATCCATATATCCCGAGTCCCGTAAAGCCTCAAAATTTCAAAAGATTTTGTATTTTCTGGTTTGGAATCTTCTTGCGATTACAAATAATTTTATTTTTTGAAGTAAGCAATCTAAAAACCTAAAAATAACTTTAATTTGCTTAAAATTAGAGTACGGTAATTTCCGGCGTATAATCCGCAGCTCAAAGAGTCGTTTTTCGACCCAGAAATATTATTTTATAAAATGTAACTTAAAAGATCGCTGTAAATATTTAACTACAATTATTGAATAAAATTTCTGGGTCGAAAAACGACTCTTTGAGCTGCGGATTATACGCCGGAAATTACGGTACTTACAAAATACAGAGTTTCTACGATTGAATAATTAGAATACTTCTGTTAAACGTTTGACTACGGGTGAGGATTGGCGACAATTTTTATGTTTAATCACACCAAATCGTATCCAAAAATTTCTTTGTGAGAGGTTTCTCTTTGAAATATTACAGACAGGGATTATTTTTCAAAAAGTGGTACGAATGGAATAAGAAAAATGATCACTGGGACGCATATGTCCCGACACCATTATCAAAGGGTTAAAAGTAGTGGTAACCAAAAAAAGCAGAAATTTTAGCCTTAAAAAGCCAGTCAAGAGCCGCCACTGGTTTTAAACATAACTCTTAAAAATTTAAGGATACAGGTATGCAAAATTTTGCGATGATCTCTTTGTAGAAAATTAAAAAAATTCTTATTGGTCTGCGGTGGGCATATAAAAGTGTCGAATGTGTAACTTTTTGAAAATTAGTGGGAGAACTATTTCACAAAAATAATCTTTTTTAGATTTTGAACATTTTGTGGATTACATTGCCTACTTATCTCCATCAGAGGAAAAAGTAAAGCGCGATCCAAACTTTTCGAGACATCCTGCAGATCTACACATATTTAATTTTATCTATATATAATGCATACAAAATAATTTATTTGTACCAGAAAATATGAGTAGAAAAGAAATTGACTTTGAAGTTGTTGCCAGGTTCCTTTACTGCATTGAGTTCAGTTGTCGACAGTTCAAGATATTAGGTCTATTTTAATATAGACTGTAGTTTCTAAAAAGTACTTTTTGGCATGTTTCGTTGCAGTGTTAAATTTTTTTTTGGATTTCAGATTGTCTGGTTCCCACCACTTTTTAAAAATAGTGTAATTGGCCTTATTCTTGCTGTATTTAATCTGTACGTAAATGAAATGGCTGCAATCAAGCAATCAAAGTAGCGAACTGCAACACAGTTTCGCAGCTTGATCGAGATACTTTCTGTTACATGTGTTCCCACAGCTTTTCCCGTATTGCAAGCTTCGTAAAAATGACGTCACAGTAGTCACGTCACATCTGTGATCAAAATGCCACTAATAAGTGTTGTCACATTGAGACTAAAATATGAACTTCTTCAAAAATTTCTTAAAAATAAAAGACCTTTTCAAAACGTTTTCACTGTAAAAAAACAATTTTCTGGGAAATTTTTATTTTTTTGTGACGTTACTGTGACGTTACTGGATGTCACGTACATCAAGTCCCAACTGAGAATATAAAATTACCATACTTGGAACTGACATTGTGACCAAAATGTGAATTTTAAAAATATCTGAAAGTTAGAAAAAATATTTTAAATAGGACAAATTTTATGTATCTGAGAACATGGACATTATTATTAATTTTTGTTGGCCTTTGCAAATTAACTTATATTCACTTATTCATTTATAACTTATTAACTAATTTATTAACTTATTTTCACTTATTCACTACGAAATTTACCTATATTCCTTTATTCATTTATCGATCTATAAGAAAATGATATGTAAATATATCATTTCTTAATTGGCAGTTGGAAATTATCATGCAAAAATAAGTAGGTATGTACTACACAAGAAATTTTTTTTGTGGTAATTTAAGAGAGTTTTATTTTCATGAAAAATTAAATATTTGTGCTAAGAATACTACAAACAATTTTATCAGATTTAAATTACTACTAACATCGGAGCTGGCAGAAAAAAATGAAGAGGGAACAGATTTCTTTTCTTTGCAAAGTGACATTACAATGTGAAGTCACATATCTGTCAAAATGTAAAGTTTGATAATCCGATATACTGAACAGTTCTTTTTTCCTATGCAAGAGAGTTACTTAATTTGTTGGATATGATTTTTTTTGTATGTTCATAGATAAAGTACTGTGACGTGTTCTGATGTTAATTATGATGTGATAGCTTTGGCCTTCACATGAACCGCTCCCATATATTGCAGAAATGAATTTATTAAATTCAGTACGTCAAACAAATAAAAATTCATATTTCTTGATTAATGAGATTGCACAACAATTATATTATAATACGGGTTCTTTTAGCTTATGATCATAGTTTCAATTTCAGAAGAGTGCAGTGTTTATCGAGGCTTGCGTTTACAACACGAAACAGATGTATAGTCCCCTCCAAAATGGGAATGTTACCTGTTAACTTCTCGCTAGTCTAACCCTTCAAAAAAGATTTTCCTGTCAATATTCTCTTGAATAAGGGACGGTGATACGTATTTTCGCCGTCCTAACGGAATTATAATCGTTCACACTTAGTACACAAGGCTCTCTTGTAACAACTTCAAATCTATAAGTTAGAGAAATGCTTTCTCTAACCGGGGATTCAAGCGGTCACAACGAAAATATTCTACCCAGAGTTATTACTCCGTCACCTTATGTTCCGCTTGCTGCAACATAACTCGATAACTCTCTCTAACTTTTTTCCTCATCTCACCTTTCTTTTACGCCTAGAACAATAGGTGTTTCTCCAGCCACTAGCAGCTCTTCAAGATGAGGTCACGTAGAAAGTCTGTTATGATTGGTGGAAAAGGATTTCTCACGTTTCCTCTCTTCTGCTGATGTCACCTTGGTTCCCAAGTTACTTGGGAAATTTGCATGATGAAAGACGCGCCACTCTGCTCGTTCCATTCTTTCAGTTGTCTCGAAACCTTCAGCAAGGAAGATTGGTTATGATGGAGCGAAAGTTTTGAAGACACCGGCCGATTTGTGGAGTTCCGGATTTTAAGGAAAATCCGAAATACATGTGTTTTCTCATGCCTGGATTTAGGCTGCAAAACAAGGGTTTCGAGTGAGATATAGAGAATTTCTCACAGTAGCCATGAATAACATAATCATACATGACAAATAATTTGCTCCTGTTAGAAGAAAAAATATTTTATTTTATTTTTCCTCCAGAATTTGGAATTGAGGAGAAGGCCCAAATACCGGCTACCACTTTTATTTTCAATCTAGAAAATAAAGTTTTGAAAATTAGAGGAGGAAAAAGTCATGGTAGTCTACTTTGATATGTTTTACATCCGTTTAGAGGTAAACAAATTCAGTTTAAATGCGTTTTCTGTTTATGGAAATTTTGAGTTTAGAAAATGAGATCTAAATACCGACTACCCCAGTTTTGTTTCAAAAGAAGTACACAAATAGGGCTAATTTTGATAATTAAGAGAAAAGAACATTGTTTTAATAAATTTTATTGATGAGTAACATTTAATATGTACAAAAAAACATGGAATTTTAAAAAAGAAGCATTTTTGTCAATTTTATAAAATCTTAAAGATTATCTCTGACAGTCTTCTTTCCATTCTGTTCCTAGTTTTATTTTTTAACGTGCTAAAAAAAGCTTACTGCTTGAAGTGTAGATTATCTATAAAAATCACAAACATAATAATCCCTTTCTGCGTCGCTGCAGTAGCTATGGCCCACATATCGCATACTAAACTTCGGACCCAGAGTTCCCCCTTTTTGTCCGCAAAGAAAACACTTTCCCAGAAAACAGAAATTTCATCATCGTCAGACAGAACGTTGCGTTTTAGACTATCTAAAATATGGAACCTTTTTCAGAAAAAAGAAAAGAAAAAACAAAATTTTTAATCTTGAAATCCGAAAAAACAAGAAATAGGAGGGGGGTATTTAAAGCTTTTCTTTTCGGATGAATTAAATACATGCTCGTTTTCAATATGCAATTGTCTGCGGTCGGGATAATTTGAAAAGTTATTACATTCGACGAGTTTATTCAAAGACAAAGTATTGCAAATAGAAAATGGATTCATGCATAGCTGCCAACTTTTACGCTTTTTTGTTACCACTAAAAATTAATAGAAATTTTTGCCTTTTTGGATCACATGATTTCGGCGATTTAATAAGATTAAATTTGCTATAAAATTTTAGTGATAGGAAAAAAGTGTAAAAGTTGGCAGCTATGGATTCATGTTAAATTGTATTTAATTTCAGATTTTCAAGACCGCTAGCAAGAGATATCATGGTAACTGATTATTTTAATAAAAAATTCAGATATCTGAAATTTTTTGCTGTAAAAGATTCACCGAAGATTCCATATAAAATGACAACAGTAAATATGTACCGGAAATTGTTAACCCGGGAGCAGTCACATGGGGTATGACATACCCCAAAGTGCGTATGGTTTTTTACAATTGTCACCACTAATTTTCGAAAAGTAATCTACAATTTACATTATCATAACACATAATAAGTTAATTGTTACGTTATTGTAACAATTGGCTTAGACTGAGTAAGGTGACGATTATTAATTCTATTTTTTCGTGACAATGTAAAAACCATTCATTATCTGGGTATGCGCGACTTCTCCCGAGTTAAAGGCATACAAAAAGGATTTATTACAATAGTATATAAAGGATTAAAGAGAATGGAAAGTGTAAGTAAGTGCAAAGAATGATAATATTTATTTGAATTTCGCTGTGTTAATTGAAATAAAACAAATTATTTTTATTATATTAAATTCATAGTATAAAATAATAAATTTTTATTTGAAGTAATAATAACATAATAGATTTGAATATAGAAATTATATTTTCGCTTTTGACTAACCCCTAAAATGTAACATTATATTTTGCCTTATTTAATCGGTGAAATATGCGTTTAAAGAAGTCAAAAATTCTTCTAAATTTTAGTGGTAATAAAAAAGCGTAAAAATTGGCAGGTATGTATATAGGTACTTCGTTTTCAGAATGTATGTGCATTTTAAAAAAAAGGTTTGATCAAAATTTAAAAAATAATATATCAAAATTCATCTGTAAAACACTTGATTTATTATTAACCATTTGAAATTAAGTTCTAACCTATATACATTTTTAAAATATTACATTATTAGGAAAATAGCAAATTTGCAGTTAGTTAATAAATTACTTGGATATTTTTTAAATATTTAATTGGAAAAATTTTGTTTTTGGGGAATTAATGCAGAAGAATATGAATTATACATAGTAATACATTAATTACGCTCATGATTATTGAATTGTAATTAGAATATGAAAAATCATATTAAAACAGCAAAATATTATAAGCTGATTAAAAGTATAAATATTGTTTATAAAAGACTAACTTTTACAACGAAAAGACTACACACCCCGAAAACAGTGACTTTATAGTCTACAAGTATTACATAGCTTCAAATTATTACTGCCTAATATTATCTAGCAAACACTACAACAACAGAATCAACTGTAGTGATGGTTAGTTTGAATTGAAGCTTGAAGGTGGGTGCAATTTTTCAGTTTTTCCGTCTATATAATTATTTGAATCTAAAATTACATTTTAAATAAATACGGTAAAAAGAAATGGTTAATGTTTTTAAAATTAAACTTTGATACCCAATTGTTTGTAAATAATTAAATGAAAAATTGAATAATTGTTTGTTCTTATAGTCTTAATTTTTATGTTTGTTTACAAAAAGTTGATAATAATTTTTTCAAATTATGAACATTGATTATTAAATATCTGATATTTATAAAAACATATTAAACGCGTCACGCATAAAGCATTCACCATCCTATTTTTAACGCTTTCAACAAAAATTTTATAAGTTGAATTTACCAGGCATACGAACTAGAACCCCGTGAAGACCGGAAAATACACTATAGCCTACCTCCAAAATTTCGTATGAAGTCATTCCGACAAAATAGCATTCTCCGTTACGTAGTCCATCTCCTAATCCACAAAATGATATTTACTGATTCAAACCAGAAGCGCTTTTTACTCAAAACCAAACCAATCTAGAAGTGAAAGAAAATTAACATTATTCTGAAATGTAACAAAGGAAGAATGGTCTATAGTCATTTCTATAGTATAAATTTTATTTGTTATTGCATTTTAATATATAACAACCAAAAATACCCATTTCCATAAAAAAATGCAGTGAAATTTTGTATAATCTAACAACCCAAATCTAATATTTTATTTGCAATCAACCCGAAACCTTACAAGATAATTTTCATCGGTATAAAAACGGAAAACGCAATGTCGAAGTTAGCTCTCTAAATATACTCGAAACTCAAAAAATAATAAATTAATAATATAATTAATTGCAACTGAGGAAAAATAGTCTACAATACAGTAGCGGCTCATCAAGGGGTTCACAATAACTTTGCCACTTTAATTTCGTAAACTAAATTTCTCCTTATTTAATCGTAGAAAATCCCACAATTGAAAAAAGGTGAAATTTTCAAAACTCAAATTCTGCAAGTAAAATGATTGTAAACCCCCTGTAGGCCCAAAACCGCTAGAATGTATCTCTAACATAAGTTTTATAAGCTCTAAAATAAACGGAATACATATTTACCGATTCATACCAAGTTATACAGGAATGACGGGCCAAAATTCCTTGAAGCATTTTATAATTCCAGAGTTGGGTGACCAGATTTTATGCGAACCCGATCAGATCTTATTTGGTCGTTTTTGGTTTTTGCTGAGCGTAAAATTTAGATTAGAATCTCGCTTCGGGTCAAGTAACCAGATTTTACCCAAAACCCAGGTCGGGTAGGCACATCCAGACCCGGTTCAATCGGGTGAAATCCAGTTATCTAACCCGATACGAGATTGAAATCCAAATATTACATGCAGCCAAAAATAAAAAAAAAATAAAACAGATGACCCGGCCTGGTTCGTGAAAAATTCGGTTTGAAAACAGGGTTCATACGCTGTTACCACAAATTTTTAAAGTAATTTTCCTGTTTAATATTTAAATAGCAGAAATTGTAGACGCCTTATTTAATTGCAGGATTCGTAATATTTTTCTGCATTTAAATAATTCAAAAAATTCTATTAGAAATTCTGGTAAAAGCGTACGAACTCTGGAAAAGGCTGCCAGAAAAGGTCTTGTTTGGTTCAGGTAAATTTTGGTCACCTTGCCCGATGCAGTCTCGTCACAAATGTCCCACTTCCCAGAAAATGGTCAGAGTTTGACGTCACAAAATGGCTCAAGAACACCCATAACAACTTCACTTCCACGTCACCGTGAAGTCACATAATATTGGGACGCTCACAAAGTCACACTGTGACGTCAAAGTAACTTGAGTTAGCAAAAGTGTAATTATTTGCAAATTAATGGCAGATACATTTAATTAACATGATCTTGTTTACTAAATTATTTTAAACACTTGTACAGTTTACGTTGTCCACTTATCTCCAAAACGTAAAAAAGTAAAGCGTGTTCCAAACTTTTCGAGACATCCTGTAGATACACTTATTTATTGTTATCTACATATAATACATACAAATAATAAATTGATTCATACCAGAAATATGAGTAGAAAAGGAAATTGACTTTAAAATTTTGACTGAATTAATTGATTCAGCCAGATCTTCGTCAACACTTCTAGAAATTCGGTCTGATTTATTATAGACTGTTGTTAGTAAACAGTAGTTTGCGATTTGTTTCGCTGTTTGTTTCAGGTGTTTTCTGCTGTATGTGTGTGTTCATATATTGTTTTATATGAGACTTTTGTAATAAAAGTGAATCAATTACATTTATTATTTCAACCGAGTAATGTTGCTAAATGGGCTACTTTTAAAACAATTCAAATTGCTTGATTTCCATTTTGGAAATCGTAATATTCATCTTATTTAATGTCAATTTATACTATTTAAAAAGTGTTAGCAATCACACAATCTTAATAAAAAATGTAGCCCATCCGACAATAATATAACTGAGTCTGAGGTAAATTCTTGCTATATAGATAAGAATTTATTCAGTGCCGTAATAAAACAAGCCTTAGGTTGATAATATGAGCAATTGATCGCGATAGATTCCCACGGTTCTTAATGAAATACAATAAGTCCCATTAACTTTAGCTACAGTGCCATACATAGTGTGGAAAACGGCTACAAAATAGTACCGTAATTTCCGGCGTATAATCCGCAGCTCAAAGAGTCGTTTTTCGAACCAGAAATTTTATTCAATAATTATAGTTAAATATTTACAGCGATCTTTTAAGTTACATTTTATAAAATAATATTTCTGGGTCGAAAAACGACTCTTTGAGCTGCGGATTATACGCCGGAAATTACGGTACTAAAAAATTGAATTCGATAAATGTAGAACGATGCTGAAAAGATAACGGATCGATCGCAGCGACATCTTCTAGCAGTAGCGTAGACAGGGTGGAGGTTCAGATGGCTTGGATACCACTAATTTTATAAAAATATTTTTGCCTTATCTAATCGGAGAGTTTTCTACGATATTGAAGGCGAAGGGAACTTTATAATATTACTGATTTGCAGAGCATTTAGACCCCTCTCTGGCAACGCCACTGTCTGCAAGCTCTTTTAAACGCAAACATTGTATAGGAATCGAACTGAGAAAACGTTTAAGCTGGTGGTAAATATTTTAAATAATTAAATTATACCCTATTTCCTTTGACTTGGATAGTGATTTTCATAAGCTTTGAAAATATGAATGATATTGATCATGGCCAAAAAACGTGATACGCATTCATTTGTGCCTGGTTGCAATGCTCGATACTAGACAACAAACTAGAAACTATCCCTATTTAGCATATACCATAGGATGAATCTCTGCTAGAAGAGTGTAAAAGGTTTATTTTGTGATATGATAAAAAACTAACTTCAAAATCAGTTACATCTAAAATATACACTTACAAGAAGATCTTATTCACAGATATTATGTTCATGTTGTTCATAGTGAAACAGTTACTTTTACTAGAGGTAAAACTATGTTTAAAGCAGATGTCGCTGCGATCGCCCTATAATTGTACCGCATGGGTGCACGTTTATCGGCTACAATTGTTTAGCACTTTTTAAAGCATTACCAGTTTAGCTTTTTTTAAATTCCGAAATTTCGCATTCATACCAGAAATTCCCTATAATGTTCTTTTGCTTACTTAATGTCAGATATTTCGTGACTTCTTAAAGTAAAAATTCTTGTTTCAGAATTTCCGGTTTGAATTCGAAAATTTTGAATTAAAAAACGGCAAAACCTTTTTCCACACTATGTATTCTAGGCGCTGTGCTTTAGCGTAGATACTACTCATGCATAGATGCTAACAGAATAATTAATCAAAAATGTCTTATTTATTTTCGGAAAAAACGAGAAAACACGATATATACGATTTGGTAACGAGGCACAATATTATATGGCCGCTGTACTTCCATTGTTGATTTGAAAGTAACAGTTGAAAGTTTAATATCTTTGAAACGAGTGTTGCCTTTGGGCGTATTTTTTAAATTCTGAATTTCACACCTAATTTCGAATAGTAATATTCGTTTTATTCAATGTCTCATTAAATAAAGCGAATATCACTATTAGGTAAAAGGGGTAGTATTCTAAATACCATCCCCCAACTAGCAACACTGTTTTAAATAATGTCACGTTAAATATGAATACTATTTATTTAATTTTATTTGATCTCTATTAAATTGAAATCAAATGTAAAATAGCACAATAAATTATCAGACGTCTCGTTTGATTGCCTTTATGTCAAATTACCAGACATTTGAGTGAAAAGGTGAAATTCAGGTATATTATTAAATTCAATAAACATGTCTTGTATGGAAAGACTTATGGTCTTTCTCTACATTTAGAATTTGAATTTTGAATAATAATCGTAAGTTAGAGAATGTATTAAAATACTTAAATGGGATGAAATAGAAGTTACATTGTCTTATGGGAATAAATCAGTCATAATAATTTTTTTATAGATGCACTGAATTTTTTTTTTCAATCAATTCGAACGGAAATTATTGATTGAAATTTATCATTGTTAAAAATATGTGGTCTCCAAATATTTTGTTTTTGTCCTACGTTGTTTTTTGTTATTTTATTAAATTAACTGATATATATATATATCACTTTTTATGGAAGAATTTTTTTTTTCGTTTTGAATTAAAAATATTATGCATTTTCTTTTCAGATTATTTCGGTATATGTAATATATTATATATAGAAATAAAATGTTCTTTGTTTTATTTCGTGCATGTGAAATAATGTTCAGAAAATAATTAAATATTTAGGGAATTGGAAAAAAATAAATCAAATTACATTAGAAACTGAATATTAATAGCTCATGGAGAAGTACCGTAATTTCCGGCGTATAATCCGCAGCTCAAAGAGTCGTTTTTCGACCCAGAAATATTATTTTATAAAATGTAACTTAAAAGATCGCTGTAAATATTTAACTACAATTATTGAATAAAATTTCTGGGTCGAAAAACGACTCTTTGAGCTGCGGATTATACGCCGGAAATTACGGTACATTCGAAATATTTTCCAAAGTTTCGAATCAAACCGAAATCGGGAAAAAAACTGTTATTTTTTAAGAAAAGAAGCGGGAACTGAAACTATAAATTTTTCCCAGCTCCAAAACTGAAGAGAAATTATTTTTCTCTCCGAGTGTGTTTTCTCTCCGGGAACCGTAAATACTTTTTTAAAGTTTAATTTATAAAATTCCAATTATTTCGGAGATAAATTGAAAAAAATGCAAACAGTAACTTTTTGATATAGAGACTTCACTAACATTGATATAAGATGTGCCAGAAGTTAAATAAGATATTTTGTATGTTGAATCTAATTTGAGTGTAAATTATGAAAATATTTATTAATAGGACATTCTCATCTTAAAACATGCTGTTGATCACGCATCTGATATTAACATTCCAATTTTTCAGTGTTTATTTTATTTACTACTAGTGACGATTTAATTAATTTTATAACGATCAAATATATCTAGTATATTAACTGAAATAATGTTAACATAATTTAACTCTTTCCGGAACAGTGGTCCCACTCCGGGCACACCTAATTTTAATTCCAAACTTGCATTCGACACCAAGAATATTTAATAAAATTTTGTTTCAACAATGAAAGCTTAAAATAAAAAGTTCATATTTTCTAAAAAAGTCGTTTGTAAATTCCGGTGTCAGTCAGTAATTTCTCACTTAACGAACCGACTTTGTCTGTGCCGGAAAGGGTTAAGGTCTAAATTGTTAAAAATGACTGTAAATGAATTCTGTAAAACTGTTAAAATATCTGAATAATTCCATGTCGTTCTATTTTATTAGGATCAGAATACTGCAAATATATTCTAACAATGGTGACGAGCCTACCGGTCACTTCTTTTGACTGCCGCTATTTACAAACACGAATTTTTGTGGTAGAGTTCTATATAATTTGGAATAGAATTATAACATGAAGACTGTTGTTTGTAAATAGTGATAGGCTAAAGAGTGCCCTGTGGGATCCGTGTAAATAACAATAAATTCAATTTCCTGTATATTTTGAGGATTAGTGTTACTGTCGTTACTATTAACGTTCTAGTTTTTAAGTGTTTTTGAATTACGGCAGCTACTGATTTTTTTATATTTTGACAGGCAAAGCTTATTTATACATTGACCGAAATAACATAAAATTAATGAAAGATCTAATTTGAAATAAAATATAAATTCAACGATTCCTTTCATGGAACTATGACAAAGAGGAATTGACATTCGTCGCTACCATGTCAAACTATCGAATATGAAAAAAAACCTTTTTCATTACTTTAAAAAATGGGACGATTGTCATCACTAAATTTTATTAGAATTCTTTGCCTAGCAAAAATACTAATAAAATTTCAGTGAATAACAAGGTTGCCAGTTTAGCCTTCCTTTTTTATTCAGAAGCGTCGAATTTATACCCGAAATTTTGAGAAACAAAATTACTTTATGTAATCACGAAATGTCTGTAATTAAATAAAGCAAAAATTTCTATTTGAAATTTCTGAATAAAAAGACCAAACTGGCAACCCTGAGGAAGAATACTATTAAAATTTATTGGTGATAATGTCAATTTTTAAAAGTAATGAAAAATGCATTTTTTTCACATTCGATAGTTTGACATGGTAGCGACGATATACTCAAACTGTTGAAGCTTCAACTGTAACCAGTTTCGCAGAGGCTGATTAACGACGGAGCAAATTCCACCAGTAAATTTCTATAGAATACTTTTCCTTATTTAATCCCCTAAGCACCACGATGTACTTGTGTACGTCATAAACTCTTCTATTTGCAAAGCCATTAAATAATAAGCCCAGTCAGATAAATGGGAAACTTTTCGCAAGTTGAAAATAGCGTCATCTAGCGGAAGGGATGCTTGCATTCGGCACCAAGAATATTTTAATAAAATTTTGCTTCTAAAATTAAAGCTTAAAATAAGGAATTCATATTTTCTAAAAAAGTCGTTTGTAAATTCCGGTGTCAGTCAGTAATTTCACATTTTACGAACAGAATTTGTCTGTGCCGGAAAGGGTTAATTGCATAGTGATGTAAATTTCCATCACTTTTTATTTAACTTTTAATAAATAAATCAACTTCTTCGCCACCACTATATTTATATAGAAATATTAATCCAGTAAATTTCCCCATTTTTTTTCATTATAGTTTTAGCTTTAATGTAAAAGATCCCAATAATTAGCAAGCTTTTAAAGGAAGTGCAAAAAACAAAACATTGATGCAAACGATAAAAATCGTATAAAATATCGATATAAATCAATTGTATCGTTTCTCTGCGACGCACTTCTGTTTCGCCTTCCAGCAGATGAAGTGGCGCTAGTGTCCCCGCTAACAAATTTAACACTATCTGACTGGGCTTATTATTTAATGGCTTTGTCTATTTCAAATACCAGGACGTATGTGCGTACGTTCTCATTTTAAGTCCAGACTGCAATGTTCTAACCATCTGTTTTTTTGCGTCGATAATTGCTATTCTGATTGGTTTTGTATAGGATTTATAGCAATTATTGTTTTCACACCCAATAGGTGGCGTTACGTGTCGAAAAGACCCCTTTTATTTTCCTGCTGCTTTGTTTCTTTCTTCGTCGTTCATTTGTTTATGCGTTGGTCATTCTGGTCGGTTGTCTTTCGTAATTTTTAGTGTTTCGCTTTCGGTTTTGTTTGTATCTCTTGTGATGAGTTGACATGAATCAACTCCTCCCTTACTTGTGGAAAAAGGATAATCTCTCTGGAAGAAAATAATCTGACAGATTGATCTCTATTGAGAAAAATTCTATCAAAAGGGTGAATTTCAATTTCACTTTAAGATAAGCAAGGCTGCAATGCAGGCTTTGTATTGAAAGATGTGTTATCTGAAAAGGGTGGATAGGAAATGTGAAAGGCATTCTTTGGATACAAAGGATGTAGTCCATATGAGGTGAAAATTCTAACTGGATAAGTATGGGATTAAAATAGCTGTCAGTCATAGGAGGCTAGATGGCGTTTCTTTCCTTAGGGAGAAAATACCAGTTTTGCCGGAGAGGAAGGAATGCTGGGAGAGATATGAAAGACGGGACTTGGATGTTGAACAAGCGAGAGTGAGGTGGTCTTTGGAGTGATCGTCAGAATCAGTTTTTTTCTGACCTTGTAACTGTAGAGCGTGGATATGATTATCCTATTTTTTCATTTTTATTTTTATTTTTTTATGTTAATTTAAAAAAAAGTTTTTTTCGTTTCAAACGATAAATGGATTTCATTAATTATATATACATGTGTGTTCACGCTACCACAGCTATAGTATAGTATATATAATTAATTGGTGGCAGCAAATGGGATATGTAATCTAGAGTAAATTAGATTACGGATCTATGTTAACCTGATTAAACAGATGAAGAGCCAGTGGAAAACGGACAAGCAGAGTTGTGGAGTCTTGAAGTCTAATCTGAGTCGTGGTTTTTCTTGGAGTTCTAGCAAGTAGAGAACTGGTAAAAGAACTTTATCGACTAAAGCTGTGTGGTGTATGAACAGTCAACTATAGACTTGGTGCTATTTGTGTGTGCTTCAAAATATATCAGTGGAATGAAGATATGCGGTGTACCATCTAAGTTGTCTACATACGGATCTAAGGTGAAATTAGTGCCTCATCAGTGAATTGAGTGTCTTCAAATCTTCAAAAATCTGAGTGTGTGTCATCTTTAAAAGTGCTTGGAAGCCAGGTATCAGTGTGGAGGAAATATCTGCATCTGGAGGTAAGCTCTTTTATGAAATATTCTATTGAGGTCTGTTTTAAATTAAATTTTGTGTATAAATTTTAATTTGGGGGAACAAAACTCTATGAGAAATTTAAGAATTCTAAGGAAGATATTAATTTGGTACTTAAATTTTTAGTTAGAATTTTTATGTTTGTTGTTTTTTCTGGTATCTGTTAGGTATAATATTGGGTTAAGAAAATTATATACTTATGTATATGTTAAAATTTACTTGGGGGTATAGTAAATTGTTATTGATTAATTGAGATTATTAATCAGGGTATTTTAATCATAATTTTGTATAAAACTTTTGGAAATAAGAGTTTTGTTTATATACATTTTATTTATTACAGTAATAAAGTTATAGCTTAATTTTATGGGTATACTGTGGATGATTATGATTAATGTTTCAAAATAAATTGATGTTATACTGTACTGTTGGGTATAAGATTTATTTTGGGGGATATACTCAGTTTGAAAGACGTCACTGTTGCATGAGAATTTGCTATATTGAAATTGTGTCGTTTTTGAATACATTATTATACGTATAGTGGGGAAAATTCTATTTCTGTATTTATTGTATTATTGTAAATTGAATATATCTGATTATTTGAAATTTATTATACGTATAGTGGGGAAAATTCTATTTCTGTATTTATTGTATTATTGTAAATTGAATATATCTGATTATTTGCAATTTATTATATTTTGGGGGAAAATATGGCTGACTATTTAGTAAAATATAATAAAAGCGTCTTGCTATTATTAGCAGAGGAATTTGAGACCAGTGTGTCAAAATCGTGTAAAAATCAAGCTATAATTCAGGCCATTGTTAGTGCTGAAGATTATAAAGAAAGTTACGCAAAACTTCGCTTGCAATATATTCCTGAACAGGAGGCAGAGCGGAAAGAACAGGAAAAACAATTTGAAAAAGATCGTAAAGAAAGAGAGAGGCAAATTAAATTAGATAGGATTGCGCAAGAGGAAAAAGATAAACTTAGGAAATTTGAGTTAGATAAACTTGAAAAACAACTTGAGGTAGATAAACTTGAGAAGCAACTTGAGGCAGATAAACTCGAAAAACAACTTGAAAAACAACTTGAATTAGATAAACTTGAGAAACAACTTGAGGCAGATAAACTCGAAAAACAACTTGAAAAACAACTTGAATTACAAAAACTTGAGAAACAACAGCAATTTGAATTAGAGAAATTGCGTATTCAGAATTCTGCGGACGTTGTTAGTGTTTCATCTAATGAATCAAATGTAGATTTTCATAGGACTCCTAAGCTAAATTTAAAGGATTTAGTGCCGCGTTTGATTCTAAATTAATTGATATAACTCTTTTCTTTATGATTTTTGAAAGGCAAGCAGAGAAAGCTAAAATTTCTCAGGAAGATTTGGTTAGTCAATTAATTCCTTTATTACCTTCTGACATTGCCGAAATTATAGTTAAACAACCGTCAGACAAATGTGATGATTTTCAACATATAAAGAAAGTTTTGTTAGATAGGTTTAGGCTAAGTACAGGCGCCTTAAAACAAAAATTTGAAACTCACCAAAGAAAATCTGGTGAATTATGGGTGGATCTGATTTATGAGTTAAGGGGTTATCTTGATAATTGGTTAGATTCATTAGAAGTGAAGGATTTTGAATCCTTAAAAGAGCTAATGCTCACGGAACAATTGAAAAAACGTGTCCCTTTTGAGATAAAAGAAAAATTTATGGATGATTGGGAGGAAATAAAGATTGCTTCTAAGCTCGCGGAAAACTCTGATAAATTTGAGAGTATAAGAAGAGAATTTAACAGGTCGGATAGAAAACCGTGGGAAAATAAATCTTTTCAGGATAAGCAAAAAGACAGATTTAATTCTAAAAGTAGAAAGGAAATTAAACCAAAATCGGAATTTGAGAATACGAAAGAGTGTGGGAAATTTGATCAATTTAAGAAGGACAATTCTTTCGAAAAGCAAAGACAAGTCCAATGTTATAATTGTTTGGCAGTGGGCCACATCCGTCCAAATTGTCCGGAATTGTTAAAAAGTAAAACTAATTATGAGGATAAAAGCATAGCTTGGATCATTACTAGTGATGGGAAAAGTGAAAATAATAGGGAAGGTGTGGAAACCGAATTACCTATGGTTGATTTATGCGTGAATGGTAAGAAAGTAAAAGCGATTAAGGACACAGGTGCGCAAATTGCGGTTTTTGATGCTAATGACATTCCGTGGAGTGCTAAGAAAGTGGGAAATGTCTTTCTTATACCGGCCCTCGGAAATAGACAAAAAGCGGATTTGGTGTCAGTGCCGGTTGCTTTGATGGAAGGTAAAAAAGGGTATGTTGAAGAAAATGTGGTGGTTGCAGTTGTGAGAAAACTAAATTCTCCGCCCCTTATAACACCAGCTGTTTATGACTTATTAAAGTTAGGGAATATGGAAAAGCAAAATTCGGTGTATAAACAAGTGGGGAATCAAAGAGAATTAAATGGGCAATGAACCCTCAGATTATCTAGCGATCATGAGCAAAGAGTTGTTAGAAAAACGGTTGTGAATGAAATCTGTGAAAGGGATAATAAGTCTGTTGATGAGATGGAGGTAAATTCGCCGGGAGACGTGACTGATAAGAATTTGGAAAAAGGGTCTAAATTGATCGATCTAAAAGGTGATGCGTCTCGAACGGATAGTGATAAAAGGTCAGGTAAAGGAGGTCAATTTCGAAAAAAAGAATTCTGAGCATGATGTAAATATACCCAGGTATTTTGTTGGTAGTATGGGAGTTGAGCGTGTTAGAAATAGAATTAGAAAGAAATTGAGTTCACCTATGACTGTGGCCAGAAAAATTAACTTTGGGACGAAAGATAATGATAGAGAAAATTGGGGGGCTAAATGCCTAGAAAATGGATATGGAAATTCAAAGTTAAAAAGAATGGAGCATTCTACTTTTAAAACGGATCATAAAGAAAGATTTATTAAAATCAAACAAGATTTTGAAAGGAAAAATTATGATCATGAGGTCGTAAAGCGGAATTTATTGTCGAAAAGATTTTCTGATAG
The DNA here is from genome assembly GCA_963931845.1 of Maratus michaelseni. Taxonomy (NCBI): domain Eukaryota; kingdom Metazoa; phylum Arthropoda; class Arachnida; order Araneae; family Salticidae; genus Maratus; species Maratus michaelseni. The sequence continues at coordinate 186,698,216 of OZ007586.1, forward strand.
AAGTAATTTAGATATGGGTTTTTGGGAGAATTCTCTAAATTAAGTTTTATTCTAAATTTGGGAGTACTCATTATTGTAATATCTGTAATGTGTTTATTTATCATTTAATGCTTAATATTTTCGCAATGGTAAAACTTCATTAATTTAATAATTGCATAATTTAGTATGCGTTCTTTTTGTTTGTAGAAGCGTCTAAATTTAGGCTTTTAAGCAAGTTTTTAAGAGAATTGTTTTAGGCATTGTGTTGTATATAGATTTATTCTTTCCTTTTATTATTATTATTATTTTTGTTAGAATCATGTAAAGTGTAATCTGTATTTGGTATTATATGTATGTGAAATATTTTAAAATTGTTTCTTAGGGCATCAATAGTATAAATTATTCCTGGAATTATAATTAGGTATTGTAGGTAGGGGATTATGGTAAATCCTATTGACAGTGTGGTCTATCAAATACTGAGTATGGGAATGTGTTTGTATTCTATAGGGATTTTTCATGTGTTATTCAAAATTCCTTTGTGCTTTGTTGACCTCTTTAGAAATTGATTGAAGGAGCTTATTCTATTAATGTAAATTCCAAATTTCTTCTAGAAATTTTTCCTTAGGGGGAGGTGTTGTGATGAGTTGACATGAATCAACTCCTCCCTTACTTGTGGAGAAAGGATAATCTCTCTGGAAGAAAATAATCTGACAGATTGATCTCTATTGAGAAAAATTCTATCAAAAGGGTGAATTTCAATTTCACTTTAAGATAAGCAAGGCTGCAATGCAGGCTTTGTATTGAAAGATGTGTTGTCTGAAAAGGGTGGATAAGAAATGTGAAAGACATTCTTTGGATACAAAGGATCTAGCCCATATGAGGTGAAAATTCTAACTGGATAAGTATGGGATTAAAATAGCTGTCACTCATAGGAGGCTAGATGGCGTTTCTTTCCTTAGGGAGAAAATGCCAGTTTTGCCGGAGAGGAAGGAATGCTGGGAGAGATATGAAAGACGGGACTTGGATGTTGAACAAGTGAGAGTGAGGTGGTCTTTGGAGTGATCGTCAGAATCAGTCTTTTTCTGACCTTGTAACTGTACAGCGTGGATATGATTATCCTATTTTTTCATTTGTATTTATATTTTTTTATGTTAATTTAAAATAAAGTTTTTTTCGTTTCAAACGATAAATGGATTTCATTAATTATATATACATGTGTGTTCACGCTACCACACTCTGATCTGATAGATAGTGGTTTTATAGAATACTTATATGAGACACGGACAGTAATTATGTTCCTAATATTGATGATCACTTATACGATAGTGACGATAGCTTTCAATCAAGTGATGAAGATTGGAACTTCGAACCTCATTTCTGTTTGTATAATATTAATAAACACTTATTTCATCTCCTTACATTAGCTGTAATTAAATAATTCGCATGTAATTAAAAATAATGAAATAAACTGCTTTTGACGAAATTTAATATATCTGGTATTCAGCATACTATCACTAAATTGAATATGGTGCTTAAGGGGTTAAACGCCTTATTTGTGCAGATTTGTGCTTTACGTCATATAACCATAAATACTTGTCATATAGTCATAAAATTCTATTCGTTTTTACTTGCGGAAGTTCGCTCCGGTGATAGTCAGGCAGTACGGTTCAGCCATATTGTGACAACTTAAACATAAAAAAAATATTTTCAGATTTACTGGTGGTTGTTTGTTCCGGCGGGAAGCAGGCCACGTTTAACCGATGTAAATAAATGACAGCCGCCATTTTGTGACAACATCCTCAATTACTTTACTCGAAACGGGTAGACTCTGCACTATCGGCCTCCTCCACTTTATTCATAGCTCCATTATTCCTTTAAATAATTTTAAAATACAGGGTGTTTATTTTTAAACTGACGCTATTCAGAGCCGCCGGTAGCTCGTTCTAATAACTGGATTGACACAAAATTTTATAAATGGACTAAGAAAACCATGGGAAAAAAGATTCCAACAAAAAAAAATGAGTTCCAATCACCGCCGATAGGGGAAATGTGGCGCTGTGGTAATTTATGCAACTGAGAATTAGCATAAAATACGGGCAATAAATGATAATGCAAATTTTTGCTTACGCAAGCGACAGTAGCGTCAATAGTTTAAGCTATAAATGCATGCGAAAAACTCCGAGAAACAATTTCAGCTTAGGTTGAAAATAAATCTCACATTACCTCAGCGCGCGTTACTTGTGAAGTTCTATTATTGTAACCAATGCAATGCATCAACCGCGCTTCGTTTATTTAGGACACGCCATAAACTGCGCAAAGGACCTTTATCCGTTAATGCATTGAAAGCAATGATTCTGAAATTCGAAGAAACAGGCTCGCTAGCAGTTCGGCCAGGCAGAGGACGTAAACCGGTGTCAGAAAAAGTGATAATGGATGTTGCAACTGCGATCAACGATAGGACACAGAGTACCTCTGCTGTTTGTAGTAGCAGCGCACGGGGTGTTGCGCGAGAACTGGATTTAAATGTTTCGACAGTATGAAAGTCTTGCGGCGAATTTTCCACTACTATCCATACAAGATCAGCTGCTTGCAACAACTTCAATCCAATGATTACGATAAACGACTAACATTTGCTGTGACATTTCTTGCAAGAATGGAAGTCGATGATGCTTTCCCGTGGAGAATTTTACGGGGAGATGAGGTCCATTTTCATCTGAATGGGTCTGTTAATACTCATAACTGTAGAATTTAAGCCACTGAACAACCTTATACAGTTCTAGAAATTCCGTTACATTCACCAAAGTTCATTGTTTGGTGTGGCTTTACAGCTGAATTCATCCTTGGACCATTCTTTTTTGAGAACATTACTGCGACAAGACCAGTGACGTGTACCGTTAACGCAGAAAGATATCACAATATGCTGACTAGTTTTGTCGTTCCACAACTTCAATAGAGACAATGTCTGGATCAAATAATTTTTATGCAGGATGGTGTACTACCACATATTGGTGTAAAAGTACAGCAGCTGTTGCGCCATCGCTTCACTGACCAAAGAGTTATCAGTCGTTGTTTTCAATATGTCTGGCCGCCCCGGTCTCCGGATTTAACTCCATGCGATTTTTGGCTCTGGGGTTATTTGAAATCGAAAGTCTATATTGGGGAAGTAATAAATCTGAGTATCTTAAAAGACAACATAATACATGCAGTAAGGGCGTGTGACATGTTACGTTCGGCCGTCGAAAATGTTGTACAAAGAATACAAGGTGTGGTGCAAGAGAACGGTGGTCACATTGAATGTGATCGAATTCCTCGTCGGGAAAGTGTATATGATGAATAAAACGTGGCATTTTATCCAAATTATAAATTTTGTCTGTTTCTGATTATTTCTTTCAATGTACAGCGCCAAATTTCCCCCTATCGGCGGTGATTGGAAATATTTTTTTTGTTGGAATCTTTTATCCCATGGGTTTTCTTAGTCCATTTATAAAATTTTGTGTCAATCCAGTTATTAGAACGAGCTAAAGGCGGCTCTGAATAACGACAGTTTAAAAAAAAACACCATGTACTAGCAATAAAATGTGTAATAATGACAAACTCAACTTTCTATATATTTGAGGAATTCGTGCTGTTGATCACGCAACTGATAGTAACACTGCAAGCTTTGAATGTTGGTTTATTTACGACTGTGATTTCAATTTCCTGTCTGCAAACGTGTTAATCTGAGAGAAAGAGTTTCTGTAGGTATATGAACTTTTTAATGATCTATGAATTCATCTGAAGTATAATTTTGATTTTACGTCAGCGGTGTCACAGAGTTAAACTTCTACAAATAATTAACTGAAATAATGTAAAATAAATCAAACATCTATGTTTAAAAAATTATATTAAAGGGATTCTTTAAAAATTAAAATTGTATAAATGACATGGACATTTATTCGACTATTTAAATTTTTACCTCTTTTGCTGGTATCAGAATAATACACATTTCTACTAGCAATGGGTAGCTTTATACACTAGTCATCAAAATTAAAGTATAATGACAGAAATAAAACGTAACTGATGCTATGTATTAATAGAAATTTGTACAAAAGCATTAGTTAACAGAAATTACAATATTTAGCAGTTGATTATTCTCAAAATATTGAAATTAAAACCAAATTTATGGAAATTGGAAAATGAAGTCATTATTTGAGAAAAATTGTTTTCTTTAATATGGTGTATGGTCATCTCGGATAGATATGCATACCTCATATCTTGATTTCACAGACTTTGCCAAAGTGTTGATCAAGTCTTGTGGAATTGCACGCCACTCTTCCAAAAATGCACTTTTCAGCTCCTGGAGGGTTCGGAGAGAAATTTGGTGCGCTGGAAGTCGAGAACCTAAGGCATCCGGCACATGCTCAATCGGGTTCAAGTCGGATGAGTAAGGAGGCCAATACAGTCGAATGATATCTTTTGTTTGCAAGTATTCTGACACCACATATGCTCGATTTGGCCGAGGATTGTCATCCATTACCATAAATGGGCTAACAGCACTCCTAAACAGCCTAACTTGGGATTCCAATACATTCTCCATTTATCTCCTAGCGGTTACAGAACTCAGTGCTGCCATATATGTCATGATTCCCCCAAACCATTAAACCGCGTTCGCGGAAACATGACATTTCACGGACAAGGGAAGGCAAGGTGTTCCTTCCTCTCTCCAGATCAAAACACGTCTAGAATTAGTGTTCAGACTATATCTGGACTTGTCAGTAAACAATACTCGAGCCCAGTCTTCTTGGCTAAATTGGACATGACGACGGCACTAGTTTAAACGGGCCCCTTTTTAAGCTGGAGTGAGTGGGACACAAACTATTGATTTTCTCGCATACAGTCCACGCTCATTAGGCCTTCATGCAGCAGTATAACGTCTAATTCGAGTTCCTGTGGCAGCCTGAAAGTCTGAAACCAAATCTCTTGTAGACACTTTGCGTTTTTTTCGAGCCGACAATAACCCGGGCGATAACGTTTCGGGCGCTAACGTTTGTTATTAATTATTATTGAAAACAGTCTTCGGATGCAGTTGTTTCTCTTGGTCGCCCTTGACCAGGCATCGCATCAACGGATCCAGTGTTTAAAAAGTGGCTCCAAGCTCTTGATATGACACTTTGAGGGATATTCATATCTTGGGCGACCTCCATCCTCCATTTGTGTTTGACCTCCCTCGATTCTATCAATTATATTCGCCACTTTTGACCTTCACTTAAATGATGCCTTTGAGCCATACTTAATGAATACTGATCAGTCTCAGACACCACATTCGCTTTAAACAACACTACAGACCAGAATTCCAACACGCGTCCATTGCGCACCACATTGTCAATTACCGAATTGCATATTTCGGGCGCTAACGTTTGCGCGAAAGTGAAATTTTGTGTTCAATTGTATTTAATTAACATAAATAATTGTAGCATTGGGCATTGGTTGCTATATTAACATAGTGAGCATATTTTTTCTCATTATCCTTTAATTTTGATGACCAATGTAAAATGTGCAATAATGACAAATTCTACTTTCTATATATTTACGGAATTCATGCTGTTGATTACGTGACTAAGATTTACAACCTACGCTCTTAATACCTCTATTCACGAAAGGGATTCCTATTTTCCACCTACAAAGTGTTAAGCTAAGGGGTGTTAACCCCTTGAAGGGCACCGGTATATTATATATACCACTTATTTTTAATCCAAAAATGCCACAATGACACCAGAGTTTTATAATCAAATTTTGAATTCATAAGGTACATGAGGGAAAGCTTTTACTTATTTTAAAAGAAATTCGTTCTTGAATCCTGGTGTCAATCAATCATTTCAATATTTTAACTACAGGAGTACTTTGCCCCTGAAGGGGTTAAACTGAGGTTCGCCGGATACCACTAAATTTTAATAATAATAATCTTCATCTTTTTTAATAAAGAATATCTGTGATTACACAAGGAGAAGATTACCATCTATATTGTAAAAGACAAACGTGTCCGTGCGTAACGCTGACGTCATTTTGCGAATAGCAACAGTTGACGATGAAATTTCGGTTTTGCCATTTTTACTATTGCAATTTTTTTTTAATTTCTGAACATCTCACATTTTTAATTTTTACACCGTTATATAGGGAAAAAATCCACTTTCAAATGCAATTTGTTTGAAAACTGTTTCTTAATTGACTGATTTATTATGGCTTTAAAAAAAAAATGATATTTTTCACTTCTTTTCGAGCTTAATTTTTGCCATTGGCAATTTTTCCCCCCTCTTGGCGACCGCATATTATCGTTGATTAAAGAATTGAAATGGCTATTATTAGTTAGAAATAATTACAGACACATTGAAAAGTAAAAGAAAAAACTGTTTCTGATTTTACAAAAAATACAAACTAATAACAATAATATAAATAATAATAATAAACGTGTTGATGAGCGATAATTTCATAAATCGAAATTATTTAATTCAAAAATCAAAGGAATGTTTTTGATACATAAATATATTTTTCAATGTAAAAATTGTGACTCAAATAATATTTGGCTATTTATCGTCTGCGCGAGGATTATCACGTTCAAAATTCTATTTATGATGAAGTTTCGCTTGCTGTTTTAAATGAAAATTTTAAGATTTATTTCATTGACACGTCGAGACCGGCAAAACATTTTTACTTAATGCAGTTTTAAAAATTGAGAGGTCATATAATATGGTTGCATTAGCTGTTTTATCTTCTAGAATTGCAGCTTTGTTATTAGATCTACGTAGAACAGAACATTCAATATTCAAAATACCGCTGAATTTGATCGAAAAATCTTCGTGTGCCATTAGTAAGCAATCTGACCTTACTGAATTAATAAGAGAAACGAAGTTAATCGTCTGAGATGAATCACCCATGATGAGTAAATTAATATTTGAATGTGTAGACCGTACGCTTAAAGACATAAAAAAACAATGATTCGCCATTTGGTGGAATAGTAGTTATATTTGCTGGTGACTTTAGACAAATTTTGCGTAGATTCAAATATACAGAATAAAATTATTTTATTAAATTTTGATGCTAATCTTACGTATCCGGTCCATGTCAAGGGAAAGTCACACATAAATGATGTTGTCAAGAATAGGATTTAATGTTAATAATAGTCTATATTATAAACCAACACATGTCTGATTATTTCTGAAGTCATTTTGACGGTAGAAACGAACAGACTAATACATTTAGCTTTAACGGCATCTTTTTAAACTTCTAAACATCGCACAATTTCAATTTCTACTCCGTCGAATAGAAACAAAATGCAATTACTGAGAAAAGTATATTTGAATTTACTGATTTTTTATGATTTTAAATGTACGTGCAGTCCGATTGCTAAAGATGAATCCGTTTGCATTTAAAACAATATAAAAAGTTCCGCATTTATTCCCGGATAATATTACAGAACGAAATTAAAACTTCATCAAGTATAAATATAAATAATAATATAATATAAATAAAATGCAAATTTAACAGACATGTTCTCAAACTATGCGCTTAAACAGTTGAAAATTTCAGAATAATAAACCTGCAGTAAGCAGCGAAATCTTGGACGATTCCTTTGGCCGTTAACTCCTGGCATGCGGCTAATACAAAAGTATCGCTTTATTAAATTTCAAAATTTTATATGAATATATTATTGATATATTTTGTATAAAAATTATTTTGTACGTTGTTAATGAATCAGTTTAATATATATATATATTAAGTATGAAACATCCATTAGAATTAGAAAAAGAAATATTTTTGCCTCTGTTCTGTAACCCGGGGAGCCCGGTTTCGATTCCCTAGTTATTATAATATTAGCACTCAATTAGTGGAATCCTGTTACTAACGCAATGCTGCTTGCGACGGTTTGAGACCCCTATGTTAACCTATTCGCTGCCAAAACTATGTGGGCTGAGTCTTCGATATTTTTACTGAAATTCGTTTCACAACAAAAATTCTGAAAGATAATATTTGGTAACTTTAATAGCAAAGTTTTGTTATTAAACAAAGTATTTTTTAACATATTAAAATAGTGGTGGCTAGGCACGTTTTTTTTATCATACAGTTTTATTTTGAATGTTGACAACCACGAGTATACTCGTGGTTGGCAGTGAATAGGTTAAACAAAGAAAATGACTTTCTGTATATATATATATATATATATATATATATACAGGGTGTAACTGAAATGCTTCAACAAACTTTGAGGGATGATAGTACTCATGAAGACGAACAAAAAATGCAATGGAACATGGGGTCGCAAATGACGTTTAACCCCTTCAGGGGCAGTGGTATGTTTATGAAAGCGCTTAATTTTAATTCCAAAACGCCATAATGGCACCAGAATTTTGCTAAAATCTTTTCCATTTAATATGTATGTGAAATATAGCCTTTTTCTTATTTACAAACAAATTTTTTTATAAATTCCGGTGCCAGTCATTTATTTCAACATTTTAGTACTAAAAGTAGTTTGCCCCTAAAAGGCTTAAAGGATACAAATAGAGAAAATGCGTCCGAAAATGGACTGGCACCGGAATTTACAAAAAAATTGTTTGTAAATAAGAAAAAGGCTATATTTCACCATAAATATTAAATGGAAAAGATTTTAGCAAAATTCTGGTGAAATTGTGGCGTTTTGGAATTAAAATTAAGTGGTTTTTTAGACATACCACTGTCCCTGAAAGGGTTAAATGTCATTTGCGACCCCGTGTTCTATTGCATTTTTTGTTCATCTTCATGAGTACTATCATCCCTCAAAGTTTGTTGAAGCATTTCAGTTACACCCTGTATAAATATAAGCATATTAATAATACAAATTATAACTTTGGTTTTACCTAAAGTTCTAATAATAATTTACTGAAAAGAGAAGTGTGTAATTGACGGTCCCTTAATAAAATGTCAATAATACAAGTCATAATTAAAAGCTATTCTATTCGAAACGTATGAAATTTATTAAGAATTTTATGCACGTTTAGTAATATAGTTGAAATATATTTAACTTTTTATGTTAATATATATATATATATATATTATAAATATAAATTGCGCCTTTGATTGGCGTTATCCTTAGCTTTGGGTAATTGCCGTAAGTATGTAAACATATTGAACAATAAATTCCCTTCAGTAAAATGACTAAACATACTGTTTTATTTATTTTCGTTGATTTTAAAATGGTGTCACTACTTTAGAAAAAATGAGGTAAAATAAATACATATACAAAAGAAGAACTAATTAAAACTGCATTGTCTTTGAAGAGATTAACTTCCACCTTTATATGATTAACAAGTGTTCCGTTTAAATATTCTTTTCGGGTATTTCTTCTTTTTAGCTCATAGGCTATCAAAGCAGGAGAACTAATGTGCCCGCCGGTTCTGTATGTCAAAGACCTAGATCGTATGTCAAAAACTCATCAAGGTCTTTATCCGAATGCTTTACAACCGAAATTCGTTGGAACAAAGTTGTGGGATTAATAGAAACAAACTCGTCGTCTACTAAATAATGATCCATAATGAGTCGTCGTATTTATTATCAGGTAACTTCATTGTAAAATGTAGTCAATCACATAGTTTTTAGTATCATCAATAGTCAACGTTTGCTTAAAATAGATAATTTCCATGTTACATCGACGTACAGGGCCGTATTTCCAAATTTTTTTTACAGTGTTTTATCTTTTATCCCATCCCAATTTTACCTCTTCTTAAAGTATGAGCTCTCCGGAGAAGGAGCACCCTCGACTCATCAGAGGAGGTGGAACTGCTCTACTGATCCCACCTTCCTCTGCCGCCGAATCAGCACTTTTCCTCTACTTCAAATTCATAAATTATAGTCAATCATATAATCTTTAGTATCATTAATGGTTAACGTATGCGTAAAATGTTAGTTTCTATTGTACATCGACGTACAGTGCCGTAATTCCCATTTTTTTTAAGTTTTTTGTTTTTAACACCCAATTTTGCGGCACTCTCACGGCTAAACCATTGATTAGAGAAAAAAAAAAACTTTCAGTACATCAAATGTAGGAAATTTTATTTTCTTTAATTCATATCTTCTCGACTTTCACGCAAAATGCACAGTTTTGGAGTTATTTTGAAAAAACCGAGAAAAATCCGTTTTTTTACACGTTTTTTGTAAAAAAAAAAGTATTTCCCGGAAAAAAAAAATTGTTGGAAAACCTGAGATTCGTGTTCAGCGACCCAAAAAATATAAAGGAACCAAATATCAAAACTACACCAAAACTTTCCTTTATTTTCTACCAAATGACTGGACTAGCAATTCCGTAGACAGTTCCAAAATGGCGTCCCTTGTACCAGGAGTTTACAGGAAAAGGGTTAAGTGCAGTCACTTGACCGCTTCTTCTACAGAACTAATACGATTTATTACGATTGTTATACCCTGGTGACCGCCATAAGCTGATGACTGGTATTACACCAGTTTCCCCTAAGTAATGCAAAATTAATCAAATATTTAATTTCTTAAAAATGAAATAGAATGGATTATTTAAATGATTTTAAAATTTCTGACACCGACATAATTAATTATTTTAATTTCTACCACTTTTCCTAGAATCAGAATAACGCAAGCTTGTTCTTGCAACGGGTCGCTTTATAAAATTCGTAATAATGACAAATTCAAGTTTCAACATATATACGTGCTGTGGAGCACCCGACTGAGATTAACACTTCCTGATTTGAATGTTTATTTATTTATGATTGCACAATATTGTTTATTTACGATCTCAATATTCTGTCTTCTACTTTTCGCAAATGTTAAGGTATTCAGCTGTCATCGTAATGGTGCCTGGTTAGATTCCAGGTGGCTCCATTGTGGAGATCCCGCTTGTAACCTTTCGTGTTCTTCATGCCGAAATTCTGTCTTGTGCTATTTGTGCCCCCCCCCCCCCTCCCTTGTATTTGTATCAAGACTTGAGTGGGTATTATATGGAATTAACACTAAACATTGCTGAAAATTTTCTAAAGTTCTATCAAATTATTTCACACCAGAATTTTTATTTAAAACTATTTAACTTAAAAAAACAACAACAAAAAAAAAAGAACCCTTATTTCTGTGTGATTTATATTATATTTTTTTTGGAAGAAATTTCTGGTTTTAATCGAAATAATTTCTTTTGGTGCCGGTCAAATGACAAGTTTTTGGTATGTTTAGTGTTAATAAGGATTATGTAATAAAGATAATTCCAGACAACGCCCTCGGTAGCTAAAGATCTCAAAGGAACGCACCAAATTGAAATTAAAATTTCCGCCTTCTACGTGTTAAACTAAGGAAATGATTTTCAGAAAATATAGAATATTTTAATGATGCATGAATTCAGCTGATGTATAATTTTGACTTTACGTGAGCTGTGTCGCAGTTAAACTTCTAAAAGTAATTAACTGAATTAATGTAAAATTAATCAAAGATCAGCAGTGGCGTAGCGTCAGGGGGGGGGGGGGCACGATCATTTTACTACCAGTATAATTTTATACTACATTTTTTCCTTATTTAATCTTTGAACGGTATGAATTAAATAAGGCCAAATATAGTATATAATTATACTGGTAATAAAATGATCGTGCCCCCCCCCCCCCCTGACGCTACGTCTCTGAAGATCAGCTTTTTAAAAAGTTATAGTCAATGAATTATTTAAATAATTTTAAAATACCTTACATTAATACTTAGTTGACTATTTAAATTGTTAACACTTTTGTTAAAATTAGAATAATGAACGTTAACACTAGCAACGGGCAGGTTTATAAAATGTGTAATTGCGACAAATTCCTATTTCTATATATTTACGGAATTCGTTGTACTGATCACGTAACAGAGATTAACATACGCTTTGAATGTTTGTTTATTTACGACTGTGATTCAGTTTCCTGTCTCTTTTGTGTAAAACTAAGGAAATGGTTTAGAGCAATTTAATTATGCATGAGTTCATCTCACGCATAATTTTGGTTTTACGGTAGTGGTGTCATGAAGTTAAACTTCTAAAAATAATTATCTAAAATAATGTAAAATTAACCAAAGATATAAATTTTTAAAAACACATTGAATGATTTTTTAACTATTTTTTAAAATATGTGAAATTTACTATTTTAATTTCTAACAGTTTAGATAGTATCAAAATAATGCAAGTTGATTCAAGAAAGGGATACCTTTATAAAATGTGTAATAATAACAACTTCAAATTTATATCTAGTAGGAGATTCAATCCGGTCTTCCCAATAGGCGAGAAACTTTTTTTTTTATTGAAGAATCCAATAGTTTTTTTCATTTAATATATGATTTTAAATTGCTGAATAACAATACCAGAAAATATTTTTGTATGAAAAATATTAATAATGCATTCAAATAGAGTTTGGGGATTTATTAAAAGGTATACTTTTATATTGGCGCAGTCCAGGAGTTAACCCTTTCAAAAGCTACGTACGTCTGTTTCTAAACTGTCGAAATGATTGAATGAAACTAGAATTTAAGCACAAATTTAATTGAAAATGCGTAAAAGCTTTTCTTCACGTACTTTATAAATAAAATAAAAATATTATCCCTCGGATGACCAGATGGAAATTTGAAACATGAAAGGCAATGTGGGGTCATTCAGTGCAGTGTTGCCAGATTGGGGATTTTTTTAAAATTCAGATTGTTTGACTGTTACCACTTTTTAAAAAAATAGAAATATTCGGCCTATTTAATGACAGGTTAAAATTTCTGAAAAATAATGCGAATTATACTGTTACAAAAAAGTGGTGACAGTCAAACAATCTGAATTTAAAAGAAATCCCCAATATGGCAACACTGATTCAGTGACCCCATGGTTAAAAAACACATATTTATTTACCCCAATAACCCAAAATAACCCAAAATTTAGCTTTTAAATTAATTTAATAATATATCTAAGAGTTGCAGCCATAGAAAGAAATAGAAAATGCAATATTGTTGGAACAAAAGAATTCAAAAATAAAATAATGATTAATTCAGAATGTTCATATACACTAAAATCCAACCTTTAACACACAATATCGAACTGTAGCACAATGAACAGATGTACGTTTCATGAGTAACTTGGACTCACATCATCAGTATCAGTAAAAATAAAAATTATATCTCCCTAAAGACATGAAACAGAGTCGAAAAACCCAAATGACAGACAACAACACACCGAAATCTCATCACGCACGAGCAAATATAAGATTAAGCCCGAAGTGATGCACTATGGCACAGTAAACGCTTGAAAAATCGTTGACCAAGGAGTTACCGAATTTATGAATATAAACTGCTTCAGAAAAGTCTAAATCTAAAGGAGTATTGCATTTCTTAATAATAGTAGCTGAATCAAAGTTGAAATTATGTCCCTCACTCCAACAATGACAACCAATAGAGGATTTTTGTAATTCCTTTTTCTTAACATAGTTTCTGTGTTCATTGATTTTGAAACAGAGTTTTCGTTTACTCTGTCCTATATAGGACAAACCACATTGACATTGGATATTGTAAATACCCCAAAAGTTTTGATGTGGAATTTTATCTTTCAACGGTGAAAAAGTTAGTTTATTAACTGGCTTAAAAACGACGATAAATTCAGTGGTTCAAGACAGTAGTTTGAATGCATGTCTGTTAAATTTGAGTTTTACTTATATAATTTTATAAATTTATTAGTGATGTTTTAATTTCGTTAAGGATTCTTAGCCGGACAAAAGTGCTAAACTATTTAACCTGTTAACTGGGTATGACGAAATATTTCGTTATACACGAACAACTACCGTAATATTTTGAACGCATTGCATCCACCAGTAAAATTCTAATAGAAATTTTCGTCTTATTAAAACGCCCTATTCATACAAAATTACCGTAATTTCCGGCGTAATTTACCGTAAATTCCTTTTAATGAATATGTTTAAATATCTACGCATGAGGCGTTCAGGATAAAAGTGGATGAAATCTATAAAAATAAAGTGCTGTAATGAATTTCATTGAGAATCGTAGGAGACTAAGAGCGATCATTTGCTTGTATGTTCAAAATAGGACTTGTTTTATTAGGCCACTGGACAAATTATTGCGTATGCGCCTGACTGTCTCTGAAACTCGGTTACAGTGTTAAAAGTTGAGCTAGTTTTTTATTCAGATTGCTTGATTGCTACATATTTTTGAAATAGTATAATTTATCGTACTTAATCTGTCATGAAATTACCGTAATTTCCGGCGTATAAGCCGCAGCTCAAAGAGTCGTTTTTCGACCCAGAAATTTTATTCAATAATTGTAGTTAAATATTTACAGCGATCTTTTAAGTTACATTTTATAAAATAATATTTCTGGGTCGGAAAAACGACTCTTTGAGCTGCGGCTTATACGCCGGAAATTACGGTACTGCCATAAATAAGGATTCTATTCTTTTTTACTGGTGGAAGTGTGCCACGTTGGTAATCAGGCATACTAGTTGAACAAAAGTACCGTAATTTCTGGTGTATAAGCCGCGGCTAAAAGAATTCTGCTACGAACCAGAAATGTTATTTATTAAAAAAGGTCAAACGAGTTCAATGCACAAATAGATTATATTTTATTAAATAAACTTTCTGGTCGGAAACAGATTTATTTGAGGCGCGGCTTATACACCGGAAATTGCGGTATATTTCCTGGTTAACAGCTTGAATATTATTTTAAAAACCATAGAAGATCATTAAATTGAGATACAGTGAATTAATATTTGTTTCAATTAGACGGTTTAAAAATCGAAAATGCTCGATGTCTAGGAGATAAAAATTTGCAGTAAAAGCAAAATTTTTTGGTCACTCGTTGTCCTCGTCATAATGACGTCAGCATTAATCAAGGATATATTTTTGCGTTATAATACAGATTTCTGGTTCAAAACCTGTTTGAATTAAATCAGATTCTGGCAGAATACCTAAGTGGTGGTATCTATAGAAAAATTTTACTGTGAAACAAAATGCCATAATAAGCATAGCAATGCCGTCGAACAAACATAATCGATGTCATTGTATACATCTAATTATTTCTTACGCGGTATAAGGTATGGTTTTTAAAAATTTTGGTTTTTGCTTAAATATGCTCCATTTATTGCAGGATTATCCAATCTAGCACCCCTTATTTTACAATGAATTTATCCTTAGCTTAAAATATTATCATTTTGTGATGCGTGAAAACCCATAATTTAGATGATTATTGAATTAGTTAAAAACCTTTTTTAAAAGATAAAAGTAACTAAAATATTTGCAATTTTTCGGAAATAGCTGTCAGAATATGATTGATTCCACCCAAATTTCATATATATCTATAATCTATTCTAAAATTATAAAGAAGAAATATAGCACGTTTGTATGTTTGTATGTTTGTTTGTTTATTTGTATGTTTGTATGTACGTTCGTTTTTTGTATGTTTGTACCTTTTTTTCTACATTTGTTTGTTAGTTTGTACGTTTGTTTGTTTGTGCGTTTCTTTGTTTCATGTTTGTTTTCGTTTGCTTGTATGTGCGTTTCTTTGCAATCATTAGTTTTTGCGTATGATTAATTGTTTGTACGTTTATTTTAAATATGTTTGTTTGTTTATTGGTTTCTGTATTTGTTTTTTGTACGTTTATTTTAAATATGTTTGTTTCTTTATTGGTTTCTGTATTTGTTTTTTGCACGGTTATTTTACATATGTTTGTTTGTTTATTGGTTTCTGTATTTGTTTTTTGTACGTTTGTTTATGCTTTTGTCTGTTTGTACGTTTGTTTGTTTTACGTTTGTTTGTACTTTATTGTATCTTTGTTTCTAAGCTTGTTTGTTTGTACTTCATTGCATGTTTGTTTCCACGCTTTTTTGTTTGCTTTTACATTTGTAAGTTTGTTTGTACGTTTCTTTTTACATTTTTGTTCGGTTGTTAGTTTGTATGTTTGTTTGCACGATTGTTTCTTTGTTTGTGCGATTTTTTTTGTTTGTTTGTATATTTGTTTGTCAGTTTGTACGTTTATTTCTTTGTGCGTTTTTACATTTGTTTGTATGTTTGTTTGTGCATTTGTTTGTACTTTTATTAATTTGCACGTTTACACATTTGTACGTCTGTTCGTCTATTTGTATGTATGTACGTTTGTTCGTTTATACGTTAATTTGTACTTTTGTACGTTTATACGGTTATTTGTACGTTTGTTCGTTAGTGACGTCAGCGTTACTCACTAACACAATAGTCTTTTATAATATGAATTTTCGGAACTCGTGCTGTTGATCTTGCAACCGAGGTTAATGTTTGTTTATTTACGATTGTGATTCCAATTTCCCGCTTGCAACGTGTTAAACTGCGAAAAAAGTTTCTGTATATATATATGTGTGAACCTTTTAATGATGCATGATTTCATCTGAGTTACATCTTTGGTTTTACGTGAGGTGTGTCAAATGAGCATAGATTAAATATTACTGGAAATTCAACTGCCTAATCGTTGAATGTTTTCTGAACATTCCTTTTTTCTCAGAAAATTTTTAATTTCGTTATTTTAAAAAAAAAAGAAATTAAAATGTTGAAAAATTAATAATAAAATAACCAATAAAAAGAAATTTGAGTTACAAGTTAGTAAATTTTTAAAACTTTATTTCTTATACAGTTTTTCTATTTTTTTGCGTATTTTTCATTTATTCACAAGAATGTTACATTATATTTCCGGTAGATAAATATTTGTTTATTTTCCCAATGAGCTTCTTTATAATATATATATTTTTTCCGAAATCATTTACATAACTGACAACGTTGAAATTATTGAAATCTTTTTGATAAAAACACGTAAGCAACATTTTTTTAACAGAGAGGGAAATATAAGGAGGAAATTTTTTATTTCTAAACGGTCCAAATATTCTTGCTTAAATTAATGTCATTAAAGCAACTACAATTCTGATATTATTGGTTTGGAATGTTTATAATTTTCATTATAATTTGCATCATTAATATAGTAGGAATAGATTGGTTGTATGTATTAAACCTTTCATGGACAGAATATGTCTGTTACTAAAATGATGAAATGATTGTCTGCCACCAAAATATATAAACCAATTTATTTAAAAATAAATGTTTTACTCCAAGTGCAAATTTTAAAAGCAAATTTTGTTTTCAAAAATTCTGGTAATAATGAATTTTAATCCTCAACTTAAGTTGGGGATGAAAATTAAATGGGAATGATGCTTTCCACCCCCTTTAAAGGGTTAAGTAAACCATAACAAAAAACTAAAGGAGGGTCATATATGCCAGTAGTGAAGGACGCTCTGTGTAGTCTTTCTAAAGAATCCTAAAATGTGGAAATGATTAACGGACACCAGAATTTACGAATGGATTTATTAAAAAATAAATGGTTTACTGAACATGAATTGCCTTTCAAAAATTCAGGCAATACGTTGGCAGCTTGGGATTAAATTTAAGCGCCGTATTTTCAGGCGTATTAATCCGCAGATGAAACAATCTTGTTTCGACCCTGAAATTTTATTTAATAATTGAAATCAAATATTTACGGAGGTCTCATAAGTTACATTTCATAAAATAAAATTTCTGGGTCGAAACATGATTGTTTGATCCACGGATTTATCCTTAAAATATTAATGTAGTCCTCCTTTGAAATCGCTGAACTTGAAAGTGGTTTATGCAGCCTCATCTTCTGACTGGCTTTTTAGGGCACTATTTGCATGGCTCCAACTTTTACGCCTTTTAAACAGAAATATTCGCCTTATTTATTTAGAGAGTTTCTATGATGGAATAAGGTGAAAATTTCTATTAACGTTCTGATTGTGGGACATTTTGTGGGACATGACTGGAGACTATTTTTATATTCTATCGTATACAATTAAAAACAAAAAACAATTTGAGACTGATTTCTTTTGAAAGTATCCCAGTATAAGAGAATGGCAGAGATTATGCTTCAAAAAGTTGCAAAAATAGAATAAAAAAGTTGTCACTGGGTTGAAAATACCCCGATCGCGTAATCAAAGGGTGAAATGTAGTGATAACAAAAAGGTGTAAAATTATGTAGAACTCAAAAACGCCAGTCACGAGCCGGCAGTGGTTTTAAGTGTAACTCATTCAATGTAAAAAAATAGAGGTATGCAGATTTTTAATGATCTCGTTTGAGAAAAAAGATAAAAATCTCATTGACAAATTTTGTCTACGGTGCGGCGGTAATTAAAAAAATTCAAAATTGTAATTATTTCAAAATTAATGGCAGAACTATTTCAGTAATATAATATTATTTACTAAATTATTTTAAAGACTTCAGCAGTTTACGTAGTCCCCTTATCTCCAAAATGTGAAAAAGTAAAGCGTGTTCCAAGCTTTTCGAGACATCCTATAGACGTACACTTATTGTTATCCACATATAATGTACACAAAATAATTGATTCACACCAAAAAATGTGAGTAGAAAAGGAAATTGACTTTAAAGTTGTGTCTGTCCCTTGTGTTTGATTTATATTAAGAACACGTGTTCTAGAAATTCGGTCTATTTTAATACAGACTGTTGCCAGTTGAAATAGTTTACGATTTCTTCTACTGCTCGTTCTACGCGTTTCTGTTGTCTGTATATGTTCGTTTAACTTCTTATACGGGGATATCAAAATGAAAGTGAATGAAATCCATTTTTTTGTTCTGCCGATCACTTTTGCCAGGTGGAATACTTTGCTTAAAATCCAGATTTATTGATATACACTTATTTTAAAATTACTAATATTCGTATACCGTAATTTCCGGCGTATAAGCCGCAGCTCAAAGAGTCGTTTTTCGACCCAGAAATATTATTTTATAAAATGTAACTTAAAAGATCGCTGTAAATATTTAACTACAATTATTGAATAAAATTTCTGGGTCGAAAAACGACTCTTTGAGCTGCGGCTTATACGCCGGAAATTACGGTAATTTCATGACAGATTAAGTACGACGAATTATACTATTTCAAAAATATGTAGCAATCAAGCAATCTGAATAAAAAACTAGCTCAACTTTTAACACTGTAACCGAGTTTCAGAGACAGTCAGGCGCATACGCAATAATTTGTCCAGTGGCCTAATAAAACAAGTCCTATTTTGAACATACGAGCAAATGATCGCTCTTAGTCTCCTACGATTCTCAATGAAATTCATTACAGCACTTTATTTTTATAGATTTCATCCACTTTTATCCTGAACGCCTCATGCGTAGATATTTAAACATATTCATTAAAAGAATATTTGTTCGAAATTTTCTTCTTTCTTTTCGGAAGAAATGGGAAAATGCGATATATCCGAAATGAACATATAACGAGGCGCGATAATCTGTCATTAAATAAAGCTAATATTAATATTATTAAAATTCGAAATAAAATAAACCCCACACAACTAGCAACAGTATTAAAGATAATATCACTATTAATTAAATTTTAAGATGAATATTATTCATACAGTATTATTGGATCTGTATTAAAATGCGATAAAATGTCAAATAGCGCGATAAGTTATCAGACGTCTCGATTGATTGCTTTTATGTCTAATCACTAGACATTCGAGTGAAAAGGTAAAGTTTAGGTATGTTATTAAACTAAATAAACATGTCTTGTGTAGGTAGACTTATGACCTTTTCTCTACCTTAACAATATTATTTCTCAGTCCTAATCCCAAAATTACAGTATTTGTTAAAGTGGTTATTATACAGCCCACTTAATTTTTTTCCTCGAAATTCCAGAATAACACCGGAATTTCGAAACACAATTTTGTTTTATAAAGTGCGAGAAGAAATACTTTTACTTATTTTCGTAAATCCTGGTGTCAATCAATCATTTCAACATTTGCGCATTTTCGACGAAAGAAGTACTTTTCCCCTGAAAGGATTAAATTGGATGGAATTGAAGTTACATTGAAAACAGCCTTATTTAAATAAATCAGTGGCAATACATTTTTTAAAAATGCATTGAATTTTTTTTTAAATCAATGCAGACATGAATTATTGATTAAAATTTATTGTAAGGTAAAATATCATCCTACTTCAGAATATATGGTTTTTGTCCTAAATGTTTGCACATGTTGACCACATAAAGTGTTGTTACGTTCTCGTTGTAACGTTGAATGTTTTACATTTCAATCAATTGCACTCACTACACGGACCGCATAGTTACCGCTTTTTAAAAATAGAAATCTTCCGTTTATTTAACTACAGAATTTCTGTCATTAAATAAAGTTTATATTAGATACTGCAAATAGTGGTGTGCGAAATCTTTTCGCAATAAGTAGAGATTAGAGATGATTTAACCCTTTTGTGATTAACAGATTTTTGTATCGCTTGTCACCGGTATTTCGAAAACAAAATTGAACTTAATTTAATCACCGAAATTATGCGATTAAGTAAGACAAAATTTTCTGTTAAAAATTACTTGTAGGAACAATGAAGGATTCTGAGCCTTCTGTACCTCACGCGTACGCGACGGTTGAAGCAACAGCGTTAAATGAATTACAAAAAATAGCGTAAGAATTAAGAGTTCTTATTCAAAATTAAAATAAGGTCAGAAGGTGGGGCGACATATTCTGAAAGGATTCTTAAAACGATAAGCCAGAAAATAAACTGATATTTTTTCTTATATTAAAATTTTTACCCCCTTCTGAAAGCAAAGATATATAATACAATTTTAAACACTTTCGTGACCGTATGTTTTCGACTTTTTAATAGTAAGCCCTAATCTTTCGAATTTCACAATTTATCTGTGTTCGTGTTCATATTGCAAATGCATAAATGTAACAATGATTCTGTTTTTAATCGATGAATTTTTAAGCATGTTTCACTACTATATAAATCCGAATATTATGTATTTATTTGAGAAATAACGTGGCCCATAAAATGCAAAACATTCTGGATAGATATCCAGAAGACCTAAATAAAAGTTAGTGGTCGTGAATGTGTTAAAATAAACTAGTCGGATGTGTCAATCCCAAAACTTTCTTCTATCTCACATAGGAGCTACGCATACACTAAAAAGAATCAGCACCCATTTATATCAAGGTCTAACTGAAACTCAAGTTTTATTAAATTCCGTGCAATATTTCTTGAGATATGACGATCGCTAAAATCGTGTAAACCCTGCAAAATTCTGCATAGCAGCGCCACCTGCTGGACAATTTTTACCAAAAACTAATCAGCACCAATTTATATCAGGGACTAACTGATTCTAAAGTTTTATTAAATTCCGAGCATTAGTTCTTGAGATAGAGCTATTGCGGAAATCGCGAAAAATGCTGCATAGCAGCGCCACCTGCCGGGCGATTTTTACCAAAAACTAATCTGCACCAATTTATATCAGGGACTAACTGATTCTAAAGTTTTATTAAATTCTGAGCATTAGTTCTTGAGATAGAGCTATTGCGGAAATCGTGAAAAATGCTGCATAGCAGCGCCACCTGCCGGGCGATTTTTACCAAAAACTAATCAGCACCAATTTATATCAGGGACTAACTGAATCTAAAGTTTTATTAAATTCCGAGCATTAGTTCTTGAGATAGAGCTATTGCGGAAATCGCGAAAAAGGCTGCATAGCAGCGCCACCTGCCGGGCGATTTTTACCAAAAACTAATCAGCACCAATTTATATCAGGGACTAACTAAATCTAAAGTTTTATTAAATTCCGAGCATTAGTTCTTGAGATAGAGCGGCCACAAAATTTTTGTCACATACATACAGACATACAGACAGACAGACAGACAGACAGAGTCACAGACAGACATTTTCTAAAAATAGTCAAATCGTGTTCAGGACCTTCTAAAACGTATAAATCCGTTGAAAACCGGAAGTCGAAAATTTTCATGAATCCAATACTTTCTTCTTGTAAAGATAGAAGAAAGTAATAAGCAGGAATTACGCGACTTCAAAAACAACTTTTACTCTTGAAGCTCATATAAAACTTCTTATGAAAATAAATCTTCTTGCTTATAAAGGTGCTTACTTGGAAATCTCTATCATTTGCAATTTTTGTATTTCACTGAAAAAAAAAATAATAAAAAATAATTTTCATAAATAATAATTCAAATTTAATAGACATTTCAAATTTTAAAGATAGTTTGTAATTCTAACTATTTTAGGCATTGACGAAGTTGATTAAGAAATGTTTTTAAAACTTACAATGTATTGAAAAGTTAAAGAAGTTGAAATGTTAAAAATATTTTACATTTCTCTACTTCATAAATTTCTAGCACATAACTGACTTTCTTGCTAAGAAAAATTTGCATACTAACAAAATTCAAAGTTTCCTCATGCTTAATCCCAGTGTTTTCAAAATAGTGGATTTTTTTATTTGAATTATGTCACACAATTTCCGAATCGAAACAACAGCTTTATACAATTGTGAAATGTCTGTAAAAAATAAGGCAAATTTTAATATTACAAAAAGTTGTAGACATTTTGAAAAAAAAAAAATACACTAGTTTGGCAGCACTTTTTAACCCTGTAGTTTAGGAGTATCCAACCTGAGGCCAGTGGAGCTACCAGTATTTCTGAACGGTATGATTTACCTTTTCAGAAACTCTGCGAATGTTATAAAACCTTGAGTTAATAAAAGCGAAGGGTTTGTTAACACGTTGACGGACATTTGCGGCTATAGCCGTCAAAGCGAAGTTCACTATGTGGCATGACGGCAATAGCCGCCCAAAACGAAACGGTCGTTTTTAAACACTACGGCTATAGCAGCACATATGTGCATTTACCGGCTTACAAATAGATGCCCAGTGTCATGTTTTGGAAACGAGTTGCAGCTTCAGTATCCACGTGCAGGGTGGAGAGTGGTCAAGGAAAAATACATTAAAAAATGATAGTTACCAGTATATTCTTGTAGAAAAATTCAAATTGATTATTTGATCGAATAATAAACATCAATTTTTCTATAAGAATATACTGGTGTTTATCACTTTTTTTGACTGTATTTTTCCTTGACCACTAGCCACCCTGACGTGGTTGTGAAGGGAGTAGTGCAACCTAATTAAAGGTGCTGAATTAATCAAAATTAAGTTTATTTAAGCAGAAAGAGTAAAACTATACTTCTAATATTCTAAAAATTACAAAAACATATAGTGTCAATTTTTGAACTTCACTTGTTCCTACTGTCCGTCAGTGTGTTAACAGAAGGGAAGGTTTAAAAAAGGGATATTATTGACAAGCGGCCAGGCTTCGTACGGACTCCTGGAATTTTCAGGGTATTTACCAGTATTTTCTTATCGAAAAACTCGCCTTATGTAATCGTGCGATTACATACGGCGAGTTTTTCTATAAGAAAATACTGGTTACTTCCCTGAAAATTCCAGGAGTCCGAACTCTCAGGGGCAAAATAATTCCGTCTGTAAAATGTTGAAATTAATGACTGGTACCAAAATTTACAAAAACATCATTTGAAAAATAATAATAGCTTTACTTTAAATGCATCAAAATACAAATAAATTTTTCAAACTATTTTTGCGGAAACTTGGCATTTAGTTACAAAATTTACCTGTGATAGGTAACATACCACAGCTCTTCAAAGTTTTGTCCGAAAGATTATCTAAAAGAGCTTTCAGTGTTCGTACGTCTCGGTGGATGATTACCAGAATTTTGAAGAAAAAATAAAACCTCTGCCTTATTTAATGAAAAAAAATCTGTGTTTAGATAGCCGTTAGGATTCCCTGGTATTCAAATCCCTAAATTTCTCTGAATCCCCGGAGGCGTAGAAACCGTAGTTTGGTATTAAAATGGTTTAACCCTTTACGGAATAAAGTAATTATGTATAAAATGTCGAAATATTTGACTGACAACAGAATTTACCAATGGATTTATTGGAAAATAAATATATGGGTGATGTAGTAGTCTGCATGATGACGCAGTTATGAAATGAGTTGTATTTCAAAAATTAGGGCAATACGTTACTAGCCTGGGATTAAAACTAAGTAGTCATCCATCGAAACCGCTGAAATTGAAAGGGTTTTATGCAGTCTCAGCTTGTGACTGGCTTTTTAGGACGCTATTCGCAAGGCTCAAACTTTTACGACTTTTTAAGATATATATTCGCTTTATTTATTTGGAGAATTTCTATGATTGAATAAGGTGAAAATTTCTATTAACGTTTTGATTATGGGTTGCTAGGACTGAAGACTATTTTTATATTCGATCGTACACAATTGAAAAAAACTATTTGAAGTAGATTTCTTTTGAAAGTATTCTAGTATATGCGAATGCCAGAGAATATTTTTCAAAATGTTTAACGAATAGAAAAAAAAAGAAATAGCCACTGAACTAAATATATCCCGACCACGTATTCAAAGGGTTAAAATTTAGCTATAACAAAAATGTGTAAAATTATGTAGCACTTTCAAAAGCCAGTCACGAGCTGCCAATGGTTTTAATTGTAACTAATACAATTTTAAAGATATAGGTATGCAGTTTTTTTCATGATCTTGTTTGAGAAAAGGGAAAAAAATCTTATTGAACAATTTTGTGTACGGCGCTAATTAAAAATTTCAAAAGTGTAATTATTTGTAAATTAACGGTATAACTATTTCAGTAACATAATATTATTTACTCAATTTACATTACAAAATTACAGTTAAAATAATACACATATATTATTTTAAAGACTTGTGCAGTTTCCGTTGTCAACTTATCTCCAAAATGTGAAAAAGTAAAGCACTTTCCAAGCTTTTTGAGACATCCTGTAGACTTACACTTATTCATTGTTATCTACACATAATACATACAAAATAATTGATATATACCAGAAATTATGAATTGAAAAGGAATTGACTCTAAAGTTGTGAGTAACTTCGTAGGCGATTGTGAATCATGGACTAGTTGTTCAAGAAATTCGGTCTAGTTTAATATAGGCTGTGGCCAGCGAAAAGTAGTTTACAAGTTATTTTTCTAATTGTCACAGGTGTTTGCTGTTGTGTGTGTACGTTCGTATAATTTCTTACATGGGGCTACCAATATTAAAGAGAATTAAATCCATTTATTTGCTCAACTGATAATGGTTGCCAGTTGGGATGCTTTGCTTATAATCCAGATTGCTTAATACCCACTTCTTTTTAAATAATAATATTCACTTAATTTCATAACAGATTAACTACAGAGATTTATACTATTTGAAAAAACTGGTGGCAATAAAGCAATCTAAATAAAAAAAATTACCCAATGTGCAACACTGTAACCGAGTTTCAGGGGCATTCTTGCTCAGAGGCAATGATTTGTTCAGTGCTGTAATAAAACAAGCCCTATTTTGAAAATGTGAGAAAATGATCGATCTAGTATATTATGATTCTCATAAAATTCATTACAGTACTTTAACTTTACCTATATAGATTTCATCCACTTTTAACCTGAACGCATCAAGAGTAGATACTTAAACATTTTTATTAAAAAAACATATTTGTACGAAATTTTCTTCTTTCTTTACGGAAGAATTAGAAAAAAAACGAAATTTCCTAGATAATATTTGAAATTCAATAGTCAATTCTAATTTTAAAAATAGTTTGTAACTCTAACTATTTTCGGTATTGACTAAGTTAATTAAGAAATGTTTTTTAAAACTTACAGCGTACTGGAAAGTTAAAGAAGTTAAAATGTTAAAAATATTTTACATTTCTTTACTTCATAAATTTCTAGCACATAAATGAGATTCATGGTAAAGAAGCGTTGCATACCAACTCGATAAATTCTGGGTTTCCTCGTGATTAACCCCAGTGTTTTCAAATTAGTGGATTTTTTTATTCGAATTATGCCATACAATTTCCGAATAGAAATAATAGCTTTATACATTTACGAAATGTTTGTCAAAAATGAGGCGAATTTTAATATTTCAAAAAGTGGCAGATATTTTGAATAAAAAATACGCTAGCTTGGCAGCACCTTTTAACCCTTTAGTTCAGGAGTATCCAACCTGCGGCCAGAGGAGTATTTCCGAACAGCATTATTTACCTTATTCGGTTTCAGACACTCTGAGAAGGTTATAAAATGGTTATTTAATAAAAGCGAAGGGATTATTCATAGAATGGAAAGTTAATAAAAGTGAAGGTTACTATTTGAAAATATTATTGACAAGCAGCCCACAGGCAAAAATGTTGGACTTCTTGAATTTATTTTATTTAATTGTTCGAATACAGCTTCTCATTGATTCAGTTACTCTAAATATCGATCACACTAGTCTTGAAGTGCAATGTGTGACCATTCTCTAGTGTTAGGTGGATGTATACAAATAGATGGAAACGAAATGCATTTATTATAAAAAAAGACTGCATTTGAGGCATGTAAGAGAAACGGGTAAATAGCTGGTTAATCATGTAATGCAGTGAAGTGTTAAATACATTTTTGAACAACCACATATGAATCTCCCATTTGTATATATCATCATCTTCTTTAGAAACTCACCTTCTCGCCATCGCCAGCCCAGTAAATATTTAAAAATTAAGAGTACCCGGATGGGATAGAGTTCCATTTATTAACACAGTGCTACTCTCAAAGGAGTCTTCACGCCCACAATCATACAAAACATTTGCATCTTACGAAAGCTTTCCTTTTTGTATTATGAGGTTGGGACATTATCCAAATCGGTTACCTTGATTTTCATGTTAAACAGATTTTTACCATTTTAAACGCTTTTAATATTTCAAGAAATGACGCTTGTGAGGTTTTATATAATTAATTTTTAGATTGTTAAAACCGCATAATATGATTTTTCAGATACATATTTTTCCAGTTCGTCCCAAATTCTACGACCACTTACTTTCTTTAATTTTAAACTAACAAAGGAATATACCCAACACGGAAATAAAAAAATTATGAAATTTATAGAATATGTAGATTTTATAAGGATATTTAATACTTATTGTTTTTAAAATGCATTCATTTTAACCCTTAATTGCATAGTGATGTAAATTTCCATCACTGTTTATTTAACTTTTAATAAATAAATCAACTTCTTCGCCACCACTATATTTATATAGAAATATTAATCCAGTAAATTTCTCGTGAACTATGTTGCTGAACAAAGTTAAAAATCTATCTTAAAATTTCTGGTGTCTAATATTTAATATATGTATAAAAAACACAATTGTAAAAGAAAAACTCATGCAAAGAAGGGTTAAAGGAGTAAAATTTAACTAATATATATACCGTAATTTCCGGCGTATAAGCCGCAGCTCAAAGAGTCATTTTTCGACCCAGAAATTTTATTCAATAATTGTAGTTAAATATTTACAGCGATCTTTTAAGTTACATTTTATAAAATAATATTTCTGGGTCGAAAAACGACTCTTTGAGCTGCGGCTTATACGCCGGAAATTACGGTATATATATATATATTTATATAAACTCCGAGAAGCTTCAATCCATAAAGGATGTTGCGTGCCATTCTCAGACACTTTTTTGACTAAGATTATATATAGCATATGTCCCCGTGAAGTGGTCAACCTGACGTAGAATTCCCAATATTTAGTTCGCAAGCATGCTTAGTACACAATGTATTGACCCAAGCAGATAAAAAGTTGATTGAAATTTGCCAATGTCCGAAGGCAAACGTCGAACCTGTAGTTTGTCATCGCAATGCACTAAATGCTGAGCTACATATATTCGGTAAAAATTTGAGCGAATTTTATTTTTAAATTTATTGTATCACTGATTAATAATAAGATATAGAGAAAAATGCAAGATAAATATTAACTTGTTTCTTATGCTATACAAAGAAAAAATCAAAAGCGTTCCTCTTATTTAATGGCCTGGTGAATGCCCTAACCCTTTAACGGACATTGTTTCCCTACGAAACCACAAAATTTTAATTACGAAATTCAACAGCAGTGACAGCAGAATTTTAATAGAAATGTTTTCCATTTATTATGTATGGGAAATATCGCTTTTTTCTTATATACAAATAAATTTGTTCATAATTTCCGCTGTCAATCATTTATTTCAACATTTTAGCAATTGAAGTGCTTTATCCGTTAAAGGTTTAAAACAATTGCTTACAAAATTTTAGTTTTCAATTTGAAATCAATATTTTTAAAATTATTATATTTATAAAGTTTTAATAATAATAGTATGTGAATGGAATATCGTAGAAGTTTCTTATACTTTTAAGAGAAGTTCTTGAAATTGTTTGGACATGAAGCTGCTCTTTATTTTTCAGGAAAGTTTCTAGCTTTTTTACAGTGCAGTTCCTTATAATAACAAAATATTAATTTCTAATAAACATTTGAATTATTATTAAAAAAAAACAAATATTGTTAATGCATTTTCTTAGATTATCCGGCAATTCTTATGTTATTGTCAGCGTGTCCGACCAAATTTCTTGTTGAAAATTATACAGGGGAAATTAAGGACGAATCCAATTACAGTCGTCTCCCAAGGAAAATTAAGGAAACACCGATTTATCAGAGAGGCTTCTATTGGCAACCTTTAATAGTAATTTTCATCGAATTTTAACACATTATTTCTGCAGAAATTCTATCATAAATTAGAAGAACATTTCTATTCGATTTTCCTAGTTTGAGTTTTACTAGTTTCCTAGTTGGCTTGCGCTAATCAGACTAGGCTGGCACAGTGAGCTACTTTTTTTAATTGAGATTGCTTGATTCGCATCACATTTTTGAAATGGCATAATTCGCCTTGTTTTCACCTTGTTGAATCTGTCACTAAATAAGGTGCATTTTACTTTTTAAAAAAACTGTTGGCCCACTGCCAACACTAACAACGCTGACACCCCTAACAACTAATCGATTCTTCCATTTTCGGCGTTAAACAAGATGTTTACCTTTCCATCTAATCGGTGGTATAACAGTACGTTATAAACTCAATTTTTTTTTTCAAAAATTCCTAGGGATTATAAAAATTGCTTGTGGTTGCCCCTTGAAACAGTTTTAAGCAGTGACTAGCTTTTTAGGGCGTTACATTCATTGGTTTAAATTTTACGCTTCGTTACCAGTATTTTTAATAGAAATATTCACCTTTTATCATTTCGGTGTTTCTACGATTGAATACGGATTTCTATTAAACTTTTGATTATGGTCCAGGACCAGGGTTGCCAGTGGGCTACTTTTTTTAAAAAATTCCGTTCTCTTGATTGACACCAGTGTTTTGAGAAAGTAAAATTCGACTTATTTAATGACAGTCTAAATACAGCGAAAAGAAAGCGAATTATACCGTTTGAAAAAAGTGGTGCCAATCAAGTAATCTGAATTAAAAAAAAGTAGCCCACTGGCAACACTGTCCAGGACCAGGACTAGCGACTATTTTTATATTCAATCGCGCCACAATTTACAAAATTTTCTTTGTTGTAGATTTCTCTTGAAAACATCCCAGTATAAGTGTATGGCAGAGATTATTTCTCAAGAATGGAATAATAAAAATCGTCACTGGGACGTGTATGTGCCAACTCCGTAGTCAAAAGTTTAAAATGCAGTGATAACAAAAAAGACTGTTGGGAGGATCTGGTCGTATACAAGAGAACTGGCTACTAAATTCTCAATCTCCCCTAACATCTAGTATAGTGTTTTTTTACTGGCTTTTTGTGATAGTACATCTTTTTTTCTAGTCGGAACTCATATTAATTAAAATTAATTTCAAAACATCAATAAAGGACGCCATTACGTTGTGATTATTTTTCGATAAATTTCCGACGAATGCGAACAACGTAGATAAAGGTTTTTATTATCAAAATGAATTTAATTACAAATTCCACCTTTAAAACCCTAATCGTAATAATTTTCCTGAAAATAAAATAACTTTAAACAATTAGAGAAAATACATGATAAAAAAAAACAGTTTTGAGTTATTAAAAATAATAAGTTTTGTTTACGAATACTTACAAAATACAACTTCAAATTACAACTTCCTACAAAAAAATATAACCTATTTGTTATATGTACTTCATCATTTTACTTTTAAAGCTTCTATAAATTTTGTTCTTACAAAAGTATTAATAATCATTCTTTATAAACTTAGACAAAACATTTCCATTTTATTTGTAAATTAAATTTCCACTTAAACATTTTAATAAACTACTACCTCACTGAGGTACCGTAATATCCGTCGTATAATCCGCGGATCAAACAATCATGATCAGACCCAGAAATTTTATTTAATAATTGAAGTTAAATATTTACAGCAATCTAGCAAGTTACATTTTATCAAATAAAATATCTGGGTGTGTTTGATCAAAACGTGGTTGTTTGATCCGTGGATTATACGCCGGAAATTACAGATGTATAATTCCAAATATTAATTCATTTTTTTACTTAACTACATTCAAAAGAGTATCTGGATATTTGTTGCACCATCTTTCATCTTTCGTGGGGAGGGACGATCGATTTTGTGTTGTCATCTATCTCGTCTTTAACGAATAACTAATTATTACTATTTAAAATTAAAACATCTTGTGATATGAAGTCAAATATTTCTGGTCGTACACACCTGGTCCGCTGAGGCTCCCAGTCCAAAACATTATGAGAGTTGAGAATTCGTACAGCGTAACTCTAAAAGAATACCAGAGTGCCCTCTCTGCATAGTAGCGTAATAACAAGAAGACCAGAGCATGTAGTAAAAATAATAATCGTAAAAAAGTCATAATAATCTCTGAATTTACCCGAAAAGATGTTGCATGCTCTTTTATAAACTCTTAATTTTCTCCAAAAGAGCGGGAAAACTATAGAAAAATTTACATATACTGCCCTATCGTTTCTTAACCCATTCGCATCGGGTAGTTTTTATTAAATCTGGGTTTTAAAACAGTAGAAGCTCCTCCCTATTCTTAAAGTCTTTTGTAAATTGGTTTCCTAGATAGGTTTCTCAAGTTTATTCATCAGTAAATATCTGGCAGTGTAGGGTTTTAATATAAAATGTCTTACAATCTAAGAGAATATGGACAACATGATATAAATGCATTTTCGGTAAGGTAGAAACCACGACCTTAGTAAATGAGTTTTTTTAACAAAAACGAGAATTATCGTTGTCCGATACGAATGTGTTGCAAAAATCTTACGGAAGTGGATACCGGGCGTCACCATTGCTTGTAGCGGTATCTTTTTGATCTGAGGCATCCTCGCCACTATCGCCCCCATTGTAAATTACACTCATAAAGTTGACCAGAACCTTTTGTCACTATTTTCTTATGAGCGACAGTCTGGCGTTAGTGAAAAAATAAATATTTTTTAAAAACAATTTTGAATTATGGGAGACCCAATTAAAATGCACTATATCATCAATGAATTATCATAACACTATAAAATTAAATATACAAGTACATTTCATTATTATAAGGAACATATTAAAAATCAAACTTTTAAATGATTTTCAAGTTGAGATATTCCCTGTAGATATCAGCTTTTTGCTGATGTCTCATGACAGGAGAATCAGTGAGGATGCGAAACAGAAAAATATATAAGGTTGATTTCTGTTCAACAAAGAGTAAAAGCCTGTAGCACATTAAAAAGCCGGTCACTTGCTGTCGCTGCTTTTAAACATAACTCATTCATTTTTAAAGATAAAGGTATGCAGATTTTTGTAATGATCTTGTTGTACAAAAAGGAAAAAAAAAATTCTTATTGGCCAATTTTCTTTACGGCAATCATATAAAAATTAAAAAAGTGTAATTTTTTGAAAATTAATGGGACATTAACATAATTAATTTATTAACACTTATTTTGAACACTTTTGACATTTACATTGTCTAGTTATCTTCAACAGGTAAAAAAGTAAAACGCGTTTCAAATTTTTAGAGACATCCTGTAGATCTACGCAGGTGTATTATTATCTACATATAATTCGTACAAAATGATTGATTCATACCAGAAAATAAGAGTTGAAAAGGGAATTGCGTTTAAGTTGTCAGGCGTAACTATTGTCTGCAAGATCTCCTTAGATCTGTTCAAGAAATTCAGTTCGTTTTAATATAAGCTGTAGTTTGAAAAAAAATGCCGTCGGAGTGTTTTCGCTGCTTGCTCGAGTTGGTGTAGACGAGTGCAGTATAGTATATCGTCAATACCATGTCAAACTATCGAATGTGAAAAAATGCATTTTTTATTACTTTTAAAAATGGGCCAATCATCAAAAATAAATTTTATTAAAATTCTTCGCCTAGTAAGAATACTAATAAAATTCCTGTGAAGAACAGGGTTGCCAAGTTGGACTTAGTGTTTATTCACAAATGCCGAATTCATACATGAAATTTGGAAAAAAATGTTAACTTTATGTAATCTCGAAATGTCTGTCATTAATTAAAGCAAGAATTTCTGTTTGAAATTTCTGGCATCAATTCGAAATTTCTGAATGAAAAAGGGAAGGCCAAACTGCAACCCTGGTGACGAGTTTTGTGGTGACAATCGACCCTTTTTTAAAAGTATTGAAAAATACATTTGCTCAGATTCGATAGTTTGACATAGTAGCAAAGATGTGTGTTCGTATAAATTTTCCTGTATAGCAAGCATGGTAGCAATGACGTCTCAATAGTCCCATAATATCTGCGACCAAAATGCCTCCGCTAAGTGACTTAACATTATGTGTTATATATAAACTTCTTCGAAAACTTTACAAAATACAGCACCACATCAAAACATGTTGTTCATTGTAAAATACATTTTCTGTCCAATTTGTCATTTTTGGGTCGTACGTGTGACGTTACTGCAAGTCACGCACGTCACTTCAGAGCTGTGACAAAATAATTACCATGTTGCAGATTCACTCTGTGACCAAAATGTAAAGTTTAAAACTATCTGAAACTGAAAAGAAACGTTTGAAACAGTGCTGTGCTTGGGTATTGGCTGTTGGAGCGACCAAACGTTCAAGAGTGTTTGGAGTTCAGAGAAAAATATGCGCATTGATCGTGCCCTTTCCTGGCCGGTAGCATGTACCTATGTGATGTTCTTTTGTAAACCAGGCACACCTGGCGCATGCGCATGAATGTTCTGAGATCCCAAGTCCGGCGGTTGGTTTGCCAAATTCATAGATTTGAGAGCCTGGACCTTATTGTTTTTGTTGGTCCCTTCCAAATTAACATATTTTCACTTTTTTCATTTACTAACCTACAAGTAAATGATCTGTAAAAGTATACCCATTTTTTGTTAATATGCAGTTAGAAATTATCATCCAAACACAGATCAATTAGGTATGTTCTCCACGAGAAAATGTTTTTATTTCTTTGTGATTTAAGATAATTTCATTTTCCTTAAATCTTGATAATATGTGTTAAATATGAATTTTATCAATTATAAATCTTTGAATGAACCTTTTTTTAAAAATAAAAAGAAAGACAAAATAGAATTATTTCAGTGTACATTAGAAAAGGTAATCTTGAAGTCCGAAAAAAAGATATACATATTTAGGGGTAAAACGGTGAGGGGGGGGGCTGCTGAACACATTTTTTTGGATGATTTGCAAGATTCTGGAAATTAACAACTTGCGCATTTTCAATATGAAATTGGCTGCGATCGTAATAATTTCAAAAGTTATTTCATTCGACGAGATTATTCGAAGACGAAGTCTTTCAAACAGAAAATGGATTCATTTTATATTTTACTTAACTTTAGATTTTCAATCGCTTGCAAGAGATTTACTTTTAGCTGTTTACTTAAATAAAACAATCAGCTAACTGAAGTTTTTTGCTGAAACATTTCGCCGAAGATTCCATATAATATGACAGTATTAAATATTTCCTGGAAATTAAATATTTAGGTATAATATATAAATGGTATTAAATATTTGTTAGAAATAGATAAAGACATACATAAATTGATTTAACATAAGAAAATATAAGGGATTCGTAGATTACAAAGTTTGAGAAAATTAATTTGAATTTCGCTGTATTTAAGAGTTACAAATTACATTTCCTTAAACGAAATAAAATATTTTTTTGTAATGTATTACATTCATGATATAAAATAATAAATACTGATTTCATGTTGTTTTTAGAACTTATTAGATCCTATTTAAGATTTTGTGAAAATCCGTAGATTTTTTATTTATTTCGTTTCAGACTGTATTAAATATGTATTTAAACATGTATTTAAACATGTATTTAAACATGTATTTAATTATGTATTTTAAAAGATGTATCCAAAATTTAAAAAAAAAATGTATCAAAGGCCTTGTGTAAAGAATCTGATTTATTATTATTCAGTTGAAATTAAATTCTAACCAATATAGTATTTTAACAAAATTACAGTATTATAAAAAAGCAAATGGGCCGTTGCGTAGTTATTGAATACATTTTTTAATATTGAGAAATTTAGTGTTTGTGGGATTAAAGCAAAAGAATATGAATTATATATAGTAATGCTTTAATTTCGTTTGCTTACGTTTATTGATATATAATTAGAAGATAAAAAATAATATTAAAACAGCAAAAAATAAAATTTGATTATAAATATTTTTTATAAAAGATTAACTGCAACAACAAAAATACTGCACACCGCGAAAAGAGTGAATTATCTATAAACTTCAAATACTTCAAAATTCTTTAGTCCTTCAAAAAAATTATTAGAAACTCAGGGCTGCCACGGGCGACTACTTTTTAATTCTGTCTCGCACCACTTTCTTAAAACAAAATCGTTCACATAGATTTTTGCAGCATGTGCAAAACTAATTTACTATAATTTTGTTTTAAAAGGTATTGAAAATAGAATATAAAAATAGTCGCCAGTGGCAGCACTTCAAACTTCAAAGTATTACTGTCTAATACCGTAATTTCTGGTATATAACCCGCGGCTTAACTCGGGAGAGGTCGCGCATACCCAGATCAATACTCCCTTATCATAGATCAGACTTGGCAATCCGGAGAAAGTCTATGGGAGAAAATGTCCGCGGTAATTGCCAACTTATTAATTGACTTTCTCCGGAAAGTATCGCCGCCTGGTGGATACTACCGCACAGTTGCCATGTTTCGAGCTTTTTGAACACCAGTATATTTTTAGAGAAAATGTTGTTCTTTTAAATCCCAGAATTCTCCGATCAAACAAAACAAAATTGTCTCTACTAAAAAACTGGTATCCAAAAATATAATAGAAAAATCTATAGAAAAATCTAGCTGGTCTGCTACCGCATAGCTGCCAACTTTTACGCTTTTTTTCTTACCACTAAAATTTAATAGAATTTTTTTCGTCATGTAATCACACGATCTTGTCAATTTAATAAGATAAAATTTACTATAAAATTTTAGTGGTAGGAAAACTACTAGTTCATAAGCAAATGCATAGAACAAATGGAGCTGTGAAAAAATTTCGTGTGATTTCGTGTCGTAAATACTATTACTGACGATTGATGGCGCTAGTAGCAGGACGAGTATAGCGGTCAAAGGCAACTTGCTGATTGAGAGGTCTGATACTATGATAAGGAGGTCTTGACCCAGATAATACAAGCGTCTAGCCCCTGCACTTTTGCTTTTAGCTACGATTTCAAAAAATGGATCACTCTGCTGCGCGCATGCGCATTGCTCCAGACAGTTTCAACGAGAACCATATTAATTTTATTCCATTCCGCGGCAGTTTTTTTAAATTCGTAAAAGGATTTTGATTTAAAACATTTAGCGTAATATAACTAAATATTTTCTTTCACAATTTTCATTTTTTTTTAACATTCTTAAAGAAATTCAGTTTCAGACTTTTAATAAAATACATTTTTTTTCCTCCGGATTTTGAAATTTTTAAGGATTTTTAACAATTTTATAGCGTTTTAAAGCGAATTTTTAACATCCCAAAAACAATTTTTAACATTAAAAAAAAACATCACTGCACACACGAAACTCGCTGTGCAGCAATCTCTAGAATGCACGAAATTCATTCAAGCCACGGTCAATAACTTGTGTATGTACGCTTCGCGTACATTAACCGAAAAAAAAAACATCACTGGATGCATGAAACTCTCTTTGCAGCAATCTCTAGAATGCACGAAATTCATTCAAGCCGCGGTCAATAATCTGTGTATGTACGCTTCGCGTACATTAACCGAAAAAAAACATCACTGGACGCATGAAACTCGCTGTACAGCATTCTCTAGAACGTACGAAATTCATTTATAACCAAATTTCATATTTATTTTCATTTTGTTTCAAACTTTCCATCGCTTATATGTTGAAAAATGGAAACTTTACATTTTTTTTATTCAAATTATTTTTTATAACTCAAATAAATACTGAAAAATAAAACTTACATTTTTTTTATTCAAATTATTTTTTATAACTCAAATAAATACTGAAAAATAAAACTTTCCGCCGCTGGGATTCGAACTCAAAACCACAAAACGGAAGAGAAAGGATATACCACAGAGCTATACGAACTCATTTTGAAATGGCTTAGAACAAAATTTTAAAGTAAGACAAGGACGCATGCGCGCAGCAGAGTGATCCGTTTTTTGAAATCGTAGCCAAAAGCAAAAGTGTAGGGGATAGACGCTAGTCAGATAATGAATGGTTTTTACATTGTCACCAATAAGTACAATTAATAATCGTCACCTTATTCAGTCTGAGACAATTGTTACAAATTCTATGATAATGTAAATTGTAGATTACTTTTCGAAAAATAGTGGTGACAATTGTAAAAACCAAACGCACCCTGGGGTATGGCATACACCGTACGACTGCTCCCGGCTTAAATAAATCGGTTTCGAACCAGAAATTTTATTTAAGAAAATTAAACTCGTTTGTGCATGGTACTTATTAGACTTTTTTTAATAAATAAAATTTCTGGTTCGAAACCGATTTATATGAGCCGCGGGTTATATACCAGAAATTACGGTATTATCTAGCCAATATTACAAGAGGAGAAGGTAGTCCACAATATAATTTTTAGGATTGTAGTAGTGATTAGTTTGAATTAAAGCTTGAAAAAGCAAGATTTCTTTTGCCAGCTAGTGCAGTTTTTCAGTTTTATTCCTCCTATTTAATTATCCGCATTTTAAATTACATTTCAATCCCTTAACTGTGTTTCCCGAACTCTGTTCGGGAAAGAAGAGTTTGCTTGTTTTGTTACTAAAAGCTTTCGTATACCAGTAATTTTTAAACGCAATCTTTGCTTTATTAATCGGTAGACATTTTGATTACATAAAGCAAATATTTTAGTACGGAAAAAGTGGTGTAACGTGCCTATTTTTCGTTTATAGTGTCATAAAAAACCTCCAACAGTTAAGTGGTTAAACATAGTATAAACTGATAAAGCAAATGGCTAATCGTGTCATTTTTTTTCTGGATATTAAAAATCATTTTTAATACCTAAGTTTTTGTAAATAATTGAACAGTACATTGGATAATTGTTTGTTCTTATAGTCTTACTTTTGATATTTTCTATACAAAGTTGTTAATCATGTTTTCATGCTACGATCATTGATTTAAAATTCCTGATATTTAAAAAAATATTAAACCCGTCACCCATAAACTTTCATCACCTTAATTTAAAACAAGATCGAAAAATCATGTGTCAAGCATAGATTATGTAACACTTTCCAACGCTTCCAAAATAATTTTACAAATCATTACCGTTTAATAAGCTGAAAGATAACATCTAAGTAAACAATTTGGAAAACGCATGACATATTTAAAAACGTAATTTCAGGAATTTCCAACATACACAATATTCGGAAAATTATCCGAATACTTTTATTCAGCTCTGTATATGATCTATAGATTTGCATATATACTACATAGGATGCTAAACTTTAGTTTAGTTAGGAAACGCGTAGCACAGTTAAAAATTCTACTTCTGGAGTTTCTGTCAATAAACGGAAATGTGTTCGCGAACTTTTGTGCTGCCCTGTGTATGAAATACAGAATTTATACACACAAGTAATAGACAAACAGTGAGTTAAATTTAAAATTGCGTTCAGCAACTTAAAACGCACTTTCAGGAATTATTTTTACAGACAGTAGAGAATTCTTTTGTGTGTCCCTGTAAATGAACGATGACTGCTATACACACACTATTCTGTAGTAAGCCTCTTGTAATACACCTTAGTGATATATATATAAATTTCAATGCGTTTAAAATAGTGAAACATTATTTAATTAAACCGCAAACGATTTTTCTCCATAGACGTAATGTAACGGAATTCTTTTGACTGTCCCTGTAAAGTAACTATAAGTGCTATGCACACCCTATCACCATATTAAGCTTCTTGTAATGCACTTTAGTGATATATATCAATTACAATGTATTTGAAATTGTGTAACATCATTAAAATAAACCGCAAATGATTTTACCCCATAGACCGTCATGTAACGAAATTCTTTTGAGTGTCCCTGCAAGATAACTATAAGTGCTACACACTTCAGTTGAAATAGGGAACATGCTATCGATAACGACAGTAACATATAAAAATTGCATGGCTATCCGAGAATATTTAAAGGAGTTAGAGCACGGCCAGACGACCAGACGGCCAGACGGCAGACGGCAGACGGCCATACGGCCAGACAAACCGAAGTCATAAGCACTTTTCAACTAGGTTGGAAACTGTTAAAAATGCATTTACATACATTTAAAGGCTCAGCGCAGGACTCTAAACCGAACTTGATGCATTGTTCGAATTTCATTTAAATCTGCTTATCCGACACAATGAAGATTCTAAAGATAGTTTATTAGTATGTCCTATTTTTGAATAAAAGTAGACAAAGCTGAACTTAGACACATAGTTAAAAGCATTAAAATCAAGGTGTTTCTATGCATTGTTTATAGAGTATTTTATGCTGTTGTTCGAGCAATTACCTTCCTTTTTAAAAATGCGGGTAATTATATATATATATATATATATAATGGATTAAATTTTTTTAAGGCGTTTTGATTCTCGCAGAATTCTAAAACCGGCATTACTACGTATTCAACTATGGGGATTTTAAATAGTATTATGTTTTCATTACTTAAAAATTTCAGATACTATTTAAATGTCTTTGGAAAATTTTAACGCTTAACAATAAAATCGCATAATATTCATTTTTTATTCAAAATTATTTGTGTTTATTAAAATACATAGAAGCTGAAGAACTTAAAAGTAAAGTATTTGAAAAACTCATTCTTACATTTGTAATATATTTAAACTTTTTATTATAATCTTTTCTAACGCTTCACATCTATGTTTTTTCTTATTTAATGTTTTCTGTTTGCTTTTTAAATGTACGTGTAGTTTTAATGGGGCACCTCTCACTTTGAATATCGAATTGCAGATTTTTATCTTAAAATGAACCTTAACATCTCTAGAACATTATGCCCAAATTTCTTGACGTTGTGAATAGTAAAGGAGATATGGTGAATTTTGCGTATCTCTCTTTAATATCTTTATTTTTGTAAATTAAATGTTTAAACCTAATTTTTCTCCGTTCGTACTTTTTCATATATGTGTAATCAAAATGCCAAGGCTTTCGCAATAATTGAGAAAATTGTCTGATATATTTTTTAAATGCATCTTTAAATTTTGTGAATGATAACTAAGTATCAATTTTTGTTTTTATTAACAAATCTGAATTTAACCCCTTAACAGTGTAGCCCGAACTCAGTTCGGGCAAGAAGAGTTTACTTGTTTTGTTACTAAAAGCTTTTTCAGACCAGTAATTTTTAAACGCAATCTTCTATTTATTAATCGGCAGACATTGCATTCAATTACATAAAGCAAATATTTTAGTACGGAAAAAGTGGTGTTTCGTGCCTATTTTTAGTTTATGGTGTCAAAAAACCTCCCACTGTTAAGGGGTTAAACATATACAATTTTCATAGGTTTATTGCATATACCGTAATATCCGGCGTATAATCCGCTGATCAAACAACCATGTTTAAAACAAGAAATTTCATTTGATAAATGTAACTTACCAGATCGCTGTAAATATTTGACTTCAATATTATATTAAATAAAATTTCTGGGTCTGAACATGATCAATTGATCCGCGGATTACACGCCGGAAATTACGATATATCCAATTATATTTTTTTTCTTCTGATCCAATCTATATATCAAAAATCTGAAATTTAGGTTTGTATAACAAAGTAACCTAAATATAAGTAATATAAAAAAATCTATTTTTAAATTCCAAAAGTGGAAAAAAGGAAGGAATTTTAAAATTATTAGATTAAAAAAGCAATTCAAAAAGTTTTAAAAATGTTAATTTAATAACAGTTTAATGCATTTGTGATTCTCTGTAAGGATTTTGCTTTATTGAAATATGATCCAAAAAACTGTAATAATGGTGTTATGTGCAAAAATGTTTTTTTTCTTTGGTACCAAGTCCCCTTAACGCTAAGACTAATTATGATGTCTTTCTGTGAAACGTGTAAATTCACATAAAAATACGACGAAATATTATTTCTAGAAAAGGTATTAAATGCTTCAATACTTAACGAAATTTTTTATTCAATTATTTGGAAATAAATAGCAAGTTGTGCTATATCTTTATTCATATTTGCTTTCAAATATGATTTCTTCTGATCTGAAATTTTTGGTAACCCTCTCACCTGAATTTTTAGAAGTAAAATTTACCACTCATGTGAACCTCGTAAGGACCTCTACTGTATTTCAATTATATTTATTGATCTGAATGCAGGGTTCGTATGATTTTAGCACAATTTTTTAATAGAATTTTTTTGTTTAATATTTAATTAGCAGAAATTGTAGACGCCTCGTTTAATTGTAGGAGTTGTAGTACTTTTCTGCGTTTAAATAACGCGAAAATTTCTATTAAATAATTGTGGTTAAAGCGTACTAACCCTGGAATGTAATAGTTGAAAGTTGAATATCTTCCAAACCATTGTTGACATTTGGAAGGGTTTTTTACATTTAATAAGATATTTAGGTTTACTAATTTCGAATAGTAGTATTCACCTTATTTAATCTGTCATTAAATGAAGCTAATATTGCTATTAGTAAAAAGGGATAGCATTCTAAATTTGGAACAGATGCTTTACACTCACGCAAACATATAAACATAAGTTTGGCGACTTTTGGTTGGCGCGATTTTCAAGACCGCGCCAAACGAATAACTTAATACAATGGCTAGGTTGCCATTAAAGGAAAAAATCCCCTAAATTTGGCGACTTTTTTCCTTTTTTTAACCGATTAAATTTTTTTTCTGCGTGAGTGTAAAGCATCTTAGCCCTAAATTTAAATAAACTATCCCGGAACTAGAAACACTGTCCCAAATAATATCACAGTTAAATATGAATGGGAATATTATTTATTCAATTTTATTTGATGTGTATTAAAATGAAATGAAATACCAAATAACACGATATATTATCAAACCTCTCGGTTGATTGAATTTATGTCAAATCACCAGACATTCGAGTGAAAAGGTAAAATTCAGGTGTTATTAAACTCAATAAACATGTCTTGTATGGAAAGACTTATGGCCCTTTCTGTACATTTAGAATTTGAATTCTGAATACTCATAATAAATTAGAAAATGTGTTAAAGTACTTAAATGGGATGGGATAGAAGTTACATTGAAAGCAAACTTATGGGAATAAATCAGTCCCAATCTATTTCTTATAAATGCACTGAAAAAAGTTTTTTTAATCAATACGAACGTGAATTATTGATAGAAATTTATTATCGGGGAAAATATGCGGTCTGCGAATATGTTGTTTATATCTTAAGTTTTAATGAGTGGTT
Organism: Maratus michaelseni; assembly: GCA_963931845.1. Lineage (NCBI taxonomy): Eukaryota > Metazoa > Arthropoda > Arachnida > Araneae > Salticidae > Maratus > Maratus michaelseni. Next base: position 186,739,785 of record OZ007586.1, read on the forward strand.
TTATTTAATTACCTGATATATTTAATTATTTTACTTTTTATAGTAGAAATATTTTTCGTTTTGAATTAAAATTATTATGGATTTCCTGTTCACTTTATTTTCGTATCTGTAACATCTTATATAGAGAGAAGATGTGCTTTTTTTATTTCGTGCATGTGAAATAACGTTCAGAAAAAAAATGTGTTTAGAGAGTTGGGAGAAATAGATGAAAAATAAATCAAATTCTATTAAAAACTGGACATTAACTGCTAAAAGAGAAGCACATTCTAAATATTTTTCAAGCCTTAAAAAAGAACTGAAATTATTGTGTAAAAAACCGTTATTTTTATGGAACGAAACCTGAATTGAACATAAATATATGAAGACATATAAGACTGCATATATATATTATTTAATTAATGTAATTAAGTATAGATTAAATTAAAATATCTGGGATAAAACTGCATACCTGGTATAAGGAATCATGGCTAGGTATTTTTTTTTAGTTTAGGCTAATTCCATGCGGGAATGTAGTGTAAGTCACATAGCCGAAAAAGTTTAACGTTCTTTGCCACCGGTATTTTTAAAAAAAATTCTTCCGTGTATTTAATTGTAGATATATGGGAATGAAGAAGTCAAATTTTCCTTTGCTATAATACTGGTAATCAAACACCCCAGCCATTTACATCTCTGTGACTGACACTACATCCACGCATGGAATTAGCCTTTAATGTGTGGACTATTATTAAGATTTGTTGTCCTTTTTTAATAACATTAGAAACTGGCCGGAAATATTTCTAATGTAGTGCGAAAATTGTCAAAAAATTTTCTGAAAAATGTCTCTTTCAAACAAAAATAATTACTTTAAACTTAAGAAATATATAATCATAAAAAAAATATATTGGTCCGGGGAAACTGACATGGAAGAAAAATTGTTTTTCTTTTTATTATTATTAAAATTAAAATAACAAGTTTTGAACAATAATAAGATTTGAATAATAAGATTTTGATATTAGTGCAGAATTAGGGTTCTAAGAACATTTTCTCCATTCGGATTCGGTAGATAGCGCTGCAAAAGTACTCAGCAAAACAGTATCTTGAAAGCGGAAAGCTTCGTCACAAATTAATATAATTTTGAGTTGTTCATAGAGCTAAAATATCCAAAAAAGGCAAAAAACGCCAACTGACACATTTTTTCATAAAAAAACATCTTTTATAATTAACATTTCCATTAATTAATGAATTACAAGTAACTCTGTCTAAAAAGAGAAGCATCAAGAAGCAAAAGACCGCCACCTTTCCTTCAAATGGACATGCGCGGTTGACTGACACACCGTTTTACATCGCCCTCTGAATACTGGGCCTGAGTGCTGACACAAAAATGGCGGCGCTCGTGGGTCGATTTTGTAAAACCTTTGTACGGTCCCCTAATTTTACACCCCAGTATTTTCAAAAACTGTTCTTTGACTTACTGAATCTCGGACAAATAAAGCGGGGAAAACTTTTAGAAATTATTGGTATCAAATTTCAAGGGATCGTGCACACGCTGAAAAATTTCTGCCTACGACTGCATCAATTTTTGTGCCAGCAGTCACGCCTAATATTCAGTTGGCGGTGCCGTTTTAGCTAGGTTGCGTTACACAACTGTTGTTTTGATTTTTCCTCTGATTTCGGTGTGTTGAATTAGCGGTTAATTGGATTTCAGGTTTAACAGAGAGTAGCCCTTAACTGGTGATCGAGGTTGACGGTTGGTTGAATTACCGGGTTAAAGATTAAAATTGTTGCTTTCAAGTTATACATTTTCAAATATTTTCAATTCTATTTTATCTCTTGATAATGGCTGATTTTATATATTGTTATTGTGTAATAGTTAAGACACTGAATTTATATTGGATCTAAATTTTCATTTTGAAATTCTTATTAATTTCTGAAACTACATTTCATGTAAATTAAATTATGTGTAATTTTATTTCGAGTATATGATAGTAAGTAATCTTTTGTCTCCTTAAGTAATCTTTTGATTACTTAAAGATTCTGAGCGTAATTTAAATTGCCTAATTAAAATTTAATGTCGTTAATATTTGATGCAACAACTTAAAAAACTTAAGGACAGTTCACTTCCGCAGTTATAGAAATTTATATATGAAGGGTATTTAGGTATACTCTAGACTATAAGTTCACGGTCAAAAGAGGAAATGGAAGCCACCTTGGTGGCGACTTACTTAGACTTGAATCAAGCTTACGAGTTAAGCTAAGGAATTGACTTTCAGTAGCTTTGTGAATTTCTTAACGATACCTGAATTCATCTGGCACAAAATGGAGATTTTACATCATGATCCACATCACATGGTACAGCTTTAAGCAAAAATTAAATATAACTGTAAATACAATTTTTTGACATTTGATCTGAGTTTAACAGATCAAATGCTTGTATAATAGGACGACCAAATTTTAAAATGATTTTATAACGGAAGTTTTTAAAATTTAAAGCTTTCATAAAATGAAATAAGTGTTTTAAATCAAAAACTGGGGAAACTGTGTTAACCCTTGTTTGCATGAGTTTTTCTTTTACAATTGTGTTTTTTTATACATATATTAAATATTAGACACCAGAAATTTTAAGATAGATTTTTAACTTTGTTCAGCAACATAGTTCACGGGAAATTTAGTGGATTAATATTTCTATATAAATATAGTGGTGGCGAAGAAGTTGATTTATTTATTAAAAGTTAAATAAACAGTGATGGAAATTTACATCACTATGCAATTAAGGGTTAATTACAGTACTCATATATGAAGACGTCCTTTAAATTCGAAGACATTTTGTGACCTTACTCTATAAGACAGTGAAGACGTGCGCACAGAACGCATTCTCAGACTGAACTTTCTGTCCAAACTATGCGAACACATTACACACATTACATTACCACAGTAATGACATTGCAGACACATTACAGACAGTAATGCAGTTTCAGCGGAGTGCTGCATCCATTTTCTACCAGTTTGAATAAAAACTAAATTTGGCCTTATTCAATCGTATAATGTTAAATAAGGCCAAATTTGGAATATAATAATACTGGCAGTAAGGTGATGCATTTTCCAGAACATGGCGAGTTTGATTAAACAGTTGAGACAAGTTAACAAACATTATCTTGGCGATAATGTTGAGCTTGTCATAATGCTTGGCGATAATGTCGAGAGGACAAAATTGCTCAGCAATTCATTTTTACACAAAATGTCGCAAACAGTCAAACTTTATCACCGGTATGTTTCCACTCTAATACGAATACACTATATCTGCAGTGTTTGTTTTAATTACGACTACTGATTGTTTAATTACAATTTTTATGGTACATATCTTTGATACATTAGCTGAAATAATACAAAATAAAAGATCTAAAATTTAAGTAATATATTCATTGGATTATTTTTTTGATGAGTTCTTTCAAATTAGTTGTCTTCAACCTTTTCGCCGAAAGTCATTTGCCACCTCAAATTTCGAAAGAAAAATTTCGCTTAATTTTTACGTTCGGTCAACTGGTAAGATATTTTTTTATATTAAAGTAATTACAGCATAGTGATCCTCGGACCACTGGTTAAAGACAGACAGTTTTAAGATGTTTGAAATTGGGACTTTTGAAGTATTTGAATTTCTTCCATTTTCGCTTACATTAGAATAATGCAAAATAGTTGTAACAATGGGTAGCTTTATTAAATATGTAAAAATGATAAATTAAGTTTCTATATCATTACAGAATTTTTGCCGTTGATTTCACAAGCGAGATTAACACTACATGCTTTGTATGTATATTTACACGGCTGCCACTGACACGATTTTTTCAATAACAGTAGCTAAACAAATTTTTTTCTTGGCAGGTACAGCTTCTGCAATAGAAAATAACTTCTATAAAAATTTCTCCTAAACTTTCAAGAGCAATCCAAAAAGAAAATTATCCTTTAAAAAATTGATATTAAAAAAATTGACAGAACTGGAGCCCAGTATTTTCGACTGTGATTCCAATTTCCCGCTTTTAACATGGTAAACGAAGGAAATGACTTTCGGTAAGCATATCAGTATTTTAATGATCCATGAATTCATCAGAACTATAATTTTTAGTTTCCATGGGCGGTATCACCTTTTTATGAATTATTAACTGAAATAAATAGAAAAAATAAAAGATATAAATTTACAAAAAATTACATTGAATTGATTTATTAAATATTTAAAAGAGCTATAACATTGACTGTATCAATTTCTTACCTTTTTTCCAGAATCAGGATAATGAAAATTTCTTTTATCAATGAGTACCTTTATAAAATGTGCAATAATGGCAAATTCAACTTTATATATATTTACAGAATTCGTGCTGTTGATCACGCAACTGAGATTAACACTTCAAGCTTTGACTGTTTGTTTATTTACGACTGTGATTCCAATTTCCTGCTTGCAAACGTGTTAAGCTAAGAAAATGAGTTTCTGTAGCTATGTGAACCTTTTAATGATGCATGAATTCATCTAAAATATAATATTGGTTATACGTCAGCGGTGTCACATAGATAAACTTTTACAAATATTTAACTGAAATAATGTAAAATAAATCAAAGATCTGGGTTTTTAAAAATATATAAAAGGGATTCTTTAAAATATTTTAAAAATATATGACCAGAGGCGTAGCGTCAAGGGGGGGGGGGGCAGTATTACTTTACTACCAGTCTTTTTATATGCCATATTTAGCCTTATTTAATTCATACCGTTCAAAGATTAAATAAGGCCAAATGTAGTACATAATTATACTGGTACTAAAATGATCGCCCCCCCCCCTGACGTTACGCCCCTATATATGACATCAACATTTATTTAAATATTTTAATTTTTACCACTTTTGCTGGTTTCAGAATAATACAAATTTCTTTTAGCAATGGGTAGTTTTATAAAATGTGTAATATTGAAAAATTCATCTTTCTATATATTTACTGAATTTGTGTTGTTGATCACGCAACTAAACTTAACACTCTACGCATTTAATGCCTGTATATTTACTAATGGGATTCCAATTTTCCGCCTGCAGCGTGTTAAGCTAAGGGTGTTAAACAGAAATTTGCCGGATACCAAAAATTTTTAATAGTAGTCTTCCATTTATTTATTCCAAAAATTTATGTAATTAGACAATGCGAAGCAAATTGTAATTAAACAATGCTATTATTACAGTAATAGTATTCAATTAGTGGTATCTCGCTGTCAACGGTTTGACTTACCTACGTTAAACGAAGGAAAATACTTTCAATAGAGATATAAACGTATTAATGAAGCAGAAATTCATCAGAAGTAAAACTTTTGTTTTACGTGAGTGACGTCACATAGTTAAAGGCGAGGCTAACGAAAAAGAAAGGCTACCGCGGTGCTTTACGAATGTCTTTTTTTACAGACTGCGGGAGTCACGTGATGCTCGAATGCACCAATGGAGGTGTACGAAAAGAGAATCACGTCACTCTAGCGGTCTGTAAAAAAAGATAAGTGGAATGCACCGCGGTAGCGAAAAATGCATTTTTGCACATTCGATAGTTTGACCCGAGGCTAACGAAAAAGACAGGCTACCGCGGTGCATTCCACTTATCTTTTTTTACAGACCGCTAGAGTGACGTGATGCTCTTTTCGCACACCTTCAATGGTGCATTGGAGCATCACGTGACTCCGGCGGTCTGTAAAAAAAGATACGCGTAAAGCACCGCGGTAGCCTTTCTTTTTCGTTAGCTTTGGTTAAAGGTCTAAGAATAAGTAACTGAGGGAGAACTGAGTGAATAACGGTCACCTAATAAAACGTAGACAGGACAAGTGTAAATTAAAACCTCTTGTGTATAAATTGAATCTAGCAATGTGCAGATGTATAAAATGTGTAATAGCGACAAATTTAATTTTCCATATATTTACGGAATTCGTTCTGTTGATCACGTAAATACCCCTCTGAACGTTTATTTATATACGACTGTGATTCAATTTCCTGCTTGCTATATATAAAATTAAGGAAATTAATAATTTGACACAGGTTTAATATGTTTCGCCCCAGAAATTTTTTTAAGGAATGAAATTAAATTTATTCCAAGTAGACATCTAAAAAACTTAAATAAATAAAGATTCATCAAATAAATTTTATGGTTCAAAACGTTGTTAAACTGGGTCAAATTAATCTATATATTATGGAAGACTAGTGAAAGCTTGGCATCTCTGATGCAGTGGGCTACTTTTTTAAAATTCAATTAACTTGATTGACACCAGTCTTTTGAGAAAGTAAAATTCGCCTTATTTAATGACAGACTAAATAATGTGAAAACAAATCGATTTATATCGTTTCAAAAAACTGGTGCCAATCAAGTAATCTGAATTTTAAAAAAGTAGCCCACTGGCAACACTGTTCTGATGAGTTCATCTAGTGTATAATTTTGGTTTTACAGTTTTGCTTGGTTTTTTGTTTTCTAGTGGTGTCACATAAATGTCTAGGAAAAAATAACTAAAATAATGTAAAACTAATCAAAAATCTAAATAAAAAAAATTCTATTGAATGGATTCGTTAACTAAATATAAAATATCTGACATTGATTTTTTTGCTACTATCAGAATAATGCAAGTTGATTCCAGCAACAGATAGCTGTTCAAAATGTATAATAACAATATACACAAATTTTTATATACTGGGGAATTAACCCTTAATTGCATAGTGATGTAAATTTCCATCACTGTTTATTTAACTTTTAATAAATGAATCAACTTCTTCGCCACCACTATATTTATATAGAAATATTAATCCAGTAAATTTCCCGTGACCTATGTTGCTGAACAAAGTTAAAAATCTATCTTAAAATTTCTGGTGTCTAATATTTAATATATGTATAAAAAAATACAATTGTAAAAGAAAAACGCATGCAAAGAAGGGTTAAACCCGGGTTTAGCGGATTACAAAATATAGCTGTGTGTGTGAAACCAATTTTTTATTAAAAATTTCAATATACTTTTTACTTTTTTTTTTAGATTTTCGACTAATAACGCCGAAAACATATTTTTAAGAAAAATGTTAATAGTGTATTCAAATAGAGTTTTGAAATTTATTAAAAGTCATTCTTTCGCATTAGTCGCATGCCAGGAGTTCACCCATTGAAGGGCGCAGTGGAATATTTCTCGACGCTGTGGAATATTTCTCGAATCTGAAAGCCGAAAAGTCTATTTCGAAAATCACAACATAAGAGCCAAAAATAAAAAAATGGATACGTGATAAAGATAAATCATTGAAGATACATGTGATACAATGTTTACTCCCATACACAAACAATGATCTTTTTATATTAGTCGAAACGAGAATGTTGTGTTCAATGCATGGGCTTTAAATCGTGTTGAAAAGTGATGGATTGTCTATCGAAAGCAAATATGTTTATTTCGGGAAGTATGTTATATCCGATTGTTATAAATTGTAAAGAGGGAGGCAAATGAGTATAGTTTTATAATATTCTGATTGAGGCATAATCGGTTTTATTAATTGTAAAAATGATTTAAAATAAGACATTTTTTTAATTATTATTCTTTTCATACTCTCAAAACCCAAAGCCTTTAGTTATATTTACAAACATCTCCATGCTACATTTCCGTTTGCAATAATAAATCTAGATGTTTGTGTTTATCTTTTTGTCAAAATTAGCTCTGGAAATGTATACCTTTTTAAATTAAGGCTATACAAATATTGTTGTTCCAAACTGTCACGCATTTGAAATTACTAAGTCTTTCTTTTTGATTTTTATTTATGACATGAGCTGAAATAGAAAGCAAATTATTATGGATAATAACAAAGTGGTTCCATGTGTGTATTTTATTGATATTTAAATAGGAATATAAGCATTATTGATTGTTGTAACAATTGTTTAAAAATGACACATTTATTTTATTTTATATTTTCCTTAGTTTTTTTTTTTCAAAAAATCGAAGTAATTAATTGTAATTTATGGCAGTATATAGTTATATTATTCAGCTGAGTTAAATTTACTTATGTGTTTTTAAAACTAGTTGCAAAATTATAGAATATTTGAAATAAGGGCTACATAAATTTTATCGATTCATTATACACTTATTTATTCTGCATTCATTTTCATTTATATTTTGAGTTAATTCTATTCTACGCCATTTTGTTTTCATGAAATGCCAAAATAACGATTTTCAGACAGCTACTTAACATCATACAGCTACACAAATTACCAAACATACATAAAAATAATTAAACCTTTTCCAAAATTACTGTTTTCATAATGATGCTTTTTTATGAGGAGGACATAAATTTTTTTTTAAAATATTTCTCATTTTAAAAATCTGAACTGAGGATCACATGGTTTCAACCCCAAAAAGAAACATATTAATAAAGTAGAATATTGATTGGAATGAAGAAACTGTTGAGATTCCAAGAAATGTAAATGGACTGTGAAAGCTTTCGTTGAATTAGGTGAAATATCCAGAAATGAGAAAAGTTGAAAGGCTAAGAAGTTCAACAAATGTTGAAATATTCTAGCGCGCTGATCAGCTAGAGTTACGAAAACTTTGAAAAGAGACGGGCTTCGCAGGAGCTTAAAAATATAATTTGTTCACCAAAGTGACTAAAAAGAATAAAAAAAGGCATTCATTTTAAATAATTCCAATAGTAAAAATAATATATCACCATTGCAAAGATTACTATTACTTATCAAAGCAAAACAGTCCAGAAACTATTATGAAATTATGCGAAGCACTTAAAACAAGATTATCTTTCCTTAAAAATTGTACCATAAAGAAAAAATGGACTTCGACCCAGACAAAAAAGTTGTACGAAACTTGCACGCAAAAAAAAAAAAAAAAAAAAAAAAAAAATCAAGATTTTCTTCGTGTTATAGTAGCACGGATATTAACTCTTTTCAGTTCTGGCACTTTAAAAGTCATATGTTGGATATTCTTCCAAACAGGAGTGCAAAGAGTTAATTTATTTGGCTGATTTTTTTAGAAAATTGATGTTAAGAAGAAAAGCGTTCTTTAATTCTTAGATGCAAATTGGTCTTTAATGATTCCCAAAAATCATTAGTTTTATTATATATTTTTATATATTTTCATTTAATAAATATAAGCATAAAACTGAAAATTCGATGTCTAGAATTTACAAACATTGCAGTAAAAGCGACTGGTCAACTGTCAATATGACAGCAGCGTTACTCAAGGATATGTTTATGTCTTATAATATAGATTTCTGGTTCAAAACATGTTAGAATTAACGCAGACTTTGGCAGAATACTGATATGATGCATCTATATAATTACGGTATTGAGAAAGAAAATGCAATAATTAGCATAGTATGCCATCAAGCAGATATAAATGATGTCATTGTATATATACATCTAATATTTCCTGACTCGGAACAAGGTTTGATTTTCATAAATCGTTGCACATGCGTAAATATACATCATTTATTGCAGAGCTGTCCAACCCCGCTCTGAAACCGTTAATTTATAATAGACTTATCATTTGCTTAAATTAAAATCCATCAGCTTAAAATATAATCCTTTAGCGAAGCATCAAAACCCAAAATTTAGATGATTATTAAATTAGTTAAATACCTTTTCAAAAGATAAAAAGCAACTAAAAAAATGTCTAATTTTTCAGAAATTTCTGTCAGAATGTAATTGTTTCTACACAAATTTGATATATATCTGTAATCTATATTAAAATTATAAAGAAGAAACGTACGTACGTTTATATATACGTTTATTTATTTTTTGTAAGCTTATGTTTACGTTTGTTTGTACGCTTGCTCCGTTTGTACGTTCATTTCTACGTTTGTCTGTTTGTTTGTCGTTTGTTATTTTTTACCTTTGTTTGGTTTTACGTTTGTATTTACTTTTTTGTTAGTATGTCTGTTTGTGCTTTTTTTGTTTGTAAGATTTTTTATTTGTACATTCGTTTGTCTGTATGTTTTTTGTACGATTGTTTTTTTTTACCTTAGTTAGTTTGTTTGTTTGTATGTTTATTTGTTTATCTGTTTGTTTCACGTATGTATTTACTTTTTGTTTGTATGTATGTTTGTGCTTTTTTTGTTTGTAAGCTTGTTTGTTTGTACATTTGTTTGTCATTATGTTTATTTGTACGTTTGTTTTATACATCTTAGTTTGTTTGTTTGTTTATTTGTTTCTATGTTTGTTTTTCGTTTGTTTGTACGTTTGTTTGTTAAACGTTATTTTATTATGTACGTATGTATGTTTATTTGTGGGTACGTTTACGTTTGTTTGTGCGTATAAGTAATTTTGCATTTATTTAACCGTTTTCAGGTTTAAAAAAATGTTTGTTTGTTTGTTGTTTTGTGGGATATTTTTTGTTCATTTGTTTGCCGTTTGCACATTCATTTGCACGTTCGTTTTTACGTTTATTTGTACGTTTATTTGTATGTTTATTGTACGGTTGTTTGTTTCTATAGTTCTTCGTTTACACGTTTGATTGTTTGTACGTTTATTTGTACGTTTGTTAGTACATTTATTTTTTGCACCTCTTCTTATACTTTTTGTTTGTACGATTTTTGGAAATTTGTTTTGCTTGTACGTCAATTTGTATCTATTCGACTGTGTAAAAAGTAAATGTGTGCGATGTCTAGAAGCTAAAGAAAATTAAAGAAAAAGCGAAATTTATTTGCCAGATGTTGCCAAAATCAAAATGACGTCAGTGTTATTCACTGATACGTTTGTCCTTTATAATAAAGGTTTACAGAATTTATGCTGTTGCTCACGCAATCGATATTAACACTGCTCTTATAATATTTGTTTATTTCGGATTGTGTTGTCAAATTTCCTCTTGCAACGTGTTAAGGTGAGAAAATGAGTTTGCTGTATATATGAACCTTTTAATCATGCATGGTTTCATCTGACTTATAATTCCGGTTTTACGTGAGATGCATCACATATAATTTAACTTCTGAGCATATATTAATATTACTGCAAATTCAACTGCGTGAGCGTTGAAAGTTTTCAGAACTTTTCATTTTTTCTTTGAAAAATTTAATTGCGTTAATTTTTTAAATAAAAAATAAACATATTTATAAAATTTTTTGACATTGTATAAAACACATGTCAAAAATTTTTGACATGTGTCACAAAATGTCACAGTATTGTGACATTTTAAACATTGTATAAAAATTTTTTAAATAAAAAATTAAATAAAAAATTAAAAAGCTTGAAAAATTAAAAATAAAATAAACGATAAAAATAAATGGCCATAAATTGATAGAAGTTATGCAAATTTATAAAACTTATTTTCTTATACAGTTTTTTGCATTTTTTACATACTTTCCATTTATTTACGAGAATGTTGCATTATATTTCAGGTGAAATAATATTTGTTTATTTTCTCAATAATTTTACACTGTATAATTATTTTCCGTGACGTATTTACGTAACTGACAACTTCGAAATTAATGAAAATTTTTAAATAAAAACACGTCAGCAACTTTTTCTTTAACAGGTTTGAAAATATAAAGAAGAAAAAAATATTTCTGAAGGATTCAAATATCTTTGTTTAAAATAATGTTAGTACAGTAACTACAATTTTGAAATTATTAATTTTCAATTGTTTATATTTTTTAAAAACTTATAATTAACTCATTAATAATAACACTTTCCAACATAGTTGAAAAGTGTTTATAAATGCGGTTTATCTCACTGTCTGTACTCTAACTCTCGTAAATCTACTCGGATTGCCATGAAATTTTTATGTGTTATTGAAGTTTAATATAGAATGTTAGGTATTGAAAATGAAGTGTGTAGCACTTGTAGTTTGTTTATACGTTTATAGGGACACCCAAAAAAATTTCGTTACATTATGGTCTATGGAAAATCTTTTACGGTGCATTTTATTGATGTTGGGTTATTTCAAACATAATGAGATTGATATGCGTCACTGCGACGGACTACAACAGGCTTTCTCAGGAGTATAGAATAAATAGCATTTATCTCGTTTACAGGCATAACAAAATAATTCCATTCCATTATGATCTATGGTGAAAATCGTTACGATACTTCAAACATAATTAAATCACTGTAGAACAGTACAATATGTTATCTATAGATTATGGAGTGCATAGCACTTACCTTTCAGTTACAGAAACACACGAATTAATTCGGTTACAGGACAGAATAAGATGGATAATGTGCGTTTTCGCTGTGGTATGCATTAGTAGTGTATATTTACCGGTTCTGCGCCACCTGAGTCGAGCAGGCGCAGGCGGAAGGCGCAGGCGGAGCAGGCGGAAGGCGCGGGTGGAGCAGGCGGAAAGCGCAGGTGGAGCAGGCGGAAGGCGCAGGTGGAGCAGGCGGAAGGCGGCGATAAGAGCATGAGCACTGATAAGAACGGAGGGTTCGATGGGAGGGGGGTGCGATAAGGATTTCTACTATAAGATAAGGGGATTATTTTAATGAATTTTAATTGGGGGACTTGAAAATTTTCGATTTTTTTTTTCGGTTTGTAGCAAAAATATGAATTAAAAATGGTCATTAATTAATTTTAATTGAGGAACTTAGAAATTTTTCAACGCATTTTTTTTTTCGCGAGAATTGGTGTACGAAGTGAATGTCAACGGATTTATTATAGCGAATTAGAAATTTAATTAATTTTAATTTTAATTAATTTTAATTGGGGAACTTAGAAATTTTTCGTAGCAATTTTTTTTTTCAACGAGAGTATGCAGTTTGAATAGGAGTATATGCAGTAGAAGTGAATGATTAATTAATTAAAAATATTAATTAAACATAGTAATTAATTAATTTTAATTGCAGAACTTAAGAATTTTCGCGAGATTTTTTTTTCTCCCTCAACGAGAGTACGCAGTTTGCATGTGCAGTAGAATGGTAGATGCTAGTAATTAAAAAGGGTCATTAATTAATTTTAATTGGCGGGACTTCAACATTTTTGGGGCAAACAGGCGCGTTTTAATGAATTCGATATAGGTTGTGGTAAAAAATACAGGGTCCCGTATGAATTATACTGTATTCAATTTAATAGCTCCCCCCTCCCCCTTCCCCTCGCCACTTTTTTTACCCAGAGGGCCCCTTCGATAGACTAACAATACGCACTTCAAAAAATACATAGTGGTAAAAAAGAAGAATTTTAACGTATATATAAAAGTGTAAATAAACAAATATGAAAAATCATGCGTAGCGCCATAATTCATGAATCACTTTCCAACATTGTCGAAGTGTTATATGAACAAAACATAATTTTACCATCGAGTGCATAGCGAACCGATCCCCTTTTTAATAAAAAGGCGCCCTTCACAAAAATCCAATTATGCATTAGAACCCTTCCTAAAATCAGATAATTTACACCTTACCTTTTTTTTTTTTCAATTCAAGTTAGGCTAAAAGTACAGCTTACGCATCGATAGGTTCAAAATACAGGGACCCTTCGAAGTGTGAACTCGCATTAGACTATAGGGCCCCTTCATAAAATAAATGAGATACATGCCCTATTCGAATAAAAAAAGTCCTTCACAAAAACTGTAGGGGTTCCCTTTTGGAATAAAAAGACGCCCTTCACAAAAATCCAATTATGCATAAGGACCCTTCATAAAATCAGATAATTTACACTTTACCCTGTTTTTTTAAATTCAAGTTAGGTTAAAAGTATAACTTACACATCGATAGGTTCCAAATATTGAAATCCTTCAAAAGAAACTAGAAAAAGTTAAAGATTTAAGCCCTGCTCATAAAATAATGCGACTACCCAGTGCCCTTCACAAATAATAAAACCTTATTCGAATCCCTTCGCCCTTCACAAAATAAATCCAATAGATTCACGTTATTTTACAGCGACATAAATATTAGGGATATTGACCTTTCATAAAAATGCATGGTCCGCTGTTTGAATGAAAAGGGCCCCTTCACGTACCCTGTAAAAATACTATGATTGTCCAGTTATTTTAAGAAATAGAGTGCTATTCTCAAATGAGTACGTATTCATACAATATAAAAATAAGTTTTACACGAATGTATTTTTAGTTTAAAGTTCAAAATATATTTTAGAAATGAAATTAAGAAAAACAGACGGCTATCCAGTATCCCCTCGACATACATATCGCTGAATCAAAATGAGTCATATTAGCAGATAAGCGAACATCTTGCTTTTGAATCACTCGCGATAAGAAATGCGGCTATTGGGCTTTTTCTCAAATTTAAACAGTTCTGACACATTTTGGGTAGGTAAATGTATGAAATGAGCTATTTAAACCCGTCAATGTATGCGAATTATTTCGTGTAGTCCTATATAGGTTCTACTCTTCATATATACATATGGTGATATATATATATATATTTATACTAAAATCTATTAAGTTTTAAAAAGCTTCATTGAAAAAATAAGAAATAGTCATACCCTTAAGAATTCTGAGGATAAGAGACGGGTTTTTAATGAATTTGATACAGGTGAGGGTAAAAAAATTACAGGGTCCCCTATAAGATATATGAATTAAACATAAAATTAAAATTAAATTGAATTCGTTTATGCTTTTTGTATTGCAAAGTATAGAAAAAATATACTAAATTGAGTTTTTAGTATTCTAACTTAAAAATTTCTTTTGAGGAATGAATAGAATAACTAATCTTTGTTTTTATAAAATATATATTGTACTATTTAGATAAGGCATTATTTAAAAAATGTTTTGTCTTTAATATTGAATATATATATATATATATACATAAAGTTATCTTACCTAAATATTTAAACCATAAAGTACTGGACTTCATCCAAACTTGACTGCATGCATGTCTTAAAAGAACTAAACGGTATAACATGTTCGCTTATCTCTTAAAATTACGGGATATCGTGACGTCATGGATAAAGCATAGGGTAGAATACAGAATGAATAGGTATTATAAAGCAGAATCATAAATGTTGCATACTTTACACTTGTAGTATGTGAAATGATTGCTACTATTGCCTATATGAGAAAATGAATCATCAACGAATCTTATTTAAATAGGTTAATGAACCTAATTCGATACAAGTCTTACTAAAATAGAAATTACACTAAAAATACAGAGTCCCCTACAATATATGAATTATACTCCACTAAATTTAATAGCACCCTCCCCTATTTTCATAGAAATGGCTTCAATATAATTTAGGCTAACAATATACGCTTCAAAAAATACATAGTGACCACAAGAAGGACAGGAATTCGATATGTACTACTACTTATGCAAAATATAATTTCTCTTATCGCATAAAATATATTAACAAGTCCTGTAAAAATATAATGACATGAACTATTAATACATGATTTAAATACATATTGGTTATACAAAACATATATATATATAAATATATAAAAATTTATCGTTACCTAAGAATTTCAAGCATGATTTACTAGACTTAACCCAAATTCAACTAGATTCTTCACGTGGTTCAATGACATCACTGATCGCGATAATATTTTAGATAAGATTTACTGATAAGACCACATATCAAGTCATTTCTTCTAAAGCACGTATAGGAGTTGGTTCTGAGGTCTAGGTATGTAGTAGGTTAGTAGTAATATATTTTTAAAGTACTTTTTATTATGTGTTAAAAGAAATGGTTATTTTTTTCTTTACGTAGGGCAGTAAAAATTAAAACATAAAATATTAAATTTAATCCTTAGTAATATAAAGACTTACACCTACAGAAACGCAAACATCCTTTTAGTTATATTCATGCAGACTTTAAGATATATCGCATATGTTCTTTATTTTACCATGGCATATAGGGATTTTTTTTTAATGTATGTCACGTGACTATCTAAAGCGAGATTGATACTTAAAACCATTAATATATATGAATTCTTTCGTATAGCCCTGTATAGATGCTACTCACCATATATACATCTATATATATGTATATATATATACTAAATCTGGTAAGTTTTAAAATGCATCATTGAATTTCAATGAAAAATAACAACTAACAAATATTAATTAAGAGATATGCTAATGTTCGGACTAATAAAATTTTTGGGTGAACAGATCAGTTTTAATTAAATATGATAATGAATCTAATTCGATACAAGTCTTGTTAAAATAGAGATTATAGTGAAAATAGAGGATCCCCTATAATACACACTAATTATACTGCATTAATGCACTACCCCACTTATATTATCACAAAAATACCTTCGATAAAATTTAGACTATCAATACATACAAAATATATACAAAGTGCCCAGAAAAAGGGTAGGAATGACTGAAGAATTTTAACATAAATTAAAAAAATAGAATCTACAGTAAGTAACTATAAATAAATATGAAGGAAAAATCATGCGTCATGGTATACTTTATGAAACACTTTCCAAATGGGACTATCGTTATTACTTTAAAGAACTATTGAAATATGTGAATTAGATTAAATAATCCATACTGGAAATGTATTTTTAAAAAATTACAGACTTCGTTTCTTTTTTTTTTTTTTTTTTTTTTTTTTCACTTTGATATAATTATAAGGCTTCTTTTACAATAAAGACCTGATTCTTGTGGAGAGATTGAAAACTAGTATTTTATTGAATCGGCCTATATATGTTGGGTTTGCTATACTAGAGGTCTCTAAACTTTGCATGTATGATTTCCATTATAACTTTATAAAGAATACTTAACTTACCATATTCAAACACACAATATTTATAAGGATATAGAACAATATCGTGATTTCTTTAACTTCTCTAAGTATTCAAAACCACATCGTCTATACCACACAAGTTTCGAACCCACAAACATATAATCAGACTTGTCATTTTATACCCAGGACGCTAACTATTGGGCTTAGTGAGCCCCTGCTTATTTTATAGTCAACATGCTAACTATTGGGCTTAGTGAGCCCCAGGCTAACTTATACCCACCACGCTAACTTTTGGGCTTAGTGAACCCCCGCTTATTTTATAGCCACCATACTAACCACAGGGCTAAGTGAGCCCCCGCTTATTTTATACCCACCACGCTAAGTATTAGGCTGAGTGAGGCCCAGGCTATTTTATAGTCAACATGCTAACTATTGGGCTTAGTGAGCCCCAGGCTAACTTATACCCACCACGCTAACTTTGGGGCCTAGTGAACCCCCGCTTATTTTATAGCCACCATACTAACCACAGGGCTAAGTGAGCCCCCGCTTATTTCATAGTCACCATGCTAAGTATTAGGCTGAGTGAGCCCCAGGCTATTTTATACCCACTATGCTAACTAATGGGTTGAGTGAGCCCCAGGCTATTTTCTACCCACCACGTTTACTGGGCTTAGTGTGCCCCCGCTTATTTTATAGCTACCACGATAACCACAGGGCTGAGTGAGCCCCCGCTTATTTTATAACCACCACGTTAACCACAGGGCTAAGTGAGCCCCCGCTTATTTTATAGTCACCTTGCTAACTATTTAGCTTAGTGAGCCCCATTTCGAGTTTTCGAGGCTAATTTATACACACCACACTAACTATTGGGCTTAGTGAGCCCCCACTTATTTTATAGCCACCACGCTAACCACAGAGCTAAGTGAGGCCCCGCTTATTTTATAGTCACCAAGCTAACTACTGGGCTGAGTGACCCCCAGGCTGTTTTATACCTACCATGATAACTACTGGGCTGATTAAGCCCCAGGTATTTTATAGCCATTACGCTAACTACTGGACTGAGTGAGCCCCAGGTTATTTAGTCACATGAATATGATTTCCAAGGTATATGTCCTGACTTGATTTAGACCATTGCCTATTGTATGATAAAGCTCGGAAGTAAATTGGTAAACTCTATATATTTCCCTCGAAAACTCACTTGTATTTTATTAAATATCTGTAGAAATCAGCATAGTATATTAAAATTATATATATTCTTATTAGTTTATGAATCTACTAACTTATAATATCTATATGGTAACTTGGATTATTAGTATTCACACTTAAACATTTCTTTTGTAGATTTAATATGATAAACACTAACATCAGACTGACTAAACTTTTACCATTTTCATTTAAACTTAGTTTTAGGAAATTTATCTACATAGCTTTAAATTTTACTGTTTAGTAAGTCTATTATTTCAAAGTATTATTTTTTAGTTATAATATTCAAAACATATTCATAGCGTTTTACATAGTAGGTATCAAATTAATTTAAAGTCATATTAAAAAAATATATATACAAATACTATTCTTACTTAACACGCCAGCTAGCTAAGCACCCAATCGTCTCACACCAAGACTCTGAGAAAAGTGAATGCTTGTTCAGGGCCTTATCAGCTAATATAATCAGTGATAAGATTTAAACAAGTGACGTCACTGTTTAAGTGGTATCACGTGACCATGTGGTATCATTCAATATGTCACCAGTGACGTCAGAGATCACGTGACTAGGTCATAAAAGAACCAATTACTAATTGCAATTAACAATTTACCTCTAATTGATTTATATAGATAAATTAATACATGATTTATCTATGTATTATTTCGTAATACATAGCACATGTACTATGTTTTACGAAATAATAGAAAAATCATGTATTAATTTATCTATATAAATCAATTAGAGGTAAATTGTTAATTGCAATTAGTAATTGGTTCTTTTATGACCTAGTTACGTGATCTCTGACGTCACTGGTGACATATTGAATGATACCACATGGTCACGTGATACCACTTAAACAGTGACGTCACTTGTTTAAATCTTATCACTGATTATATTAGCTGATAAGGCCCTGAACAAGCATTCACTTTTCTCAGAGTCTTGGTGTGAGACGATTGGGTGCTTAGCTAGCTGGCGTGTTAAGTAAGAATAGTATTTGTATATATATTTTTTTAATATGACTTTAAATTAATTTGATACCTACTATGTAAAACGCTATGAATATGTTTTGAATATTATAACTAAAAAATAATACTTTGAAATAATAGACTTACTAAACAGTAAAATTTAAAGCTATGTAGATAAATTTCCTAAAACTAAGTTTAAATGAAAATGGTAAAAGTTTAGTCAGTCTGATGTTAGTGTTTATCATATTAAATCTACAAAAGAAATGTTTAAGTGTGAATACTAATAATCCAAGTTACCATATAGATATTATAAGTTAGTAGATTCATAAACTAATAAGAATATATATAATTTTAATATACTATGCTGATTTCTACAGATATTTAATAAAATACAAGTGAGTTTTCGAGGGAAATATATAGAGTTTACCAATTTACTTCCGAGCTTTATCTTACAATAGGCAATGGTCTAAATCAAGTCAGGACATATACCTTGGAAATCATATTCATGTGACTAAATAACCTGGGGCTCACTCAGTCCAGTAGTTAGCGTAATGGCTATAAAATACCTGGGGCTTAATCAGCCCAGTAGTTATCATGGTAGGTATAAAACAGCCTGGGGGTCACTCAGCCCAGTAGTTAGCTTGGTGACTATAAAATAAGCGGGGCCTCACTTAGCTCTGTGGTTAGCGTGGTGGCTATAAAATAAGTGGGGGCTCACTAAGCCCAATAGTTAGTGTGGTGTGTATAAATTAGCCTCGAAAACTCGAAATGGGGCTCACTAAGCTAAATAGTTAGCAAGGTGACTATAAAATAAGCGGGGGCTCACTTAGCCCTGTGGTTAACGTGGTGGTTATAAAATAAGCGGGGGCTCACTCAGCCCTGTGGTTATCGTGGTAGCTATAAAATAAGCGGGGGCACACTAAGCCCAGTAAACGTGGTGGGTAGAAAATAGCCTGGGGCTCACTCAACCCATTAGTTAGCATAGTGGGTATAAAATAGCCTGGGGCTCACTCAGCCTAATACTTAGCATGGTGACTATGAAATAAGCGGGGGCTCACTTAGCCCTGTGGTTAGTATGGTGGCTATAAAATAAGCGGGGGTTCACTAGGCCCCAAAGTTAGCGTGGTGGGTATAAGTTAGCCTGGGGCTCACTAAGCCCAATAGTTAGCATGTTGACTATAAAATAGCCTGGGCCTCACTCAGCCTAATACTTAGCGTGGTGGGTATAAAATAAGCGGGGGCTCACTTAGCCCTGTGGTTAGTATGGTGGCTATAAAATAAGCGGGGGTTCACTAAGCCCAAAAGTTAGCGTGGTGGGTATAAGTTAGCCTGGGGCTCACTAAGCCCAATAGTTAGCATGTTGACTATAAAATAAGCAGGGGCTCACTAAGCCCAATAGTTAGCGTCCTGGGTATAAAATGACAAGTCTGATTATATGTTTGTGGGTTCGAAACTTGTGTGGTATAGACGATGTGGTTTTGAATACTTAGAGAAGTTAAAGAAATCACGATATTGTTCTATATCCTTATAAATATTGTGTGTTTGAATATGGTAAGTTAAGCATTCTTTATAAAGTTATAATGGAAATCATACATGCAAAGTTTAGAGACCTCTAGTATAGCAAACCCAACATATATAGGCCGATTCAATAAAATACTAGTTTTCAATCTCTCCACAAGAATCAGGTCTTTATTGTAAAAGAAGCCTTATAATTATATCAAAGTGAAAAAAAAAAAAAAAAAAAAAAAAAAAGAAACGAAGTCTGTAATTTTTTAAAAATACATTTCCAGTATGGATTATTTAATCTAATTCACATATTTCAATAGTTCTTTAAAGTAATAACGATAGTCCCATTTGGAAAGTGTTTCATAAAGTATACCATGACGCATGATTTTTCCTTCATATTTATTTATAGTTACTTACTGTAGATTCTATTTTTTTAATTTATGTTAAAATTCTTCAGTCATTCCTACCCTTTTTCTGGGCACTTTGTATATATTTTGTATGTATTGATAGTCTAAATTTTATCGAAGGTATTTTTGTGATAATATAAGTGGGGTAGTGCATTAATGCAGTATAATTAGTGTGTATTATAGGGGATCCTCTATTTTCACTATAATCTCTATTTTAACAAGACTTGTATCGAATTAGATTCATTATCATATTTAATTAAAACTGATCTGTTCACCCAAAAATTTTATTAGTCCGAACATTAGCATATCTCTTAATTAATATTTGTTAGTTGTTATTTTTCATTGAAATTCAATGATGCATTTTAAAACTTACCAGATTTAGTATATATATATACATATATATAGATGTATATATGGTGAGTAGCATCTATACAGGGCTATACGAAAGAATTCATATATATTAATGGTTTTAAGTATCAATCTCGCTTTAGATAGTCACGTGACATACATTAAAAAAAAATCCCTATATGCCATGGTAAAATAAAGAACATATGCGATATATCTTAAAGTCTGCATGAATATAACTAAAAGGATGTTTGCGTTTCTGTAGGTGTAAGTCTTTATATTACTAAGGATTAAATTTAATATTTTATGTTTTAATTTTTACTGCCCTACGTAAAGAAAAAAATAACCATTTCTTTTAACACATAATAAAAAGTACTTTAAAAATATATTACTACTAACCTACTACATACCTAGACCTCAGAACCAACTCCTATACGTGCTTTAGAAGAAATGACTTGATATGTGGTCTTATCAGTAAATCTTATCTAAAATATTATCGCGATCAGTGATGTCATTGAACCACGTGAAGAATCTAGTTGAATTTGGGTTAAGTCTAGTAAATCATGCTTGAAATTCTTAGGTAACGATAAATTTTTATATATTTATATATATATATGTTTTGTATAACCAATATGTATTTAAATCATGTATTAATAGTTCATGTCATTATATTTTTACAGGACTTGTTAATATATTTTATGCGATAAGAGAAATTATATTTTGCATAAGTAGTAGTACATATCGAATTCCTGTCCTTCTTGTGGTCACTATGTATTTTTTGAAGCGTATATTGTTAGCCTAAATTATATTGAAGCCATTTCTATGAAAATAGGGGAGGGTGCTATTAAATTTAGTGGAGTATAATTCATATATTGTAGGGGACTCTGTATTTTTAGTGTAATTTCTATTTTAGTAAGACTTGTATCGAATTAGGTTCATTAACCTATTTAAATAAGATTCGTTGATGATTCATTTTCTCATATAGGCAATAGTAGCAATCATTTCACATACTACAAGTGTAAAGTATGCAACATTTATGATTCTGCTTTATAATACCTATTCATTCTGTATTCTACCCTATGCTTTATCCATGACGTCACGATATCCCGTAATTTTAAGAGATAAGCGAACATGTTATACCGTTTAGTTCTTTTAAGACATGCATGCAGTCAAGTTTGGATGAAGTCCAGTACTTTATGGTTTAAATATTTAGGTAAGATAACTTTATGTATATATATATATATATATTCAATATTAAAGACAAAACATTTTTTAAATAATGCCTTATCTAAATAGTACAATATATATTTTATAAAAACAAAGATTAGTTATTCTATTCATTCCTCAAAAGAAATTTTTAAGTTAGAATACTAAAAACTCAATTTAGTATATTTTTTCTATACTTTGCAATACAAAAAGCATAAACGAATTCAATTTAATTTTAATTTTATGTTTAATTCATATATCTTATAGGGGACCCTGTAATTTTTTTACCCTCACCTGTATCAAATTCATTAAAAACCCGTCTCTTATCCTCAGAATTCTTAAGGGTATGACTATTTCTTATTTTTTCAATGAAGCTTTTTAAAACTTAATAGATTTTAGTATAAATATATATATATATATCACCATATGTATATATGAAGAGTAGAACCTATATAGGACTACACGAAATAATTCGCATACATTGACGGGTTTAAATAGCTCATTTCATACATTTACCTACCCAAAATGTGTCAGAACTGTTTAAATTTGAGAAAAAGCCCAATAGCCGCATTTCTTATCGCGAGTGATTCAAAAGCAAGATGTTCGCTTATCTGCTAATATGACTCATTTTGATTCAGCGATATGTATGTCGAGGGGATACTGGATAGCCGTCTGTTTTTCTTAATTTCATTTCTAAAATATATTTTGAACTTTAAACTAAAAATACATTCGTGTAAAACTTATTTTTATATTGTATGAATACGTACTCATTTGAGAATAGCACTCTATTTCTTAAAATAACTGGACAATCATAGTATTTTTACAGGGTACGTGAAGGGGCCCTTTTCATTCAAACAGCGGACCATGCATTTTTATGAAAGGTCAATATCCCTAATATTTATGTCGCTGTAAAATAACGTGAATCTATTGGATTTATTTTGTGAAGGGCGAAGGGATTCGAATAAGGTTTTATTATTTGTGAAGGGCACTGGGTAGTCGCATTATTTTATGAGCAGGGCTTAAATCTTTAACTTTTTCTAGTTTCTTTTGAAGGATTTCAATATTTGGAACCTATCGATGTGTAAGTTATACTTTTAACCTAACTTGAATTTAAAAAAACAGGGTAAAGTGTAAATTATCTGATTTTATGAAGGGTCCTTATGCATAATTGGATTTTTGTGAAGGGCGTCTTTTTATTCCAAAAGGGAACCCCTACAGTTTTTGTGAAGGGCTTTTTTTATTCGAATAGGGCATGTATCTCATTTATTTTATGAAGGGGCCCTATAGTCTAATGCGAGTTCACACTTCGAAGGGTCCCTGTATTTTGAACCTATCGATGCGTAAGCTGTACTTTTAGCCTAACTTGAATTGAAAAAAAAAAAAGGTAAGGTGTAAATTATCTGATTTTAGGAAGGGTTCTAATGCATAATTGGATTTTTGTGAAGGGCGCCTTTTTATTAAAAAGGGGATCGGTTCGCTATGCACTCGATGGTAAAATTATGTTTTGTTCATATAACACTTCGACAATGTTGGAAAGTGATTCATGAATTATGGCGCTACGCATGATTTTTCATATTTGTTTATTTACACTTTTATATATACGTTAAAATTCTTCTTTTTTACCACTATGTATTTTTTGAAGTGCGTATTGTTAGTCTATCGAAGGGGCCCTCTGGGTAAAAAAAGTGGCGAGGGGAAGGGGGAGGGGGGAGCTATTAAATTGAATACAGTATAATTCATACGGGACCCTGTATTTTTTACCACAACCTATATCGAATTCATTAAAACGCGCCTGTTTGCCCCAAAAATGTTGAAGTCCCGCCAATTAAAATTAATTAATGACCCTTTTTAATTACTAGCATCTACCATTCTACTGCACATGCAAACTGCGTACTCTCGTTGAGGGAGAAAAAAAAATCTCGCGAAAATTCTTAAGTTCTGCAATTAAAATTAATTAATTACTATGTTTAATTAATATTTTTAATTAATTAATCATTCACTTCTACTGCATATACTCCTATTCAAACTGCATACTCTCGTTGAAAAAAAAATTGCTACGAAAAATTTCTAAGTTCCCCAATTAAAATTAATTAAAATTAAAATTAATTAAATTTCTAATTCGCTATAATAAATCCGTTGACATTCACTTCGTACACCAATTCTCGCGAAAAAAAAAATGCGTTGAAAAATTTCTAAGTTCCTCAATTAAAATTAATTAATGACCATTTTTAATTCATATTTTTGCTACAAACCGAAAAAAAAAATCGAAAATTTTCAAGTCCCCCAATTAAAATTCATTAAAATAATCCCCTTATCTTATAGTAGAAATCCTTATCGCACCCCCCTCCCATCGAACCCTCCGTTCTTATCAGTGCTCATGCTCTTATCGCCGCCTTCCGCCTGCTCCACCTGCGCCTTCCGCCTGCTCCACCTGCGCCTTCCGCCTGCTCCACCCGCGCCTTCCGCCTGCTCCGCCTGCGCCTTCCGCCTGCGCCTGCTCGACTCAGGTGGCGCAGAACCGGTAAATATACACTACTTGCATTTTTAAACTTATCTAATTTTGAATGTATTAAGTGGAGTGTATAATAGCCATAGATCGCATACAGGGCTACACGAAAGAGTTCTCACACATTACCGGATGTGGATAGCAATGGCTAAAAATGTTTTTTTACTGAATTATGTGTTTTCTTAAGTTGCTTATTTAGATATCACATTTAATTGTATGGAAAAATGAAATTTCACTATAATATTCTATTAGAGTTGGAAAGTGTTTCATAATCTATGCCTGATGCATGATTTTATGTTCTCGTTCATATAAAAAGGCTTTTTGGTGGACAATCTAAAAAAAATTAAATGTAAAAAATTTATTAGAGTTTGCAATTAAAAAAATGTTTTTTTACGTAAATTTCGTAATCCGGGAAGCCCAGGTTGGATTCCCTAGCTTTATTTTTCCGGAAATTTAAAAATATAATCTAATAAGTACTAAACAGACTTGCCTAAATCCTTTTTGGCTTGGGTTAGGTTCCGGAAAAATACGAAATTTTGGTATCTGTGTATTTTGTGGGAATCAAAGATTAGAGGCATCATTTCTTTTCTTATTTATAAATAATCAAGTTATTAATTAAACAAATGGATCTTCTTAACCCTATCGCTCACGTAGATTTCATATCAGCAAAGCCCTTGTCATAGACGCTGACTTCATGGCGGCAAAATAGGTAATCAGGTATACTTCTACCACTAATTTTAAAAAGCTTTTTTCAGTGTGATTTATCAAGACAAAAATAGTACTTTAAAATTTGTGGGAGATGTTTTATCTGTTTGTTCCCGTTGCCCCCGTTAAATCGACGCTTATCGCCTTTGTACGAGGGTAAGTCATTAAGTAAGTCACAAAAGATAATTAAATATTCACTTCAAAACTATTTTTATTTCTCAACATATTCTCCACCGATATTTATGCCCTTATATAACCGTTTTATCAGTGCTCCAACACCAGCTGCATACAATTCTTTGGGTTGCTGTCTCAGCCACATTAGGACTTTACATTGAACTTTTTCATCATCTGTGAACATCATCTTGCAACTTCTTCAACATCCGCAATACAGCTTCGTCTTAGCCCCAAGCGATTTTCATCTGTTTAGTTCACTAAAAAAAATCTTGGAAGCAAGATGATGTTCACAGATGATGAAAAGTTTCAACTTGAAGTCCTAATATGGACATAGCAGCCCTGAGACAGCAACCTAAAGAATTGTATGCAGCTGGTGTTGGGGTACTGATAAAACAGTGATATAAGCGCAAAAATATTGGTGGAGAATATGTTGAGAAATAAAAATAGTTTTGAAGTGAATATCAATGTAAATTATTATTTAATTATCTTTTGTTACTTACTTAATGACTTACCCTCGTATATTAAGCCTGCGCAGATAAATGAAAAAAAATTAGGTAGCTGAAAATAGTTCTCTAGCGGCCTATTGTAGAAAACTTAGCATTTGACGTCCAGCTATCAAGTGTTGCCTGGTCGCTGCTATTTTAAAATTCAGATTGCTTGATTGTCAACCTTTTTAGGGAAAAAAATATTCGCCTTATTTAATGACATATTAAATAATTCCAAAATAAGGCGAATTATACTGTTAGGTTGTTCGGAAAGTTCCTTCAGTTTGGGAAAACCAGTTCTTACTGGAAAATTCTGCCTGTCAATAATTAGAGGTTAGATATTGGAATTTTTGCCGAATAATTAAATGATAGAATTTTCCGGTACGACCAACTTTCTCAAACGGGCGGAAAAAAACTTTCCGAACAACCTTATAGTTTGAAAAATGTGCTGGCAATCAAGTAATCTGAATAAATCCAAAAGTTGCGGAGTGTCAACACTGCAACTATCATAAAATATTAATTCGTACCAGTGCATTTTTACACTAGAACCGCGGGAAATTTTACTCAAGTTTTATAAAAATACTTCACACCAGAATTTCTATTTGAAACTATTTAATGTAATATTCTACTTATTTTTGTAAGGCATACATTTAACTTATTTCATGAAGAAATTTCTGGTTCGAAACGACCCGTCATCACGGTTCTAGTGTTCATTCTTGTTAGCACAATGTTAAAATGTACAAAAATAAGAATTATCCAGTCCGCTTCTTTAAAATTTTTAAATTTTGTTAAACCTCTTAAATTAATACAAAAGACTTCAATAATAAGAAAGCTTTTAACCCCTTGAATCTGGGGGGTTCATTTTTCGACACTTAATTACATTGTTGCCAAAGGTCTACTTATTTTAATTCAGATTGCTGGATTAGCACTATTTTTTTGAAATAGTATAATTTGTCTTGTTTTTGCGTTCTTTAATCGGTCATTAAATATAAGGCGAATTATACTTTTTTCAGAAAGTTGGTGGCAATCAAGAAAACTGAATTAAAAAAAGTAGCCCACCTGCAACACTGCTTAACCCTTAAATGCATGATTTTTTCTTTCAGAATTGTGTTTGTTTATATTTATATTAAGGGTTTAACACCAGAAATTGTAAGATAGATGTTTAAGTTTGTTTAGTAGCATTATTTTATATGGTTTTTAGAGCATTAATATTTCTATATAAATATAGTGGTGGCGAATAACTTGATTTATTTATTAAAAGTTAAATAAAAAAGGTTGCAAATGCGCATCACTATGCATTTAAGGGTTAATTACAATCCCTAAATGCCACATTGGCACCAGAATTTTCATTTTATTAAGTGTGCAAATAAAACCTTTTAATTATTTTCAGATAAATTTGTTTCTGAATTCTGGTGTTATTCAATAATTTCAGCCTTTTAGAAATAGAAGTACTTTGTCCCTGAAAGGGCTAAATCAGGAAACACGAAAATCAAACGCTGCTTCAAACTATAAAAAACCCATGAAATACTAGTAGATAACTCCCCTGCAACGTTCGTCCTCTTTTGCAACCGGCCTCAGGAACGGCCAACATCAGTACCGGCCTAAAATGCTCTTGTTTGTTGGTGTGGTGACTTAGAACGGAGTTTATGATGTGATGTCAAGAGATCGCCGACCCAATCGGCTGAGAAAGCTCTTGTTTGTTTCTCCCCTCCCATTTGGCAACTTTCTCGTCGGATTAGGTCGGCTATCACTTGACATGACATCATAAACTACGTCCTAACAAACAAGAGCTTTTTAGGCCAGTACTAAAGTTGTCCGTTCCCGAGGCGGGAAAGTGGCGCTAGTGTGCTCTAACAAATTTAACAGGTACTGCGCATGCTCTGGTTTAACCCTCCCGCCCACTTTTGCCAGAAAATACTAAACATTTATTTTGAATAGCACTATTTTCGTATATTATTATTCCCCTAATTTCATCTTAAAATTGCTGTAATTAAATAAGGCATTTCTCGAATAAAATAGTGGAATTCAAATAAAATTTTAGTATTTTCTTTGTAACCGTGTCTCTCGCTCAACTAGATTTCATATAAGGCTTCTAACGAAAGTTGAAAGAATATTGTTTTAAAATCAGTTTAAAACTAAATTTCATTTTTACAGGCAGATATTAAATATCAAGACCTTATACGTGGTGTAAATTATTCCAGAACAGCATATTAGTTATACCAAGTAGAAAAGCATATTAGTTATACCAATTAGAACAGCATATTAGTTATACCAATTTAAAGAATGAATTAAAATAACACTTGAAAGTGAGGGTAATTCATGCAAGGTTCTTAACGTTCTATCAAAAATTTTTAATAGAATATTCTGCCTTATTTAATAGCAGAAAAATATTACAAATTTTGCGATTAAAAAAAGTTTTTGAGAATTCTGTGATTTAAATATTAAATTGAAAATTTCTAACTTGAAATAATTGTGCCATATTCCTTGAAAGTTCCAAGGAATGTACCCACCTTGTATATGGATTTTATTAATTTGAGTGCAGTATCGTAGCCAGGGAAAGGTCCAAACGCTCTGAATACCAGTAAAATTGTAAAGTTTTCTTCGCCTTGATTATCACAGAAAGTTCTCCGTTTATATAATGCAAAGAAAACTGTACAAAATTAGTGGTATCAAGAGCATCTGGAACCCTACCCTGACTACGCCACTGTTTAAGTAGGCTTTGAGCTATATCATTCTAACTATCTCGAATAGATAAACTGTATTTTGTTCCGCTTGGAAACAAACGATAGAATTAAAAATTTAGATTTTAAATACTAAAGTAATATTTTAAAATTATTTTTTTAACGCCACTCAAAGAGTATCAAATAATATTTTTTTAACAAAAGAAAAAATTATATATTAAGCGTTAAAAAATCTTTCTATTAAACTTAAAATTTTCTTTCACAAGTGTGATTTAAAAAGTTTTATTTGTACTTTAAAAGCATTTCATTTGATTTTGTTAAATTTGCAAAGGTGTTCCCAGCTGGGCTTGTTTTATTTATTCAAATTGCTGGAATGCCACCACTTTTTTGAAATAGCATAGCTGCCAACTGCTAGAATTTTTTGTAACCAGTAATTCCTACCACTTGTTTAATTGCAGATTTCTGCGATTGTTTAAGAAGGAAATTGCTCTTCAGAGTTACTGGTGCCAAAAAATCGTAGCAGCTGGCCGCTATGAAATAGTATAATGTTCGTCTCATTTAGTCTGACATTAAAGAAAACAAATATTGCTTTTTAAAAAAGTGGTTGTTAGTAAGCATTCTGATTTTTAAAAAACCTTTGCCCAACTGCCAACCCAGATTTAAAAGTATACGTGTTGCACACATTACTTAACCAGTTAAAATTTTGGTTTTACAGGGTTCCCAAATTGCTCGCTTTTTGAATGCCAGTATTTTTAAAGAGAAATTTTCCTGATACATTTCTACAACATTTGAAACAAAAATAACTTTTGGGGAAGATTTTTACAAAAATTACGAAAAATAGAAAGGAAAAAAATATTTTTCGTTAAATAAAGTAGTATTCAAATAACGAATCATTTGGGAGTCCTTTTTTTAGATGTTTTAAATAATGAGTATTGCTATTCTAAAGTTCTCTAGAATTATTACCTGCCTAACTTTTATAAAAGTTAAAATAGGCTACAATTTCAACTGCACCTTTATTGTGGAATTATTCACGCTAGAAATTGTGTTTAAATATACAGTTAATGAGCATGTCCTGATACAAATTTTAATTAATGATATAAAATACGCAAACACTACCAGTAAGCCTAAACTTCTCATGCAGTGTTTTATGTGTCTTTTAATGATGATAAATGGTACAGATTTATGATAATATGTAAGAATACAAATGAGTCGATTTAGTGCAGAAGCTGAAATCTCTTCTGCTGACTTAAGTTAGTTAATCTTTGTATCACGATTTGATCTCCTGTAATGTTATGTGAAGGTGTTTAAATGTAGCAAATAGATATGCGCTATCATTAGTGAAGTTTTCAGCATTCGTAATGCTTAAAGATTAGGAATAGTTAAAACTTTTGAAATGATGAATATAATTGTACAATTGAAAGCTTAAATCCATTGTTAATGTTCGCAGTTGTACCATGCTAGCCCGATAAGTTTAGGTATACGAACTTAAGATGATTGCGTTTAATATCGCTAGGATTATAACTTTTATTGTTTGTAAGAGCGAAAAACATTGAATAATTATATAAAGGCAAGTGCTGATGTATATCCGGAAAAAAATTTATTCGCATACTTAAGAATGACTTTTTATGATATTTTTTAGCTGTATACATAACAAAATTAATCCTCTTAACCCCTTCAGGGGCAAAGTACTTGTGTAGCTAAAATAGTGAAATGATTGATTGACACCAGGATTCACGAACGAATTTATTTTAAAATAAGCAAAAGCTTTTCCTCATGTACCTTATAAATTCAAAATTTCATTATAAAATTCTGGTGTCATTCTTGCATTTTGGGATTAAAATTAAGTGGTATATATAATATACCGGTGCCCTTCAAGGGGTTAAGAAAGTTAGTTTTAAACTGATTTTTTAAAATATGATTAAATAAATACACATGTTGCACAATTTATTTCAGTCGTTATAATGCTGCTTTTAGAAGATTTCCATTAACCCCTTCGCGACGAGCGTCCTTTACAGAATTTTTAATCTTTTACCACCGGTTTTTCAAAATAGAAATGTTCGCCTAATGGAATCGCAGAAATGCTCTGATTAGATAAGACAAAGATTACAAAAAAAAATTAACTGGTGGGAATAATCGAGGATTCTGAGTATCTTATGCGTCATGTATGTCGCTTGTCCCCAATGGGTTAAAGCCCTTCAAACTGTGGCCCACGGGACATGAAACTACCACTGTTTAGAAAAGATATATTTGTCTTATTTAATGACAGAATCTTTGCGATTAAATAAGAAAAAGGTTATCTTTCTGAATTTGTGGTTGCAAACTACTTTCAGTTAAAGAGTTGAAAACTTCTATTTTGCATAATGCATATTCCTACATTATACTCTTTTATAATTATTATCTGGATAACTAAAAATAAAAAACAGGCTACTATTCTAACAGTCATTTTTATTGGGGATTCTTTAATAGTAGAAATTGTGCTTAAGAATTTATCTAATGAGTATCTCCGGTAAAAAAACCTTGTAATTGTAATTAATGATGTGAAAAGACGTAAATACAGAGAGTGAGCCTAAATTTTTCACGCAGTGTTTAATGTGTCATTTTAATGATGACAAATAATACAGATTTATGATAAGTAAGAATACAAATAGGTCGATTTACACATGCATAAATCTCTTTTGTTGACTTAAGTTAGTTAATCTTTCAAGGGAGATTTTATCTCCTATGTGAAGGTGTTTCAATGTAGCAAATAGATAAGCTTTAACCCTTAATTGCATAGTGATGTAAATTTCCATAACTTTTTATTTAACTTTTAATAAATAAATCAATTTCTTCGCCACCACTATATTTATATAGAAATATTAATCCAGTAAATTTCCCGTGAACAATGTTGCTGAACAAAGTTAAAAATATATCTTAAAATTTCTGGTGTCTAATATTTAATGTATGTATAAAAAAACACAATTGTAAAAGAAAAACTCATGCAAAGAAGGGTTAACATGAGAGAAGCTGTAAGTATTCGTAATATTTAGCTTTTCGACTCAGATTAAGAATACTTAAAAGTTCTGTGATGATGAAAAAGATTGTGAAAGTGAATTGAAGTTTAATTTTATTGCTAACTAGCAGAGATACCCGGAGTTTCTCGGGACAACTTTAAATCTATCCAAAATTAATAATGAGTGTCTCCGGTAAAAAACCTTGTAATTGTAATTAATGATGTGAAAAGACGTAAATACAGAGACTGAGCCTAAATTTTTCACGCAGTGTTTAATGTGTCATTTTAATGATGACAAATAATACAGATTTATGATAAGTAAGAATACAAATAGGTCGATTTACACATGCATAAATCTCTTTTGTTGACTTAAGTTAGTTAATCTTTCAAGGGAGATTTTATCTCCTATGTGAAGGTGTTTCAATGTAGCAAATAGATAAGCTTTAACCCTTAATTGCATAGTGATGTAAATTTCCATAACTTTTTATTTAACTTTTAATAAATAAATCAACTTCTTCGCCACCACTATATTTATATAGAAATATTAATCAAGTAAATTTCCCGTGAACAATGTTGCTGAACAAAGTTAAAAATATATCTTAAAATTTCTGGTGTCTAATATTTAATGTATGTATAAAAAACACAATTGTAAAAGAAAAACTCATGCAAAGAAGGGTTAACATGAGAGAAGCTGTAAGTATTCGTAATATTTAGCTTTTCGACTCAGATTAAGAATACTTAAAAGTTCTGTGATGATGAAAAAGATTGTGAAAGTGAATTGAAGTTTAATTTTATTGCTAACTAGCAGAGATACCCGGAGTTTCTCGGGACAACTTTAAATCTATCCAAAATTAATAATGAGTGTCTCCGGTAAAAAACCTTGTAATTGTAATTAATGATGTGAAAAGACGTAAATACAGAGACTGAGCCTAAATTTTTCACGCAGTGTTTAATGTGTCATTTTAATGACGACAAATAGTACAGATTTATGATAAGTAAGAATACAAATGGGTCGATTTACACATGCATAAATCTCTTCTGCTGACTTAAGTTAGTTAATCTTTGTAGGGAGATTTTATCTCCTATGTGAAGGTGTTTGAATGTGGCAAATAGATAATCTTTAACATGAGAGAAGTTGTAAGTATTCGTAATATTTAGCTTATCCACTCAGATTTAGAATACTTAAGAGTTCTGCGATGATGAAAAGGATTGTGAAAGTGAATTGAAGTTTAATTTTATTGCTAACTAGCAGAGACACCCGGCGTTGCTTGGGGCAACTTTAAATATATCCAAAATTACCTTAAAGTAATATATAAACGAAACTAGTGGAGGGGCCCTGGATTCTACGGAATCATACTGTGTGATAAACACGTCAATTACAATAACGTTTCCTTACCATTAAACATATCGAGAATTTTACTGACGATTTAAAAAATATTTCAAAGCAAAATTTTTATTTAAAACTATTTAATTGTTTTATTTCCTATTCTGTGGGATTTATATTATATTTATTTTATAAAAACATTTCTGGTTCGAATCGAAATATTTTAATTTGGTACCTGTCAGATGACCGGTTGTTTGTATATTTAGTGTTAAATTTAAAAATATTAAATATACCTACATTAACTATACCTAATAATACCTTAAATATAATATACTAACGAACCTACTGGTGGAAGCACCACTGCCTTCGGCATTGTAGTGAACAATCGTAAACGCGTTAATTAGGGACATTTTGTTATTATGCAAAATTCAAAAATTAACTGCCCGCAATTACCTTAAATATACCTAAATTTAACTGAAGTATAATGTAAAAACAAACGTAGTAGTAGTGGCCCCCACTAACATCATCATGGTTCTGTGCGATCGTAAAATCGGCATTAGATATAACGGGGCTTTTCCTTCGTATGCGAAACCGAGTTGAACAACAGTAGCCAAAGGCAACAACAAATTTCCTACATTTTCAAGAATATATATAATCCATAAATTAAATTCAAATTTCCAGCATCGTCCTTCCCGTCACTATAACAAATGCTTTAGCATGCTTCCAATAGATGCTTTCAGTCGTGACATTTTGCTGGGATACTGACTCCAAACAAACGGTTGGTATGTTTCATTTCTTATTTCATATAAATCGTAGAAAATGTTACGACTGCTTATAAAGTATTAAAACACTTAGCGATGAGATATAGCAATAAACTACAGCTATAAATTACAACTAAAATATACAAATGAAATAGAGAATACAACGTAGTAACCATTTGTTTGGAGTCATGTTCCAAGCAAAACGTCATGATTGACGTCACACTGAAAGTGTCTATTTAGATTAAGTCACGGGAATAGTCAAAATCACCCAAGGTTGCTCGTTCCGATCGAGTTATTAATACTTTAGTTTCTGACCAATAGTTACTAAGGGACACGACATTAATCGAAAAGACAGCGCTTTAAAAATATTTGCAAAAAATATCGAAATCAGTCAAATAATTCTTGAGTTTTAGTATTTTTAACATGCAATTAAAAATATTTATTTTCATCGTTGTCATTCCTTTCTTTTCTTTAACCCTTTCCGGCACAGTGGTCCCACTTCGGGCACACTTAATTTTAATTCCAAACTTGCAAACGACACCAAGAATATTTTAATATAATTTTGCTTTTTACAATGAAAGCTTAAAATAAGGAGTTCTAATTTTCAAAAAAAGTCGTTTGTAAATTCCAATGTCAGTCAGTAATTTCTCATTTTATGAACAGAATTTGTCTGTGCCGGAAAGGGTTAAATAAAAAAAATCGTGGAACAAAACGCTCAAATTGGCCAATTAGTCCTTGCAATAATTAATTTTGCAAAATGCTCTTTTCAAAGCAGCCAAGCTTTTAAGCCGCCCGAGATTTCGCGATGAAACCTATGTACTGCAGGAAAAATTAATAGAAATATCTTTTAAATCTCCAAGTCACGTGGTTACAAAAAATGATGGAGAGAATAAATGGAAAATGAAAAACGAACTTTAGAACATATATATTTTTTGAAATACTAAATATTAATATTTTATTAAGTGACAGATACCGTTACAACTAGGACGACATCGTCTATTTGCATGTTTCCTTATTTTTTATGCACATCTGAACGATGGCAATTTTAAGCTGTAAAAAAATTAAAGTTTTCGTGCTGGCTGCTTGAAATCCACGTTTTTCCCGACGTGCGTGGAGTTTATCGTGATGCCGAGGCGCCGGCGAGCTGAGATCAATCGAAACTCGTTAATTGGACTTGAACAAAGGGTTTTTAATTAATATCTCGGCTATTTAGCAGAAATTGAAAGTCTGAGTTTCAGGGGCATTGGCATCTGTATTCGTCTATCCGGAACCAAATTTTTAGAGTTCTATGTATGGTAGATTCTCCCAGCGGACGAACATTTACGTTCGCCGACCGCCATTACACTTATATTTGTTATTGTAGATGTTTACCATGATCACATCATATGTTTGCTATAGAAACTTTACAGGGTAGCTACTAAATACTGTTACAAATATTCAGTCATTTTATTTTACAAATATAATGATAAATACACTAATATGATGAACATCAGAGATGAAAGTTTACCTGGAAATACTTTTACTTGAATCGACCTTCATCTTTATCGATTACCAAAGATAATCTCTTATGCCATTGTCCGACTGCGGTACGAATCATTTTAAGAGGTAATCGGTTCCATTTTTGCAATATGAAAGCTTTGAGAGAGTCCAAACTTCTGCGGTATTTGCTAGTTACTTTAGCGTCTAAAATCTCCCCAGACGTAATAATCTAAAGCAGGGGTTCTCAAACTATGGTACGCGTACCAGTACTGGTACTCGAAGCTCTGGCTACTGGTACGCAGAAGTCCGATACTGGTACGTGGAATAAAATACAGAATGTAGCATATTATTATGGAATCAAAAATAGCTTGTTTTTATAACCTTGGAAATAATAAAAAAAAATTCGAATGCAATTTAGGATCTGTAAATGCTTTTTCTGTTTTTTGTGGTTACGAGAAATGTTTGTTATTTTAAACTTGCTGAAATTTGCGCACACCGCTTATGATACAATCAGTTTTCCAGAATTAAAAACATAATTATTAGATTTATATGGATAAATTTGATTTTTTTGAATGAAGACGTACTTTTAAAATTATTAAATGAATTATTTTTAATTAGCAGAATATGATATGAGAATCATATATTAAATTTAACCTCCCCTACTCTTTATTTAAAATATATTTTTCACCTGCTTTTTCAAAATTTAAGTGCGTTATCTATAACTACAAACAATAATCCCGCTGTAATTTAAACTCTCCCTTTCATGGTCACTTGTACTGGATCGCTAATATCTCACGGTCTTTTGATTAAAATAAAAAGAAAAGAATTAAATCAGCACAGATGTCTTCTTGTAATTAACTTTCCGAAACCAAGCTTATAACACAATATGTTCATAATGCATTTTTGCGGCCAGAGATTCAGTTAGAATTGTGTCTAGCATTTCATCCAAATCATATACATGCCCTTATTTGGTCTCAGTAATAACTCAATCATTCACACCCTATTATAAAAATATATTCTGGTCGTTAAAAGGCTAAACTGTTTGGACTATCAAAAATTCCTTTCGCATGGAAATAAGTCTGACCGTTGCAGTCTTCTTGGCGATATTAAATTTCGAAATGAAATACGTTCTGATGCCAATAATCTGGCAGCCTTGCTCGACAAATACCATTAAATCTGTATGCTCCATCTGAAATTGTTCTCGCCTATACAACACTGTTAGCAACCCTATTTGGCGAGATACATGTCACTCCGATTCTAAGTCGAGTCGCGAAAGCAACTCACTTCGCTCCTAGCCTTGCTTTTGTTAACATAATTTTTCTCTGCTATGTTGCCCCTCCTCGGTACTTCCTCGGGTGCGGCGAGAATGGAGTGTTTATCCGGCGAGAGCCCGGTCATTCTGAACCTGGATTATGTTTTCCTGCTTTGGTGTCTTGAATAAAAGCCTTGAAACACAAACCTTGCCTAAAAACACAAACTCAGAAAAATGACTTTAAAGATTGAAACTTTGATACATTTAAAGGGAAATGGATGCAGTGAAAATCATTTTCACACATTTATAATAATTCAATTTCTACTTAAGTTCTTCCCAGTATACTAGCGCTATCTAAACACGTTTTAAGCATAAAATTGGAAACTTGACAATTTCGTCATTTTCGAAAAATGAAAGGTAGCTAGTCTCCTTATCAGTATAAAATGGTGTAAATTGGTAAACAGTAATTTAACCCTCTAAAGCAGGGGTTCTCAAACTATGGTACGTGGACTTCTCATGTATGCACCTGTTGATTATTCATCAAATCTTACGAAACACCAAAATAATATCTTCATTTCAATCTGGAATAACTACACTACACCGAAGTACTGTTTTTAAACATTTGTGATGTTTTTAAACTTTATATGATTTATAGCAAATTGTTCTTTTTGTACAAGAACTTCTAGGATGTGTTGAAATAAAAGTTTTATTTCAAATATAATTCATAAATTAATTCATTCTGTTGATAAAAATATCTTTTCTTCTCTTGTTCAAAATGTGTGTAGTTTCTTTCTATTTCATGAAGATTAGTTTTGAACAAAGTAAGTTTATTTAAAATGGTGATCTGAAATCAAACCAAAACTGTGGTCATATGCAGTGTGGATTTGAGGTAAAGCATTGTACATATGGTCTGTGGTGGTATGTACATAAATGTATGAAGAAATTCGCAAGCGTTTGCCTAATTCGCGACGTTATTGTCGCATTTAAAGGTATGCAGATTATTAATACAGTTTCATTGAGCCTATGTTAAATGCGCTAACTAAGCTTTGGGTAAGAAATTCGTTTCTCATTTGCGACAATCTGCCACTGTATCTCACGAGAGAGAAAAGAAATGAACTTATTCAGCTCTCCTGTGATGAATTACTGGAGTTCAGATTAAAAAAAAAATGATGAATGTAACAGAATTTTAGTTTGCGAGAATATCATTCAGGAGTACCGTCTGATATCATCTGACTGTCATCTCTATCATCTCTATATAAGTCTATTTGTGTTTAGCACAACATATCTCCTTCTTTATATGATTTTGCTCCTCTACCTAACGGTTGGCAGTCCGAAAACAAATACAGGAATAAACTACACATCGAATCTGACTTATGACTAAAACTACCTAATACAGGAGGAAGTTGTACTTGATAAAGCAAGTCCACCCTTTTCATCAGCGATAGAAGCAAATTAGTGCAATCAGCCTACTATAACAGTATTAATCAGTGTGCGCCAATATCAATAATTATTGTTGTTTTTTTTCCTATACGAAAACACTATATTTTGATATTGTGTGCATTATTAAAATGTAATGATAGTACTTTTTACTTGAATGTTATTATAAAGTATTCAGTTTAAGTACCAATTTACTAATGTAATCATTCATTTTTAAATAAAATAAAACCTGCTAAGACGGAAACACAGAAGATCAAAGATATCTTTCGTTTTAGACAGGTTCCTTTTTACAGATTTTATATTAGCATATTAGCTTTACGTTTGTTACCTCGTGGTACGCGGAAGTATGAACTTCAATTTAGTGGTACGTCAGTTTAAAAGTTTGGAAACCCCTGATCTAAAGGATTTCCGGTGAAAAAGGTGGCCAATCTTCTTCAATGATAAAGTTCGGACAACTGACACGTTGCCAAGTCTGTGTTGATTTAGCTCGGTGCGAACAGTGGCGCAGCCAGCATGCTGGTTCAAAGGTTCAATATACCATTATTTTAGTATTGTAAACTTCGCCTTATTAAATTCAAGAATTGTTTCTATTAAATATACTGAAGAAAAACTCTTAGAAAAAAATGGTATCCAGTGCCTCTAAACCCCTACCCTGGTTGCGTCACTGGGTGCGAAGGTGCAAAATCTTGCTAAAATATCTAGTTCCTTTTGGGGTACAACCTGTTAATATGTGGCAATAAATGTGTAGCCACTATGGCCTATTTGTAATATTCCGCATTGATTTTTATTCCCTTTATCGATGAATCAATTGTTCATTTTTTGACACTGCAGCCCAAATCAGGGTTGGCCTTTTTTAAAATTCAAATTTTCCAAATTCATACCGGTAATTTTGAAAGAAGAATTATTACCTTGCGAAGACAGGAAATGTCTCTCATTAGATAAAGCAAAATTTTTCTGGAGTGAATTCAAAATTCTGAATTAAAAAAAGGCCAACCTGGCAACCCTGGCCAAAACCATAACAGAATTCTTGTTCGGAAAGCTTTTAACAGTTCGAAGGTCTTCAGATATATCTTCGAAGGTTGTTGACTATACGACATCATTTTTAGCATTATAACACTGTTCAGTGCAAAATAGATTCTCATCAGAAAATGTTATTCTGTCAACACTTTTCCTACCATGCCGCTTCAGCGATTTCTTGCATCTTTGTAATCTTTTTATTCTTGTGCAGCAGTCAAACCTTGAACTTTTCTGTTGCGATAAGCGCGAAAAACCCAGGTCTTCATTTACAATAACTTGCATAGTTCTGCGATTCACATTCTCTTCTGCAGCCATTTTATTTGCAGAACGTTGTGGATGTCTTCGTATCTTTTCACGAATTCTTTGATGCGCTCTCTTGTGCGAACTGGGCGTGGACGACCAGACATAGGCAAATTTTTACAGCTATTAGTATCCACTAATCGATTGATATTTCTATATATAAATGTTCTATTAAAGCCCAGTCATTGTAATTGCTTAAAAATTTAACCTGCGGAAAATCCGCGATCAAAGAGATGTTTAATCATCATTAATTTGGCTTCAATATTTAAAATAATTTTAAATATTTGCTTTATACAAAAATCGTCTGCACTAATAGAAAATTACCAAACGCTGAAATAGAGAAATAAATAGTTTTACCAAACGATTATTAATTCTTATTTTTTGGAGTGTAACAGTATTTAGTAACCACCCTGTAGATTATTGCGTTTAATAGCGTTAGGACTAGGAGTACATCTTGTATTCTTTGTGAGTGAAAAAAATGCTGAATAATTATCTAAACGCAAGTGTTGATATACATCCAGTAATAATTAATTTGCCTTTGTTAACAATGTTTTTTATTTTGATATTTTTAGTGTTATATGAAAAAATAATACTCCTTAGAAAGGGATTTTTAAACTACATTTTGATTTCAAAAATATATGCACATTTTGCACAAATTACTTGAGCAATTCAAATGTTCCTTTTAAAAGCTTTACGTAATGCATATTTCTACTTTAAAGTATTTTTTAATCATTATACTGCTAACTTTTCCAAAAGTTAAAATTCGTTACTATTTAACAGCCACTTTGTTGTGGAATTGTTCATGCTACAAATTTTTCGAATGAGGGTGATAACAAATCTTATAATTATAATTAATGATATAAAAAGACATAAACAGAGACAATAAGCCTAAAAGTCTCGCGCAGTGTTTACTGTGTCTCTTAATGTTGATAAATGGTACAAATTTATGATAATAAGTAAGAAAAGCAATGAGTTGATTTACACAAATTGAAATCTCTTAGGTGGACTTAATTAATTAATCTTTGTATGGAAATTTTATCTCTTACAATGGAAAGTAAAGGTATTTGATTGTGGCAAATAGATAAACTGTAACATCACAGAAGTTTTAAATATTCGTAAACTTTAATATATCTACAGCAGATTATGAATACGTAAAACTTCTATAATGATGAAACCCGCATAGCATGCACAGTCACAGTGACGTCATTGTGACGTCACTGTGAGTCACGTACGTCACGTCACATCTGTGACCAAAATGACACCACTTTGTAACGTCACACTGTGACCAAAATGTGAAAATCTTGGAGATCTAAAGAAAACTTAAAATAAACATTAGAACATCTTATAACATAAAGAAAATTACTTTTTGACAGCTTTAAAAATTTTTGTGACGTTGCAATGACGTCACTGTAAGTCACATAAGTCACGTAAAATCTATGACCAAAATGCCAACACTCTGTGACTTCACGGTGTGATCGGAGAGAGAATTTGAAAAAAAAACTCATAAAATATAGAATTGAATTATGTCATGTACCTAAATCATTAATAAAAACATTGTCACATATTATTTAAATATATTGTATTTCCAAAATAAAATAATAAATAAATATTTGTCTACATATATGAGGCAGATATTTTTTTACAATTTTCATTGCCATTTTCATGAAATTTAACTAAATATACTATATAATACACAGGTAAAAATCCTTAAATAGAAATTTAGTAACGTAGGAAAGTTTTGGCGGAAAGTAATTCAGAAATAGATATCCCATTCTAATAAAACTGTTAGCGATTTAGAGATTTGTTAGCATTTTAAATACAAACATTTAATTTTTTTTCCTACCACCGTATAGAACTCATTTGCTAATTTTGTGATACTAAAAATATTTTAAAAATCTCCAATCTCTTATTATTTTGAGGGGCCACTCAACCCAATCATCAGCTTTCTGTTTAAAAAGTGAGGACACCATTTTTGCGAGTTCGACATCGGGGGTGCTCGGGGTGACCGTCGAACGCGTTCAAGATTTTTCTTGTACTGAATATTTAAGGTGGTTCTCAACTGACCTGCTCCACAACGCGAAGCTTTCTGACACAATTTCTGACTCATTTCTAAACGCAAAGGCATAAAATGGGCAGGACTGACTATGGAAGCAATTTGGAATCGAAATGAGTTTTCCATTTTTTGATAAATAAATTACTTATCGAGTTATAAGCAATTCGTGTCACGTGACGACTGGTTTTTCTCTTTTCTTTCCCTGTTACGTCGGGTATTTGGTTCAAAACGCTGACTTTGACATTCTTTTCTGAAAGATCTTCTGATTTTACTAAAAAATGGAAAACGTCTTTCAATTACAGAATTTCTGAATAAAAACAAAAGCCAATTTCATGCGTTTCCGAACAAAAACGAATTAAAAATATGTCATAAAGTATATGTCATTCCTATAGCAATTTATTCCAAAACTGGTCAGTGCTTAATAAGATATCACCTCTGTTAAATATATTGCTCTTTTCAATAGAGTGTAAAAAATGAAAAAAATCGTATTTAGGAAATCTGATTGCAGAATAGTATTTATATTTATGTCGTAATTATTTTATAAAGACTATTAAATCCATTTTTATTTAAAATTTATGTTTACTTTGGACGCCTAAAACAAATGCAACTGATTAAAAATATATATAAAAATTTAAATTTTCACAGCTTATTTCCAAGAATATTAAACTCTCTCAAATAAAAACAGAATATTATAGTTTTATTAGAAGTTATTTGTCAGCCATATAAACTATAAAGCATTTGAAATGTCTTTATTTAACTGTTTTCTTTCTATTCTTTTTCTGGAAACACCTGCTAGATGTTACTTTGTGGTAAACATTACTGCGCAGATCATGATCGCAGATGTTGAGGGCAGACGATTATTTTCATCGGCGGATTAAAGTGTGTGGTGTTCTTTTAAGTTTGTGGAAGTATATTGTGGAATTTATACCGTGAAAGTAAATTAACGTTTTAAAGTGAATCATCCATTTTAACCTATCCTTATGTCTAGCTGGGTGCGTTATTAAGGTCTGCGTGATATTTGATATCTCAGATCTATGAACACACCTAAGCTGGACACTTTGAAAATTAAAGCAGTGGATTTGAGTCTCATTTTTCAATGAAAAGGAAGCAGTCAACGACCATTAAAACTTAATCACTAGAACTGGTGGTTTTACTTATAGATTAGCAGGTAACTTTTAATGTCTTCGCAGTTTTGTTAATAGTGCATATTTAGTAATGGTACATTAATAGTGCATTATTTAAATGTTAAGATGTTTAAATCTTTTTTTTTTAATCACTTGTATAAAATTTTATCTTTAATGTTTTAAATCGTTTTAAATAGAGAGTTTGGAAAAAAGCTTAAAGTATTTACTAACAATATATATTCTAAATGTAAAGTGTTATTTATAACGAGGAATGTATTTATATTTTGCGTTTCTCAGTTCAATTTTCATAGTTATTCATTGTAATTAAA
Source organism: Maratus michaelseni (assembly GCA_963931845.1). NCBI lineage: Eukaryota > Metazoa > Arthropoda > Arachnida > Araneae > Salticidae > Maratus > Maratus michaelseni. The sequence goes on from OZ007586.1 coordinate 186,782,640, forward strand.
AACATTGCAATTTTTAAAACTATTAATATTTGATTTACAATTTGAAAATTTCTTAGCTAGTGGAGGTTTTGAGAAATAATTTTCTGGTATATTTGAAATAATTGCGACAATTTAACTCATTACAAATTTAGTTGTCAAGATATGTCAATATTAGGTGCACAAAAATAATGAATATTGATGAAACAATAAAACAGCTATTCAGTTAAGGTAATTTTTCCAGTTATGTTATCGAATTTTTTCTATAGTAAAAATTGATATTTAAGCTCTGCATTTAGTATTCTATCAAAAACTATAAATAAAATAATTTGTAAAGAAAAAAAATATTTTTTTTTTGTTCATTTTTTTGTTGTTATTTTCGTTCATGATCCGAAGTTTTAAATTTCATTTGCTTCGAAAAATGTTTTATTGCTTGATACAATGTTTATTATTTAATAATATCGCACGATAGGTAGATCTATTATTTAAATGGATTCCTAATATAAATTTTTCACAATGCTTATTTAAAAATCTATACTTTTATTTTCATTAAATTTGTAATCAAATCCAAAATAACTAATTTCGGAATTCATTTTTATTCGGAAACACATGAAATTGGCAGGTGTTCTTATTCAGAATATATGTAATAGAATGGCATTTTCCATTTTTGACAAAAGATGTTTCAGAAAACACTATCAAAGTCTGTGTTTTGAACCGAATTTCCGACGCGCAGCATCAGAAACGGAAAAAACGTGACCAAAATTGCTCTTAAGCATTTCATTTATCTAAAAATGGAAAACGCTATTCATTCCAAATCGTTTTAATAATCAGGCATGCAAGTGCCAAGCGTTTAAAAATTTGTTCATAAATGTGTCAGAAAGTTTCGTGATACTGAACGAGGGGAAATATGGCAAAGTATACACATTTAAAAACTTCAATACTTAAAAGCAAAATAGCATAGTTTTAATTATTGTCAACATTTTTGGTGGTTACATAAAACAAATGGAAGTCGAAGTTATTTTTAAAAGTGGTTATTTGCACAATAGAATTTCATTTTATTAAAATATTTAATTTTACTATAATTTTTAATGGATTCATCTATTATTTTTATATTAGTATGCGTTTTTTACATTTATAATTTTCTTGTTTAACGGCTACATTAGCCGGTTTCCCAATCAGATGCAAAGTTTTAATTTGAATACGAGTTGCATAAAAAAAAATGATTGCTGATCCAATCCTTATCGTCGATCTTATCCATATTTGGTGAAATCTTGTTATCCGAATCTATGCGAAATCATTTATCAGGTTCGGTCGGGTTGTGGGCCTACAGAATTTTTGTTGTTGTTGTTGTTGGGTTAGGGTAAGATTACGGGTTGAATGTAAATATAGTTTCAGTCAACCATCATTCATGTTCAAGTAGACATTCAATCATGTTCAAGAAGTATATAACCGGATTCGTGCATGACTCTAGATCCGAGCCGACATCAGAAATTGTATCGTAACACAATTTCTGATAAAATCTGGTTACTTGGTCGTATGCAAGATTCTATTCTGAACAAGACTTACAGTAAAAACATTATACCCGACTCGGGTCAGATTGGGTTCACGAAAATCAGGTCACACGACAACTAATCCAAATCTATTCTGTAGCCAAACAAATCCAAAAAGATCGATCCGAAGTTTCTGGATTGTATTCGGGTAAAATCTGGTCACTCGACCCGGTGCAGTGTCGTCAGAAACGTCACAAACTTGAACCATAAAATTTTTTTTATCCGAACAATCCGTATAGGATTCGGGTAAAATCTGGTCACCCTATCCGATGCAGATTCGTCACATTTTTCACATTGAAGTCGCACGGTGACTTCACAAAGTAGTCACATTGTGAGGTCACAGAAAGCCTTGAAAATGGCCATAACGACCTCGCATTTACGTCACAGTGACTTCACATCGACGTCACGTGACGTCACGACGACTGTCACAAAGTCACAGTGTGACTTCACAGTGACGTCGCCGTGATGTCACCATGCCTTACGGGAAATGTTTGTGAAATTTTGTTTAATTTTATTGTTAATTTTCGCAATTTCACTACGCTAATATTATATTTTTAGCTATAGAAACTAAAGATTATTACTTTAATATCGTTAGAATTACATCTTTTATCGTTTCTGTGTACAAAAAATACTGAACAATTATCTAAACAAGTATGATTCAATTGCGGCGAGTGTAGATCCACAAATTTATAAAAAAACTTTTCGCCTTATTTAATCGTTGAACCACTCTTGTGTAACCGTAAGTGATGATTTAAGCTCAGTAATAGTTAATATGCATATTAATCAATGATTATTTATGATTGTATTTTTAGTATTATATTAAGAAAATAATCTTACTTAGAAAATGATTTTTAAACTGATTTTTGTGAATTTATTTAAAAAATATATGCACATTTTACACATACTTCAGCAATTAACACTAGAACGGCCATGGAACTATGAATAAAGATGAATTGATGTATCCAAAAAAGTGTGAAGCTTAAACTTTAAACGGTTCCGCATCCCTGATCACCGCCGGTACAAACATCTACCAATAAATGTAAATAGAAATTTCTCCTTACTTAAACGCCTTATTGATGCAAAATTTCTGTCATACATATGAAGTAAAAGTATGTATTCGTTTTTACTGGTGGAAGTTTCTTACTGCGCTAATCAGGCCTTGACCAATAAACAACAGCCGCCATCTTGTGACTACTTCCGCAGTTACTTTATTCGCAACCGGTAGACACTACACTATCTGCCTCCTTCTCTTTATTCATAGCTTCATTATAACGACCATTGCGGTTATTTTTTTCGGTACCAAATAAATAGAATTCGATTCAAACGAGAAATTTCCCCATAAAGTGCATTAAATGTTTAAAACACAGAAATAAGTTAAATAATTAAAAAAATCTGGTATAAAATATTTTTGTATAAAAGATTTCAAGATTAAAGATTATTATTTTTTTTAATTTTTATATATTATTATATATATTTTTATTTTTTTATACATATTTTTTTTGAGTAAACTTTCCGTACGTTCTATTAGTGTTGCTACTTAAAAAAAAAATCAGATTGCTTGATTGGCTCCACTTTTTGGAAATGGTATAATTCACCTTGTTAATGGTATAATTCTCGCCTGGTAATGGTATAATTCTCGCCTTATTTAATCTGTCATTAAATAATGAATTTTTCTTTCACAAAAATCCGGTGGTAATAAAGAAACTGAATTAAAAAAAATAGCCGACTGGTAACACTGCGTTCTAGTGTTAAAATATTGCTTTCAGAAGTTTGACTTTAGGGGTGCACAACAACTATCCCGCTTGACTCCAAGTTACCACTATTTTTATACAGAAAAATTTGCCTTATTTAATGACAGAAATTTTTACTATTAAATAAGTCGAAGATTTCTTTTCGAATCTTGTGGTGGCAAAAGACTTTCAGACAAAAACGGTCGCAGCACTTTTTTACAGAATGTCTATTTCCATAGGCGCAGCATTTAGGTGGAGGGCACAAGAAAACGTCTCACCAACTTTTCCGGAAAAATGTTTCGACTTATATAAAACTGAATTAAAAATATAACGATCATTACTTTTCCATACGTGTCAAGAGTTACGGAATTAGGATACCATTTTTTATTATATAAAAATTCGTCTTAAGTAAACGTTGAATTCTTCGGTTGAATAAGGCAAAGTATTCAAAATCCGTAACTCTTGGCACCTATGCAGCGTTGCCAGTGGGCTACTTTTTTATATTAAGTTTCCTTGATTGCCACCAGTTATTTGAGAAAGTAAAATTTGCCTTATTTAATGACAGATTAAATAAGGTGAAAACAAGGCGAATTATACCATTTCAAAAAAGTGGTGCCAATGAAGCAATTTGAATATAGAAAAAGTAGCCCACTGGCAACACTGCACCCATGCTTTAAAAAATAAGCGGTTTGAATTGCCTTATGCCCTTCTTGATGGTATGCTTATGCGTACTCTTGTTATTTGGCTAACGTTTCTAAAAGTCAAAATATGCTGCTATTTTAACAGGCACTTTATTGTTGAATTTTATTCACGTTATACATTTAGCTAATGAGTGTGTATGGCAACAAACCTTATAATTGTAATTAATGACATAAAAACATAAATCTAGACAGTAAGCCGAAAAGTCTTGCGCAGTATTAAATGTGACTTTTAATGATGATAAATGGTACAGATTTATGATAATAAGTAAGAATACAAATGGGTCGATTTACACAAGCAGAACTGTCTTCTGCTAACTTAAGTTAGTTAATCTTTGCACGACGATTTGATCTCCTGTAAAGCTTTGTAAACATGTTTGAATCTGGCAGACAGTAAAAAGCCCCTACATCAGAGAAATTTTAAGTATTCGTAATCTTTGGTAGGGAAAAAGTGGGAAAATTGAATACTGTTGAAAAATAGGCAAATGTGACCATTTAAAAAGTAAAAATCGCACAAATAATTTTATTACCAATTATTTTGTATATCTAAAAATCAAAGTTTTACAATGTTTTGTGGAATTTAAAGTAGAACGTACCTAACAGTAGAAAAAAAAATATATTTTTAAACTCGACACTAAACAAGTTTTAAAAAAGTGTGGTAATATGGACCACCACTAAAAATCTTATAAATTGTGTGTTGCTATTAAATACAAAACTTAATTACATAATTTTGGAGGCAGATATTATCGCTAACTATTACAATTTAAATAACAAATTAAAATAAAACCTCTCACATGAGATATGACATATAAACATATTATAAACATGCCATGCCTTTTAAACTTTTGGACCGGAGGCAAAAAAACTACAACCTTTATCTTGAAATGACACCGAAGACTAACGTTGGAGAACTCTAGAGGACACTGTTGAATCAAAATACAAACAGATAGCTTTCGCAGTATAATGTAGTAAGACCATTTAGTTTAAGTTACTCATCCGATACTGAACATGATCCGACTCCGGACGCTGCGATAGGACTCCACTGAATAACACCTAAAGGGGTCGGAACTGGTCCGGTCCCCAAGCTAGACACGTCACATCATCGCCCCGGGGTGAGGAATGGCAGCCTACAAGAACGAACCTTCGGCGCAGGAACTCGTAAGGAGCCTCCACCTGAGAATTACTCTACCGCCAGCTCGGAAATAGCCCGTTTCTTATTACAATCCTGGTCCATATTCTCAACCTCTCCCCTACATCTAGTAAAGATTACGAATGCTTAAAACTTCGGTAATGTTGATGATGATTCTTAAATAAATTGACTGCAAAATCGTATGCTTAATTTTATTGTCAAAGTTCCCAGTGTAACTAGGATGTCCTTAAAATACACAATAATGTAGAATGGAACACTTTGGGACATAATATGTTTCCGCAGCTGTAGTGGAAATAAACGTTAGCATCCACGGCTAGATGACAGAGATAAGCTTCTGAGTGTAATATGAAATTTATGTAAAAAACCGGTTAGAATTTATATAGCTTACTTTGTTTCGACAACTTTACAGTAAGCTGACTAAGCTGATTTATATGTATATTAATATTATAAAAAGAACAATTTTGTAAAAAAAGATATGTGAAACCTTTAAAATACACACATATTTTATGCTATTGAATGTTAAAAATGTAAATGTAATCCCAAGATTAACAAGCAAAATTGAAAAAAAAAATACAGAAATCAGGTCAAGTTATACACAGTGATCAAGATAAGAACATATGAATTTTTAGTACCTAAAATAATGTTACTATGTAATTATGAATAAATAAAAATCAAGTACCGTAATTTCCGGCGTATAATCCGCAGCTCAAAGAGTCATTTTTCGACCCAGAAATTTTATTCAATAATTGTACTTAAATATTTACAGCGATCTTTTAAGTTACATTTTATAAAATAATATTTCTGGGTCGAAAAACGACTCTTTGAGCTGCGGATTATACGCCGGAAATTACGGTAACACTTTATTAGTAATAATAGCTCAATTACGATAATTACCAATACCTACATAAACATTTTATGTAAAAAATTTCTCCTTTATTGTTTCTAATATATTATTTGGTGACTGGTGAATTTCATAATCGTATATCACAAAATCAAATGCTACTTTACTGAAAACTGTATCTCTACCTTGCAAATATATAGGGTTGTCATAAAGTATTTCCCCGATTACAAAAATTTATTGCAGAAAAACTAATATAACTAGGCATATGCTTGTTTCAATATATTGTAAAGATATTTATGAAGTTTTTAATACAAGTACTTACGTCAGTAAATTTCGATGTGAGCACCCTTGTTAGCTCAAAGAACGATAACAGAGTAACAAAAATCTTTGAAAAATTTCGTTTCATTTCTGGATTATATTGAGAACACTAATGGTGGTGATTATGAATGAGTTTTGAAGAAGATTTCAAAATACAGAGTCAGATATTTATGCTAATATAGAAAATAAAATATGGAATGGATGCACTGACATTTTATTGAACTAAAAAGTTTGAAAAGTGCCAACAAGTCAAAGGTCTGTTTTATGAGATTTTGAGGCGGATCAATTCAATCTCTTGAAATATAACATGCTAAAGTACACGTAATTATGTACTACTGTGTTCAACGTTTGTTTAAATAAATATTAATTTTCTTTAGTTATATGAATGTTTTTCGCTTGCTCACATTTTATTATTTATGTGTGCCGAACTGTCCCAGCCTGCCCAATTGGTGTATGGTGTGGCAGATGAAGGGATGTACATTTATTTTAATTAAACGATTTCTAAGACATCTATTTCAGTCACTTTAAGCCCAAGAAATCTGGCAGTATGTATTTTTTTAATTGATCAAAAAACTAATCAAACAGCGTCTGAAGGTGCTCACACTTCCTATACTTTCTAGGAAAGAAACTCAAAACATTCGCATATTTAGTAATGATTTTTTTTATTATGACATTTTTAGAATTATATTAAAAAATAATCCTAAATAAAATCTAATTTTTAAATATATTTTTTAAATTTCGACTTTAAAAATGCATGCCATGGTGCAGAAATTACTGCAGCAATTAAAGTTTGTCCTCTTTTGCAGGCAAAATATTAATTACTTTTATTTCAATTTAATTAAACAAGTAATCTAAAGGGTGGTTGAATAATTTTGACTAGATGATTTTGCTAATCCTTCAATGTTATCTAGCCATTTTTAAGCCATTTTTGTCACTGAGATTTTATTCTACCAACAGTTTGAATTTCTCGGGGCATAAAGTTGGACATGCCTTAAAAAATATATGTAGGTATTTTAATATAACAATTTTTTTATATTAACAATTCTTAATTTTTTTTTCACAAATCAGTTTTTTCTTTTTTCAGCTATACGTTTTTTTCACTTCTGAAATTTAAAATTTTGGAACTTATATGTTGTTTAAAAGTGTATTATTATTATTATTATTATTATTTAAGATATAATTAGAAGTTTATGTTCGTAATACTGGTCGTATTTCTGCATGAATAAATACTTTTTTCTAATTGAGTTTTTTTTTTCAGATATAAAAAAATGAGAAGAAAATGTTCAATCTGGTATGAATGCATTATCACAAAAATGCAAGTATTTTATTAATCTAAATTTATAAATTTAATAATATTTAAATATGAATTATTATTTATAACACTTTTATACATGCTTATTGAAATGAGCTCTGGGTTAAAGTAAAAAAAAAAGTAACTTTGAAATATTTTATATTATAAAATCTTTTATTGTTAACAAAACAGGTTGTTTTTTAATTTTTAAATGAACGTTATTTATTTATTTTTATGTATATTTATTTATTTAATGTATGGGTTAGATTTTGCTTTTGCACACATTTTGTAGCAATTGTGTATTATTTCATGAAAAACTAAATAATAAAATATTCTTTAATTTTCTATTTCTTTTCATCAAAATATGCTCGGTTTTGTTATCTTAGAAAAATAGTCTTTAATCTTTTTGCCTCAATGTAGTTGGCCTTATTGATAGCAAAGTGTCTGTCATTAGTCAATTTTTTCTATTCCTAAATATATTATATCCATATAGATTATATCCATATCTTAAGACTGAACATAAAATTGTGTATGTTTTATCTAAATTTTAATTTAAAAATAAAGTTGAAAGGATTGCACATTTTTTTCGAAGCTTTTCTATGCTTTTTGTTTCTGTGGCCGGACTTTTTGGTTCAGTGTTAAGATATAGATATAATGTATGAATCCATAAAATTTATATTTAAAAATATTAAATATTTAAATATAAATACTGCACGAAACTAAAGGAAAGGCTGCTTTTGACATAAACTATTTTAAAGTAGCCTTAAACAGGGTCAAGCCAAATTTACTGATTCACAAAGTAAAGTAAAGTGTTTGAAGTATATGTAGATAAAAATGTGATTTAACCTTTTGTAATACTCATATTCAATAATGAAAATAAAGATATCAGAAAATATATGTATGAAAAATTTACATAAAGCATATATCTTGCATAGCTTCTAAAATATTTACCGAGTTACTCCACCAACCTTCAGCTCGAGGTTCAACTTCCGGTTGAAAACAACTTTAGGTTGGTGAACCTAAAGTTCGATGCTCACTTGGTATCACTTTTATCTGTTTCTTTTCAGTAACGGAACTAAAACGGGCGTTGAAAGAGCATTTAATTTTTATATAAATATTAGCTGACCCATTCTGCGTTGTCTGTACTCATGACATTAACCTTAAATATATCTAAAATCAGTGTTGAATGATTTTATATTTTTAAATGAAAGCATGCCCAAAATATCCTACAGTTTGTTTATTATGGTATACTGTAGCCAGGCCTCGGAGCGCTCCACCGGTAATTTTGTTAAATTATTTTGAAAGCAGATTTCTACAACAGTACAGACTATTCACGAAGGGAGTTTCTACGACATATGCAAGATAAATCTAAACCAAAAATTTTCGTAAGGAAATAGTGGTGTACAAAATTTTGTTTTAGTCTCTTATAATAGAGACCGCTCCGAGGCCTGACTGTAGCTCAATTATCTATTAGGAACTAATGAAGATATCGTCACTACCATGTCAAACTATCGAATGTGGAAAAATGCATTTTTCATTACTTTTAAAAATTAGCCGATTGTCACCACTAAATTTTAATAGGGTTTCCGGGTTGCAACAGCACCAGGGTTGCCAGTTGGGCCTCATTTTGCATTCAGAAATTTTGAACCAATACCAGAAATTTAAAATAGAATTTCTTTTAATATAATGACAGCATATTTCGTTATTACTTAAAGTAAAACATTTTCTCTCAAAATTTCTGGTAGGCATTCGGCATCTCTAAATAAAAAGGGAGCCCAAACTGGTAACCCTCTTCTTCACAGAAATTTTATTAGTATATTTATTGGGCGAATATTTCTAATAAAATTTAGTGGTAATAATCGGCCCATTTTTAAAATAATGAAGAATTCAAATTTTCATATTCGATAGTTTGACATGGTAGCGACGATATGTACTCAATACTTAACCCTTTCAAGGGCAAAGGACTTCTTTTACTAAAATGTTGAAATATTTGAGTGACACCAGCATTAACGATCAAATCTATTTGAAAATAACTAAAAGATTTTCTTTGCGTATGTTATAAAAGCAAAATTGTATTAAAAATTTCTGGGTGTCACTTGGCAGTTTGGAATTAAAATTAAGCGTTCGCACCTTGCAAACACCGCCCTTGAAAGGGTTAAATAAAATTCCTGCTTCTATAACTAAATGCTTCAAACAAATATGAAATGGGTGGGCGGTAAAACTGTTCTTCTCTTTCATTATAAGTATTAATAAAATATTTGAACCATATACTACAAAATTTGTGCGGTAAGAACATTTTTTATTAGCATTCGCCCGATGGCGCTATTAACCCATTAACGCCGACTTATTTTACACTTCTTTTAATACTTCGATACCAGTTGACACCAGTTTTCGCATAATGTAATTTTAACTGAATCTCTGATAGCTTCATATTAGGTAATATGAATTTTTTTTTACTAATATACTGGTGTTGATATTTAAAAGTTTCGTATCATTTAAAGGGTAACTTTTCGTACCAACCGGCATTAATGAGTTAAGAATACTCAAATCTCTTAAGCACTGAAAACTGAAAGTTTCGTCACATATTAATATAATTTTGAGTTCACAGAGAAAAAATATGCAAAGAAGGCCTAAAAATTAAAATTAACGCATTCTTTTATATTCACTCCTTTTATAGTTAACAGTTTGTTTGGTTATCGGATCGCAAACAGCGTTGACATCAAAATATACATCAAAGCAAAAATCAAAACATCTTCAATATTTCTTACATCTGTACCAGGGATGAGATTTCTCCGCTTTCTTTGCTTACCAGTATAATCTTACACAAAATGTGTTTTTATTTAATCGGAACATTCTGCGATTTAAGAGTACAATGTTTTATATAACATTATACTGGTATGCAAAAAAGCGGAGAAATCTCATCCCTGATCTGTACATGTGCGTTTGCCTAACTCACTTTTAGTTCCGATTTTTCCTTCTACTTCTGGAGGGTTGAGTTATTGGTGAATTGGATTTCATGTTTAATCCAGAGTTAAGCCCTAGAACAACAGTTGAGGTTGCCGGTGAATTGTCCGGTTAGACCCTCAGAGAAAACATATTACCTTTCTCATATGTATATACTTATGCCTAAAATGCCATATAAATATTAGTAGTAATACTAAATTAAAGTAATATACACATGAGAGTGACTAAAGGTTTTGTAATAATCATATTTAAAAATGAAAATTAAGATATCGGAATCTATATGCCGGAAAAGTGATAAATCGATATTTCTCCAAAATTTATCCTCAGTACAAAAAGCACATGTCATGCGCATCTACTTATATATTAAAGTCTTCTATAGAGAATATATCTTACGCATATGGGTATACCTAATATTACATAATATACCTCTTAATATAATGTATATAAAAACTTGATTCTTTCATTTCTTCATGCATGCGATAAAGAAAATTTATAAAAAAGAAGACAAAATTGAATGAACAATCTTCACTGAACCAAAGAAAAAGAAAAGACTTGGAAAAATACTTAATCAACGAGATAAAAACAAATTCTGTTATTTTTTTAAACAGATCCTTTAAATATATTCTGATAAATATATTCTGAATATATTCTATATTAACAGATCCTTTAAATATATTCTGCAATTGCTGATTTTCAATAAAAGAAATAGTTTTTTTTAAACTAGCATTAATGACTTCCAAAATCTTTTATTTTATGTCATGGCATCACATTTATTTTTTGCATTTGTGAAAAAAATACCTTTTGTTTGTTTAGTAAACATTAAGACGTGATGCATCACAGCATGGAAATTTAAATAGCACGAAAAAAGAAATATTGCTAAAAAATTCAAATGTACATATTTAATGCTTCAATATTTTTTAAAGAAATAAAATTACTTGCGAAAATAAATGTATGTGGGGAAGTAATATGATAAGTGTTTCAGCGTAATATATACTAACATGTTTCACAAAAAACTGTCGTTGATATTATGGAAAAAATCAGATTTTTATATAGGATATGATTGCGTATATTTTGTTAACTGTGGTAATTGTTGAAAAGTTCTTTAGTTGAAAAAATTCTTCAGTGGTAAATAAAGAAAATATAATAGTTTTCATCATTTTTATGTGTTTCTCTTATCCCTTTCAGAGTCAAAGTAATTATGTTGTTAAAATGTGGATTTGGTTGAAGGACACCTGAATTTACGAAAAAATTGATTTGAAAATATATAAATGAGGGGTTCGGGGTAAGAAAGTGCCAAGCCACATTTTTGGTGAAATAAATCTAACACTGTAATCTGTTGCTTAATATTCTAAGTTGTAATATCCTACATATAATTTGTTTCTAACGTCACTTGGTGGCAGAATATGTCCCAGGTTTCGTTTTTGCCCCAGATGTTTATGCCCCCAATGACAGTGGCTTAACTTCGGGGGGGGGGGGCACGATCATTTTACTACCAGTATAATTATATGCTACATTTGGCCTTATTTAACCTTTGAATGGCATGAATTAAATAAGGCCAAATATAGTATATGAAAATACTGGTAGTAAAGTGATCGTGCCCCCCCCCCCCCCCTTGACGCTACGCATCTGCACAATGAAGATACTCTCTTAAAACGAAAGAGTGGATTTGGCTTCTCAGAAAAGAGTTGTAATTTATTGGATCGTGAATGAATTGATTTTTAAACGTTTCACTCATCTTGATTTGAATTTTTATTTTTCTAATGCCCCCCAGAAGAGCTAATACTAAACAAATCATCTCGATAAAAAAAGCACTCATTGGCGAGCGGATATGCCAATGTGGCTGACGTGACCATTCGCTGAGCAGACGACAGGCGTGTGACGTCATCGAGTGGAGGCAAGCATTTCGCCTCCCTCCGTCTGGTCGTCTGGTGTGTGTATAGTTAACACGGCTAGAGCACGTTGTCGACTGATTCGCGTTGTTCAAAGGTGCAATTTTAAAGAAGGAATACTTGAAAAAGGTAAGAATTTCTGCTGTTTTAAATATTCTAATGATGTTTTTTATAATGATTCTGTTTTACATTTATTGTTATTTTATATATGACGTGATATTTTTCAGTTTATATCAATATTTTTAACAAATATGTCTTAACCCTAACATTTAGGACTATTTACACGAACGAACATTTAGAGATCTTTTGAGTTGGAATGATAAATATTAAAAAATGCTCTAAAATATAATTATACAAATCCTTTGCCTCTCATTTTAATTTTTTTAATGTTGTTTCAATAAATATAATTTATAAATAGCATTTAGTAGCAATGTAATCTTTTAAAGAAAATGTCTCGGCGGTAACTGTGCGTTTGTTTATAGATATTTTTTTAATGATGTTTCAGAACTCTAACTTTCATAATACTATAAATTGGAAAATGACTTGTCTGACTTTAAAAATATTGTTTTAAAGTAAACAAATTATATTTCTTATTTTATTCTCAGTCTGAAGTAATTTTTCCTGGATATTTTTATTGACCTGCCTTGTTTTTCGAATGCGCATACATAAGTTTGAGTCATGTTATGTTGCTGAGAGTTAGATTATTTTAAATGTATCTCAAATATATAAGAAAAGCTTTAGAATATCAATTTCATGTTGACGAAAACTTTTGAAAAGTAGCTTTATTAGTATATATACTGTTTTTCTAATATTTAAAAATAAATATACATGATTTGTGAAGCTGTATAAATCCCATATTTTTTTATCGTATGTTGTTAAAAATAAGGTAAATATCTCCATTCCCGTATATTCACTGTGTGAATATTCCTAAATAGTATTTGGATTAAACATTTAATGATAATATTGATATAAACTGAAAAATATCATGCAATATATCTAATAATATTGCATAGAAAACATAATCATTATATATATTAAAAAAACCCATGATTAAAGTATTTAAAACAGCATAAATTCTTATCTATTCAAGTATGCCTTTAAAATTCTCTTTTTGGATCAAGGGGGGGGAGCGTATATAGTTCAAGCAGCTCAAAAACAACAACAAAATAAATACATATAAAATGACACTTTTCACTTAATTGTTGAATGTACACATATACGTATACATTCAACATGCAACTTACTTTTTTTTTTTTTTTTTTTGAAAACAAATACAACTCAAATATGAGTTGGCTGCAGATCACTCAAGTGCTACTGGATTTATAGTCTTAAAGGACTTCAGTTCACTCAAGTATGACTTACGTATAAATCACTCAAGTGCTACTGGATTTAACCTTCATTGATTTGATTTAACTCAAGTATGAGTAAAATAGACATCACTCAATCATGAGTTGCTTAAAAACAACTCGTTCACTCGAGTTGTTTCAACTCTTCATGAGAAGCTCACTTTCAAATCGTGAGATGAGTGGATTTCGGCTCAACTTGAGTTATTTTGGCTCTTTCGTTTTAAGAGAGTAGCTAATTTACAAAAAACGTAATAGTAATATCATTAAAGTAATGCCATAATGTTACTCAGAATATCATAAATGTCACTAAGACATTAATTGGCAAGAAAACGTTATGTTACATATCTTGATTTGAGTATTTGATAAAATTTTCAAATTGAAATATCTCAGAAGTTAAAAAAATGTGGCTTAGCATTATTTTGCCCCGACCCCCACAAATGTTTTTCTCTACATACATTATAAAACCAAAATTTTATTCAAAACTTATGGTGTAAATTTGGGCATTTTGGTTTAAAATTAAGTGCTATTAATTAAATGGCTCCACAATTAAACAAGATTTAAATACTTCAGTGAGAAATAAAAATGTTTATAGTTGTTTTGATAATTTTTATGTGCTTCTCTTAACACGTTTGCTACCGAGGAGGCATACGTGGCGTCGCTTGGTCACTCATTTGACATTCCATTTTTAATCCAAAATTACGAATTCTTATCGGAAATTTCGAAAGAAGAATTTTGTTTTTATGTAATAACGAAATGTCAATAAGTAAATCAAATATTCCTATTAGTATTTATTGGTATGAATTGGCAATTTCAGAATAAAATAAAATTCCTTTAATTTTAACCGGGAGTGAACGTGTTAATCCTTTTAGAGACAAAGAAATTCTGTTGTTAAAATGTTGAAATGGTTGAATAACATCAGAATTTATGAACAAATTGATTTGAAAATAGATAAATGTTTTTCTTCGCATACATTATAAAAATAAAGTCATTTGAACATGACAAATTTTTCTATTCCAAAATAATGGTTGCTTGGTGACCTGTGAGCCACATGTTGAAGATAACTAATAAATAACTAAACTATAATAAGAGAGAAATGATTTTGACCTAAAAGTTTATAGATAAGATATTGTTATTAAATAATTCATTAATTTCCCTTTATAGTAGAAATAATGATTTTCTTTCATTATCAGTTACATAATCTGTTTAATTTAAATAAGGAACAAAAGCTCATAAAAATGAATTAAAATGAAATAAATATTTGAATTATAATAAAATTACAAGGTATCCCTAAACACCCATATCTTACTCATATGCATATACCTATGGTAATATTCACGAAATCGCGATTTTTCATTTATTCATGCATATGAAGAAAATTATTTTATAAAAAGAGTGAAAACTTGAATGAACAATCTTCGCTCATCTAAAACTCTTTCTAGTTAGAAGTTTTAATTTCTAAAGAAAAAGAAAAGGCTTTGAAAAAGTATTTAATCAAGGAGAGAAAAATATTTTCTGTTATTTTTTCCCAAATGTTTTTAATGTATTTTGCAGTTGCTGAGTTTAAATAAAAGAAAAAATTTAATTTAAAATAGCATTAATGATTTCCAAAATCTTTTGTAATTTTATATCGTAGCATCACATTTATTTTTTGTAATTGTTAAAAAGATACATTTTGTTTGTGTAATAAGAATTTAAAATCTGAAGCATCAATGTCCGGAAATTTAATTAGCTCGAAGATAAAAAGTTTAAAGGAAAAGCGTTTTCTGAATTGTATACAATTTAATACTTAAAAATGTTTTTCTCAAAGAAATAAAATTATTCGTGCAAGTAAAGCTATGTGCAAAAAGTAAGATAAGAATTTCATCATAATGTATAATAAAATGGTTTCACAAAGAACAGTTGCTGGTACTGTATAAAAAAATCTGATTTTTATCTGGGATAAATCTGCATATCATTTGAAAACTTTTGGTAATTTTTGAAAATATCTTCTGCTAAAAAGTTTTTCAGTGGGAAATAAGAATTCCGATAGTTTTGTTGATCAGTTAACCCTTTCCGTAAAATGCGAAATTACTGACCGACACCGGAATTTACAAACGACTTTTTTAGAAAATAAGAACTCTTTAATTTAAGCTTTCATTGTATAAGCAAAATTTTATTAAAATATCCTTGGTGCCGAATGCAAGTTTGGAATTAAAATTAGGTGTGCCCGGAGTGGGACCACTGTGCCGGAAAAGGTTAAGGTCATTGTGCCTAAATTGCGACGACCCATAAATGCAACAATTTTCTTGTACTTAAAATCTTAACGCATGAATCGTATATAAATGCTATATAATGAGACATCCGAACTTCAGGAACAAAACGCGAAACATTTTTCTGCGTTTAAAACGTTTTCTATGATAAAAATCTCCATTACATATACCGGGTGTCCCAAAAATGACTAATGGATTTTAAAATTCAATAACTTGCAAACGGTGACAGATATTAAAAAAATTCTTTCAGGAGGGTTATGTATGTTGTCAGAAGTTTTTGTACTGAGATTCTTGATTTTAGTTCGAATTTCAAACAGTAGATGGCGCTGACAGCGATTGGCGGTCAATCGATGCCGAAACTGACGCTACTCAGCATTGATGCACCGCCTCTGAATACCAGATGGCGGCTGTCGCCGGCGGATTTTTTTCCAGCGTTTGAACGGTCCCTCGAACTGCAACACCAATATCTAAAAATTTTCTTTGAATTATTTAATCTCAGAAAAATTAGGCGAAGAAAACTTTTAGAAATGATTGGTGTTGGAGTTCGAGGAACTATTTAAACGCTGAAAAAAAAATCCGCCTGCGACAGCCGCCATCTAGTATTCAGGGGGCGGTGCCTCAGTGGTGAGTGGCGTCAGTTTCGGCCCCGACTGAACGCCAATCGCTGTCAGCGCCATCTATTATTTGAAACTCGAACTAAAATCAAGAATCACAGTACAAAAACTCTTGACATCATACATAACCCTCTTGCAAGAATTTTTTTAATATCTGTCACCGCTTGCAAGTTGTTGAATTTTAAAATCCATCAGTCATTTTTGGGACATCCGGTAAGATTTAATCATGTTTGAGTATTAATGTAATCATGCCTGAAAGATCAAGGAGTTAAAGAGTAATACTTTAGATTGGATTTTAGATTGGAATCTGTTAGTTTCACTTTTCACCGCCAGGGAGTACAAACTTTATGTCTGAAATAATTAGATATATCTTAAATCGTTCATGTTTAGTTGAATGAACCGATTCCCACTGTAATTGGACCCATCGAACCCGAGGAAGTAAATCACCCCCCCTAGATATTAATATTCATAAATGGTGTTAACCAAGGGCAGAAAAAATAATACCGAGTTTATTTAGTACCTGAGAGATCTCGGGCGAATGCCAGGAAAGATTTCATTTGAATCGGACCAAAATTAAATGCAGAATCTTTTAGTTACATTTTCAACCGTCAGGGGGTGCCCTCTATTCTAAACAAATCTCTTTCCGAACGAAACTCCGGCACGTGTCCCCGCTTCTTATGACAACGTATAGAAGGCGTTCTGTACACGCGCAGAAACTGTTTTAGTTCCACTTTCCACCACCAGGGGGCGCTAAATTTATGTCTTAATTAGGTATCTATATCTTAATTATTTCATGTTAAGTTGAATGAATCAATTGTCGTTGAAATCGGGCCTTTTGTTTGAATCGGACAATTTTTAAATGCAAATTGTTTAGTTTCATTTCCCACCGCTACGGGATGCACTCAGTTCTAAATAAAACTCTTTCCGATCGAAACTTTGGCACATGTCCCTGCTGCTTACAACACCGTATAGCAGGCGTGCTGCGCACGCGCTGAAATTTTTTTTAGTTCCAATTTCTACAGCTAGGTGGCGCCAAATCTGTATCTTAATTAGTTATCTATATCTTAATTAGTTCGTGTTACGTTGAATGAACTAATTCTCATTGAAATTGGATCGATAGAACCAGAGAAAATACCCCTCCCTGGTCATTAATATTCAGAAATAGTGGTAACCGATGGCTGAAAAAATGATACCGAAGTTTATCTAGTACATGGGTACCTGAGAAAATGTTTCGTTTGAATCGGACTAATAATTAAATAGTTCTGATTTTGGAGGTAGGGGGGGAGGGGAGAAGGGAGTTTCGATCAGAACATTAACGCGATATTTAAACTACAATCGAACACTCACCTCCCCCCCCCCCTCTCCCACAAACACACAGAATTAAATCAACGGCGTTAAAAAATTAGGAATTATTAGCTTTTGAAACAGAAACAAAATGACTTTTTTTTTACATATAAAAACAGTAAGTTATCGTTGTTAATTTCTAAAATGAAATACATAAATGATGTATACATGAAAAAAATCTAAAAATTACATAAAACAAATCAAAAAATTCACAACTCGCTGTTCGAATTGCAATCAGCTGACGACCTTTTCATCTGCCAATCACAATTGCCCGGTTGACTTCCAGCTGTGCCTACAATTCTATCTTCTACCAATCACAACGGCCCTCCAATGGTGTTTGACTTATAGTGGGCGATTTGTGACGTCATTTGAAACAAAAAACGCTGCAAAACATGAAAAACATGTTAAAAAATGAAACTGAAAGAAAAAATGTAATAAAAAAATCGGTTTAATAAATAATTCGTCCTTCCCTTTTAAAATTAAGATTTTTTATCTGTAAAGAATTATCAACTTTCTCCAAGCTAAAAAGAGTAAAAAAAAATGACGATTGTGAGCGTATCTAAGGCTGAAATGGAAGCAACTACCGAACCAATCAAGCGTTCTGGGCAAAATTACTTAGTGTCGAAGGAAAAAATTCGCCAAAAAAAAATCAAAAATCGCTGTACGAATTTTTGCTGTACATCAACTTTATTGAAAAGAGGATAAAATTTACTATATTGGGCTAAAAGATTGGAACCGGATTCCGGTTACTAATGTGGATAAATCACAGCTAAACGTTAAAAAATACTAAAAATCGCATATTTAAAATCATGATTTTTTATCTGTAAAGAATTATCAACTTTCTCCAAGCTAAAAAGAAAAAGAAATGACGATCCTGATCGTATCTAAGGCTGAAATGGTAGCGCAACCACCGAAACAATTAAGCATTATCGCAAAATTTGTTAGTGTCAAAGGAAAAAAAATAGCCAAATATTCAAAAATTGCAGTACGAATTTCGCATAAACTTTATTGAAAAGAGGACAAAATTTACTATATTGGGCTATAAGATTCCCGTAAGGCATTGTGACGTCACGGTGACATCACAATGACGTCACACTGTGACTTTGTGACCGTCGTCGTGACGTGACGTGACGTCGATGTGAAGTCACTGCGACCTAAATGTGAAGTCGTTATGGCCGTTTTCAAGGCTTTCTGTGACCTCACAATGTGACTACTTTGTGAAGTCACCGTGCGACTTCAATGTGAAAAGTGTGACGAATCTGCATCGGATAGGGTGACCAGATTTTACCCGAATTCGATGCGGATTGTTCGGATCGATTTTTTCTTTTGCTACAGGTTTGTGACATTTGTGATGATTTTGCATCGGACTGGGTGACCAGATTTTACCCGAGTCCAACCCGGAAAGTTCGGATATATATTTTTTTTTGGCTGCAGGTTTGTGATAATTGTAACGATTCTTCATCGGGTCGGTTGACCATATTTTACCCATATTCGATTCCGAAAATTAAGGATCGGTAATTTTTTTTTTCTTTCCTTTTTTTTTTTTTTTTTTTTTTTTTTTTACTACAGGTTTGAAAGAATATTCTATTTTTTCTTTAGATCAAGTTTTTCTTTCCTTCTAGTTTTTCAGTTTAATCCAAATCCGAGCTGCAAAAATAAAATCTCAAGCCGAAATCGACCCGAACCCGAAAAATTACAATCAATTTAACCCAAACCAGAATAACAACAACAAAACAATTATCGCTATTCTTACTCGCTCTAGCTCAACATCATGTCGGGTGCGGGTAAAATCGAATTATCCAACCCGATGCAGGACTTCAGTCGGGGTTTTAAATTATTTATTTTATTATTTTTTTATGTCTGTCTATTTAGTTTAGTTTTTGCTTGGGCTCCGATTCTTACATGAATACCCTATCAGGTCGGATAACGCGATTTTGAGACGATTTTATTAAAATCCTACAATTGAGTGAGCTAACCTAATTTCAAAGGAACCTAAATCATTACCATTGGTTACACATTAACCCTTTCAGGGGCAAAGTACTTACGTTTCTAAAATGTTGAAATCAGTGGTTCACACCGGGATTTAAAAACAAAATTTATTTAAAAATAAGTAGAAGCGTTTCTTCACGATATTATAAAAGTAAAATTTGATTCCAAAATTCCGGTGTCAATGTGGCGTTTGGGAATTAAAATTAAGTGGTATATATTATATACCACCGCCCCTCAAGGGGTTAAATAGAAAAATGTGGATATGCAGATTTTCATATTTATTATATAAAAATAGTGAAATGTATTAAAATTCTATTGTTCTATAATATAAATGCAACATGTTTTTGTATTTCTAGCTCGGTATTTTAAATTTTTAGAGAAATGTTTTTAAATAAAGCAAATAAGTACTATGTGATTTTGCTGTTAATGAGAAACGGTACTTTTCAATATTATTTTTAATTATAAGACTTGAACAATTGTTATTGCAGTACATTTTAATAGTCAGTTAAAAGCTCATTTTGAAAAAAAAATTATACATTTATTTAAAATGTTTCACAAAATTAAAATAAATTAATGCTTTAATTCCTGCTATTTTTACAAGTATTGGCATTTATATTTATTTATTTATTATTATTATTATTATTATTATTATTATTTTACAATTACTAAAATATGTTATAGAACACGATGCATGGATTTTTATATTCAATTAATATCAGATTTTATATAAATTTATTATTATTCTATATAGTGAGGAACTATGAAATTTAACGCTTCTTCATATGATTATATATATATATATATATATATATATATATATATATATATAACAAAAAAAAATCCGTAATACTTAAAAAACATAAGAACGAACAAAAAATCAATATTGGGAAAAAGTTATTTACATAGTTTTTATGTGTGAAAACCCTTGAATGGCAATCGTGTGCATATTACATATATAGTAATATTAAAGATACAGTTTTGACATTTTAACCACATGTATATAAAAAATTTAGATTTATAATTTGAGATAATAATAAAATAATCAATATTTTGACTTTGATACAGTCTTTAAGCCTTGAAATTTTAAAGGGTAGTTTTTATTAACTATTTCAATAATTTTTAAACAGTATCTTATATATTCAATTAATGAAAATATTAGAATAATGTATTCTCCCATAATATTCATATCGGGGTCCAGGTTTTAAATCACATTTAAAAGAAAAATAACTGTACGTTTTAATTTATTAAGAAGGATTTTTGAAAAATATTTCATAAAAGTTTCCTTTTTGAAAGAGAAATCCAAAAATTTAGCTTACAAATCAAAATAGTTATTATACATGAAACATTTATTTTATAACTATATTTTAACCCTTTGTGACTCAACAACGTCGGTTTGAAAAATATTTACCCCGATGTCAGAATACATCATTTCAAGCAAGTAAAAAATAATTAAACAAAATTAAATCATAAAAAAAATTATTTACTAAAATATACTTTTTCATATTTACAATAAACAGAAAATTATATAGTTACTTCTTACAAATATTGTAAATTTTTTAATACAAAATTGTAAAGTGTACGAACTTACCTTTGTAAAAAATCTATTTTTGGACATCTCTACACTTTTAAATTCAACAAAGTTCATTTTATTAATGAAGGTATGAAACTATTTTGTTTAAATGATAAATAAAACTTCTATATATGAAAAATTAACTCAGTATCGTCGTATGTTGAGGTTTCTTTGAACAATTTATATTAACTACTGCGTTGAAAGATAGCAGTAATAAAGAAAATCGTCTTTTTAACACCTCTGTAAATAACTTTGACTTTTGGTATGTTTAGAGATATGCAACACGGTGATACAAAGCGTTAATTCATTTTGCATCAGGGTTTGCCTGCAGTGAAAAACATATTAAACATATTTTGATTATTAAAAATATAATTTTACTGATTGATTGTCAAACTTAATTTTTAATTATGAAATTGTAATAGATGCATCGATAGTGACGCATATAATGTATGTATCATATGACGCCGATGAAAGATCTGTCTGGTTCGGTGTTTCGTGACTAGGCAATAATCACAATAACCTGTTGTTTATCATAAATAAAACAAGCAGATTTGAGAGAATCTACCGTACAAGTTTAGAATAAATTGTGGCGAAAATTTTAGGTATAAAGTCTATTTGAAGTGTAGATAATAATAGTTACATAACCCAATTAAAAAAAAATATGAACATAGTTTTAAATATTTAACCGGTTTTTAATGTGAATAAAATATAAAAATTCAGATCATAACATAAAATGGAATCACACATTGGTTCATTATTATTATTATTATTATTATTTTACAGGATTACAGGATAATTATAAAGATCATGTCCCATTTAATAATAATTCTTTTATAATAGAGTATAGATATTTTGAAATTTATAACTATAAAATGGTTCAGGAAATGAAACAGTAACTGTGATTATCTGATTAGAATCGTTGACATACTGTTATTTATTTCAACAAAATAAACATTAAATTTAATAAACTTTATTTTTTTTAAAGTTAAAGTAATGAAATGTATAGCTTTTGTAAAATATTCATACGAAATTAACTTGAAAACGTTATAATTTAATAAAAAGATAACAGAGAAAATAATATTTTCCATACCTATTTTCCTTTGTCATCATAATATTCTATCAATTCTATTTAATCCAATTAGCGATTCTTTCGCAGAAAAAATTCCTCCAAATTGAGTACAAAATCATTGACCGGACTATAATTTAACCACGCCAATAGAAGTTGTACTCTTCTCGGACAGGAATTTCTATAAAATATGCATTGGCCGATTCCTGTGCGGGTTCTTGTTAAATTTTAATTCCATGTAAATTATACACGCTCATAACACGTCTATTGCCCAAGCAGTTCTCATCCAATGATTAAATACGCTGTTGTGTGTCTCTTATTCTGACGTCGCGTCGATCAGCAGACGATATTTTTGAAAGTCTTTAAAAACATCTGCGTAGCACGGCAGATGATTTTTTTTCTTCTTGAATTTATGTTAGACTAGAAAGTTTAATACGGAATATTTTTTTGAGAGAGTTTCCAATTAAAAATTCTTATTTGGAGAATTATTTTTTATGCATTTCACATTTTTTTTCCGATTAGTTTCGCAATAATTTAAGTTTAAAAGAATTGTATAGATCCTTTTTTGTAAACTGTAACAATAATATTATTAATATTTATGACATATCCAATAAAACATTGCTTAAATTTTAGAGCATATAAAAAAAATATTTTAATGGGCAATAATGTAATATCTTTTGAAAAAAAAGGGTAAAATTTGAACACGCGTAATAATTGCAAAATATCATCCTAAAAAATTATCCCGGGAGGGGGGGGGGGGGCTACATTTTTTTCTTTTTAAATCTTTCCTTTTTTCTTTAGTAATTTCTTGTAGATTGAAACAGCTTTTAAAAAAGCATTATTTTTTAAAAAGAGATTTCTGGTAATCGAAAAACGAAATGATGAATTACGGATGATTTTATGTCATGTGTTTTGCATACGTTTCGTATATTTCATATGTTCGGAAAATGTTAAATTTATTTAAAAAGTATGAAACAAGTAGCAATATATATATTGGCAGAGGTACTTAATCTAGTTAAACACTGACAGAAAAAACAATTATTATTGAAAGTATACAAGTGTTTTTATTATAATAAAGCGTCTGTTTATTACAACCCACCTCCCCTCACAGAAACAAATCTTTAATTACCCCATATGCATATTATTTTCTATTATCTATTATTTTCTGTTATTACATCTGTTTCCGGTGTTAAGTGTAATTTACAATTTTACAATTGTTCCTCGGGTTATAGAATATAGAAGATATTATATATATATATATATGTATTCTTAAATTGAAAATTCTAAAAGAGTTTTTACATTTAATACATTATTTTAAATTATCCCCAAAAAACACCAAAAATAATTTTTTATGAAAAATATTAATTATGTATTCAAATAAAGTTCGAAAATTGTAACATTTTTTTAACATTTTTTAAAATTGTTGTAAAATTTTTTATTGAAATGGAAAAGTTTTAATCTGTTTTGTTTAAAATGCAGGCAAGACAGATTAAAAAAAAAAAAAAAAAAAAAAAAAAAAAAAAAAAAAAAAAACATGCTTGAAAATTATTTTTAAAACCATAAAGAATATTAAATTAAAGTATAGTTTTGAAACATACTGCATTTGAAAGAACATTTGTTTTCCCTATTGGATGGTTAAAAATCGAAATTGTGCAATGTTTAGAAGTTAAAAACATCGCAGTAAAAGCGTTATTTAATGTTCAGTTATTTCCACCGTCAACATGACGTCATTGTTACTCTCATATATGCTTTTGTTCTATAATATAGATTGATCTTTTGATCACATAGGTCACGTAACGTTTGTGACTTGCAGTAACGTCACAGTGACGTCACAAAAAATTAAAAAATTGTCAGAAACATTTTTTACATTAAATTACATATTTTGTAGTGTTCTTGAAAATTTTTTAAGGTTTCTAAGCAATTCACATTTTAGTTACAATGTGACGTCACTGAGTGGTGGCATTTCGGTCACAGATGTGACGTGACGTACGTGACTCACAGTGACGTCACTGTGACGTCCCTGTGACCATGCATGCTATACGGGTTGGAACCGGAATCCCATTATTAATGGGGAAAAATTGCATCGAAACGTGAAAAAACACTAAATATTGCATAAAAAATTTAATTAAAAAAATCTAGTCAAAAATTTCAAAATCTGGCTTCAAGGTGCAAAACTAGATGTATAAAGGTACCTTCCCACCAAAATTTGTAGCTCTGCGTGCAGCGGTCTCTTCAAAACACAACCGAGAAACACGCACAAACACACAAACTTGCTTCTTTATTATAGTTGGAGATGAAATATCGTAACATCAATAAAATGTATCGAAAACGGGTTTTCCCCATAGATAATGAAGCGGAATGTTTTGCGTGTCCCTGTAAACGAACAAATTATATATATATATATATATATATATATATATATATACAGGGTGTATCTGAAATGCTTCAACAAACTTAGAGGGATGATAGTACTCATGAAGACGAACAAAAAATGCAATGGAACATGGGGTCGCAAATGACGTTTAACCCTTTCAGGGGCAGTGGTATGTTTATGAAACCACTTCATTTTAATTCCAAAACGCCACAATGGCACCAGAATTTTGCTAAAATCTTTTCCATTTAATAGGTATGTGAAATATAGCCTTTGTCTTATTTAAAAACAATTTTTTTTGAAAATTCCGGTGCCAGTCCACTTTCAGACGCATTTTTCGATTTTCATCCTTTAAGCCTTTCAGGCGCAAAGTACTTTTAGTACTAAAATGTTGAAATAAATGACTGGCCCCGGAATTTACAAAAAAAAATTGTTTGCAAATAAGAAAAAGGCTTTATTTCGCATACATATTAAATGGAAAATATTTTAGCAAAATTCTGGTGCCGTTGTGGCATTTTGGAATTAAAATTAAGTGGTTTCATAAACCTATCACTGACCCTGAAAGGGTTAAATGTCATTTGCGACCCCATGTTCCATTGCATTTTTTGTTCGTCTTCATGAGTACTATCATCCCTCTAAGTTTGTTGAAGCATTTCAGATACACCCTGTATATATATATATATATGTGTGTTTGTTACATTTTGCAACAATCGAAGAAAAAAAATAGTAAACATCTCTAACTTAAGGCAGTCGTGCTCCAAGTTTACATATCAGCAGCTGAGTAAAGTGTAGATTGTAGAAAAGAAAAACACGATGTCAGTTGAATCAGAATAACATCATTTTATCAGATACCAATTAGATGGCAAGCCACTTTGTATGTTAACTTAACATCTATTCGACGACAAAATCTTCATGCTAGCAATAATTTATTTAACAATTAATTCGATGACAAAAATCTTCTTAGCAACTCTCTATGTTAAAACATACTAGAGCGTCAACAACATTTTATTTTAACATCATTCCGACAACCACACCTCTCTGCTCTGCTCCCTGTCCGTTCGTTTTAGCTAGGAGAGCGCAAGAAAAAATTTCGTAACGCGTGACCCTTTTTACCCAATGCACGTTCGATTTTAGCTACATACACATTTTTATCGGATAATTAATATTTAATAAATACGCCTCTCCTATATTTGGCGGGAAAAGAGTCTTCTAGAATATTGTGGAAAGTAAAAAACGCGGGAAATTAATAGAATAAAATTTCGACTTTTGCGTATTGAGAAGAACAATTGAGAACAATTTAAAAGAATGAATTTTTAGACTATTAGGTAACGGAAATGGTGTATTTACACAGATTAAAATAAATAAAAGAGATTTAAATGCGGAAATAAATAGGAAATATTTAACATAATAAAGAATTTAAGAAAATAGATTTTTTAAGAAGAAATATTTTTATGAAATGTGTTTTTTACATCTTATTTATTGGGAAATAAAAGTGAATTTAAGTAGATTAGGAAAAAAAAGTTTTAAATATGGACAGTAATGGAATATTTTTAAGAAAGGGAATATTTTAATAAACTAGGGCTGTAAATGGAATATAAATAAAGATAATTTTTTTATACAATAAATTTAATAGGGTATGGAATTTTAAATTTTGTAATATATATATATGTATGCTACACACTTAATTTTCAATACCAAATATTCTATAGTAATCCTAAATAACATATAAAAATGACATGCCAATTAGAGTATATTTATGGGAGTTAGAGCACAGATATACAGACGGCAGACTGACAGACAGACAAACCAAATTCATAAACACCCTTCAACTATGTTGCAAAGTGTTGAAAAGAGCTTTATTCTTTTATTTCATCATGCATATGAAAAAAAATATATATAAGAAGAGTAAAATATTGAATGAACAGTCTTCACGGAATCTACAAAATATTTTTTTAGAAGATTTAAATTAGAAGTCTTCAACCTGTGGCCCACCGGCCACCAAGCTACCACCATTTTAATAAAGGATTTCGCGCTATTTAATCACAGAACAATTGCGATTACATAAGTCGAGGATTACCTTTTGGAATTTGTGGTTGTAAATGACTTTTAGGCAAATAGATTGAATACCCCTTATTTTAAATTCTATAGAAAAGGAAAATGCATTGAAAAAATATTTAATCAACGAGATAAAAATATTTTCTTTTTTTTAAATGCATTCTGCAATTGCAGAATTTAAATAAGAGAAATTTTAATTTAAAATAGGATTAATGATTTCAAAAATCTTTTGTAATTTTACATCATGGCATTATTTGTAATTTTCTATTAGTGAAAAATATACCTTTTTGTTTGTTTAGTAAAAAACGAAAATCGGAACCATCAGAGCTGAGGAATTTAATTAGAACAAAGAAAAAAAAATGCATGCTTGA
The DNA here is from genome assembly GCA_963931845.1 of Maratus michaelseni. Classification (NCBI taxonomy): domain Eukaryota; kingdom Metazoa; phylum Arthropoda; class Arachnida; order Araneae; family Salticidae; genus Maratus; species Maratus michaelseni. The sequence continues at coordinate 186,810,022 of OZ007586.1, forward strand.
AAGGAAAATTCGTTTTCTCAAATGTGTATATTTAAGGTTTCAAGATATTTTTTTCGAAGAAATAAAATTATTTGTGCAAATAAATCTATGCGCAGATTAAATATGATAAGAATTTTATCATAATGTATAATAAAACGGTTTCACAAAGAAGCGCCTCTTATATTATGTAAAAGAATATGATTTTTATCTAGGATAAATCTGCATATCTTTTGAAAAGTTTTAGTAATTTTTGAAAAGATCTTTTGTTAAAAAATTCCTCAGTGTTAAATAAGAATTTTAATAGTTTTGTTGATCACTTATACATGTTTCTCTTAAAATATAATTAGAGCTAGGCATATTTGCCACAAAGGTTTACTAACAAGATATAGTTATTTAATAATTCGTTCTCCCCACTCCACGTACTCAGTATAAATGATATGTTCTTGCATTATCATTTGCAGAAAATTTTCATTTTAAATGATAAAGAATAGCTAATAAACGCAAATTCATAGAAAAATATATATTTCAATTAAATAAAGCTACAGGCGTTAAAATTTAAAGCTCAATAATCCATTATTTAACTATAACAATTAAAATGACGATTAAGCAACCTATTTATAAAATAATTCAGAAAATGTATCATAAACTAATTTAAAACGTTTACCCTAATTTCCGGCGTATAAGCCGCAGCTCAAAGAGTCGTTTTTCGACCCAGAAATTTTATTCAATAATTGTAGTTAAATATTTACAGCGATCTTTTAAGTTACATTTTATAAAATAATATTTCTGGGTCTAAAAACGACTCTTTGAGCTGCGGCTTATACGCCGGAAATTACGGTATTATATCGTTGCTACCATGTCAAACTATCGAATATGAAAAAATGCATTTTTCATTACTTTTAAAAATGGGCCGATTGTCACCACTAAATTTTATTAGAATTCTTCGCATAGTAAAAATACTAATAAAATTTCTGTGAAGAACAGGGTTACCAGTTTGACCTCGCTTTTTATTCAGAGATGGCGAATTCATACCGGAAATGTTGAGAGAAAAATTTTTACTTTAAGTAATCACGAAATATGCTGTCATTATATAAAACAAAAATTTCTATTTTAAATTTCTAGTATGGATTCGAAATTTCTGAATGGAAAAGGAGGCTAAATTGGCAACCCTGGTGATGTGACCTTGAAACCCTATTAAAATTTAGTGGTAAGTAAATTTTCTGGTACAAAAGGTGATTGATCTCTAGTTCATACGTTGTTTTTATACGTTGTCTTCCAACCAATGCAAACTGTTCCGGGTGTGTCTTAGAATTTCACACATAAATAAGCTTTGTACACTTTAATGATCTTGCTCCTTGACGAGCGGTGGCTCTATATATCCCATTTAATTTTAATCCCCAAATGCCACAATGTCCATACGCACCAGAATTTTAGAATAAACGGCAAAAAAGCTTTTACTTATTTTAAAATAAATTTGTACGTAAATACTGATGTTATTTGATCGTTTTAACATATTAACAAGAGAAGTACTTTGACTCAGGAAGAGTTCAAACCCAAACATTAAATTAAATATTTTTAAGTTTTAACATTTATCTATCACAGTGGGACTTACATCCTAAGCGGCCAGATGGCTGCAGAGATTAAAGAGGAAAAGAGCACTTATTTTAAAGAGACGTTTTCACTTATTTTAATCATAGAATTTCTGTAACTGAATAAATCGAAAGTTACATTTCCCAAATAGTGGTGTGAGAACATTTTGCTAAATAAGTAGTGAGTACTGCTGATCTATCGTAATGTAAAAACATCGATTTTCTGAAACATTACTATAATAAAAAAGAGTTTTAATCAATGGATAAAAAATGTAATTTTTTTTAAAAAATGAAAATTATATTTCAGAAAATCGATGCTGCTGTATTAAGATAGACTAGTGTTGTGTAAACATAAAAGTATTTAATTTAAATGTTTGGGTACCATTTAAGTACAGAACTAACTTATATGTAAACGTGTCCCATGGATATGAAACACCCATGGGTATGACGATGTAGATGTAAGAGGAGGTTAAAGGTGTTCTTATAATCATATTTAATAATGAACATTGAGATGTCAGAGGACATATTTATGGATATTTGACCGAAATTTACCATAACTATATAAAGGACATATCATGAACATCTACTTTAACCAGAGGCGTAGCGTCAAGGGGGGCACGGTTCACTTTACTACCAGTATTTTTATATACTACATTTGGCCTTATTTAATTCATACCGTTCAAAGATTAAATAAGGCTAAATGTAGTATATAATTATACTGGTAGAAAAATGATCGTGCCCCCCCCCCCTGACGCTACGCCACTGACTTTAACATTAAGTCTCCCTGGGGCAAGGGTCGCAACGTCCTACATTTTAAAAATATTTGCTACAAAATTTTTAGGGTTCTGTACTTAAAAAGTAAAACCGGAACCATTATAAGGTCACTTCTGTGTCTGTCTGTCGGTCTGTCAGAGCCATTTGTCTCGTAATCTGTGGGTCGTGGAAAGTTCAAACTTGCGAAAGTTATAAAACTTTTTTTACCCACATATTTTCAAATTATTAGCCATTCACAAATATGTTTAGTAAAAATTTAGGGGTCTAATTAAGTCACTTGAAAAAAAAAGTTTTTTTTTTGTATATCATGTGGGATATCGTGTGAAAGATCTCGAAAAATCGAACTCAAAAATATATTTGTTTTAATTTCAGGTATTATATTTTCAGATATATCGTCGAAAATGCACTGAAAAAATATGCCCTCCCCCTATTTCCGAATCTATTGGAACTAAAATTATGAAAAAATTAGACGTAGTAGGAGTTTATTTAAACCTTGCAGAAAAACTACAGCGATTTTCCTAAGTAACATAATTTTTGAGAAAAATGCATTTTTCTTTTACAAACAAAATTTACTTTTCGGTCGGTCAGCGGGAGAGTTGACGGGCGCTTGAGGTATCTATTTACGAAAAATCATCCAAGGATAGTTGATCATGAATTTCGAAGAAAAGGCCGGTAATTAGCCGAAATTTTAATTAAGATACTTGAAAAAAAAAAAACTTTCATTTTATATATCGTTTAGGGTATCGTTCAAAAGATCTCCTAACATCGAACTCAAAATTATATTTGTTTTAATTTTAGGTATTATATTTTTAGAGATATCGTCGTAAGTATACTTGGAAAATATGCCCCAATCCGCTGCTATTTTCGAATCTACTGAAACTAAAATTATGAAATAATAAGAGGTAGTAGGAGTTTATTAAGTAATAAACAATAATTAATAAATTTAATATATGAACCCTTTGAGCGCGAGTTATACTTGTACTTGACCGATTTATTTCAATATTAATATTCGTAATTATTTCTATTGATGAAGATTATTCTTAATAATAGAGGTTGCAAATATGTAAAAAATATTGGATGCTTCAATACATGTTCTAGGGAGAACATATTTTACTCATATGCATATACTTATACCATAGCTATTAAATTTTCGCTTTTTTCCTACCACTATTTATGAAAAGAAAATTTTGACTTATATATTCCTAGGTTTTCGACGATTAAATAAAAAAAATATCGTATTCAAAAATAGTGGTAGGAAAAAATAGTAAATGTTGGCATCTATGCTTATATCAATAATTCAGGAAAAGCTTGATTATTTTATTTTGTCATGCGGGAAAATATTTTATAGAAAATGGGAAAAATTGAATGAACCATCTTCACTGAAGCTAAAAGTTTTTTTTAGAAGTTTTAATTTCTAAAGAAAAAGAAGATACTTTGAAAAAATAATTAATCAACAAGATAAAAATATTTTCTTTGTTGTTTTCAGAAGTTTTTTTAATGCATTCTGCAACAGCTGAATTTAAATAAAAGAGATATTTTAATTAAAAATAGTATTAATCATTTCCAAAACCTTTTGTTATTTTATATCATTGCATCACATTTATTTTTGTATTTGAGAAAAATATACCAATTGTTTGTTTAGAAAAATTTCAATTGGGAAGCATCAGAGCCTGTAAATTTAATTACCTCGGGGGAAAATGTAACGGTTGAAAGGTAAAACGTTTACTGACATTTATATATTTAAGGCTTCATTTTTTTTTCAAAGGAATAAAACTATTCTCACAAATAAAGCTATATGCGAAAAAAGTAAGATAAGAATTTTATCATAATGTATAGGGTTATCAGAAAAGAATCATCCGATTACAAAATTTAATATTTTCCATAATTACAAACAGAAAATTATAATTAATATGTCATTGTACAGGGAAAAAAAATTACTTTTTTTTTCACAAGTGTTTGATATGACTTCCTTTAGTCAATCCGCATAATATCACTGCGATATGCCAATTCTTGTCAAACACGTTGTAATGCTTCACTATTAATTGTTTGTAAAGCATCACAAATGCGTAGTTCGCGCAAACTTGTAAGCAAAGGTGGTATGAACACAAGATCTATGACATATCCCCAAAGGAAGAAGTCACAAGGGGTTAAGTCAGGTGACCTAGGAGCAGTGGCGTAACGTACGAGGAGGGCGATCACTTTACTACTAGTATAATTATATACAACATTTCACCTTATTTAATCTTTGAACGTTATGAATTAAATAAGGCCACCAAATGTAGTATATAAAAATATTGGTAGAAAAGTGATCAAGCTCCTCCCATTCGCTACGCCACTGCCTAGGAGGGTAGATGTATAGGACCAAATCAACTGGCTGCACTACAACTAATCCAATGGTGTGTTAGTTCTTTGTTTAGAATATTACGAACCTTCAAATGCCAATGGGGCGGTGCATCATCTTATTGAAAAATGAAATTTTGCATATCTTCGTTCAACTGAGGAAAAAGCCAAATTTCCAACATATCGAGGTAGGTAATACCTCTCACTGATTTTTCAGCAAAAGAGAACGGTCCGTAAACCTTTGATGAAGATACAAAGTTACAAACTAAACATTTAACATTTTTCTTTACAATGACATATTAATTATAATTTTCTGTTTGTAATTATAGAAATTATTAAATTTTGTAATCGGATGATTCTTTCCCGATAACGTTGTATAACAAAATGGATTCACAAAGAACTGTCGATAATATTATGTAAAAAGAAATCTGATTTTTATCTAGGATAAATCTGCATATCTTTTTAAAACTTTTAGTAATTTGTAAATAATACTTTTGTTTAAAAAAAAAAAAAAAAAAAAAAAAAAAAAAACTTGCACATAAGAAAATTGATAGTTTTGTTGATCACTTTTATCTGTGTCTCTTAAACTATAATATAAGAGAGGTGAATTTGATACAAAAGTTAATTGAAAATATCTTATCGTTACTAAACAACGCATTACTTTTCCCGCCAGCACAAATTATATTTTATTGCATTATCAGTTACAGAAACTATTTATTTTTAAATTATAAAGAATAGCTCGTAAAAATAAAATAAAATAAATATTTTAACTATAATAAAGCTATATGATATACCTAAAGAATGGCCGAATTTTAAATTTCAAGAATTTAATAACATAGCTGCTAACCATTCCGGTTTCTTTTTATTAGTCAAATAAACATATTTCAACCAGAAATTTTATTTAACCCTTTCCGGCACAGACAAATTCTGTTCGTAAAATGCGAAATTACTGACTGACACTGGAATTTACAAACGACTTCTATAGAAAATAAGAACTCTTTTTTTTTAATCTTTCATTATAGAAGCAAAATTTTATTAAAATATTCTTGGTGCCGAATGCAAGTTTGGAATTAAAATTATGGGTGCCCGGAGTGGGACCACTGTGCCGGAAAGGGTTAACCCTTTCCGGTGCGGAGTAAGTATGTTTTTAAAATGATGAAATTATGGACTTACACCAGAATTTAAAAAAGAATTCATTAGAGAATAAAAACTTGCTTATTTTCCCGTACTTTATAAAGGGAAAAAATTAATTAAATATTCTTGGTGCCGTTTGTCAGATTTGGAATTAAAATTAGGTGTCCTTTTTTGTGGACACCGCCCGCTAAACGGTTAATGAATGGAAATATATCACTGCTACATAGAAAAAAGTCACCATTTTATTAAACAAAATCTGGTTCAAAGTATGTATATCTGATACCTCTTACCAGGAAACCACGCCATAGTGTAATAATGAAAAAAAAATCTAAGTAAACAGCAATCGAAACAGAATTATGAAACTTGTTTTTTGAAATATAAGTCATTATCCTTTGACTCCTTGTTATCGAGATATAAATTCATAAAGTTTACTAATTCATTTATTTAATTAAGGGAAAAAAGCATGGTTTTGATTCAGAATACCGAATCATTTCGGAGTATTGCGGCGTACTAAACTGGAAATAGACAAGTGACTGGAGTTCCGTTGTAACGTTGAATACGTTAACGACTCCGCCTTCCATCCTATTAAATCAATAAATTAGCAAATTTTAAGACTTTATATCTCGATAACGGGGAGTCGAGGGCAATTCATTTATGCGTCAAAAAACACGTTTCATAATACCCTTTCGATTTCTGCTTATTTAGATTTTTTTCATTATTACACTAATGGCGTGGTTTCCTGGTTAGTAGCATTAGGTCCTAGTGCTTTTTGACCCCATTTATTTTTATTTTGAGTTTTTTCATGTTTCGAACCAGAAAAAAATAGTAACTTAAACTTAATAAGTAAAATATAATAACATACACTTCGGAAAAAGTTTAGCAGAATTAATTTAATTAATATCTGGTTCAAATCATCTCTATCTGAGAACTCTCATTAAAAATGAAAACTTTGTAGTAGGAGTGTTAAAAAGCAGAAGTTCCGCATCCTATGAGAACGTGATTTTCAAATATCTCACGTGCATTTTAATATTTTAAAATGTTTTTTTGTGCTTAGGATATTTGAGGTCGATACCTAACGTTGTGTGGTTTTAAATTTTCGATTTGAGTCTTTTTTTTATATGGGGATACTATATTTTTCAGAAACGTTTCCAACCGGTTCCAAAAGAGAAAGTGGCCGCATATAAAAGAACTGAAATCAAAATCAAAGAAGTACAAACGCAAAATATTAGATATCGACTTCAGGAATACAATGCAAAAAAATCATTTAAAAATATTAAAATGCATGCGAGATATTAATAAAGAACGCTCCCATAGGTTTAACATTAAGTGGAGCGTTTCTTCGCGTGACTAATGTAGGCCCTTAACTCTAATGAATATAAAGATGATGCAAATGACATATTATAAGGTACCTCAGATATGTTTTATAGCAGGGACGGCGAACTAGACTGCCAGAAGGTCAGTGGCCACTACATTTTCGGAAAAAAATATTCTTCGACTTACTTAATGAAAGAAATTCTGAGATTAAATAAGGCGAATAAAATTATTCAGGAAAAGTGGTGGCAAATGGCTTACTGGCACGCGGGCTCACTGTCCCTTTTTTGTGCACTAATTAAAAAATATAATTAATATAATGGAGAATCCGAAATATTGCAATCGTATATTTTGCACTAGAGGTGTGTGTGTGGGGGGGGGGAGGTTAATCTGTAATTATTTTTTAAATTTTAGATATTTGTTCAGATATATGTTGGCATCGATGCAGTAATCAATGATTGATAAGATATTCATCAAACTCTACGGATACTCCCAAGCCTTTTTCAACTATGTCTGTTTGGCCTGAGGTTCATTGGGACCCCTCGGGGTGCTAGTTGTGCATTTCGAATTCAACTCGACCTCAAAAGATGACTGTACCAGATAGATCAAATGGTGTGTTTGGGATGATTTTACACCAATTTCGATACTTTGTTCCGACCAATGCGTTATGGATCATTTTAGGTATGCAATGTAGTTTGTTTAAATTGTTTTAAAATTACTGCCACTATTTTTATGCTTGTAATATTATATTTAAGGTTCCCAGTAAGCCATTTTTAACAGTGCAGCACTCTGCTCTTTTAAAAATTAGAAAAATACACTCTGCCCTTTTTAAAAATAGTGAAATGCATCCCCAGTTATACCCAGAGATCTCTTGTAAAAATTTTCTCCGCACCACCGTATTTCTAAATCTGCGTGCCCAAGAACTTGCAAATATTATTGAACTTCCTCATTTCTTTCAGAAAATACAAAGGAAATTATTAAAGCATGTTCTAATTTAATTATATTTTTTCATTTATAATTCATAAAATCATTTGGAATTAATTATGCTTTATTTAAAATACCTAAAAATTACATTTTTTTTGTTACTAAACACAATAATACATTTTACCTTGAATAGATGTGCTTTCTATTGAGTTAGTGCCTTTTTTCTGCTTGAGTTGTGCCCTTTTTTTCTGACCTGAACCCTGCCCCCCTTTTTAGTAGACTGAACACTAACTACACTTACAGTGAAAATGCTTGTACACCCGGCGATAGAATTAATAATTTTTTTTTCGTACAGATATTGTACATTATGTTACAATTTATTGAATGCATTTTTTCGTTGATGCTTGCTATTAGCGTACTTCGTTTTAATTTCATAAAAATCATGCTGGAACATAAAATACTTTTATAACTTGAGTGGGGGGAAAACCACTTTTTTCTTAAAAAAAAAAGAATCTAGGAAAAAGGAACCTGGGCAATCATGGGCAGTTGGGAGTGTTGCGCATTATTTTCAGGAAATGTTTCTTGAAAATAACAGAAACTTCAGTGAATAATTTTGAAACGTTCAATTGAAATACCAGCGGGCGTCCTGACAAATATCAGGAATCTTTATGTTGTCACGAGTAACATTCCTGATATTTCAGAGAAAGTTTTTTGACATTTCTTTGGAACGTTTCTTTTGTTTGCAAAAACATTCCGGATATTTCACAGTACGATTATTGGTATTTCTCTGGAGAGTTTTATAATTATAGATTAAAGTTCCTGTTGTTTTAAAGAAAGGTTCTGTAAAAATAATGGAAAATGCTCATTATTTCCATATGCTCATTATTTCCAAAGAAAGTTACAGGATTTTGTTTACGGCATATATGCATAATCCATGTATGAAAAAGATACTTATGTTTGAAACTTCAGCAAAATATTATAGATAATACGTTTAAGTTATTATTAAATGCTGCGGGCAATTTTAAGAATAGATTTCTTAGCTTTATTAATAGTGCATAGCTTCCAACATACAGATAATTTTCGTAAAACTACACCAATATATTCAGTTTTTAATAAACGCGTTTTCAACCAGAAAAATTTCTAAATAAAATTTGACGTGTTCCTTATGTAATTTCATCTTAGATATAAAAATTTTGGTTTAAAAATTATTTATTTGACCTAAGTCACATTTACGCAATTTTACGGAATTTATCGGTATGTTAACAGTTACAAAATTGGCCAGCAAATACAAGCTGATTGTTGCGATATAGATTTCGAAGTGTTGCGCTAGCATTTGTAAAAGAATGTATGTGGATAATGCTAAAAATTATTATATAACATTGTTTTGTGAATTATTCGCAGGCAGAACAGTGAATTTTTTCCCTGTTATCTTATTTTATAAGTAGATGTAATACTGAAAAGTAAAAAGACATATATAAGTATGTGGAATGTTGTCTAAGAAGAAATTTTTAAGAAAAAAAATGACTTCATATCATTGTTTCATAATTTATTACAGTGATATACTCCCGCAGCAGGTGTAATTTAACTAAAGTGGTTTGGTACAACAGAGTGTTTGTGGTAACACTTTCTTGTTGCTCACATTCATTTTTCATCACATTGTTACCAATATGGCTCATTTCGACACATGATTGACGATCGCATAGTGAATGTTTTGACTCGTCTCTAGAAAGAATCATGCAGGATTATACACGATTTTAAAAATGTTTAGTAGCAATGTCTATCTTAACAACATATTCAAATTTCGTGGTGATGGGCCAACGTATACGGAAATTAGAGTCTAGGAAGTCGAAAATGAGATAAAACAGTCAGGAAGACAAATACAACATTTTTGTATCCCGATGAATTTGAAAAAGAACCAATACCCAAACGTGGCCTTTCGAAAATAAACAAGCAAAAAAAAATGCAGCAGGCATAGATTATGAAATACATTCCAACAGAATATTATTAAGAGCAAAATACTTTTTCGTACAATGAAATCGATCACAGGCCATCCTGTAATCGAATTCTTCATCTCTGCAAATTAACGATAAACGCTACGCACTCCTTAATACATAGGAAACATGTTGTAATATACCTCAGTGAACCTTTTTAGGTGCGTTCGTAATTATATAAATACGTAGCACCTATTGTCGTCGTCTGGTCCGTGCGTCTGTCCGTCCGTCTGTCTGTCTGTCCGTCCGTCCGCATATAACAACGCAAAAACTACCCAACCGAATGGTTTGGAATTTAAGATATATTATCTTTTCAGAATTTTGTCAATTTCAATTTTTTTAAAAAATCGAATCAAAACTTTAGAAAATATTAATAAAAATATTTATTAAGAAATTTGATTTTTTTAAAAAAATCGGTGCTTTTCTTTTATAGGAGCTTTCGAAGTTTAATCGTGAAGCAACCGAGATACTTATTTTATGACAGAAATTAATCCGCAGACGATATAATTCATTTCACAGAATTAAAAATCATCAAGATCTGAATATATATAACTAGCTATAGTACGAACGCACCTCGTTTGTCACGTTTGACGTACAATTTCCAACTTGTTAATTTATTATGTTTGACTTATATGCATAATAACCTCATTAAAATGCATCGCAAACAATTTTACCTTATAGATCATAATGGAATGGAATTATTTTATGCGTCCCTGTAATTTATATATAAATGCTGCTTATTCTATACTCTTGAGAAAGCATTATTTAGTGCTCCTCAGTGGTGAATATCAATTTATTTAAAGTATTGTAACATCATTAAAAGGCATATGTAATGACTTCTCTTTATAGACCATAATGTAACTGAATTATTTTGAGTTTCCCTTTAAAGGATCTATAAATGTTACTCACTTCATTTTCAATAGCAAACATTCTATAATAAACATTAATAACATTCCAAAAATTACAGCGCAATCCAGGTATATGTACGAGAGTTAGACTACGACCAGACAGACAGACAGAAAAACATTAATGAACACTTTTCAACTTTGTTAGAAAGCGTTAAAGAAAGAAATATCAAAATTAGAGCAAAGACTACCGGTGGATATGCATAAAAAAGTACAAAAAAATTGTACAACCTCTTTAGTTGGAAGTTGGTTAAAAAATATTCTTTGCTCTTTTATTCGCTCGATCGTACTAGCTAAAACAAGTATATTTCACAATTTTTCCATGGAAAATTACCATGAAATATCAATATGCCGTTAAAGTACACAGTACTAATTTATGCTACAAAATAGTAGTTGTATAGTGCCTAACACAATTATGTGGTATACATTTACTATTTTAAAGAATAATGTAGTACTGTGTACTTTAACAGCATATTGATATTTCATGGGAATTTTCCATGTTAAAATTGTGAAATGTACTTGTTTTAGATAACCGATATTTTACGTAGAACATCATCAATATCATTTATAGCAAATAAACATGTTTTAACTACCGTAATTTCCGGTCTATAATCCGCGGATCAAACAATTCTGTTTCAAAACAGAAATTTTATTCAATAAATTGAAGTCAAATATTTACAGTGATCTAGTAAGTTACATTTCATAAAATAAAATTTCTGGGTCGAAACATGATTGTTTTGTCCGCGGATTATACACCGGAAACAACGGTAGAAACATATATTTTTTAAATGTATCTTGCTTCTTTGTATTTCTTAAACAATTTAATTCATTAAGAAACTTGTACGGTGCAAAACATATTTATTTGGCCTAGGTCACGCTGACACAATTTTACGGAAATTATCGGTATGTTGGCAATTATGTATAACGTTTTATACAGGGACGTCAAATAACTTAATATGTGATCGCCTGCTGCACGTCAAAATGTGCGATATATTCAACAATAGGATTTTTAATAAATGCGGATAATAATAAGTGGTTTCCGAAAAACACTAAAATACGCCAACTGGCATGCAATAAATAAATATCAATGCAATTCCGTAAGAAAGAATTCCTTGAAGTTTTTTTTTTCTTAAAAATAGTTGCAAAGCAGTAGTTTATTTAATTTTTTTACAACTGACATAGACGGAATGTGTAATGTGAAGTAAATAAATAAATTAATTAAATTAAAAACCCTGTAATTTTAGGCAAAATATTTCAGCCCTGTGAATTTTACACGTTTCTTGCTATCAGGGCCGAAACTAGCTTTTTTCCCCGTAGGGCACGTATGGATTTTGGCGTCTACCCCCACCTTTCTTCGCAAAGTAAGTTTACAAAGAGAATTTTACTAAATTTCGAATAGCCGACTTATTTTAAAATTAAAAAAATTGTAATCATACAATATGTACTTGTGAACTGTGCAATCAGCTTTGTCAAATATTTATTCAAAAAACCCTGTGAAACCGGAATCGAAAGGAATAGGAAAAAATTCAACTTTATACAGATTTCTGTCTTACCATGTGTAACTGTTGATATTCATTCTGTTGGGGCCATGCAATGTTTTCATCTAAAACAGGATTCCTTTGTAGAAAGATTTCATTTTCACATATTTTACTGTAGTTGTATTATTACATTACAATTGAGCATCCTAGGCAGTCACCTCAACGCTAATACACCTCTAATGCCGGATCTGGATGTAAAAAAAAATATTTTTAACACTGCGTATTTTCCGGCCCTTAGTTTTTATTGTCCCGGGCAGTCACCCGACATCACCAATCTTTTTACCTGTTTGTCAATTTTAATGCACTTGGCTCAGTTTTTCTTATGGATTTTCCAGCTACAAAATATTTTAACTCAAATTTCATATTATTATTTTTTTTTATATCGAACGATAGATCTAATCTTCATTTGGCGCCCCCTCCACCTTCCGTTCTGACGCCCAGGGCACATGCCCCCTCACCCCCTTGTTTCGGCCCTCTTTGTTTTCACAATTGCATCTATTACAACACTCTATTAATAATAAATCTTCATAAAAGAAGAAAATCATCTGAAAAATCTTTCAAAAGTGGCAGGAGAAAAAATAATCTAATATTTATAAAGTCATACGTCAATGTATAAAGAGCTGTAAATAAAATAAAGATTAAAAATGTATGAGTTGTCAGATTATATATCATTCTTGAAAGGAATGATTAATTTTTAGCTTAATTCAAATAGAAGTGAAAATTGTGTTATAAATCATGTCAGCATGACAAGAGTTTAAAAAATAAAAAAGAGGAGCGATTTTTCAGTTAGTCGCCACTTAAATACAGTCACAGCTCATAAAGTAAGTTAAGTAGTAGTCTAATTTTTTCCTTACATTCGTTCACCACCACACATTCCGAAAGGTAAACTTCGACTTATTTAATCTAAAATTTTCTGTCATTAAATAAGGCAATTTTTTCTCTACTAAAATAGTGGTAGTTTGGTGGCATCTTGGCCATAGGTTGAAGAACCCTAACGTAAAGAGTTGAAGATTTATCTGGAGATTTTTCTACGAAGATGCAATTTTAGATATTTAAATACACTTCATGACATTGTTTATAATTTTAATGCGATGTTAAATAAAAATTAATGCAAAAGTTTATTTTTGTATGAATAATGCTAAAAAAGGGTATTCAGACTTGCCAAGTCTCCGGCTTTTTGGATACCAGTAATTTAGTACAGAAAATGTTGTTTTATTTAATCGAAGCATTTTGCAATTTAAAAGAACAACATTTTCTCTAAACAATTACTGGTGTGCAAAAAGCCGGAGACTTGGCAACTCTGGGTATTAATAATGGAAATACCGGGTGATTATAATTAAAGTTACGATTTCAAAAATCGATAATTTTAAAACTACTGGTCAGAATGACTTGATATTTTAGCAGAACAATCGTGAGGCAATGGAATTTTGTTTGGCGAAGGAAAAAAAATAGTTCCAAATTGTGCCGATAGATGGCGTTGTCAGGGTAATGTCTGGGGAAAGACCAAAAATGTATTCTTGAACCCTTTCCGGCGCGGTGTAAATTTGTTTGCAAAATGATGAAATAATAGACTGACACCGGAATTTACAAACGAATCCATTAGTAAAAAGAAACTTGCTTATTTTCTGGTTCTTAATGAAAGGAAAATTTTAATTAAATATTCTTGGGGCCGTTTGTCAGTTTTAGAATTAAAATTGGGTGTCCTTTTTTGTGACCACCGCCCGTTAAAGGGTTAAACATAGGAATGATGTTGCCAAAAGGAAAAAAATAGATTTCAGAGATTTACTAAAAATTTATTAGCGAAAAGACAAGACTACGTGTTTACAGCGACGACAGCGATAATGACAAAAAATGAAAAAAAAAAAGAGCTTCATGGAACAAACACCTTACTGATTATTAAGGCATAAGTTGCTCAATATGCCCTCCGCCTTGTTCCGCTACTAATTGGAAGCGAAAAACGGCATGCTCCACAACAGATCGGAGGGTATCTGTACTAATGGAATGGGTGTGTTGTGTGATGCTTGCCTTCAAGTCGGCTAGATTCTGAATCCGCCCGCTATAAACAGCATTCTTCAGGTACCCCCAAAGCCAGAAATCACACGGGTTTAAGTCGGGGGAACGTGGCGGCCACGTTGTTGGAAAATGGCGGCTTATGATCCTATCATCTCCGAAATTATCACTCAGTAACTGCTTCAAAGTAGTAGCAATGTGCGGAGGAGCGCCATCTTGCATGAATATTATGCGATCCACACACTGACGCTGTTGAAGTGCCGGAGGAACATGGTTACGCAAAAGTGCTTCATACCGCTTGCCAGTAACTGTGCAGGTAACGGGACCCGCAGGTGTGATCTCCTCGAAGAAAAATGGACCGACGATAAACGCTGCCGTTATTCCGCACCACACAGTGACCTTTTCAGACTGAAGAGGAAATGGCTGTAGCTGGGACGGATTCTCGGTCGCCCATATCCTGCAATTTTGCGTATTTACAGAACCTTGCAAATGAAAGTGGGCTTCGTCAGACCACAGAATGTTCCATGGCCATCCGTTGTCCACTTCCATCCGGGCAAGAAATTGTAGTGCAAAAGATTGACGTGCTTCCAGGTCAGCAGGTAGCAACTCCTGGACATGAGTTATCTTGTACGGATAACAGCGTAAGACGTTCCGTAGGACTTTACGCACCGTGCTGTTCGGCATATCCAGCATTCGGCCAATCCCCCTTGCACTGCTGATTCCAGCATCACTGTCAGTATGCTCCTGTAATGCTGTAGCCACATCTTCCACTGCCGCAGCTGAAACTGGTTTCCTTCCTCTACCCCGTTTAACGTCAAATGAACCGGTCTCTTCGAATTTAGCAATCATTTTTTGCAGACCATTTGTTGTTATTGGACCTTTTTTTATGGATTTTAATGTCCGAAACTTCCTAATAGCTGTAAGTGCACAGTCATCGTTCTTATAAAAAAGCTTCAAGAGCAGAGCGCGATCCTTCATAGTCAGAGTCATGATGAAGCATTCAGGCAAAGAGCTGCTGCTCTGCATTTTCATGGTTGCTATGTCTGCGGTGCGCATGTCACGTATTAGTAATTTGCATATCTTCAGACAATGTGAACCCAGACAGCGCCATCTATGGGCACATTTTGAAACTTTTTTTTTCCTTCGCCAAACAAAATTCCATTGCCTCACGATTGTTCTGCTAAAATATCAAGTTAATCTGACCAGTAGTTTTAATTAAAATTATCGATTTTTGAAATCGTAACTTTAATTATAATCACCCGGTATTTAATTAAAATTTTCCTTTCATTAAGAACCAGAAAAATAAGCAAGTTTCTTTTTACTAATGGATTCGTTTGTAAATTCCGGTGTCAGTCTATTATTTCATCATTTTGCAAACAAATTTACTCCGCGCCGGAAAGGGTTCAAGAATACATTTTTGGTCTTTCCCCTGACAGGACTCCCTGACAGGGTCTTTCCCCTGTCAGGAATGGCGTTGTCAGGGAGGAACATGGTTACGCAAAAGTGCTTCATACCGCTTGCCAGTAACTGTGCAGGTAACGGGACCCGCAGATGTGATCTCCTCGAAGAAAAATGGACCGACGATAAACGCCTCCCTGACAACGCCATCTATCGGCACAATTTGGAACTATTTTTTTCCTTCGCCAAACAAAATTCCATTGCCTCACGATTGTTCTGCTAAAATATCAAGTCATTCTGACCAGTAGTTTTAAAATTATCGATTTTTGAAATCGTAACTTTAATTATAATCACCCGGTATATTAATAAATTTTCAATCTGGATACCAGTATTTTCTGTTTTAAATCTAATCTAGCTGTCGTGCAACAGATTTTTTTCAAAGATACAACAGTGGTTCCAGCGATATGAAAAAATATATTTAGTCGCACAGGTATTTACAAGGAATAATCTTCATCGTAAATGTCTTTAGCAAGTGCAATATAAATCTACAATGATATTAATGTTTCCAAATAGTGGCGGGACGAAATATTTTTTTTTAATCTCTATCGCTTGATACAGTTACACAGGATTCGTCGCTACCATGTCAAACTATCGAATATGAAAAAATGCATTTTTCATTATTTTTATAAAATGGGTCGATTGTCACCATTAAATTTTATTAGAATACATCGCCGAGTAAAAATACTAATAAAAGCTTTGTGAAGAACAGGGTTGTCAGTTAGGGCTTCCTTTTTAATTCAAAGATGCCAAATTCATACCGGAAATTTAGAATAATTTTTTTTACTTTAAGTGATCATGAAGTGTCTGTCATCAAATAAAACAAATTTAGAATTTCTGGTATGATTCGAAATTTCTGCATGAAGAAACGAGACCAGACTGTTAACTCTGGTAAAGAATACTATTAAAATTTAGTGGTGACAATCGGTACATTTTTAAAAGCGATGAAAAATGCGTTTTTTCACATTGAATAGTTTGACATGGTAGCGACGAATCATAACATAGACTGACGGTTTTTAAAATTCAATAACAAGAAAACGGCCATTGAAGTTATTCTTACATACGTGCTGTCGAAAATTTCTTAACCATTTTTCATTGTTTTAGTTCCAAATACTACCTGTGTATGGTGTTTAACTGTCCTAAATTGTAAATAATTCTCAAAATAAAATTGCAATAGTAAAATGCAAATAATTTTTGTCGTTGCCAAAGCTAAGCGCAATGAAGTGTGAAAAGTGAGTGAATATTGCTCTATCTTTAAGTGCTAATTTGAGTCCGTAAGTGTTAGTTATAATGGTCTGAGACAGCGTAGAGCCACATATGTGTGATATTTGAAACTAACATAAGGAAGCGTAGCAAAAAAATACCCGACAGCACACATTAATCTTCTGCTAGAATAACTTCAACAGCTGTGGCTATTTAGTTGTTTTTGGATTGTAAAAAACGACAGTCGATTTTAGGTCACCCGATGTTTAACTACATTCCAGGACATTATACTTATCTCTATCATAGAGCAAAAAAAGTCTGAGTAACGCTGATGTGCCTTTGACGGTCGCTACACCTGACCAACAAATTTAGTTTTTATTGAAACTCTTTTAACTTCTAATCATTGCACATTTTAATTGTTTACATCGTATTAAATGGAAAAAATTATATTTCTAACGCAATTTATCTGAAAACTTTATCTCAATTGTAAGTATTTTGTATGGTTTTTAAAATAATTTTCAAGCATGAATTTTTAAAAATCTCTCTCTTTCACGTTCATCCCTATTACGACAGATTAATGCGTTTGCACTTAAAGCAATATAAATAGTCCAGTATTTGTTTCCGGATAATATTCTATAAGGAAATTCAAACTTCATTAATAAGTAAATAAAATACAAATAATAATAAAATAAATAAAACACAAATTTAACAGACATGTAATGGAACTACGTGCTTAAACCACTAAAATTATCAGAATTAAAAAAGCTGCTGCAAGTAGTGAAATTATTGGTGATTTCTTCGGATATTAATTCCTGACATGCGGATAATACGAAAGCATCGTTTTTAAGGGTTTCGCTTACTGAAACCCTCCGATCACTAAATCTCATGTTAAGCTATGGGAAAACTTAGAAGCGCGATTATTTATTACCTAATACAATTATTAAAATACGGTTTTCACCATAAGAAAGTAGACGTCAGGTGCCGACGATGTGGGTTTTTAAAAATTGTCTGTAAATTTTAAGTATTTCTAAGAAGATGATAAAATTTCATCAATTGGAAATTTAAAAGTTTGTAGGGATTTTTTTAATGCTTAAAGTTTAAAGGGACAATTTTTAAAAATGCACATCGTCATCATCTGACGTCTACTTTATGATGGTGAAAAACGTTTTTCAATAATTATATTAGGTAATGAGTAATCGTGCTTCTAAATTTTCCCATAGGTTAACATGGGATATCGCCATCGGGGAATTTTAGTGAAGCGGCCCTAACTTTAGTGAAGCCCCTTAACCAAGTTCATGAATTTATTTTCCTCCTTTAAAGAGAGGTGGGATGCTATGTATCCCACTTAATTTTAATCCTCAAATGTAACAATAGCACCAGAAATTCGAAGTAAAATTTTGCTTTTATAATGTACGTAAAGAAAAGCATTTATTTATTTTCAAATAAATTTGCTCGTTAATCCTGGTGTTAATCAATCCTTTCAACATGTTAGCAGCGGAAGTACTTTGCCCCACAAAAGGTTAAAGGGACTAACAGCCTTCAAATTTATTTTAAAAACATATCTTCTTACATTCATACATTCATGAAGCTCAATTAGGAGGTTCTGAGTTCGAATCTCACATTTCGCCTGTATATTTTTAGTGGTTCTGTAAGGAATTATTTTGAATTTACTTTTGTTTAGAGTGAGCAAATCAAATGTCTGCCTCGCTACGAATATAAAACAAATCTGCTTTCATGAATTTATGTTTCCCCACCTACGCAATTTAATAACATACGTTTGTTTATAAATTTTCTATTTTTACTTTCTTCTGTCTTTACAAGAAGAAAGTATTGGATTCATGAAAATTTTAGACTTCCGGTTTTCGACGGATTTATACGTTTTAGAACGTCCTGAACACGATTTGGAAAATGTCTGTCTGTATGTGACAGAAATTTTGTGGGCGCTCTGTCTCAAGAACTAATGCACGAAATTTAATAAAATTTTATATTCAGTTAGTTCCTGATATAAATTGGTGTTGATTAGTTTTTGGTGAAAATCGCCGAACAGGTGGCGCTGCTATGATGCATTTTCGCGATTTCTACAATAGCTCTATCTCAAGAGCTAATGCACTTATTTTCATCAAACTTCAGATTCAGTTAGACCTTGATATAAATAGACGCTGATTACGGTTTGGTGTAGATATCCCAACAGCTGGCGCTGCTATGCTACCTTTTTCATGATTTTCACGATAACTATATCTTAAGAACGAATGCACGGATTTTCATCAAACTTCAGATTCAGTTAGACGTTGAAATAAGTTGTTGTTGGTTATGTTTTGGTCTAAATCTCCCAACAGGTGGCGCTGCTATGCTGCATTTTGCAGGATTTACATAATTTTAGTGATAGTCATATCTGAAGAACTAATGCACGGAACTTAATAAAACTTTAGATTCAGTTACACTTTGATATAAATTGGTGCTTATTCGATTTTAGTGTATGCGCAACCTGTATGAGATAGAAGAAAGTTTTGCGATTTTCATATCCGACTAGTTAGACTCTGACAAATGTTTAATTCATTTGTCATTGAAATGATAAACATAACGTCATAAAAATAACTGGGGGATCCAAATATAGCTTCCTTGATTACAGAGCACAGGTAAAAACCATTTTTAAAACCGTTTTTTGAAAATATCAATAAAGTATTTAAATAAGGTTTTGAATATTTTTAACCTCTTGAAGAGCGGTAGAATATAATATATCTTACATAAATGTAATTCCAAAATACAACATTGACACCGGGATTTTAAAATAGAATTTTCCTTTTATAAAGTACGTGAAGAAAAGCTTTTGATTATTTTCAAATTAATTTGTTTGTAAATCCTGGTGTCAATCAATCATTTCAACATTTTAGCAGCAGAAGAGGTTTGTCCCTGAAAGGGTTAAGGGGCAAGTAAGTGTGTTTCTGTAATGTTGAAATCACACCAGAATTAAAAAAATATATTTTAAGATAAATAAATTCAATTTCGAAGCTTCTCTGTTTGTTCACCGATGTTAGGAAAGTGAAATTTATAAAAATATTTTAGTATAAATCTTAATTAAAAGTAACCCTTAAATGCCTAGAGTATCAAATTTGCAACACTTTTTATTTAACTTTTAATAAATAAATCAAGTTCTTCCCAACCACTAAATTTATATCGAAATATTAATCCTGTAAAAATCACATAAATATGCTACTAAATAAAGTTAGAAATATATCTTAAAATTTCTGGTGTATAATCCTTAACCCTTCAATGCATGAATTTTTCTTCTAGAATTGTGTTTTTTTAAACTTATACTAAGGATTAGACACCAAAAATTTTAAGATATATTTTTAACTTTATTTAGTAGCATATTTATCTAATTTTTACATCATTAATATTTCGATATAAATATAGTGGTTGCGAAAAAGTTAATTAAAAAATGTTTCATATTTGATACTCTAGTCATTTAAGGGTTAAGAGGGATAAAATATTTCCCACCTCCCTTCAAGGGGTTAAATTGATCTTAAGACTTTCTTTACTCTCTTATCTGTTACACTTAAGACTTTCTTTACTGGTATTTTATTCTGTAATAATATTCCTTGGAAAATAGACATCTGCTTTGATAGACACATATCGATGAAAATCTTGCATAAATTTAGATAGAAATGTCATACGGAAATTAAAATAGTATTTGTATAGAATAGAAACACTTTATAATGTTTCAAATCAGTTGAATTTCGGTATACAATTTACTGAATTCTGTAATTTGAGTACAAGTAATATCTTAATTAAATAGTTGAGAACTTAGTAATTAATTTCCGACTCAAGTACGTGTCAGGTTTAATTGAGTGAAAATCGATTTGAAGGAAACTTTGAATTTCATTTTAATATGGCTCTTGTCGCATTCAATCCTTTATTCACGAAACAAAGTATTGAAATTACATTAACGTATAAAAATTATATGAACTGCTTTATTAATATTGTAAGGGGACATTTTTTAATGAATGGTTAATTTTTTAAACTGAGAATTTTTCGGAATTAATGATGATGGTTTATTGATTTTTCTAAATGTAAAGTTGAAAGTCATTTTGAAGTTTTGTTTATCATACAAACTTCATAATTAACCTTTTGATTACAGGGTTGGGACCAGTAGCGTAGCGAAGGGGGGGGGGGTCTTGATCACTTTACTACCAGTATTTTTATATGTTACATTTTGCCTTATTTAATTCATAACGTATAAAGATTAAATAAGGCCAAATGTAGTATATAATTGTACTGGTAGTAAAGTGATCGAGCCCCCCCCCCCCCTTACGCTACGCCTCTGGTTGGGACACCTTGCGTTTGTTTTATTCTAATTATTTAATTCTAACTTGTTGAAAAATAATCTCTGCCGTACACTTATACAAGAATATATGCAATTGATATCTATCACAAAGAAAATGTTTTGTGAATTGTGGTGATATTGAATATAAAAATAGTCGCCAGTCCTGACCTGTAATTAAAAGTTTAATTAAGAATATTTTTTATTTATAGTAAATTATTTTTTTCTTATAATCTTTCGTAAAATATCAAACAAATGCTTTGAATTGAAACCTTTTTCTTGAAATATATTTCTTGTAATTAAAACATATATTTATTATATGTTATCTCTTAGTGGGGTTTACAAATTTTGTATGCATATGGTAATATATTGCATTCATATTCGAATACCGTTTTTTCAAATATATTCACAATTATGCCAGTGTTACCGATTAGACGGTGTTGCTCATTTTTCTTATGCAGACATCCAAAAAGTAATAGTCTCGTTATTTAAGGGCATACGACTCTTAAATTTACAAAAAATCGATGTTTAGAAAGAACTTGTATAGGAAAGAGCAATAATATGATGCCTATTTAAAAAAACCCGCATAAACAAATTCCTACAATTAGTGCAAAAGTTGTCTAAAATAGAGACGCTAACGTATTTTGGACTATCGAAAAATATATATATATATATATAAAAAAGGGCAAGCTATTTTAATTTTAGAGTAACTCCTAGACCACCATAACTCAAAGTTGTTTGTTAGAAAAAATCATTAGGTTAGACAGGAAAAATATTTTTATGGAAAATGTTCGGACGACCGGTTGGGTAAAATGGGGTACTCATATGAAATAACATAAAATTGAAGCCTAAAGCGAAATTTCATCAAACAAGTTTATTTGGACAACAAAAATTGAAGTTATGAATACAGAGAAAGAATACAAAACAAGTGGGTAAGTGTGATCAAAGATCGCTCAAAGGGTTTCGTTTAATATTCCTTTCAAAACACTTTATCCTTTCTTTAATAAATTCAAACAAATTTCATTTAGCAACAACAACAAAAAAAAAAAAATCATGTTTTTTCTAAAGTAAAAATTTACCGGTCTATTTTTTCATTTTTTCGAATATCTAAACCAGCCAGATAGCGAGCCAAGCCCGCTATTATATTCTGTCATAATAATATCCGTCATACGGACTAAATGCAATATTTAAAAAAATAATTTCAAAATTAAACAAATTGTATACCTTCAAAATGTTAAAATATGCGAATATTTCCATAATCGAATTTTTATCACGATTCAATATGTTTCTCAAACTCATATATTTACCATTATCTATTATTTATATTGATACTCGCTTTGTATTATTCTGAAACATCTGGAAAATTAGTTAAACTTCCCATATGACGTCAGATTTTCTTTTTAATTCTCTAATGACGTGATATTAATCTGCTTTGTTTACTTACTCATACTCATACTCCTTGTATATTGAGAAATCTTAGACATTTTCCGTTTTATTACGACTATGACGTCAATCAATTTTATTTCATATTTATCTTTTTTTCAATGGGTGAAACTTTTTATTTCATTTTCCTTTTTCACGTGGAAATCGTCTGATAGAAAATTAATTATTGTGGAAAGATTTTCATCGTGGATTTTTTAATTTTTGGCATCGGCAATACAGAAAAATGTTTAAATTTAATAGGAAAAGGCTGTTAGAATTTTTTTTTTTTTTATCTCTATTTATTAAAATAATACGAAATTTTCAAATTTTAATATTTTCAGCTCTTCACAGCTGATATTCTGATTTATACACACAGTTTCATCTCTGTAAGTTACATAGTTTTCGAGAATGGCTCTGTGACAGACAGACAACGGAGCGGGAGCAATAGGGTTTCGTGAGATGAACGAAACCCTAAAAAGGACCATTGTTATTATTGTTAAAAAAAATCAATCGCTCAGAAAAGCCACGCATGAAATTATCATCCCGTTCTTCAGCACTTGAACAGGCTTCATGTGCCCAGAGGCGTAGCGTCAAGGGGTGTGGGGGGGCATGATCACTTTATTACCAGTATTTTTATATACTACATTTGGCCTTATTTAATTCATACCGTTCAAAGATTAAATAATGACAAATATAGTTTTTAATTATACTGGTATTAAAATGATCGTGCCCCCCCCCCTGACGCTACGCCACTGCATGTGCCCAACCTCTACAGCTGCTACAATGAATCCACTTTTCTTTGTCCTTTGAATTTACGTGCAGTTTATTACATAAGATGCAAGATTCATCGTTATCATTTTCTTCCACATTAGATGATATCACTGAAGCGTCAATTTTCTTTTCTTCAGATTTTGAGCGTTCGGAGTTGTGTGATCAGGATTATTGGTTTTCTTGAAGTCTTGAATAATGCCTTTTTTCATTTTTCTCCTGCTCTATAGTTTGCAGTTTTGCTTTGTAAGGCGATGACGCTGATATAGCCGTTTTACCACTCTTCTTGTCATTTTTCCTTTTTTCAGAATTCTTTTTTAACTTTTACAATCAGGCATTATGCCTAAATAAACGTTTATACATTATTAAAGAACTTAATAAAAATCATAATGCCAGCGATTTGTCCAAAAATTAAAGCGTACAGTAACATATTCCGTGGCGTCAAAATCGGGGACGTTCCCGTTTTAGAAGACCATTAGTGTCCCCGTTTTAGCCGACCATGACGTATTCTAAAAAATATGGCGTCAATATGCCAAAATGTAACTTAAATCTAAAAGAATAACTGCAGTACTTAACAAATTTGAATATTGAAAGATGATTTGTTCAGTTCCAATACAGTCCACGGCGAAAGTCGGAAAGAAAAACTTCCAAAATTTGAAAACATTGTGCAAAACAACAGGTCAGTGAAGATTCTCAACAGCACATTTCAAAATGGCATAGTGGCAACCATGAATGATAGTAACATGTTGGAACTTAAGATGGCAATACTTATCAGTATGAATTCTAACGTCCCCATTTGACCATACGTCCCCGTTTTAGACGACTTTCCCCTACGCTAGATATGACTAAAAATGTATGATGTATTCTCAGTAAACAATTACTAAACGGACAATGTAATACCCATTAATGGAACACTGAACGAAAAATTCAGCTGCGATTTTTTAGGGCCTGATTCTGAACCCCACCTTTACATTTTGATGTCCAAGAAAGATGTTGATTTCTACGACAAAAATTCTTTACTCTTTTATAAGCAATCATCATCGATAAACATGTGCTCTGAACCTTAGTTCCACCTACGTATCACCTACGTATCCACCTTCTTGCATAAAGCGTTTGTAAGTTTTGATTGAAAAAATATGTATTTATATCAGACCATATTTTATGCAATTCGTAGCAAAATATATGTTAAATCCATAAATTAGGAAATATTTATTTACGCGTGAATCTGGGAAACCCATCTAAGTTTATAATGTTCAAAGGAGATGGCGGGCTTCGTCTTTTTTATAGAAAATTGCCGGTTAACAATATTTCATGTGATATATTTGTGGAATTTCTTAAAATATTTTTAAAACTATATTTCATAAAGTATATATTTATTATTGAATCAAACATAATACAATAGAAGCATACTACGAAATTGAAAATTTCAAGTTTTGGTAAAATGTATTTTAAAGTCATTTATCTGAAAATGAAAATTTTCAGAATTGTGCGCAAGGGTTCTCAGGAACTACTCTATAATTTTATATGATATTTTTAGAAGTTATAGATTATATATCCACATCTAAACACTTTGTTGAACGCTCACGAGTATACTCATGTTTTGACACCTACACCGTTGAATAAAGGTGCGTCCTGAGTAACTAGTTCCGCCTACGGAATTTTTCTTGAGTAAAAGTTTGGTAAATTTTTATCAGAACGAATATGTATTTATATCACATATTTAGAAGTATTTTTTTATACTCTATTAACCCCTTAACAGTGGGAGGTTTTTTGACACCATAAACTAAAAATAGACACTGTACACCACTTTTTCTGTACTAAAATATTTGCTTTATGTAATTGAATGCAATGTCTGCCGATTAGTAAATAGAAGATTGCGTTTAAAAATTACTGGTGTGAAAAAGCTTTTAGTAACAAAACAAGCAAACTCTTCTTGCCCGAACTGATTTCGGGATACACAGTTAAGGGGTTAAATAGATTAATTTTGTATAAAAAAACTACTTACTAAAGCATAAATTTGATAAATTTATCTAGGAATCGAACTTACCAAACACCTTTCAGAAAAAGGCGGGGCTTGTATAGTTTCAAAACCCAGATTTCATATTAACCTATCAACTGCCAAAACTATGTGGGCGGAGTCTTCGATATTTTTACTGAAATGCGTTTCCAACCATAAATTCTGAAAGATAATATTTGGTAACTTTAATAGCAAAGTTTTTGTCATTTAATAAAGTATTTTTTAACATATTAAAATAGTGGTGGCAGGCAGTTTTTTTTATCATACACTTTTATATGTAATGTTGACAACCACGAGTATACTCGTGGTTGGCAGCGAATGGGTTAAATTTCCATTTATCAAAGTGTTTTGACTAAACCTAAATGTGGTTATTGTTTCACTTACAAAAAAATATGCATAGATAAGCTCTGAAAAAATACGATGGAATATTTTTAACTTAAATTTTAAAATGTAAATTTTGCCAAAATATACACATGTTTGAGTTCAGTTTTAAGATATAGATGTGATCTGATAATACCGTAGAGATTACATGTAAAAATGTTAAATGGTTCTTGAGAAAGCTTGCACGCAATTTAAAAAAGCACACTTTCATCATTTGGAAATAAATGACTCTAAAGCATGTTTTTTAAGCATTGCTTACATAGGGATAAGCTGATATCTTACTTGTCATAACTAGCGTAATATTTGTATGCGGTTTGTTTTAAAATACATAGATAATGTTGACCTTTCATATACACGTTCCGCATAAAAGTATTTTTATTTAACATTTAAGTGTAGTATGCCCATTAATGTCAGAATAAATAATGCAGATATTAGTGTTCGAAAATAGTAGTAGATATCGGAATTAAAAACAAGGACTAATAGGCGACAATATATTCTACTGGATTTTTCTATGGGCTCTGAGATGGGCAGTCTAAAACATATATTGGGGCTTGTATTGCTAGTTTGGCTACTATTGTATTCAGATTGCTTGATTACTATCACTTTTTCGAAATTGTTATATTAACCATTTTTAATCTGTAATTAATCTGTCATTAAATAAGTCAAATATTTATATTTAAAATAAGTGGTGGCAATCAAGTAATCTGTATAAAAAAATGTAGTCTAACTAGCAACACTGTTTAGCCCTCATTCTGCTGAAAAATGTACTTTCCAGACGTAATGAGAAGTGCTTTTGGCAAAACATTTTCAGCAAAAATACCTTGATGTGTTTTAAAATTTGTTTTAATGATAAGGAATAAAGAATTGGGATAAGTATTGGTCTTCTGGAAAAGAAATCATTATGGTAAAGACCTTTAACAAAATGCATGCATATTGAGAATCCTGTTCAGCGTGTTTTCGGAAACCACAAATGTTTCTTTATATATTTTTCTTTCCTATCTTTCTTTATTTTTCTTCATTTTTTTTCTTGTTTTCATTGGCGCAAAGCACATATGCATGCGAACAGTGATCGCGATGGTAATGACTTTCAAGAATTTTGGGATTTAAGTAGAGCAAGTTAATTTAATGACCTTCATGATCAAGAAGTTCTAGAAGAATAACTGTGGACTCCTCCAATCCTTCTCCACAGTCACAAATAACTTACAGTTTCACGAATAAATGAATGGGTGCCGTTGTTTGTGAAAGTTTTATTAAAATTTTGTTTATTTAAAACATTTTATTGTCTCATGAAATATATAGTACTCAATAGAGCGCTTTTATATTTTTCTGTACTGTACGGTACAATTCAATGTTTGAAACAGGTTAATTCAGGAAGTAATTTGGAAGATGGGAACCAATTAATTGTACTTTAATTATTTTGTATGGTATAATTTGATGCACTTTCCGAACAATTCGGTTCTCTCACAAGTATTTGGAACGAATTGTGTTCGAGAACAAAGGTAGTATTTATTAATTATTTTCGTTAAACTGCATTATCGTAGACGTTATCGCATTTTGTAATTTTGTTCAAGAAATATTGAAAGAGTTCGCTGGTAGTTGAAAGAGTTATATAGCTATAAGGTTAAAGTGTTTAAATGAATCTTCTTTATACAAAAATGTTTTCTTTAAAAACTTATTTGCTTGTCCTATATTTTAAACGCAAAAAAACAACTAAAGATTTACTTTGATAACTGCAAAATTATATACGCCGCTATATAGGGTTTAAAGTGTTTAAACGAAACTTCTTTATACAAAAATGTTTCTTTTAAAATTTATTTGCTCATTCTATATTTAATAAAGGCAAAAAACAACTAAAGATTTACTTTGATTATTGCAAAATTATAAGCCTTTATATGGGGTTAAAAGTGTTTGAAATAAACTTTTTTATACAAAAATGTTTCTTTTAAAATTTATTTACTCATCCTATATTTTAAATGCAAAGAACAACTAAAGGTTTACTTTGATTATTGCAAAATTATACTTCTTTTTAATTTAACTTAAGCATTTGGTGATTTTTGCGTACAGTCATTAAGATATCATAATATGTGTAGTGATTTAACTCGTTAGATGTCATTTCCCAAAGATTAAGATAATGGAGGTCAAAAGTAATTTAATATTTTCTCGAACGAAGATGATGAGCGCATTTAAAATATTTTAAACAGAAAGGAGAAAGAATTTAAACTAGAAACATTTGATGTATACTAATAATTTTAAGTGAGAATTAAAGAGCGTTTTAACCCTTTCAAAAGCGGTGGTACGTTTATGAAACCACTTAGTTTTCATTCCCAAATGCCACAATGACACGAGAATTTTGGTATGAAATTTTACGTTCATTATGTATGTGAAATATAGCTTTATCTTGTTTTAAAATAAATTTGTTCATAAATTCCGATGTCATTCCTTCATTTCAACATTTTAGCTATATAAGTTCTTTGCCCTTAAAGTGTTAAGAGATAGTGATACTTTTAAAGTACGGGTATTCAAAATATGTCCTGCGGAGCACGAAGTTACTATTTTAGAATAGAAAAAGTTACCTTATTTTGTGGCAGAAAATTTGCGATTTAATAAGGCGTAGCTTACCTTTCGGAATTTGTGGTGCAAACGACTTTCAGAAAAATAGGTTCAAGAACTTTGTTTTAAAGGGAAGTAGAAACGTGGTTGTTATTCTATTTGAATAATTATAACGTTTTGAAATAACGAAATAAATGCTTACTAGTTTTAAGTGTATTTTATCGAGATCTTTAAAATTCATTGATGAAACGCAGTACATTTATAAGCAATACAAAAATATGTTCTTCAATGTTTGATTAGATAATTATTGTATTAATTATTTTTATTATGTAATCGCTTTCTTAATTATTATTTTGGCGATAAACAAATAAGATAAAAATAGTTTTTTATTAAGAGATACAAAGTTGATACACGCGTTGCCAACTTAACTCTGTTTTTGTATATATAAATATCACTATTGTACGAGATATTCGGTAGAGTAAATTTTTTATATAATATCATAATGTCTGTCATTAAGTAAAATAAAAATTACTATTGAGAAATTCTGGTAGCACGACAGTTTTTTAAATGCTTTCCAACCC
The DNA here is from genome assembly GCA_963931845.1 of Maratus michaelseni. NCBI lineage: Eukaryota > Metazoa > Arthropoda > Arachnida > Araneae > Salticidae > Maratus > Maratus michaelseni. The sequence continues at coordinate 186,839,215 of OZ007586.1, forward strand.
ATTTGAAAAGTGTTTATGACTTCGATTTGTCTGGCAGTGCTGTAACCAGTGGCGGGTCGTGACTGTCTTTTTTGGGGCACTAAATGCATGCATGAAACACATATTATTTTCATACCATTAATTTTACTTATCCAACCATACGTAGTATAGGGTAAGTCTTGTAATCGTTTTGAAAATCGAAAAAAATTTTTTGACGGGTTTACACGTTTCGGACACTGGCGATTCAGAAAAAGATATTTTTTGAAAAAAAAAAATTGCAGTCCGTCTGTGTGTGTGTCTGTGTGTCTGTGTGTCTGTGTGTCTGTAAACGCTCTATCTCCCGAAAAAATTGAGATAGAGACTTGCAATTTGGTATGTACTTAGTATGTAATAATGGGAAGAAGCCTATTTCATTTCAATAACCTTGATTAATCGGAACTATTTTTTCGGACTCTCGAAATATTCTTTCTGATAAAAGGTATATACAAATTTTCGAAATTGTTTATTTTAAGAAATGATTATAAAAGACAATAAAAAAACATAAATTTTGCATAAAGCATGAAGTCGATCGGATAATGAGTTGCCGAGATATTGGGAATCCTATTTGCCACACTCTTCGATTTTTCATGACCCTATATTTCATCCAAATTTCACTTCAAAGATATATTTTAATTGAAAATTTGACGCTTAATCAGATGCAATAAACCGCTAGGTAATAGGATTATTATTTTTGAAGTTATAAGGAAAACCTCTTTCAAGCAATTCAGTAATCGAGCCTTTAAAGTGTATGACATTATCAAGCCACGATTTTATTGGAATTGCAATGCATTTTATAAGTAGTTTACACATTTTTATTTTAATATTTTACATTATGCATATGATGGGTAAGTATTACGGTGGCCCCCAACGACTAGTTTACAAGGAACCCTTTTTTTGCTTAATGGCAGCGCTTTATGACAGTAAATAAAAAAAGTATTCCTTTTTAATAATAGTGGTAATAAAATAACAAATTTAGCAGGCATGCATTTAGTGCCCTAAATAAAGCCAGTCACGAGCTGCCACTGGCTGTAACTCATATAAATATAATTGGATTGTTATGAAATTGGTATATATTATTAAAGATTACAATGGCATGTTCCGTATTGAAATGAAAGTGTGTAGCATTTATAGTTCGTTTACAAGGAGGCTAAAAATATTTCCATTAAATTATGGGCTATGGGGAAAATCGCTTGCAATGTATTGTAACACTTTCAGGGACAAAGTACTATTATTCGTAAAATGCTGAAACGAATGAATGACACCAGAATTTACAGACAAATTTATTTGAAAATAAGTAAAACGAAAAATAAATCCGTACTTAATTAAAGGAAAAATTTCAATCGAAAATTCTGGTGTTAATGTGGCATTTAGGGATTAAAATTAAGTGGTACAAAAATGAACCTCCGCCCTCCATGGGGAATGATGTTACAAAATTGCCAGTCCGATACTCTTTTAAAATTGATTGATTGCCGCCACATTTTTGAAATAGTAATATTAGCATTATTTTTGATTTATTTAATATTTAATTAAATAAGGAAAATATTTCTTTTTGAAAAACCACGTAGAAATCAGGCAATCTGAAATATTAAAATTAGATGACGGACAACACTGGATTTTACAGTATTTCAAACATATTGAAAGTAATATATATCACAGAAGTGCACTAAATCATGCTTACTGTAGACTATGGTGTGCAATGCATAGCATTTATAGTTCATTTACAGGGACACACAAAAGTTCCTTTTGCAGTTTATATGTTATTTTTACATTATTTCTCAAAAATGTACACAATGTTTGTATTTGTAGAGTCAAATGTATTATGCTTATGCAAACTTCAATTAGAAGATGTACCCATTACTAATACAAACATGAATACAGAAAATATTTTTGTTAATGACAGCAAAATGCAAGGGTAACACACATAGGCGGGATTTTTATGTTAAAAGACAAAATCATGGGGTTGTGCAAGTTGTTGTCTAAATAACTATCAGTGCTATAATTTAAAATAGCTGTGATAAACTGTGTTCCACGGGTTAAGGATGACATCACAATTTTTAAACGGTAATCTTCGCTTTATTTTGCATTTTATACGCTACATTATTTTTTCAGGACAGGTTTTCATTTAACATTATTTTTCAAAAATATACACAATATGTGTACTTATGCAGTTAGTGTAGTACGCGTATAAATATTTCGATTAGAAACAGTATCAATATTACAATAATTTATTTGTAATCTAATTACAAGAACAATTTTTTTGTTAAATAATGCAACATGGAAAAGTAATGCACATAGGAGGGTCTTTCTGCTTAAAAAAAAAAAACTAGCCGTCAGCACTATCTCAAATAGCGATAAAAAAGAGTAATTTTTGCAAAGAGTTGTTTTAAATTTGACATATTTTTTTTTTTTCACAAAAAATGTTTTATTATGTTTTTTTATTCGACATATCGTTCCCGTATTACAAGCATGGTGGCAGTGACATCACTGGGACGTCAATGAAGTCACAGTCGTCACGTCACATCTGTGACGAAAATGCCACCCTCAGTGACGTCATATTGGGACTAAATGTGAACGTCTACGAAAACTCAAGACAAAAATACTTGGAAACATGTTATTCAGTGTGACATTTATAATTCCGGCAAATTTTGAAATTTTTCTTACGTCACTGTAACGTCATTCCAAATCATGTACGTCACATGAGGACTGTGAGGAAAAAAAACACCATATTGTGAAGTCTCATTGTAACCAAAATGTAAATTAAAAAAAATATTTGATAATGAGAAGAAACATTAAAAAAATACTCTACCTCCAGCCAAAAAGAAAAAAAAAATCAAAGGCTACCTACCGACCCTATAAGGTCATTACGAGTTTCTAGTAAAATCTGGTCGTCCGACCCGATGCAGGATCGGAAACCTGCCTACCGTAAAAAGAAACAAAAAAACAGCCGACACAATCAGGATGGGTTGGGTTTGGAATCGTCACAAATGTCACACTTTTCACAAATAAGTCACACTGTGACTTCAAAACATTGTCACATTCGTCACAAAGTTAATGGCCAGATCGTTACAAATGAAACACTTATCACAAATTTGTCACACCGTGACATCACAAATTTGTTAGAATGTGTCGTCAAAAACGAGCTCTAAAACAGCCATAACGACTTCACATTCCCGTCACTGTGACTTGACATCGACGGTCACAAAGTCACAGTGGGACTTAACAGTGACGTCGACATGACGTCACCATGCTTTACGGGCACCGCCCCCCGAATACTAGCCCTGCGCGCTGACAAAAATGGCAGCTGTCGCAGGCGGATTCTTTTTTCAGCGTTTGTACGGTCCCTCAAACTTCAACACCAATAATATCTAAATGTTTTCTTTAACTTGTTTGATCTCATAAAAACAAGGCAAAGATAACTTTGGAAATTATTGGTGTTAATGCTCGTGGGACAGTTCAAACGCTGCAAAAAATAATCCGCCTGCGACAGCCGCAATTTTTATCAGCACACAAGCCTAGTATTCAGGGGGCGCTGCTTACAGGTTGTAATGAATTCATCGAAATAAAATATTAGGGTTTAGGGTAGTGACAATAATTTTTTTTAAAAAATGAGATTTTCAAAATACAGTGCTAAAATTCAGTACATATATTAGTAATTCCAAAATACTCCTAAGTTTTATTAAAAATCCAAGTCGCCAACGTTCCGATTTTATCAAGTTAAATTAAAATATTTTGAGAATGAAATTTTATTTAATAAATGCATTCAAATAAGTACCATATTAGTGTTGTTCATAGTCGCCAGCTTTACGGGGGCGACAAGGGAAAATCAGGCGAACTTCCCCGACTAAGTTTAAAATGTTATTGTTGCCTTAATTAATGTTATTTTGCCTTAGAAATGACAAAAAACATTTTAAAATTGTTGGTACAAGTATGCTTGATTGCATATTTCATCCCCGTGATGTTGGCACCTATGGTGTTGACAGTTAGGCGTTCTTTTAACCCCTTCAGGGGCAAAGTACTCTTGTAGCTAAAATATTGAAATGATTAAATGACATCAGGATTCACGAACGAATTTATTTTAAAATAAGTAAAAACTTTTCCTCATGTACCTTATAAATTCAAAATCTGATTATAAAATTCTGGTGTCATTGTGGCATTTTGGGATTAAAATTAAGTGGTATATATAATATACCGATGTCCTTCAAGGGGGTTAAAACATACAGATTGCTTAATCGCTAACCCTTTTTGAAATACTAATATTGGCAATATTCAATCTGCCATTTAACCTGCGAATACCATTGGGGTCTCTATTGACCCTATTTATTTTTATTTTGAAATTTTGCATGCTTCGAACCTTAAAAAATAGTAACTTAAATATAATAAATAAAATCAAACGGCCTCTTTGGAAGAAACTTAATAAGAATTGGTTTATTTAATTTCTGGTTCAAATCATCCAAAATTGAGAACTCTCATCAAAAAATATAACTTTGTACCAGAAGGGTTAAATATATATTAAATAACCTGGAAATTTCTAATTGTGAAAGGTGACAGCAATGAAGCAATATCAATAAATAACCCCGGCCAACTGGCAACACTGCACCACATAGAAACAAAGAACATTTTATTAAATAAATTTTCTGGATTTTTCTGAATTGTAAAAAATTATGAAAAGTTGGCAGGTATGCGTTAGGGCCGTGTTAGTAACTACGCGTACCGCAGTCCGTAGTATGCTAGAGTTGGTAAAATGGTAAACTTGCCATTTTTTAAAAAGAAATCTTCACAAAATTTAAATACAGAATTTCTGTCATTAAATAAGATGAATATGACTTTTTAAAAATAGCGGTGTGCGCTGTCTTTTTTCAAAATTTATTGAGTACTACTACTTTAGGGACTGAGTATGAATTAACGTAACGGTTCGCAACATTATCGAACTAACAGTATCTAATATAATGATTTTATGTCATTAATTATTTTATTAAAAACAAAATTCCTTAGTTATTGTAGTGGATATCAAGAAATAAATCAAAATCAGTATTTTAATTAAGAGCAATACAAAGTTGATACATAATATCGCATAACGATGACAAATTGTACAACTGGGTCATAAATTATTACCAAACAAGAAAAGCTTCATTATCAAGCGCTTTTAATGCTCAATTGGGATTATAGAAGTCGTCCGCCTAAATTATATGTCAAATATCTGGTTTCTAGATAAATGCTTCTAAGTTTAAAGAGTATCGAAAATGAAAATGTCAAGGGGAAGAAGAAAGATGAAGTTAATCAAGCGTCAAATCGAAACATACACAAAGATACATTGTTAAATTAAATGATAAACTCTTATAATTTTAATGAAACGTTTCATTAGTAACAATAGAAATCATGATAAATATGATTCAATGCAACAAGGAGTAAAATACTTAATTTAGATATAATGGCAAGCCAAGTGTATTTTGTTCTTTCCAGTTTAATACTTTGGATGAAATTTATTTTATAATAACATTTACAAAGTTCCTTTTTCAAACAACCTCCCTCCTGTAACATCTTCGGATTATTTGACCATACACATCTGCGAATTAAGTAGGTTAAAGACTATTATTAAAAATAGTGGTAACAGAAAAGCGTAATAAAAAAGCAATTTCATATTATTTTCCATCAACAAAGCGTTAATATTACAGCATCCCATATGTTAAACATTGAAAGAAATATGCCAAAAAAGTAAATTTATAAAAGTGATATCCTTTAACTACATAGCTGCCACCTTTATCCCATTCGGTACCATGGTCGCATATATGCAACCTCAAAAAGAGCATACAGAATTCGTTTTAGGCACCAGTAAAATATAAAAGTAATATTTGCTTTCTCTAATTAGAGCATTTTTGTGATGGTTTAAGTAAAGGTAGCTTTTTAAAAAAAAGTAGCGCCAACCGAATAAAATTTGTGTAAAAGCCGCTGGTCCCGAAGGGGTTAATGCTTTTCGTTATCACTAAAATTTAATAGAACTTTTTGCTTTATTCTTTCACAGATTTCGACGATAAAGGAAGACAAAATTTACTATTCAATTTTTGTGGTAAGGAAAAGTTGTCAACTATGTAACTGAATAGTAACATGCAAGTGACATGACTTTAATTTAACGATACTTTAATACATATTTTTTTATTAAAAATAGCCAGAGGCGTAGCGTCAAGGGGGGCACGGATCACTTTACTACCAGTATTTTTATGTACTATATTTGGCCTTATGTAATTCATACCTTTCAAAGATTAAATATGTCTAAATGTATTATATAATTATACTGGTAGTAAAATGATCGTGCCCCCCCCTGACGCTACGCCACTGAAAATAGCCTAAATTCAAAATTTATGTCTAGTAGATTTGGTGTTATCCAATGATCTTTCACTTTATTTTACCTGTAAATCATATAAAACGAATCAGTTTTCGATACTTAAAAATGGCAACGAGGCAAATTTTCGTTTTTGTTACATTGTTAGTGCCCGAATTTGGTGCTTTAAAATCGGTTTTCCCCACTATTTCATGGTGGTAATCTTCACCTTAATTAACCAATTTACATCATTTTGAAAATTGGTCATGATCACCAAATATGTTTTTTATGGTATCAAAATGGAACTAGTTCAAAACGTTTAAGAAATAAAACCAGAAGGCCTAAATAAAAACTCATAATTTTATTTAGCTCAATAAAGTTCATACATGCCAAATCCATTATCGCGTGTCTGACACGTTTACATATAATAAATTAGCTTTGCATTTACATTGTTTAACCCTTTCCGGCACAGACAAATTCTGTTCGTAAAATGCGAAATTACTGACTGACACCGAAATTTACAAACGACTTTTTTAGAAAATTAGAAGTCCTTATTTTAAGCTTTCATTATAGAAGCAAAATTTTATTAAAATATTCTTGCTTTCGAATGCAAGTTTGGAATTAAAATTAGGTGTGCCCGGAGTGGGACCACTGTGCCGGAAAGGGTTAAGGGGGGAGATCATGTTGAGCACCCTGAAAATGACAGTAATTAAACCAGTGCGAAAAACTATGTAGTTTTAAAACCAATGAATTAATTACAAAAATGTATTTTTCTATAATGTCACACATTCTTGTAGTTAATTCTTGAGTGCACGCAATGCCAAGTAATACAGTTTTTGTGAAAACGGACTTCAAAGGTAACTTTATAGTATGACAGGAAATGTCTTTTTGCAAAATATTTTTAGCTATAATTTCTCTTCTAATTGGAATTTTTGTAAAATTCTTTTTGCAGTGTATTTGTAACATTTAAATGTATCCATGCTAATTTTTTTTTGAAAAATCGTTTTTTTAACCTACAACATGATCTCCCCCCCCCCCCCTTAAAACACAAAATTCTAAATTAAATATTTTAATGTTTACTATCGTAAAAAAACAGCATCGATTTTCTAAATCATTATTTTCATACTTAAAAAAATATTAGTTTTCTGTTGCGACGCACAGTGGCGTAGCCAGGAAGGGGGTCCAAATGCTCTGGATACCAGTAATATTGTAAAGTGTTTTTCCACTTGATTATCACAGAAAGCTCTCTGATTAGGTAAAGCGAAGAAAATTAAAAAAAAAAAAGTTATATCCAGAGCATCTGGACCCCCACCCTGACTACGCCACTGTGCGTCGCGTGTCATCGGGTTGATTCTCACAGTGATTTGGGATACATGAATTTTATGAATATAATTTAATATTAGTAAATCTGCAGATCAGGAGCCTCAACGTCAGCTCTGAAAGTGATTATTTTTTAATCTCACGTTTCACAATATTTAACATCTTACAAACCGCAAATTAAAAATTTTAAATTACATATATATTTATAGGCATATAAAATAATTCGAAGGATTCAGAAATTAGAAACGTTAAAATAAACACGGTTATTGCAATAATATTCTTAGTCTTATGAACTTCTTGTTCTTGTAATTTTGTAGATAAAAAATGCCTTTCTTCAGGGGGCTCTGCTCCTACTGAATATCCGTAATCTTATTAAATTTATGTTCATGGTTTCCTATTGATTGTGTGAATGATTATAGTATATTTTGGATTTCGTTCTATACAGTTGTTTTATTAGGATAAGCAACAATTTTGAAAATAATTTCATGTTATCCAAATACCCAAATAGCAATATTTACTTACCTGCCAACCACGAAACACCTGCATCTGATGAATAAGTTGAATAATATCTCATGTACAAAAGCAACTTACGGAAAAGTAAAGTGAATCTACTATATTTCACATATATTTATTTTAGAAATCTAGTGTTATTACAATTTTTGTTTCGAAAAAACAGTTTTCATGGTCGTTCTATAATATTTATTTTTTCTAAGTACATCCTGATCTAATTCGATGGCAATAGCTTACTTAAATCTCCTCGAAATAGGCTTATTTGGAAACTTTTAGACCTATTGGATAATCATTCATAATCGTGCCCACTACCAATTCACTAAATATCAATCGTGATTTGGCGCTATAAAGTATTTTTTGTGATAGCTACTTTGTTCTCAATTTCCAGTATTTGTAATATTTCAGGATTTGATAATATGTATGGATGCGTGTTCCTATTCTAACTTGTTTAGTTTATACACCTCGTTTTACGACTTATTTTATCCTATTTTTAAAAGAATATTAACATTTCAACGACGAAACATCCGCATCTGTTCCAGAAAATGAATAAATTCTCATTTAAGAAATATATTTATACAAATGTAAACTACGAGACTTGAATTACACGTTCAATATTTTCGTAATTTTCGTTTGGAAAAAATATTTCAGTAATCATTCTATAGTAGTTAAAAGGTAACTTATATCAAAATAAATTCTGATTTATGTCAGTAGAATACTAATCACCCGAAAATAAGTTATTTTGCTATTAAAATATTGCAGCAAAATAGTGCGAGTTACTTGAATTTTATTATTTTAATATTCTTTGAAATATGGTTGCTAAGCAAGTAATAAAATAAAGAAGAAAGAAAAAGGAATGCATTTTAAAATTTGAAAAGATAAAAAGAAAATAAAATGTTTTATACTTTCCGAACATTTGCAAAAATGTTTCCAATACTTTAAACATTAATTTCTAAATTGTAATAGATGTATCGGCATATTTTCAAAGCTATTGGATATATTTAAGACCTCCATATCGAAAATTTAGCATCCTTAATTTTACGTTTAAATCCATTATTCAAATATGCGATTTTCATTTCAGTTAAAAATGAAATTTTAAAATCGTCTGCATTCCCATAGGAAAGCATTATCACCTAAAAAGAAATGTTCTATATTTTTTGAACGAAAGAACAAAATTTAACCAAAAACTATACAGCTAATTCCGGTTATCTCGCCAACATACCTACCAAAAATCAACCTAATTGGACGAATTTTACGGTAGGTATCGCGCAACAGACAGACAGACAGAAATCAAAAACTTTTCGCGTCTCCACATTGAGCCTTCACTGATGTTTCGGCAATAAATGAAGAAGTTAATATTAATATATTGTACACTGAGAAACGTATAATTGCATGAAATACAAAGGATGTGAATTATCACTTTACTTAACAGCGAACAACCAACAGAGTGAAAAAATGTCCAGACCAGGGCTCGATCCCGGATCCCTTGGTAAAGCGCACCAAGTGATTTACCAATTAAGCCATCCGGACGACATCCGGTCTAGCATTCTCTCACTCTTATATGGCTAGGCTACAACCTTGCAGCACAAATTGGAACCTCAATCATGAGCACAACACCTATTGGCATACATGAGACAAATTAAACCCAGTACCGGTGAATATTTATATACAAATGAATTTTTCAGCCGAGCTGAAATGGTAAAGCACTTGGTGCGCGGTGAATATTTATATGTATATTTATATTTATATGTAAATATTCACCGATACTGGGTTTGATTTGTCTCATGTATGCTAATAGGTGTTGTGCTCATAATTGACGTTCCATCTTGTGTTGCAAGGTTGTAGCCTAGCCATATAAGAGTGAGAGAATGCTAGGCCGGATGTCGTCCGGATGGCTTAATTGGTAAATCATTTGGTGTGCTATACCAAGGGATCCGGGATCGAACTCCGGTCTGGACATTTTTTTCATTCTCTTGGTTGTTCGCTGTTAAGTAAAGTGATAATTCACATCCTTTGTATTTCAGTAATTTACTGCGTAATTTCAGCTCTGCCTAAAAATTAATTAGTGTATAATTGCCTTTTTTTTAAATCTGTGTTCCATCCCTCTCTTTCTTTTTAACACTTCCCAATATAGTAGAAAAGTATTTATGAATTCGGTTTGCCTGTCTGCCATCTGGTAGTCTGTACGTCTGTTTGTGCTCTAACTCTCGTAAATATACTTGCATTGCTATGTAATTTTTATTATTTGTTGAAGCTTAATATACAGTGTTTGGTATGGAAAATGAAATATGTAGCATTTATAGTTCGTTTACAGACAAAATAATTCCATTACATTATGTCCTATGGAAAAAAGCACATGCGGTGCATTTTATCAATATTACGATATTTCAAACATAATAATATTAATATGTATCATTGAGGTGGACTACAGAACTCATTCATAGTTCCTTTACAGGAACGCACAAAAGAAATTTTATTACATTATGAACAATGGGGAAACTTTCTTTGTGGTACAATTTAATGATGTTATTATGCTTCAAATATAATGAAATTATAAAGGATCACGGAGTGAAACTACAATAAGTTTTCTACAGATTATGTCGTGCATAAAATTTACTGTTTATTTACAGGGTCACACAAAATAACTGGGTTACATTACTGACTATGATCGATAATTGCTGAACGTACGTTTTCCGCTGTTAAAATTTTAAAATTTTCTATTATTTAGTGTATTACGTGGTTTTTATAATTTTTTTAGATCATATATAGAACTCGACGGAAAACTGCGCACACATTGCTAGATATGGACTACAATTGCTGAAAATGAGGGTTTTATGAGCTATGTGTTTTTTTTTAATTCCTTATTTAAATATCCTCTATCATTGTATGAAAAAATGATATTTCTTAACAATATTCTGTTTTTGATGTAAGTGTTTCATAATCTATGCCTGATGCATGATTTTCTTTATTGTTTAATCTGTCGTCATTATAAATTGCAGGGCTCGAACGGTTTCTACTATAAGACCATGCGTTAATTACCTCCAATTCAAGAGGTGGGGGGGGGGGGAACCTAAAAAGTGTGACAGTGTGACATTGAGATAAGTGCTTTAACGTATTGTGAAATCATATATAAAATATGAAAATAGGTAGGCAGTATTTTCAAAAAGCATAATAATTTCATTGAAACATATTTTCCTTTTTTCTTTGAATTAAAGAGATTGGAGTAAAATCACACAAGATCTTCGCGGTTTTATAGTATATTATATATATCAGTACGTACCTTTGGCGATTCCTGTTATTCAAACTGGACATTTTATTAAAAAATTGGTAGTAAAAAAACTGACTGAGCTGGAGGCCTGAACCTGTGACATTGAGGGTTGGGGGGTTCAAAAAACTCCTCAAAATTTGTGTGGCATAATTAATGACTGATCCCAATTAACCCATTAAAGCCGGAATTATTTTTCTCTTTAAAATGCAAAAATTGCATTTCATACCAATTTTTCAAAGTAGCAACTTTAGTCTCCTTTTATTACGGAGTTTCTGTCATCAGGTAAAGTGAATATTTCTGTTAAAATATACTGGTATACAAACAACAAAATGGAGGGCATCTATCCCGGTACCGTATGGTACCGACAGGCTTTAATGGGTTAAGTAGCACCAGGGTTGCCAGTTTGACCTCCGCTTTTATTCAGAAATTCCGAATTCACACCAGAAATTCCGAACAGTAATTGTTGCTTCATTTAATGACAGACATTTTGTGATTACACAAAGAAACAACCACTCTTCCTGAATTTGCGGTATGAACTTTTAATTTCTGAATAAAAATGGAGGTCAAACTGGCAACCATGAATAACACTATTTCGGAATAGCAATCTATTTAGGGTGAGCACTGGCGGCAGTTTTTGATTTTTCATACAACTTTTTGAAAACAATAATAATCTACTTGAAAGACTGGTAGAAATCAAACACGAAGATTATTGTTTTGAAATAATGGTAGAAAAAATAATTAAAAAACCAGTTGCAGACATGACTATGCCTTTTTTAACTGCAGAATGTCTGTCCTTAAATAAAGCTAAGATTATTATTCAGAAATTGTGGTACACAAAATTGGGAAACTTGCGAACCTTGGATACGCTTTCATTTATAAACAGTGTTGCCAGGTTGGAGAATTTAAAAAAAGATTTGTTTAGTAAATGAAGTCAAATATGTACCACAAAATAATGAACTGCCATATTTTAATTAGCAGTTCCATTAGCAGTTCCTGCGAACTTTCGGAATGCACCACGTACATAAATGTTGCATGTAACATTCTAAAATTTCTGGGGATAGTTTTTTTTAAACACATTTATTTTAGTTTCACGCATGATTTTTAAAAAAATGTTGTGCGTGATTTCAATATAGGTTTAATTCATGATTCAAAGTATTTTGTAGCATGAAAATGAGCCAATAAAAGTCATAAATCCATGTAAATTATTTGACACTGTTTGTTGATACGATGAAAGCTATAAATGTGACAATTCCAAAGTAAATCGGTAAAATATAATTTTATATGCAATATGCAAGGTGCTTATACTCCTTAGAATTTCCAGGAATTATGTCACCACTATTTTAAATTAAAGATATTTGCTCAATAGTTTTTCTTCAGATTAAAAATCATTCTAGGATAAATGTCACAATTTTCTGCTATTAAATAAGGCAAAATTTATATTAAAAAATGGTAAATATATACTCCTTAGTAGGTAATCTGTATAACTATATTTTCTTATAAATTTTACTTTTTAATTTGAAAGCTACGATGTATTTATATTATCATACATAAACTTGTGATGGTATCATAAATAAGTTAAAACATTAGAAATTCTTTGCCACGGGCAAAGGGCTGATACAGTGTTTTCATTAACAGAAAAGATAGGTTATTTATAAAAATCGTGCTTGGGTGAATAAAATATTTATTACGCAATTTTTCAACTATGATTTTTGATTTATGTTAATTTTATAGCAGTTTCGTTGAATCGGCGAAAGTTTCGTCGAAGTAGTACAATATTTTAAAATGAGATACATTTTTTAAATTGTGGAAAAGGAAAGCATCGTTAGATAAAAATTTATATAAAACTGTTTTCTTTTAAATTTAAGAAATAGCGCTTTTTTATAAATTACATTTTACATAAAATAGAAAAATAAATAATTTAGAAGTGAAATTATCGCTTTTTTCTTTTAAAATAAATGTGGCGCGTATTAAACACTGTATTTTCTTGTAATAAAAGCTTCCAAATGTATTTTTGTCACTTAATACACTCATAGAAGCCATAATTTTACGCTTTTTTCCTTACACTGTAAAAAATATTAGTGTTACTTTACACCAAAAATGGTGGCAACAAAGTTGCCACCAAAAACGGTGTAAAGAAACACCCCTTGTAAATTGGTGTAATGAAACACCAAAAATTAATTAGTGTAAAGAAGCACCACTTTTGGTGGCAACAAAGTTGCCACCAAAAGTGGTGTAATAAAACACCATCATCAATTTGGTGTGCTTTAACACCAAATTGGGTGTCCTACTAACTAATTCAGGATATGCCACTTCGATGCAGCATCACACCAAATTTGGTGTTCAAAATCTGTCGTCCCAAATTATCCTACGAGGAAAAGTGATTGAAAGGTTATGGATATTTATGTAAAGCTACAGGCATTTTTACTGGATTTTTCCCCTCTTAATTAAAAGATAACATATTTTGAAACAACTTTTATAATTAAAATTTAAAAAAATATATTGAGGATTTCAATTACAAATTTGCGAATTAATTTTGAAATATCCTTTTCTGAATCAAAGAGAAAAATATGTCTAAGTTTTATATAAATGTATAACAGTTTACAGAAAATTTAGAGATCTTTTTCTCTTTGATTCAGAAAAGGATATTTAAAAGTCAATTCGCAAATCTGTAATTGAAATCCTCAATATATTTTTTTTTAATTTTAATTATAAAAGTTTACTGATGTTTCAAAATATGTTATCTTTTAATCAAAAGAAGAAAAATCCAGTAAAAATGCCGGTAGCTTTACGTAAATATCCATAACCTTTCAATCACCTTTTCTCTTAGGATAATTTGGGACGACATATTTCCGCTCAAAGACTTGAAAAGAGCTATAAAAAATAATTTGGTGCTGCAAGATTTATCGGGTGTTTAATTACAACAATTATGATAGCAACTTTGTTGCCACCATTAATAAAACCTTATTCAATTACAGTTATAATTAAAAAGAATTCCATATAGAAATTTAACAATATAAATGTTGTGATTACATAAATGTTAAAATAAACTTAGTCAGGAAATTCTGTTAGACTTTGTATTTTTTCATGTCAAAATACTTACGTATTTAACAATGAAGCCACATGAAACTATTTGCACTTATTTTTAGTAGTGAAAGGGTTTAATCGATTTTCAATATAGCATTGTAGAAGTTATGGCCATCCCCCACTCTTATTAATCTGTAAAAACTCCGGCGGGATTTATAAAATTCGAACTGGTAGCTGTGGCTAACCGGAGTAATTACTATAGCTGATTTTTAAAAGAAATATTTCTTTTATTTGTAACATCAACTTACAAAACATTCCTCCGATAGATTTCGGTATTAACATAAATTAAGGAGTGCGTGAGATGCGGTGATTATAAACCATGCGATAGTCTTTAAGTCTCTCCTTTCGATCTCTTCGCTCGAAATACTCTTGTTATAGACTTTGATTTAGACCTCCGAATGAGGCAATACGATTTAACTGGACAGGGTGTCCTTGGGGATGCTTGGATGGCTTCTCGGAAATCTCTCTCACAAATCGGGGCGTCTGTTTCCTCCGGCTTCCCCTGCGCTGCTCGTTTCTCCGCAATTCTCGGCTTCTTAGGGTCACGTCCTACCCTTTTGCCTCCAAAAAACCCTCTCTTCTCCTCTTCTCTTCTTTCTCTAGCCTCCGAAAAAAGGGGGGCGGGGGGAGGTTCATCCCGGCCTCTCAAACTTACGGCAGCCTATCGTTGTCGATATCTGGTTCCCATTCGCAGATTTTAAAGGACTTCCCTTGGCGTCCGATGGTCTCTGGGAACCCTCTCCATCTGCGACCTCACAAGTAGAATCAATAATTCGTTACCGTCGGGTAGGTGCCAGCCAGTCTCCAGTATTGTTTCCCTAATGTCCAAACCATTCAGCGTAGGAGATGGATCGCTTCCTTAGGTTCGGCCCGACAACTCCTGCGGTCCATAGTAAAGTAACTCAGCTGGGATATGGGAAAATGTCACAGCATTACCCCCTCCAGCAGTTGAGATTTTTCAAGCATTTGGAAAATCTTACATCATTACTGGTGCGCTAGCCTTCCATCCATACCCAACACATGTTAATTCTCAATAGAGGCTTACCTTAAACATTATTATTCACAAGTTTACAATACACTCTACAGACTCACCTCGTTAAATTAAATTTCAATATTCATTGCATGATTCAAATACACAATTATTTCAATTACAAAATTAAAAACTATATACAAAATTACCGAGTGGAATGTTATTTATTCCATTCTACTTAAACAGTCTACATGTGGAATTTGGTATCCCTGGCCTATATCCTAAGGATCTGCGAATATCCTGCCTTTTTCCAAAATCTCTAATTAGTCGGAAATTCTTTTCGGCGTTGTTTTCCCACTGTTTAACGTCGCTGATTTCAGTTTTGTTTTGCGGCGATAGGAAACCCGAGGTTTCTAAACAATTAGATTCGAAGAATTTCTTTTGCTTTCTTCCTAACGCGCGATACCGGTTCACCCTTTTTGAGGACTTCCTTCCCGAAGACTTAAACTTAATTTTTGCCTCTAAGACGGTGTCTTTATTTTGTCCCTCATCCTTAAATTCCCGGATTTCATTCTTCTCTAAAAATGAACATCCCTTTGTGACAATCTCACACCTATCATTCCCTTCGGAATTTTTCATTACGTTTTCTATTCTCGTTTCACTTACGCCTGTCTTAACACTACCTGACTCCCTATCCTGGAACAAATTATCCATAACTTTCGCATTGGAATTAGGTGTTTTCAACTCTTTTCCCTTTTCTTCGGGACGTGACTTTAAATGTCCCAGCTCTTTTCCAGAAGGCCATACTATTTGAATAGGGTCAGTTACGACGCGCCCTATTTCTTTCTGCGAACTAACCTTGTAACGGGATTTGTATAAGGCGAGTTCTCTGAATAAGCGTCTTTTAAAAGCAACTAATAACCGGTCAGCTACTCGCTTCTCCCAAGATCCTTCTTTCAGGGACCTCGCTAGACCCTTTTTACTTCTTCCCTTTGTACTTTCCCCTGAAAATAGAAAGACGGGTTCTCTAGCTAAAATTGTTCTAGGGGGAGATTCACAATGCTTTTCTTTCCCGCTTAGACTGTAGGGGAGTATAGTATCAAAACCCTTTCTTTTCTGACTATCCATGTTAGTCGTTTCTGACTTCTCAGATTTGGGGGATAATTTAATTCCTCTTTTCCTTTCTTTTTCCGTAGGAAGTTTACCGTGCGGATTATTGTCGTAATCCGAAGCTAACAAGTTTGTGGGTTTAGGGGGAATTGAATTGTCCTCTTCACGATTTTTCTGTTGCGTCAAATTCCCAAGGCTAATAGGCAGTTTCGCTTTAATTTTGTCTAACAAATTTTGCGTTCTGTTCCCTAATAAATAATAAGACATTTCGGTATTCTTATCTATTACTGCGGCTTTGATTAAAAGGTCACCCACATCTGTCTGAAGTCTTATTTCTACGAGGGGTAGACTTTTTACTTCATTATCAAGGGGTTGTCTTACTCTCACTACCTCTCCCGTATACTGTTCCTTGGTTACGTCATTTGCACTAAGTAAGTCCAACGAACTGCCCGTATCCCTAAATATCTTCATTTTTTTCCCATTTACCATCCCTTCGCTTAGATAGGGATCGAAACTCTCATCTAAATCGTTCAAGTCTGCCAGTTGACACACTATTTCGGGTTTATCATTTATCCTTTTTAGTTCTGGGCAAGAGTATCGGAGATGGTCGGGGCTATTACAAATAAAACAGGACATACCTCTTCTCCGTTCAAAAATCTCGTCCCTATTTTTTTGTTCATCCCGATCACGCCAGTTTCTTTTTACTTCAATCCCTTTCTGTTCCACTTTCGGTTTCTCGATGAATCTACTCCTCTCAAACGATTTTCCATTATTTGGGTTTTTAGGGGGAGCTTGTTTTCTCTCCGTTCTTCTGACCGCCTCATAATGATCCAGTTTTTGGGTCAGATCCAATGGCGTAATTATTGTACTCCATGAGTCAATAAAATGCTGTCTAATTTCGGAGGGCACCTTCCGTTTGATCTGGTCAGTAATTATCAGGTCCCTAAGTTGACTAAATTCAGACACCTGAATACCGCTTAACCATTGGTCGAAATAATTCGTAATTTCATACGAAAAATCTTTCCAATTTTTTTCTTCGGACCGTGGTGTTGTTACGAATTTGATTCTGAAGTCTTCTGCACTAATTTTAAACCTTTCGAGTAATTTACCCTTCACAAAATCAAAATTGTCCGTTTCGTCTGGTGGTTCTCTAAGAATAACTTCTGTCAATTCTATAGGAAGCAAACCTAGCAAATTTGTTACCCATTGCGACTTATCTAATTGCGCTTTTAATGCCTGTCTCTCAAATAAGTTGAGATATAAGGAAATCTCCGATTTTCCCATTTCAAATTTAGGTAACACATTTTTTAACAGAATTTTAGGTTCCCTTTCTATTTGACTAGATGATAACGTTAAAGTATCATTTTCCCGTTCGGCCCTAATTCTCGCGAGCTCATGTTCTTTCTCAATTTTATCTTTTTCCAATTTCGATCTCTCTACACGGTCTTCTTCAATCAACTTTAATTGGTTTAACGCCATAGTCTCATCATAATCGGGGGCTTCCGTTATCTTTTTAACCAACTTAGGAATTGTATCATTTGACAAAACCTCTACTTCAAATTCTATCGCAAGGGTTTGTAGATCGCATTTTCGAAATCCCGATATGCCTGCCATAATCACTAATTTTAAATTCTAACACAATTTAATTCCAATTTCCCGCACATAAATGCAATATATAAAAAAAATACACAATTTTTTTCACCCCCAAAACAACATAAAAATAAATACAGTAGTTTCTGCTCGACACAAAATACAATCAATATTCATGAAATTTTGAATTACAAGCAAACCAATTCCACATATAGGCTACAATTTGCCAAAAAAAACATATATCTTACTTAACTTAACTGAATTACTAACAGACTTCAACTTAGTCTTACAACTTCTTTAAATTCAAAATTTAATTCCTTAGCAATCTTCAAAATAAGAGAGCACCTTAAAAATTTCGGCCGAAAAATACAATTAACATAATTTGCTTTTCACCAAACAAAAAAATTTTTAATTAAAAAGATTAAAAGAATTTTTCAATTACTAGAAACAAGATGAATTTAAAGTTTGTTACACTTTTAATTTACCTTCAACACACAAAAACATCTGTTGGTAATTTATATTTAAAATTTTTACTTATATTACCGAACACAAATAATTAAAGAAAAATTGCTTCCTGTCCAAAATTAAAAATATACACACTAAGCCTCCACTGAGAATAAAACAAGTGCTCACCTGGGTATAGCTCTGCGATTCTCGGCGGTGATTCTGCTTTCTTTTCTCTCCACACTGTCAGCAAAGTTCGGATGCTTCTGGTTGCTGGTTCAGCGGATGCAGTTTCAGATCAGCTCGGGTCTCTGCCTTGGTTTTGGCGGGTCACTTTGGGGTCGGTGGATCTTCCTCGATTCAGCGGAATCTGTCTCTCTATCACAGGATTCTGTACGAATTCGGCGAGTTGTCCTGCTCTGCCCCGATTCGGTATGTAGATTCAGGTTCCCAACGGCTGGTGTAGATTCTGAAGAAATTCGGCGAGTTGTCCTACTCTGCCCCGAATTCATAAAACTTTGTCACGCACGTTTCTTTCACCACTTTAAATCCCTTGAAGCTGCCACCATCTGTAAAAACTCCGGCGGGATTTATAAAATTCGAACTGGTAGCTGTGGCTAACCGGAGTAATTACTATAGCTGATTTTTAAAAGAAATATTTCTTTTATTTGTAACATCAACTTACAAAACATTCCTCCGATAGATTTCGGTATTAACATAAATTAAGGAGTGCGTGAGATGCGGTGATTATAAACCATGCGATAGTCTTTAAGTCTCTCCTTTCGATCTCTTCGCTCGAAATACTCTTGTTATAGACTTTGATTTAGACCTCCGAATGAGGCAATACGATTTAACTGGACAGGGTGTCCTTGGGGATGCTTGGATGGCTTCTCGGAAATCTCTCTCACAAATCGGGGCGTCTGTTTCCTCCGGCTTCCCCTGCGCTGCTCGTTTCTCCGCAATTCTCGGCTTCTTAGGGTCACGTCCTACCCTTTTGCCTCCAAAAAACCCTCTCTTCTCCTCTTCTCTTCTTTCTCTAGCCTCCGAAAAAAGGGGGGCGGGGGGAGGTTCATCCCGGCCTCTCAAACTTACGGCAGCCTATCGTTGTCGATATCTGGTTCCCATTCGCAGATTTTAAAGGACTTCCCTTGGCGTCCGATGGTCTCTGGGAACCCTCTCCATCTGCGACCTCACAAGTAGAATCAATAATTCGTTACCGTCGGGTAGGTGCCAGCCAGTCTCCAGTATTGTTTCCCTAATGTCCAAACCATTCAGCGTAGGAGATGGATCGCTTCCTTAGGTTCGGCCCGACAACTCCTGCGGTCCATAGTAAAGTAACTCAGCTGGGATATGGGAAAATGTCACAACACCTAATATTTTATTATCCTAGTAATGAATGTTTTGCGTTTTGAATAAATTTCTTAAGAAATACCCCAAGGAAAATGTTACTCACTTTAAATAAAAATTAATTTTAAAATATCACTCTTAAGAAGCTTAAATTAATTGGATTTAATTACAAGTATTACTTGTTAGTGATATTTAACTATGGCATCCCAACACATCTTACATTTCTGGTTATAACTTAGTTGGTCAATAGAATAATCAGGTAACCATGTATGCAGAATTTATTCAAAATTTTAATAGTAAGAATTAAGAACAAAATAACTTTTATGATATTTATTTAACTAATACTGAATTGGAAAGTATAATACACATTTGTCAATACTAAAAGTATTATATGAAAATAATCAGAGACTAATAACTAAGTAAGAACGAATGAAATACAGTGAAGAAAGAAAAAAAGTTAAATTCAAAATATCTTAAAGAAATTTGAATGCATTAATAAACAAAATAACCTAACTTAATTTGAACAGGCAAGCAATGCTTATAATAATTCTTAACAGCTTGCAGACCAATGGGTTAGACACATACTTTTCTCATAAAGTTAGCAAAAAAAATTATAGAATTTTCTCTGAAGACATTTACTTACTCATATCTTAGGTGGGCAAAGTTCTGACAGTAAGCCTTTGGTCAAATCAGTATATTTGCAATTTCACAATAAAAAAATGATTTTTATAAGCACATAAAAAAGCATAAGTCAAGGTTAAAAGTAAAGAACGGTTTTAGCTAATCATAAAAAAAAATTGCATATTGCAGTGTACCAAACCACACAAACAGCATATAATTATTACTTAACATTATCAAAACACATTTCATGGTTAAATATATTGATATTAACCAAAATAGTATACCTACAGTTAAACCCAAAACAGGCTTACACAATTTTTTAATTGTCATTTTGGATTTGTACTGTTCAAATTGCCCACTTAAGATATATTACACACAATATTATACAATTTTTATATGTAACAAAAAAAAAATCTTAAGTATTACATTCCATGTATGAAACATCATTTAATGTTACCAAAATATGTTTTAAGAAAATGTACCAGTTTCCATTTTTGTAGTAGCTGGAAAATGGATATCTAAATTGCAAGAGACTTGCATCCATAAAAAAAAATCTTGAACAGTCCTTATTAGACATTTTTTTTAATTTTATATGCACCAAAATGATCATTGAAAACACACTCATAATCTTCTAAAAGAAAAAAAACTTTATCACTATCTGTTATAATGAGCAAAATTTTTGAAAAAATTGGTTCTTCTTCAACTAATTTCCTAACAATGAATAAACCACTAACATATTTTAAAAAGTTAATAGTAAAGTGTGAAACAGAATATAGTTCCCTAGTAAATCCTTTGTCTTTCACAATAACCTGAGCAGCTTCTGGTTGTATAGAACTTAATTCAAGTGGTTTGGTAATCCCAACCGATTTATTATGCTGAAGGTATCCATTTGAATTACAAGCATAATATGCTTGACGTAATTGATGGCGATTTGCTAATGTGACAGTTATATTTTTTAAAATTTTTCCTATTGCAGCAAGTCTCTTAAAATAATAATGCTTCGCTTCAAATCTCAATGTCCAACAGTGACGGAGAGGCCCAAAATTTAACATGTGAGAAGGGTAATGAATAAGAAAGTGCTGCTTTGGTATCATCATTTTATCAGGAAAAAGTTCTCTAAAAATTTGTCGTCTGTTAGCTGAATTTGTGAGATCATACTCTCAATGTGCTAGGTTAATTACTGACTATTCTTTTCATGCAGGAGATTCAGAATTAGTAACTGAAGTAAGTAATATATATATATTTATTTATTTATTTATTTTATTTTTAAGTATGTTTTATAACTGTGTAAACTCTAAATATTTATATGTGACTAAAAATTATTTGTAATTTATCTTTACCTGTACTGTGTAAAAGCTATATTTAAAATAGGTGGATTGAACTTTGTGCTGATATATTAAAATAAATGATCTACGTAAAATAGCACAAATAAAATACACTAGCAAAAGCCGTGCTTTGTTTAGATTCTCAAAGCATTCAACAATAAATAAAAAGCTTGCGGTTCACCCGTTTCATAAAGAGTTGCAACCTTTAATCAAAGTATTATGCAGAAAGATAAATTAGTGTATATTCATATTCTAGGCACTATGTTTTTTATTAAATTGTTGATAACATCATTGTATACTAAGAAAAGAAAAGGCTGGAGAATAAAAATTTCCAGTGTAAACTAGTGTATAATTATACTGGTGAAATAATAATTGATGATGTCAACAATAAATAAAAAGCTTGCGGTTCACCCGTTTCATAAAGAGTTGCAACCTTTAATTATTTTATTAAAATTCCCTACCCTTAAGGATTTTAAAGTTGTATTTGTATACGATAAAAAAAATTGACAAAATCAAGGATGTACTTTGCATTTTAAAGTTATTGTTTTTAAAACACTTATTTAAACTAATTTAAAACACTTATTTGCAGTTTTTATACATATTACAATTTAGTATTTGTAAGAATGTTAAAAAATGTAAAAGGATCCCAAAACAAAGTTCGATTTTTGAACAGTTTCATTTGGTGACCTGAGAATCTTTCCTAAGGGGGTGGGGGGGGGGGGGTCATTTATTTTTTAATCTAGAAGATTTGTAAAAAATACTGTTATTAGGATTATATTAATTATATCACAACTA
Source organism: Maratus michaelseni (assembly GCA_963931845.1). Lineage (NCBI taxonomy): Eukaryota > Metazoa > Arthropoda > Arachnida > Araneae > Salticidae > Maratus > Maratus michaelseni. The sequence continues at coordinate 186,861,930 of OZ007586.1, forward strand.
TTGCAGAATTATAAAATAAATAAAAGTAGATTTCCAAAAGCTAAAAATCTTCTACGGAAGCAGCAAATTATATTTTTATAATCACAAAAGTTTGCTTTTGAGCAAATGTTTAACAAATGGTAATACGAATTTCTAGAAAAGCCAAACACAAAGAGAGTGTAGTCCAGGGAATAAGCTTACTTTTAACTATGCTGCTTACAAGATTTCAAAACTCCTCACAGTACAGAGGAAAAATTATGAAAATTCAAATCACTATGGACTGCTTAGATATTTAACAATAAATACTGTTTTTTTTTCACATAAACAATGATTTCTAAACGTTATTATTCAGATACAACATACACTACTGATTTTTCCCCCTTTAAAATATGATTTAAATGTTCTTTTAATGCAATCCACAAGTATTTTGCTTTAAAAATAAAACAGGAACAAAATATTATGTTCTAAAATATGATAATTTTTTATTAAGGGCTAATGTTAATTCTATAGGGCATTATTTTTCTAATATCTCGTTTGCATTTAAATATTTTTAAATGATTTTATTTTATTTTATTTTATTTTTTTTGCACTGGATAGCAGAGATCAATCTCTATTTCCGCCGTTGATTACTTTTTCGATTTTTTTCTACGAAGATACTTTCATTTTCGGAACCGGTTTCGAAAGTAAAAGCATCTTCCTAAAAAAAATCCGCAAAGAAAATCGAAAACGTAATCAACGGCGGAAATAGAGATTAATCTCTGCTACCCAATGTAAAAAACAAAACAAAAAAAAAACATTTAAAACTATTCAAATACAAACGAGATATTAGAAAAATAATGCCTATAGAATATAGAATTAACATTAGCGATCGAGTGTTGTCAAGTGCGTGAAAAGGATTATTAAGCAAAAACAACTAACAAAGTAAAAATTCTCATGCTTTGTTTAGTTAATTTCCCTCATCTAACTATACAAACACTATTTAGTATTATCTATTAAATATATAAGGAATAATTACTAGGCTTACCTTATGTTTTTAACAGCACTTCATAATGAAATCAAAATGGTTCATTCCGTTCTCTGCTCTGTTGTCGTCTGCTGACGCAACACTCTGACGTCATCGTATATTTCAACACCACAGAGCTGGATTGCGAGATAAAAATGTACACCTATATTGGAGTTTTGGTTTCCGGAATTAATTTCAAATTGTCATTCTTGGTGTGTGATATCACCGATTTTTTTTTAAAGAGTACAGATAAACTATTTTAAGTGTATTATAACACTTAATTCAGTGTTGACACCAAAATTAGTGCATATTTAAACCTTATTTGGCATTTCATAAACCCAAATTAAGCGTAATTATACTCCCCATTTTTTACAGTGTACTAATAAAATTTAATTGTTAACTCTAACCCCTTAAGCACCATATTCAATTTAGTGATAGTATGCTGAATACCAGATATTGGGTTGTTCGGGAAGTTCCTTCCGTTTGGGAAAACCAATTGGTACCGGAAAATTCTGCCCTTCAATTATTATACAGTAGCTATCGGAATTAATGTTTAATAACTGAATGATAGAATTTCCCGGTACGAATTGGTTACGTTAAATGAGGACGTACGCACGTACGTCCTAGTATTGCAAATGAAAAGTTCATGACATACGCAGGTACGGCGGGGTGCTTAACCCATCAAGGACGGAAATATTTTTCGCTTTAAAATGCAAAAAAAAAATGCATTTCATACCAATTTTTATAAATAGCAACTTTTGATTCCTTTTATTACCGAGTTTCCGTCATTAAATGAAGATAATATTTCTTTAAAAAAAATAATGGTATTCGAACAACAAAATGGTTGGAAGGTATGCCTGTACCATATGGTACCACTAGGTTTTAACGGTTTAAGGGGTTAATGGTAGCAAAAACGTTGGCAGCTGTATGGTGCGATTCAAAGTCCCTACAATTGATTAACTATAATCCGCAGATCATATCAACCTGTTTCAACAACGCATATTACACAGTAAGATAAGTCAAATAAATATCACAAAGGAATAAAATACATTTTATTAAATAGATATTCTGGTTTTAAATAGTGTATAGGCTTCAACTGGTCGGTTTTTTCAATTACCAGTATTTCTGTAGAAAATGTTCCGCGCTAGGTGTTTACAACATTTTCAACAAATATTAACTTCCCGGTAGATTACTACACAATTTATAAGAAAATCTAAATGAAGATATTTTGTTGAAATAAAATGGTACTCAGAGAACGGAGACTGTGGTAATACAAAACGGTCTGTTTTTAAGAATTCAATGAACTTTTGGATCGTTCAACGTCGCTATAAACACGTAGCTGCCAAACCTTTTAAGTTTTGAATACAACTATCGCCAAATAGAAATATTAGCTTTATTTGATGACAGAAATTAGCGGCTAAACCAGACGAAGATTATTATTCGGAAATAGAGGTATTAAAAAATTGGGAGGTTTAGCATCTATGTAGACAATTAGCAACCAAACTTCGTGTATTTTTCATGTCAAATAAACATATTTTGAAGAAAAAGTTTTACTTAATAAATAAAATCATATAAGTGTCACATGGAAGCAAGGCACATTTTAGTAAATAAATTTTCCTGGGTTAATACTAGAACGACCATAAGCTGTCAATTTGACATGTACAAAATAAACATATTTCGATTCGAACAAGAAATTTCTTCATAGAAAATGTTAAATATATACCGCACAGAAATAAGTTAAATAGTTTTAAATAAATATTTTGGGGTAAAATACATTTTTTAAAACTTGGGTAAGTTTTCTGGCCGTGCTAGTGTTAATCTGATTAAAAAAAAACATACAGGCAGCTATGCTGCACATAATTAACACATTCGAAACCACTTTCTTTTGCATTTGTAACAGTAGCTATAGACGTTATTCTTGTATGTTGCATTATTTATCAAAACAATATTTTCTACATTCGTCTTTATATTACAAATTTATATACATATAATGACAATGTTTCTAATAGATGTAATTTATATGTATAGTGCACTGATTGTATAAACACGGATATTCTGCATATGTTTAAAATATTAGGTAACACATAAAATGTGGAACTAACGCCCATAGGTAGAGTTACAGATAGCCGAAAGACAAAAGCCGGGATATCACGCAGGCGCAAATGTGTTAAACTAAATTTTGGTACACAAGTTTAGAGAGGAAATTATATCAAACGGTTTATGCCCCAACGTTTCCTTTATAATACCGAGTGAGTCTGGGTGCATACATTTGACTACCACTATTTACTAAAATTAACCTTTGTCTTATTTAATCTCAGATTTCTGCTATTAAATAAGCCAAAGATTCGCAATTAGTAGTAGTCCAATATAAGGCACTCTCTGCGTGTTTTTTTTTTCAGATTGCTTGATTATGACTACTTTTTTGAAAAAAGTATTATTCGCCTTATTTAATCTGTCATTATTACACCGAATATAACTGTATAAAAAGGATTGCATTAAGCAAGTGCAGGACTTCCACTCCGTTCATTTTTTGAACAGCACTTTTTTAAAAAGAAAAATCATACAAGGAGGTCATACTTGTAAAATCCTACCACTATTTTGTTTCTTACAAAACACTGGTATAAAACGGACCAGCAGAAACACTGAATCTGAAAAAGAAGGCCTCGGCCAATTGCGAACACCTCTCTATGCACCCTGTAATACTTTTTAAATAACAATTAATTTTTTATCGTTTTACAGGGTTTAAATTTGTGTTTAGTGCTGCTGATTATGTAATTTTATAAACACATTTTGCGGCGCTTGTTCACAATTATTTTTTCAATAAGTTTCACTTATAGATGTTATTATTAAGCGGTCGGCACTAGAATCATTTTCATATGATTTTTTACGGTGAATATATATATATATATATATATATATATATTAGTTTACATCATCAATAAATACAGCATAATAAAAATACAGTATAAGAATACAATATATGTTGACGTTTAATGTACAATAACATGTAAACATCGACGCTACAATTATTTTTATTCATAATTGTTCATTTAGTGAATAATTGTCCATATTGTTCAGGAAATTACTTTTTTTTAGTCACTCTCGATAACTATTGGATTTAAAATCCAATATGTAGCATGAAATTGAAGCCAATTAGTTGAAGGGTGTAATTTTTTTCCACGACACTACATGTGATACAACATATGCACAGATAGATTCTACTTGAAGAATAAGCAATTAGCTGCGAGATATATCCTCTAGAAAAAAAGTAGAGAATCTTAAATACTTTAAATTCTTACAATTTGGTGTTCTTGGTTTGTTGTAACTTTGCTATTTCACTCATGCTTTTTGCAACAAACTCATGTATATCTCATAAAAGTAGTAAATGCACAGAGCTGAATATTTTCATACAGTGTTGCCAGTTAGATACTTTTTAGAATTGAGATTTTTTGGCCACCATTTTTTTAATAGTAAAATTCACCTTGTATAATGATAGATTATATAAGGGGAAACAAAGTGAATTATCCTGTTTAAAAAACGTGGTGCCAGTCAAAAAATCTGAATGAAAAAATAGCCGGATGGCAACACTGTTTTTATAGAACATGATGTTCTATAAAGGTTCACCCTAAAATCCTTTCATTTTTTGAAATTTACATCTCGCACGTAGTTAGCTATTTTTAGGTTTAATAGTTGTTTTGCATTAAATTTTAGATATTTTTTCCTGTGTAAAAAAAAATAAATGTAAAGGGTTAAATATATATTTTTTTGTTCTTGTAACTGTCTTTTAGTATAGAACATGCAACGAAATATCAAAATGATAAAAACAGTTATATTATAGTAGAATATCATTAAAATTCGTAAATTAAAGTTCCCACTAACGACTATATTTTTATTAGTTTTTAACCACTATTTCAAAACAGCACTCTTCATGATAGATATTTACCAATCTTCGACGTAGACTATAGAAATAGTGGTAGGCAAAATCATATATTCTAATACGAGCAAATCTTGTGTGTGTGTGGTTATATATGCAAATTTTATCTTAAAAACCTACCTATAAAAACGGCTCTAACGATTTTGACGAAATTTTGTATCCTACCGATTTGGGGCACCAGAAAAACATTGGGCTACGTCACATGTTCGAGAAAATTCGATTAGTGAGTCATTTTGGGTCACCACTTGTCAGGGTCAAGCTAATTGTATCTAAAAAACGGTTCAAACGATTTTGACTAAATTTTGTATCCTACCATTTTCGGGCATGACAAGACCATTGGACTGGGTCACATGTTCAAAAAATTTCTACTAGTGGGCCATTTTTGGGTCAACGTGGATCAAGTTAATTTTATCTAAAAAACGGCTCTAGCGATTTTGATTAAATTTTGTAACCTACGAGTTTCGGGCACGAGAAAATTATTGGTCTAGGTCACATGTCCCAGAAAATTTTATTAGTGGGTCATTTTTGGGTCACTGTGGGTCAAGATAATTTTATCTAAAAAACGGCTCAGACTATTTAGACTAAATTTTGCATCCTATGGTTTTCAAGCACGAGAAGACTGTTGGATCACATGTTCGAGAAAATTTGATTAGTGGGTCATTTTGGTCATGGGTCATTATGGATCAAGATATTTTTATCTTAAAAACGGCTGAGAGAATTTGAACTAAATTTAGTATTCTACAGTTTTAGGGAACGAGAAGACTATTGGGCTAGGTCACATGTTCGAGAAATTTCGATTAGTGGGTCATTTTGGGTCACCATTGGTCATTAGGGGGTCAAGCTATTTTTATCTTAAAAGCGGCTCAGACGATTTGAACTAAATTTTGTATCCTACGGGTTTCGGGCACAAGAGTACAATTGGGCTGGGTGACATATTCGAGAAAATTTGATTAGTGGGTCGTTTTGGTCATGAGTTATGATATTTGAACTCGAAGCTAATTTTCACCGAGCATAGCTCGGTCTTCCCTGCTCGTAATAAAAAATAGTGAATAAAAAATAGAGGTAGACCTGTGAGTCTTCAACCGGCTTACATAAAATGCACTTTAAAGGAATATAACAGGAAAAAAATGTATAGAAAATTATTTAATCATTTTAACAATTTTTCGGGTTTTCTCAATGCCCTCTAATTTTATTTGAATTATTTCTCTTGTAACAATCCTTTGTGTCATCAAATCGATTTTTTAAAAAATCAGGAATAGATATGAATTGAGTGTAGGGTTCGGATTTTTCAGTACGCTACTTTTTTGCTACTCCGATTGCTTGTTTGCAATCTCTTTTTAAAAATATAAGAGACAGTCAAATGAAAACCAGACAGACTAACTAGCGAATTAATACTGAATTAATTCTTCTCTCTTAGATGGACTTACCAATTTTTTTCTACAGCAAGGAAGGGAAGAAAATATTAGGAGATAACCTATATCTCATTTTTTTTTTACGCAACATCTTTCATCTCTACCGCGACTTCAGCGCAAAGATTACATGATCAATTATCTCAAGATAGAAATTAGTTACAAAGATGAATTTTACACATTATTGTTCAGGACATTAAGATCTATATGTGAAACAATGTTTAACCCTTACAGGACCATAAGATGTCCAAGACTAAATATGCCAATACAACACAATATTTTAGCTATTGTGGGTGTAAAGTACCGTAATTTCCGGCGTATAATCCGCAGCTCAAAGAATCGTTTTTCGACAAAGAAAATTTATTCAATAATTGTAGTTAAATATTTACAGCGATCTTTTAAGTTACATTTTATAAAATAATATTTCTGGGTCGAAAAACGACTCTTTGAGCTGCGGATTATACGCCGGAAATTACGGTAAGAGAATATCACCATGTCTCTGTGATACCCTTTAACGGACATTGGTTTCCCTATGAAACCACAAAATTTTACCACAAAATTTTAATTACGAAATTCAACAGTGACAGCAGAATTTATAATAGAAATGTTTTCCATTTATTATGAATGTGAAATATCGCTTTTTTCTTATATACAAATAAATTTGTTCATAATTTCCGGTGTCAATCATTTATTTCAACATTTTTGTAGAAGGGAAAAGTATTTCCCTTGAGCGTGAAAGGGTTAAATTCCATTAAAGTATTGAATAAACTGGTGTGATACTATACAAGCATAAAAATCTTAATAACACCATAAAAACCTTATTTTTATGGTGTTATTAAGAAGTTTATTTTATGAATTTAATGTGTAAATTATTTGAGTTATATTCAGCGGCGACTCGTGACTGTCTTTTTTTGGGGGCACTAAATGCCTGCTGGAACACATATTATTTTCGTACCATTATTGTTTACAAGAAGTATTTTCCTGGTTTAATGGAAGAACTTTCTGACAGTAAAAATAAAGTATTCCTTTTTTTAATAATAGTGGTAAGAAAAGAATAAATTTAGCAGCCATGCATTTAGTGACCCAAATAAAGCAAGTCACGAGCCGCCACTGAGTAGGGTCATGTTATTTGGAGTGTTAAAATGTGTTTCTTATGGAATTCTAGAATTTACACATGAAAGTACTGCACTCTGCACAGAAATGTACTTTGATTCAGTTCTCCATTGCAGTGCCCCATTTCATGTTGCATTCAGCGAGATGATTGTTTTATGTGACCTATACACAGGGACTTTTCCCTTCTATCTCTAATTGCTCTCCTTCACCTTTTTCTGCCTTTATCAGTCTTGTTTTACTTGACTTAGACATCCCTTTGTTAATTTACTTCCAATTTTACTTCCAATTTCATCATAACCATAGCTTTCTACACTTAAAAATATTGTTATACATTGATATCTGGGTAACTAATCAACTCTTTATGATGTTAGCTTAGTTATATTATGCTTTACTATCTCAAAAATTGAAAGATGGCAAAGAACTTTAGAAACTTGATAGCAATAATAAAAAATAGTGATAAAAGTCCGCCTGTAAGTACCAAAATATGACTTTTTTTTTTATCCTACCCGAGCTTTGTTTGACACATTACCAAATAAAATGGAATCTGTCTGTCCCTCCAAACATTCATGTTCATTGGCTACATTCAAGAAAAGGAAAACTAATTCTCATCAACCTAACCAGGTTTTACTGCCGTTTTATGATAACTGGGCTATAACGTTTGATAAAATAATTTTAATTCAACAAACTGTATTGCATAATATTCTTGATTAAATTATCTCTTGAGTGGTATATAGCTTTTATGGTATTACTAAGAAATATTTGGTGTTATAATCCGTCAAACTTCAAAACTTCAAGACTTTTTCCCAAAAGGTGTCCACAATTTTGGCCACCATTGTATATATATATATATATATTATCTATATATTGATACTGTTTCTAATTGACTTATTTACATGAAGAGTACAGTATTTGCATAAAGATGAACCAGCGGAGAAGACCGAGCTATGCTCGGTTAAAATTAGCTTTGTGTTCAACTCAATATAACAATAAATTAAACTCAATACAACAATAAATTAAACTCAATATAACAATAAATTAAACTCAATATGACAATAAATCTGTACAACAAATAACAATTTTGAAAAATAATGTCCTATGTACCCTGATTGGTTGAATTCTGTTTTAGAGAACGTTGTATAGACGCTGATTGGTTGAATCATGTATCTCGGCTCCTATTAGGAATTTCTAGAAAATCTCTCCAGTTTCTAAAAGCCATTTTTTTCGCCAAAAGTTGCATACTTGGCACATTCTTTCATTTGTCGCCAAGCATGTATTTTGGCATTGGTGTAAGTCGATTTTCCCACCAAATATCACCAACGTAGCCAACACATTGCCATATTTGGCGAAGTATTGCCATGTTTGTGACTTCATTTACCGTCAACTATTCAACAACTATATTACTGTTTCAATCTTCATGCATTCACATTGATATGCATTGACCCGTAATGACCTCAAAATGGTCCCCTAATCGAATTTTCTCGAGCATGTAACTTAGCCTAATGATCTTCTCGCAACCCAAAACGGTAAGATACAGAATATAGTCAAAATTGTTTGAGCCTTTTTTTAGATAAAATTAGCATGACCCGTAGCCAAGCAAAAATAACCCACTAATGAATTTTCTGGAACATGTGACCCAGCCCAATGGACATCTTATAATCCAAAACGGTAGGATACAAAATTTGGTTAAAATTGTTTTGGCTTAAGTACTCACAAAATGGGATTATTTAGTCAAAGGCGATAACCCCCCTATTACCAAGTTTTAATTTTTTATGAGATATCTTAGTTTTGGTATGATTGGAACCAGAAATTCAATTCTATTCAATGTAGTTTCTTCCTACGAGGTTTTTATTTGATTTTATTTATTAAGTTTTATTTATTTTTTGCTTCGAAACATGGAAACAACAACAACAACAAAAGTCTCCAAAGGTACAAGGAGGATAATAATGAGAAGAATTTCTGAGATAATATGGAATCTGTATTATTTTCTAACTTTAGGAAATATTTTAATATTTATGTGGCCTACCAAGTTATAAAAAGGATACGAATTAAAACGCATTACACGCACAAAGTTCGGATAAGCAGAAAAAATAAAAAGATTTTTAGCATCTGGAAGAAAGTGTGCAAAATCTGAACAATCGCTGTTGCAAATTAAATTTTTCTAATTATTCCAAATTAACAAACAAATAAGCATTTTAATCACTAAAAATGGCTTCATACAATGCCTTCATACTTAAAACATGGCTATATGAATTTGTGAAAAAATAATGAATATAAGAAATAAAAGGGGAAATCCTCAATAATTTTATTTACGTGTTTCTGTTTCAAAAGCCCAGTTTAAAAGCGGTGCTGTAGCTAGACAGGGGGGGGAAAGCGTATGGATACCAACCTTTTGGATTTAATTTTTTTTCTTATTTAATCGCGGAATTCTGCAATTAAAAATAATGCGAATATCCCTTTTTTTTCAAAAATACTGGTGTCCATACCCATATTTGAATTGATTCAAAAACCGGCCACGGTGACTGCAAAATGATACAAGGGGCAGAAAAAGGGCACACAAATCGCAATATCCTTCGATTACAAAAAGGCGAAAATTTCTATTCGAAAATAACGTTGCATACACCTCCTTCCTGTTGTGTGCACAAAATATATGTGTGTAATGATATAAAATAATGGCTGCTTGAGATATGACGAATGAAAATTGTGAACGTTTGGCCACCATAGTGCTTGTGAAAAATTTTATCCTTTGTTGCATGAAATTGACGTCATATCGATTGGCTGTGCTATTAGTGTACATGTCTTCGTTTGCCTGGAATTTGATTTCCATCACAAATTCCGAAGGATAACCTTAGCCTTATTTAATCGCAAAGTTTCCGTTATTAAATAAGGCAATTTTTTCTATGCTAAAATACTTACTTTTCTATACTAAAATGCGGAAAACCAGGGTTGAAGACCCCTTTATTAGATTGTAGAGTTCAAATTTTCTCCTGGTATTGAAAAATTGAATTACCGTAATTTCCGGCGTATAAATCGCGGATCAAAAGAAGCATGTTTCGACCCAGAAATTTTATTTTATAAAATGTAACTTTCTAGATCACTGTAAATATTTGACTTCATTTATTGAATAAAATTTCTGGGTTAAAACAGAATTGTTTGATCTGCGGATTATACGCCGGAAATTACGGTAATATTTTATTTTGTCAATGTTTTCCAAATGATCTGGATGTATTTGCGTAAAACTATTTCCGAATAATAATGTTCCTCATATTTAATCTCAGATCTCTGTCATTTAATAGGGACAAGACTATTTAGGGACAAGACTATTAGAAAATAGTGGTACTGAAAAATAATCCCTCTGCGCACACTGGGATAGCACGTCTGAAGTATTTGATATATGTATTGGTTGGTTATAATCCCTCCCAAAAATCTTGGAGCATCATTTGTTAATTACAAATATCTTATGCAATCTCCCTCTACCTCTTTTACTTTATTGCATTTACTATTTAAAAATCAGAACTGCGATTTTGCTATGCATAGAAATATATACATTAAAACATTTGGTAAACTTGAAAACTTTCCAAATCTCCGATTAATTTATCTATTACATTTTCTCCATTTATTCTGGAAAATCCTCAATACTTATCTCTAGGGGGTCATTTCTGTTTAAATAACTCACAACATTTCAAGGAAATCTCTTTGTAGAAAATGTTTGAACAGAATTTCTTTCCTTTTGTTAATTACGTTCTCTTTGATTGTGAATTCAAATAACTTTTGAAAAGTTAATTTCACATTTTATTTTTTATTAAGTTTCCTTTCACAATGTTGCAGCGTGTGCTGTTGTAATTAAAAGAAATATTTTGAGAGTGATTTAAGCATTTGAAAAGCAGCCATGAACGTATAATTACTTATAACAATGGATTTTTTTGAAAATATTTTATTCAGTTGAATATCATTAATAGGCTTCAAATAAATGTGGTTACCCAATTCAACTACTTTTTAAATTTATGTTCATGTATAATTGTGAAAAGGATGCATAAAGAAGTAAGACGTCCCTGTGGTGACGTTTAAATTATAAAATTCTCACTGAAAGCATCCTTTGTATTGTAATATGGCCAAATATTGGCTGATGTTTAAAACAATTTCTGCATACTTTACATTTAGATATTTCTGTTTATTATATTTAGATAATTATAGTTAGAAATTAATTTTTTTTCTGTAACCCATGCCTTTATTTTCATAAAAATGCTTGAATGAAATTCAAATATGCTGTGAAATTCAAATATACTGTTGAGGTAGAAAACAGTTGCTTGATTAAAAAGTATTCTCGCATGTTCTTGATTAAGATTATTTATTGTATGCTACTTATTTTTATAGAGCTACATAAATATATATGTATTATTTCAAATCTCAAAGGCTAAATTAAAAAGACTCATATTGCAAAATCCTAATAATAACCCAGACAGCACACTCTATCTATAAGATGTCGATTTATAGTCTAAATACATCTATAACGTCCATGACATCTTTTAGATATGCATAGCATTAAACAAATAGATGTCTATAAGCCATTTCTCATTTAGATTTCTATTAGACGTCTATGACCTGCAATAGACGTATTATATCTATCACTTTTTCGACGTCTAAAGGAAATGCTTTTTTCAACCTCCAATGGAAATACTTTTCGATTCATCCAATGGATTTGCGAATAACACGTATTATGCTCATCTTATGGAAAAAGTACTTCTACTTCAATGCAACTGCGCGCATGCGGGAACGGAAAGTCAAAGGTCGTTTGAAGACACTCTCGCCGCGGCTGGAGCTGTTGTTTATTTTGTATACAGCGGCAATCTTGGATGTAATTATACTGACAACTTTTGTAAAAGGTAAGTTATTCATTTCTTTATTTACTTTCCTGTGTAGTTTATATAACACTTAATTACTAAATTCTTGTATCTTACATATATACAAGATTTAGGCTTAATGTTACGATAAGTTTCATCAGTCATATATATATTGTGTTTAAAAGGAAAAATACATCCGAAATGTCGCTGTATAAATTGTATAAATGCAGAAATATAATCTCACAGGTACAATGAAAGTAATAATGTAATTGTTTTTAGTAGTACTAATTGAGTGTTAATGAACTACATATTGTTTTGTTTATCACCATTATGAATCCTGACCCCACTGAATCCTTTGAACGCCAGTGTTAGATTATTTATGCACTAAACCATAATATTTATCAGAACTTTCGAATAATATTTAGATTTTACGATGTACATGAACGGAAAAAATAGCTATTATTTATTTTTAAATGAATTTATTTGACAAATTCAGATTTCAAAGGGTAAAAAAAAAGTTTTGAACATGTTTGCAACTGAAATACTTTGCCCTTAAAGGGGTTAACAGTTTCGTGTATTATTTATCATACAATTTAGAATTACACTAAAATAACTATATATAAAATTTTGCTAAGACTAAAACTAATACTATAAATAATGTAATTCTTGTTTAAAAATTTACTTTTTTTCCCCTGTATTTATTTATAATTTAGTGTCCCTTCTAGACCAATATTTAAGGGCGCAGCATCCTGCCTGCTCTAAAATTAGCAAAATGCACCGTACCCTTTTTAAAATATCGAAATGCATCCTTAATTATATCCAGAGGTCTCTTGTTAAAATCTTCCCCAATACCAGAGTATTTCTAAATTAATGTATCCAAAAGCTTGCAAAAAATCATAGACCTTCCTTCTTTCTTTAATAAAAACAGGAGATTATTAAATAAATGTTGTACTGTTTTTGGCTATGATGTCTTGCACTCACACAGTTTATTTCTTTAATCAGTTATAAAAAGGAAAATAGTTGCCAAACTTATCTCTAAGTTGCCTACTATGCTTGTATTTAAATTATTGGTTTGGCATGGGCTTGGAAAGCAGGCCAATCAAAAAGTCACCAAACTTCAGTGCGTGACAGTATCTCGTCTATTCCTTTTTTTTTTTTTTTCGTTACTCAACACAATAATTTTTTTTTCTTGAAGTAATGCCCATTTTCACTGAACAATGACTGTTTTCTGCTTCATTTGTGCTGTTATTATTTTCTAACAACCTGCCCTTTTCTTTCTAGAGTGAACATTGTATAACAATTAAAATTCTGATCCTATATGTATTAAATTTTACATTTTTTTCTTCATTTGTTGTCATTGTTTAACTTGTGTTCCGACACATTTTTTTTTTTTACATACCCAGTAAAAGATATAATATATTTTAATTGTGTATTATATGATATTTATGCTTGAGTATATTTTTTCAAATCACTTTGATACTAATCTTTTGGTACTTGTGTATTAACCATTAGGGATGCACCGAATATTCAGTATGTAGTATTTAGTCATACTGCTCAATATCTAAAGAAAATGCTTTTTAAAATATTTTTAAAACCCTAGACAACTTTTATTTTTAACTGTCAATAAATAAAAATATTCAGAAAAATTAAGAAATAGAATCATATTTAAATAACTTTTACATTATTTATTTGCTTATTTTTTTAAAATAACAAGAAAATTAACTGTTATAGTGCAGGGGTCAATGCAGGGTTTTTTTTTTTTTTTTTTTTTTTTTTTTTTTTTTTTTTTTTTTGCGGGGCCCATTTTGTGAAAAGTAAAGGTTATTTTTGTAAAATTTTATTATATTTTTGTCAAAAATAACATTTTGTAATGAAAGTCGAAATCCAGCTACTCAAATTCGATCCAAGCGTTTATTAACAAACTTTTTTAAATACTTTTGCTGAAGTTTTCCTCTCTGGTGAACTTGTTTGTTTGCAAATTACACATTTTAAAAGTCAAAGAATAATAAATAATAGGGGAGACTGGTACACACTGGAACTATGAGCATAGTGGACCACCCCCCTAATATTTTGTTTATTAAAAAAAATTTTAAGCTTCTCTTCTATCCTAATAGACAACAGCACTGCACTGATTATTTATAGCGTTCAGAAAATATGTTTAGCTCAGATTGAACTATTTTATCCTAATTGGTTGTTTTGATCTTCTAAAAGTAAAATTTTTCAACATTATATTTTAATTTTTTTAGTAATTAAAGGTTGTAGATAAATCCTATAAAACAGCTTTTTTGCAAAGCTAAGATACTTGTTTTTATTTAACTTTAAAGTTAATATGTTTAAAAGAAAGCTATAAACAATATTAATATGATTATTTATTGAATTTCAACATGGGGCACAGTGGTCCACAATCCACTCTGCTCATGTAATGCAGAATGTTCAAAATATTTAATAATTGCTTATTTTCTATAAAGAAATATTGTTTAAAAGAAGTTATTTAACTGTAAAATAAAGTAAACAAAGAAAAATAACAATTTATTTAACATAGTAAGAAATATTTTGTTTTGTATTTACTGCCTGTGATAAATGTAACTCTAGTCTAATTGGTGATGATTCTATTCAAGTAAGATACATGAGATGCAAATTGAATGGAAATCAGTTTATTTTTCCCAAAACTGTAGATGAATCTATTGTTGATGTCAATGATTTCATAATATTGCTCCCAGACCCGAAAGTATTTCAGGAAAATTCCAGGCTCAATCTTACTCATAAGTATTTTGGAATTTCATTTGCAAATTTTAATGTGCGCTGATTTTTTTGTACTTAAGTAATAACTTCAACTAAATTGCAATTGTTCCTGTATTAATCTGTTGTTATTTTCAAAATATAATAATAATATATATATTTTTTTTTTCAAAATGTTACTTGTAAATTTATATTACTATGTTATTTTGCGGATAAAGGGGAAATAAAAAAGAATTAGATTAATGAAAAATAGATTTATATTGCATTTCAGATAATGCCTAACAGCGGTCCACTGTGCCCCGGTGGGTGGACCAGTGTGCCCCATTTCTGGGGCACACTGGTCCAATTTACGGGTGCATATAAAAATTTTTATTTTGAAAAATGTATTGAAAACTATGTTATGAGAAAATTATGATGAATGTATAAAGGTATAAGGAATATTCAAAAATATTTTCATGCAGGGATGCACCCGGTTTGTCTGTTAAAGAGAAAAAAAAAATTAACTGAAAAAGTAGTCCACTGTGTACCAGTCTCCCCTAAATAGTAAGTTTTTATGAAAGGGGGAAATTTTGTTAAAAGGAATTTTGTGAAGGGGCCCATTTTATCAAATTGAGTTTTGTGAAGGGTCCCATTTTATTAAATTGATTTTTGTGAAGGGGCCCTAAATAGGCTCCAAATTTTGTCTGGATCGACCCTTGTAGTGTTTTCCCAAGGCGTTTTCAAGAGGGTGCAGTGCCCTGCCTGTTTTTTTTTTATAGTTGTAAATGCGCTCTGCCCATTTTTATATAGCTGGAAAAGTGCCCTGATTATTTTGGGTTTGCAAAAATTTACTGACGCGAATTTCACCAAAAGGTTGCGGGAAAATATCGCACAAAAATTTCACAATATTTGTACTTGTTGGGGAAAAATTATAAATTTTGTTAAGCTATTGCAGGTAAATAGCAAAATTTGCCGATGAGTCGTGAAAACAATAATGAAATTTGACCACAATCGCATGTAAAAAAAAAAGAAAAGAAACATGCAAAAAAAATTGGGAAATTCGCTTATCTGTCACCAAGAAAAGGCAAAATTTGTCAATTAGTAGCAGAAAAAGATCACAAATTTCTTCAATCGATTGCAGGAAAGCAATCATGAAATTCGTCAGTTGGTTACAGTAAATAAACGTGAAATTCGTCAATATGTCGCGTGTAAAAAAAAAAAAAAAAAAAAAAAAAGAAACAAACATGTGAGTTTCACCTGTAAAGTGCAGAAAAAAATGAGAAATTCGTTTATCGGTCGCCAAAAGAAAGCAAAATTTGTCAATTGGTAGCAGGAAAATATCACAAATTTCTTCAATGGATTGCAGGAAAACAATCGCGAAATTTGTCAGTTGGTTACAGTTACAGGAAATAAACGTGAAATTCGTCAATAGTCATGTGTAAAAAAAAAAAAAAAAAGAAACACGTAAGTTTCACTTGTAAGGTGTGGGAAAAAAATTGAGAAATTCGCTTATCGGTCGCCAAAAAAAAGCAAAATTTGTCAATTGGTAGCAGGAAAATATCACAAATTTCTTCAATCAATCGCAGGAAAACATTTTCGAAATTCATCAGTTGGTTACAAGAAATAAACGTGAAATTCTTCAATATGTCGCGTGTGAAAAAAAAAAAAAAAGAAAAGAAACATGCCGGTTTCATTTGTAAGGTGCAGAAAAAATTTGAGAAATTCGTTTATCGGTCGCCAAAAGAAAGCAAAATTTGTCAGTTGGTAGCAGGAAAATATCACATTTCTTCAATGGATTGCAGGAAAACAATCGCGAAATTTGTCAGTTGGTTACAGTTACAGGAAATAAACGTGAAATTCGTCAATAGTCATGTGTAAAAAAAAAAAAAAAAAGAAACACGTAAGTTTCACTTGTAAGGTGTGGGAAAAAAATTGAGAAATTCGCTTATCGGTCGCCAAAAAAAAGCAAAATTTGTCAATTGGTAGCAGGAAAATATCACAAATTTCTTCAATCAATCGCAGGAAAACATTTTCGAAATTCATCAGTTGGTTACAAGAAATAAACGTGAAATTCTTCAATATGTCGCGTGTGAAAAAAAAAAAAAAAAAAAAAAAGAAACATGCCGGTTTCATTTGTAAGGTGCAGAAAAAATTTGAGAAATTCGTTTATCGGTCGCCAAAAAAAAAAGCAAAATTTGTCAATTGGTAGGAGGAAAATAATCACGAAATTTGTCAGTTGGTTACAGGAAGTAAACGTGAAATTCGTCAATTTGTTGCCAGGAAAAAACTGCTCAATTCGTCAATAGGATGCTGGTAAATATCGCAAAATTAAGTTAAAATTTGCACGTATCAGTAATATTTTACTAAATATTAATTATTGATATACAGTAAAAGACTTTTTAAACATTTCATGTAATGTTGTACTGTTTCATGTAATATGTGTGATATTTAATGTAAAATTTTACATATCAATGTAGCATTTGAGGTTTTTGACTCAAAAATTTAAATAAAAGAATAAATTTGTAATTTCGGCATACTTCAGGTCTCACAAATCTGAAAAATCGGAGTGAAAGGAAAAGACAAAAAAATCAAAACAGTACTGAAGGGACTCAGAAGGTATAAAACTAAACTATTCAAGACAGCCATACTCAACAAGCGGGCATGTGGCCTGGCGACCTTTTATGCGCGATCCAAGACCTCAGAGAAAGAATCTACTAGAGAGTACATTCCTTTGTTATATTGTTGAAAAGCTAGTCCCAGGATCAGCTCGGATTTGGCGCTTTAGAAACTGTCTGTTTTGGCGGTGATCGCTTTCTTGGCAACTTCGATTTCATTCTCGCAATAATAAACGTAAATAAACCAAACTTTTGCTCCTTCTAGGATTTAATCTCAGAGGAAGGATAGAAATAAGTTATGAGAGTCCCACCCCTGATGAAAAAAGGGTTGTTTAATCTTCTGGATGAATTTTCTTTTTCTGTTTTTACTGCTGTATTTTATTTTAATGTTATAAAATGGCTTTGTCCTTGTAATAAATGTTACTTAAATTATATTTTTGAAGTGAATACTTCTTTAGGCGTGTTGGGCATTTTTTGAGATGGGAAAAAACGGGGGGCATTTGCTATAGAAATCTATATATTTACATTACTATACAAGTATGTGTTGCGGCCCACCTAACGTCACAAATATACGTTTGCGGCCCGCGGTAATAAAAGGATGAGTATGGCTGATTCAAGATGTTTAGCGTGCATAATAATTTTTTTTAAAAAGAAATTTCGGTACTTTTCGGTTAGCCGGGCGCCAATGATATATATACTTGTATATACACACACACACACATATATACACATATCTACATATACATATATATACATACACACATATATGCATATATGTAAGTATATAATATATGTGTATGTGTGTACATATGTATTTATATATGTACATATATCAGTGGCGCCCGGCTAACCGAAAAGTACCGAAATTTCTTATTGATTAAAATTTAATAACTCAAACTGATTTAAAATTTGAGATTTCTTGAGTTTGACATCCTTGGATCTTTGCGAATAATTGTTCCAAAAAAAAAAAAAAGAAAAGAAAAACCCATATTTAATCATTTTGAGAAAAGTTGGTGTGAAATATAAACACAGTCACATTTTAACTATAATAGATGTTGCTGAATACTAATGAAACTTTCTTTGAATCTTTTTAGACTCCCAGTTGAAACACACCATCACAAACATTTGAAGACAGGAAGACTTGCATGAATATTTGGTTAGTATATTTTTTATTAAAAAATGCCTTGTTTTTTAGAATAATTAGTTTGTTGTGAGATTGCAAAATTTACACTAGATTGCATTATGAAATTCTAGATTAATTTTAAATATCAGATCTTATGTTTTTACTCAAATTTTTTGGAGCAGAGTGGGAAGAGAGATATAAATGGCAATTTATTTACTTATGTATAATTTATAAATCTTAGAAGTTTATACTTTGGAAAATAACAGTACAAGACCTAATTTTTTTTAACATAATATTTAATGTATAATGTAACACATCAAAAATATTTTTTTTCTCTTAAGGTCCAAATCCAAACGGCTCACTTTATGACTTATTTTTTTAATTCTTTTTTTGTTCAGAAATGCATGAAATTTACAGGTATTCTTATTCAGAAATTTTGTAATTGAAAGAAGTTTTCCATTTTTCAAATTTCCAATGCTGCAGCACAAAAAAGGTCAGAAACATGTCATCACATGACACATTATTTCTTGTGATAGTAGACATTGTTGCGTCATAGATATATTTTGTTTTGCTGTAGATTGATACACACACAAATTAGTTAATTGATACATTGATAGGCAAGTTTTAATATTTCTCATATCTTTAAAATCATACATACAACAATTTAATAAAATTACCATTTTCCACTGTTAAAAACAGTAATATGAATAACATTTGCTTTTCATTTCAACAAGTTTTATTTATTTATTTTTTTAACTGTTCTCTCTTTTTTTATACACTTACATCTACTACAATCTCCTCAAATATTATATATTCATCCTAATTCCTCTTTCAACGTTGATCATTCCATAATTTAATCTCATCATATGGACTTATCTGGCATGAGTTTTATAATTGTTTAGTAAAAAAAAAAACATATTGAAATATATTTTTATAAGACATTAGAATACTGATTACTAACTAAATATGGATGCTCTCAAGTATTATATATGCTAATTTCATTTATTAATAATATAAATTATTAAGTTTTAATCCACAACAATTTTAAAAGTAAAAAGCAGTATATGTAAGAATTTTTCATTTTTGATGGTGATGTTTTGTTATTGTTTAATTAAATATAATCTTTAAAATGAACTGATTTAGTAGTTATTTCGCTATTTAAAATAATAATTGTGTCCTTAAACTGCTGCACCATGATATTAAAAGAGAAAATGCATTGAAAAAATGTTATGTTGCATAGTTAAGTGCAATACATCAATTTCAACTGACGTTATATTCACCAGCCAAGAAGGATAATTAAGAAAAATAATGTAAATAAATGAATATCCAAGATTTTTTTTTTTCTATTTTCATTTATATTGTAATTTTTTTGTGTTTAAATTTACTGATAGTTGACACTTAAATGAGTGGGGCTTTTCCATATTTTTTTATTGTATTTATTTTGATATTCCAATGGCAACATTCTTCCATTTGTTTATTTGGCATTACTGTTTGGTGATAATTAATTTTTCTTGAAAAGTGGTCGACGGGATAATGGAAAAATCATTTGATTCCAAATCTTCCATAGTCAAGAGTCTGTGCTAGTCACATGGGCTAATGTTAATCCTATGGAAGTGTTAGTTTGAAATTTCTTGTTTGCATTTCAATATTTGTTTGTTATCTTGTTTGTATTTCAATATACAATGGTTCCGTTTTTATTTTTTAAGTACGTAACCCTAAAAATTAAGAATAACAATAGCGAAGGACATAATGAATGATTGTTATTCAAATGAATCATCCCGGCATACACAAAAGCATTGCTGTTTACTTTCTTGCTATTTTTGATCAATTAAAACCAGAACTTTTGTAAAACAAAAAGAATTTTAAGAGCCTTGACAACTATGCTTTTGTGCATGCCTGAATGATTCATTCAAATATCAAAATCATTCATTATGCCCATCACTAGAAATCACATGCAAAAAATTAAGGAGGAGGAGGGGGCTTACAATTGCTTCATTGAAGATTAATTCAGTTTTCATATAACAAAATGTCATTTTGTGCGATTCGTAAAATGTTATGTAGTAAAACAGTGTTATTATTTTATTATAGGTGCTGCTCGAAGAAATCAGCTCTTACTATTGCAGTGATAATGGAGTAGAATAATAACAATTTTGTCCTGTTCCAAAGATTTTTTTTTTTTCAAATAAAATAAAGTCACTTCTTTTTTTTTTTCCTTTTTCTGTTATAGTTATATTCTGTACCACCTAGTACTGTCACCTAGTTACTAATATTGCTGATAAGGAAAAAAAGACTTACATTTTTATTAAAACTTTTATTGAGTAGTAGAGCTGACATGTTTCAAAAATGATATAGCCTAATGAGAAAGCATGCAATAATTTTTAGCATTAATCTAAATCATGTTGTAATATTTAAAACTTAAAATTTTTCTTGTTTTTCTAAAAATGCAAAATTGAGGTAGCAGTAAATTTGTAAATTTCCCTTTGTATCTGAAGCTCACAGAATTGAAATAAGTTTTTGATGTAGGCAGACATTGACTAAAAAATAATTCTGAGTGGTTCTTTCATACAGTGAGTTAATTGGAGTAATATTTTTGTACTGATAAAAAAAATTTAAAATTAGTTCAATATGCAAAATAGATTTTAAAACATTTGTCGAATAATTTTATCAAAATAGAACAAAATAAACAGAATAAGAAATTTATTAATTTGTGTTAACAACTTTGCGACGAGCGTCCCACACATAATTTTGAATCTGATTACTAGTATTTACAAATGGAATCCTTTGCCTAATTTAATTGAAGAAATTATATGATAAAATAAAGAAAAAAAATATTCTAAAATATTGGTATGAAAAATTAAAGATTTTATGCATGATGTGTAATGTATGTGTGACATTTATCACAAAGATTTCTTTTTTTCCCAAGAAAAATTTATCTACCAAAAGTCTTTATCCTCTGCAAGAAAGATTTGTTAAATTTAAATAATATGGGAGAAATAAAAATTTATTAGCCTCTTGTTGCAAAATACTGGAGGATTTAGAAATTTCTCACAAGATAAAATTATCAAACTGATTTTAAATACCATATTTACTTGTGTATAATGTGTACCATGTTATTTTAACTTTAAAAAAAAAAAAAAATCTGTAGAAATCATGATTTACAATCTTGTCTCAAATCTAAATTACTTTTGTATGTGCTCATATATATTTTGCTCTCTTATTAAAATATCATAAAATAAAGTTTCTGCAATATGTATATATACTTTGTGAAAATGTGTGTGGTTTGATGTATACAATTAGAAATATTCAGTGTATCATGTATGTGTATACTGGATTTTAGACCTGAAATTTTTGTAAAAATGTGTGCATTATGCATGAGTAAATATGGTAGATTTTTTAATTTAGCTATGAGATTTTAGTGAATTACAGCACATATTTCATTCGAAATATTAAAAAAAATTAGTCAATGCTTTGATAAAAATATTCCAATATAAATATGGCAACAGTCCCTAAAGCAGAATATGCTTAAGAGTGCGACATACATCGCAGAACAATGAACTTCTCTGCAGAACATTTCAAATTCTCATTTTCAACACAATTCACTATTCATTCATTTGAAAAAGCACTAAATTTGTCTGTCAATCACCAGAAAAACTTCATCAATCACTCGTTGAAAAAGATTGAAATTCATTAATTGGTCGCAGGAAAAGCTCACACAATTTGTCAGTCGATCATGGGGAAAAATCGTGAAGTTCTTCAGCTGCTGCAGTTTAAAAAAAAAACATGAATTTCGTCAGTGGATCATCGGAAAAAAATCTGAAATTCACCGGTCAGTCACATAAAAACCCGGCAACTTTTACCAATCGGTCGCAAAAAAGTGATAAAATTTGCCATCCTGTAGAAAGAAGATATTGCAAAATTCACCTATCAGTCGCGGGTCAAAAAATGGGAAATAGGTTTATCAACCGAATGATTTTTGATTGAAATTTCATGTTTTTTGCCAAGAAAAAGCACAAAAATTTCTCAATCTGTTGTGGGTAAAAACCATGAAATTTGTCAGTAAATCGTCGAGAAAAATGGGAAATTCGTCGATCAGTAGCGAAAAAAAAACACAATTTTCTCCAATTGGTCACAAGAAAAAACTGCAAAATTTTCCAATCGGCAGAAAGAAAATATCGCAAAATTTGGCTATCAGTTACAGCTGAAAAAAAACCCCACTAAATTAGTTGATCAGTTTTGGGAAATCCCTCGATTTTTTTCAATCAATTCCAATATAAAGCGACAAAATTTTCCAATTGATAAAAAGAAAATAATGCAAAATTCGCCTATCAGTCGCAGGTTAAAAAACTAAATTAATCAGTGGATTGTCAGAAAAAAAAAATCATAAAATTCGTCAATCAGTCATGTAAAAACCCACAATTTTTTCCATTCTGTCACAAGAAAATCCGCAACATTTATCAATCAATAAAGAAAATATCGCAAAAGTTAACAATCAGTTGTGGATTTTAAAAAAAAATCGAGACATTCGGATATTAGTTGCTTGAATTAAAAAAAAATGCAATTTTTGCCCATTGGTCCTAAGAAAGAGCTGAACAAATTTGCCAGTCAGTGAAAAGAAAATATCAAAAATATTTAAAATTCGCCAATCAGTCGTGGATAAAAAAAATGCGAAATTCATCAGTGAAGTGTTGGAAAATATCTCGCAATTCTCGAATTAGTCGTGGGGGAAAAAATTGCGGAGTTCGATGATTGGTTCTGAGAAAAAAAAATGTTAAATTCGCCAGTTACCAGAGAGAAAAATCTCAAAAATATTGCAAAAATCGTCCATTACAAGGGGAAAAAAAGCGAAATTCGTCATTCGATCAGAGTAAAATTGTGAAATTCGTCATTTCTTTGGTTTTTGTGTGTGTTAGCGTTTTACGAAATGTCTTTAGCATTTCTATACAAGATGAAATCGCACTCCTACATATACAAGAAAATCTCTCTGTGTTTTATTTTTTTATTCCCACAGAACATTTGTGATCAGTTGAAGGTTCGTTGCAGAACATTGCAAAATATTTGTTTTGGGGGGGAATAATATACTGATATTATTGGAATGAAACATTTAGTATTTTTATCTACAGTTGTCTTTACTAAAATTATTAAGCACCCTCGTATTTTTATCATAACTTATTTCAAAGTGTTAGCAGGCCCATGCTGGATGTCTTGAAAGGGCGGTGGACAGAGGGTTATGTTGGCACTTTCATATTAAATCATGTGCCATCATTAAGGGTGGTTCAGGCAGAGGGTGCAAGGGCACGTATTCCTAAGTGCCAGCAGGGGCCTGAATATTAGTCGTAGTGTCTGATGTTTAATAATAGTATTCAAGTAATAGATATCGCATTTATATAAAAAAAAATGTTTAATTAAGAAAGAAAATATAATAGTTTATAAAAATTCAATGGCGGTGTATTTTGTACATCAGTGGAGACTTACTGATAAAAATAATGAAAAAGTAGAAAAAATTTTGAACTTCAACATTGAAGGATGTTTAGGAAGAGAGTAAATGAAGCGCAAGTGTTCAACACACAATTATTTTAGAATTCACAACTGCTGTCTGTGTCTTTAATGGTTAAGTTATTACAATTAAAATGACAGCAAACTAACAACTCTACTTTTAATTAAACAATTTGCTTTAAAAAAATGAGTTTTTTAAAAAACTAAACTGCTTTGTTTTTCAGTAAGTTTCAGAAATGAAACTTTCATAGTATAGCAATTGTTATGCTATGCAAGTTAATAGGTAATCATGACAATTAGAATAACTCTTACCGGAAAAGCCAAAGTATATAAATCACTTATCTTCATCAATGAAAATATTTCCTAAAACTTGTATCATTTTTATTAACAGATATTAAAAGTTAAAATAATAAAAGTAACATATAAATTTAAAGTATATTTTAAAAATAAGATTTCTCTATTTTCATTGTTGAAGACAAATTCCTTTATATTTTAACATTTTCTGCAAGAATTATTCTAATTTTCATATAGATATACTTAAGACATGCAAGGAAACAATGTCATTTCATTGGAAATACAGTCTTGGCTGAAAGTATTCAGCACCCCCATATTTTTAATATATTTGTAAAAGTAATAGTTATATACAAATATTTAACTGCATATCATTTAGGAATTTTCTTTTTAAGTTTATGGTTTGTAAAAAAAAAAAAAAAAAAAAAAAAAAAAAGACAGTTAACAAGCAACTCGTCTTTTAATGAAGTCATTTTCTTTAAACACCTACTTTTAACCGATCATCGTGGAAATTAAAATATTTCTTGCCTGAAATGCCAAGATCTCTTCAGCAGCATAAATATTTCTTAAAATTTATTTTTGTTATTAACACATGTTAAAAAATAAAATAATAAAAATTGCATATAAATGTTTTTTTTTTTTAACATAAGCTTTCTTTATTTTCGTTTTTGAAGACTAAGTTCATTTTGTCTTTTCTTACAATAATTATTTTCTTGATTATTTATTAACTGGCTTAACAGAACAACAAAATTTAATTTTAAAAAAAGTTTTTTAAAGAAAATAGCTTCATTAAAAGATGAGTTATGCGTTTGCTATCTTTGAAAAAAAATAAAAAACTTATTTTTTAAAGAAAATTCTTAATTGTATACAATTTAATATTTGTATCCATCTATTATTTTTTACCAAATATATTATAAATATGGGGGTGCTCAATACTTTTGTGGCTGTATTTCTGATGAAATTTCTTGGATATCTTAAGTATATCTATAAGAAGTACTGAGTATCAATAAATAGACATGCATTAGACGTCTTATAAATGCATATCAGATGTCCCTGGATATCTACAATCCAAGTCTTAAGCACGGCTATAAGACATACTGCATGTCGAAAAGTGATCTATGCTTGGATGTCTTATAGACGTGGTCTCATAGACTACCTGGATATCTTGGACGTCTAATAGAACTCAGAGAGATCACACATAACATCTCCATAAGAGGTGAAAAGGGTGTATCATGGATATTTGTAGACTTCTTATAGATGTGTCGGTTTTCTTGGGTTTACAGCTTGTAGATGTCTTATAGATGGGTGTGTGCTGTTTGGGAATATTATAAATGCGATTGTGTGTGTGAATGTTTGGCTGAAGTAAACGTGAAAACGGATGATTTAATGGCCCTGTATCTTTACATGTATATGGAATATAAACCAGAAATGAACATGGGGTAGCTGTTATTTATTATTTACAAATAGTTTTCTTAATAATTCAAAATTTCCTTATTTTCATACAGAATCAATTAATATTTTTCCTGTAAAATTTAATTAACCATTTTACGTTGCTAAGCATTCTTGTTGCCAATGAATACAAAGCCTGAACTAATATTTTCCCCAACAATTCATTTTCAATTTAGAGATTTCCACGTGAAAAATGAAAATGAAAAAGAATTGAAAAGAAGATGAATTGCTGTAATATTTAAAACAAAAATATGGAGTGTTTGTTATTGTACATGAAGTATGAATGCCGGTTACGTTGAGAAGAGGTTTTCTAGCAAAAATTGCGTTATAATTAGAAGAAAAAAAGGAACAATAATTATATTATTAAGAAAAGATTTCTGGACCATAGAACTATTACAAGGATTCTCCTTGTGTAAAAATATGATGTCATATTGGAAATAAAACATGCATTTTCAAATATTCGTAATAATACAAGGAGCATGAAAGTCAGTATATAATGAAAGTAGATGGATAATGACGTCATATGTAAAATGAAAAACTGAAATATTTTTTATCGCTACAAATTAATAAGCTTGAATGTCAGTTAGATACAAATGTGAGTTTTATACGAAAATACACTTTATGATTGCCAGGAAAAGAAAATTAACAAGAATTATATCATTAAAAAGAGATTTCTCTGGGAAAAATGTGGCGTCATATTTGAAATAAAACGGGAATTTTCAAGTATGTTTTTTAAAGAGTGTGAATCAAATTTATATATTAATAATACAAGGATCAGTAAGTATAGAAAGTAGATGAGTTTCACACCACATTTAAAACGAAAAATTGAAATATTTGTTTAACTATACTGATTATTAAGCATGGAAATATCAGTTACATAAAGATGTGAGTTTTCTGCCAAAATTCCCATCATGATTATGAAAAATGAACATGAATCTATTATATTAAAATTTGATCGCCTGTTTGTTTTTAGCAACTACTCCTCTTAGATTATTGAACGCTACGCGATTTAGTTAATACCGATTATCATTGATCCGAGGTTGTCATATAAACTCTCAGAATTTAAAATGTTTAATTAAGTTCCGATATATATATATATATATATATATATATATATATATATATATTTAATGTTAGCGAAATTTCTCTTAAAACAGCAACTAAATTACTCCATTTTTGTGGATAAAAAGGAGAAATAAATCAGATAAATATATTTTTCACGCCATTTTCTCATTAAACCTGACAAGAAATTTGAATAGACCGTGAAGTGCCACATTGACAAAAGGATTTTGGTATAAAATATTTTTGTTTATTATGTATGTGAAATAAAGCTTTTTTTTATTTGCAAATAAATTTTTTCGTAAATTCCGGTGTCACTCATCCATTTCAACATTTTATCAATGAAAGTGCTTTCCACCTGAAAATGTTATACAAAAATAACAAATCCTTTCTTATTGTGGCAACAAGATATTTATTAATAATTTTCAAGCATGATTTTTCTTCACGAATGAACATTTGTTTGTTACATTAATGAAAAGAGACTAGTGACAGATGAGTTGCCACAATTGGCAATTAATTGTCCAGAACAAATTTAAAAAATGCTTTCCTTCGTTTTCTTAACATTAATCTTCCGTAACAGGGTCCACTTCAGCGTTGTCACGAAAGCTACATTGAATAGCTGCAAACTTTTACCCTTTCTTCTTACTGCTAAAATTAATGGTAAATTATAGATTATTTATGCGAAGTCACCAATTAAATAAGTCAAAAATTCTTTTTGAAAGGTATAGCCGGATAAGTATGGATATGCATGCCTTTCAATCAAAATTCCTAATTTTTCGCCAAGTGTGTCTACCTATCTGGCAGTAAATTTCCCCTGTTATTAACTTATGAATATTGATATCTCATGAGACAAAAATGTTTTTCTCTTTTTATAAAAACCAATTTTCTCGAAAACTACTGCACGGAATTTTATGCCATTAACCTCTTAAGCACCACGACGTACCTGCCTACGTCATGAACACATCTGTCTGAAATACCAGGGCGTATGTGCGTACGTCCAGGTTTCCAGTTTGGCTTTTTTTTAATTCAAAAATTTGAATTCATAGCAGAAAGTTATAGTCGTAATTTGTATTTTATATAATGATAGCCTTTTCGTGATTGTATAAATTAAAATTACTTTTTTAGAATTTCCTGTATGAATTTTGTATTTTTGACGAAATTTAACATAGCTGGTATTCAGCATACTATCACTAAATTGAATATGGTGCTTGAGGTGTTAACATAGAATTTAGAGATACTAAAGATGCATAACTCGGAATTTTTGAATAATATTTTCTGTTAAGAAAACTGTGTGAAATAACGATAACAAAGTTAAAAAAATAAAAAAACATATATTTATCAAAATAGAAAAAAACATTTTTATCTTATAAAATATCAATACTGATATGGTGATAATAGGGGACAATTACTGTCAGATAGGTCGACACATCTGGGGATAAGATCAGGAAAATTTATTGACAGGCATGTTGTCTATGCTAATCCGGCTAAGTTCTTTTAGCTATAACAATTAAGCATAAAAGTTGGTAGCTGTGCCACATTGTCATTTAAAATGGAGGTAAATACCTCTAAAGATTTCATCAAAACTTTTGCGCCAAATCACATTCGCGCATCACAATACCCCATTTGATTACAGGTCCTATTGCAGAAAATTAATCACAAGATCAGATGAACCACAAAATAGAGCACTTTGGCGCTAAACTGAAATCTTTAAACGAAAACACACATTCCTGTTTTCTAATCTTTATTTTTGTGTTATTTTCTTAGATATATTAAAATTCTTTTTTTATTACTCCCTTCCTTCCTATTTTAGAAATGAAATCAGATAAATCAGAGAAAAATATTCAAATTCCTTTGAATAAATTAATTTGAATATATCGTTTCGGGATTCAACATGTCTTGTTAATATGTCAAAATAAAGGCATATTATGCTTTCCTTACCTTTTTTACGATTCATAATAGAAACACAACAGTTAAAATGAATTAGCTGCAATTTGCTGTCACACCTTTTCCTCAAATAACATGTATAAAAACCCCTCTACCTTTCTTTATCTTTAATTTTCTGTCCCAAAAATCACCATTTTCTTGTCGTAGAATATGAATGTTTCTTTCCCTCCTTAAATTGCCGCGCAGGGAAACTTAATTGCTGGGACGTAACCTCTGGATGAAGAAGTACTGTGATTTTATTGATTCTGATTATTTCAGTTTTTAAGAGTGTAGTTCGATTATATACCTATTAATCTTCTGGTTTATTTATTTTTTATTTTCGTGAAGTTTTAATTTTGTTATGGAAGATTAACTGCAAAAAAAAAAAAATACTGAACTATTTTTATTTATTTATTTTTAATGCAAACGAGTTAATATTCAGTAATCCGTCTGCACGTTAATTGGCATATTTTATCGAATGCGACTTACACCATTTATGACTTGCAACTTTGTTTAAAACAAAAGAGCATCAAGTATGTTTTAAGCGAATACTTGGCATGTGACCGGATTACGGACGATTAACCTACAATAATGTTTAACATTTCCGAGATTGTGCCTTATTTTCGTTTATAAAGCGTCCGCCAAACTTGGGCAATTCATTGCCAATTTTGATAATTCTGCCCATTTTTCCTCTATTTGCATATTTATTTATATTAATACAAACGTTTCTTTACATTATAGAACAAACTTATGCTTATTACTCAGATTAAAAAAAAATACTTGAAAATGGTTTTATAAACCACAAAAAATTAGTAAATTGATGTACTGTTTTCAAACCAATTTCAGATATAAGTGCGTTTTTTATTCCATTCGAGGGTGTAAAAACCGAAGTTATGTAATATTTAGAATTTATTTAATTTTCGTTAAATGCAAAATTCATAGTTCAGGTTATTTCCACCGTTGATATGACGTCGCGTTATTGACAGGCATGTTGTGGCTTTAAAATATACATAGATAAATGCAATACTTCTAGATATTCTTAAGGAAACAATGCATTTTATTTTTTATGTTATTATATTTTTAATGCTTGCGGGCAGGGGAGTAAAAATCTGGACACCAATGGGCAGATTGCCACCACTAAATTTTTAGTATTCTTCGTCTAATAATATTGCTAATACAATTTAGACGACGTATACTAATAAAATTTAGGCGAAGAGTACTAATAAACTTCAGTGGTGAAAATTGGCTCATTGGTGCCCAGTTTTTGCACCCCTGCTTGCTGGTATACATTTATTGTTTCAAATTAGATCATAAATATATAATTTTTTTTCGTACCTATACAGCAAGCAATGTAGAGACGCCAGTGTGAAAAGTATGTCGTTTTCAAGGTATCACCGGCCACATTCAGCAACTGTCATTGCGTTTTATTAAAGGTTTATAACGAATTAGGACAGATGCATTTCAGTGGATTTTTTTTATTCTATTCGTACCGCTTTGAATAATAATCTCTGCCATACACTTATACTAGTATATTTTAAAGAGAAATCTATCAAAAAGAAAAATTTGGTACGATTGAATATAAAAATAGTCGCCATTCCTGGCCCTTAATTAAAGAGTTAAATGACATAGCGAATGCAAAACTTACTGGGTGCTGCAATCGTTGTTAAACAAAAGGTATGGCAGTATCGCTGGATAGCATAAGGATGCGTCGTATAAAAACATCCGCACCCTTTGCGTTGACTGTTATAATACACTGCTCAAAACAATTAAAGGATATTTGAAGTTTTATATAAAATAAAGATATAAACGAAATTTTTTTTGCCGAAAATAGAAGAAGAGAATCACAAATGCAAATTTTTCTGGTTTTCAAACTGTGGAGTATGCAAATTTTGAGTTCGACGTCAAAAACGTCGCTTCAGCGGCAGCGAATGTAATTTGACTTTCAACTGGATAAAAGAGAATGAAGACAAGGATGATCGGCATTCAGTGATTGCTTTGTTTCGATGAGTACGATGTCTCAGCGAAGTCATTTGACAGATTCAGAAGCTTGGAGAATTGTTGATAGGTTAGAAGGGGGCCAAACTCAAGCCGAAGTAGCGCAAGCCATTGGAGTGTCACAAAGTGTCATTTCCAGGATCTGGAACCGTTTTTTGGAGAGTGGATGTGCAGGCCGAAGACCAGGGCAAGGTCGTAGACGGGCAACAACGCCCAATGAAGATCGGTATTTAGAGTTAACAGCTCGGAGACACCGAAACATGAACGCTACTCTTCTCCAACAACACCTTCGCTCGGCTACAGGCACCACGATTTCAACTCAGACTGTCCGAAACCGGCTCCATGCTGTAGGTCTGTATGCTCGCCGACCGATGGTATGTGTTAGATTAACATCAAGGAATCGTCGCGACCGCAGAGAGTGGGCAACCGAGCATGTCAACTGGAGGAGAAATGAATGGAGCAATATTCTGTTTTCTGACGAGTCCCGTTTTTCTGTGCATCCGGATAATAGGCGTATTTTCATCTGGAGGGACCGTGGCAGTAGGAATAATCCTGCGTTCGTGCACGAAAGTGTCAGATTTGGCGGTGGAGGAGTGTTGGTGTATGGTGGCATCTCCATTGACGGGCGCATTGACCTCTTCATCATTTGAGATGGAGCTCTGACTGGTCGCCGATATAGGGATGAGATCCTCAGACCTATTGTAGTCCCTTACGCTGCAGCAATCGGAGATAACTTCATTTTAATGGACGATAACTGCAGGCCACATCGTGCAAACCTGGTGGAGGATTTCCTTTTCGAGGAAGGAATCGTTCGAATGGAATGGCCAGCGTGTTCTCCAGACATGAATCCAATCGAGCACGTTTGGGACGCTCTAGGAAGATGAGTTTCTGGCCGCCAACAACCACCACAAACTTTCCAAGAACTGGAAAGAGCTCTTCTGGAAGAGTGGGGCAGAATACCCCAACTCGTCATTAATAGCCTCATTGAGTCCATGCCTCAAAGGTGTTCAACGTTGCTGGCCGCCCGTGGAAACCATACCCCCTACTGAAAATGATTTTCTTTGAAGAAAACACCTTTTCTTATTCTTTTTTTCTCATATGCACAAATTGTGTTTTTTTCTTTTTATACACAAATGCGCAATAAAATGCATTTTTTTCTGCCAAACATGTGTAATTTATTCTCATATAACCTACTATGTCTGTCGACCATGTATCAATCAGCTAAAAAGTTTCCCAGATACAAAATCCACCTAAAACTGCAATATCCTTTAATTGTTTTGAGCAGTGTATTTGCTTGGATCACATTTGTCGTAGGAGGCAAATAAAGAGAAATCGGCAAATAACACTTGTGTTTCCAAATCAACAATTTTTTTCAAAGCGGAGAGGATTGCGATATTAAAAATTTTGTTGCCAAAACACGATTTTAATGAAAAGCTTGATTGTGGTGTAGCGTCAGGAGATGTTTTATCACTTTACTACCAGTATTAATATATATTGAATTTGGCCTTATTTAATCTTTGAGCGTTATACGATTAAATAAGGCTAAATTAAGTATATAATAATACTGGTAGTAAAGTGATGCAGCATCCCATGGCGCTACGCCACTGACATATCGTCGCTACCATGTCAAACTATTGAATGTGAAAAATTGAATTTTCCATTACTTTAAAAAAAGGGGCGATTGACACCACTAAATTGTATTAGAATTCTTCGCCAAGTAAGAATGCTACTAAAATGTCTGTGAAGAACAGCGTTGGCAGTTTGGCCTTCTTATAGATTGAGAGAGGCCGAATTCAAACCGGAAATTTTGGGAGAAAAATTTTTACTTTAAGTAATCATGAAATGTTTGTCATTTAATAAAGTAACAATTTCTGCTTGAAATTTCTGGTATCAATGCGAAATTTCTGAATAAAAAAGAGGCTAAACTGGAAACCATTCTGAAGAATATTAGTAAAATTTAGTGGTGGCAATCGGTCCATTTTTAAAAGTAATGAAAAATGCATTTTTGCAATTTCGATAGTTTGACATGGTAGCAACGATATCGTCGCTACCATGTCAAACTATCGAATGTGAAAAAATGCATTTTTCATTACTTTTAAAAATGTGCCAATTGTCACCACTAAATTTTAATAGGGTTTCAGGGTTGCAACATCACCAGGGTTGCCAGTTTGGCCTCTTTTTCCATCCAGAAATTTCGGAGCCATACCAGAAAATTAAAATAGAAATTTTTGCTTTATATAATGACAGCATATTTCGGAATTACTTAAAGTTAAAGTTTTTGTCTCAAAATTTCCGGTATGAATTCGGGATCTCTGAATAAAAAGGGAGGCTAAACTGGTAACCCTATTCTTCACAGAAACTTTATTTGTATTTTTACTAGGCGAAGAATTCTGATAAAAATTAGTGGTGACAATCGGACCATTTTTAAAAGTAGGGAAAAATGCATTTTTTCATATTCGATAGTTGGACATGGTAGCGACGATATACACAAGCACTTCAAATTATTATTATAGATTCGAACAGCATCTTGTTGAATCATTGACACTGAAGAATCAATTACTTTTGCTGTCATTGATAATAATAATAAAATATTTATAATCCTGAAACTTGAAAAATTTCGTTTAGAGTTATTACATGGGCTGAAGACCTAAGAATCCGTAAACTCTCCTTATCAAACACACCATATCAAATTTTAAAAATTCTATAATGTAATATGTATTAAAATATGTAAATACATCCAACTCAATATTTCTTATAAATAGCTTATTTTTTAGAAGACGTCTGCCTATATTACATTTCCCACTTTAAAGCCAATAAGAATGCGCTGGCAAAAAATGTATCAATATAATATCTTGAAATTTTTTTTACGGTGACCAGTTAAAGTTTCATAAAATATTTCAGCAAATATTTTATTATTCTGTTGTGCAAAAAAATGTTATAAAAATTTACCGATCTTTTCCGCTATTTCAGATATATTTTAAAGACGAAAACTAGGCTAAACTTTTAGCATAACTAAAAAAATTGAATGTGACTTATAATTGGAATGTTTTAATTTAGAAAAAATTCCAAAATTTTTGTCCACAAATAGCAAAAGTAAAAATGTGAGCGGAGCTTATATGTAGAAAAAACAAAAACAAAATAATAATTTAAAAATGTATGTAACACAGGTGATATTATGGATGTTTGACCATGAGTTCTGCCTACTGCCTTTATTATATTAAATATTTCTTTTTTCTCATAAACAGAAGATGGAAACATAGTATAAGCTTTTTATACCAGTTGATGTGGTTTTTTAGCCATTTGTGGTGATAATAATAAAATAAAATGCAATTTTGCAATTCCACCCCCCTCTCCCGCGAAAAAGTAAATTTTTCATTTTCCAGACGTAAACTCCTATGATTGTTAAAAATAGTTTTGCTCTACAGTGTACTTAATTTAATGATATAAAAGATAAGACAGTTCATTGGAACAAGGGATAGCTATTGCCATGTGTTTTTATACTTGTTTTTTCAAAATGACAGATGCGTAATGTTTGACCCATGTAAATTTTACAGATTTAATCTACTGTAATTGAACGCATTTTATTAATTGGGTTTTACTTTATCACCAACAATAATAATTAACTCATTTCAGTAATTAATAGCGTAAATTATGAAAATATTTTTAAAAAGGACTATAATGCTAGTTCAATTGAAACTAAATACCTATTACAACAATTAACGGACGGATCACGTAAATTTACGTTTTTCCATTCTGACTTCCTAGGAAGGGCCGCGTAGAATTATGTGAAAACAGGTCTTTTGGATATACTATGTTATTCCGCCCACGGGAGGTATTTTGCTTTTACTGTGTTACATTATTTCTCAAAAATCGTATTCAAAATTCATATTTTTACAATTAGAGTACTATGCATATAAATGCTTCCATTAGAAACAATACCATTATTATATACATTAATTTATAATATAAACACGCACAGAGAATATGCTTTTGTTAAATAATGTAACATGCAAGTATGTATAACTCCTATGGGCGGCGATTCCTTTTTAAAAGATGAAAATTACCGTCAACAATGTGTTAAAAAATGCCCGGAAACGGAGAAAGACAGCGTAAAAACAACCCGTCTGTTAAGTGGTAATAAATAACGT
Organism: Maratus michaelseni; assembly: GCA_963931845.1. NCBI lineage: Eukaryota > Metazoa > Arthropoda > Arachnida > Araneae > Salticidae > Maratus > Maratus michaelseni. The sequence continues at coordinate 186,897,020 of OZ007586.1, forward strand.
GAAGTGTTACAAATTATACAAAAATGTTTTACATTTGGGAATGAATTATTCAGATTATTGTTCCATAAAAATCTTAAATATCTATGTTTTGTGCATAATATACATATATCAGAACTTGTGCTAAAGATACTGCGTAAATTAGTTCTGAGGGTCTACTTAAGCTACCTATCACATCCAATCAGAAATTGTGGTTTAAAATGAGTAGCGTTAAAAATGATATTTTACGTCCCTGGTTATGATAATATTCATTAACTTGTAAAATTGTGAATGTGAGGTTTTTGTGTATTGAGAATCATTAAATTGGCCCGGTGCTCAGATTAAATAAATATGTTGCGCACCAAAAATTTCATTTTGTGAATGAATTAAAATAAATACAGTACAAGTTTAAGTTACTTTTCAATAAAAAATATTCTAGTGATAATATACCTTTTTTATTTAGTGGAAAAAAATCATTATAGTGGACCAAACCCTGCTGAAGTGAAGTAGTTTGACCCAGTTTGCAGAGCTATGGGAAATAATTTTCGTTTAAAATCTTTTAGTGAATTTACAAAATTTTAACGCTGTAAAATTTTAGAATATAAAATAATCTATTTATATGTGGCAAGCTGAGATAGTACTTAAAAATGTCAAACACAAATTACAGGAATTTTATTTAAAACTGTTTCAGACTTTATTAAATAACGCGTGTGGGAAACCAAAAAACATAAGAAAATTATTTTAAAAGCTATTTAATTCTCTGTAATTCATACATTTGTCCTTAAGAGGAAATATATAAAGGCATTTCTATGATCCATGATATTGCTTTTGACTTCAAAAGGTTTCATTAAAGATCTTTTATTGATTACTGAAATGTATACTCAGTCTGAAACAAAAACAGATTTTAACAATGAATTTACTTAGATTATTATTAATTCTAAGCTTGTTTCTTGATAAAAAAGACACTTTTACTGTAGATAAGTAATGAAAAAATTGAGCTCGTTTGGAACTATTTATGGATGAAGAACAACATTTTAAAGAAAATAATTGTACAATGGCATGAATACTTCATTATATAAATGAAAAGAAGTACATCTAAATTTGACTTTTACAGATGACGCATTTTAAAATGCGGCGAAATTTCTTTTCATGAAAATAATTTTAGTTTGATCTTATGTGATTATGTATTCTTAAGTTACATTTCTTCATTTCTAAAAGGAATGAAAATCTGTAAATGTATTCTTTCAATATAACTGAATGTTAAACAATTCGTAGCTTTAAATAATTCTGCATAACTCTTACATTTTGTCAAAAAAGTTAAAGTATTCTTAGAATTCCTGGCTGGCTTTAAGTTTATAATAAATTGATAAATTAAAAATAGTGGTTTTATTTATGGCTTACAAACACTATACATTTATATTGATGATTATATTTTGTAGAACAATTAGAAATAATTTGTATACAGGGTGTTCCGTTAAAGGGGTCCAATATTAATAGGGGTAATAGAGGAGATCACATGGAGCATAAATCAGTATATAAAGCCTGGTCGGATCTCAATAGTTTTCAAGTTACAGCAAATAGAATGAAAATTCGAAAAATTGTAAAAGAACCCTCATTGCTAAACTATCGATAATGCTACATAAAAACGAAGCACATATTTAGAAAGAGCAGAAAAAAACCTACAAAATGACATCAATTGTATTAAAATAGCAATATTTATTGACGAGTTACAAGCCCTGAAACAGTGAAAAAAGTACGAAATCCAATATACATCAAAATAGTTAATCGTTAATTCCAAAAAGACAACTCTAGCTACAACAAGGAAAATGTAGTAAAATTTGGTCCATTCCGAAAACTTTCGAAAAAGCTTACAATGAACCATATCGGTTTAATTGTGTGAGAGAAATTAATCAGTTTCTTAGTTACAACTCCGCTTTCTTTGACACTAGCAAAGGTTAAACTCCGCCCATCACGATTGGAAACACCGCTTTTTTAATTACTCTCAACGATACATTTTCGATCATGCTTCTTCTGAGATGCAACATTTTTAATTATTCAAGAGTTGAATGAACCAAAATAACTTTACAATAATAGTCTATATTTTAAAGTGGTCTTTTATTGATATAAAGCTTAAGTTAAATTCCTTAAAATTAAACTGGTGGTGAAAATTCGGAAATAATTAAAAATATTGCGATTTGTAACTATGCAAGAAGTTTCAGTACATGTTTTACATGGACAATTATTGTATGTATATGTGCATCATAATTTATGATAGGAAATAATAATAACAAATAGCATAATAATTTTATTAATTATAAATTTAAAAAAGACACTAAATTTTAAATTAATTCATACAAACTTTGTAATTTACAATTTGAGTACACCACAGTCTGTGACTTACAAAATACTGTGCCAAAAAGTGTTGAAAATAAAAGAAAAATGACAAATAAAGAATTACATTCCACGTACTTTATGACATATGTGAAGCATAGTCTTTTGGCCTGCGCTGCACAGTTCAATGTCGGAAGGCAGACGAACGGACATTATTATAATAGGTGTTCGAAGTTGCGCCCATTAACAGAATCGCACAGCCGACAGCGACGTCGTAAAGATTGGCGAACACGCCGAAAAACTCCGACGGAGTTGGGAATGTCTCCTGTAGCGACAACGATTCGCGCTAGTAAATCCTCCGTTGTATCCACAGGCGTTTCATACACCAGCGATTTAAGGTGTCCTCAAACAAAAAAGTCTAACGGATTGAGGTCTGGAGAGCGTGCAGGCCAAGCAACAAGTCCACTGCGTCCAATCCATTTCCCAGGATATGTTGAATTGAGGTGATTGCGAACACCTATGAAAAAATGTGCCGGTGCGCCATCGTGCATAAACCACATATTGTGGCGCAATGTTGCTGGCACATTTTGCAGTAACTGCGGTAAGATATCCCGTAGGAAAACCAAGTACGTACTGCCATTGAGTACATCTGGGAGTAAATATGGTCCTATGAGATAATCGCCGAGGACACCTGCCCATATGTTCACACTGAACTTTTGTTGTGCGTTCGACGGGAAAACAGTGTGCGGATTTGTATATGACCATGTGTGCATATTGTGCGTGTTTACCACGCCCTCTCTCGTAAATGTTGCTTCATCAGTAAATAAAATATTTTCCAGAAATTGTGGATTATTTTCTGTTACATTAAGCAACCAGCGTACGAATTCTGTCCGCTGAGCACAATCTGTTACTGATAACAGTTGTACCCGCTGCACATGAAAGGGGTGCATGTTTTCTGCACGCAGAACACGCCACACACTTTGGTGAGAAACACCGACTTCAGACGCAGCAGCTCGTGTACTCGTGGAGGGGTTATCTTTAAAAATATTCAGTACATCTTCTTCCATTGCAGGTGTTCGTACATGTCGAGGTTTCCCTGCATCAATGCTTGCTGTATTAAACGATCCAGTCTCCCGTAATCGTCTATCGATTTTTATGAAGAGTTTCGAACTTGGGCAACGTCTCCTTGGAAATTGCTCACGGTACATGCGCTGTGCTAGACATGCATTTCCATGAGCTTGCCCGTACATCAGATGCATGTCCGCATATTCTTCGTTAGAGTATTCCGGCATAATTATTATACATCAACTTACTACAATCCCACTTACAACAGCCTTCCTTTAACATAACGCCCACTGATGACTGCTGTTTTATTACACTTTTCTTCCTATACACATAGAAAATTTGCATAAAAAGTACTTCTTCTTCATCATCCTGAAAGTTCATGGAGGAAACGCAGCAGTCACGGAGTTTGCTTTAAGACAAGGCGAGAGCTGCACAATATGTCATTCACTTGACCAGACTGAATAATGAAAGGGTATTGATAGAGTTTGATCAGAAATGTATAATTGAAAGATATTAAAACGGGGTGTTTACAATCGTCATGGGTGGAGTTTCGCTCTTTCCGAGCGTGCAACAGTACAGAGTTGTAACTAGGGAACTGCTTGATTTCTCCCATACAATTAAACTGATATGGTTTATTGTCAGCTTCTTCGAAAGCTTTCGGAATGGACCAAATTTTATAACATTTTCCTTGATGTAGGTAGAGTTGCATTTTTGGAATTAACGATTAACTATTTTGCTAAATATTTGATTTTGTATTTTTTCACTGTTTCAGAGCTTGTAACTCGCCATTAATTCTCAATATTCTAAAACAACTTATGTCATTTCGTAGGATTTTTTCTGCTCTTTCTAAATATGTGCTTCCTTTTTTATGTAGCATTATCGATAGTTTAGCAATGAGGGTTTTTTTACAAATTTCCGATTTTTCATTCTATTTGCTGTAACTTGAAAATTATTGAGATCCGGCCAGGCATTATATACTGATTTATGCTCCGTGTGATCTCCTCTATTACCCCTATTAATATTGGACCCCTTTAACGGAACACCCTGTATATTTGAAATTACAGAGGGCTGGGAACTTTATTAAATTTAGAGTACATTAATTTTATGATAGCTAATATTGCTTACATGAATGTAATGGACTTGATATTTATTAACTTAATAAATATTCTTTTTATTCAGATTTCAATATAGTAGTTTTTTGCACAAATCAATAGTTTGATTTTATGAACATATCTGATTTTCTATGAGGGATGTTGTAGGAATCTTTAAATAAAAAACATAGGAATATAGTTAATAAATAATCATAATTGATAATTGTTGTCCTTTGCATATGCTTTTGAATATTTATTCGTTATTTTCTGCAATGGCACGGCTTGGCCCGAAGTTTAAACCCAGAGCTAACCGTGGGTTTGTTTCGGGGCGATTTTCTTTCATTAGACTGGGGCCGGCCCGGTCAGGGCTTAGTTTTTCTCGGCAGACTAGACCCGTGTGTATCTGCTAGTTAAATATAGAATACACCACTGAAGTTTTTATCATCGAAACATGTACTCATTTTAGATAAACGATTCTAATGTGAATCTTTTAAAAACACTTAACACATTTCTAAAATGTCCGAATAGTTTCAATAGATTTACATATTTTGAAAAGGAAATATTTTTTTCTTATTGCCTGTAATTTATTTCTCACAGCTTTTGTTTTATTTAATTGATAATATACAGAAGTGTTTCATAAAGGACTTTATAATTTCAAAGTTTAATAGTTCATTAATTCTAAAAAAATGTAAAAGGAAATAAGTGAATGGTGGCTTATCGCGTGGCTCATAAATTTTGTATAGGGCCATTTTAAAATTAGTTAAAATTTCTGTCAATAGATGACGCTGCGCTACCTCAATCTCTTAAAAATGCTGAAATTAATTTTAAAATTTCAAAGTACCAAAAGTTGTGTACACGCCTTGCAATTTCCAAGGAGTGTGCCACCACTATTAAAGATTTAAAAAAAATCTATTTTTTTTTAAATCGCACACCTTGAAGGCACAAAGTTTATCACAGTCTTTGTAATATTTTTTTGCAATTAAATAAAGGAATATATTCTATTAAAAATTTTGATAAAAGTGTACGACACCTAGTAGAAACATGTTTTTGCGTTTTAATAGTTAAATATAGTGATGCAGAACAATTTGCTTGAAAGTCCTATGCCACCACAATATCCGAACTGGTCAACCACAAACTCCAACATTTTAAACCCATTTGCGTTCATTTTAGAAATTTCTTTTTGATTCAGAAATTCCGAATTACTACCGGAAATTCGAAAATAGAAATTTTACTTTAAGTTATCACGTAACGTCTGTCAGCAAAATTAATATTCAGAATTTCTGGTGTGAATTATGAATTTTTGAATAAAAAAGAAATCTCTGAAAAGCGCGCATCTGATGGAAATGTGTTAATAGAAAAATTTCTGTCATTAAATAGGGCAAATTACTCTGTGTAAAAATAGTGGTATTTGGTTGCATGTGGGCCAGCCTTTGTCAACGCCTATTTATGGAATGCAAAGTAAACCGTGCGATATCTTAGAGGCAGTTTTACACGTTACTTTGATGATTCTTATAGTATGAGATATCGAAACGCTATCTATTGACAAAAATTTGAACTATTTTTTTAATTACCGTATACAAATATTATGAATTGCCTGTTAAACATTTCACTTATTTCATCTTTATATTTATTTTAGTTAATCAGTTATTGGATTAAAAAAGTTGGGGAGTTTTTTAAGAAACTTTCTACCAAAAACAATCAATATTTATATGATAATGAAAAATATATTTAAAGAATCTTAAATAATGCGTCCTGCGTTAAATAAATTCACGCAGCTTTACAAAGTAAACAGCTGCAAAAAAGATCATTTACGTTCAATAAAAAACATAAATTAAAGAAAATAGAAAATAATGATGACTTATTTTCTACATTCTTGAATTTATATTTCATATTTAAATATTGTCTGTCTCAACGTTTAAATCTGAAGTGACTTTTGCATTATGCATTATTTTAAAAAGCGTAGAAACTTTCATTATTATGACGCATAAATTATGATAAATGGTAAAAAGTTTATTTTATTCCAACTTTTTTCATAAATCTTCATAAATATGACCTAGTTTATTATAAATGATAATTTTAGCTTACTCCCGAATGTATTGACTCTTTTGAATTATCTGCAGAATATACCTAATAAATATTGACTATAAACGGTAAAGTAAACCGGATAAAATACATATTACGAAATGTATAACTCTCAATATTAATTGTATAAATGTGTTGAACTGGATTTGAGGAAAAAAAATATATTTTCATTAAACTTAATGCAAAAATAGAAATCTCTGATAACATTAAAGCAACAGTAATGAAAATGAGAGAATTTTGTATAAAAAAATATAGTAAATGACATTCGGTTAGACAATTTTAAATTATTATAAACACACACGTATTCAAACAATCATTCCGCAGATAATTCCTAGAGGTTTTATTTTACTTAATATAGATTTCTGTTTTTATATTTCTCTTATTATAAAATATTTATTCACTTAATTATTTAAACCATCATAAACAACAGATAAACTATCATAAATAAATTTGGAGCAAAAATATGGGCAAAATAGTAACAATGGATTGCCCGGTGTCTACTTTTGAGTTCCACTATTTCCTAATAAAAATCTTTGCAGTTTTCAATCGAATAATTTTTGTCATTAAATAGGGCAAAAATTACTATTCGGAAATAAATAGCATTATTAAAAATTGGGAAACGTGTACGCACTGACAAGGAAGGTCTCCAAAAGCGCATACTCAGAAAACTTTTACAAAATTTCAGAATATTCTTCTCATGAGGACATATATGTTTATAAAAAAATTGCTGCGGAACCTCGATATAACGTCAATAAAAAATTATGAAAATTTCGCGTTTTTAGAAATTTATTGCTGGTAGGCGACTCAATGGAAAAAAAAAATGTTTTTATGATCAATACACTTTTAGGAAAACCTTTTTTTTCATTTACAGGAACACACAAAAGAATTCGGTACTGCATGTTAACAATAATTGCTGGAAGTGCATTTTCAGTTGCTGAAACGGGTTTTTAAATTAACTATTTCTTTGACTATTACTTGATGTGTATAAATTCTATAGATCATATACAGGGCAGTGCAAAAGTCATAGAGTACATTTCAGTTTATTGACGGAAATTCTATAAGAGGAATTTTAAACTGTATTGCGCTTTTCCTAAATGAACTAAAATTTAGCATTCTATGTAGTGTATATACAAATCTATACATCATATACAGGGCTGCGCAAGAGAATTTTTTTGTTTTTCCGAATGTTTTTGGCAATTCCTGAAATTGGGTTTTTAACTATGTTATGCGTTTTCCAAATTGTTTACTTAGATATCATTTTTCACCCTGTTAACACGTTCACTACCGGGTTCACTGCCGAAATTTTATTTTATTTAGAAAGTTCAAATTCATACCAGAAAATATTAATAGCAATATTTACTTTATTTAATTACAGACATTCCGTGATTACATAAAATAAAAATTATTCTTTCGAAATTTCCGGTACGAATTCGTAATTTGAGATTGAAAACCCATGAGTGTACTCGTGGTTGGCAGCGAATGGGTTAAACGGTAAATTTATGTCATGTAAAATTTACAAAATTATTTTGGAAATGTTGGAAAGTTTTACACAAACTAGACTTGACGCATGATTTTTCGTTTTTGTTTAATTTTGCAGTCACACAATGAACCATGTTTGCACTAGACTCAGGGTGCTTACAAGTGCTTACATTTGACTACCTTTATTTCCGTATAGTAATCTACACGTTATGTAATCTCAGAATTCTGCGATTATCAATGATTACTATTCAAAATCGTAAATTTATCGTATTTAGCTGTAATTATTATTAAAAAATAATGGTAGTAAAATGTATTTTCTACGAACCCTATAGATTGCTGCATAAATTTAACTAAAAATTACCAAGAAACTGACTTAGAAAAGTCCTTCCGGCCTGTACCGGGAGGAAAAGGTAGCTTTCCTATATATTCGTTTTAAAATTTTAGCTAATGTTACTCGAAAACAGCAAGCTACAATGCAAAGAAACTATTATTAAGAAATTATTGAGCTATAGCCAAGTTGGCTTCATTTATGACGACTTAATTTGGTCGTCAAATTTGGTGATATTTCGCCAATTGTCGCCAAATTTGGCAAGAATTTGGCGCTAACGGATATGAATATATAGTTTTATGCGTATGATTGGGAAAATGATTACAACAATGAAAGAAAATAATTTGCAAGAAATCGAGTTCACTAAAACGCATAAATTAATCGTTGTTTTTTGTAATGTGCTGTCTTGTTTCGAAATGTCAGCCACCCTAGAATTTCAAACTGCTCTATCTGAGCCATTTTTTAAGATAGGGGTAAAAAAAATGCTCTGGAATCCTTGTATCAAGGCCTAACACTTAATTAAAAAATAAATTTGAATTTTTAACTTTTTTGTATATTTATTTTAGTTTTAAAATTTTCAGTGGCTGCCATCTTGAAACAAGCTGGCGGACCAAGATGGCCAACGAACTCGGTCGAGGCATTGGTGAGTTTAATACACACAATTAGTTTCATCCAAATTAATTTATAAATACGAGCATTATCGTATGACATAGATCAGATATATATATATATATATATATATATATATATATATATATATATATATATATATATATATATATATATATCTGGTTTTGGGATCTGGGGGTCATGATCGGTGAAAATCTATCGAAATTTTCCGGAATTGCTTTCCTCCGAACGGCTGCGATAGGTAGCTTTATACTTTTTTGTATTGAAAGCTACCTAATCGAAGTATTGAATTAAACATTACTATGATCATATTTTACCACAATTTTATAATACTGAAACAGGGCTTTTTAGCTTTTTTCTTTCCGAAAAGACCCTAGTAGAAAACAAAAGTAGTTATAATGGTTATTTTGAGTACCAATATTGCACCAGTAACACATGTGCCAACTTTTACGCTTTTCGTTGGAACTATTTAGGAATACTAATCTTCGCCTTATTTAGTAATGGAATTTCTGCAATTAAATAATGCGAGCATTACGATTCAGAAATAGTGGTAACAAAAAAAAGTAAAAATAGGTAGATGTGCAATAATGTGTTTATGGGAAATACTTCCAATGAAATATCAATGTTGCAGTGATGGAACAGTGGCGCAGAAGATAATCAATTGACACCGTTAATTTTAAATTGTACCCTTTGTCTAATTTAAAGATAGAGTTTCAGAGATTTTTTAACGTGAAGAATAAATATTTTTGAAAAATTAAAATATAATTTAAAGAAATATGAAATAAATTTGGTAGCATCCCCTCCAGTTAAATTGAATGCGCTACTACATAAGAAGATTGATCCCATACCGATTGAAGATTTAGCAGGAATTTATAGAATCCCAGTTATTATGGAAATAGTTGAAAATAGGATAAAATCTTATAAAGTTAAAGACTACATTGGTATGACTTTAAGGAAATTTAAAATTCGGTTAAAAGAACATATTGCAGATGTCAAGTATAATAGAAGTAAAACCGCCCTTTCCAGATTAAAACAACAGCAGTCGATTATAATAGATTTTGATAACGCTAAAATTATTAAACCCACATCCTCTTTTTATGAAGCAATAATAAGTGAATCAATAGAAATTTTAACCAGGAAAAATAAAACATGCAATGATTCAGTTTCGTACAATATCCCTAAAGTATGGTATAAGCTTTTACAGATAGTTCAAGAATGAATAAGATTGGCACATCCCTCCCTATGCTTCCCACCCTGTTTATAATGGTTTGACCTTGTCTTCAGCAGACATTGATGTTTTTACAGTGTTTCAGACTAGTTGTGTGTTTTTTTGTGTGTATCTGCGTGGTGATGTTTTAACCCTGATGATGAGCCAGGACGGCTCGAAAGCGCTAGGTTTTTAATGTGAAATGCAGTTTTGTATATTTTTAAAACACCTAAAGTAAAAGTTTTTAATAAATGATGCATATATGTTTTTGTGACATTTTGTGTTGTTTTTAAACAATTATGTGAAGAATAGTATTAAAATTTAGTGGTGAGAATCGCCCAACTGCTTCGCCACTGTTCCATCAATGATGCTGTTTTTACATCCGAAATATTTGCAATAAAAGGCTACTGTTTCAGAAATTGAAATGGCGTAATATTTATTGCCATTTTTTTCAAAATATAAATACATCGAGGTCTGGGCCACATTTAATGCTAACATTGACTGAGATATAGTCAAAATATATAAAATTCCTCATTTTGGCCTAAGTACAATACGCCACTGTTGCCAATTAAATGGATTTTGAATACTGCAATTTTTGAATAGTAATCTTCTTTTTATTTAATCGCACAATTTCCTATATTATATAAAGGGACACGTATTGTATTGAAATTGTGGTGTTCGAAAATCTATTTAACTAGCCTTCTATGACTTGGTCATAACCAGGGCCGTATATATATCGGCCATGATATATCGAATGCATAAAATATTCTTCCAACGTTGCTTGAAAATTACGGGATCATGGAATTTGAGTATCGCACAGGGTTCGTACGCTTTTATTACAATTTTTTAACAGAATCTTTCTATTTAATATTTAAATATCAGAAATTGCAGGCGCCTCGTTTAATAGCAAGATTTGTAATACTTTTCTGCATTTGAAAAAGGCAAAAATTTCTATTAAAAAAATCTGGTGAAAGCATGTGAAACCTATCACAATTTTTGAATAGTAATATTTGTTTTATTTAATAACAAAATTATTGATTTAAATATAGCAAATATTACTATCAGGAAATTGTGGTATTAAAAAATCCTTTTAACTGGCCTTCCATGCCTTGGTCAAAACCAGGACTCGTATATATATGTATATCGTATATATATCTATCCAAAATTATTGATTTAAATAAAGCAAATATTACTATCAGGGAATTGTGGTATTAAAAAATCCTTTTAACTGGCCTTCCATGTCTTGGTCAAAACCAGGACCCGTATAGATATCTATATCGGTCATGGTACCATAATTTCCGGCGTAAAATTCGCCCCACCAGTGGATGAGAGGTTCTGCTCTCAAAGCTGGTAGACAGGAGATGCTGGGTTCAAACCCTTGTCGCGTTCGTCGACCTAACCGTTCGGAGTTTTCCGTGGGTTTCCTAAAACCTTGTCGTAAATACGGGTTAGGATCCCTTAGAAAAACACCCACGGAGGGCATTCCCCCCCCTAGTGCCTATATACATTGTGTAGATAATCGACCGTCATAAATCAACCAACCAACCAACCAACCGGCGTAAAATTCGCAGATCAAACAACCATTTTCGACACAGAAATTTTATTTTATTAAATATTACTTGCTACATCACTGAAAATATTTGACTTCAACTATTAAATAAAATTTCTGGGTCTATATATGATTGTTTGTTCCACGGATTATACGCCGGAAATTATGGTATATCGAATGTATAAAATATTCTTCTAATATTGTTTGTAAATTACGGGATCAAACTGATTTTAATTTTGTATAGTATTATTAAACAAAATAACTCATACTTCTGTTTTTCATTTGTTTTATTTTTAATATTATATAATAAATTCTAAAAATTTTGAATGCATTTAAAAAAGAATAAGTCTTTGTCATTTTATTCGTAAAAAAAAAAAAAAAACCACAGTGAAACTTACTAATCAAAAATATTTCCATAAGTATGATAAGAAATCAATATTTTTACGAAGACTGTAAAACCTGTGCTAAACACTTCATAAAAACTAAATTTGATTATTCAAGAGTGATTTATCACGTTTTAAGTGTAAACCACCTACTGACATTGATGCACTTATGCGTCCGGAAAAAAAACTCTCGAAACTGCATGACTGATAATATTTAAAGCAAATATTAAAAAGTCCAGAGAAAATATGACATTATTATCAAAAATTTGCATAGTAAAATGAAATGATGGAAGCTAGCTAAACAAAAATGTGCGGTTAGAAAAGAACGAAAAAAAGTATACAATTCCTTGAACTTATGTGTTTGTTTCTCTTATTCGAAGAGGTGTGACAAATTAAAATAAAAATTTTAATTGTTAGTGTGCGTGTTATTAACACACTGTTGACCGGCTGGGTCACTTTTTATGGAACACGTTTCAAATAGAAAATAATTTTCAGAAAAATGTGTTTTGTTACATTCAGGTCCTCACTTGCAGCTACGAATCTCCTTAGCATTGTGTCAATTTGACTTAGTCAAGCATACTTGTTTTGAACTGGAAAGTTTATTTAAAAAATTAAAGTATAGCAGGAACACGAATTGAAGTATACCAGGTTTGAAAATTTAGCATTTTTTAACGCATGAATTCTGCATTCACACCAGAAATTGCTAAGAATAATTTTTGGTTTATTTAGTGACATATATTTCATGATTACCGAAAGTAAAAAATCTTCTTTCCGAATTTCCACTATGAATTCTGAGTTTCTCAAAATAAAAAAGGCCAAGCTGGCAACTATTGCATGATACAATCTGTTAACCCTTTAGCGGGCGGTGGTCACAAAAGAAGACACCTAATTTTAATTCCAAAACTGACAAACGGCACCAAGAATATTTAGTAATTTTTTTTCCTTTTATAAAGTACGGGAAAATAAGCAAGTTTTTATTTTCTAATGAATTCTTTCTTAAATTCTGGTGTCAGTCCATTATTTCATCATTTTAAAAACAGACTTACTCCGCGACGGAAAGGGTTAACCCTTTCAAGGTCAAAGTACTTCTTCTGCAAAAATATTGAAATAATTGATTGACACCAGAATTTACGAATACATTTAATTAAAACTATTTAAAAGGTTATTAAAGCAGCGAAAGAAACGACAGCAAAATTTTATTAAGAAATTCAGGATGCTAATTGTCAGTTTAGAATCAAAATAAAGTTTTTGCGCCAAGCAAATACCGATTTTTCCACTAAAATTATTGTATCGAAACACCGATCATTATTTTGCTACCACTATTTTTATGTTAAAATCTTCGTGGGTAATTCGTGTTACAATTAGTGTAGAAATACACTAGAAATAATTTATCTTTGAACTACTGGTAGAAAAAGGTTAATTCTGAAATAGCGAAGGCTACAAAAGTTGTCGAGTCCCACATGACAACTTAGTGCGAAGGATTAATAGGGCATAATTTTCTTAAAACTTAAAAAAAAAATCAAATTCTTTAGGGATACGTGTATGAAAGTGCAATATGTTCTGCGTATTTTAAAACAAACCGCAACAATTATGCTATTTATGACTAAAAATATATGAGGTATTCCCAGTAAACAATCATTAAAAGTTCATTGCCACACCCACTTATTTCTCCCAGAATGCAAATATTCAGCTGATATTTTTAGGTTGTTTTAGGCTGATGTTTTAAGTATGTTTGATGTATGTTATGATGATTAAGTTACTTATACAGTGGGCTTTAAAAGATGATTTTATTTATTGTTGCTATCTTCTAACACAACAGTTAATATAAATTGTTCATAGAATTCTCCACAGACGGTGATACTGAGTTAATTTTTCATGACAAAATTCTATTTATCATCTGAACAGTTTCACTTCGTTATTGCTGAAATGAACTTCTTAAATTTTATCAAATTAAAAAGGCTGGAGACGTCCAAAAATAGATTTTTTAGAAAGGTCTGTTCGTATAATTTAAAATTTTGTATTAGAAAATTGATAATATTTATGAGAAGTAAGAAATTGTTTGTTTATTGCAGATGTGAAAAAGTATCTTTTTATCAATATTTTATTATTTTTTTTGTTTTATTTTTTTAAATTACTTTTAAATACATAAACTGATGTATTCTAAAATTTGAGTAAATATTTTTCAAATCGGAGTTCTTGAGTCACAAAGGTTTACAGAATGTTTCATAAAGTATATATTTAATACTGACTCAAAAATAAATCAAATAAAATATTAGCACATTGGATAATTCAAGTTTCAGTAAACTATTCTTTGAAGTGATTTATCTCAAAATGAAGTTTTTCAGAATTGTGCGTAAGATATCTCTGGATCTACTCTATGTTTTTAAACGTTATATATCACACACACACACACACACACACACATATATATGTATATATATATATATATATATATATATATATATATATATCCTTCCGGAATATTAAAAACATGAATTATCTGGATGTGAATTTAGAGTTGGAGAATGACAATTTATTAACAAGGGTTTATGACAAGAGAAATGATTTCGATTTTAAAACTTTAAAGATCGAATTTTGAATCGAACGTGCATATTTCAGTATTCAGAAATGTGTTTACAAACGGTTTAGTTCGTATTGAAAGATTATGTTCAAGATTTGGCGATGCAGTTGGCGAATTCATAAAGTGAATTAACATGGCATTGACGCAGGGTTACCCTGTGAACTTTGTACTGAGAAACATGATTAATTTTATAGGTAGAAGTAAATATAGAAATGAAATGAATTCATTTTTGAATGCTAAGGGTGATCTAGATCAGTTGTTTGATGAGTTCAGATAGAGTTGGTTACTGCTGTGTGTAGCTTTTTTTTTTTTTTTTGATAGTTTGAATTAATTTGGTCTCGGCAGGAGAAGGGGGACGTTGCTGGCATAGAAACCGGTTTTAACCCTGCAGTGCATGTTGTTAGCCATGCCCTCCTGCCTTCAGGTTTAATTTTCCTGGTATTGATTTTTCGTTAGTATTTTGTGTTTGGTTATATTCGTATTTTTGTTTTAATTGGTTATATTTTAGTGTTCAGTTGATATATTGTTATTTGTTTTTGGCTATATAGTGTGGTTAGTGTAAATATATAATTGTGTTTTAGTATATATGTATATATATATTTATACGAAACCTTAATATGTTGATTGTTTCAACAACCAAAAAAAAATGCAGAGATAAATTCAGAAAAACAATGTGCAATACTTTTAATTTATTTTATGAATATAAATTTTTCTAAAGTTTACACATGTTTCTGTTCAGTTTTAATACATAGATATAATCCAAACATTCTTTAAAATTGTATATAAAAATATAAAATGATTCATGTGAAGTCTTACGCGCAATTTTAAACAGCACAATTTCAACATTTTGAGATTTAAAAATTTTCTTTAAGCATTGCTTAAGGATCGCCTGATATAATTCTAGTCATATCTAGCGTACTAATAGTCATTTTCTATGCGATTTGCTTTAAACTGTGCAGAAAATGTCTCTGCATAATCAAATTCCCATAATTAAAATAATCTTAGTTTTTTAATTTAGGAATCATTAACAAGAAATAGAACAGCAGATTTGTAACAGAAGTCAGACACATATGATCCGTAATAATACACATCATATTATTATATTGTATGTGACATGTGTACATGATGCCATGTGTTCACATGTCGTCGCTACCATGTCAAACTATCGAATGTGAAAAAATGCATTCTTCATTACTTTTAAAAATGGAACGATTATCACCATTAAATTTTAATAGTATTCTTCACCAGGCTTGCCAGTTTGGCAACCTTTTTCATTTAGAAACTCCAAATTCATACCAGAAATTTTAAAAAGAAATTTTACTTTATTTAATGACAGACAATTATTGCGAACTCTAAGTAAAAAAATTTCTCTCAAAATTTCCGGTGAGAATTCGGCATTTCTAAATAAATAAAAAAGCCAGAAATTTCAATAGTATTTTCACTAGGCGATGAATTCTAAAAAAAAATAAGTGGTGCCAATCGGCCCATTTTTAAAATTAATGCAAAATGCATTTTTTCACATTCGATAGTTAGACATGGCAGCGACGATGTATACGAAGTTCACAGGTATATCATATTATTACATGTGCAGATTTCATGTAATAATATGTTTCGATATTTTTGCACGAAATCTTCACGTATTTATAGAATATACATATATCTTACGACCTAACCTAAACTTGTGTAGATTGTAGCAACACTTATATTTTTAGAATAAAGTTAATAGTATTACCATAGGTGCCAACCTCTCATTAATATTCCGTAATATGACCCAGTTTAACAACGCTCGAATCCCAGAAAAATTATTGGATGAATCTTTATTTATTCAATTTCAGGTTTCTACGGGGAATTTATTTAATTTCATTTCTTAAAAAAAAATCTGGTGCGAAACGTGTTAAACCTGGGTCAAATTAAACCGCATATTACGGAATATTTAAGAGAGGTTGGCACCTATGATAAAAGCAAAATTTTATACCGGCAAAATATTATATGTATTCGTATTTTCTTGGCACAATATTTTTATAGGCTTGACACTATACTTATTTAACTCTTTTGATGAATGTTGGAAATTATAAAAAATATCGAAGGAAATATTCAGAGTTACATATATACATGAAACTTGAAAATTTCATTCACAATGCATTATTCTTTCCTTCACAAGAACATTCTAAGCACACAAACCATTTGCGATAACCAGTTGAAATTACTGGGTCAAGAACAGAAGAAATTGTACACACTAGCTACCCCTATTTAAGTTAACCCTTCTTTGCATGAGTTTTTCTTTTACAATTGTGTTTTTTTTATACATATATTAAATATTCGACACCAGAAATTTTAAGATAGATTTTTAACTTTGTTCAGCAACATAGTTCACGGGAAATTTACTGGATTAATATTTCTATATAAATATAGTGGTGGCGAAGAAGTTGATTTATTTATTAAAAGTTAAATAAACAGTGATGGAAATTTACATCACTATGCAATTAAGGGTTAAGAAATTTTCTGTTTAATATTTAAATTGAGGAATTCGTAATGGCATCGTTTATTCACAGAAATTTATGGTTAAAACAGACGGTTAAAAAGGCGAAAAAGTCTATTACAAAATTGTGTTAAAACTGTGCACACCATGAAAACATTATGTATAAACCAATAATTTTGTTTTGAAATTGTAATACAGAACATTGCCGTATATACACGGGAAGGTGCAAAAACACAATTATTACGATCATAATAGTTTACTTCATAACAATCAGGAACTCTACATAAAAAAACTTGTTGAAACAATATTTAACACTTTTAGGACGGATATCATATAAATGTTCCGTATAGGGTGCGCATGCTTTTTATTTTTTATTACCAGAATATTTTAGTCGTAATATTTGTCTTGTGAAACTGTAGGATTCTTGGATAAAAAAAATACTTATATGGAATTATTGGCATTAAAAATTAAAATGCCGTTAAATAGAGATCGCTCTGAAAGACTTAAATATTAATGCGGCAATTGAATTACACATCTCTTCACAAAAAATGTATACTATGTCAGCATTTTCCATTAATGATGGAAATGACTCAGTTGGCGATTTACAGCATATTAGAAGTGATAAGACATCGAATCATTATTATTATTATTATTATTATTATTATTATTTTAATTATTAGCGGTAAGTAGAACGTGGTGTGGAGAAATCAGATTTATTTTCATTTTCCTTATTTCATTTTTATAATGCGTTACAATTATCAATTATGTAAATATACTTATTATAGTTATGGTACTTTCAGACAGAAGAAAAGATGAATAATATAAAGGTTTTGAAGTCACACTTGCGATTAATGTATCAAATTTTGATGAATTTAAAAGATATTTTCATACTTAAAAATTTTGCTTTACATCTAGTAATCCAATCTATCAGTGCAATTGATGTTTGGGGCCTTTTACAACGTAATCTATATTTTCCTGCATTATCAATAAAGTGGCTGCTATTTCTTTTATACAACTTTGAAATCACTGTTCCCAAATATTATATTCACCACTCAGTCTTACATCATAACTTTAATTTTTCAAACTCTTATAAAAATTTTGAATCGGGGTTCTGTTTAAAATATTAGTTACAATTATTAAAAATCTGCCTCATCTGCAGATTGTATTTACAAACCATGCACCTTAAAATGAAATTTAAAGATTATTTATTCATCTTAGCAACTCTGGTGCGTAAATAATATATGACAAAAAGGCACTTTTTTCCCCTTCTTCTATTTTTAACAATGGATTCACAGCTAAGCAAATATATCATTTTCTAAAGTCAAAAAGATCTCAGCTGATGTGTACATTCTACTATTATCGATCTATAACCTAATCATAGCTAAACACATAAATTTTAGCTAATATGCGATTGGAAATGTACAATACTTAACATAATTCTCAGAATAACTTCTTGCAATATAAATAAAAATGATACAAATAGCAGCAATAAAAAATGTTTTAGTTATAATTTTTTATTATCATTATGGGCTAATTTCATATGTGGATGTAGTGTCAGTCACAGATGTGTAAATGGCTGTGGTGTTTGACTACCAGTATTATATTAAAGGAAAATTTCACTAATTCAAATCCCATATATCTAAAATATCTACAGGGAAGAATTGTTTACAAAAAATACCAGCGGCTAAGAACGGTACACTTTTGCGGTAATGTGACTTCCACTACACTAACGCATGGAATTAGCCAATGATTTTTGTGAATTCTTAATATCGGTTTTTATGTAATTTTAAGAATTAAAAAAAAGTTATCGCACATTGTATTCTACTGAACGAGGCTCTAAAATTGAGTCAATTGCTTCCCTAAAAATGGTATTAACTTACTAAAAATATTATTAAAAAAATTTGAAAATACTAAAAAAAATAATAGAAAGACAAGAAAATGGGATACTTTTCTTTTTCTTTCTAAATCATAAAATACGAAAAAAAGACCTGTCGCTTTTAATGCAATTAATCCGTATCTACGAATAAACGTCGTAACAGCTCCCAAAATCCAATAAACGCTGTCTGTTAGAATATTGAATTGCAGTGCTGTCTTTTGTATTTTCTTCACAATAAAATTTTCCCTAAATTTTTATTGTGTCGTCTTGATATATTATTTTATTATATTTTGGCCACATATAATTGGCTTGCATTTGGCCACGAAGTGAGAGTTTGCATAAGGCCTCCCAGGTGTATGCCACTTGTTGCCCACCAACGTTTGTTCTGCAAGTGGCTACTATTATTGACAGCCATAAGCAGTCCAAATGCTGCATGGCTGCATTGATAAATAATGGTATACTGCATGATAAATAATGGTATAGTGCAACTGATGGCAAGTACAAGATGCAAATTGTTTGCGGAAACCTTCCATTCAGTTAAGTTTTTGCCACGTAAATATTTTTCCTGCACAGATGTCGTATGTCCAAACTTGTTATAATTATCATAATTCCTGGTATATAATCTTGGAATCAAATAAATATAGGAAAGCCAGAAATTTTACTACATAAAATAAGGTAATCTTTTGTGATACTTATTTAACTTAATATATAAAATAAAATTTCTTGTTCGAAAAACATATTTTTTCATGCCAGAAATATTGGCTGGAAATTACATTTACAATTTTGTAGGTTTAAATGGCTATAAATATCTGGATCTGGCTTTGGAAACAATTCTGAAATTTTGGAATGTGTTGCAATGCATATAATGAGCTTTGAAAACAATTTACTTTTAGTTTTCGAGTTATGCAAGAGACAAACATTGGTGGTTTTCCCACAAACTAGCAATATTGGGCATAACACATATATGTTCTTTACTCCTTCGCAATGAGTGTCTAAAATATTTGATTATTCCTACCACTAATTTTATATACTAAATTTTATCATTTAATAACAGAATTTCTCCGATTCAATAAATCATAACAAACCTGTGCCCATAACCCCTTCACAATATTGGACATATCACATCTATGCTCTTTACTTCTTCGCAACGAGCGTCACGAACGAGGGTAACGAAAAAGAAAAGCTACCGCGTTGCTTTACGCGTATATTTTTTACAGACCGCGGGAGTCACGTGATGCTCGAATGCGCCAATGCAGGTATACGAAAAGAGCATCACGTCATTCTAGCGGTCCGTAAAAAAGATAAGTGGAATGCACAGCGGTAGCCTGTCTTTTTCGTTAGCCTCGGTCACGAATACGTGACATATAGGATGCTAAAATCCTTATGCAAGAGACAGACATTGGTGGGGTTTCATTCGCGAAGAGCATCGCATATATGTGACATATGCAGGACAAACTTCCACCAATAAAAATGAATAGAATTTTTCGCCTCAGTTATGAAAGGAAAATGTGCATGGAATGTGCATAAGGCGGAAAAGTCTATTCATATTTACTGGTGGAAATTTGCCCCGACGGTATACAGACTCGGGACGTATAGTGTGTTCAGAATCCTCGAATTTTCATACCATAAATTTTGCTTTATTTAATCACAGAATTTTTGAAGTTCTAATAGACAAAAATTTCTGTGATAATGTTTTTAAATAATGAAAAGGACTCCAGTCAGAAGTGGTGAAATGCCAACATCATCCTAATCAAAGCAATTATATATTAAGCCTAAGCAGATGAATGGAAGGAATTTTGTATGTTCCCTCTTATGACAGATAATGTTTTGCATGCTGAAAAATAAAACTTTTAATATCCAAAAAATCACGAAGAAAAATTATGAAATATTAATCCAGATAAAAATGACAAACTAGATAAAACCTGGATACTAGATTGAAAACACACGTTACTGTAAAGTAAGTGCGATGCATTATGGAATTTATTAATTACTAGTAGCTATTTTTTACCACAATCTTTTGCTGTAACAACTCACATACGAGGAAAGTGGCGTTCATGTACGCAAACAAAGTTTGCATATAGTGCACCTGCAGCGCACGTCTGTTTACACAATCGGCCGTAGGAGAGGAATGTGACGCTAGTGTGCACTAACAAATTTAAAACACTCTAACTGAAAGCGTCTAAATCACAGCGTACTTAGAGCGTGCGCAGCACGTGTAAAATTTGTTATTACTTACTAGCGCCACTTTCCTCTTCTGTTGTCGGTGTTCAAATCCAAAGCTGTGCGTGCGCAGCATATGTAAATTTTGTTCGCATATATGAGCGCCACTTTCCCTGCATGCGGCGAGTTCTCAACAAATAAGTTCGTCTCAAAAAATATTCTAAGTTATTCGCAGTTTCCACTATCCAACTGACTTCACAGAAGCGTGCATTTTTAGTTCAAGGTCCACACCTCACCTAGTTTACAGTCGTCGTTTCGATTAATATTTTTCAATTTCACTTTGTATTTTTTCTGGTTTATTCTTTTTCTTTTCCAGCATGCAAGAAAAAATACCAGTCGTAATAGAGCGTTATTTTCAACTTCCGAAATTTCTTCCATTCATCTGCTCAGGTTTAACGTATAATGTTTTACTCCAAGCATAACCACTCTGATCTTCAGTCAAAGCAACAAGAAAATATCTGAAAACACAAAGAAGAGCAGAAAGCAACATTAATCCCTTGAAGTGCAAGCGCGTGGTCTAAAAATGCTAAATTTTGTGATGTTCCGACACCAGTAACTTTTAATAATGAATTTTTACCTTCTCAATCTGCAAAATACAATACTAAATATTTTTATTTAATAATACTGGTGGCAAAGTTATATATTAAAAAGTGGTATATATTATATACCGGTGCCCCTCAAAGCAAAGCCATTAAATAATAAGCCCAGTCAGATAAATGGGAAACTTTTCGCAAGTTGAAAATAGCGCCATCTAGCGGTTGGGAGTGCTGCATTCGGCACCAAGAATATTTTAATAAAATTTTGCTTCTAAAATTAAAGCTTAAAATAAGGAGTTCATATTTTCTAAGAAAGTCGTTTGTAAATTCCGGTGTCAGTCAGTAATTTCACATTTTACGAACATAATTTGTCTGTGCCGGAAAGGGTTAATTGCATAGTGATGTACATTTCCATCACTTTTTATTTAACTTTTAATAAATAAATCAACTTCTTCGCCACCACTATATTTATATAGAAATATTAATCCAGTAAATTTCCACCATTTTTTTTCATTATAGTTTTAGCTTTAATGTAAAAGATCCCAATAATTAGCAAGCTTTTAAAGGAAGTGCAAAAACAAAACATCGATAAAAATCGTATAAAATATCGATATAAATAAATCGTATCGTTTCTCTGCGACCCACTTCTGTTTTGTCCTCCTTCCGCAGCAGAGGTTTGGCGCTAGTGTGTCGCTAACAAATTTAACACTATCTGACTGGGCTTATTATTTAATGGCTTTGCCTCAAAGGGTTTAAGTAGATTTAAAGCTTCAAGCTGTGAAATCCGTTAAATATATTTCATCTACATTTCCAGTTACTATATATTTTAAAGAATTTATAATAATGACGCCTGAAGAATTAAATAAATGATGAAGTGTTAATAATATTTAACTTCTGCTTTATTAGACATGTGTATTCATTTACATTATTAGGAAAATTATACATTGAGCCTTAATACACAATTTTTTTCAGACGAAAAATGATACAAAATTGAATCCCAGTTAGAGAAGTCAATTTTGGAGTCTAAAATGTACAGTTCTGAAAGAAAAATGTGATCACGCCTACTTATTCTGCTACAAATAATCGTACAAAAAAGTTATGTATACTAATCGACAGGAACTTATGCCTACTATTCAATTTGAGTTACTAAGAATGCAGTGAACTAGGAGTTAGGACTTTCGAAAGGTAATCTTCACTTTATTTAATGGTAAAGTTTCTGTCACTACTCCATTAGTTCTGAGAGTTATTGTTTTTAGAATGTATGTACTGAAAACGCATATTTCTCCAAAAAGAGAGAGAGATAGAATATCTACTAAATTCTACTAACTGTGCCTTCGACAACCGTATAAAAATGAAATTGGTATCAATAGATTCGTAATAGCGTCTACTATATAAGGTTTTACTTAAAATTTTGCTTAGGGGTCGTCTACACATAGAAATTGTATAAAACTTCAAGATTTTCAATTATAACTTCTAATTTTCATAGAATATTTAGATTCCTCGGTAAATTGTATCATAAGATATCAAACATGAAGTCATTAGGTCAATTAGTTAAGGAACTATACAAGTTTAAAGTTTTAAATTCATATTGTTAGATTTATTTTCAATCATATGAGAATAGATTGCAATGCGGGTAATTTTTTTAATTCTCGATTACTATACTTGTATGTGTAAGGTGCAAGGTTTAGGGTTAATGTTACGGTAAGTTTCTTTGTTAGTCATAATATTTCATAATTATGTTAATAATATTTTTAGTTTTTGTGATTAAAGGGAAAAGAACATACGAGGGCATTTCGAAAAGTAAAGATACAATGGCTCGCATTCCTTAAAAAAAAACATTTATTTAGAAAACGTAAGTTACATCTTATTAACTGGATTATTTATTATTTTTCGACATAATCACCCCCGCTATCCAAACATTTGTTAAGTCGGGGCACAAGCTTTTGTATCCCACAGTCATAGAAGGTTTCCGCCTGTTGTCGGAACCACATTTCAACTTCATCTTTGATCTCATCATCGTCGTGGAATTGTCATTGACACTTCCGGTATGATCTGATGCAATTCTTTCAATTTGAGAAGTCTATTCTCACGAATTGCTTCCTCCGTTCTCTGAAGAAGGGCATCAGAGATCACAGATAGCCGACCTGTTCTTTGTTCGTCATGAACATCGGTCCTACCTTTAGAGAAATGACGACACAATTTCGTTACATTTTGTCGATTCATAATGTTCCCATAAACAGAAACAATTTCTTTGTGAATATCCGCTCGTCGCTGACCTCTTGCATGAAGAAAACATATGACGGAGCGCACTTCGCATTTGGCGGGATTCTGAATCGGCGGAACCATTTTAAACACGACCTACTCTAACCAGAATCAACGTTGAAATGCCGAACGACCGCAAGGAGAAAGCTAACGGTTCAAGGTTAACACCTGTGTTGCCAACTTGCTTGCCAAAACTTTTCTTTTCCTCCGGAGTACGGTGTATCTTTACTTTTCGAAATGCCCTCGTACATTTCTAGTTAATTATAATTTTCCCACCCAAATATCGCTGTATAAATTATAGAAATATGGAAATTAAATCATTTATCTGACAGATACAACAAAATCAGTAAAGGAAGTTTTTTGATGATAGTAATCAAGTGTGAAGCATAGCTCAAAAACTACACGCATGATTATTTTTAAAATTTTTCCTTTTTTAAAAAAATGGATAAACCATTTAACACCTTCAGGACGGGTGTCACGTATACGTTCCAACTAGAGTGCGTATTGGTTTTATTTATTTGCATCAGAATTCTTTAGTTATAATCTTTTACTTTCTAATCGTAGAATTCTTGGGTTAAAGAATGTGAAAAATATTATACTAAATCACTGGTGCTAAAATTTAAAATTACGTTAAATGACGCCCTCCTATGCAGTGGCATAGGGTCAGGGGGGGGGGCAGGATCATTTTACTACCAGTATAATTATATATTACATTTGGCCTTATTTAATCTTTGAACGGTATGAATTAAATAAAGCCAAATATAGTATATAAAAATACTGGTAATAAAGTGATCCTGCCCCCCCCCCTCTTGACGCTACTCCTCTGCTCCTATGTGATAGAGTTCTGGAGACTGTTTTTAAATTCAACTGTATCCCAATTCACAAAACATTTCTTTGTTGTAGATTTTTCTGGACAGTGTTTTGGTATAAGTGTATTGCAAAGATTATTTTTTAAAAACTGACACGAGTAGAATAAAAGATAGTCCACTGGACAGTATATATACCGAATCGTAGTGAAAGGGTTAAAAGATATTCAACGACATTTTTTTAAAATTTAAACTATTAACTTTTATGCGTTTTTATATTTTTAAAAACACTACGCATCATTTATAATATATATATTTACTTATGTTTGTAGACACATAAAATTATTAATATTTCATTAAAAATCAATTTTTAACACAATACAAATTATTCAAAATCCACATAATTTACCTAAGCAATTGAAAAGTCGCTTTTCAATAATTCTCTTTTTATTTCATACTTTTCCGCACGTTTTAGTCATTTAGATATAGTAGTTGCTAAACTTTACTCTAAGTGAGAATAATGGTGCTATTCCGACATTCCCTTTATTGTGGAATCATTTCTGCTTGAAATTATGTTTAAGCACTTATCAAATGAACATGCCTCGTAAGAGATTATGTAATTGTAATTAACGACAGATGAAAAGACATAAACATCGACAATAGGCTACACGCCTACGAGTATCACACTGTATTTAATGTGCCATCAAATTATGATAAACAGAGCTGATTTTAATGCATGGCGGATGTCTTAAGAAGATTTTATAAAGCGTTTGTAGTATCCCTTGATTTTGATTAAAAGTACTAATTCCAAACAATTTCGGTTTTTAAAAAAAGTCGTGACAATTTTTCGAAAATACTGTTCTAATTTACTGTTCTAACTAAATTTAAGAGACCGCTGAAAACAATCTGACTACAACAGCAGCCATTTTTGAATAAGTGCATTGGCCTAGTATTCGTGAGCTGCGGCTGAGCTTAATCTCATATCCGAGGAATTTTAAGCATTTTTATTCGTTTGTGTTAGTAAGTATGATTCTAAGAGGAAAACTATATCGTAAATCTAATTTTAGTTCAAACACATTCACGATAAAAACGCAACTTTTTTTTTTTTTTTTTTTTTTTTTTTTTTTTTTTTTTTTTTTTACCAATACGATATTGAGGTGGTGTGTCTACCAAAATTTTCGAACAGAATTTTTCACCTTTAATCAAAGGAAAATATTGCAAATGCTAAGATTTAAACAATAAACACAAATCTTCGAGTCTAAAATAGTAGTGCAATATTTCTTGGAAATTCTAAGGAGTGTACATACCTTGATTAGAAGTTACGGTAATGATTAATTTGATTTTTGGTAAAAAAGTTTAATTATTAAAAATGGGCGTGAAACTGTGTCTCGCGCTATCCGAGCATTTTTAATTGTAATCTCTGCCTATTTTAGTCTCAGAGTGTTTCAAATTAAACAAGCCGAAGATTACCTATAAAAAATAGTGTAACATGCGGTCTACGTTATTAAGTGTACAAAATTATATTCCCAAATTTGGAGGCCATTATGGCATCTGGGGATCAAAATTAAGTGGGATATATAATATCCCACTGTGTTTCAAGACGCTAAAACAATAAAATTAATATTAAATTGTTATTTATTTTTGTTAATATATATATATATATATTTGAATGGAATAAATATTTGCATCCATGTCAACTAATAGAACGACTTTGACGGTAAAATATGTATTTGCGCAAATATTTTGGAGTACACAGGGAGCGTACAATTGTACCACAAATTTTTAAAAGAATTTTTTGTCTTATACTACCACAAAAAATATTTCAAATTTTGTGAATAATCTCAGAAAAGGTTCTTTATGAGGAGAAAAAATATTAGACTAAGATTTCTGATATGAAATACTGGTGCCACACTCCTTGGAAAGACTAAGGAGTGTGTTCACGTCGTTTATCTCGAATTTTCGGTCTCGCTCCATGCATAGTTAGTTGTATATTTTTCACATATCAGTTGAAATGTATGTTGTTATTCTAACTACCCAACTACCGAAAAAAGTAGGGTTAACCCTTAATTGCATAGTGATGTAAATTTCCATCACTGTTTATTTAACTTTTAATAAATAAATCAACTTCTTCGCCACCACTATATTTATATAGAAATATTAATCCAGTAAATTTCCCGTGAACTATGTTGCTGAACAAAGTTAAAAATTTATCTTAAAATTTCTGGTGTCCAATATTTAATATATGTATAAAAAAACACAATTGTAAAAGAAAAACTCATCCAAAGAAGGGTTAAGTAGGGTAAATAGCATATTTTAATGATAGTTGCTTCTTGAAACTAGAATTGTTGGAGTTGTTGGACGTACTGTCTTAATTTTAATAAAAAATAATTTTGTTGATAAGCGCAACGTTGAAACATATTGTGTGTCTTTTCTACTAGTTAATATTTTTTGTCAGTCATTTTTAACGATAATAAAAAATAAAGAGGTATTTAGTAATTTTATTCCAAAATAATTTTTTATTTTATCATTCGCAAAGCCCTCTCTTATTAGTAATAAAAGTTAATGAAGATATTTTTGTTTTAAAGCAGGTATGTCAAAAATTTTTGCATTAAAACTATTTCCACCACTATTTCGGAATACAAATCTTCACTTTACTAAATCATGAAATTTCAGGCATTAAAAAAGGCGAATTCCTCGATAAGAAAATAGTGGTAGCTCTGTAACCGTAGTCTGAACACCTCTGCATTAAAAAGTACTTTACTTATTTATTTAAAAAATAGGATATTTAATTATAATTGGTACAACTGTTTCCATGTGTTTTTATACTTTTGTTTTTCAAAATGGCAGTTGTGGGATTTTTGACCCAATGCATTATGGGATGATGCTCTTCTAAATCAACTGTGTTGGCTGGGAAATCATCCAGATAGCTCAA
This sequence comes from Maratus michaelseni, assembly GCA_963931845.1. NCBI lineage: Eukaryota > Metazoa > Arthropoda > Arachnida > Araneae > Salticidae > Maratus > Maratus michaelseni. The sequence continues at coordinate 186,924,833 of OZ007586.1, forward strand.
TCGGAAGAGCATTGGAAATTAAAACTAAACGTTCTGGGTTCGACTAAGGGCCTCACACATTTTCACACAGTTGGAAAAATGACTACTAGTATATCATAGAATATTTTTGATATTTTAAATAGACACTTAGTGTGTTTTTATTATTATTATAAATATATTTTTAATCATGAGCAAATATAAATGTGTAATGTGCATACACTATTTCAATTCAAACTGAATGCAAATATACCTATTAATAAATTGAGTGAAAAATATTTTCAAACAAATGTGTTACACAATTTGGAACAAATTATTCAGATTACCGCTACATAAATCTTAAATACGCATCTTTTCTGCATAAATTACATATACCACAGCTTGTGCCAAAGATATTATAATTACTTCTTCTGAGCGTCTGCTTAAACTACGACATCCAAAAATCATAATTAGTGGTTTAACGTAACTCAGAGTTGCCCGTTTTGCCTCTGTTTTTCTCCAGAAATTACGAATTCATACTGAAAATTTCGAAAGAGTAATTGTAGATTTTTCATGCAATCATAAAATGTCTGTGATTAATAAAAGAAAAAACTACTATTTGGAATTTCTAGTACAAATTCAGAATTTCCGAATAAAAAAGTAGGCCAAACTGGTAACCCTGGTATTAGATTACTAAAATACTCTGGTTACTTACCGGGTGTCCCCAAAATGACTGATGGGTTTTAAAATTCAATAACTTGCAAACGGTGACAGATATTAAAAAAATTCTTGCAGGAGGGTTATGTATGATGTCAGGAGTTTTTGTACTGTGATTCTTGATTTTAGTTCGATTTTCAAACAATAAATGGCGCTGACATTGAGGCCAAAACTGATGCCACTCAGCATTGATGCACCGCCCCCTGAATATTAGATTTCAGCTGTCGCAGGCGCATTTTTTTCAGCCTTTGAACAGTCCCTCGAACATCAACACCAATAATTTCTGAAAGTTTTCTTCGCCTTGTTTGTCTGAGATCAAATAAGTCAAAGAAATTTTTTAGATATTATTGGTGTTGAAGTTCGAGGGATCGTTCAAACGCTGAAAAAAAAATCCGCCTGCGACAGCTGCCATCTAGTATCCAGGGGGCGGTGCATCACTGCTGAGTGGCGTCAATTTCGGCCTCGACTGCACGCCAATCGCTGTCAGCGCCATCTATTTTTTGAAATTCGTACTAAAATCAAGAATCACAGTACAAAAACTCCTGACATCATACATAACCCTCTTGCAAGAATTATTTTAATATCTGCCACTGTTTGCAAATTATTGAATTTTAAAATTCATCAGTCATTTTTGGGACACTCGGTAAATACTCATTGATTTGTAAAATTAAGTAAGGGGATATTTGCATATTTCGAATCATCATTTTTACTCAGTAGACTGGTCAAATAAACATGTTATCGAAAAAATGTACAGAAATATGTTGCATTCCACAAAATAAAATTACAGCTGGCAATATGCATTTTTTAATTCGTGGGTCAAATATCCCTCTTAGTGGTTTAAACTTCTTGAAGTGGATATGACATACTTGCTAACCTTAAACGAAACTTCCGAAAAATGTGAGTTCATTTGATCAAGCTTAAAGACGTTATTAACCAGAAAAGTTGTTTGATGTAATAATATATATTTAATTTCATATTTTTATGTGGAACCTATTTGAATTCATTTCTTAAAAAATATGTCTGGTTTGAAACATGTTTAACTTGAAGCAAATTTACCCGAATTTTACGGAAGAGTAGTGCGAGATTTGCAGGTATGGTATGATGGACCTAGTTTACAGACTTTGGGAAATAGTTAAAAAGTATTTATTGCTTTTGTAGATTTATAACTTCGTAAACAGATAGAATACAAAAGAAGCTTTTTTGTAGCAAAGTGAAATACTATTGCTTGTCAAACACAAACCACAAGTATTTTTTTTAAAGTGGATAAAACATCCCCTGTCTCTCCTACCGAATATTCTGGCGTATAAAGCGCCGATAACAAAATTAATTTCGACCCACAACTTGTAATTAATAAAATTTATCTTATTGATGTGTCAAACTTATTCCTCTTTACATATGAAATAAATTTTCTATTCTACATACCCTTGTTAGATTCAAGAGCTACACACCGGAATATACGGTAATACATGCATTTTCTGATAAATCTTCATAGAGTTAGAAGAAATCAAACTTGGAGGGAGCTAATGTTAAATAAAATTTCAATCTTTACTAAAAATAATGCTATTGAAATGTTTGGTTTTTAATGAGATAGAAATAATAGACCCATAATGTAGGCATTTTTTTAAACCTAATTTAAGTTATGAGGTTTATTTAAAAATTCATATTAAAAATATGAATTCTAACCCATATCATTGTTTACATAAAAATAATGACTGTAATAAAAAAATGGTAATGAAATTTTACAGTTCTTTCCTATCATCAGTTTGCAAAAGATAAAAATAAATATATTTCGTCGGCCTAAGAAGTATTGCCGGTCGGCTGCTATTTTTAATTCAGTTTTACTTGATTGCCACCAGTTCTTCGAGAAAGTAAAATTAGATTTAGCGATTGTACTACTTACCACAACTTTTTAATAGAATTTTTCTATTTAATATTTATACCTATCATTAGTTTTCGAGACTTCATCTTCGGGATTGGCGTCCCATGCACAAATTTTATTCCGTTGGCAACAGTGTTTTTTAAACAGTTACTTTAACTACATAATTACGAAACTGCTCTAATTAAATAACGCAAATATTACTTTTTTTTATTAAATAATTATTACAAATATTATTATGATTTGAATACAACGAAAAGAAAATCTAAAACATGTATCAGAAAAATAAGCATTATTTCCTTTGTATGACACATGGAAAACAAAAATTCTGTATGCACTTTTCAAATGTGCATATATGCATCCATGGTCCCGAAGGGGAGAAAATTATCTTTGGTTTTGTCTATTTCAAGGGGAAAATATTTTGTTGTCATTTGAATACACAGAAAATAAAATTATAGCAGTTTAGCAGAAAAGTTAAGTAATATTTTATATATATGATTTAATTTTAGATTTACTATCATTATTTTCTGGTTACTAATTGAATGTTCCTTGTGTTTTTCACAAAAATACCGTACTTTCCGGCGTATAATCCGCGGATCAAACAATTCTGTTTCAACCCAGAAATTGTGTTCAATAATTGAAGACAAATATTTGCAGCGATCTAGTATGTTGTATTTTATAAAATAAAATTTCTGGGTCGAAACATGAGTGTTTGGCCCGCGGTCTATACGCCGGAAATTACGGTAACTTAATTGTTGTTTTATCAATTAGTTTGATAAACCCTTAAATTTTTATTATAAATCTAGGAAGGTTTAAGACAAAATGCGTATACTATAAAGAAAGATGGAGCTGATAATTCTGAAGGAGGTCTGAATCGCTGAGATTAATTTATATAATATACGCCATATTAATATTTTAACAATCAGTTAGTGACGGCTGAACAGGATTTCACAATGTCTTTCCTACGAGAATTTTCGTATATTAAATTTGACCTTTTCTAATCGTGGAACAATTTACGATTAAACAAGGAGAAATGTATTTTATTAAAATACTACTAAAGTGATTATGAACCCCCTGACCGCCCTATGTAGCCGCCACTGCAATCACTGTTCGAAGCAAATAATACATAGATTAATATCAGTATCGTTATTTTGTATATCCATTTTTAACACTAAATATACAAACAACCTGTCATTTCACCGATACCAAATAGAAAAATTACAATTTGAACCAGACATTTTGTCATAAAATAAATAATATATCAATCAACAAGTAGGGAATACTACTAGGGAAAATATAGGTGTTCTAAACTAATTTGACTGTGCTGATTGTTTTATTTAATTACACGCCTTCCTTGTTTAACTAACAATAATTACTAAATATAACAGGATTACTTTGTTATAATAAAGGGGATAAATGCAGAACACTGTTAGTACATTCCAATAACGCCCGCAAACCACCCGAAGCATACTTGTACATTTTGATAATAATATCAACCCGTCTAATTGACTGGATTTATCAGGAGTCTAATTGGCGATGCAGCCAAAGAATGGATGACATTCAAGTTTGTTAAAATGCTTAAAAATTTTTAATACTTATATTCTGGGTTTAAACATATTTAAATTGTACTTTACGTAAGACGATTGAAGGCTTAATATACTTCAGCTAAATTAAAAATAGTTTCTTATTATTATAAAACATTAATTTATTATTCATTAATCCATTCATATTAATTTGAAAGTGGATTATCGTCTATCCATTAATATTGATATTAATTCCTCATTAATTCGTCAACATTATTCATGTTTTATATTCCACACAGGATACCAGCAGAAATATTAAATTATTAGGTGGCAAATGAAATTTTTAGCCCTCACAGTAGCTGTTGAACGCAAAGTAAGAATGATATAAAACAGTGTAGATTCCACGATGTTATCCAACAGCACACTGTCGCACAATTTCCAAATAGTAATCTTCGCCTTATTGAATCGCTAAAATTATGCGATTTCAGGACTCACACTTAGTCCGTTTTTTGAATACCGTTTTTTTTTCAAAGAAAAATTTCTTTTAAGAATATATTTTTTTTAAATTTTGTAGAAACGTGCTCTGAAGTTTATTTTTAAGGATTTGTTGTAGTAACATACTAAGATAATTTTTCTTTAAAAACACTGATATTAAAAAGCGGACGATTGAGAGACCTGTGATTAAATAGAGGGAAATTTCTATTTAGAAAAACTGGTTTTACAGTCCCATTTCTCAAACTTTGGGTGCGCCAGTAATATAAAGAATTGAATGCACATTCAACAAAATAAGTATCAGAAATGAAAAAAAACTAATTGACCGAAATTTAAAGAGGATAATATTTTAAGGTTGAATAAATTAGGAATTTCATATTCTGTAAAAATATTCATCATTGAGCAGCCAGAAGAAAATTGATACAGAAATCTTTATTCACAGACAGTCTACGGCAAAATCAAACCAAAGGTGTCTTTATGAGCGAAATATTGTCTTTTTTCACAATATGAATGCAATATTTGAAATAGAGGTCGTCTACATATTTCGAAGTACACCAACTTCGATATTTGAACAGGTAACACCCACTTTTGACACTTTATTTGTCTTTAGTGTATCAAAATGTATAATTTCCGTATTTTCTTTTAAACATCATGCAAATATTCACGAGAGCTCAAAAATTGACAATGATAATGTGACAAAGATGTTCCATCAGAGAAAAATATATCTTTACAAAAAATTCATTCGATTGAAATGTTTGCTTTTTAGCACTTTCCAACCTAGTTGAAAAGTGCTTATGACTTCGGTTTGTCTGGCCGTATGGCCGTCTGCCGTCTGCCGTCTGGCCGTCTGTCCGTGCTCTAACTCCCGTAAATATGCTCGGATTGCTCTGCAATTTTTATATGTTATTGTCGTTATCTATAGCATATTCCCTATTTCAAAGGAAGTGTGTAGCACTTATAGTTTTATTACAGGGACACTCAAAAGAATTCCGTTACATTGCGGTCTATGGGGAAAAATCATTTGCGGTTTATTTAAATAATGTTTCAGTATTTTAAACGCATTGAAATTTATATATATCACTAAGGTGCATTAGAAGAAGCTTAATATGGAATAGGGTGTGCATAGCACTTATAGTTACTTTACAGGGACAGTCAAAAGAATTCCGTTACATGACGTCTACGGAGAAAAATCGTCTGCGGTTTATTTAAATAATGTTTCACTATTTTAAACGCATTGAAATTTATATATATATATCTAAGGTGCATTACAAGAGGCTTACTACATAATAGTGTGTATATAGCAGTCATCGTTCATTTACAGGGGCACACAAAAGAATTCTCTACTGTCCGTTAACACTAATTCCTGGAAGTGCGTTTTAAGTTACTAAACGCGATTTTAATTTTAACTCGCTTTTTGTCTATTACGTGGTGTGTATAAATTCTGTAGATCCTATACAGGGCAACACAAAAGTTCGCGAACACGTTTCCGTTTATTGACAGAAACTCCAGAAAGATAATTTTAAACTGTGCTACGCGTTTCCTAACTAAACTAAAATTTAGCATCCTAGCATATACAAATCTATAGATCATATACAGGGCTGAGTAAAAGTATTAGGATATTTTTCCGAATATTGTATCTGTTGGAAATTCCTGAAATTATGTTTTTAAATATGTTATGCGTTTTCCAAATTGTTTACTTAGATGTTATCTTTTAGTTTATTAAACGGTATGTTTTGTAAAATTATTTTGGAAGCGTTGGAAAGTGCTACATAATCTATGCTTGACGCATGATTTTTCGTTCTTGTTAATAATATACAATGAATAGATCTATAATAGAGACAATGAATAGAGACAATGAATAGATAAAATAGGAATGGTAAACTTCACTAATTGTCACAAATAAATTACCTTCGTTTAACCCTTAATTGCATGATTTTTTCTTTTACAATTGTGTTTTTTTATACATATATTAAATATTAGACACCAGAAATTTTAAGATAGATTTTTAACTTCGCTCAGCAACATAGTTCATGGGAAATTTGCTGGATTAATATTTCTATATAAATATAGTGGTGGCGAAGAAATTGATTTATTTATCAAAAGTTAAATAAAAAGTGATGGAATTTTACATCACTATGCAATTAAGGGTTAAAATACAGTAATGTGCTTTTATGGGTTATACCTATCATTAGTTTGCGAGATATCCTCTTCGGAATTGGCCTCCCATGCACAAATTTTACTCCGTTGGCAACAGTGTTTTTTAAACAGTTACTTTAACTATATAATTAAGAAACTGCTCTAATTAAATAACGCAAATATTACTTTTTTTATTATACATTTATTACACATATTATTACGATTTGAATACAAAGAAAGACAATCTTAGACATGTATCAGAATTGTTAATTATTATTTCCTTTATATGATACATGGTACCAAAACCAAATTCTGTATTCAACTTTCAAGGGTGCATATATGCATCCATGGTCCCGAAGGGGAGAAAATATTTTAGGTTTCGTCTATTTGAAAGAGGAAATTTTTCGTTGTCATTTGAATACTCAGAAAAGAAAATTATAGCAGTTTAGGAGAAAGGTTAAGTAATATTTTGTTTATATGATTTAATTTTAGATTTACTATAATTATTTCCTAGCTACTAATTGAATGTTCCTTGTGTTTTCACAAAAACAGCTTAATTTTTGTTTTATCAATTAGTTTGATAAACCTTAAATTTTGTTTATAACGCTAGGAAGGTTTAAGAAAAATGCTTATACTATAAAGAAAGATGGAGCTGATAAATCTGCGGGAGGTCTGAACCGCTGAGAATAAATTATTTAATATACGCCATATTAATATTTTAACAATCAGTCAGTGACGGCTGATCAGGATTTCACAATGTCTTTCCTACCAGAATTTTTGTATATTAAATTTGACCTTTCCTAATCGTGGAACGTTTTACGATTACACAAGAAGACATTTATTTTATTAAAATACTGGTACTAAAGTGATTGTGAACCCCTGACGAGCCACCACTGCAATCACTGTTCAAAGCATATAAATACATAGTATAATAACAGTATCGTTATTTTGTATATCCATTTTTAAGACTAAATATACAAACAACCTGTCATTTGACCAGTACCAAATAGTATTATTTCAATTTGAACCAGCCATTTTGTCATAAAATAATTAATATATTAATCAACAAGTAGGGAATGCTACTACGGAAAATATAGGTGTTCCAGACTAATTTGAGAGAACTGATTGTTTTATTTAATTATATGCTTTTCGTGTTTATATAAAAATATTTACTAAATATAACGGGGATAAATACGGAACACTCTATGCACAATTCAATAACACCCGAAAACCACCCAAACATACTTGTAAATTTTTAAACAATATCATCCCGTCTAATTGACTGGATTTAACAGGAGACTAATCGGCGTTGCAGCGAAAAATTGAAGGCCACCCAGCTTGTTAAAATGCTTAAAAAACTTTCAATATTATTTTTCTGGGTTTAAACATCTTTAAAATGTACTTTACGTAAGATGATTAAAGGCTTAATATCCTTCAGCTAAATTAAAAATAGTTTCTTATTATTATGATACATAAATTTATTATTCATTAATCCATTCATTTTAATTTGAAAATGGATTATCGTCTATCCATAAATATTGATATTACTTCCACATTAATTCATCAACATTATTTATGTTTTATATTCCACACAGAATGCCAGCAGAAACATTAAATTATTAGGTGGCAAAAGGAATTTTTAGTCCTCACAGTAGCTGTTGAACGCAAAGGAAGAATGATATAAAACAGTGCAGATTCCATGATGTTATCAAGTAGCACACTGTACCACAATTTCCAGCAGTAATCTTCGCCTAATTGAATCGCTTAAATTGAGCGATTTCAGGGCTCACACTGCGCCCGTTTTTGAATACCGTTTTTTTTCAAAGAAAAAATTCTTTTAAGAAATATTTTGGAAATTTTGTAGAAACATACTCCAAAGTTTATTTTTAAGGAATTGTTATAGAAACCCAAGATAATATTTCTTTAAAAATACTGATATTAAAAAGATGACCCTTGAGAGTTCTGTGATTAACCCTTAACCCCTTGAGGGGCAAAGTACTTTTGTAGCTAAAATATTGAAATGATTGGTTGACACCAGGGTTCACGAACGAATTTATTTTAAAATAAGTAAAAGCTTTTCCTCATGTACCTCATAAATTCAAAATTTAATTATAAAATTCTGGTGTCATTGTGGCATTTTGGGATTAAAAGTAAGTGGTATATATAATATACCGGTGCCCTTCAAGGGGTTAATTGCATAGTGATGTAAATTTCCATCACTTTTTATTTAACTTTTAATAAATAAATCAACTTCTTCGCCACCACTGTATTTATATAGAAATATTAATCCAATAAATTTCCCGTTAACTATGTTGCTGAACAAAGTTAAAAATATATCTTAAAATTTCTGGTGTCTAATATTTAATATATGTATAAAAAAACAACAATTGTAAAAGAAAAACTCATGCAAAGAAGGGTTAAATAGGCGGAAATTACTATTCAGAAATGCTGGTTTTATAGTCCCATTTCTCAAACCTTGGGCGCGCCACTGATATAAAGAATTGAATGCATATTCAACAAAATAAGTATCAAACATGAACAAAACTAATTGACCGAAATTTCAAGATGATAATATTTTAAGGTTGAATTAATTAGTAGTTTCATATTCTGTAAAAATATTCATCATTGAGCAGTCAGAAAAAAATGATACACCAGTCTTTATTCACAGACAGTCTACGGCAAAATCAAACCAAAGGTGTCTTTATGCGCGAAATATTGTCTTATTTCAGAATATGAATTCAATATATGAAATAGAGATCGTCTTCATATTCAGAAGTATACCAACTTCGATATTTGAACAGGTAACATCTACTTTTGACACTTTATTTGCCTTTAATGGATCAAAGTATATAATTTCTGTATTTTCTTTTAAACATCATGCAAATATTCACGAAAGCTCAAAATTTGACAATGATAATGTGACAAAGATGTTCCATCAGAGAAAAATATACCTTTATACAAAAAAATCATTCGACTGAAATGTTTACTTTTTAATAATATACAATGAATAGATCTATAATAGAGACAATGGATAGAAACAATGAATAGATAAAATAAGAATGGTAAACATCATTAATTGCCACATATAAATTACCTCCGTTTAAAATACTTTAAAATAAATTATTTTATATTTTGTCTATTTGAGGGGAAAATCTTTCGTTGTCATGTGAATACACAGAAAAGAGAATTATAGCAGTTTAACAGAAAAGTTAAGTAATATTTTATTTATATGATTTAATTTTAGATTTACTATAATTATTTCCTGGTTACTAATTGAATGTTACTTGGGTTTTTCCCAAAAATATCTTAAATTATGTTTTATCAATTACTTTGATAAACCCTTAAATTTTGTTTATAACGCTAGGAAGGGTTAGGAAAATTGCATATACTATAAAGGAAGATGGAGCTGATAACTGTGCAGGAGGTCTGAATCGCAGAGAATAATTTAGTCATTATACGCCATATTAATATTTTAACAATCAGTCAGTGACGGCTGAACAGGATTTCACAATGTTTTTCCTAACAGAATTTTCGTATATAAAATTTTACCTTTACTAATCATGGAACGTTTTATGATTAAACAAGGAAAAATTTATTTTATTAAAATACTGGTACTAAAGTGATTATGAACCACTGACGAGCCGCCACTGCAATCACTGTTCGAAGCATATCAATACATAGATTAATTACAGTATCGTTATTTTGTATATCCATTTTTAACACTAAATATACAAACAACCTGTCATTTGAACGGTACCTAATAGAAATATTTCACTTTGAACCAGACATTTTGTTATAAAATAAATAATATATTAATCAACAAGTAGGGATTACTACTAAGGAAAATATAGGTGTTGTAGACTAATTTGAGAGTGCTGATTGTTTTATTTCATTACATGCTTTCCGTGTTTATCTAAAAAAATTACTAAATATAATAGGATTATTATGTTATAATAAAGGGGATAAATACAGAACACTGTTAGTACAGTTCCATAATGCCCGCAAACCACCCAAAAACACTTATACATTTTCATAACAATATCAACCCGTCTACTTGACAGGATATAACAGGAGACTCATTGGCGATGCGGCGAAAAATTGGATTGTGAGAATGTGAGTTAAAACGTGATTAATATATATATATATATATATATATATATATATATATATATATATTAATTGTCATTCATGTATAAACTTGAAAAAAAAATATTTGGAAAACCGATGTTACAAAAACTTTGAGAAGAGGGCGGGGCTTCTATGTTTTTACCTTTCAGGAGCAAAGGACTTATGTTTCTAAAATGTTGAAATGATTGATTGACGCATGTATTTACAAACAAATTTATTTAAGAATATGTATAAAAGCAAACTTTATTTCAAAATTCGGGTGTGAATGTGGCATTTGGGAAAAGTGGGATATATTATATCCCACAGCCCTTCAAGGGGTTAAAATTCAAATTTCACAGAAAGTTTCCAGTCAGAAATTTGTTAAAATGCCATTCATACATTTTGCATATTTTAATTTATAATGAGTTTCAGACATTTCAAGAAACAGGAAAAAAAAATTATTGTCATAGCCACATTCAAAATAGTCATTTGAGAATGACATTTAAATAGGCCAGTAATAAAAAACAACCCTTTGTCTCTTTTGTTTATTAAAAGAAAAGGAAATATTGTTACTGAAATTAAATTGAGTATTATTAGGATAACATATTACACATTTAAATGATAAGCGTATGTTATTGAAAAGTTGAGCAAACAAATACTTTTATATTTGAACGATGATGCTTAAAACTCTTTTCATTATTTCATTCAATGATAAATGAAAAATTCAATAGAATGAAATCAGTGAAGCTGAAAATGTGTGTTGATTGACATTTTTAAACGCAAACTGCATAATAAAAGTTACAGAATCCTAATGTCTTAGAATATGGATAATTTCTTTCGTTTCTTTGTCATTAAGCTTGCTTTGCGCCTAATAAATGTGAGGCATTTTATGGCCTCATTCATCATATCCACAATGGCTTGGCATTATTAAGAATACATTATTTATCTACATGTCTGGACAGCAACTATTTTGTCACGGGTATGTCAAAAAATGTTTTTTAAGTCTTACTTTTCGATAAATGTTCTAAAATATGTTAATAAGTTTTAAAAGTTATATTACTAATTTATTTTTAATCCCTTTAAAAGGTCTTTTAGAGATATTTAAATTTTTATTATTGTAATTCGGTATAGTATTTTTCACCTTGTTTTCCAAAAATATTCTTCAAGAATTCTACAAGTTGAGAAGGCAAAGATTACGACTAAAATATTCTGGTACCAAAAAAAAAGTAATTAATAATAATCACACGCACCCTATACAGGGTTGCCAGGGGGCTACTTTTTTTTAATTCAGATGTTTGAATGGCACCACTTTTCTTAAATGGTATAACTCAACTTTCCTTCGCCTTATTTAATGGCAGATTAAATAAGGCGAATCTTACTTCTTCAAAAAACTGGTGGCAATCAACAAAAGTGAATAAAATAAAACTAGGGAACTGGCAACACTGACGCTATATGGGACGTATGCGTGGCCATTCGTTCTAAAAGGGGTTAAATTTGTAAGATTTGAAAATTTGAATCCTTCATTTTCGTCATTTTTTAAAATTATAATGTATGTATTTATGCGCGTGGCAAAGTGTTCATTTCTAAATATTCTGGATGCATTTATAGATAGCTTTCAACGTTTACGCTTTTTTCTTACTACTAAAATTTAATAGCAAATTTCGTTTTATTTAATCGCAGAAACCTGCGATTAAATAAGGAAAAAATATATTATATTTTTGTGGTAATAAAAAAGCGTAAAAGTTGGCAGATTAGGATTTACATATAAAAATTAATATTTTTGCATTAAAAAAAATCTCATAAATTAACATGGATCTTTACAACAAGTGGGCAGTCACTAAATTGATCAATTGAATCAATTCAATTAATCTGATGAATTGAATCATCATATGATTTATTTTTCCATTGAAATTGATAGCTAGTTTTTGAAAGCGTTATTAATACAAAACGTATTTTTAAATTTTATTAAGCAACAGTGTTACGAAGTTGGAGAAATGTTTTATTGAAATCATCTACAAAAATTTCAGAAAAATAATTTTTGCTTTATTTAATGCTAAGTATACCGGCAATTTCCTCAAGTTTAAAAAAAAATATTTTTCCCCAAAATTTATATTTAAATATGTTTAACTTTTTAATTTAGACGTATTTCTATGTAATTTCTATTTTACATATTTTATGCAAAGTTTCTGTTTGGAATCGACATATTTTTATTTGATACCGGATAAATAACCGGCTGTTAGTATGTTAAGTGTTTAGCAACCCGCGTGTATACGGTAAATTGAATTTGAATACCAATAAATTATAAAATACTTCTTTGCCGTATTTTTCTAAGATTCAATATATCTAAGAAAACTTTCATAAAATATTTGTGTGTAAATTCAGGGGACCGTACAAACGCTTAAAAAAATCTGCCTACGAACGTTTCTATTTTTGTGTTCGTGCTCAGGTATAGTTTTCAGAGGGTAGTGGTCCCTAAAAAGAATCCGTATTACTTTTGATTAGCCAGCCCGTACCATTTACATTGTAAGTGAAAGAATTTTGTTATTTGTAAATATTCAAAAGAAAACGATTAAACATCAGGTGTAGCAAATAGGTAATATTTTTATAGCACAGCCAGTCGATAGTAGTATACCGCGTTTGTACGATACCTTGAATTTGAATACCAATAAATTATAAAAGACTTCTTTGCCGTATTTTTCTAAGATTGAATATATCTAATAAAACTTTTAGAAAATATTTGTGTGTAAATTCAGGGGACCGTACAAACGCTTAAAAAAATCCGCCTACAAACGTTTCTATTTTTGTGTTAGCGCTCAGGTCTAGTTTTCAGGAGGTAGTGGTCCCTAAAGAGAATCCGTATTACTTTTGATTAGCCAGCCCGGACCATTTACATTGTATGTGAAAGAAGCTGGTTAGAACACCAGCTTCTCATCCACGATAGTCAAATTCTAGAACTAAGCAAAAGGAGAAAAGCAAGGAACTCGTTTGAAGTAATATTTTTAATTTAAGTTACAGTGTTATATTTGCGGTGGGAATTATTTTTCTTCTGTTGAAATATTATAAAAACCTACTTGATGGTACATTTTCCTTGAACATTTTGTTAAATTCTATCAGAGAGCTAACTCAGAGGCTAACTTCGGAGTCTGCGTTCCTATATCGAAAACAGTAAGAGATACATGAAAAAAGTCATTTACAATGTTCTATAACATCCTCGATTAATTATGAGATTTTACTATACATGTAAAAATAACTTTATTAGAAGCCCTGAAATGTAATTTATTTGTATATAAATGCCCATTTAATTCTTTCAGGGGAATGTTGCCAGTCCGATACTTTTTAAAATTCTAGATTGCTTGATTGCTAGCAAGTTTTAAAAATAGATATAGTCACTTTATTTAATGACAGATTAATGACTTGAAAATAAGGCGAACAGTGCTATTTCGAAAATGTGGTATTGAACAAGCAATCAGAGTTTAAAAAGAAAAAGCGGAAAATTAGCTTTTTCCTACCATTTACTTAGGTAATATTGTACCGGCAAAATACTGGCAAAACTGTTTCAGAGGCGAGTAATTGTGTAATGTTGGAAACTACTGAATTAATGAAATAGCCTTAGAGTTATCAAGTACTTTGGGGCAGGTACTTGATAAAAGCTGAAAGTCAGTAGTGTAGTACGCATTAGGAAATCATTGGTCTGATAGATAGGTGGAGGTGGATTTGCGACTTAATTGCAATTCGCAATTTGCAATTTTTCGATGAAAAAAAGGTTCTTGATAAAAGCTACAATTTAGATACATGACAATGTATGTTTTTTTAAATGTAAAAAAAAATAACTAGGTGAGTAATCTGCCGGTACTAAATACATGACAAACAACTTCAAAGTTGTTAAAAAATAATTGAATAAAAGGTTTTGATAAAAATAGTTACAAAAAATATTTTAGCAATGTTTCTGATTATTATTATTAAATAAGTTGTTATTTAAAAAACAAAAACAAAAAACCCAAAAAATGAGAGCACACTCTAGCGGAGAAGATTATAACTAAAATAATTGGGGAAAATATGCATAATCAATTACGTAAGATGGAAGTAGAACTAGCAAAAGGAAAACAGATATCAGTAAAATAATGAAAAGGAAGTGTTCCCTAGCGGATAAATTTGAAATTAAAATGAATTGGAAATGATTACAAATACAATGGTGAAATTGGCATGAAAATCAGATTAGAAGACAAGAAAACTCAGAAAAACTAAACAAAAGCGCAGCATGGTGGTGGGGACAAAAACATGCTAAAGCTTATAAAAGTTGTTTGCGTGAAATAGAAATTGATGGAAATATAGTGCTTAGCCTCAAGAGCCTAAGAAGGTAAAACGCAGAATAGAAAAACAATATAAAAATGGAAAGAGGAGAAAAAATAATAATGAGTTTTAAAAGTCCTTAATATCTGAGGAACTAAGGCCCTATCGAAAAAATAAAGAACTATTTAAGGGCGATGACCTAATAGTACTAGTTTTGGATAATTATTATAGACAAACGGTAAGGATATGATCAATAACTTAAATTTTCAATAAACTAAATAATGGAATTAAAATGAGATTGCAGTTAAGTTAATTTCAATTAAAAGTCAATTACATGCTAGAAATATATGTAATTGAATATATATGTAATTGTAATTTCAATTTCAATTGAAATTAAATGCAAATTGATACAAGAATTGAAATAAATTTGGAATAAATTTCATTTAGTTGGATTTCACAATTAAATTTATTTCAGTTAAATTAATTATTATTATGTTCTATCGTTCCCCGATTTTCTGTTTCATTTGACTTTAGTAAGTTTTAGCAGATTTTTAGCAGATTTTTACCCCTACCATTATGTTGCGTATTTGTTACTATACACATAGTCTTTTTTGTTTTAGTATGTTACTGGTATCTGGTTTACTTTTGCTAGTTCTACTTTCATCTTACATAATTGATTAAGCATATATCCCCATTTATTTTAGTTCTCATCTTCTCCGCTAGAGGGTGCTCTCATTTTCTTTCTTTCACTTTTTCTTTTTTTATAAAAGCTAATTTTTTTAATAATAAAAAAAATATTTTATAATAATATTTTTTTTGTGACTATTGTCATCAAAAACTTTTTCAGTTATTTTTTAAGTCGTCTGTCATATATATAGTAACGTCAGATTCGTCTGCCAATTATTTTTCACATTTAAAAAAATAAATATTCTCATGTACGTCATGTAGCTTTTATCAAGAACCTTTTGTTTTTATTCAAAAATGGCAAGTTGCGAATCCATCACCAGCTAGCTGCCAGACAAACGATTTCAAAATGCGGTAAAGTAGAAATACTACATTACTAAACAGGGAACTATTAGTGTTATAATGAAAAAAAATCTAAAAAAGCAGCAATCAAAAGAGCACAGTGAAAAGTGTTTTTTAACGCATAAATAATTTGCCCTCGTCTTCCTGTTATCAAGATATAAAGTCTTAAAGTTTGCTAATTTACCAAGTTCCAAATAACCTGCTAGCTCTGGGGCTAAAATATTTTATTTGAAAATAAATAAACATGAATCTTTTTTCAGAATTTTTAAAAGAAAAAGTTTGTTAAAAAATTATGGTACGAATTTGGATAGAAATCGAGTGTTATAAGCATAAGCGCCTATTTAACGGTGTCGACGGGGGCAAATCAGGCCCACTGCTTTTAAAATCCTATTTTTGTTTTAATTAATAACAGTGATATTACAGGACAAAAAACTTCTTAAAATTAGTGTTAGTAGTATACCTTTTGCATATTTTGCCACCGCAAGTGGGCGACTATTTGTATAATACAAGAAAAAATATATTTCAGGACTTCAAATAAAGATATTTTTACATGTAAAAGACATCATTTCATACTAAATCAACTCAATGGAATTTTGTAATTGACCTTTTGCTGTATCTCGTAACGTATCATTATACAAGGCGAATAATTCTGTTCGAAAACAGTGATATCTCTGAGGCACACGGTCCGCAGGTTGGACATGGACTTGGACACCCCTGGCATAGCACATAGCCACTTTACTACACCTGGAGACCATGTATATAGCCATAGATGTCGCTGTTCTGTAGTTAATAATAGTGGACGAGATTTTAGATGTAAGCTATGTATAAAATGTTAACAGGTTAACTTCCATACGACACGCCTTGTCGGCGTATGAATACTTATGCTTATAAATTAAGGATAAAGACTGGACATTTTCACTTTTTTGTCGAATATCCACGAAAATGCTTGACCAGGGTTCGTACGCTTCTAGCACAATTTTTCAATATAATATTTCGCCTTATTTAAATGCACACAAGTATAACAAATCCTGCAATTAAACGAGGTGTATACAATTTTTGCTATTTAAATATTAAATAGAAAATTTCTATTAAAAATTGTGGTAAAAGGGTTCGAACCCTGTTGCCAACTCGTCGTTGAACTTCGGGGATGAATCGTACATCGTCGAACTCATATTTTTCAGTAAAAATTTAGTCGTGAAGGCCATTAGGGAGCACACAGTAAATTGAATAAAAATTAACATTTCATGTTGTAATGACCCTCTAACAAAAATGCTCTAAATGGTCTGTCCCTGTAGCAATTAACTATAGGTACACCGGTGCAAAATTTGTAAGCATTTGTCTAAGACTAGCACATATCGTCATCAAATATGAAAAAAAATAATTTTTCATTGTTTTTAGAAAAGAGTCGACTGTCACCACTAAATTTTATCAGAATTCTTTGCCTAGAAAAATACTAATGAAGTATATGCGAATAGCAGGGTTGCCAGTGTGGCCTTACTTATTTATTCAAAGATGCCGAATTCATGCCGGAAATTTTAGAAAAAAAAATTGTACTTTAAGTACCGTAATTTCCGGCGTATAAGCCGCAGCTCAAAGAGTCGTTTTTCGACCCAGAAATTTTATTCAATAATTGTAGTTAAATATTTACAACGATCTTTTAAGTTACATTTTATAAAATAATATTTCTGGGTCGGAAAACGACTCTTTGAGCTGCGGCTTATACGCCGGAAATTACGGTAATCACGAAATGTCTGCCATTAAATAAAACAAAAACTATTTGAAATTTCTGGTACGGATTCGAAATTTCTGAATACAAAAGGAAGTCAAACTGACAACCCTGCTGAAGAATACTATTAAAATTTAGTGGTGACAATCGGTCCATTCTTAAAGTAATGAAAAATGCATTTTTTCACATTTTATAGCATGACATGGTAATGACGGTATAGTCAACAGGATATACAAGTTTCTACAAAAAAATGATTTTTTTTTCATAGCATGCAGAGGTTTTAATCAAAGTTAATGCCACATTCTAAAAACTTGATAAAGTGCAGTATAAACATTACACTGATATTAAAAATGAATATATGGAATGTTTGATGAGATATGATCCTTTTTATGAAATAAATTTTAACTCCGCATGCGCGAATGATGCCAATTTGTTTTTATCATAACTTGGTTGTCAACTATATAGCGTAACGTATGTAATAAAAAAAGAAAACTGCCCAGTTAAACTGAGGGAATTGAGCTCACAGGCTATTGACACTAATTGTATATTATACTCTTATTTCAAAGAATTTGGAATAAGCCCCTCGAAAAATAAAGAAATCGACAACATATTAAGGGGGGATTGTCACCCCCGTTCCCCCTTATAATGAAACATTGAACCCCAAAACTAACCAGGAAAGCGCCTTATCACAATGAACCTACATACAAAATTTTAAGAAAATCGGATAATTCTGCATGAAAAACCCATTTATCAAATATTAAGGGGGGTTAGCCCCCGTTCCTCCCTTTATACTTAACCAATGAACCCCCAAAACTAATCAGGGAAGCGCCTTGTCAGTATGAACCTATAAACAAAATTTGAAGCAATGGCTTTGATATAGCTTTTGTAATGGCTTTGATTTAGCTCACAGGCTTTGATAGCCTGTGAGCTAAAAATGCCATTTGAATATCACAAAAATTCAAAAATTGCGATATAGAGTGCGTAATTTCAGTTGCTCTGTAAAAGTAGCTAGATAATAAGGGAGTGTCCACAAATTGTCAATCAGCCAACTGTTTCGCCGAATTTTTCGCTTTTTCACAAGCCTTTTTTTATAAGTTGTCATATACAGTTGATTGCCCAATTATGTAAAAAGTTTTTGATATCATTTGCACATGCGAATGTAAATATTACTTCATGGAAATGTTTTTATATGATCAAATATCAAGCTGCGTACATATTTACCGGAAATTTTAATGGATTCTTTCGCTTTATTTAACAGCAGAAAAATATTTCAAACTCTATGAATAATTACAAGGTAATTACGAACTCTGCAATTTAACCCATTCATGCCCAGCGTCGATGCTTTAGTAAAATGAGAAAAGTACATTTCACACCACTTAAAATGTAATAGGAATTTGATGTCTTATTTTACCGAGGAGTCCTCGATAAAATAAGCCATCAAGTTTCATTAAAAAAAGTGGTGTGAAATTCACTTTTTATTCAGAGATGCCGAATTCATAACGGAATATTTGAGAGAAAATTTTTTACTTTAATTAATCACGGAATATGCTGTCATTATATAAATAAAAAATTTCTTATCTTAGACAGCCGTGGCAGACTTCTTTCACAGTCCAAGGAGTGTACGAATATGTGGAAATTATGTATCCTATAAGCATAAAGCATTTGTAACTTTACAGAAACTTTTATATCTTCACAAATATACAAGTTATTTTTACACAAATGCACACAAACGTTGTACAGAGGCCACATAATGATTTGCTACAATGACAGACCATTTCGAGCCTTTTCTCTTACCCCAGAGTAATCTGAAATAATATTTTTCATTAAAATTATTGTTGGACCCTTAATTGCACTGTTGACTAAAGTTTCACTGAAGAGTATGAGGTCAACTATGTTCTTTTCATCTCCCATGTTTAGGGAAATTCGTGAAGCATTTCTGTTGATATTTGACAAGACATCTAAGAGCGATAGTGTCCGGACATTTTCCTCAAATTTTGAGCATAAGTGTTTTTCTGAATGATGGTGCCCCACGACGGTTGGCGCGTCGTAATCAATATGTAATGAGTTGATAACATTTTCCAAAACATTTCGTCCTTTGAAAATTTTTGAAGCTGGTGGATGAACATGATATCATTTTTACGCTTACAAAAATTTTTTAATTGTTAAAAATTAAAATACATGATTTTTCTTAAATATGATGTCATTTTCATCCACTAACGCATTCTAGTTTTAGGATCCTGGAAAACAATATTAAAAAATATTTACACGTAGTATGCGAATAACATCCGTCAAGGAAAATTGTGTACAAACGCAGAGCAAAGCGATATCTTCATTTAAAGAATTAGCAGATCATGCTGAATCTCCAACTTTTGCTAAAGGTAGGTTTTGTTCAAAGCACAGATAATAACCTGAATAATATAAATAAACATGTTTCCGCCCTCCTCTATTTTTCTTCTGAGAAGTCACCAAGAAATCAAAAAATAGCTAAGTACCATTGCCTGTGTCAAAAGGTGCTATATTTTTCATTGCCTACCACCTACCAGCGCTCTGTCTATGCCAATTCAGTGTTGCCAGTTCTCTACTTTTTTATTCATATTGCTTGATTGCCGCAACTTTTGTGAAGCAGAAATATTTGTCTTATTTAATAACAGATTAAATAATGCGAGAATAAGACCAATTTCACTATTTTGAAAACGTGGCGGAAACACACAATCTGAATTAAAAAAAGTAGCCTACTGGCAACACTGTACCGATTCCATGCTAAAGGAAATTTCAATTACGACCAATGGAATTTTCCAGTCTGTTTATAGTAGTTTCTAATAAGCTGACTGACTTGAAGTTCATGGAAAGTGACACGGATACTATATGAAAACAGATAGCATCCGTGAATAGAAAGAAAAAGAATCTCTATTTACTCAAATACTCTAAAAATATTAACACAGGCATTTTAGAGTTTTTAAAAAGAGACTCAGAAAACGAGAAAAGAATCGACAAGTACAATATTAAGTGAAAAAAAAAGTGGAAACGTTTGTAATTGATTACGTAACTGAAGGGCTATGCAGAATTCGTATTTAAATATTGTTACTTCACATATCATCGCAACCATGTCAAACTGTCGAATATGAAAAAATGCATTTTTCATTACTTTCAAAAATTGGCGGATTGTGACCACTAAATTTCATTAGAATTCTTCACCTAATAAAAATAATAATAAAAATTCTGTGAATAACAGGGTTACCAGTTTGGCCTCTCTTTTTATTCAGAGATGCAGAATTCATACTGGTAATTTTGAGAGAAATTTTTTACTTTAACCCCTTCAGGGGCAAAGTACTCTTGTAGCTAAAATATTGAAATGATTGATTGACACCAGGATTCACGAACGAATTTATTTTAAAAGTAAGTAAAAGCGTTTCCTCATGTACCTCATAAATTCAAATGTTGATTATAAAATTCTGGTGTCATTGTGGCATTTTGGGATTAAAATTAAGTTGTATATGTAATATACCGGTGCCCTTCAAGGAGTTAATTAATCACGGAATATGCTGTCATTATATAAAGCAAAAATTTCTATTTTAAATTTCAGGTATGGATTCGAAATTTCTGAATGGAAAAGGAGACCAAACTGGCAACCCTGGTGATGTTGCAACCGTGAAACACTATTAAAATTTAGTAGTGATAATCGGCGTATTCTTAAAAGTAATAAAAAATGCATTTTTTCACATTCGATAGTTTGACATGGTAGCGACGATATGGTCTATGTTAAATAAAATGTAATTACCATTTCCGGTCTATAACTTTCATAACATATAAAAATACTAAATCCAGAAATTGTACTCTATAAAATTTAAGGTATTTTTCAATCGTACTTTCCTGTCTTCGTATGTACTAAAGTAAATTTTCTGTTTTGAAACATTTTTTTTTGCAGGAAGTACATTCTGGAAATTATTATTAGTGATTTTGCTGTTATATATGATTCTAAACGACTGGTTATAGTTTTAAACCTGTTTATGGTTTGATTACAGGTTCTAATTTCTTAAATTCTATTCTAACCACTTTTTGAAAATTAATACCTGCCACACGCTTACACTGGGCTAATTTCAAGGGAAATGTACCACAATGAAACTTCTTCGTAAATTTTGGTACGACGGAGTATAAAAAAAATTCGACCATCCTGGCCGGTTATTAAAACTTTTGCAAATTTGGAATGTATATAATTACCATTAGAAAAGGAGTATTTTTATTAGTTTCAAGTTATGCTAGTGGAAAACTTCTTTTCTGATTTCCTGCGAACTAGCAAATGTGATCTTAGGTGTCGAAATAAATATTTTATACACAAAATAATATCTGTTACTACAAAATTATTTTTACATAAAGCATACAAAATCTTTTATCATTTCAAATCTAAGAAACTAATATACTCGATCTGTTTAAAAATTGTCATTACAAATAAGTTACTATAAATGCGTTTTAAAGTCAATAGAATTTCTTAAGAGAAAATATTTTGCCGTCTTAAAGCTGCTAAAAATATATTATTTCCAGTAAGGTAAAAACTTTTATTTTTCCAGAGGCAATCTAATTTTTCTTGAAATGTAAAGAACGAATTTTGATTTATCGACCTTTTTAGCTTTTTTAACCTCATTTAAACCAATAAGGAAGATGATGATTTCCGAATCTTCTCTGCTGATGGTTGATGTATTTTTAACATGTGGAAATCACTTAAAGTCTTAAAATATTTTAAAGAAGCGTTTTTATAAGTTTATCGTTTTAACAGTTTTTATTGTTATTTATTGATGATTCACGGATTTCATAGATATTTGTAAAAGTTATATATATTTAGAATATGCATACTTACTAATCTTTACGATTTATTTCAAGTCAAATAAATATTAAATAACCAGAAATTTTACTTAATAAATTATTTCAATATCACACAGTAAAAAGCCGAATATTATTAACCCTTTCAGGGGCAAGGTACTTCTTTTCGTAAAATGTTGAAATGATTGAATGGCACCAGAATTTAGGGACAAATTTATTCAAAAATAAGTAAAATCTTGAACCACCGCCCTTGAAGGGGTTTTAACACTTTCCGGCACAATAGTCCCACTCCGGGTACACCTAATTTTAATTCCAAACTTGCATTCTACACCAAGAATATTTTAATAAAATTTTGTCTCTATAATGAAAGCTTAAAATAAGAAGTTCGTATTTTCTGAAAAAGTCGTTTGTAAATTCCGGTGTCAGTTAGCAGTTTCTCATTTTACGAACAGACTTTGTCTGTACCGGAAAGGGTTAAAGAAATGTTTTGGTACAAAATAAATTCATTTGACTTCTAAAAAATTTGGCAGCTATGCATTTTCAGACTAAATATTTTTTTTAATGTAAATTGAAATAAAAAGTGTTTCGTTCAGAAAAACAGGGTTCGTACGGGCAAAGGAATTTGAATACCACTTTTCCCGAAAATTTATCACAGTATATATTATAAGATTCTGCGACAAAATATTGCAAATATTAGTTTACAGAAATAACGGCATTCAAAAGTAATCTCCCATATGAACCCTTAAAAGAAGTTTTGAAACAGAAAATCATTCTTAAAAAAATATTTTTAAGCAATTTTGCCAACACAAAATACTTAATGGCCATTCATGGTGATTTGTTTTTTTAAACCCTACATAAGCTTTGTACGCTTTTACCACATTTTTTTAATATAATTTTTCTGTTCAATATTTAACTAGCAGACATTGTAGAGGCCTTCTTTAATTGCAGGATTTGAAATTGTTTTCTGCATTTACTGGGTGTCCCAAAAATGACTGATGGATTTTAAAATTCAATAACTTGCAAACGGTGACAGATATTAAAAAATTCTTGAAGCAGGGTTATGTATAATGACAGGAGTTTTTTTTTACTGTGATTCTTGATTTTAGTTCGAATTTCAAACAATAGATGGCGCTGACAGCGATTGGCACACAGTCGAGTCCGAAACTGACGTCACACAGCATTAATGCAAAACCCCCTGAATACTAGATACCCTTTTTTTTAGCGTTTGTAGGATCCCTTAGAATTCAACAATAATAATTTCCAAAAGTTTTCTTCGCCTAGTTTTTCTGAGGTCAAAAATGTCAAAGAAAACTTTTAGATATTATCTGTGTTAAAGTTCGAGGGACCGTACAACCGCTGAAAAAAATATTCCGCCTGCGACAGAAAGCATTTTTTTCAGCGCGCAGGCCTAGTCACAGAGTAAGGAGATTTAAACAGAGAATCAACTCTCATAGACTTCAATGGTAACTTCTTTAACATGGGATTACACATAGACAGTGGCGATATCTGCGGATGACGCAGAAACTACGCCCATAACAGAAGCGAGGTTTCTAATAACGGCTATATATCGCTTTCTTGGCGACAAATGAGGGAAGGGGAAAAACGGCGACTGCTTGTTGCTGCTTGTTATTTAAATCTTATTTTTGATATTATTTAACATCGTACAATCCGCAATTATTATTTTTTCAATTGCATGCATATTTATAAGCATATAAAATTCTTCGAATGTTCAAGAAATTAGAATCATTAAATTAACCTTCGTACTCTGTTGAAATTACTCAACGTTAATAAAAACATTTCACACCAGTATTTTTTTTGAAAATGACTTAACATATTTATTTAACGTAGTTTTGTGTAGCATTTATTTAACTTACTTTTTTTTTAACTTACACTACTACTTTTACTACTACTTTAACTTACATTTATTTAACTTACTAAAAAATCTGGTTCCAATCGAATTAAATAAATTATAGAAGTGGGTCTATTCGACCCATTCAGGGTAGGAAGGTTAAACACGGTGTTATACAATGATAGTGTAAAATTCTGATGAATTGCTTATTTTTTTAAATTTAAAAATAAACAGGTATTCATCAGAAACGAATAAATTAAAGTGGAAAGTAAAAATAAACGCTTTTAAAATTTGTAAAAAATATGAAAATAAGATGTTTATATTTCCCGAACAGATGCAAAAACATTTTCGAATATTTTAAGCAATTAATTTCTAAATTCTATTAAATTTATCGGCAAAATTTTAAAAGTATTGGAAATCCATATCGAAAATTTAGCATTCATAATTTTACGTCTAAATCCATTATGTAAACATCCTATTTTCATTTCAGATAAAAATGAAATTTGAAAAATCGTCTGCAACCCCATAGGAAAGCATTATGGCCTAAAAAAATGTTCTATATTTTCCGAATGAATGAACCAAATTTAACCAAAGGCTATACAGCTAATTCCGGATACCTGGCCAACATACCAACTAAAAATCAACCTAATCGGACCATTTGTACGGAAAACAGAAAGATGGAAACCAAAAACTTTTCGCGTCTCCACAGTGAGCCTTAACATGACGTTTCGGCAAAAATCTGTCAACACTGAATATATATAAAATATTTCAAACATTACGGAACTTGAAAAAAATGAACAAACATAACATCTTCAAAAAGTAATTTTAATAATAAATATTAATCAAGATTCAAACATAAAAAAGCGAGCGCCGAAAATTTGCACTTGAGCAAATGACAACAGCAAAAGCTGTCAAGCTGAATAGGGTTACAATTAACACGTTCGCTGCCAAGCTAAAAATGCCGGAATTTTCATTTTATTTAGAAAGTTCAAATTCATACCAGAAAAAACTAATAGCAATATTTACTTTGTTTTATTACAGACATTTCATGATTACATAAAATAAAAATTCTTCTTTTGAAATTTTCGGTGCGAATAACTAATTTTAGATAAAAAAACGTAGATAGCACTACGAGTATACTCGTAGTTGGCAGCGAACGTGTTAAACGGAAATCACGAAAAAAATCGCCAAAGCGATGATTTAGTTTATAAGTCATCCGCCGCAGTCGCTCTTTTCAGGCGAAGTTGGATATCTGTCTTACTCTGTGGGCCTAGTATTCAGGGGGCGATGCATCAATCACCGCACCCTGAATACTAGGCCTGAGCGCTGACAACAATGGCGGCTGTTGCAGGCCGATTTTTTTTTTCAGCGTTTGAACGGTCCCTCGAAATTCCACACCAATAATTTTTAAAAGTTTTCTTCGCCTTGTTTTTCGAAGATCAAATAAGTCAAAGATAACTTTTAGATATTATTGGTGTTGAAGTTTGGGGGGCTGTACAAACGATTCCGCCTGCGACAGCCGCCATTTTTTTCAGCGCGCAGGCGTAGTATTCAGGGGGCGGTGCATCAATGCTGAGTGACGTCAGTTTTGGTCTCGACTGAACGCCAATCGCTGTCAGCGCCATCTATTGTTTGAAATGCGAACTAAAATTAAGAATCACAAGAAAAAAACTCCTGACATCATACATAACCCACCTGCAAGAATTTTTAAAATATTTGTCACCGTTTGCAAGTTAATGAATTTAAAAATCCATCAGTTATTTTTGGAACACCCGGTAAGTAAGAGAAAAAATGTTGTAAAAGCGTACGAATCCTGCTACACTGCGCAGTTATGCATATATCATGGCTAACGATGGTGCGCTTTTTGAATACCACTATTTGTGAAGAAATTTTTTCGAGCTAGATTTTTAGCAACATTCAACGAAAATTATGTACCGGGAAATTATATATATATATATATATATATATATATATATATATATATATATATATATATATATATATATATAGAGAGAGAGAGAGAGAGAGAGAGAGAGAGAGAGTGTATTGTTTCTTAGAAAAGGGATCTTTTCAAAAAAAGGGCAGAGCAGGAGGTCTGGTATATGAATCAGTTAAAATTTATCTTTTATTAAATAAATTCAGTTCTAAGTAACCACTATATTTGAATGAAAGTATTCAACTTATGTAATCGCAGATGTCAGTTATTATTACTAGAATGACCAGCAGGAGTTAATTCGACTCTGGCCAATTAAATAAATCTCGATTCAAACCAAAAATTTCTTCATAAATTAGTTAAATATGTGCCACGCGTAAATAAGTTAAATAGTTTTAATTAAAAATTTTAACGTAAAATATTTTCTTAACCCATTAAAGCCTACTGGTACCATATGGTACCAGCATAGCTGCCATCCATATTGTTGCTTGTATACCAGAATATTTTAAGAGAAATATTTTCTTTATCTGATGACAGAAACTCCGTAAAAAATAAGGTCTAAGTTGCTACTTTGAAAAATTGGTATGAAATGCAATTTTTTCATTTTAAAGAGAAAAATAATTCGGGCTTTAATGAGTTAAGCTTGAGAAAGATTTTCGGAGGTTCTAGTGTGAAAGAAGGAAGATAATTTCTTTTTGAAATTTCTGATATATAACTCGAAATATGAGTAAAAAAACTTACTTCGAAAAGAAAATTCGCATAGTGTGGGGTTATTAAATAGATGTCATTGCATTACTGTACAGGGATAAATTTTGCATTTTGAAACATTATAAAATCCCGTAATGGGCAAATAATGTTTCGAAATTCGAAGCGAAGTATAATTTTATCAAACCCGATGTAGTCAGAATCTCGAATCGCCTGCAGTATTTTAATTATACCTTGATTCATGAAAGAGCCTAATTCCTTAATATGTAGGACCCGGAGCTACAATGAGATTGTGTACGATAGCATTTGCTTGAAATTTTACACTAAAAGTATGCTTTTACAAAATTTCGCTATCTATAGGCATATACGACGGTGTTATCGAAAATGTGTAGTAACACTACTGTTTCAGTGTTAACTATTTCAGGAGTAAAATGAATCTGTTGCTAAAATCTTTAAATGACACACTGACAGCAGAATTTACGAACAAACGGATTTGAACTGATAAACGCTATTTTCAAGTGCACTATAAAATAAATTTCCTTTCAGAAAGTCAAGTTTTTCCAAAAGTCTGTTACAATTTCGGCAGTTGTGAATCAAAATTAAGTGATTAAAATAAATACCAGCAGCTCTTCAAAGGGTTAATGCAACGTTTCTTCAGAGAATGTTTGTTTTCTATTAACCAGTTGTTGCATTTTAGGAATTTCTTTTATATTCAGAAATTCCGAAAGAAGAATTTTTATTTTCTGTAATCACAAAACGTCTGGCAATAAATAAACCGCAGATTACTATTCAGAAATTTTGGTATAAATTGGAATTTCTGAATAAAAACAAAATTTCTGAAATACACGCTAATGATACAAAGTTGTTACACTAAAACTGTAATAAGAAAATTTTTATTTTACACTGACCTCTAAAAGTTAAGGTAAACATGTTTTTCGAAGCTCACCAGACAAAAAATGGCAGTCAGATTAAACTTCATAGTTTATATGAATGACAATAATAAGCTTTAATAAAACTTACGCAAAAATTACAGCTACCACTTTTATTTTATAGTAAAGAATAGGTATTTGTGAATGAGAGAAAAACATGCAATTACGAAGCTTTCGTAATTTCGCGTGTAAGATTTGTTGTATTAGAACTATTGTTGTCAGTTTTGTTCGCAACAGCCAGCAGAATCTAGAAGAAGTCGTTTGCCCGATTCGGCGGCGGGCAGTAGGATGGATGGAAATGGGGTTGTCACAGGTCGATACTGCTAGACAGCTCAATGTGTCTCGCAGTGTAGAACAACGACAATGGGATGAGTATGAATCCGAAGTTTCTGTGTCCAGAAGACATGTTACAGGCCGCCCACGTGTTACAACACCTACAGAAGACCGATTTATAGCTCTTTCGGCCCGAAGGAGAAGACGCACTACTGTGCCGCAACTCATTGCAGACCACTTTGCAGCATCAGGGAGAAAAATCTCCGCTACTACGGTGCGAAGACGTCTTCACAATGCAGGTCTCTATGAAGGTGACCAGTTGTGTGTGTCCCCCTCAACAGACGACAGAGAAGGGCCTGCTTATGATGGGCAAGAGAACATGTTTCCTGGACCAGACAACAGTGGGCTTCTGTACTCTTCACAGACGAGTCCAGATTCACACTGGAAAGCAATTCAGGACGTCTTCTGATGTGGAGAGAACAATTCACTCGATACCATCAATCAAACACTGTCAAAACACACAGGTACAGAAACGGAGGAATCATGGTTTGGGCATGGATCTCACTCGGAGGACACACTGACCTGCATGTGTTCCATGGAGGAACTGTGACTGGTGCGAGATATCGGGATGAGATCCTTGATTCATATGTGCGCCCATATGCCGGTGCTATTGGCAATGGTTTCATTCTAATGGATGATAATGCGAGACCACGCCGAACTGTGGTTGTTGAGGATTATCTTGAGGATCACGGTTTGTGGAGAATGGAATAGACAGCTCACTCTCCAGACTTGAATCCGATAGAACATCTTTGGGACTATCTTAGAAAACAGGTTGCGGCTTTAAGTCCTCCTCCAAGGTCATTAAATGAGCTGTAACAAGGCTTACTCCAAGTCTGGTCAGCGTTACCTATTTCGGTGTCCGACAATTTAATTGAGAGCATGGAAAGTCGATGCCGCCAATGCATTCAAGTCCGGGGTGGACATATTCCGTATTAGAACCAGTTTTTAATGTTTCTGTTACATTTTACTGCATAATACTGCGATGTATTGATTTCGCCAAGAATGGAATTTTCCACCATGAGTGCTTTTTTGTTGTAATTTCATTTATACGTTTAACTTAAGTACATTTCTATATCGCATTTAATAAATAACAGTTTAGCGCACATTTCCTCCAAATTTGTTGTTTCTATATTTATTCATTTGCAAATTAGACGCAAAAAACCGGTTGTATCTTAACTTTTGGAGACCAGTGTATAAACTGTAGAACTGAATCATGATTAGGGTTGTACGTTTGCCTCTTCAAAATTTTACCAGAAAATTAAAACCATTATTTCCAAACACTAATTATCGTTTTATTTTTATTTTTGAAATGTTGTATAAATGTATCCTGAAAATTTGTGTTTTGAAATAGTGGTGATAAAAATTTTTTGTGCCATTCTTTTATGATAAACTTAAAATCTTTCTAGGAATCTTATTAGAAAGAATTACTAGAAGCTATTGATGGGAAAGAGCATTATCAGTTTAACACTTGGAAGTAGGAACCTATAACTGGATGGATAACGTCAATACCGTAAAATAGGCCGCTTTCTACCTGAAGTTGCCACTATGTTTGAGCCTGTGGAGGATCAATCCCAGAATTCATAGCGGGAAAGGGGGATAGTATGGCGCGTTTATCGTTGTTTGGCTCCTTACTCGCTTTATGACTAACTATTAGAACTAATTACTTACAATTTAAAAACCTAACTCAATTATTGCAACTAAATTTTGATTTATAACCAGAAATGTGACCATGGAATTAGTTCAATATTTTTAACCCATACGATTATATGGGATTTCCAATTTTTCAATTAATTTCTGTAACTTTTTGAGTTTTCACGATATTTTGCTGGTATTTTTATATGTATTGCCCTATAGTATTAACTGTCAAATCCAGAAAAAAAAATCTTTGCTGTAGTTCGCGTAAGCGCACTTAAAATTTATTTCATAAAAATACCTGTATCACATCAAATATTCAATAAATGCAGGCGTCCTTTTGTTTTAACATTTGCATTTCAGTATTCAAAGTAGTGTATGCGAAAAATACGCGATTTTTTTATGTCATTAATTTTTTTGAAGGGTTACTTAGAATAAAAAGAGAAACGACCTTCTCTACAGAGAATAGAACATTTTAATAAAAAATTAATTATGATTATACAAAATGTATAACAGTTTCAAAAGTTCTTAGATAAATTTTGAAAGGGACAATAAAAGCTTCAAATTTTCAGTTTTCTAACGTATTGCATAGAAAATATGAAAAAAACCTCCTATGATATGAAGCATGAAAAAAAAACCTAGCATTTTCTATAAGATGCATTTCCCAGATCTGCGGCCACAAAATTCTCTTTTAAACATAAGCGCCGACTTAACGGGGGCGACGGAGCCAAATCAGGCAAACCTCCGCTACTAACTTTTTAAATTTTATTTTTCTCTTAATTAATCACAGTGGGACATAAATAGGACAAAAAAACTTCTAAGAAGTAGTGGTATAAGTATGCCTGATTCCATATTTCGTTCTCGTGATGTCGTCGCCTGTGTTTTTAATTATGTTTATATTACTGTTTACACTAATATGAAATAAGTGTTTTATTTACTCCGAATATCCATCTGCTCAATCTGATTTTTTGTGTTTTGTATTTAAAAAAAACACTCTACCATGAATACAATATTTTCACTGTAAACAAATCAGGAATTACGCATTACGGCATTGATTATATTGCTGTACCAGTTATAATACCAAATGCAAACAGTTGTGCTGCAGCTGAAAGAAAGAGGCCGCCAGAGAAAAGTAATAATTTAATTTTAAATAAGGAAACTGCAATGCCCAATCCCCCCCCCCCCCCAAAAAAAAAAAAAAAAAAAAAAAAAAAAAAAAAACGAGGATGCATGCGGTTTATTATCTCAAACTACTTCATAACCTTGATGGGAACATTATGAAAAATCTTTGTTTTTTTTTAACAAAAATTTTCTTTTAAAAGTACGGTGTGCGTAAAATGCGTGGCGGTGCAAATCACGCGAGTAATGAATTAATAATATTTAAAAGTAGAGTACAATTTTTTTATCAGATGATTTCATCTTGGACACTCTTAAAATAACTAAGTATTAACTTTCTATTAAGTATTTTGAATCTAAGATGCAACAAAAGGAATCGCAATTTCCTTTTATTTACTTTCTATATTGTAACACCATAAGTAACCAACCATTGTTTTTAATCCTAAAACGAAATTTCAAATAATATTGGTACAATATTATTTGATCTACTAAAAGTTTTGTTATTTTTCACGTCATGGTGACGTGAAATGCCTTTTTGAAAAACAAATTACACGCGTATGCAAAAAAGTTCGCCATCCCTGCAGTTGACTATTTTTTATTCCATTCGTACGACTTTTTGAAAAATAACCTCTGTCGAACACTTCTACTTGAATATTTTCAAGATACATCTATCATAAAGAAAATATTTTAATATTGTGGTACAAGTTAATATAAAAATCGTCACCAGTCAAAGGGTTAACACAAGAACGGCCGGAAATTTTACTCAAGTTTTATAAAAATATTGTATACCACAATATTTATTTAAATGTATATAGCTTGTTTATTTAGCTTATATATATATAAGCATATATATAATATAGCATATATATAATATTACATATATATAGCATATATATAATATTACATATATATAGCATATATATAATAATACATATATATATATATGCAAAAATTATCTTAAAAACGGCTCTAACGATT
Source organism: Maratus michaelseni (assembly GCA_963931845.1). Lineage (NCBI taxonomy): Eukaryota > Metazoa > Arthropoda > Arachnida > Araneae > Salticidae > Maratus > Maratus michaelseni. Next base: position 186,956,971 of record OZ007586.1, read on the forward strand.
TTGACGAAATTTCTTATCCTACCGTTTTGGGACACTAGAAAACCATTGGGCTAGGTCACATGTTCGAGAAAATTCGATTAGTGGGTCATTTTGGGTCATTTTGGGTCATGGTCTAGCTAATTGTATCTAAAAAACGGTTCAAACAATTTTGACGAAATTTTGTATCCGACCATTTTCGGGCACGAGAAGACTAATGGGCTGGGTCACATGTTCGAGAACTTTCGATTAGTGGGTCATTTTTGGGTCAACGCGGGTCAAATTAATTTTATCTAAAAAACGGCTCTAACGATTTTGATTAAATTTTGTGTCCTACGAGTTTCGAGCACGATAAAATCATTGGGCTTGGTCGCATGTCTGAGAAAAATCGATTAGTGGTCATTTTTGGGTCATTGTGGGTCAAGATCTAAAAAGCGGCTCAATTTACACTAAATTTTGCATCCAATGGTTTTCGGGCACGAGAAGACCGTTCGGCTAGGTCACATGCTCGAGAAAATTCGATTAGTGGGTCATTTTGGGTCATTTTGGGTCATGGTCTAGCTAATTGTATCTAAAAAACGGTTCAAACGATTTTGACGAAATTTTGTATCCGACCGTTTTCGGGCATGAGAAGTGAATTGGGCTGGGTCACATGTTCGAGAACTTTAGATTAGTGGGTCATTTTTGGGTAAACGCGGGTCAAATTAATTTTATCTAAAAAACGGCTCTAACGATTTTGATTAAATTTTGTGTCCTACGAGTTTCGAGCACGATAAAAGCATTGGGCTAGGTCGCATGTCTGAGAAAATTCGATTAGTGGGACATTTCTGGGTCATTGTGGGTCAAGATCTAAAAAGCGGCTCAATTTACACTAAATTTTGCATCCAATGGTTTCCGGAAACGAGAAGACTGTTGGGCTAGGTCACATGTTCGAGAAAATTCAATTAGTGGGTCATTTTGGGTCATTTTGGGTCATGGTCAAACTATTTGTATCTAAAAAACGGTCCAAACGATTTTGACGAAATTTTGTATCCGACTATTTTCGGGCACGCGAAGACTATTGGGCTGGGTCACATGTTCGAGAACTTTCGATTAGGGGGTCATTTTTGGGTCAAAGCGGGTCAAATTAATTTTATCTAAAAAACGGCTCTAACGATTTTGATTAAATTTTGTATTTTACGAGTTTCGGGGACGCGAAAATCATTAGACTAGGTCACATGTTCGAGAAAATTCGATTAGTGGGTCATTTCTGGGTCATTGTGGGTCAATATCTAAAAAGCGGCTCAATTTACACTAAATTTTTTCATCCTTTGGTTTTCCGGCACGAGAAGACTGTTGGGCTAAGTCAAATGTTCGAGAAAATTCAATTAGTGGGTCATTTTGGTCATGGGTCATGATATTTGAACTCAAATTTAATTTTGACCGAGCATAGCTCGGTCTTCCCTGCTCGTTTTTTATATGCGCTATTTAACGACAAAGTGTACATTGCATTAATCGATAGAAAATGGCTGAATTGTTTATTGTGGAATTTTGAAGACGTTAGAAGAAATAGATATCCTCATTATGTGAACTTTAGAATTTTTACATTTTTGGTTTTGCGATAACTTTTCTAAGAGGATTTTGAGTCCTTACGAAATATTTGGTATTTTTCTAAAATTCTCGATAATTCTCGCGTTCTATAAGATATATACAAACTTGCCAGAAATGAATTGCTACTAATTAAAAACATATGTGTCTCGTCTTTACAAACGGAATTATATGAAATATTCTAAGGTAATTAATCTAAATATGAGCAGAAGGATCAAACGTGGGGAAAATATGCACTCATGTGGTCTATAAAATCAGGTCTGCCTTTTACAACTATTTGTTTTATTAGTTTTCCTACCATTATTTCTATCGAATATCTCCCTTGTAGATTAGCAGAAGTCAACCATTAGGATTATTCATTATAAACGGTGTTGAACAAAATAACGCAATTTAGTCCCCTTTTGCAGCTCTGTCAGGAAATACGTAATATTTTCCAAAAAAAAAAAATAAAAAAACAATAATTTTTCACAAATGCTTTTTAAAACAGGAACAGGGTTCGTACGTTTTTACCCCAATTTTTTAATAGAATTTAAAAAAAAATTAAATAGTACAAATTGTCTACTCCTAGTTTATTTGCAGGATTTGCAATACCTTTCTGCATTTAAATAAGGCAAAAAAAATTTATTAAAAAACTGCGGCAGAAGTGCCAAGTTCCCACTAATCTTAAGTAATATGTGTTTAATGTGACCCAGTTTAACAACACTTTAAACCAGAAAAATTATTTGATGAATCTTTATTTATTTAATTTCGGGGTTCTACGCTGAATTTATTTAATTTCATTTCTTGAAAATTTTATTAGTATGAAATGTGTTAAACCTGGGTCAAATTAACCCACATATTACGGAATATTAATGAGAGCTTTGCACCTCTGCTGCGGTAAAAGCGTACGAACAGTATTGAATAAGACAAATAGCACACCGATGCGATTTACATTTCTTTTATAAGTATCAATCAGTCGCAACAGACCGAAATTCTCTTGACAAACCGCAAACAAATTAAAACTTTATTAAAACCGTACTAAAACTTTAAATTTATTTTAGTATGCTTTCTTTTTTTTCCGGTGGTACTTTTTTTTTAATATTCAGTAAGATTTTTTTTACAAGACTCACTTTGGTCCGGTTTTTGAATGCTACTCTTTGCAAAAAATAATTTTAGTTTATAGGCTTCTGAAAACTTTCCTATAGACATATACAAGGAGGTTTACTGTTTAAAAAAGTGGAATCCATAAAGAAACCTGTAGGATCCTTGTTTAACATGCCCTCAATGTTTTAAAGGGGTTTTTGTTAAAGGTCCTTGTAAACACGTAACTTTATTGTACTTTAACAAAATTTTATGTTATAACTCAGGTTTTCAGTGATGATTTAGTCACGATAGCTGTAAAGGGTCAAAATTCGAATAAGAAAATACTATTTACGATTTCCATGTAGCATAAAAAAAATTCGAAATGTTCAGTAACTGTAAAACTTATTATTTAGTCACTGTTCATCCTTTTTTGACATTTCTAAAAAAACAGAACGTATATAATTAAGACAATGTAAAATTTCCGTTAACCCTTTGAGGGGCGGTGGTATATATTATATACCACCTAATTTTAATCCGATTCAAACCAGAAACTTTTAATTAAATTTTACTTTTTTAACTTTGCCGTGAAAAAGTTGAAAAAGTGCTTATTCTTATTTTGAACTAAATTCTTTCCTAAATTCCGGTGGGAATTCAACGTTACAGGAGCACAAGTGCTTGCCCCTGAAAGGGTTAACATATTCAATAAAGTATAAGCAAGTTTTTTATCTATAATATGCAGGGTTTTAAATCAAAATTAATGGCTTTTTCTGACAACTTCACAACTTGCACTAGAAATATTATAAATATGAGAAAATATGAGACGATATAATTATTATCATTAGAAAGTGAAAATATTGAATATTTGCAAAAATATAAGCATTTGTGCGAAATACTTTTTAACACACAATCAATGATGTGATTTCTCCGCTTTTTTTTTGCATACCAGTATAATCTTAGAGAAAACGCTGTTCTCTTAAATCGCAGAATGTTCCGATTAAATAAAAAATATTTTCTTTAAGATTATACTGGTATGCAAAAACCGGAGAAATCTCATCCCGGCACACAATGCATGAATGATAGAGCATTTCGCTTTTACTTTCTTCTACATTTACAAGAAGAAAGTATTGGATTCATGAACATTTTTGACTTCCAGTTTTCGACAGATTTAAACGTTTTAGAAGGACCTGAGCAAAATTTGACTTTTTTTAGAAAATGTCTGTTTGTGAGTCTGTGACTCTGCGACTCTGTGACTCTGTCTGTCTGTCTTTCTGTCTGTATGAAACAAAAATATTGTGGGCACTCTATCTCAAGAACTAATGCACGGAATTTAGTAAAACTTTATATTCAGTTAGTGCCTGATATAAATTGGTTCTGAGTAGGTTTTGGTGAAAATCGCCCAAAAGGTGGCGCTGCTGTGCTGCATTTTTCGCGATTACCTCAATAGCTCTATCTCAAGAACTAATGCACTCATTTTCATCAAACTTCAGATTCAGTTAGATCTTAACATAAAAAGATGCTGATTACATTTTGGTGTAGATAACAGGTGGCATTGCTATGCTAATTTTTTCATGGTTTTCACGACAGCTGTATCTCAAGAACCAATGCACAAAATTTCATCAAACTTCAGATTCTGTTAGATATTGACATAAATAGGTGCTGATTACGATTTGGGCTAAATCTCCCAACAGGTAGTGCTACTATGCTGCATTTTTCATGATTTCCACGATTTTAGCGATAGTTATATTGGTCCCGTATTCATCAATCGGCTGGTCAGCTTACAAGTCACTGGCTGAGTATCAAGTGAGCGGTTACATACTAGTCATCTCGTTAAGGGTGAAGACTGACATAGGTGTATCTTGATAACTCATGGGCCCTGGTTAGCACTGGTGCATAAATGTGAATCCCCTTGTTGGACTCGGTAGTGGCTAGTGCGGCCGTGGTCTGATTTGTTTTCTCTCTTTATTATGGATGGAAGTACTTCACTTAGTTCTATTTTTCTCTCATGTGCAGAGCAACGAATTGTACAGAACACTTCATTCACTCGTTGTTTTCGTAATTAAGCGCATAGATAGTGTTTCTGATAGTTCTTTAAGAGAACTTCACCATTTTTTTCTCAAAAACATGTCACTCTGTTTTTGGAGATGGGTACTCAGTTAAAAACTGCAGTCTGGGGATTTACTTGTTGAGGTTTTCTTCAACAAAACAGTCACAATTTCTCTGAAATTGCAGAGCCATAGGTTCTTTTTCTTTTTCTGTTCAGATACATCACACTCTAAATACAAGCCGTGGTGAAATATCTGAACCAGAACTTTTATTGTCTACAAAAGAAGACCTTTTACAGAATTTTAAAGATGAAAATATCTTACATGTACGCCTCATTACTATCCGTTGGAATGAGCAAATGCTTCCTACGAAGCACATTATTCTGCCTTTCAATAGCCCTACTTTACCAACCAGAATTAAAGCTGTTTACCCGAGCTGTCTTGTCCGGCCTTACATTACTCTCTCCGATGTTTTAAATGGCAGCATTATGGTCACACAATCACTACATGTCGTGATTACGTTACCTGCTCACGTTGTGCTGAAGTCGGCCATGATGGTAAATCTTGTGAAATATCTGCACCCTGCGCAAACTGCAAGTGTGACCACGCAGCATACTTTCGCTCATGTCCACACTGGATCTACAAAAAATATATACTTGCTATTAAAATTACTCAGAATATCTTGAAACTCGCAAACTTGTTGAATCCAGAACTTAATTTGTCGGGATTTCTTACTCTAGTTTACTCAAACATCAATGAAAATCTATAAAGCACATAAGCATGCAAACTGATCTCTCTTTTCCACCAAATGATTTACCTGGGGCATTACTATCCAACAATATACAGAAAAAAACTCGTGTTGTGCAATCTGCCACAAGTTGGAGAATTACGCCTACACTAGAACTTTGGACATCGTAATCAGAAGTTGTTAAAATAGAATAGCCTAATCGTCGGTCACAAAAACCTTCAAGTCAATCTAAAATGCCAACTGAACATGAGTCAGAACAAACTTCTGTTTTTTTTTGCAAAGGAATTGCAAAAAAAAATGTGCTCAGAATGAAAAAAGAAAAACCTCAACAGAAGCCTCTTCAAAGTGGAAAAATGTGAAGAATAAAAACAAGTATTCAAGTCTTGGCTCATTTCTTGTGAATATTAACCCCTTAATCGTCGCGCCCTATAAGTGTAGGCTACTTTTTGAAAAATCAGATTGCTTGATTATCACCAGTTTTTCTTAAGTAGAAATATTTGCCTTATGTAATAGGCAGATAAAATAATGCGAGAATAAAACCAATTATACTATTTTAAAAAACTGGTGGGAATGAAACAATCTGAATAAAACAGGCGTAACCTACGCTGCCCGTGAATGTCTCGGGCACGACGATTAAGGGGTTAAGGATTCCAAACAGCTGCGTCACTATGTGAAAGGAGTTATGGTATCAGATTCATACAGTTATGACAAGGGCGCAGATGAAGAATATACTGTGTTTGAAGAGTTTGAGCCCACGTGATTTTACATTTTTTTAATTAATCTGTGTTTCAAATAAACTTGTTTTTACGCTGCATTATTTGGACATTATATACTTTGTTTTTAATAATTACAGTTTGTACGTAATTTAACTGCAAAGACTTTAGAGAAAATACCATTGAGAATATTTTCATATTTTTAATACAGGCATGATTTTATCTTCATATTTAGCATTTTCCGCATATCACGTTTACCGTAAATGTTTTTAGTATTGTTCTAACTTCTAACTCACTTTTTAATATCATGTCGTTCTGTAATTGTTAATCTGGATGTGTACCAATCCAGATGTTTTATCATGTTTTTATATATCGTCTTTGTATGCTTGTTATCTCATATGTAGATACGCAAGTTGCCTTTTCTTTACATTATAGCTTTACTTATTTATTTTTTAACCTCTTGTTTGGCGCAGCATGTCCAAATGTGGACTTCGTGCCAATAAACACAACCAACCAACCAACCAGCCAATAAAAATTCTACGAATGTCGAATTTTAGTACCTTCACCCCAAATACTGCCTTCAAATGATTTTATGAATTTTTACAAATATATTTATACACATTTATACGTAATATCCCCTGTTTAAATTAAGGATTCATATATGTGATGAATTATATATTATATTATTCGTGCATTCAGGAGGCATTTTTTACAAAAAAAATTAAATGTGGATTTTCGTATAAAGATAATATATGATTTTTTATTTTTTGAAATGTTGTTTATGTTATTTCACACACAATTTATTAACAGAAAATTATACAAAAATTTCCAGTTATGCGTTTTTAATATTTCTATAACCTACGTGAATGGCATGCAATACGGCGCAAAATTGAAAAAAAAATATTTTTATCGCTTATAAAATCAGTATTTATACTGTGTTTTAAGGGTAAATGTAATGTTACATATGCAGACACATCTGGGAAAATGATCAGGAAAATTGATTGAAAGGCGTCCATGCTGATCTGGCTATGCCCTTTATATAATTTTACACTTTAGTGTTATAAAAATGCCGCAAACCAGATTTTTTATTTAAAATAATTCAACATATTTGTTTAACTTATTTCTGTGTGGTTTATATTTAACTTATTTTATGAAGAATTTTCTAATGGACTTGAAATATTTTTATTTGGTTCCGGTCAAATAGACCGCCATGACCGTTCTAATCTTAATAATAAAAAAAAACATGTTTTCACTTGCATAGGCATACCAAGTATTTTAAAGTCAAATAAACGCATTCTGCACCAGATATTTCACATAATAAATGAAATAAAATAAGTACCACATAAAAGCAAAACATATTTAATTAAAAAATATATGATTCCAAATATATTTATTAAAAAAATGTGAATAGATGACAGCTATGCCTATAAATTATAAGAGCTAAGTCATCATATCAAAATATTCGAACGCCCTTATTCTAAGGCTTAGGGATTGTGAATATCATTATTTCATAATAGTCTTTTGCCTCTTTGCCTTTTTAAATCGTAAATATTTGCGATTAAATAAGGCGAATGAAGATATTTAAAAATAACCGTATTCAAAATCCGCAATCCTTGGATTCTATGAATTTTTTAGAAATTCTAAACTATGTCTCAACATTTTTTTAGATGCGCCATTTAACGTCGAATTGTACATTGCAATAATCGGTAGAAAATAGCCAAATTGTTTCTTGTGGGATATTGAAGACGTTAGAGGAAATAGAAATCTTCATTATGAACTTTAGATTTGTTACATATTTGGTTTAAATTTTTGATTTTGAGATAATTTTTCTAAGAGGATTTTCAAAAATACCTTTGAGTCCTTACGAAATATTTTGGTATTTTTCTGAAATTCACGATGCGTTCGTTAACATATATACAGACTGGCCAGAGATTAAGTACTACTAACTAAATTATATGTGTCTCGTCTTTACAAACCGAATGATATGAAATATTCTGATGTAATTAATCTATGTATGGGTAGAAGGATTGAACTTGGGGAAAATATGCATTCAAGTGGCCTATAAACCAGGTCTGCCTTCGACAACTATTTATTTTTTAGTTTCCCTACCATTATTTCTAAACAATAATAATCTACATCGAAGATTAGCAGAAGTAAAACATAATAATTTTTCTGTATAAACGGTGTTGGACAAAATAACGCAATTTTGTTCCCTGTTGCAGCCCTGTAGGGAAAAACACAATATTAATAATAATAATAATAATAATAATAATAAAAAAAAAAAAAAAAAAAAAAAAAAAAAAAACATAAATTTTCACAAATGCTCTCTTAAACATGGATAAATCAGGGCTCGCAGCGTTCCTAAAATTTTCTACCTTTGCTACCACTATTATGAAACAGTAAAATTTCTGGTTTATTTCTATTCCAGATATTAAAAGAATATACAACGAAGATTTTTGTTTTAAAATAGTGGTAGCAAATATGGAAAAATTTAGGAACGCTGCGAGCCCTGATAAATCAAATAAGCACACCAATGCACCTTATTTTCATTAAATAAATATCAATCAGTCGTAACAGACTGAAAATTTCTTGACATACCGTACATTGTGGAATCATCACAAGCCCTGTAAATTAAAATGTAAAATTTATTTTAGTATCCTCTTTTTATTTTTCCGGTGGTACTTTTTTATATTCCGTAATTTTTTTTTACAAGGCCCACTTTGGTCCGGGCTTTTAATGCTACTCTTAGCAAAAAAGTATTTTATTTTATAGGTTTCTAGAAAATTTACAATAGACATATAAGAGGAAGATTATTGTTTGAAAACGTGGTATCCATAAGGAAAGCTCTAAGATCCTCGTTTAATATGCCCTCAATGTTTCAAAGGGGTTTTTGTTAAAGGTCTTTGTAAACACGTAACTTTATTGTACTTTCCAAAATTTTATGTTATGTACTCGGTTTCCTCATATAAACTTTTTAGATTTTTCTTTAATGATTTTCAGAACCAGACCACGAAGGCTTTTCTATTGGAAATGTTATAGAAACATACCAAGAAAAACTGGTTTTAACCCCTTCAGGGTCGCTTAATATTTGAAAAAACCATTAAAAAAGTACCTATTTTTTTAATTACAGAAATTGAATAATTATAAGGTTTCTAAATAAAATATGCAATTAGTTTTTTTAAGGCAAAAAAATAATATGTTATAGAACAAATTCACATTTGTAGAAATGCTATCATGCGAGAATTCTATGTCTTAACACCTTAAGCACCGCCCCCAGATAAGTGTAGGCTACTTTTTTTGTAATTCAGTTTATTTGATTCCCACCCCTTTTTTGATGTAGAAATATTCACCATAGTTTACGACAGATAAAATGATGCGAAAATAAAGCCAATTACACTATTTTAAAAAACTGGTGGGAGTCAAACAATCTGAATTAAAAAAAAGTAGTCTACACTGGCCGTGAAAATCATGGGCGCGAGAATAAGTTAAGGGGTTAATGTTAGCTTTACACCATACAAATTAATGCGAGAAAGACCTTTAATTTTCATTTTCACATCTTTACAAATTTTTACAAACAATATTTGATATAATATACATACATTATGCATCGATTATCAATAACTTTTTTGAGTATGATATATTTCGAAACATGCAATATGAAGTCATGCATCACAATCAGCTTAATGGAATCTTCAGATGGAAATTCCGGTTAAATTTTTCTTGTTTTAGAAGTTTTTTCCAGCAATTAAATCTTGAGCCCGGAAATATGACGGGCACGAGAAATAACGAACAACACCTCAGCCCGTGATATTGACGGGAGCGAGAATTAAGGGGTTAAAGTAATTGACCATTTGGGCAGGGCCTGATTTCCGACTCGGCACACTTCCACCAGCACAATTTAATAGAAATTTACATCTTATTAAAACGCCCTAGTCATTCAAATTTACTGCCATGAATAAGGAAAAAAATTCTATTCTTTTTTACTGGTGGAAGTGTGCCCCGTTGGTAATCATGACCTGCATTTGGGAGCTCTGTAAAAACAAAAGAGTATCTTTCTTCAAAGACCAATGATCATTCAATTTTCTCAATATTTTTTCTGTCTAACGTGTTAAATCTAATTACTATCTACTTAATTTGTATTCTTTACTACAAATACATTAGAGGAAGATTGTTTCTGATGAAGCAGCATTGGTAATGTGAAGGCACACATTTTTCTGAATACAAGAAAAATGACGATGGACTTGAACTCCATTGTATCTTACTTGAGTCATGAAAGATTTGGTGACTGAACCCTAATCGCGCAAACTATCAATGTAACGTTACTGTGACGCCAGAATTGTCACCAAATATCACAACAATATTGATGACCAAAAGATACAACTTTTCTTTCGATGCATTGTGATCCTCAAGTCAACCCGCTTACTGACTTCAAACTGAAATCACCACTGACTAATTATCTAATGATTTTGATCTCATCATAAAATGCATACCTGTGAACTGATACGAATTTTTCTGAGCACTATTTACAAATAATAATCTTAGCCTTATTTAATCGCAGACGGTTGCAATATAAGGCGAAGGACTACTATTTTACTTGACTCTACTTTTTCTAAATTGTAAAATTCGTCTTATTTATAGAAGTGTTTCAACCATTAAATGAGATAAATTTTACAATATGAAAAATGTGGTAGCTTTGCTTCCTCCTTGTTGGACATCCCTGATATAAAGCGGAAGTTCATGGAAAGTGGTAACATAATATTGTAGCAGTTGGGAGCTTTGAAAAGTACTTTTAGCGAGCTCACAGTGAATTGTGCAGGGCTCATATTTTACGAAAAATGACGACAGTTCTGAAAATATCTAATTCATTTATGTAATTATACTTTTATATATTGTTATTTTTTTTTATCTTGATGTTATTTGGGAAACGCTTTGAAATAGTTTAAAAGTTTTGCAATGTTAGAAAGATATTTATTTCGCAGAGAACATGTTAGGATCTCACACGGAGTTATTTATATTTGTTATATTTTAAATCCAGAAAATTGTGCATTTTCTAAAATGTTAAATGTATTAATACGTAGAAATGGTCGAATTGTTTCTTGTGGAATGATAAATACGCTAGAAGAAATAGAAATCCTCATTTTTTTACGTATTTGGTTTACTTTTTTGGTTTTGCGATAATTTTTCGAAGAGGATTTTGAGAATGACCTTTTAGTCCTTAAAAAATATTTTGAAATTTTTATAAAATTCTGGATATATTCGTTCTATAATGTATATACAGATTAGCCAGCACTATTTAAGGATATATATACCTCGTCCTTACAAACGTAATGATATGAAATATTTAAAGGCAAATAATATAGATATGGGTAGAAGGATCGAACATTATAAATATAAGCACTGAAGTGGTCCATTACAGCACGTCTGTCTTTGTCGTATATTTATTTTATTAGTTTCCTTACCACTATTTCTAAACAAAAAAAATCTATCTCAAATATTAGCAGAAGTGAACCATAATGATTACACCATGTAACACAATTTTTGTTTTTGGGAAATCAGTTTCATTTTTTAATTGTATATTAAGGTGGATCGAAAAAACCGAAATTTATATAATCGAAACATAATAGTGCGGGAAAGTTGCTATTGGTAATGAGGAATAAATTTGCAAAATATTACACCAAACGGTTAATATCTTTTACCGCCGCAAGGGGGCCAAAGTTTCGAAAAAGCGCAAAATAAATGATTTTTTCAAAAAAATAAATAAATTATCCAACCATAACAATACAATTTCTAATAGATTGCAACATTTACTTTAAGATGTTAGTAATATTCAAATAAAACTTTATTATGGTGAAATCATTTCTATTACCACCGCAGGGGCGGTCAAAATTTAGAGAAAATTGCAAAAATTAAAATTTTCAGTTTTTTTCAATTTTTCCAATTTTTATTATATGTCTACAATTAAATAAATTTACATTATATCTAGTAATAACTTATAAATGTCTAGTAATTTTTATCATGGTGTAGTCAACCAAGGGCGAGAGGGGCCCGACCCCCTCCTGAATTTGAGAGAAAGGTGCTTTTTGAAGGGATCCTGGGGATTTTTCAGAAATTTTTAGGGATTTTTTTGTAGGGTGCCCCTAAAAGGGGAAAATGAAGGGGTATTTATGTTTGGAGAGCCCCCTACAAAAAAAAATCACCAAAATTTCCTGGAAATTCTTTAAAATTCCGTCAAAAAGATTTTTTTCTCAAATTTAGTTGGGAGGGGGGGGCGGACCCTTCTTCCCTTGGTTGGCAATGCCCATGATTAAAATTACTAGACATAAGTTATTACAAGATATAATCTAAATTTATTTCATTGTAGACATAAAATAAAAATTGGAAAAATTAAAAAAACTGAAAATTGAAATTTTTGCCGTTTTTTTCAAAATTTTGACCGCTTTTGCGGTGGTAATAGAAATGATTTCAGCGTAATAAAATTTTATTGGAATATTACTAACATCTTTAAGTAGCTGTTGCATTCTATTATAAATTGTATTGTTATGATTGGATAATTATTTTTTTCTTCAAAAAAATATTTTTTTTTTGCGATTTTTTGAAATTTTGGCCCCCTTGCGGCGGTAAAAGATATTAACCATTTGGTGTAATATTTTGCGAATTTATTCCTTATTACCAATCGCAACTTTCCCGCACTATTACGTTTCGATTATATAAATTTCGGTTTTTTCGATCCACCCTATTGTATATATCATAAAAACATGAAAAAAATTTACTTGCCTGCAAAAACTTTGCTTTTGTGGTCTGGACAACGAAAAGTTGAAATTTGTGTACTGTCATTAAAGAAACGTACAGATCGTCGGGTTATCTTTATTTAAAGACAAAAGGGAACATTATATTTCAAATCAATAGTATATTTTGACCAGAATTCTACAAATTGATGACAAAGAACCCAGAAATGTGTAGTTTTGCAAGATTTGCGAGTGTATGTCATATCACTTTCACGAATAAGTCCCCAAATATAGTCCCCCATCATGTATTCATTATAGGTTCCCTGGTAGCGACGTTCAACATGTTGCATGTCCGGATGAAAGCGCTGTTCTTGCTCCTCTCAATAGGCACCCATGTTCTCTTTGAAGCTATCAAGGTGGGCATCAAAGATATGCACTATCAGTGACATCATGCAGTCCATTTTGCTGTAGTTTTTAACCAGAGTCTCAACCAATTCAACATAGTTCTCAGTTTTAGGATTTCCAAGTAAGCCTTTAACTACTTTCACTAAACTGATCCATACCTCATTCTCTTTCTTGATTTTCAATAACTTTCTTGATTTGGGGACCAACGATAACGCCAGCTTTAATTTTTGCTTCAGAAAGCTTTGGGAACAGATGTTGTAGATGCTTGAATGTTGCAGATTCCTTGTTTAACGCTGCAACAAATTGCTTCACCAGTACCAGTGTAAAGGTGGCATTAGTACCTTTCGAGGGTCTACAAGTGGCTTCCATTTAATGTTGTTCTTACCCACAGTGAACGCAGTATGTTTAGACCAATATCGAATCTTTTTATATTTTCATTTTTTCATTTTTTATAAGCATTTTAAGGCCTTTTTATGGGCATTTTATGTCCATTTTTATCACAAAATTGATTTTTTAAAATGATTCCACTTTCACAAGCATTTAAATTTTGAAAGAAAATACTTTGTTATGCCATAGACAATAAGCTAAAAATTAAATGCATTAATATATATATTTTTAATTTGCATGTTTCAGGAATGCTCAAGGAATGCAAGCAGCAAACGATGCTGCATTTTCATGACATCCTCATTTATATCAATATTAAGGACGAAATATGCATTAATTTAAGAAACAAATTATGAAACATTTACCAAACATAAATTAATATATTACAAAGAAAACCTCTATAGTTTACGTTATTATTAAAATTTGAAAAGAATTCTTAAAAATAAAATTTTTTCGACCTTCAAACTTGTGTTCCATCTAAAATTACATTTAACATTTATCATCATGCATATAGCGTATCAGCGAAATAATTGTATTTTGGAATACTTCGATAATTTTTCCAATAATAAGATTTCAAAGAAATAAAACTCAAAATTAGATTTGGAATATTTCTCGGCTCGTTCCATTAACATTAGGAAATCTGAACTATCCTTTATTTTAAAGATAGAGTTTTCGGTCACCGAATACCATATCTGTCAAACATTCCAATTTCTGAATACTACTATTTCACATTAGTAATCTTCGTCTTGTCTGATTACAATTTTCATTCACTAAATAAAACAGATATTTTTATTCGAAAACAGTGGTACTGAAAACGCGGGAGGGTTGGTACCTATAAAATACATTTTCGACATAAAATGCTGAAGCGAAAATGCATACTATAAAAGATGTCTGATTTACACTTATGCCCATAAATTATAAGAAGAATAATCGAAAAATTTCATTTTTATAAGTTTTGCCGAATCTCTATAAAGATGTTTGAAGAATTATCCTTGAACTTTGGCCATGTAAAAACAGGTTTGACGTTATAATATTGTCGCTACCATGTCAAACTATCGAATGTGAAGAAATACATTTTTCATTAGTTTTAAATATAGGCCGATTGTCACCACTAAATTTTATTAGAATTATTCGTCTAGTATGGATACTAATAGGACTTCGGTGAAGACCAGGGTTGCCAGTTAGGCCGTTTTGTTTATTCAGCGATATCAAATTCAGACCGGAAATTTTGAGAGAAAAAGTTTTACTTTAAATAATTACGAAACGTCAGGCTTTAAATGAAGCAAATATTTCTATTTGAAATTTCTGTATGAATTCGGAATTTCTAAATAAAATAGGAGACCAAATTAGCAACACTTGTGAAGAATACTATTAAAATTTAGTGGTGAGAATCGGCCAATTTTAAAAAGTAACGAAAAATGCATTTTTTCACATTCGCTAGTTTGACATGGCAAAGACGATATTTAACCCTTTATATCCTGAATTAATTTTCCAGCTGCTTTTTAGATGCTCAGAATCCTCGATTTTCCCACCAGTTATTTTTTTTTGTAACATTTTCCTTATCTAATCATAGCATTTTTGCGATTCAATTAGGTGAAAATTTCTCATTTGAAAAACCGGTGGTAACAGATTAAAAATTCTGTAAAAGACACTCGTCGCGAAGGGGTTAAAGTGGTACTTATAAGTACCGTCAGGATAAAAAGGGTTAATGAAGAATTAGTCACGAGGTCAAATAAGGGCAACAATAAAGTTGATAAAAAATTACGTTCGTGATCACCCTAAAATAGGAAATGCTCAAAATGGTCTATCATTGAAGCAAATGACTATCGGATTCCTGTGCAACTTTTGTATGCATTTGCGTAAGAATAGCATCCGTATTTGTGAAAATGGATAAACAGTTCTGTAAAATATTGAACTAATAGGTAGCTTTCAATACAAAAAAGTCCTTCCGGCCTGTACCGGGAGGAAAAGGTAGCTTTCCTATATCTTCGTTTTAAAATTTTAGCTAATGTTACACGAAAACAGCAAGTTAAAATGCAAAGAAACGTTTACAAAAGATTCGTTAATACTGAATTTGAATAAGAAATTCGCCAAATTATTGAGCAATAGCCAAATAGGCTTCATTTATGAAACTTATTTTGGTCACCAAATTTGAAGATATTTCGCCAATTGTCGCCAATTTTGCCAATTTAGTCGCCAATGTCGCCAATTTTGGCGCTAACGGATATGAATATATAGTTTTATGCGTGTGATTGGGAAAATTATAACAACAATGAAAGGAAATAATTTGCGAGTAATCGCGTTAATGTGCTGTTTTGTTTCAAAATGTCAGCCACCCTAGAATTTCAAACTGCTCTATCTCAGCCATTTTTTGAGATAGAGGTAAACCAAAAAATGCTATGGAATCCTTGTATCAAGGCCTAACAGGTAATTAAAAAATAAATTTGATTTTTTTATTTTTTTGTATATTTATTTTAGTTTTAAATTTTTAAATGGCCGCCATCTTGAAACAAAATGGCGTACCAAGCTGGTCAACGAACTCGGTCGAGACATTGGTTAGTTTAATACACACAATTAGTTTCATCAAAATTGATTTATAAATACGTGCGTTATCGTATGACATAAGTCAGATATATATATATATATATATATATATATATATATATATATGGATATATCTATATATATAAATCAAAATTTGAACGGAGGGTGGTTTTGGGGTCTGGGGGTCATGATCGGTTAAAATATGGCGAAATTTTCCGGAACTGCTTTCCTCCGAACGGCTGCAATAGGTAGCTTTGTACTTTTTTGTATTGAAAGCTATCTAAAAGTATAAAGCTACCTATTGCAGCCGTTCGGAGGAAAGCAGTTCCGGAAAATTTCGATATATTTTCAGCGATCATGACCCCCACACCCCAAAACCACCCTCTGTTCAAATGTTGATTTATATATATATATATATATATATATATATATATATATATATATATATATATATATATATATATATATATATATATATATATATATGTCCTATGTCATACGATTACGCTCGTATTTATAAATCAATTTTGATGAAACTGATTGTGTGTATTAAGCTAACCAATGTCTCGACCGAGTTCGTTGGCCAGCTTGGTCCGCCATTTTGTTTCAAGATGGCGGCCATTTAAAAATTTAAAATTAAAATAAATATACAAAAAACTTAAAAATTCAAATTTATTTTTTAATTACGTGTTAGGCCTTGATACAAGGATTCCAGAGCATTTTTTAGTTTACCTCTATCTTAAAAAATGGCTGAGATAGAGCAGTTTGAAATTCTAGGGTGGATGACATTTTGAAACAAAACAGCACATTAACGCAATTACTCGCAAATTATTTTCTTTCATTGTTGTAATAATTTTCCCAATCATACGCATAAAACTATATATTCATATCTGTTAGCGCCAAATTTGGCGACCAAAATAACTCTTCATAAATGAAGCCAATTTGGCTATTGCTCAATAATTTGGCGAATTTCTTATTCAAATTCAGTATTAACGAACCTTTTGTAAACGTTTCTTTGCATTTTAACTTGCTGTTTTCGTGTAACATTAGCTAAAATTTTAAAACGTAGATATAGGAAAGCTACCTTTTCCTCCCGGTACAGGCCGGAAAGACTTTTTTGTTTACATCATGCAGAAGCCTTGTTATTGGACTGTGGTGGTGGATAAACATTTAAGGTCAGCATATGGAATTTTTCCATTGTATTTGTAAGGAGAAATGGTTTAGGAGAAGATAACTGATATCAGCGGCAAAAATAACGCCGCACGACAACTGCAGGTTTAAATAAAGCAAAAACTTTCATTCGGAATTTCTGGTATGATTTTAGAGTCTTTTAATTATTCCATTCAAAAACTAATTTAGGATGAAATAAGTTTACTTATTTAATGACAAAACTTTTACGATTATGTAAGGAGAATATTCTACAGAAAATCAAGAAAATTTTGCGGCAAATGACTTTTAGGCAAAAAGGTTGCCCAGCCATATTCTGATTGTATCAATTAGACAAAGGTTTTTGAACCTCCGGTCTGTGGACTATTAAGCTACCACTATTTTAACCACTTGACTGAGGCGGTACATATACACTTCACGGATCGATAGCAGTGCTACCACTGGCAACTATTATTTCATTAGAACTATTCATTTCGTAGAACTATTTTTATTCTTCGATGATATCGTTTGATATAGAGTCATTCCCCAGATTTTCAAATTATATTTATTTTTTGATCGCGACGCATAATTTTTGATTTTTCAAATAATGTGTATATAAAAAGATCTGTAAATATCTATAGACGTTATAAATTTCTTGCAAAACATTTGTTTCTAAAAATCTTTTAAATCTTACATAACGGGTCTAAAACAGCGATTTTACACGTTTTATACAAAATTAAAATGTGAACAATAGAGATTAACAACAAAAAAAAAATACCAGAAATTTACTCACTGTTTTCCGTTAGGTCATGCAGTTGTAGATTTATCTGATTTTTTTTTTAATCTATTACTTTAAAATATACTGAAATATTAGTCAGGATTTTAGAAATTAATTTAGAAAAGAAATTTTTTGAAAAAAAAAAATCTCTCACGAAGGGAAAAAATTACAATAAGAATTTGTTATGTATTATTTCCAAACACGCCCTGGCATGTTTGGAAAGAAAAAGCAAGCTGTCTGAAGGAAAAGCAAGCTGTTATGTCTTAATAATTTCAGCATTTTACAATTAGAAGTAATTTGCTCCTAAATGGGTTACAACAAGAACGAATCAAAGAACAACATCTCGTCGCGATTAAATATTTTAGATACACATCAACCAGCCGTAACGAGCAGATGTTTTCTTGACCTATCACGATCGTGACGCACAAAATCCGCCTTCTGAAATTAAACTTTACATTTATTTTAGGATCCTCTTTGTATTTTTCCGGTGGTATTTTTGTTCATATATCCGCAAAAATATTTTCTTTTCACAAGGCTCACTTTGGTCCGGTTTTTGATTGCTACTCTTTTCAAACAACAATTTTCTTTTATAGATTTCTACAAAATTTGTATTAGACAAATTAATAGACAAACTTGCATATAGGACGAATATTATTGTTTGATAACATGGCATCCATAAAAAGGACCATTGGGACTTTTTTATGTGCCCTCAATGTTTTAAAGATATTTTTGTTAAAGGTCTTTGTAAACACATGAACTTTATTCTACTTAAAAAAAAATACGTTATGCACTCAGGGGCCCTATATGGTTCGATTTTTGAATACCACCTTTTACATTAATTACCCCCTTTTACATTAATTTCCCCCTTTTGCATTAATTACCCCCTGGGCGAGCCCAGGGGATAATTAATGCCTCGCGGGAATCCCTTCGGTGAGTGACAACCCAGCCAGGCGTGACTATGTGCTTTGGGACCAGATTTCTTCGAGGTCCCGGGTTGGCAAGAAGCACCTCCTCCTCCTGCTCTTTTGTAGTGATATGATATGTGTAGTGATATGATAAGTTTTTATAAAGTTAAGAGTTTATATTTTGTTGTACTAACCCATTTTTATTTCAGGTCCACTACGAGAGGGAACGTGACTACCTCTGTAGGCTTTCACACCCCTCGAGTTGTGGTAAAGCAAGTACGGGTTGGAACATCCCGACTTAAGGCCTAGGGCCTGGTTTCCCTTCTGGGATTCCAGCTCCGAAGTTGTTGGGGGACGCCGGCTCGTCTCCAAATGTCTCGCGGTGACTCCCCGTGGTTTCACCGCGTGTCGCAACGGCCTGCGTCGTCTCACGTGGGTTCAAGGTTAGAGGGTCCGCAGTGTGGTGCGGCTGTCTGACCGGCCGAAGCGCCGTAGCGAGACAAAGCTGCTGGCGCAATAAAATTCTCTCAGGACTTGGGTTCGGTGGTCGATTGTGCGCGGTGCGTACCATCATGGGCGCCTGCGGAGCGTGTTACTTTTATACCACCTTTTGAAAGCACAAGCTTCTTTTTGGTATTTTCTTGAAAATTAAAATAAAAAGGTGAAGAGTATGTCTATTGAAAAAGTTGCAGAAACCTACAACGAAGAATATTCTGCGGGAAAACTGGTATTACAAAAAAATGACAATTTGAGAGCTTGGTATACAATTCAGAGATCAATGGTCATTCTGTTTTCTCAATATTTTTCTTGTCTAATGTGTAAAATGTAAATAGTATCTACTTTATTTGTATTTTTGCTTTAAAGACATTAGAAGATAAATATTTTTGTCGAATTATTATTAGTAAGTTGAAAATAGGCAATATTTTGAATTCAAGAAGCAAGATGATGGACAAGGATACCGTTTTATGTTGCTTGAGTCATGAAAGATTTTGTGATAGAACTCTAATAGCCCAATCAGTTGATAAAACGTTAAGGTGACCACATAATTGTCACTAATGGTCACAGTCATGATCATGACAAAAAAAATCACCTCTTTTCATTCCATGCATTGTGACACGCAAGAGAACAACTGTGAAGACGCAACTGTGAAATCACCACAGTGGAGCTTTGAATAAAGAGGAGGTGATATATAGTGTTGTGACTACCAGTTGCGGGTGAAGTAATTGAGGATGTAGTCACAAGATGGCGGCTGTTGTTTGTTACAATCAGATTAAAAGGGCCTGATTACAACCGGAGCAAACTTCCCCCAGTAAATTTAAAAATAAATTTTCGCCTTCTTTAAACGCGTTTTCCATGCAAAACTTCTGGCATAAATAAAGCAAAGATTTCTATTCGTTTTTAATGGTGAGAGTTTGCCCCAGCGGTTTGTCCCCAAACTCTTTAACTAACATTGAAGGGAGGATAGTTTATGCTGTCAGAATATGGCGGAACCACAGCGTAAGACTACCGTCGGGGCAAACTGCCAGCAGTAAAAAAAAATACGTATTTTCTTCTTAAATACGACAGAAATTTTGCATGAATAATGAGTTTAAATAAGGACAAAAATTCTAGTCATATTTACTGGTGGCAGATTTCCCCGGCTGTAATTAGCCTCTGCGGAACCGGTTACAGTTAACGCTTAACCATTTTGAGGATATGAGCGAAAATCTAAGACGTGTGATTTCTCGGTCCCAGTATACCTCTGAGCATTTCTTTGCAATATAAATTTATATTTAAGGTTAACTGTTTTTCTGTGATTGTTCTACAATATAATATTACTCCTACTGTGAATATCTGTTTTTTAATCTTTAAATTGGAATTTAAATATCTCAACTGTCACCTTGATCATTAAAATCATGAAAAAACAATAATTATTAAAATGATTCTTAGAAAACCAATGGATTTATTACAAATATGAATCTCGTGGACCAAAATAATATAATTTTTATACGAGTGAAAATTGTGATGTTTGTTTTTGTTGGGTTTAAAATGGCGTTCACTTTTTGGTCATAACTGTCCCGGTGTATGAATTTCCTCATGTTTACTCTAGATGATAGTATACAGTAATTTCCAGTATAGTTTTCAGTAGCGGAGCACATTTTGTTTTAAAAAGTCGCCATTGATTGCTTTTTGTTCATAAAGGAGATTTTCTGGAGAAAAGGTAAGCATACCTTTATTAACCGTCACTACTGTTCCGATTGTTAATTTAAATATTGATATGTATAGATTAAACAATATCTAGCCATTTAATTGTAGATTTGATATGTCTCTGAAAATCGTGCATACAACATTCCAAAAATGTTCTTTTTAAAGAGGGAAAATTGCAAAAATGTCACTACTGTCCCCTTGCAATTTGTGTTTTGTCTAATAAAAACTGCCGTACCTAATTTATTTTTCGATAAAGTTTGGATCATCTATAATTGTGATTCTGAAATATATCAGTTGTTATTAAAAATTCTAATTGAGCAGAATATGAGATACATAAAAATCAGATATCAGCAGAAAATGAGCAGCCAAAAATCACACTTATGAGATTTTCGCTCATATACCAATTCCTCTTTATTCACAGTTCCATTGTCATCACTGATCAAATTTTTAACTCGTCATAAAATAGATACCTAGCAATTCCTACGATATTTATCACCAGTATTTCCGAATAATAGTATTCGCCTTATTTAATTGCAGAAAGCTGCGGCATAAGGTCCAATATTTCGGGCACTATTTCACTTGACACCAATATTTCTAATTTCTAAAATTTGTCATATTTTCTAGCGGAGTTTCTTCTATTAAATGAGACAAATTATACTATATGAAAATAGTGGTAGCTCTGCGACCATCTGATTGCACATATATATTTTTATAATTCCGTTTTCTTAATTGTCACCAGTTTTTTGATAAAGTAAAATTCGCCTTATTTAATAACATATTAAATAAGGTAAAAACAAGGTGAATTATACAATTTAAAAAAAGTGTTGCCAGGCAGACAATTTGAGTTTTAAAAAAGTAGCCCACTTGCAACAATGAGCGGTGACATAAAATTGTTGCAGTTGTCAGATTCGAAAATGAGACTTATCGAGTTCACAGTGTAGGATGCATCTTTCACAAAAGTGCACATCAGTTCTCAGAATAAGTATTTTATTTGTGTATTGTACTTTTACATTTTGTTCGTTTTTGGATCATGGTATTAGAAACTATTTGAAGTTGTACAAAAAATTTTGAAATATGGGTAACACATTTCTTTCGCAAAGAAATCGATAACATATTACATAGAATTACTTATATTTATCACATTTTGTATCTAAAAATTTGTGGCTTTCCCATAACGCTCACTTTAATTTTAGAATTGAATTATCATACTTTCATGTTATTCGAACATTCCAATGAAAATAATTTTATTGATTAAGCCGGTTTTAAAATAAGGAAACATTTGAAAAGAAGAACATCATTTAAGTTACAATGTTTTTATTTGGGTAATTTTTTAAAGAAAGTTTAATGCAAACATAATGAATTGTCTAAACATTTAATAAAATCTGAAATGTTTATGAAACTATGATATTTCTAAAAAATATTGGTCTGCGAAATAAATTTACAGAAAATACATTATTATTTTCCTTTCATTATATATAAAGTATAATCAAAATATAGGCCTTAAAAAGCTAAATTGTAGATATATATATATTTTTTAATTGGGACACCAGTTTAAAACTTCTAAAAAAATTTAACTTAGTTCAATTTTCATTTTCTAATAGTTCAGCTTGAGTCGCAACATCATATATTTTTTATACTTTCTATTACTATTTCCAAACTATAAACTTCATTGTAATTTTCTTTAAAATTTTCAAAAAGAAAGCAGATCGATTATATATATATATATATATTTTTTTTTGGGGGGGGGGAGGGAGAAATAGTGGTTGAAAATATATAAATAATATAGAATAAATACTGCGACCCTTCCTTTTAAATCCAGAATAGAGGTTTTCAATCTTTTTTCCTGAAAGTCGTTAGCCACCAATAAGACCGATAGGTAATCTTCAACATATTTAATTGCAAAGTTTATGTCGTTTAATAAGTCTATACTTCTATACTAAAATAATGGTAGCTTGGTGGCTCAAGAGCCACATGTTTAAATCCCCTAGTCTAGTATATAGAAAGAAAATATTTTTTTGAAACTCAAATTATTACAAAAGACAATGCCCTAATGCCTCTGCAACTACTTGCTGCTAAAAAAAAAAAAAAAAAAAAAGAAGTTTTATGAAAATGACTGGTATTCGCTTGGCTGCTTCTTTTGCTCAAGAACCGCTCAAGCAAATTGTTTAAATTTTTATAAAAGCTTTCAGAATTGAATATTCTATGGTACTATTTAAGAATCTTTTTTATTTTAATATTTTCATTTTTTATAAGCATTTTAAGGCCATTTTATGGGCATTTTATGTCTATTTTTATCACACAATTGATTTTTTAAAATGATTCCACTTTCACAAGCATTTAAATTTTGAAAGAGAATCCTTTGTTATACCATAGACGAAGCTAAAGATTAAATGCATTTTTATATATATATTTTTTTATTTGCATGTTTCAGGAATGCTCGACGCAAGCAGCAAACTGATGCTGCATTTTCAGGACATCCACATTTAAATGAATGTTAAGGACGAAATATGCATTAATTTAAGAAACAAATTATGAAACACTTACCAAACATAACTTAATATACTACAAAGAAAACCTCTATAGTTTACGTTATTATTAAAATTTGAAAAGAATTCTTAAAAAAAATTTTTTTTCGATGTTCAAACTTGTGTTCCATCTAAAATTACATTTAACATTTATCATCATGCATATCGCGTATTTGCGAAATATTTGTGTTTTCGAATACTTAGATACTTTTTCAATAACAAGACTTAAAATAAATAAAACTCACAAATAAGATTTTAAATATTTCTCGTCTCGTTCCATTAACATAACGAAACCTGAACTATCCTTCATTTTAAAGATAGATTTTTCGGTTACGGAATAAAATCTGTCAAATATTTCAATTTCTGAATACTACTATTTCATCTTGTATATATTTGTCTTGTTTAATTATAATTTTCAGTCATTAAATAAAGCGGATATTTTTATTCGAAAACTGTGGTACTGAAAACTCGGGAAGGTTGGTACTTATGAAATACATTTTCAACATAAAATGCTGAAACGAAAATGCATATTATAAAAGATGTCTTAATTACACGTATGCCCATAAATTAAGAATAATAATCGGACAATTTCGATTTTATACGTTTTGTCGAATCTTTACAAAAATGTTTGAAGAATTATCCTTGAACTTCGGCCATGTAAAACACGTTTGACATCATAATATTTAATGAAGATTTAGTCACGAGGTCAAATAAGAGGCAACAATAAAGTGGATAAAAAATTACATTCGTGATCACTCTAAAACAGGAAATGCTCAAAATTGTCTGTCATTGTAGCAAATGACTATCGGATTCCTGTGCAATTTTTGTATGCATTTGCGTAAGAATAGCACCCATATTTGTAAAAATGAATAAACAGTAAAATATTCAACTGTTTTTTATTTGCATCATGCAGAAGCCTTGTTACTTGACTGTGGTGCTGCAGAAACATTTAAGGTCAGCTTATGGAATTTTTCCGTTGTGTTTGCAAGGAAAAATGGTTTAGGAGAAGATAACTGATATCAGCGGCAAAAATAACGCCACACGACAACTGCAGGTTTAAATAAAGCAAAAACTTTCATTCGGAATTTCTGGTATGATTTTAGACTCTTTTAATTATTCCATTCAAAAACTAATTTAGGATGAAATAAGTTTACTTATTTAATGACAAAACTTTTACGATTATGTAAGGAGAATATTCTACAGAAAATTAAAGAAAATTTTGCGGCAAATGACTTTCAGGCAAAAAGGTTGCCCAGCCATATTCTGATTGTATCAATTAGACAAAGGTTTTTGAACCTCTGGTCTGTGGACTATTAAGCTACCACTATTTTAACCACTTGACTGAGGCGGTACATATGCACTTCACGGATCGATAGCAGTGCTACCACTGGCAACTATTATTTCATTAGAACTATTCATTTCGTAGTACTATTTTTTTCTTCGATGATATCGTTTGATATAGAGTCATTCCCCACATTTTCAAATTTTATTTATTTTTTGTCTAGGAGAAGATAACGGATATCGGCGGCAAAAAGACCACCAAACTACAACTGCAGGGTTAAATAAAGCAAAAACTTTCATTCGGAATTTCTGGTATGATTTTAGAGTTTTTGAATTTTTTCATTCAAAAACTAATTGAGGCTGAAATATTTTTACTTATTTAATGACAAATTTTTACGATTATGTAAGGACAATACTCTGCAGAAAATTAAAGGAAATTTTGCCGCAAATGACTTTCAGGCAAAAAGGTTGTGCAGCCATACTCTGCATGTATCAATTAGACAAAGGTTTTTGAACGTGTGGTCTGTGAGCTACCAAGATACCACTGTTTTAACCACTTGACTGAGGCGGTACACATACACTTCACGGATCGATAGGAGTACTTCCTCTGGTGACTATTATTTCATTATATTTGAAGAACTTCTTCTTTCTTGGAAGACATCTCTTGATATAGGATCATTTCCCAAATTTTCAAATTTTATTTATTTTTTCGTCGTCGCCACATAATTTTTAATTTTCCAATAATTTGTATATAATAAGACCTTTAAGTATCTATATAGACATTATAATTTTCTTGCAAAAAATATCTATTCTAAAAATCTTTAAATCTTACATAACGGGTCTAAAACTGCGATTTGACACGTTTTATACAAAATTCAAATGTGCACATTAGAGATAAACAAAAAATAAAACAAATATCTGAAATTTACGCACTGTTTTCCGTTAGGTCATGCAATTGTAGATTTATCTGATTTTTTTTTTAATTGATTACTTTAAAATATACTGAAATATTAATCAGGATTTTAGAAATTAATTTACAAATGCGATTTTTTGAAAAAAAAATCTCTCCTGAAGGGAAATAGATTACAATAAGAATTTCTTTTATGTTTTATTACTTTATTTCTTTTCTGTTTTATTACCAAACATGCCTTGAAGAAAAAGCAAGCTGTTATGTCCTTTGTTTTCGGAATTATAACAATTTAATTGCTGAACATTTTAAAAAATCAGCATTTTCGACAGATTGTAACTCAAAAGGGGGTATATTATTTTATGTGCGATTTAGTAAGGAAAATCTTGTCTGAACGATGTCTATAAACTGTAAGTAATTTTGTGTTGTTTCAACTGGTGTTTGAGATACGGAGTCTTGGAATTAGAGAAATGATAGTCAGCCACAAATAATGAAATATTTGTAAGTAAGAAACATTTTATTTGAATACTTTTTCTGTGTTTATTTGGAGAAAATTTTCTGAAATACTTTTACATTATATTTAAAGGTTCAAGAGTAATAATAATTTATTTCCAAGTGTTTTTATTTCTGTATTGGAATATTGAATATAAGAAGTTAACACAGTTACATTCTCCTGCCTATGTCCATATATGATAGCATGGAATAAAATATGTTATTGTTTATTTTATTTAATGATTTTAACTCTTTCCGGCACAGACAAATTGTATTCGTAAAATGAGAAATTACTGACTGACACCGGAATTTACAAACGACTTTTTCAGAAAATAAGAACTCCTTTCGAGCTTTCATTATAGAAACAAAATTTTATTAAAATATTCTTGGTGCGGTATGTAAGTTTGTAATTAAAATTAGGTGTGCCCAGAGTGGGACCACTGTGCTTGAAAGGGTTAAAGGCCAATAAAGTATTTAGAAAGGGAAAATTCATGGACATCTTAACCCTTTCAGTAATGATGCAAGCGCTGCGCCAGAAATGGGTGAATATCACCACTAATTTTAAATAGTATTTACCACAATATTTAATGAAAGATTTTCTGAAGTTAATAAGACGAAGAATATTATTAAAATTTGGCGGTGACAATTGGCAATTTGTGGCACAGCGCTTGCGTCCTTGCTTCGAGGGCAAAATAGTGTGTTGGCTAAAATTATAAATTGATTGAATGGTACTAGAAATTACGAATCCTTTCTCCCCGCACCTTACAAAAAATTATTAAAAAATTCTGTTTGACATTTGGCAGTTTAAAATGAAAAATAAGTGGAATATGTAATATACCACTTACTTCCAAGGGGTTAAAAATGCATTCTGTTCTCTTAATTCAATCCCTATAGGAGATATAACGTTTCAAACAATGGCATTTTGACTAATATTTCAGCATACATTAAAGAACTTAATAAAATATAATACAGATAAATCTACGCCTATTACATGATGTAATAGAAAAAGTGTGTAGAGACAGATCTTTTTATTTTTTGCTTATCTTTCTCTTAAGTTAAAAAATATGCATGATTTTATAAACTTTTGAATTTTGTAAAAACGTTCGAACTCGTAGTTTTCGAACCACTCTAATTCTAAAGAATTTATTTTAAAATGGATTTAAATTTCTTTTCTACATACCATAGCTGCCAACACACCGAGAATTTCTGTAAAATAGTGTCAGTTTGACATAGGTCAAATATACATTATTTTCAATGGATTTTTGTATTAATAAAATTAACCCATTAAAGCCTACTCTTCCCATATGGTAACGGAATAGCTGCCATCCATTTTGTTGTTTGTATACCAGTATATTTTAAGAGAAATATTATCTTTATTTGATGACAGAAACTCCATATTAAAAGGAGATTAAAGTTGCTACTTCGAAAAATTAGTATGAAATGCAATTTTTCGATTTTAAGCCTTCTTTGCATGAGTTTTTCTTTTACAATTGGTTTTTATACATATATTAAATATTAAATACCAGAAATTTTAAGATAGATTTTTAACTTTGTGCAGCAACATAGTTCACGAGAAATTTACTAGATTAATATTTCTATATAAACATAGTGGTGGGGAAGAAGCTGATTTATTTATTAAAAGTTAAATAAACAGTGATGGAAATTTCCATCACAATGCAAAGAAGGGTTAAAGAAAAAAATAATTGCGGCTTTAATGGGTTAAACAAGAACCATAAAGAAACAAGATATATTTTATTGGTTCGAATCTTGTTTATTTGCTTTATAAGATGTCGGTATACTTTTACGGAAATTATCGGTAAGTGTATAGATGCGTATGTCTCCACATACATAACATGGGAAAATAACAAACAGTACTGCAATCCATGTCTTCGAATTTCAGTGGGATGAACCAAATGTCCCAGAAGTGTACGAAAAATATTTTTTTAAAGTGTTTTACATAGAATAAAAAAAAATAGTCGCAAGTTGCACAAATTTCCAATAAAAAATAAATGCTAACCATAGCTACGAACGTTTACGCTTTTTTCTTACCACTAATTTTTAACAGTAGCTTTTTCCTTTTGTTTAATCAGAGAATTTCGGAAATTAAATAATTAAAACAATACTTTCAAAATTTAGTGTAATAAAAAAGTTGAAAAGTCGGCATGTATGTTTTAGTCAAAGTGTTAATAAATAAAGAAGAGCTGCCAACCTCTCATTAATATTCCGTAATATGTGGGTTAATTTGACCTAGGTTTAACACGTTTCGCACCAGAAAATTTTTTAAGAAATGAAATTAAATAAATTCCAAGTGGAAACCTGAAATTAAATAAATAAAGATTCATCCAAAAAAAATGTCTGGTGCGAAACGTGTTAAACCTGGGTCAAATTAACCCACATATTACGGAATATTAATGAGAGGTTGGCAGCTCTGAATAAAGTCAAACAAGTACCGCATTGTTTAAGGTTATTAAATAAAAGTTCTGGTTTTAAATACGTTTAGTTGATACGCGGATTATAGGCCAGAAATTATGGTAACTTACATAGATGGTAACTGTTTCGATTTTTTTTTTTTACTTTTTTCCAAATAGTTAGTGTTTTCCATATTTAACCACAGAATGCTGCTATTAAATAATGCAAGATTACTGTTCGGAAATAGTGGTAACAAAATGCGGAATATTTGGCACACATTGTTTACCTGTAGTTTAGCCAATTTATCGAGATTTTTTTATTCAAAATATCTGCTAAAATTTTTAACAAGTAATTTTCACTTTATACAAAAACAGACATTTCATGATTAATAAAAAATATTTCTATTAAAAATTTTCGGTAGCTGTTTTGAATAAAAAACACGCTACTTTAGTTGGGAAAATACTAGTTACCGGTAAACAATATGTTAAGAGAGACTTTACTTTTCAACATAAATAGTTTTTTTAACATACATTGTAGTATCTGCGGAATTCTTGACTACGTAAAAAATGGAATTTTCTGGAAAACTGATTCTAGATAAAAGTTTAAAAAAAAAAATTCTATCACAAAGAAATATAATTAAAAATACGAAAAATTATCTGATGATAAAAAAAAATGTACATAATATAATTTCTCATTTCATATCGGATTTAATACAGATATTAGATTTCATTTTATCTTCGTGATGATTAATTTTGAAATAAATTACTTTTTCAATAAATGAATTTTCTTACTATTCAATGTAGAAAACATATGTTTGTTTTTTATTTATTTAGTTAAATTCAATTGCAAATATAATTTGAAAAGTTTATTCATTCTTACAACTGCAGTGAAACTAAATGCAGTAAATTGATTCCCAATATAACTGAACAGTCATATTCTTCAATGAAAAGTTGAAAATATACATTTTCTTTAAATTAAGTTCATTTAATTCAGTTTACTTAAATGCGATTCCAACAAAGAAAGATAAGTATACAAATTGAAATCGGAAAATAATTAAAATAACAGAAGCAATACATTTTATTATTTAAACATTTGAAGAGCGATGGGATATTTTTTACACCAATTAATTTCAATAAAGTTTTTTACCAGAATTTTTGAAGAAAATGTATTTTTATAACGTTGGTGAAAAAAAGACAGTAAAATTGTATTTTTTTAAAATTGTATGTTCAATTAAACATTTTCGAAAATTCTGGTGTGATTTCAACATTACAGACAACACAGCTGCCAACATTTACGTATTTTTCTTACCCCTAAATTGAATAGTAAATTTCGCCTTATTTAGTTGTGACAAAAAAGAGTAAAAGTTAGCAACTAAGCAAGAACACAATTATATACCCTTGACAGGGTTAACCCTATCACACGCAAATAAGTCCGTTTCTGGAATGTTGAATACTCACAGGATTTTTTTTTTTTTTTAGTTGAAATTAAAGTAAATCGTAATTTTTCATATACTTTATAAAAACAAACTTTTAGTAAAAAATTCTGGTACTAATTTTAATTAAAATGTAGGGGTAGAAATAATATGCCAAGGGCGTTGACATTATATGTCAAAAATGCTTCTTTTGTGGAGTAGAGAGATAGAAGCGTTATGAATACCATTATTTTCGAAAACAAATTTTTGGATTACATAATTGTAGAATACTGCGATTAAATAAAGTGATTTTTTAAATCGGTGACGTCAGCATTGTGGGGGTCGAAAGACTGTGGATACCATTACTTTTAGACAGATTTCGCCTTATCTAATCGCAGAATTTTCGCGATCAATGAATGAAAAATTATTTTAACTACCGTAATTTCCGGCGTATAATCCGCGGATCAAACAATCATGTTTCGACCCAGAAATTTTATTTTATAAAATGTAACTTAACAGATCGCTGTAAATATTTGACTTCAATTATTGAAAAAAAATTCTGGGTTGAAACAGAATTGTTTGATCCGCGGATTATACGCCGGGAATTACGGTAGGTTAGTGTAGCATCAAGAACATCTGAACTCCCACCTTGGGTACACAACTGTCGAAAATAATTCTATCTATAATCTACCTTTCCTCTGGCTACGCCACTGTGCGTCTTACCAGGAAACCACGCCATAGTGTAATAATGGAAAAAATCTATGTAACCAGCAATCGAAAGATAATTATGAAACGTGTTTTTTGACACATAAATCATTTGCCCTCGTCTCCTCGTTATCGATATATAAAGTCATAAAGTTTCCTAATTTATTTCTTTAATTAACGGTAAAATATTCAGAAATTTTAATAATCAGGTTAATATGAATTATATCTGGATAACGGGGAGACGAGGGCAAATGATGTATGCGTCAAAAACTTGATACATAATGTCCTTTCGATTGCTGCTTATTTAGAATTTTTTCATTATTACACTAATGGCGTGGTTTCCTGGTTAGAAGGAAAAGAGAATGAATTTTTGTCTCATAATCAAATTAATTGAGAGAAGTTCAATATGAAATCACCTAATAAGTAGTATTATACTGGTAAAACAGCGTTTGACAATGACAATTGATGTGCATTAACGAAAATTTGGAAATTTAACTTTTCTATTTAAGTTATTTCTGTGTGGTTTATATTTTATTTATTTTAGAAAGGAATTTCTCGTTCGAATTGATATTTTTTCATTTGATATCGGTTGCTTGTGTGTTTAGTGTGAAATAAGGCGAAAATTTCTGTACGAAAGTACTGATATTGAAACGGTAGGGCATATTATTTCTATAGAATTTTGGGGTCGAACATGCACGATACATGTCTGTTAGTGAACATCACAGTTTTAATTTAACAACGACCAGCAGATTCATCTTTTAAATTTTTTACAGGGTGATTACATTTTAATACCGCTATTTCTCAGCAGTAATATTTGACTTATGTAAACGCAGAATTTCTTTTATTAAATAAAACGAATTTTGAATTTCAGATGTATTTAAAAGAATTCGCAGGAATCCTGATTCCATGGCTATATCCTTTTCTGCCTTACTCAGAGAAAAGTTTTTGAATTGGTTATTTTGATTATTATGAGTCATGCATTTAAATGATTTTGAAATCCGACAAATATTTATGAAATAAACAAATAATCCAACAAAAAATCTTATACAAGGTGTAAGAATAGGTTTCTTCTTATATTGAAACAATGTTATAGCAATATTTTGTTACTTTTTAGACTAAAACATTTACCATACTGCTTTTATCAAAAGCAACCTGTTATTTTTATGGATTTCATCTTCTTTTCTTACATGCTTTTAAAAATGACTACTTTGGGAAGATGAATATGGAAAGATAAACCGTTATTTTTAAGAAATCTAGATTTATTTTTCACAAGTCTGTTATTTTGTTTTGATGTAGCATTTTGAAAGACTGAAAAATTTATGAAAAATATGTGAATTTAAGATGAGTACTTTAAGTTTATTTCAATATTTTAACAAAACAGAAAGTTTCAAGCTTAAGATTTACAGAAATATTTTTGTAAAAACATAATACAAATATTTCTGTGCATTTTATAATATAAATATTTTTGATAAATATATACGGTTGTCGGTAAAATCATTACCAGTGTTGCCAATTTAACATATTAATATATTTAAAATATAACATTATTTGGAATAGTAATATTTGACTAATTTAATACGTCTTTAAATAAGGCAAATATTACTATTGTGAAACAGTGTTGTTTCTCTATACAAAATTCCGCTAAATTGGCAAAACTGCTCTATACACGTAGCTGCTACTTTTTAAGCTGTTTTGTTAACAGTATGTATCAATAGTAAACTTCGTCTGTTTTAATTATTAAATTTTTGCGAAAGAGGAATACTGGATCACTTTTCGGAAATAGTGGTACAAAGCAGGGTAAAATTTGGAAGCTACGCATCATGACATTCCAATAAATTATTTGTTCTCCATGTCCTCCATGGCAAAAAATGTAGACAGTTTAAAAAATATTTTGAGATAAAATTTTTCGTATTTAATGTACTTGGATTCCTATTTCTATTTGTATACCGCATTTAAATTTAATTAAAAAAATAAATATTTGTTACACAAGATGTATTTAATTTTTTATAATTATGCAAATTAAAAAGAAACGTTTTCCAGTGCGCAACTTTTTTCACAAATTTCAGGGACTGCTATATCAGACATAATTGTATTTAGATTTATTTAACATTTTTGTTGTATTTCAGACCATATCTGAATAAACAGGCAGAGAAAAGCGAAAGTGGATACTTCACCACTTTTTCCAAACAAAAAGTTTCATCTTATTTAATGGCAGAATATTTAATAAAATTCTGCCATTAATTAAGGCAAAAATCGCTGTTCGTAAAGGATGGTGGGATACCCTACTCCTAGACCCTCTCTTGTTACGGCCCTGTGTCTGAAAACATAAACAATTGAAGTAAAAATATGTAATACTGAAATAGATCTTACTTTCGTGTACCAGTATTTTGAAACAATTATTTTCGTGGTATATATGTATTGCAAATGTTGTCGAAACATACTACGAAGAATGTGTTTTGGAAAACGTGGTCTTGAAGAAATGTACAAGTGAGATCTCGTGATGTGTAGCACACATTTCAGAAAAATGGAAAGAAAAAATCGAGAACAATTGAATCACAGAAATGTGTAAAGTTTCCCCGAACATTGGGGACATTTTGAAATTTTCATGATTTTCAGGTTTGCATTCTTATGATATGATTATACTAATATTATCATTTGAAAGACACTCTATTGCTGAATTTAAAAAACAAAATCGAATATCTGTAACATAAAATGTTTATTCAAAACTTAGGGCTCACCAATGATCTATTTTTTAATGCCAGTGTTTTCAAACAGTGTTTTTCTTTTTAGATTTTTCATTCAAATATTGTAGAAACCTATCACGAAAGCTATTCTTTGTAATTACTGGTATTCAAAAAGGGACTCGTTGGCAGCATGTAAACTTAATTAAAAAAAATATTTAAAAAATATGTCTATCATTTTCTGGTGATCAATTTGTCCGTAAACAAAATACTACGGTTTTTGACAAAAGTATCTAAAATATATCTAAATTATATGCCTAAATTTAAACTCCGTTTAAATAATCAAAAATATCATTCACTTTTTGTTTATGAATTATAGTGAGTTATATGGACATGTTCTAGACCAGAGGTGTGCAATTTGCAGCGGACAGACGCAAATATAAAACAACTTTTGTATATAATCACCTTATTTAATTTTTGATTTCGGGCAAGTACTGGCGAGTGTTTTATATTCAATCACACGGCAATTTACATACGTTTTTCTTTCTGGTATTTTTCTCTTCAAAATAACCTAATACAAGTGTATGTCAGAGATTACTTTTATAAAAGGGTACGAAAAGATTAAAAAATAGTTAACTAGGGCGTATAATATCTTAATCCATAATCAAAGGGTTAATGACAGAAAATTTGCGATTTAATACGTCGAAAATATTTATTCTGGAAAATTGGCGGCAAACGAGTGTTTACGGTAAAATGATTATTCTAGTCATTTTTTAACGGTGAAAGTTTCAAATTTTATGAACTTTTTATTGCTTAAAAATATATTTGTTTGATTTAACGGGAAAGTAAAACTGAAAGTCTGAATTATTTAGTTTATCTGTTATAGCCCTCGGTTCAGTTCGATTGTGTTTACAAAATGTTTACAATCTATCACTAAATGCTACATTTAACATATCTTACGTTATTAATGTATACAACAATGACCTTTTAATGCATGTTAAATGAAATATTAGCTTGAAACACACATCTTACGTTCAGGAGGGTACGTAGTCAGTTACCATTTACCATTTAGTTAAGGGAACTCAATACGTCAATTGCATTATTTAAAACACTGTAGTAGCGTAATAAATTAAAAAAAAATTTCATAATTTCGACAAATTAGCCTTCAAAAACACGTTTGATAACACTTTAAAATTCATATGTAGACAGTTGGAAGAGAAGTCATTGGAACTGGTGAACTTTTGTTTATTTATTTTATTACATCCACAGAAACGTTATTCAATGATAGACTTTTATAATATAAATTCTAACGTAGTCTAATGGTAAAATGTCTATGAAATGATAAATGAATGAAAATCCAATGAATGACTCTTCACGTTTTAACTTATTTAATTCCAGAGTCAGAAACGGAAACCGTTGCTCCAGAATAAAATATATTCGTATAAGCTTTACTTTTTCCAGACTGCGAACCACAGACCACACAACTACTACTATTTTCGTAATGAACAAATCGCTTTTGCGATTAAGTAAGACGGATACGTTTATTTGAAAAAAGTGGGGACAAATAGCTTTTACACAAACAGGTTTGGACATCTTTTGTGTAATCTGTCTGCCTTTTTCGTAAAAGCTCACGTGTTGAGTTTTGGGGGCGCTTGGGGAGTTGGCGAAAGAGAGAAAGCACTGTAAGTGCCATCGTCGATTGTCGTAGATCCATGTAGTTGTCCATGCTTTGATCTGAACTAAAGTGTGAAAAACGGCGGCAGACGAAGTAACATAATTTAAAATTACGATATTATCTTAAATAACAGATTATTTTCAACCATGTATGCTAGATGAAAAGGCAAATATTTTGTTTTAGAAAAAATAACACTAGTTTACAAAAAAAAAATTGTTCATGAAATGAAACATATATTATTTATGTAGGCTATGGACGGTAGTTAAAAAAATATTTTTATATTTTTTGTAGCACGTCACAATTCTTAGATATGAATGTCTTTGTTTTATATCTACCCGCAATTGTTTAAACCTTTCCGGCACAGACAAATTCTGTTCGTAAAATGAGAAATTACTTACTGACACCAGAATTTACAAACGACTTTTTTAGTAAATAAGAGCCCATTAATTTAAGTTTTCATTATAGAAACAAAAGTTTATTAAAATATTCTTGGTGTCTATTGTTTATTTGGATGTAGTTTTTTGTAAAAATCTTTTTAATAAATCTTTCAAAAATCTGACGTGATGGGTTTTTTAAAATATTTTTTCCAAGATGTAGATACCCAAAGTAACGTAACCGTATATGTTTCATTTCATGAACAAAAATCATGTAAACTACCCGTAAGGTATGGTGACGTCACGGCGACGTCACTGTGAAGTCACACTGTGACTTTGTGACCGTCGTCGTGACGTCACGTGACGTCGATGTGAAGTCATTGTGACGTAAATGCGAGGTCGTTATGGCCGTTTTCAAGGCTTTCTGTGACCTCACAATGTGACTACTTTGTGAAGTCACCGTGCGACTTAAATGTGAAAAATGTGACGAATCTGCATCGGATAGGGTGACCAGATTTTACCCGAATCCTATACGGATTGTTCGGATCAAAATTTTTTTATGGTTCAAGTTTGTGACGTTTGTGACGACACTGCACCGGGTCGGGTGACCAGATTTTACCCGAATCCAATCCAGAAACTTCGGATCGATCTTTTTGGATTTGTTTGGTTACAGAATAGATTTGTATTAGTTGTCGTGTGACCTGATTTTCGTGAACCCGATCTGACCCGAGTCGGGTATAATGTTTTTACTGTAAGTCTTGTTTGGAATAGAATCTTGCATACGACCGAGTAACCAGATTTTATCAGAAATTGTGTTACGATACATTTTCTGATGTCGGCTCGGATCTAGAGTCATACACGAATCCGGTTTTATGCTTCTTGAACATGATTGAATGTCAACTTGAACATGAATGATGGTTGACTGAAACTATATTTTGATTCAACCCGTATTCTTACCCTAACCCAGCAGCAACAACAACAAAAAATCTGTAAGCCCACAACCCGACCGAACCTGATAAATGATTTCGCATGGATTCGGATAACAAGATTTCACCAAATACGGATAAGATCGACGATAAGGATTGGATCGGCAATCATTTTTATTGATGCAACTCGTATTCAAATTAAAACTTTGCATCTGATTGAGAAACCGGTTAACACGAAACTTTCTGACACATTTATGAACAAACTTTTAAACGCATGGCACTTGCATGCCTGATTATTAAAGCTATTTGGAATGAATAGCGTTTTCCATTTTTAGATAAATGTAATACTTAAGATCAATGTCGGTCACGTTTTACCCGTTTCTGACGCTGCGCGTCGGAAATTTGGTTCAAAACACCGACTTTGATAGTGTTTTCTGAAACATCATCTGCCGTTACCAAAATATGGATAACGCCATTCGATTATATATAGGGTAGATGTGCCAGTAATGGACACCGTTAAGGAATTTCTTTAACAATTATTTTTTAATTAATAGTTATAATTGTTGTATTCCACATTTTTTAATATTATATTACTCTACCAACAATATTTAACCATGCTCATAGTCACATTTCCCAATGTGAATCTAAATTTAATTGTAAATAACAGGAATAAATCAAAACACCCTAAATTCCAGTAATGGACACCTCACAAAAAGTAATAGATAATTGATATTATGATTGCATTTAAAACTAGAATTTAAAGATAGCATATTAATGAAATAAAAAAAGCTGAATTTTTATTGGTTATTTTTTTATAAACCTAAAACATTGAAGGTGTCCCATTACTGGAAGGCGGTCCATTACTGGCACATCTACCCTATTCTGAATAAGAACACCTGCCAATTTCATGTATTTCCGAATAAAAATGAATTCAGAAATATGCCAGAAATTAGCTATTTTGTATTTGAGAACAACTTTAAAGAAAATATAAGTACATATTTTCAAATAAGCATTCTGAAAAATTTATATTAGGAATCAATTTAAATAATAGATATACCTATTGTGCGATATTATTAAATAATAAACATTGTATCAAGCAGTAAAACAGTTTTCGTTGTAAATGAAATATAGAACTTAAGATCATAAATGCCAATATATATATATATATATTTTTTTTTTTTTTTCTTTACAAATTATTTTATTTATAGTTTTTGATAGAATACTAAATGCAGAACTTAAATATAAATTTTTACAGTAAAAACATTCGATAACACAGCTGGAAAAATTACCTTAACTAAACAGTTATTTTATTGTTTCATCAATATTTATTATTTTTGTGCATCTAACATTGACATATCTCGACAAATAAATTATTCAATGCATTAAATTGTCACTTTTTTTTTCAAATATACCGGAAAATTATTTCTGGAAACCTACACTAGCAACGAAATTATTAAATTGCAAATCAAATATTAATAGTTTTAAAAATTGCAATGTTTTTAATTATAATGAATAACTATGAAAATTGAACTAAGAAACGCAAAATATTAAATAAATTCCTCATGTTATATAACAGTTTTTCCAAACAATCTATTTTAAAAAATATAAAACATTAAAGATAAAATTTAATACAAGTGATTTTTTAAAAGAAAACTTAAACATCTTACTTTTAAATAATGCACTATTAAATGTACTAGTACTGAACATGCACTATTAACAAAACTGCGAAGACATTAAAAGTTACCTGCTGATCTATAGATAAAGGGGTTATGATGGAATGCTCCTTATCTGCTTCCCTTTCATTGAAAAATTAGAATGTAAATCCACTACAATAATTTTCAAATTATTCCAGCAGAAGCGATGTGTTCATAGATCTGAGAAATCAAATATCACCCAGGCCTTATGAACGCACCCGGCTAGACACAGTGAGATGTTAAAATGGATGGTTTACTTTAAAATGGAGATTGTTCACTTTAAAACGTTAATTTACTTACACAGTATAAATCTACAAACTTCAAAGAACCCAACACACGCTAATCCTAGCTTCGAATGAGAAAAAGTCGTCTGCCTTCAATATGCGCTCGCAGTATTGTTTAAACACAACAAAATAACAGCTAGCAGATGTTTCCAACTTTTACCGCAAATGATATAGGAAGAAAATAATTTAAATAAAGACATTTCAAAACCTTTATAATTTATATGGCTGAAAAATGAACTTATAATGATGCTATAATATTCTTTTTTTATATGAGAGAGTTTTGTATTCTTAGAAATAAGCTGTGAAAATTTACATTTTTATATATTTTTTAATCCATTGCATTTGCTTTAGTCGTCAAAAGTAAAGATATATTTTAAATAATAATTGATTTAATAGGCTTTATAAAGTAATTTCGATATAAATTTAAATTGCAATCAAATTTCCTAAGTACAATTTTTTCATTTTTTACACTCTATCGAAAAGAGCAATATATTTAATAGAGGTGACATCTTACTAAGCACTGGCCAGTTTGGGATAAATTGCTATAGGAATGACATATACTTTATAACATGTTTTTAATTCATTTTTGCTCGGAAATACACGAAATTGGCTCGTGTTTTGTTCAGAAACTATGTTATTGAAAAACCTTTTCCATTTTTTGTTAAAAGCAGAAGATCTTTCAGAAAAGAATGCAAAGTCGGCGTTTTGATTTGAATATCCGACGTGACAGTGAAAAACTGGTCGTCACGTGACACGAATTGCTTATAACTCGATAAATAACTAAATTTCTATTTAAGGATTTTTACCTTTGTATTATATAGTATATTTTGTTAAATTTCATGAAAATGGTAATGAAAATTGTAAAAAATTATCTGCCTCATATATGTAGACAGATATTTATTTATTATTTTATTTTGGAAATACTCAATATATTTAAATAGTGTGTGACAATATTTTTATTAATGATTTAGGTACATGACATAATTCAAATCTATATTTTATGAGTTTTTTTTTCAAATTCACTCTCCGATCACACCGTGAAGTCACAGAGTGTTGGCATTTTGGTCATAGGTTTTACGTGACTTATGTGACTTGCAGTGACGTCATTGCAACGTCACAAAAAATTTTTAAAACTGTCAAAAAGTAATTTTCTTTATGTTATAAGATGTTCTAAAGTTTATTTTAAGTTTTCTTTAGATCTCCAAGACGTTCACATTTTGGTCACAGTGTGACGTACAAAGTGGTGGCATTTTGGTCACAGATGTGACGTGACGTACATGACTCACATTGACGTCACAATGACGTCACTGTGACTGTGCATGCTATGCGGGTAGTGTAATTGATGAATGATACTGTGAGCTGCAAAATCAGATTTTGTTTAAATGCTAGTTGATTTGTTTACATGATAAAAGCCCTTTTTACCTCTCCAACAAATGAAGAAAAGATTAAACCGTGCTAAAACTATTTTTAACTGGAACGTGAAACAACGGACAATGTTATATTGTCTAAAGTAACCAAAATATACCTGTTTGGTAGTGGTGCCATAAAATACGTAAGGGGAAGAATCGCAGAAGATTTGCATCCTAATTGCATTGCACACACTATGAAGCATCCAGTCAGCGTTATGATATGGGGTTGTATGACATCAAATGTGTGGGCAGAATTTGTGTGATTAATGGGGCTATGAAATACAAAAAGACATAAACGAAATACTTCAATACCAACTGAAGCTTTCCGAACGTGATATTTTCAAACATAATGTAGTGTAGTAACTCCTCTATACCGACCCGATAAAAGATGGTGAGTGGTAGCGAGATCGGATCGTTGGCACAGAGAATTTCTCGCATAAATTAGAAAATAGAATTTTATTGTATAACAATGTTAATTCTAATGAAAAATATATACAAGACGTCAATACAGCATTTAATTATTTTTCGTGAGTCAATCGCTTATAAATTAATGACCTCTTGACTCCAAGTGTAACTGAAACAAACAAAAGTCTCTAAACATTACAGACAGTCGTGACTACAAAACAAAGTTCATTCGGACCAAGGCTCGTCCGTTCCTTCTCTTCGGAAGATCTACTAATACTCGTTAATTCTGAGTCTAAGAACTCTCACTCTCGCACTTGGTGTGCTTTTTCACTTCGCTGGGATTTTCAGCGGATACCTGCTGTATCAATTCTAGAGGTCGGACCTCACTAGCGCTTACACCACGCTGAGTTAGAAACTGACGTTTCCTTTTCCCTTCTCCAGAGAGTCAACACTCTCCTTTTCGATCTCTCCAAAAACTGTCCTCTCTCACTTTTTCATTCTCGCAGGAGAACTTCTTCTGGGGGCGGGGGCTTTGTCGAGGCGGGCCCCTCGAAACTCTCCAGCCTCTTAGCAGCCTTGAGATCCCTCTGTTTCGTTTTCACTAAGTCCGTCATTGGACGTTCTAAGACAAAGGGCAAAGTTTCGGGCGCAAACCTAAAAATCGTGTGCAGAGATCGCTTCTCTCGCAGATGAACTCTTTCCCACGAACTCGGCAAGGATCAAAGCATAAGACCCCTTTTTGGGTAACGCCTTACCACTTCATCACTGTCCGAACTTTCAGCTCACAGTACAATAGAATTCGGCGTCTGCTAGTCTTCAAGGCAAAAATAGGGAGGGAAGGTATGCAGTTAAGTGCACTCACAGGAAATGCTAGAATGACACATAGTGCAGCTGGATGTCGAAGCTCAAATTCTTTACAGCACCTCCTCCTCAAACGATTCTTAAGGGTGAAACACTAAGAATCTCTAAGAGTCGGATAAAGAATTTCAAGCTCAAATTACATCAGAGTGGCAAGAAATAAAACATACATGAATAAGATAATACTACCTTCCTTTTTTTTTTCGCGCTCTGATAAGAAATCATGAACATAGAATGAAATAAAACACAGTGAAATAAAAAAAATAAAAAATCTTAAAATAATTATATACAAAAGTTTATCAAGAAATCTCCTTAAACTCGACTCAGACAATCAACATGCGGAATGTCTTTGCCTGCGCGATGAGAAATGGCATAATTATAAGGTTGCAGAGCTAAGGACCACCTTAATAATCTGGGATTATTTCCAGAATTTCTTTTTAGAAACACCAAAGGATTGTGATTGGTTTCGATAGAAAAGTTTTGTCCATCAATATAATGCCTTAACCTTTTTATCGCAAAAATAATCCCTGCACACTCTCTTTCAGTGGCGCAGAAACTTTTCTCACTATCAGTAAATTTTCGACTTAAATATATTATGGGGTGCTCTTCCGATCCCTCTCTTTGAGCCAAAACCACGCCAATACCTAAGTCACTAGCATCAGTTTGTACAATGAATTCTTTCTGAAAATTAGGAGCGTAAAGCACCGGTTCTTCAGTAAGCTTCATTTTCAAAGTCTCAAAGGCTTTTCCCATTTCGTCGCTCCATGCAATCTTTTCTTTTTTATTTTTCCCTTTAAGCGCCCTCGTTAATGGTTCTACAATCACTGCATAATCTTTTATGTACCGGGAATAATATCCAGCCATTCCCAAACATCTACGAATTTCAGTTTTCGATTTCGGAACCGGTAATTCCTTAATTGCCCTTACTTTCGCCTCAGCTGGCCTCCGTCTGCCCTCCCCTACAATATGCCCAAGATATTTTACGGTTTTCTGAGCGAATTTGCATTTCGCCAATTTGATTTTTAGTTTCGCGTCATTAACCCTTTTTAATACTGTTTCTAGATGACGCATATGGTCCTCCCAACTGTCTGAAAAAATCGCCATATCATCTAGATACGGTAAACAGAAATTCTTAAGTGCGTTTATTTCCCGCGTTAGGATATCTGCTAACTCCACCCGTTTTCTGTAAGGCTTTACTAAACTCAAGTGAGAAATCTGGGATTTCTGTCGCCTCCCAGGAACATTCACAATATAATTTGTTTCCGTAATTATTGACTCCTTTCTTCCCGGCCCTATCCGACTATCTGACATTTTATTTGGCTTTCTGGTAGTTAAAACTAAAACCTCATCTTTCACATTAAGCTTCCGTTTTACCGCCTTTCTGTCAAACCAAAATTTCCTCTTTTCTCGTTTTTCTGACACATTTTCAACGGCTAAAACTCTACCTCTTTTTAACCTGTTCGTGAGATTAAACACACATCCCTTCACGAATTTATTTTCCTCCGTTTTTCTTATCCATTCTCCAAATACAAACGCTTTCAAAAGCTTTCTAACTTTTCGATGCCAACATGCAATACTATCGCTTATTGTGCGACACACTCTCGGATTTCTCAACTTAACACCGAACCTTTTTAGAAATGCGGTAGTTAAATCGCTTATCAATCTTTTCCCAAGGTCTAAGTATTTTGACACATTTCCTTTAACTTTCCCTTTCCCTAAGTGTAATGACACTTTTTCTAGGCACGCTCTAAAAATATCCACCTGACAATGCAATGGGACAAGCACTCGCGCCCTTCCACTTATGCGTTCGTCTCTGGCCTTTTCCACTATTACAGAATCTCCCGCATTACAACGCGTTTCTTCAAATTCCCCTTTTCCTCTAATCTCTTCGAATGATGGATACCTGTCATGTTCCATTTTACTAACCCCTTTTTCAATGTTTGCTAAGATCGAAGAGTTCTCATATATCGACGAAGGCGATAATCCCTTATCCACACTGACCAATTCAATAGGGCTTTCTAGATTTTCACCCTCTAGTT
This sequence comes from Maratus michaelseni, assembly GCA_963931845.1. Lineage (NCBI taxonomy): Eukaryota > Metazoa > Arthropoda > Arachnida > Araneae > Salticidae > Maratus > Maratus michaelseni. The sequence continues at coordinate 187,000,248 of OZ007586.1, forward strand.
TTGAATTCAACGCTTCCGCTTCACTGTACTCGCGAAAAATTCCCCCTTCTTTTTCTTTTACTGAATTCAAAGTTTCCGCTTCAACATTCCCGCTAGAAATTTCTTTTTCCCCCTCGGAAATCATAATTTGTTTATTTACCGGATTCAAAGTTTCCGCTTCATCGCGTCGGTGAACATTCTCCCCTTCCTTATCGGAAAACATAATCCGCTTATTTTCCAGCTTTGGAGTATGGTCAATTTTTTTCTGTTGAGCCCGCGTCAAAACTGCATTTACTAACTCGGGTTTTATATTCGCCTGCTCTAATAACTTTTGAGATTGATTACCCAACAAATAATAATCCATGTCTGAATCGCTATTATTTACTCCTGCCTTGGTTTCAATGATTCCTACACCTTCAATTTCTAAAGTGACTTCTGCTATAGGTAAGCAGTACAATTTCCTGTCCACCGGGGTTTTAATCCAAACATGATCTCCATTCAAATTATCTTGACTGACTAAATGGTGCGGGACCAAATCTATCTGGCTCCCACTGTCCGTTAAGGCAGTTGCCTGAATTCCATTCACTAATATTTTGCTCAAATAAGGGGAGAAGGTTTCTTCAAGTGTCGGCTTACTTATTAAGTGACTGACCCGCGCAACATCTCTCTTTTTAATCTCCGGACAATCTACTTTGTAGTGCCCGCTTCGAAAACACGCATGACATTTAACTTCTCGCCTTTTTTCGTAAACCCTTTCCCTTTCTTTATGATCATCGCGATCCCTCCAGTTAAAGTTAGTCTCCGGATTTCTGTTACCGTTTCGCCCATTTTCAAAAGTCTTGGGTCTTTCAAATTTTTTCTCTAAAGGGAGTTTCGGATTCCAAGTTTTTTTAGACGGGCGCTTGATTGCCTCGTACGCATCTAAAAGCCTCACTAATTCTTCCGGGTTTTTAATCTCTGCCCAGTTATCTATAAAATGTTCGCGCATTTCTGGAGACGCTCTCCGTTTGATTTGGTCCGTGACAAGCAAATTTTTCAAACCCTCAAAATCCGAAACTTGTAAGCATGACAGCCATCCTTCTAAAAAACTATTAAGTTCAAAGATCAGGTCCTTCCAAACTGAATTAGGATTTCGGGGATGCTGACTAAATTTTTGTCTGTACGTCTCTGCATTCAAACGATATCGTTCTAACAATTTTTCTTTCACATATTGAAAATCATCAATTTTGTCTTCGGGTTCTCTCAAAATTAACTCTGCCATTCCCACAGGTAATAATGATAGTAAATTCGTCACCAACTCATCCGAATTTAGATTACATTTTTTTGCCTGTCTCTCGAATAAATTCAAAAACAACGAAATATCCGAATTCTTTTCATCAAAGCGATGCATAATTGTTTTTAGGGGTAAATGATTCGTTCTAACTGAGATGCTACTAGATGCGGTACTCCGGTCATCTGACTCTTGCGTCGCTTTTAACCTAGCTAACTCATGTTCCCGCTCTTTTTCTTCCTTATCTGCCAATAATGTATTTTCCCTATCTTTTTCTATAAGTTTAATCTGCGCTAAGGCTAGCTCTTTATCAAATCCCTCTGACGACTCTATTTTTTTTATAATTTTCGGTACAGTATCATTTTCCTCTAAAATGACCTCAAATTCGTAAGCTAACGTTTGCAAATCAGCTTTCCTAAAATATTTAAGCTCCGACATTTTTAAAGTATAAAATTAGAAATTATCTTTCCCACAAATATGAAACAATACAATAAGATTAAATAAAATCCTACCAAGTGCGTCAAAATATTACCAAAATATACGCTCATAAAAAGTACGCATAACAATAATATATAAGAAATATGCAACATATAAAATTAAGCAACCCTATCCTATCGTCCACATTCACCTTGGTATTTGGTTATAAAATACATATGGGATAAATTCTACACAAAACAAAAATTTCAAATTCAAAAAGCACAGTAAAAATATTTTAAATTGCAAAAGTCTCATTCAATTCCCCCTTTTTTTTTTAAATCAATGGTGGTCTTAATCTCTGCATCCACTCTTAAAAAATTTAGAATAATTCACAAAAAACATATAAAATCAACTCTGTTATCGTAAAATATGAAATGCGTTCAATACTTTTTTTTTTCAATGAACTCTCATTTATAGATTCAGCTAAAATTTTGTAACACTGCACAACTCTCAGTTTGCATTAAATTAATTCAACAATAATTTAATTTTTAACTACAAAATTTGTCTATTAAATAAGTTACAGTAATCTCGGAAGTATCTCATCATACTTTTTTTTTTCTACCGGAAAAATTTCTCAAAATATTTACTCTCACAAAAATTAACATACAACTTTTTTTTTTTTTGAAGCCTACAACACCTATACAAACACTAATAACAATTAAAGCCACTCTGAGTATAAAAAGAGCTTACCTCCATTACTAAGAGTCTTTCAGGGCGTCAGAAGCACAGACTTCAGAGATTCTCAGGAGCACAGACGGGGTTCTCTGTCACACTTTTCGGATGGGGACTCTTCCGGATGGGGGAACACTCTCCAGAATTCTTGGTAGATTTCTCTTTCTGATGCTGTGTTGATCCACAGGGGCGTCTAAGGAGACTCAGGTCACAAGTCACAAGGAGACTCTTTCTTGGAGCACTTTGATGATTTAAATTTCGGAGTCCACTCTTTGTCTTTGAAGATTGTCATTAATTTTTGCTAATTAATCCATCACCGCAAGCCACCAGTTGTAGTAACTCCTCTATACCGACCCGATAAAAGATGGTGAGTGGTAGCGAGATCGGATCGTTGGCACAGAGAATTTCTCGCATAAATTAGAAAATAGAATTTTATTGTATAACAATGTTAATTCTAATGAAAAATATATACAAGACGTCAATACAGCATTTAATTATTTTTCGTGAGTCAATCGCTTATAAATTAATGACCTCTTGACTCCAAGTGTAACTGAAACAAACAAAAGTCTCTAAACATTACAGACAGTCGTGACTACAAAACAAAGTTCATTCGGACCAAGGCTCGTCCGTTCCTTCTCTTCGGAAGATCTACTAATACTCGTTAATTCTGAGTCTAAGAACTCTCACTCTCGCACTTGGTGTGCTTTTTCACTTCGCTGGGATTTTCAGCGGATACCTGCTGTATCAATTCTAGAGGTCGGACCTCACTAGCGCTTACACCACGCTGAGTTAGAAACTGACGTTTCCTTTTCCCTTCTCCAGAGAGTCAACACTCTCCTTTTCGATCTCTCCAAAAACTGTCCTCTCTCACTTTTTCATTCTCGCAGGAGAACTTCTTCTGGGGGCGGGGGCTTTGTCGAGGCGGGCCCCTCGAAACTCTCCAGCCTCTTAGCAGCCTTGAGATCCCTCTGTTTCGTTTTCACTAAGTCCGTCATTGGACGTTCTAAGACAAAGGGCAAAGTTTCGGGAGCAAACCTAAAAATCGTGTGCAGAGATCGCTTCTCTCGCAGATGAACTCTTTCCCACGAACTCGGCAAGGATCAAAGCATAAGACCCCTTTTTGGGTAACGCCTTACCACTTCATCACTGTCCGAACTTTCAGCTCACAGTACAATAGAATTCGGCGTCTGCTAGTCTTCAAGGCAAAAATAGGGAGGGAAGGTATGCAGTTAAGTGCACTCACAGGAAATGCTAGAATGACACATAGTGCAGCTGGATGTCGAAGCTCAAATTCTTTACAGTAGCATATGTATTTCAACAGGATTCAGTTTCATGTAATGTTGCTAAATTGTGAAAAAAGTGGTTTTTAAATAATCACGTTTCAGTGTTGGAATGGTCCGGGAATACCCCAGACCTTAATCCAATTGAAAATCTATGAAACCGACTAAAATAATTGTTGCACAGAAGCAACACAGCAATAAAATCCAGTTAATAGAAGCAATACTACAATCTTCGTACCATTTTATAAACGCTTAAGAACTAAAAGACTTGGATCACGCCATGGGAAGGCGCTGTAAAGCTGTAATTAAGACTAAATGTTACCCAACTAAGTAATAACTAAAATTGTCAAAATTTTTGTATATCGCATTCACTTTCAAAATAATATTACTAAATTTGAAAAATAATATTTATGATTCACTGAATGTGAAATTAAAAGTATTTGAATCGCGAAAAGCTCTCTATTTTAAGCAATGCATTAATTTTGAAACACTGTAAAATAATAATATTTCCTCACTTCATCTTGGTAACAATTATGAAAGGATCAAACTTCCTTTGCAACAACATTTGAATAGCGTTGCTGTTTGCTATGCGTATGACATCACGAACAAGAAGGAACACTTATTCTGTGCCTTGTATTCGATTTAGAACCTCTCCAATGGTCACCCCCACGCGGAATGTGCTCCAAACGCGAGACTTTCATAAAAAACAACCGGTCACGCAGTGCAAATTGTACTTAAATAACCTCGATGTGGATTGAAGGGTAGGACATACACAGGAAAAGTACGGTGTTTTGCTACAAATACATCCAAATAATTACCGTCGACTTATTTTATCGCAGACAATTCTTATAAATTCTGCGATAAAATAAGTCGAAGATTAATTTTCGTAAAATAGTGTTGTCAAATGTGAAAAACGTATGCATCCAGGATATGCCATACCAAACACATTATAATCCAGGTTAACTGGATCGCGCTGAAATAAAACTATCAGTGGTGGTCATGGAATTGAAAATTTAGTCACATTAAAGAAGATATCCCAATAACCTTTCTATTACGACCAGGGCTGGCGACTATTTCTTTATTCAATTGTAAAGGATAAAGTAAATGATAATCAACATAGCAGTTTGGGCTATGATGTCATACACTCACGCACAGTTTTTTTAAAAATCGGTTATAAAAAGGAAAAAATCGCCAAATTTAAGGGAATTTTTCCTTTAATGGCAACATTGCTATTGTATTAAGTAATTGGTTTGGCACGGACTTGAAAATCGCGCCAACCAAAAAGTCGCCAAAAATCGTTGCGTGAGTGTAAAGCATCTGTTCCGATGTTTGGACTCTTTCTAAGCTTCCATATTGCGTGAATAAGACAGATTACCTCTTATATATATATATATATATATATATATATATATATATATACTGATTCGAGCCCCTGTTGGACAATTGTGTAAGAGATTATATTTGCTTTATCTTTGTTTAAATTATCTTTGTTCAAGAGATTAATCTTTGGCAATTCATAAAGATGGAGGTTGACTGTAGTAAAATTATTTCACAGTAAACTTTCGGTTCTGGTTTTCATCCTACTGGTGTAATTATAATTTTTTATTTATGCATGTAAAATAAAATGATTCAATATTAGTAACAGTATTTATTAGCTACCCTGTATATATATTTATAGATAGATAGGTAAGTGTTGTTTTTAAATACAAGGTTTTAGAGACGGACATGTACAAACCAAGGCCTCCTTATCATAGTATCAGGCCTCACAATCAGCAAGTTTCCTTTGACCGCTATATTCTCTTGCTACTAGCGCCATCAATCGTCAGTAATAGGAGTATTTTCGACATGAAATTCTTTCACAGCTCCATTTGTTCTATGCATTTGCTTATGAACTAGTATCGGTAGCATAGCTGCCAACTTTTACGCTTAATTCCTACCACTAAAAATTTATAGTAAATTTTATCTTATTAAATTGACAAGATCGCGTGATTACACAACGAAAAAAATTCTATTAAATTCTAGTGGTAAGAAAAAAGCGTAAAAGTTGGCAGCTATGCGGTAGCAGAGCTGCTAGATTTTTCTATTCTCTTTTTGGATACCAGTTTTTTAGTACAGACAATTTTGTTTTGTTTGATCGGAGAATTCTGGGATTTAAAAGAACAACATTTTCTCTAAAAATATACTGGTGTTCAAAAAGCCGGAGACTTGGCAACTCTGCGGTAGTATCCACCAGGCGGCGATACTTTCCGGAGAAAGTCAATTAATAAGTGGCAATTACCGCGGACATTTTCTCCCATAGACTTTCACCGGATTGTCAAGTCTTATCTATTAAGGGAGTCTTGGTACAAACTAGGGCTGTCTAACCTGGCGTACGCAGAACACCAAAATTTTCGTACTGTAATTTTTGCCTTATTTTATTTCTTGAAATTGGAAGATTAAATTAGGCGAACATTACTGTTCGAAAATACTGGAATTACGTGGGTGCTAAGTTGGGCGGACTTACATACTCCTTTTGTGCAATTTCTTACGACAATTTCAGAATAGTAATCTTCGTCTCATTTAATATAAAAACTCTGCGATTAAATAAAGCAAATATTGCTATTCTAAAATAGTAGTAACAAAATTCACATACTCGACATGTCCTAAATACGACCATGTGAGTTATAGAAACAAGCGTGTATAATTGGGAGTTAATTTTGTTCAAATAAAAAGAATGAATAAATGAAGTAAGAATGTTTAAAATTAATTAATTTTAATTATTTGTTAGGAATCTAACACAGCAACAAGACTTATTTTCAACTGTTTCGAAAATATTTAAGAGTTAAATTGTTATTGGCAATCACCGCTATTTAAAAATACTTAATAAACTTTTTATGTATTAATCATATTTTTATAATACGATCTGTGCGAGTAACATAAATTTATTTATATTGGATTAAATTTCTTACTTTAAATTTGGTTTAAGAAATTATTATGAAATTGAATATAATAAAGAGCAATTATAATATTTGAAAGATGACAAATGTCGTTCCATTCCATTAAATCTAAATCATAATTTAATTCCACGTAATTTTGAAATAAAGGACTATTTTTGACCTAATCTTCATTCAAAGTAAATTCATTAACGAGATAAAAGGGGCATACTGGCCAAAGAAGTAAACGCCATAATTTAGTAAAATAATGATGTACGATTTAGGCCTACCAATGGAATTAAATCTCAAATTCCATTTAATATACTTAATGAATATTTTGAAAATAACCGGTTGTAAAATTTTAATAAGTAAGAAAATGTGTTTAGCAGGCTGTATTAAAAATGGTACGTATATTTCAGCTACCTTGTAGAAAAATCTTAAACAATATAGGCATAATTTCGTACAATCCAAACAATCAAAATATATAATACATTTAAGTACATAATATAGTGCTCGCAGCGTTCATAATTTTTTCTACCTTACCTAACACTATTTAAAAAAATATCTTCGTGATAAATTACGAGGGTGGATCCAGAAATAAGGTTCCCATCAAATTTACAAATAGACAACATAGTTTATTCTGATAGAAATTTACATCGTTGGAAAGAAGAAAGTTTGTTCTATTTCTTTACATAATCGCCATCTTTTTCTACGCATTTTTGTAGACGGTGCTTCAATTTCTGTATCCTAATGTCGTAGAACTCCGCCGCACACCCGTTAAGGAAACGTTTCACATCTTCTTTGACGTCATCGTCGTTCCGGAAGCGTTGGCCACCCAAATGTTTTTTTAACTTGGGGAACTAGTGATAATCACTAGGTGCGACGTCCGGACTGTAAGGTGGGTGGGGCATGACAGTCCACCCAAATTGTGCAAAACTTCCTGGGTTTAACATGAGACGTGAGGTTGGGCGTTGTGTGAAGCAGCGTTACACCGGCTGTTAATCGTCCTCAATAGCGGTTTTGGATGGGCGGAGTCTCTTTGGCGCGCAAAAAGCGAATTACGGAACGAATTTCGCGCTTGGCGGGATCTACAATGGGAAACTCCATCTTTGACGGCTGCTGAGCCAAAAATGAGCAGCGAAGCGTGGCTGGGGGGATCGTGGGCGCAGGAACAGCGGCACACAGTGCCGTTGCCGTATTTCGCCTCGCATCTTCCTGTGCGGCTGGAGCTCTTTGGGAACCTTACTTCTGGATCGATCCTCGTACATTAACATCTGCAATAGAAACATACCGTATTGTTAACAGTTTTATAATAATGGTTAGAAAAGTTAGAAAATTTCAGGATTTTTGCGAGAAATCTAATAGAACCACAAATTAATTATTTTATCTAGTGATGAGTAGAATGAATGATTTTGATATTTGAATGAATCATTCGGGGATGCGCAAAAGCGTAGATGATAACTCACATATTTTTTTAAATCAATTTAAAACAAAGTGTCTGGAGTTAATTGATTAAATCAACACAAAGGTTGGCAATAATGCTTTTGCTTAATATTTTTTACAAATTCTCCGGTGATAATTGATTAAAAATAAACGAAGGTTGGCCACTATGCTTTTGCGCAAGCCCAAAGGATTCAGTCAAATGAAAAAAAAATCATTCATTGTGTCCATGACTAATTTAACTCATAACGCCACCACATTCGCGAAAACCAATTTTTATTCTCCAAATGTGTTGATTCCAATTAGACACCAGTATATTTGTACAGAAAATTTCACCAAATCTCGGGGTCTCGCCAAATCGCTCCTCATTCGGATATGCACAAAAGCGTCGATGACAACTCACATATTTTTTAAAAATCAATTTAAAACAAAGTGTCTGGAGTTAATTGATTAAACCAACACAAAGCTTGGCAATAATGCTTTGCTTAATATTTTTTACAAAATCTCCGGTGATAATTGATTAAAAATAAACGAAGGTTGGCCACAATGCTTTTGCGCAAGCCCAAAGGATTCATTCAAATGAAAAAAAAATCACTCATTGTGTCCATGATTAATTTAACCCATAACGCCACCATATTCGCGAAAACCAATTTTTATTCTCCAAATGTGTTGATTCCAATTAGACACCAGTATATTTGAACAGAAAATTTCACCAAATCTAATCTCAAATTTTCAGCAATTAAAAAATGCGGAAAAAGTTTGTCTGAAAAAATGGTGCCGAAACAATAATAATTGCACAAATCACATTTGAACAGCAAAAATTGATTGTCACGAATATGTTGTTGCCAATCTGCTTTGTTTCTATACAGATTGCTTGATTGCGACTACTTTTGTTTTCATTTGAATATAAATAAATGCAATTTTAATTGTTTTTCACAGAAATTATGATAGAAAACTTAATTTAAAAAGTCTCCTACACATTTTGATTGATTTAAGTCATCTAAATAATATACCATCTCATACAGGACAACCAAATGGTCCATTTTGTGAATACTACATTTTTTTAATCGGAAATTTTCTTTTTTGATTTTTCAAGTAAATCTTGTATAAACCTGTCCTAGAGGTTATTTTTATTGAAAACCTACCACGAAATTCTTTCTTAGGAAATATTGGTATAGAGTAAAATAGACATTTAGAAGCACTGACATACAATCAGTGTAGCAAACTTGGCCCGTTATTTCATTTAAAACAAAACTGCCACCATAACACAATTTATGTATAGTGAATTTTGTTTTATGGAATCACTTAACCCTTTCCGGCGCGGAATAAATCTGTTTGTAAAATAATGAAATAATGGCACCAGATTTTAAAAACGATTTCCTTAGAAAAGAATAACTTGCTGATTTTCCCTTACTTTATAAAAGGAAAATTTTAATTAAATATTCTTGGTGCCGTTTGTCAGTTTTGGAATTAAAATTAGGCGTCCTTTTTTGTGACCACCGCCCGTTAAAGGGTTAATGCCAGTCATCAAATAAAACTAAAATTATTATACATAAATTCTAATAGGAATATAGTAAAAAATATACAAAAATGGGGCTATGTGGGTAACATTGGTTACAATATATTGTTCAACATATTATATACATTTTGAGTCTCAGTTACTTATTCAAATACACGTTATTAAATTTTCAGATAAAATATTTTTATTTCTAGATATTTTGTTTTATTTTTATTTAGTGATTTTTTTGCCTTTGAAGTGAGTAAGATATAATTTATACACGTATTTTAGATGCAATTAATGATCTTAAATTGCAATTTGCTTGTTAAGCAGAATTTCGTTTGATTTCCAGATGTAGAACGTATAGACATTTTTAACATTGCAATTTTCTAAATTTTGCCTGAGGTATTGAGCCAGTAATTAGAGTAGAAACTCTGAAAAGACTTTGTTAGTTATTAAAGGCTTTAAACTTGCATAAAAAGGATAAGTAAAAACTTACTTTTAAGAATCAGAATATCTCTAAGAATTAAAGAAAGAGTGACATTATAATATATAATAGTATAATTTTGTGGAAACACTAGTTCAGATATATTATAGAAAGTGCATATTTTCTAAGTTGCCTTACTTTTACTACCATTAATTAATAACAGAAATCAGGGACAAATCATACGATTCAAACTGGACATACCCTTTCCTACCACTTATTTCAAATAGGAGTCTCTAAAAATTCTTTAAAAAATAAAGTGAATATATTTGTTCAGTAAAAGTAAGGGGGAAGAGATTTGGACTTGCAGGATATTTCACCAATAAAAATATTTGCTTTATTTAATCGCAGATTCCTGCGACTATGTAAAGCGAATATTTCTGTACATAAAAGTGATACAAAAATAGATATACTTGGCAACTCTTAAAATATCAGTGTTGCCAGTTGGGTTGGATTTAATTAATTTCATATTGTTTGATTGTTACCAATTTTTTAGCACAGTCATAATAGCTTTATTTAATGACAGGTTGAGTAAGATGAATATTACTATTCAAAAAAGTGGTAGCAATCAAGCAATTAAAAAAAACAATTCAACTGCCAAAACTGTATAGTATATGATATTTTTAATCTGAATTCTCTATAATTTAATATTGTGTTTATCCCCCCCCCCACCCTTTGCGGCGATCGTCTTTTACATAATTCATAGGTGCCAACCTCTCATTAATATTCCGTAATATGTGGGTTAATTTGACCCAGTTTAACAACGCTACAAACCAGAAAAATTATTGGATGAATCTTTATTAATTCAATTACAGGTTTCTACAAGGAATTTATTTAATTTCATTTCTTTAAAAAAAATTCTGGTGAGGAACGTGTTAAATTTCCCCAATGAAAATTTCTGATACAAATAATTGAGGATTATGTGGAATCAGTTTGTTATGTATACGCGGCACTCATTGGAAAAGGGTCAATGTGTAATAAGTGGGTGCTCCTGATATGGCCATTCTAAAGTTTAAGAATTTTATTTTCCGTCATTTTGAAAAAAATCAAAACCGTTTTCTTTTTTTAACGTTCTCAGGTTAATGGACTTCATTACAGGGAACTGATTGACAGTGGGTTCCACACAATCTCACAGGCAATTAGAGGTGGCTTCGCATGGGGTTGTCCTTGCGGCATCTTCTCCTATATCGTTCTGAGGACAATTTCTTGGACAGAGTTTTGACAGGGGATCAATCTTGATGCCATCACTGCCAACCAGAAAGCAAACGACAAAGCCCCAGTGGAAACATCCCTGTTCTCCACCACCAAAGATGTCCAGGATGATGCAGAGTAAATACAAAATCATGCTGGAATTTTTTTATATGAAAGGTCTGCTTCTCATTGAATTTTTGACCCATGGTAAAACGAGCAACCCTGATCAGTACTGCAATACCCTGGAACGTTTGCGTACAGCAATCAAATCTAAGCAGACAGGTATGTCCACTGGAGTGACTTTGCTTCACGAAAATGCGCCACCACATACGGCCACTCCCACACAGAATATGCTTGAGCGGTTTCGGTGGAGTGTTTTGGAACACCCACCGTACAGCCCCGACATTTCACCATGTGACTTTCACATCTTTGATTCACTAAAAAAGGCATTGAAGGGTCGACGTTTTCATTCGGATAGCGAAGTAATAGACACTGTTGGAAACTGGTTTCAATCTCAGCCAAACTCTTTCTAAGAACGAGGTTTTTACCGCTTGGTGGAACAGTGGGACAAGTGATTGTGTAATTTTGGTAATTACTTCAGAAAATAAATAATGCCTTTTCATTTTGTGACTACTATTTCGTTTTTATTTCATCCACCGTAATATTTCGCGTACAGGTGCACTCAAAATGATGTCATTACATTATGGTCCATGGGGAAAAATCGTTTGCGGTGCATTTTAATCATGTTACACTATTACAAACATATTGAAATTGATATAATTTTCTAAAGTGAACTAAAACATGTTTTCTGTAGATTACGGAGTGTAAAGAATTTATCATTCATTTACAGGGCCACAAAAATTATTCGGTTACATAATGGTTTACGGGGAAAAACGTTTTGAAGCTTATTTTAATTATGTTACACTATTTGAAATAAAATGAAATTGATATACATTACTGAGGTTTAATACAAGCTACTTGTTGTATTATATGATCTGCTTAGAATTTATCGTTCATTTACAGAGACACACAAAATATTTCGGATACAGTACTGTATCCGAAGCCGAATATTCTATAACCGGTAATTGCTGGAAGTGCAGTTGCAGTTAGGTATGCGTTTAAATACATTTTTTCATACTATGTGGTATGTATAAATGCTATACATCTAATATAGTGCTACGCAAAAGAATTCGTAAGCATTACTGTGTATCAGCGTAAATTGTTTAAAGAGTTTTTTAATCGCGTTATGCACGTTAAACGTGAAATATATTTATTATACTAAGATATTTTATTGAATATAAATAAAATCATATACAGGCCCACGAAAAGGACTGGAAACATGACCGCCTCCGTATGGTAATTTCTGGTAAGTGTGATTTCAATATTTTTCAGCGCGTTTTGGACTAAATTAAACTTTAGTTTAATACGTGGCATGTATAAAAATCTCACGGTGTTATACAGCGCTGTACAAAAGAATTCAAATATATTTCCGTCTATTGGTAGAAATTGCTAAAGGTGAATTTTCACCTGTGTTATGTGTGTTTTCTTATACTAAACTAAATTGCAGTATATTATATAGAGTATATAAAAACATAGATTATATACAAAGAACGGGAGTACACTTCTGGCTATAGTCTGTAATTGCTGAAATCGAGTTTTCAAATGGGTTTTGCGTTTTCTAAAATGTTTACTTAGGTATTCTATTTACCTTATTAAACAGCGAAAGTATTCTGTTAGTGTTGGAAATTGTTTCATAATCTGTGCTTGATGCATGATTTTTTCTTCTTCTTGTGATTGTCACTAGTTTTTTGAGAAAGGAATATTCGCCTTATATAATGACAGATCAAATAAGGCGAAAACATAGCGAATTATAGTATTTCAGAAAAGAAATTCTAATCAAGCAATCTGAATTTTAAAAAAAGCAGCCCACTGACAACACTGCCTGTATCCGAAGGTAAAATTTGCAGAAGTGTTCAATTATCGTGTTTAACGTTTTGATTACAGTGTTGGGACCCCGTACGTCCCAGCGACTAGTTTAAAAAAATAATCTTCTCAAGAGACTTATACTAAGATATTTTCCAATAAGTAGACATGCTCAAATCATAATGTAAGTATATCGTTAATTAGTAGGCGTTATTACTAATAGATATGTATCAGACCCTTTTTTACGGTGGTTTGAGACAGAGTTAGTAGGAAAAATCCTTTTTTTTCTACGACTGTAAAATTATTTTCAGAAACAAAATCAGTATTTTGAAACCTAAACAGCATAAATCAGTGTGGGTACATTTTTACCCCAATTTTTTATATAAATTTTTACTTTATTTAATCAAAAACAATATTACAAAATATGTGATTAAATAAGAAGTTTACGAATTCTGCGATTTCAAATTAGATAGAAAATTTCTAAACTCTTGATGGTTGTTCCTTGGAAACACTAAGGAGTGTACGCCCCTTGAATAAACGTAATTTTTTAAAAACAGAAATGTATTGTATTCTGCAAACCACAGTTTGACACCCATGCTCTAAAACATCCTCTTTCTGCTACCATAAATTCATCATGGAACTGTAGTTATTTTTGTAACATAAAATTCATTTTACAAAGAAAATTATTCAAACTGTAGAAATTTAATAAAGATCATTTATTACATGCCAAATTAAAATTTATTACTTTATGGAATTATTTTTTTTATCATTATAATGACTTTATACAGTCTGTTCATTTAAAAAAATAATATATAGAACTTTAATTTATTCGGAAAAAAATGATATTGTAAAAAAATACGAATTAATTTCGAAATTATTTTAATAATTTTTCTGCTTGATTACTTTTTCTACTTAGAAAAGAAATTAGTTGCAAAAATTAATTTAATTGAGGATTGAAGCATACTTTTTTTTTCTTGAAATTCAGTTTATAGTTATTATTTTTCTATTGCACACTTAAAAAACTTTAGTTTATTTGTTTAAATTCAAATGAGTGCAAATTAATTTGAAATATGTAACATTTTATCCAAAAAGATATTTTTAATTAAAATTACTTGGCAAACTTCCGAAAATTGTGAAGCTAAAAAATTATAACAATGTCAAGTGCCAAAGGCGAAGAATAATTGTTTTTTCAATTTCTCAATAAGTGCTACAGGGTTGAGACATAGGTGACATTTGAGTTCCATCAGAAAAAATTTAATTAAATTGCTTTAATAAAAATAAATATTTAATCTGTAGCATCATATATTCGCATTTTACATGACACGCATTTTGTTTCAAACTTTACGAGTTTTTCTTGATATTTCGAATGTATAAACAACAGATTTTAAATTGGAGTGAAATAAATTTGATTCACAACGTTTATATTATACTTAAAAAAAATGTGTTTATGCCAACATAAGAAAGTCTACCCTATTGAGAAGTTATCATTTTTTACAATTTATAAAACTGATAATGAGTTAAATATTAAATAAATTTATTACAAAATTATTTCTGTTGGATTTAAAGAAAATACTATGCGTTTCTTTTGTAGTATATTTAGTATCTGTGTTTGAGTAATTTAGATGAATTTTCATTTATGTTGCGTACATTTGCATCTAAATTGACTGCATATACAGAATGTCTGAAAAGTTTAAGCACACACTAAAATATGTTAACAATTTTGGAACGATAACAGGGATCATACGATTTTAACACAATTTTCAATAGAATTTTTCGTCTGATTTAAATGCAGAAAAGTATTACAAATACTGCAACTAAACGGTTAGTCTATATAACTATTAAACAGAAAAAAATTATTAAAAAATTTAGTAAAAGCGTACAAAACCTGGATAAATATATGGAATAATTTTAAAATATGTACTCAAAATGTAGTTTTAATGAAACATAGCATAGATATTATAGTATAGTTTCATCAGCATTATATATTTAAAAAATACCCCCTTTTTTTGCTAAACAGCGACTCTCTAAAAAATTTAGGCACAATATGCACACGTTCACAAATGGTAGATTGGTTTCAACCAACCGACCGTTCAGACCAACGAACTGTCTCCTCTGAGCAGTTTAAAAGAAAATATTCAATTTCCGTTGACTATTTAAGATAATGAAAGCTACGGAATTCACAAAAGAGGAAATTCTAAAGGTAATTAGTTTGAAATCGAAAAACAAGCCCGTTATTGAAAGTTCTAGAATATTCAATCGCTGAAAGCGAGGGACATACAGAATACTTGTTAGAAATAACAATTTTGACCGAAAACAAAGATGCGGGCGGACACTTATAACAAGTGTTCAGACGGATAGAAAAATTGGAAGATTGGCGTCAAAGAAAAATATGTCCATAAGTCGACTTAAAAATAAACTCCTTGTCGATGTCTCAAAGGACAAAATACATAGACAAACAAGAGACGTTAAGAATACTGTAAATATACCATAAATAGACCATAATGAATTGGGCTCGAAAGTACTTGGCGAACGGAGACAGTTGTCTCACAGTGTTATTCAGTGACGAAAAGAAGTGGAATCTGGATGGTTTCGAGGGCTGGAATTGTTACTGGCATGACCTCAAGAAACAGCCACGTAATTTTTATAGTAGACGAAAAAGCGGCAAGTCACTGATGATTTGGAGGATAGTTGGTTTTAACCCTTAATTGCATAGTGATGTAAATTTCCATCACTTTTTATTTAACTTTTAATAAATAAATCAACTTCTTCGCCACCGCTATATTTATATAGAAATATTAATCCAGTAAATTTCCCGTGAACTATGTTGCTGAACAAAGTTAAAAATCTATCTTAAAATTTCTGGTGTCTCATATTTAATATATGTATAAAAAACACAATTGTAAAAGAAAAACTCATGCAAAGAAGGATTAATGGCCAAACCTTCCAGGCATTTCTACATATAAGCAAAATTCTACAATGTATCAAAATACACTATGGCAAAATTTATTTCGATTTGGTGACATCTTAGGGATACTGACAGAATTTGAGCACGACAATGCTTCAATTGACATTTCACATATTACGAAACAGTGGCTTTCGCCCGAAATGTTAACGTTTTAAAATGATCAGCTTTAAGACTGGATCTAAAACCAATTGAGAAAATTTGGCGCATACAAGAATGGAAGTATACACCCGTGAAGTTAACAAGAATGGAAACAATACGACTGAAGAAATAAAAGTGACTATTCAAAGAGCATGGTATTTTCCGCCACTAATAGAATTCCAAAAACTAGTAAATTCGATGAAACACGATTATTGGAAGTTATCCGAAATCAGGGAAATGTTATTAATAAATGGGATCTTGTAAAAGTGTTAAATTAAGTTTTTTGTCATTGTGCTTAAACTTTTGAGACACTGTACAGTTACAGGTTTTTCTGACTTTTTATCAAATTTATGATCCTGTAACCATTTGTTTATCTTGATATTATATGTTTGAATAGTTTTACAGAATCTAATATGTAAATAATAGATTTTTGTTTATTTTTCTTTTGTTATTTAATAAACGACATTTTATTGTTGTGCTTAATTTTTTGACACAGATCGTACTCGTGTTTACGTAGGCGTCGACTTTACGGGGGCGAAGAAGTCAATCAAGCATACATCTATTTCATTGTGAAAAGGTTGTTTTTGACCTATTTATTTATAGTTGTCTGTGATTAATAATTACAAAAATATCATTTTAAAATTAGTAATGGAAGTTTGCCTGATTGCCCCCTTTAAGTCGTCCATTATTACTTGTATAACAGGTGCGAATCTTACTATTCGAACTTGCATTCTCTTTTCCACCAATATTTTTTTGCAATTTTAATAGGAAAATTTTACGTTTAATTCAGCCCATGACAGTTTTACGCAGAAATTGGTGGGAATGAACATGACCTGATATAATAAGCCTGAGTAGACGAATGAAAGAATTTTCGCCAGTTGAAAAGAAGCGCCCTTTTGCGACTAATAGTATTTTTGCGTGCTGTAAAATAAAAAGTATAAACCAGAAAAATCATAAAGAGAAATTGGAAAATATTAATTGAGTTACGAATGGGTAAATTAAACCAAGCGCAGATCCTCCATGGAAATCACACGCAGCTGTAAAGTCCGTGAAAAGGACTAGGGAACTTAGGAATTGCTAGTAGAAAATGTTTTCCTACGGGCTTTTACTTTGACGACTCACCACAGGCAGTGTTGCCAGTGGTCTACCTTTTTTTAATTCAGTTTTCATGATTCACACCAGTTTTTTAAGAAAGTAAAATTTGTCCTATTTAATGACAGATTAGTTATCGCGAAAACAAGGCGAATTATACCATTTCAAAAAAGTGGTGTCAATGAAGCAAACTGAATTTTAAAAAAGTAGCCCACTGGCAACACTGACCGCAGGAGAAGTGAGTTGCGCTCATGTCAGGGTTGTCAGGTTGGCCTTTTCTTAATTCAAAAATTTCGAATTCTTACCGGAAATTCTCAAACAAGAGTTTTTACTTTAAGTAATCATGAAATGTCTGTCATTAAATAAAGAAATGAATATTGTAGGGAATTTCTGGTATGAATGCAAAATTTAAAAAAAAGCCAAACTGGCAACCCTGACTCATGTATGCGAAGAAAATTTGCATATTCTGCACCTGCAGTACACTTCTGTTTTGTCCACTGGCCGCATGAGAGGAAAGTTGTGCTAGAGTGCACTAACGACTTTAACACGCACAGCACACGCTCTAAGTAAAATCGCTCTGGTCACAAGTGTATAAGGCTCCGTGTAAGGTAACATCGTGTATAAGTGCTCCTTGTTGCCAATTTGAATTTTTTTATTTCAAAAATTTTGAAAGAATATTTTTTATTTAATGTAATACCCAAATGGCTGTCATGAACCCTCGTAGTAACCTTGAGGTCTCTTTTGACCCCATTTATTGTAATTTATTTATTTATTTTTAAATTTTTCATGTTTCGAAACAGAAAAAATATAGTAACTTAAGCATAAGAATGAAAATCAAGCAGACCCCTCGGAAGAAATCTAATTGAATTAATTGAATTATTTTCTGGTTCAAAACATCCTAAACTAAGCACTCTATTCAAAAATTAAAACTTTGTACTAGAAGGGATAAAAAAAGCAAAACTTTTATGTGGATTTTCTGGTATGAATTTGGAATTTCGTAATAATAAAAAAAAAGACCAAACTGGTAACCCTTCTCTTGGGCCAGTTTAACCCCTTGAAGAGAGGTGGATAAGTTTTTGACCACTTAATTTTAATTCCAAAACACCACTTCAGCGCCAGAATTTTGTAATTAACAATTTCCTTTTATTAAATACGTGAACAGTATTCAGATAAATGTGTTTGTAAATTCTTGTGTAACTCAATTATTTCAGCATTTTATGATTACTTTGAAAGGGTTGAGTTAAGAAGATGAAAGCACGGTCGGAAGTAGCAGTGTCTTATTGTATGAGTATCACTATTTCCACACAATATTCTTTGTGGCATATTTCTATTGAAATTACAAAAACGATCCCACCTCAAAAATTGCTGTTCATAAATAGTGATAGAAAAAAAACAAGAGGCTGCGGCCCCTACATAGTAAATGGTTTATTAAATCAGTGTGGTCCAGCTGAGGTCTGCGCGGAACCATTTATTAGTTCGTAAATAAATTTTTGCCTTATTTAATAGCAGAACTTCTGTGATTAAATAACACAAAACTTTCTCTAAGGAATTAATGTTTCCACGCGTGCGACAGTTGTACGACGCTAGATTAAAGTATTATACGTAATAAAATTAGTATGTTAACACTAGAACTACCATGAGATGTCATTTTGACGGTTACCAAATGAATATATTCCGATTCGAACCAGAAATTTCTTTACAAAAATTAAATATAAAACTCACAGAAATACGTTAAATGAATGAGTTAAGTAGCTTTAAATAAAATTTCTGGTGCGAAATAGTTTTAAAAAACTTGAGTAAAATTTCAGGTAGTTGTAGTGTTAAATATTATTGTTATAAGATAATAACTATTGTTAAATAAAATGTTTCTGCAACAAAAACAATTGTTAATTTTTAGGGAAAAAATATTAAGAGTTTTTTTTCTATTGAAATGGCCTAACTATTCTATTTATTTAAACAATAAGTTTTTTATTATAATAATGGTTATTTTTATAAGTGAATGGCTCTACAAAGCACTAAAAAAATAAACGGAATAAATATTTCTGGAATGAAAAACGCTTAAATTTATTTTAGCATCTTTCAACTGTTTTCTAAAAGTAAAAAAAAAATCATGTTTTCAGCTGTATCTCTTTTACAATATTGATTTATATCGTACTTTAATTTCATGATTTTCATTGAAATAAATTATGTGAAACAGGAAAAAAATACACTAGCAATTTTTCATAAATGTACTTTTTCATTTTCTTAATGGACTGAGTTTTTGTAACGTTTAAAGCGTATGTGGGATAACTTTATGGTTGTTTTTAAAATGCGCCTGTAATCATCTAAATTTCTTTAGACGATCAGAGAGAGAGATATATAAAATATTTAGATTTTTTTTGCAGGCTGTTAAACGACTTTTAGAAAGATTAAGGAACATCGTATTTATCGCAATGTGTTGAACTCCTTAGAATTTCCATGAATTTCCAAGGACAATGCTATTTCAGATTATAAATTTTCTATTTATTATGTAAATAATATGATTTATAAGTGCTGTATGAATCACAAAGTTTTCAGTATTTTTTTGCGATTAACACATTTTTATCCAAAGCGTGCATTTCAGGAATTTCTTTTTTATTCAGAAATTCTAATTATTAATTTTTACTTCATTTAATGGCAGTCATTTTCGTAATTACCTCAAGTAAAAACTCTTCATTTTGTGCTGGTAGTGGCGTAGCCTGGGTGGGGATCCAGAAGCTCCGCATACCACTATTTTTAAGAAATGTCTTTGACTTATCTAATCGCAGAGTTTTCTGTGATTAAAAATGGCAAATATAACTTTATAAAATTAGTGTTCTCGCCACCGGGTGTTGGTGAGTATTTATTTGTTACGGCAGATTATCTGCACGAGTAATACAGGGCGAAAGGGGGAATGCCATACTTAGGGGTGTTTCTATAGTATCATAACCTGTATTTACGCAATCCATGCAAGGTTCGACGCAAACCAGGGCGAGACATGAAGTTGAACCCAGTACCTCCCGTCTACCAGCTTTGAGAGTAGAACCTTTCAGCCACTGGTGGAGCATCTTCTTTTGGAAATTCCTGGAGTGGGTGCATACATGCTCTAAACAAGACGAAATATTCTAATAAAAATTGTTGTAAAATTCTGCCCACCTTGTTATTGTATTTTGTAAATATCGTTTTGTATTCCGTTTAATTTTTTTTAAAAATTGTGTTATCAGAGTTTGTACGGGTGGTTATTTTGAATACCAATTTTTCTGAAAAGTAACTTCCTTCTTATTCATTTTCAAGTTTCTGGATTATATAAAAGTGAAGACTGCTTTTTCAGTCTTATTCAGATGCAAATGGGTCCGTACGAACCCTGTCTGTAGAAAAAATCAAATTTGTGGCATTTGATTTCATTTTTATAAACGAATTTTTTTACCCTATTATACGAATTAAATTACGAATACAAATTTTTAATTATATATCATTTTCAAAATAATTATAGAAATAATATTTTATTAAGTTTTTAAAAACATTTTTCGTTGTAAAATAAGTGGTAAAAACATTTCTAATAATATTTAAAATATATCTATTTTAACAAACAACTGCAGAAAAAGTATGCTTTAATCAGATTTTCGGTAGTCATATAAGATGCGGCCAACTGCAAATAATTTAAAATAGAATAATTTGCCTTATTTGACGACATAAATAAGTCCAAACGACTTGACAGCAAAAAGGTTGTGAACATCTAATACAAGAGATATTACGAAATGAGCTTATATTGTTTTAGTATTAGTTTATCGGCTTAAATTAATTTTATGTGTTAGACAAATATACGCTAATTATAATTTGAATTGGATTGCTTTACCGAAGTGAATATAATATTCAAAGCTGGGTGCGTCATTCGTGCACCACGGTCTTTACTTTTGAGAAACCGAATTTCCAAATTTTTATTAACATTTGTATAATTAGTGCGTATATACGCACATTTTGATAATTCCTTTTTTATTCAGAAATTCCGAATCGATATTAGAAATTCCAATCGATACTAGAAATTCCGAAAGAAGAATTTTTACATTATGAAATCCTCGAATGCCTGCCTATATAAAGGAAAAATTACTAATCAGAATTTCTGGTATAAATTCAATACCCTGAAATGCCCACATATATGCTCTAATGATACAAATAATACTACCGTAATTTCCGGCGTATAAGCCGCAGCTCAAAGAGTCGTTTTTCGACCCAGAAATATTATTTTATAAAATGTAACTTAAAAGATCGCTGTAAATATTTAACTATAATTATTGAATAAAATTTCTGGGTCAAAAAACGACTCTTTGAGCTGCGGCTTATACGCCGGAAATTACGGTAAAAAGAATTGTGTAAATTGTATTAATCTTTAAATTTTTTAGAGTGCTTAATATTTTAGTCAGGTGTGTAACGGTTTATATAATTTTTTTGCATGTAGACAGTAAAACATTAAGAAAAGATAGAAATGTACAATGAGTTTTAAATATTTTGTTAGTTTTTTCATATGGAAAATTGCAATATTTTATATTTTTTTCATGTTCTATTTCTTTTTTAAATCATTATAAATATTATTTTGTATTCTATATTGCTAGTAAGGTTTTGGTTAAATTAAAGCAAGAAAGGCCAATTTAATTTCTTATTTATAACAATGATTTCTTTCATGCGTACAAAACAAGTCATTGTTGTTAATAGAAGTATAACAACTAATGTGTCAGATTCTTGGACAAGTAGGTTTCAAAAGTCCGCCTTTTACTTGTAGGCAAACATTCTTAATACAAACTTTATCCATGTCAGAAGTTTTTGCCTACATCTCTCTTGAATGTTTTTGCAGTATATATTTTTTAATTTTGTTAATGAATGGCGTAAGTATATAAACTGTCACGAAATGCTTTCCTTGTAATATTTACAGATTTTTAATACAGTAATTTATTCTTATATTTATTTCAATATAATTTAAAATTTGTTATTTTATTCTGCGATATAAATTTTAGAATAAACAAACATATCAAAAAATAATGTGAAATATTTAACTCCTTAATCCGAGCGTAATTTTCGGAAATTCGTTCGAAAATCGTCGATTCTTTTTTATTGCCCCATTTTATTAGTCATGAAATTCTGCGTTAATTAATAAAAGAAACAGTGTATTTTTTTCTAATTTAAAGTACTCAAGAGGGATAAAAAAATTTAAAATCGCAATTTAACTTACCTTATATCAGGGGTGATTATGTTCCGGTATTTTGAATACCACTAAAATTATCTAGCAATATTTTTATTAAGTCATCGCAGTATTCATCGGTTAAACAAAATAAAGATCGCTGATTAAATTTAGTGGTGTATAAAATAACGGAACACAATCACCTCTGCCTTATATATGGCTTTTTTGTACAAAAGCTACATTTTTTAAATTCAGATTGCTTGATTGCCATCACTTTTTTGATGTAGAAATATTCACCTTATTTAATGACAGATTAAATAATGCGAGAAAAAGTCCAATTAAACTATTTTAAAATACTGGTGTTAGTAAAACAATCTAATTTTCTTTTTAAAGTAGCATACACTGCCCGCAAGTGTCATGTGTGCCACAAAGTTTGTTTACAAATGATTTCCATGAAGGCATCGGGAGCGACGAATAAGGGGTGAACCATTTAAAATAATCTCGGGAATGTTAAAATATAAACAAGTGGGTAAGTGTGATCGAAGATCGCTCAAAGGGTTTCGTTTAATATTCCTTTCAAAACACTTTATCCTTTCTATAATAAATTCAAACAAATTTCATTTAGCAAAAGAAAAAAAAAAGTCATGTTTTTTATAAAGTAAAAATTTACCGGTCTATTTTTTCGTTTTTTCGAATATCTAAACCAGCCCGCTAATATATTCTTTCATAATAATATCTGTCATGCGGACTATATGCGATATTTAAAAAAATAATTTCAAAATTAAACAGATTGTACACCTTCAAAATGTTAAAATATGCGAATATTTCCATAATCGGATTTTTATCACGATTCAATATGTTTCTCAAACCTCAAACTCATATATTTACTATTCTCTATTATTTATATTGATACTCGCTTTGTATTATTCTCAAACATTTGAAAAATTAGTTAAACTTCCCATATGACGTCAGATTTTCGTTATAATTCTCTAATGACGTGTATTTATCTGCTTTGTGTACTTACACATACTCCTTGTATTATTGAGAAATCTTAGACATTTTCCGTTTTATTACGACTATGACGTCAATCAATTTTATTTCATATTAATCTTTTTTTTTTCATTTGGTGAAACTTTTTATTTAATTTTTCACGTGGAAATCGTCTGATAGAAAATTAATTATTGTAGAAAGAATTTCTTCGTGGATTTTTAATTTTTGGCATCGGCTATAATGAAAAATGTTTAAATTTAATAGGAAAAGGCTGTTAGAATTTTGGTTTTTTATCTCTATTTATTAAAATAATACGAATTTTTCAAATTTTAATACTTTCAACTCTTCACAGCTGATATTCTGATTTATACACGAAGTTTCAACTCTGTAAGTTACATAGTTTTCGAGAATGGCTCTGTGACAGACAGACAACGGAGCGGGAGCAATAGGGTTTCGTGAGATGAACGAAACCCTAAAAAAAACCATATTATTACGGCTGCCACTTGCATCTATTCTTATAATCTATTTGCACCACTATTCTTTTAAAAAATTGTATTATACTTCTCTTTGTTGATGTGTTTTAAAATATTTTTGTTTTGACAAAGTGGTTCGAGATATAATTAAAATTATGAGGAGTTCAGCCCGCGAAGATTTTGTTCCCGAATTTTGCCCGTGAATGTATCGGGCACGACGATAAAGGGGTTCAATAAAGAAATGTATAGTTAATATATATATATATATATATATATATATAATTAATTAATTATATATAATTAAAATGAAATGACATGTGTGAAAATAAAAGGAAAAGGTAATATAAAAATTAAAGAAACAACAGCTATTTCAAAAATTCAAATTCAAATGTGAGAAAGTATGAATATATTATGCAGGGTTCGTACGGATTTACCACAAAATTTTAATAGAATTTTACTACTTAATATTTAAATAGTAAAAATAGTAGACGCCACGTTTAATTGCAGGATTTGTAATACTTTTCTGCATTTAAATAAGGCGAAAATGTTTTTTTTTAAATTGTGGTAAAAGCGTACGAACTCTGTGTTAGATTCGTCAGAGGAGCTTCATAAGAATAATTCACAGTAAAGATATGTTATTTCGTCGAATATTGCCAGCATTAAGCATAAAAATAACGATATTAAGCTGCTTATAAAATATTAAAAAAACAAATAATGTGAAAATAATAAGAGATCCAAAAAATAAATTATGATCCATCGGTAATAGATAAAAATCTTAAAAGATAATAGATACAATTCGCCGGTGAAATAAAGAGTGGTAAGGATGAATTAAGGTGCAAAAATGAGATCGATTTGCAAGGCCAATGCTTTGCTCTAAATCTAGAGTTTGCCCAAACCATTGCCTCGAGAATCACCGTCGAATGTTTTCAGACATTACCATATTTTCTAGGCAATGATTTCGTCCACATTATTTCTATATGGAGAGTCTAGTTAAATGTAGGTTGGATATGGGTGGTAGCCATTCCTACTATGATTTGCATGACAAAGTTACATTTTGCACAAAGCAAGGCAAGCCTCCGGTAAATTTCATAAAATTATTTTCACTTTTACATGGGTTCGTACCGTTCTACCACAATTTTCAATAAATATTTTAGCCTTATTTATTTACAGAAAAATATTACAAATTCTACAATTAATCGCAGAAAGTTTTTTTATAATTTAGAAATATATTTTAGTCAAACATGTCTAATAAAAAAATTAAAGCCATACTAGTCAGAAATTCTAAGGAGAATACGCACCTTACTTTTATTACAATTATGGACAAAAATACGGTTTTGTTTCGGCGTTAGATACAACTGTGTTATTGAATGAATAAATATATTGTGACCTTGCTTACATAGTAAAAATTGTTTGTTCCACTGTATAAAATGGTATTTTTATTTTTTATCTAATATTTATTAAAATTTACACTCAATAAAAACTTAAGTATAACTATTTTAAAATAGAGATAAACTTTGTGAGTTCGTACTTTTTTTTAAAATTCAAATTGCTTCAATTCCATCACTTTTTTGAAGTAGCATAGTTCGATTTATTTAATGATAAATTAATTAATGCAATGCTTTTTAATTAGTGGTGGATATCCAACAATCTAAATGGTGAAATGTCGTAGATTGGCTATACTGAAAGTGGTAAATATAAGATTCATATACAGTTGAAACATAAATACATTAGAAAAGGCTTTGTCGTTGTTTTATTGCTCTGATAGCCATGAAATTTTAACAGTGATTACTAATGCAGTGTAAAAGTACACGTAACAACGTTTGTCGGGAAATCTATAGCAAATAGAGACCAAATTGTACGCTATTAGCTATCACGAAAACTTTATTAGATTCCTTGTTCCATATAATAGCAGAAATTTCAACATTAACCCCTTTGTGAAGAGCGTCAATTACACGTATATTACAGGGTAAGTCAAAATGAATATTGCGATTACAAACGGCTATAACTATTTAATGGAATAGAATTTATCGATCAGATTAACACAGAATGTAGATGGAACTTCAAAATTTTGTATACATACGTCATAGATGCTCTATGTGACTTCCCTTGGTCACACGGACAACATCTAGGCGATAGTCCATTTCACGCCATACATTCTGAAGCATTTGTTCAATCACCGACGTAAGCGCATTACAAATGCGTACTTTGAGTTCTTCAATTGTTTTGGGCATGGGAGGCACATGGGAGGCACTTTCGCATAACCCCATGGAAAAAAATCGCAAGGTGTCAAGTCCGGAGATTTCGGTGGCCAAGAGCAGAAGACATCGTCGGCTCCACTTCGACCGAGCTATGAGGTTATGTGAAAGACATACGTTTATGATGCATTCCTCATATTGTTGTTACTGATTTAAACACATTTATATACTGTTACATGCACACAAAAATCGCTATATTACCATCCACATTCAGCATAAATTAGGTAGAATTAACTACAAAATTAGGACACGAATAGCTTTTTAAATTGTCTTTTTTTTTATCAATATTTTTTTTTGCATTTATGCAGATTATTTTATCATTTATGAATGACTACCAACTTCCATGCTTTTAAAAGGAAATAAACATACAGGAACCGGAAATTTTACTTAATAAATAAAACTTATTGTATAATACACTTCTTTAAATGAATGTAGCGCATATTGTATTAAAATATGGGAGATCGGAGATAGAATTTTATTTTTTATTAAGTCACTAGCAAGCTGCGCCCGCTACGCTGGTCAATTTCTCTTAACGAACCTTTAATCAAACAAAATATTGACATTTCATAATTCACTTTTATATTTTAACAGAATAATAAGGATACTATAATTTGTGACTCGTGCTATAGTCAATATACACGTCAGGACACGTCGCCCTTATCATTATCTTTTTACGCGTGAAGGTTTCGCTATGGTACTCTATTGTGAAATTTGGTAATTTAAGAAATTCAATAGTTGAAAAATCGCAGAATCATTAGATCATTTTTCTTTAGAAATTGTTCTTAGAGCGCATTTAGATCTTATAAATAACAATCATGCCGAACTTGAAGTTTCTAGCTTCTTCAGCATCGCAAAAATCGCAATTTTAGAACGTTTTTCGCTTCTGCACCCCCCTCGGGGTAGTGGCACCGACATAAAATATAGCCTATGTTGGAGCAGGGATTGTCACCATCCATTTGCCACCATCACTTTTGAAATCGCTTTAGTAGTTCCAGACATTCCATACAAATTGTAATTTAGAATGTTTTTAGAAAATTTTTTGCTTATTTCAGCCTTTTAAATTTCGAATTTTTTTAGATTTTGTTCTTATAGAGCATTTAAATCTTGTAAGTAACGACCATACAAAATGTCAAGTTCTTAACTCCTTCATTATTGAAAATATCATAATTTTGGAACGTTTTTCGCTCCTGCACCCTCTGCGGGCAGTGGCACCGACAAAAAATTTAGCATATGTTGGAGCAGGGACTGTCACCATCCATTTGCCACCATCACTTTTGAAATCGGTTCTGTAGTTTCAGAGATTCCACAGAAATTGTAATTTAGAATGTTTTTAGAACGCTTCTTCCTCATCTCACCCTTTTAAATTGCGAATGTTTTTATAATTTGTTCTTAGAGAGCATTTACATCCTATAAGTAACTACCATACCAAATTTGATACTTCTATCCCCTTCAGTACACAAAAAATCGAAATTTTAGAACGTTTTTCGCTCCTGCACCACCCAGGGGGTGGTGGCACCGACATAAAATATAGCCTATGTTGGAGCAGGGATTGTCAACATTAATTTGCCACCATCACTTTTAAAATCGCTTCAGTGGTTCCAGAGATTACCCCCTACAAACAAACAAACAAACAAACAAACAATCTTTACTACTTTATATATTAGTATAGATAAGGGGGAATTAGCCGCTTGTTCCCCCCCTTTATACTTAACCAATCAATCCCGAAAACTAATCAGAGATGCGCCTTAACACAGTGAACCTATAAATAAAATTTGAAGGAAATGGGATAATTCTGCATGAAAAACCCATTTACATAAATTAAGGGGGGTATTAGCCCCCCATTCCCCCCCTTTATACTTAATCAATCAATCCCGAAAACTAATCAGGGAAGCGTCTTAACCCAATGAATCTATAAACAAATTTTGAAGCAAATAGAATAATTCTGCATGAAAAACCCATTTATATAAATAAAGGGGGGGGATTATCCCCCCGTTCCCCCCCTTTATACTTAACGAATCAATCCCGAAAACTAATCAGGGAAGCGCCTTAACACAGTGAACCTATAAACAAAATTTGAAGGAAAACGGAATAATTCTGCATGAAAAACCCATTTATATAAATTAAGGGGGGATTAGCCCCCCGATCCCCCCCCCTTTATACTTAACTAATCAATCCCGAAAACTAATCAGGGAAGCGCCTTAACTCAGTGAACCTATAAACAAAATTTGAAGGAAAACGGAATAATTCTGCATGAAAAACCCATTTATATAAATTAAGGGGGGGATTAGCCCCCCCACCGTTCCCCCCTTTATACTCAGCCAATCAATCCCGAAAATTATCATGCAAGCGCCTTAACACAGTGAACCTATAAACAAAATTTGAAGGAAAACGGAATAATTCTGCAAACTGCTTTTACTTATTTTGAAATGAATTTGTTTGTAAATTCTGGTGACATTCAATCTTTTCAACATTATCTCAACAGAAGTATACCACAGAACTTTCCGGATGACCGAATATTTAATCAAACGTCGACAACTATGGGCGTGAATTCTACCTTACACAAAATACATTTATATCTTGTTGTCCATATTTTAAAATATTTTAATGCATCCTATATATTAAAACAACAAGCTAAAATTTTCAGCGCAAATTCGATGTTTTTGTTCATGCGTGAGAGTAAATCTAAAACCAGTTCAATTTTAAAGTGCACTTGAATACGGCCAGCGTAGCTGAATGGTTTAAGCTCTGGCTCTCAGCAAAGAATGTGGGTTTGAATCCCGCTTCCGACAGAATGATTTCTGAGTAACGTTTGTCTGTAATTCATTCCAATTAATGTCATATTTTTAGGAACAGAAGTTACATATATAATGTGTATTTTTTTATTCATATGCTTTTTAATTAAGTAAAGTTAAAAACACCCAACAATATTTTTACTAATTAAAAATTGTATTAAAAATTTAATAAAAATAGAAAATATTTGTATTAAAAATATTTAAATAAAAAATGCATGTAATTATTATCGATTAAATAAATTGAAGCGATCTACAATTTTTGCTATTTTTTGTATGGCCATTATCAAGAATATATTTACATGTATTCTAAAAAAAGTATCTGATATTTTCCGTTGAAAAGAAAAGAAAAGAGAAAGTAGAAAGAAGGCAGACACTCTTCTAAGAACTGTAAAATAAATTTTCTACATATCCATGGTTTAATAATTAAATAATGTATGAAAATGTTAAATTAAATTCAACTAATTAAACAATACGAGCAGGGAAGACCGAGCTATGCTCGGTCAAAATTAGTTTTGATTTCAAATATCATGACCCATGACCAAAATGACCCACTAATCAAATTTTCCAATGTGACCAAGCTCTATTGTCTTCTCGTGCCCGAAACCCGTAGGATATAAAATTTATTCAAAATAGTCTGAGCCGTTTTTTAGATAAAATTAGCTTGGCGCACAGTGATCCCAAAATGACCCACTAATCAGATTTTCACGAGCATGTGAACTAGCCTAATTATTTTCTCGTGCCCAAAAACCGTAGGATACAAAATTTAGTTCAAATCGTCTGAACCCTTTTTAAGATAAAAATACTTGACCCATAAAGACCCATGACCAAAATGACCCACTAATCGAAATTTTTCGAATATGTAACCTAGCTCAACAGACTTCTCGTACCCGAAAACCATAGAATGCAAAATTTAGCCTAAATAGTCTGAGCCGTTTTCAGATAAAATTAGTTTGACCCACAGCACGGCCAAACTCGATTCTCCCTTCCCTCATACGGCCTTCACAATCACCCCTTAGTTTCGGAATCGTTAAAAGGCTGCTTCGCCGGTAGATGGCGTGATATACTTACCATAAATAATGCTTAGTAAATGTTACTTCTATACATAAAAATACAAGAATCTTTGCAATATATTCATTATAAAAGGTATATATAACATATATATCTTTTGTTTCGGCATTTTCTTTACTACAAACAGGAAAAACTAAAAGATTTAGAGATCAAATAAATAAATACAATGCTTTCAGCAATTAAAAATAGTTTAAATAACACGCTACTATAAAATGCAAAACAAACATTATAAGTAAATTTCTATATTTATATACATTTAAATTCTTGATTACTTGAAACATTGATAATTCTGAGCGTAAAATGCACAATAAAAAATTTAAAAAATAATTACTAGTTTCATAATAGTAGTAAGAAAATTAAGCAAGTTCGCCAATATCCGGCAATGAACTCATATCGATTTTTTTTTCTCAAAAAATGGATTATTTTTACACGATTCTTAATTATTTAAAATATGTATATATATATGTATATTCAAAATAATTTTCAATAAATTTAATCATTATAGGTACAGATCTGAAATATATAAGCATGATATGTAACATATCTATCTTTTACTTCGGCGTTTTCTTTACTACAAACAGGAAAAACTAAAAGGAAAAAACTAAACAAAACAAACAGGACAAACAGGAAAAACTAAAAGATTTAGAGATAAAATAACTAAATACAACGCTTTAAGCAATTAAAAATAGTTTAAATAACATCCTACTACAAAATGTAAAACAAACATTATAAGCAAATTTCAATACATTAAAATTCTGGATTACTTGAAACATTGATAATTCTGAGCGTAAAATACACAGCAAAAAATTAAAAAAATAATTACTAGTTTCATAATAGTAGTAAGAAAATTAAGCAACTTCGCCAATATCCGGCAATAAACTCATATCGAATTTTTTTTTCTCAAAACATGGATTATTTTTACACGATTCTGAATTATTTAAAATATATGTATGTATGTGTACATTCAAAAGAATTTTTAATAAATTTAACCATTATAGGTACTGATCTGAAATATATAAGCATATAGAAATATAATAGAATTACATATAAAATTAAATATTATATTCTAGTTCTGGAAAGTTATGGTATAAAAGTATGTATATAAAAATAAAAATATACTTTCATGTTTCATAATATCAACAGAATAAGAAAACATATTTCGCCAATATCCGGCAAGAAACTCATATCGATTTTTTTTTTTTTTTTCAAAACATGGATTATTTTTACACGATTCTGAATTATTTAAAATATATGTATATATGTGTACATTCAAAACAATTTTTAATAAATTTAACCATTATAGGTACTGATCTGAAACATATAAGCATATAGAAATATAATAGAATTACATATAAAATTAAATATTATATTCTAGTTCAGGAAAGTCATGGTATAAAAGTATGTATATAAAAATAAAAATATACTTTCATGTTTCATAATATCAACAGAATAAGAAAACATATTTCGCCATTATCCGGCAATCAACTCACATAGCTTTTTTTTCTCTCAAAACATGGATTATTTAACAAATTCATAATAATTTTTACAGGTTTTATTATTTTAGAGAATGAACAAGTTTTTTTTTTTTTGCTGTAGCATTATGTACTCCATTTATGAGAGAATAGTTTTTGTGGAAATTTTAGAATATTGTGTGGTTACAGAAATTACAGAATATTTTTTCAGATTTTTAAAATATTAATTCATAAATCTATCCACCCTACTTGTATATATATATGTATCTATAGGTATATGCAGATTCTATTTCTTGATTAGACTTTAAACATTGATAATTTTTACAGTGAAATATACATTAAATATTATAAAATTAAAATTAAGTAAACTTTAAAATATTTCTTGATAAAGAGTTCTTACCAGATAAATTGGTTTCATTTGTAAAATACCTTGCCATATTTTTTTAAATGATGGGCAAGAATTTTGCACATATTAATGAGCATATATTTATTTTATGCTCGTTTCAGTAACATTCCCCATAAGGGTTTTTTATTAGTCTTGGATATATCAATTCATAAATAGTTTTGACGAACTAAACGCAAAGATAAGGAAATTCTCCATTAGTAATGGTAAGTAATAGCGCCCCCTACGTTCTTCCGGGGAGAAACTCCTATTCCTCTTGAACAAAGGGAAAATGACTTTTTGTTACGACCGTATAAAGGGAAGGAGAAAATCGAGTTAGGCCGTGCCCACAGTAACCCAAAAATGACACACACCCAAAATGACTCACAATGACCCGAATTTTCTCGGACATGCGACTTAGCCCAATGGTTTTCTCGTGCCCGAAACTCGTAGAATACAAAATTTAATCAAAATATTTAGAACCATTTTTTAGATAAATTAACTTGACCCAAATTGACCCAAAAATGACCCACTAACCGAAAATCTCAAACATGTGACTCAGCCCAATAGTATTCTGGTGCCCGAAAATGGTAGGATACAAAATTTAATCAAAATCGTTTGAACCGTTTCTCAGATACTATTAGTTTGACCCTGACCCATGGTGACCCAAAATGACCCTCTAATCGAATTTTCTCGAACATGTGACCTAGCCCAATGATTTTCTGAGACCTCAAAACGGTAGAATACAAAATTTCGTCAAAATCGTTAGAGCCGTTTTGAAGATAAAATTTGCATATATATATAACCACACACACACAAGATTTGTTCGTATTAGAATATATGATATATTATGAATCGTTAGCTGCTAGCAGCAAATTTTAATTTCGGCACTTTAGAGAGAGATTGCTAAAGATAAAATTATTGAAAAATTTTAAATGTTGCGTAGTTTTAAAAAATTAGAAAATACTAAATATTGTTATTTTTTTCAAAACATTGAGACTAATAAGTAAAAATAAATGCCCTATCCATTCAATTAATTTTTTTAATTAAAAATCTGCTAAAAAAATAAGCATCATATGTTATGATTTACAAGTTAAAAATTCTTTCACTTCATTAATTGAGTAACTTGGACTGAGAGCAGCATTTATCACCTTATATGTATAAGAATCGCTTATACTATATCGCAATTCTTCAAGTTTTCAATACTTAATTACCTTAAAAGCAACTAAATAAAAAGTCAAACATTTTTCTAATGAAACTTTCAAGTTGTTCAGTGTCAAATCTTGACGATAGTATCTCGTCTTTCATTAAATCCATACCTTGAAAGATATTTACTGATGCATGAACTTGAGAAATTTAGCTAAAAAGCCAATTTACGAAAATTTTTTCAGAAGAGGTAGGAACTTCTATACTTTTACAATCCAGGTTTCACACAATATTGACGGTCACCACTGTGTTAAATAATTTTTTTCGTCCCAAGTACTAAGTTATGATGGTGAGTCTAAAATGGCTAGAAGCAGTGAGCTATAATATATGGCGACAGCCATTCAAATTATTCACATAGTACTTAATACTCTAAAACGACCAGAGTTGCCAGTTTGGATTCTTCTATTAATACAGAAATTCCGAATAGTGTTTTTTTCTTTATTTAATGCCTGATATTAAATGACTAAAAAAATTAAAAATTCTTTCGGAATTTCCTATATGAAAACGGAATTCCCTAACAAAAAGAAATGAGGCCGAACAAACAAGCCTGAATGCAACAAGTTTTAGCAATGCAATTCAATTTTATTGGATACTAGCTGTTACCCGTGACTTCGTTCACGTAACATTAAAAGAAAAATAAATGTACCGTAATTTCCGGCGTATAATCCGCAGCTCAAAGAGTCGTTTTTCGACCCAGAAATTTTATTCAATATTTGTAGTTAAATATTTACAGCGATCTTTTAAGTTACATTTCATAAAATAATATTTCTGGGTCGAAAAACGACTCTTTGAGCTGCGGATTATACGCCGGAAATTACGGTACTAATCAAGCAAAATATTTCACTCCCGATAATTAAAAACGTAAATAATTAACTAACCCTTTATCACATTTCATAGAAGAAAATACTATATTTCTTTGTTATAGGGGCCTTGACATAAATCAGTTTAAAAAGGTAAAATTTTGTGCCAAATAACCGCAAAAAGGAAACTGCAACCAATGGAAAAAGGACGACCAAATAAAATCGTGTAAATCGACGAATTGGGTAGAAAGGAATGCCAATTTTACCTGATAAACCATTTTACTTTTAACGACTTTAAGAAACGTTTTAACAGCCATCATTTAAAAATAATTCATTGGAAATAGTATATGCTTTTTTTTTAAATTCAATTCTTGTGAATAGGGAGGAATAATTCTACACCTAAATGCAAGGAGCTTCAATTGCAAAGCTTTTTGCAGCCCAAAATGACATGCAAACGTAACATTTAAATTGCAAAGCTTTCTGCAACCCAAAATTATATGTAAATATTACTTTTGCATGTAATTTGGGGTTGCAAAAAGCTTTGCAATTGCAAGTGTTACGTTTGCATGTAACAGCAAATTTGTGTCCTTGGTTTAATCTATAGCTGAAACAAATCTTGATTTCTTGACAATATGCTGACAGGCGATTTTTTCTCTGCAGAATAAATTGATTCATAAAATTTGAATATGAGGAAATATGTTTTTATTTTTCGGAAATTTTACTGTAATCAAGATTTTTTTTCATTAACTATTCAAATTGAAAATAAAATAATTTTTTTCAGTTTTAATGAGAAAATGGCATAAAAATATATTAGTCCGTTTATTTCTCCTTTTTTATCCACAAAAATGGAGTAATTTAACTACTATTTTTAGATAAATTTCGTTAAAATTTACAAATAAAAATATTAATATCTCGGAATCTAATTCCAAATTTTTAATTCTCAGAGTTTATATGACATCCTCGAATCAATGATAACCGGTGTTAAGTAAATCGCGTTGCAATAAGGGGAGTAGTTGCGAAATACACACAGTCAGATTTTATGACTTGTGTTCAATTTTATTTTCCTAATAATCTTACTGATGCTTGTATTATTAATCACAGAGTTTAGAGAATAAATAGAGATGAAATGTTCATGTTTGACGTGATGCTGAAAATGCATCCCTACAGTCGGCTTGCTTTGAAAACCTCTCCCCGTCCAATGAATCCATAGTCATTGTTCCACGTGCAGCCTCTCTTCATCCAATGAAGTTAGCCCTTGGGCCTAATGATTTGAGCGGTAACCGGCTTCATATTGCAAGCCGATTTTACAGTTCATTACCTCTCTATTCTTTCACTGTACTCAGTGATTATTAATTTATGAAATTGATACACGCTCCATTTGAAACATATTTAAAAAATCCCGTTTTATTATGACGTCACTTTGATCCCAGAGAAATCTCTTTTCAATGATATAATTCTTGTTAATTTTCTTTTCCTGGCAATAATGACGTGAATTTTAGCAGAAAACTCACATCTGTTTGTAACTGATATTCAAG
This sequence comes from Maratus michaelseni, assembly GCA_963931845.1. Taxonomy (NCBI): domain Eukaryota; kingdom Metazoa; phylum Arthropoda; class Arachnida; order Araneae; family Salticidae; genus Maratus; species Maratus michaelseni. Next base: position 187,035,712 of record OZ007586.1, read on the forward strand.
CTTATTATTAATCAGTATCAAAAAATATTTCAGTTATTCATCTTAAAGATGACGTCCATTATGTATATACTTTTATTATACACTGATAGTCATGCTCTTTGTAATATTACGAATATTTGAAAATACATGTTTTATTTATGACGTCATATTTGTTCAAGCTAAGAAGGATCCTTTTCATAGTTCCATGGTTCAAGCGAAATCTTTTTCTTAATAATATAATTATTGTTAATTCTTCTTTCTAATTATAACGCAGTTTTTGACAGAAAAAGATCTTTTTAATGTAACCGATATTCATACTTCATGTATAATAACAAATACTCCATATTGTTGTTTCAAATATCACAGAAATTCATTTTCTTTTGAATTATTTTCATTTTTCACGTGAAAATCGCTCAATTAAAACTTAATTGTTGAGGAAAAATTATTTTTTCGCATTTTTATTTATTGGCAACTGGCAACGATCAAAGCCCTAGCAACGATAAAGTAAAATGGTTAAATTTTATCTAAAAATGTCCATTGATTCTCTATGAAAATAATCAAATTTTGAATTATTAAGAAAAGTATTTGAATAAAATAAACAATAACCAGTCTATGTTCATTTCCGGGTTATAATCCACCTATATGCAAAGATACAGGATCATTAAATGCTCCATTTTGACGCTGGCTTCAGCCTAACATTTGCACACAATCAGATTTCTAATATTATTAGGATAGGATATCAATTTTGTAATTTTCAAAGCTTAAACTTTTGTGGATGGACAAAGTAATGTTTAGAAAATTTTTACGTTTAATTTCATACAATCGGATCATAGCTGCCAACTTTTACGCTTTTCTGCTACCACTAAAATTTAATAGAAATTTCTTCTTTATGTAATCATACGATTTTGTTGATTTAATAAGATAAAATTTACTATCAACTTTTAGTGGTAGGAGAAAAGCGTAAAAGTTGGCAGCTATGCAATCGTTAAGAAATAAATGAAAAGAAGGTACATTGGTATGCTTATGGACCATGGTTTAATTTCCGAATGATGTGGAGTACAAAATGGAAATATAATTTTAAATATTTATTTGATATCCAAACAACGCAAAAATGTGTCCATCTGTCAATAACACTCACCTGAAATGTAAAGATGAATGTTGCGACATATGCTATAGCATATATTTTTATTTGAATTAACTGAAGATTAATCCCATGTTAATTGCAGGATTTGTACTACACTGACGGTAATGTAATTTTAGTATGTTATTACAGTCACCTACAAAATATTTTTCCTAGATGGCGGTATATATAGCATTTATAGTTATTTTACAGAGCTGCACAAAAATAAGAATATATGAAAATAATATATATGTTAATGCGAGATTTGTAGAATCCTGACGATAATGAAATTTTAATATTATGTTACAATCACATACAGCATGTTTTTTTCACTAAGGAAGTGTATATAGCATTTATAGTTATTTTACAGGGCCGCACAAATGATTACGAATAATGTTAAATGCGGTATTTATAGAAAACTGACGGTAATGAAATTTTAGTATCTTGTTACAGTCATCTACAGAATGTTTTTTTTTTACGAAGAAGGTGTATATAGCATTTATAGTTATTTTACAGGGCCGTACAAAATAATACGAATATATGAAATGAACATATCTTAAATGCGGGATTTGCATATTCAACGGTAATGATTTTTTTTGTATTTTGTTACAATCATCTACAGGATTTTTTTCTCGGATAAAGTTTATATAGCATTTGCAGTTATTTTACAGGACCGCACAAATGAATAGGAATATATGAAACGAATATGTGTTAAATGCGGGATTTATAGAAAACTGATGGTAATGAAATTTTAGTATGTTGTTACAGTCACCTACAGAATCTTTTTTCTCCAAGAAACGTGTATGTAGCAAAAACTCCACAAAAAATAGTTCGCACAAAAAAATACGAATATATGTTAAATGCAGGATTTGTAGAATGCTGACGGTAATGAAATTTTATAATGTTGTTCCAGTCACTTAAAACATATTTTTCTCGAAAAAGGTGTATGTAGCATTTATAGTTATTTTACAGGGCCGCACAAAACGATACAAATATATGAAATGCGTATATGTTGAATGCGTAGTTTGGTGAACGCTAACGGTAATTTATTTTCAGTATGTTGTTACTATCACACAGACAGGCAACAGATAGCAGACAGACAGACAGCTGGCAGACGGTGAGCAGGCAGACAGACAACAGGGAGAGCTGGCAGATAGTGAGCTGGCAGATAGTGAGCAGACAGGCAGACGGCAGGCGGGGTTTAGACAGATAGAAGAGAGAAAGACAGCATACAGACTGCCGAGAGAGTGTAGACAGACAACAGATTGCATACAGACAGCAGACAAACAGCAGATATTCTACCAGCAGACGGAAGACAGACATACTGCAAATATCAGACAGACATATAGTGTGAAAACAGATAGCAAACAGATAGACAGCAAATATCAGACAGACTGTAGGTGACAGACAGTCATACAGATAGAAAACAGACAGAATACATACATACATTAGATAGCAGACAGACATAGAGCACACAGCAGGCATACAGATAGCCGACAGAGTATAAAACAGACAGCAGATAGTAAACCGATAGACATCACTGATATATACAGACATACAGCAGACATCGGAAAGCGCAAGCAAGTAAACAGCAGACAGACAGCATAAAACAGCCGACAAAGTGTAGACAGACAATATATAGCAGGTAGCAGACAGATATGCAGCAGATAGTAGACATACATATAGTAGAAAGTATTCAGACATATGGCAGGTAGTTGTACAGCAGGTAGCAGACAGAATACATACAGCCAATAGTGTGTAGACCGACAGCGGACTGACAGACAAGCAGCAAATGCATAAGACAGCAACAGACAGCAGACAGCTATCAGACAGAAGCTAAACAGACAGAAAGCAGTAAGAGCTTGCAGACAGAGAGCAGACTGACAAACAGCAGACATACATATAGCCGACAGGGTGTAGACAGATAGCAGATAGTAGACAGACATACAGCCGACTGCAGATAGTTAGCAATCAGAATCAGGTAGAAGACTGACATAAAACATACATAAAATAGACAAACAAAAGCAAAGACAGCAGGCAGACAGACAACTGACAGATAGACAACAGATAGACAGAGAGAAGGCTGATAGATAGCATATAGAAAGGCAACAAATAACAGAAAGAAGACAGACAGAGGAAAGATAGAATACATACAGCCGACAGAGCGTAGAGAAACAACATATGGTAAAAGCGTATGCACAGTGCTAAATCATACGAACCCTGTAATCCAAAATGAAAAACTCTAACATAAATAAACCGTTTACAAATTTATACAAGTTCGATATACATGTCGACAAAACATGGAGTCTGAATGACAGTTAGCAATGGACGCAAAGTTCCGAGATATGCAGCGTACGCGCTGATTGGAAACCAGCCATAACCGGTTCAAAACGGACTAAAACCAGAATTAACAGGTTCAAACAGCTTTCGCGTCCCGTGTTTAATATTTTAACAATTAGGCAATTGTTATTCTATAAAATAACCAGTGAAATCCTAGAATCAAATAATTTTACACACTTTAACCGACTTGGTTAGTTATTTCAAGAAATAACTATGTATTTTATTAAATAAAGGGTTCAACACTTTATATGTTACATTACATATATATATTGAAAACTCTGATAGGTTTTTACACACACACACACACACACACACACACACACACACATATATATATATATATATATAAATATATATATTGCCCGCTATCAACAGTAAAAAGTATTTTTATATAAAAAATCTCACTAATGTATTCAACTAATATTTAGAAATTTAATAAAAGCAATAATGTTATATTAGTCACATGTCAGGAGTAATCGCTTCGAAATAATCGCCACGGATTTCCGTATTTACAGCAGTCTTTTTGATTATGATAATTTCAGTGGTTTAAACGCGTAGTTTGATTACATGTCTGTTAAATGCGTCTCTTTTCTATTTATTTAATATTTTATTGGTGAAATTTTAATTTCGTTATGGAATATTAGCCATAAAAAATGCAGTAAAAGTACAGCGCCTAGAATACATAGTGTGGAAAACGGCTACAAAATAGTACTAAAAAATTTAATCCGATAAATGTAGAACGATGCTGAAAAGATATGGTTTTGATATCACTAATTTTTTAAAAATATTTTTGCCTTATCTAATCAGAGAATTTTCGGCGATGTTGAAGGCGAAGAAAACTTTACAACATTACTGGTTTCCAGAGCATTTGGACCTCCCCCCCCTCTCTGGCTACTTCACTCTCTGCTAGCTCTTTTCATCGCAAACATTGTATAAGAATCGAAGTGAGAAAATGTTTCAGCTGGTGGTAAATATTTTAAATAATTAAATTATATCCTATTTCCTTTGACTTGAATAGTAATTTTCATAAGCTTTGAAAATATGAATGATATTGATCATGGCCAAAAAACGTGACACGCATTCTTTTGTGCCAGGTTGCAGTACTCGATACAAGACAGCAAATTTGAAACTATCTCTATTTAGCATACCGATGGATGAATCTCTGCTAAAAGTAAGCTGCGCCGTCAGGCGCTATGAGGTGCGCCCGGTACGTAGACGACTACCGATCCCAAGTCCTGAGGGACTTTTAGCGCGCTAGCAGGTTTGTGTCTCTTCAGTGCTTCGGCCGGTCAGAGAACCGCTACCTGCGGACACTCTAACCTTAAACCCACGTGTCAACGACGTAAGTCGTTGCGATACGTGGTGAAACCCAGTAGGGGAGTCACCACGAGACACTTGGGGACGGTTCGGCGTCAAATAACTTCAAAATCAGTTACATCTGAAATATAGTGAATTAAAAGAAGATTTTATTAACAGAAATGGTGTTCATCTTGTCGATAGTGAAACGGTTACTTTTGCTAGAATTTATTTTTAAACGAGATGTCGCTGCGATCGCCTTATTATTGTACCGCATCGTTGCACGTTTATCGGCTACAATTTTTTAGCAATTTTCAAAACATTACCACTTTGGCTTTTTTTTTAAATACCGAAATTACGCATTCATACCAGAAATTCCCTATATTGTTCTTTTGGTTACTTAATGGCAGATATTTCGTGACTTCTAAAAGTAAAAATTTTTGTTTCAGAATTTCCGGTTTGAATTCGAAAATTTTGAATTAAAAAGCGGGAAAACCGTTTTCCACACTATGTATTCTAGACGCTGTATTAAAAGTGAAATTAGTTGGTGAGATGTTGCCACTCTATATCACGTCAGTGTTACTCGCGGACATGCTTTTGCTGTATAATATAATTTTATGCCCATATAGAACGTAGACATGATGTTTCATTTATCCTTATACCGTATTTAAGATTCAAAGATTCCAATGAGAGAGCACAGAAATAACAACAGATTGAATCAAATGAACTAACACAAAGATTTAATTACAGAGCAATATTTTTTTTATTAACGATTTATGATAATTTCTTACAGATATGTTACAGAGAGGAATATTTTTCGATCAAGTTGGCAACATTTTTAATAAAGAGATAAAAAGACAATAACAAAAAAAAAATTCTAAGATGCTCAATACATGATTACGGGTGTGGGAGTGTCTGCCATTTCTAAACATAAATCTGCTTTGAACTTAAATTGTTTAAAGCCCAAACCTTTAAATTATTTTTTATTATGTTAACCGAATATTTATTTATATAGCAGAATTGTTTTTTCTAAATCATCAATTTATTTCATACTTAAAAAAATATATTACTTTTCTTTTCGGGTGTGGGGCCCATGTCACATCCGTCACACACGAAAATTCTCTTTTTAGCAAGAAGCTGAATTTTCGGAAAATCGATGCAGCTATATTACTAAATGTTAGGAAAATATAAAAATAATTAATTTAAAAGCTTAGGGTACGTGCCCTTTAAGTGCAAATTCAATTTATCGGTAAAAGTGTGAGAAATGCTCCCATCGATTTGTGAAAGTTTCACCATTTTATGTAATTTGAATGATCGATTGATTTAATTAAAGGGTCTTCAACTTTTTAGACCGAATGTCATTTGCCACCACGAGTTCCGAAAGGTAATCTATGCCTTATTTAATTGCAAAGTTTCTGTTATAAACTAAAGCGAATTTTCTATTGTTAAGTAGTGGTAGGATTAGTAAGGTTAGTTAGGTAGTAAGTAGTGCATTCATTGGAGGAATGAATGCAAAGGGAATGAATTTAGATTGCAGTACTTTTTTTCAGTCATTTTGTCCTAATAAGAACTAGCTCATTCCCACCAGTTTTTGTAAGAAGTTTTCACCTCCTTATTTAATTTTAAAATCTTCAATGAAAACTTATAAGAAAAAAAAGCCTAGAAATTACTGGTGGGAACTCGTAACTTAGTGGCCCGGGGTCGCAAGTTGAAGACTTCTACTTTAATTTCTTAGATTATGATATCGAATAAAATTTAGAAAATATAGGATTTAATGACTTTTTTAAATCATTTTAATCCAGTATCTTTTTTTGTCTTTTTAACGGTAGGCACCTTTCTTACTCATACTGGCTGCGTTCATAGACCTAACAAATAAAATATATAGTACTCAGTAACACATAGAGCTAAATACGTGTGATACTATTTGCGTGTTATTATGTTACTTACATACCGTAATTTCCGGCGTATAATCCGCAGCTCAAAGAGTCGGTTTTCGACCCAGAAATATTATTTTATAAAATGTAACTTAAAAGATCGCTGTAAATATTTAACTACAATTATTGAATAAAATTTCTGGGTCGAAAAACGACTCTTTGAGCTGCGGATTATACGCCGGAAATTACGGTACTTAATTGCTCTATATAATTCCCCTATAAACATTTAAACGTAGTATGATGATTTTAATACTTTGTAAAGTGAGTTTATTAGGAAAAATCGTCGATCATCTTCAAATTTCAAATCAGTCTTTCCCGTCTAGTGCGTTTTTTCATTCAAAAAATTTCTAACAATTTCTGAATAATAATCTTTGACTTAGTTAGCAGAAATATGAGATTAAATAAAGAGAAGATTACTATTTGGAAATTATGACAGATATTTAGGATGAAAAAATGCGTTAAATTGGCTATATTTGTGGCAAAACTAAGTAATTGCCCTTTAAACCACGAATTTCTACAATTTTTATATACTGTGACATATATATTTATAAATATTTATGTGTGATACCCATTGCAGAATTTTGTTTCTGTTATATAATATTTGGGCACACATGAGTAATTTTTGACAAAAAGAGGTTGATTGTCCTATGGATGTAACGTATGATTTTAATTATTATTTTAAAAATATTTTATAGTTGTTTGCTACAGTTTTTGTTAAAAGAAAACTATGAAGAAAATATTAAGTCAGGGTCCTCACCTTTCTAGGGGTTTAATTACCATTTCACAGCTACCAACTTGTACTGTTTTGTGTTACCACCAAAATTTAGTATACATTTTTGCCTTATTTAATATTTAAAAATCATTATATGTCAGAGATTAAATTAGGCGAAATTTTCTATTAAATTTTAGTGGTAAGAAAAAACCGTACAATCTGACAGATATATCAGTTTTTTTTTCTAAAGGTAATTTTCCATATTCTCCATATTTAAACTCAGAGTTTTCAATAATTAAGGCAAATATTTCTTTCGATAAAAAACTGGTATTCAAATTCTCCGAGGCGTAGGAACTATGTAATTATAAATCTTTAGTACCTCTCTAACATATTTAAATATTATGACATTCAATGCAAAAGTTTCTGAGAAAATTGATTTTATTTTAATTCAAAAAACATTTTTAACACAACTAGTGTCAATATTTATAAACTGACGTTAGAGGAAATATATTGTTTGATAACCAGGATCATCTGCGAAAGGAATCAGCAAAACTGATTATAAAGCATGTAGCCTATGCTTATAAAAAATTTTCCGTTTAAGCGACACAATTTAAAAAAAAAAAAAAAAAATTCTACTGTTATTATACTTATCAGAATAAGAGTATTGAATTACAAATAAAATTCTTTAAACTCTAACAATTTTCCATGACATAACCCATTAAAATTATTTGTGGAAATAAAACTTGCAGTAACGATTTTCCCGAAACACGTAAAATTTAAATGTTGTCCCGCACATTGTATAGCATTATTATGCCTTTCTAATTCAGTTGATTGTTTCAAAACATTTATAACTTTATTAGTCTGTTAAAATGATGAAAATTGCACAGTAGTTTAATTTTAGCTTTATCAGCAGCCTTACGTTCGAATAATTTGCTTATAAAGTGTGCAATGTAGGACTTGCAGGCAAAACAATTAATCAAGGATTCGTTTAAAGTTGGTTTCAATAGAAATGCATTTTATATGTTATTTAATATATTATATGATGTAAACATTTTAACGTACCATAAAGTAAGTATATAATATTTTATTCATTTTTTTAAACCGTTTCATTATACTGGTTCATATATGTATCAGTGGACACTTTTTTATTTTATTCATGACAAAGTCATTATACAATACACCTGAGCAGATGAATGGAAGAAACTTCGTAAGTTGAAAAAAGCGCCCTCTAACAATTTATAGTACCTTTCCATGCTGGAAAATAAAAATTTTACACAAGAGAAATATTCAAATATTAATCCAGTTAAAAGTGGGAAACTAAATAAAGTGGATCCTGGATGGTAATCTCACGCTTCTGTAATAAGTGGAAATGATTATGGAGCTTATGAATTACTAGTACCAATTTTTTTGATACAAACTTTTTCCTTGACAACTCGCCGTCAGAGAGTTAACTGGCGCTCATGTACGCGAAGAAAATTTGCATATTGTGCCCCTGCAGCGCGCTTCTGATTTGTCCACCGGCCGCATGAGTGGTCAGTAGCTCTGGTGTGCGCTAACAAATTTGAGGGGTTAGAATGACAGTGGAGTATGTCAATATTTAGTAATTTTAGAAATGAAGGGTTTTGTGAAACGTGTCGTATTGTCGTTGAATTAAGTATCCAACTTGTTTTGCCTAAGTGAACTAAGTGAACTCCTTAAGTGAACTATGACTTATTTGAGTGCCACACGGAACAGAAATTAATAGTTCAGTGAAAGTATGGTTATCTAGATTTTTCAAAATTTCGACTTACTCCACTGTCATTCTATCCCCCTCATTTACCGCGTACTGCTTACGTTCGAAGTATAATCGCTCTGATTCGTACCAGTTTTTGAAAAAAACATCCGTCACACGCTTGTACAAGGTTATTTTCAAGAGAAATACACCAGAATTTTACATTGTGAATTGTGGTACGATTTAATATAAACATAATCGCCAGTTCTGGCTTGTAATCAATAAATTAGCCTCTTAAACACCGTGATTGTACAGCATACGGGCTGGAATGGTTGTTTGCACCGTTACTCTAATCTCTTTTGGACTCCACAATTTTTTAACGCAAGAACGACCGAAATTTTTTTTCAATTTTTATAAAATTATTATGCACCACAATTTTTATTTAAAACTATTTACCGTAATTTCCGGCCTATAATCCACGGATCAAACAATTCTGTGGCAAACCAGATAATTTATTCAATAACTACCTAACCCGCCCTCCATTGGCCGGACCCGTGATAATAAAATTAAACAAACCTAAAGATTGTATGATTTTATATCTTTAACCCGATTTTGTATGAAATTATTAAAAGTGCTATACACGGGACGGAAAATCTTTTATTTCCCCCTTCCGCCGAAAGGGGAAGACATTCTGATCTAAACGAACCTCCGAAACGTGTTTCCGCTGCCTGCGGCACCGTATAGTAGGCGTGATGCTCTTGCGCTGCAAAAACTTTTAGTTCCTCCTTCCGCCGCCAGGGGACGCACTCTGTTCCAAACAAACCACATGCCGAACGAAACTCCGACACGTGTCCCCGCTGCCTCCGGAACTGTATAGTATGTGTGCTGCGCACGCGCTGCAAAATACTTTATTTGCAACTTCCACCGACATGGGGTGCAATTTGTTCTATATGAACATCTGACAGTACCCGTTGTATCAGTGTAGTTGAATGATCCAATTCCGTTCGAAATCGGGCCCATAGAACTCAAGAAAACAATGCTCCCCCTTCCGGTTATAGGTAGAACCAAAATCTGTAACGCTTGAGAAAACCAAGTCGAATCATCCAAACCCCGTTGTGATCGGGACCATAGAACCCGAGATGCACAGTTAGAGAAAAGACATTGTAGGTTTGCAAGCCAGGGGGAGCTAGGTCAACAACAAATCATTTACTTTGACTGTTGGTATGCATCAAGTAAATACGGTTTGTGTACTTTTATTACAAACATAAATTTAATTTTTATGAAAATAGTCATTTGAAATTTGCTGTATTCTATATGTATAACATTTATAAAACACTACGGGTGAAGCTATAAATGTTAAATTTTTTAAATGGAATTTGTTTTGTGTAAATCAGAGCAATACAATTGCTTTTATTAATAAGAGCAAGACTCCCTTATCATAGATCAGACTTGACAATCCGGAGAAAGTCTATGGGAGAAAATGTCCGCGGTAATTGCCAACTTATTAATTGACTTTCTCCGGAAAGTATCGCCGCCTGGTGGATACTACCGCACAGTTGCCATGTTTCGGGCTTTTTGAACACCAGTATATTTTTAGAGAAAATGTTGTTCTTTTTCATCCCAGAATTCTCCGATCAAACAAAACAAAATTGTCTCTACTAAAAAACTGGTATCCAAAAATATAATAGAAAAATCTATAGAAAAATCTAGCTGGTCTGCTACCGCATAGCTGCCAACTCTTACGCTTTTTTCTTACCGCTAAAATTTAATAGAATTTTTTTCGTCATGTAATCACACGATCTTGTCAATTTAATAAGATAAAATTTACTATAAATTTTAGTGGTAGGAAAACTACTAGTTCATAAGCAAATGCATAGAACAAATGGAGCTCTGAAAAAATTTCGTGTGATTTCGTGTCGTAAATACTATTACTGACGATTGATGGCGCTAGTAGCAGGACAAGTATAGCGGTCAAAGGCAACTTGCTGATTGAGAGGTCTGATACTATGATAATGAGGTCTTGAATAAGAGTTCTCAAATAATGAAAAACACGCCGCCAGGGGGCGCACGATGAAGTACCACATTTGCGATATTAAATAAAAAGGCGCCCCATATTTCGAAATATAACGAATAATTTGTTCAAGAAAGCCCCGTTCCACAACATTAACGCGATCATTAAAAACAATTATTATATTTTTTCTGATATTAGAACATAACGAAGATACTACAATGAATTCCCATCCTCAAATTCAAATCTATATTTTAATTAGTTAATTTTCGTTCATTAGTAAAAAATGACATTTAACACGCAATTATGGCAATTAAATCCCAATTTTTGTTTTCACTGGCAGTTATTTTCTTTAATTTTCGCAAAGTAAATGGAGCGGTCGGCCAGAAAAACAGATCTCTTTGTAGTTCTGTTTTTAATGAAAGCCGATCCCTGTCTCGCACTTTCTCGGATTTTTGTGACTGGCGTCTCCAGATTTTTACAAAAATTAAGAAATATTACCGGCGAATTTTACAAAAATTGGATTGACGGATGAAAAATTCTACATATGCTCTGAAAGTTTCAAATCGATATCTTAATTAGTTTTCTTAAAATTCGCTAATTAGTAAATAAACAAATTCGTTCATTTCTGCTTGAAACTCTAGAACAGGTGTAGTTTTCCTTAGCCGTTTTGATAAAAATATGCTATTTTTGATGTGATGATTAATGAGTTTTAATTAATATTTCGGCTAACTTTCAAAATATTAATTTTCTGAGACTCAGGTGTATCATGAGAGCCCGTCGACTATCATCATCTAAATTTTCATAGTTCTAGGTGCGCTAGATTTTGCTAACCATCGCAGACAGACACACACACACACACAGAGCGAAACTTTCTTTTATTATTATAGATTTTGAGACTTCTATGCGCACTAGATTTCCCTAGTCATAGCAGACAGACATACATACACAAAGAGTGAAACTTTTTTTTAATTAATATACATAGAAGTCAAATATTGACAACGATCTAGTAAGTTACATTTTGTAAAATAAAATTTCTGGGTTGAAAGTTTTGTTTTGTCCGCGGATTATAAGTTGGCAATTACGATAACTTATTTATTTAACTTATTTTGGTGTGGTATTTTATTTTTATTTGGTCCTGGTCCAATTTGACTGCTGCTGGCCATTCTAGTGTTAAGAGTAATTTTCATTTATTTATGACAAATTATTTGAGTATATAACGGGAAATTTACTTTAAAAAAAGAAACTGTTAATGAATTAATAATGAACTTTGGTGAAACAGAATTTCCCTTAGTACTGCTCTATAGAAGTTTTAAATAAAGATTGCTAAAACCAAGGTTTTTAATATGATCTGTAAAAGTTTCACTATTTTACTTATTTCTATTTTTTTTACAAAGAAATATATAGATAGGGAAAAATACAAAGAGAAAAATAGGCATTCACTAAATGTTAAATATGGCCTAAATAAAACAGCCACATTCAAACGCAAATGGAAGAATACGATTCAAGAAAATGAGTTCTCTTTCCCTGCTGACAGGCTATTCGTTACCTTCCTTATGCCTTTTTGTGTTTGGCATTTTTGTAATCAAACAGACATTTTTAATGCATCAATCATGCAATTCTTAAATAAGCTATTACGTCCATTCCACAATTTCAGAATTGTATGCGCAGATGTTTCCCATTAATCTTCAGTTACGCTAAAAGCACATTGTGCAAAACAGCAGTATGAAAAAGGCTTTACATATAATAGTATATTAGTTTATCGATAGATTTAGTATGATTAGATTAACATATTTCATTTACTTTTAAACGATTGCGTTAAATATCCATTTTGCATTTAAGAAATTAGCAACATATATATAGGTCGGTATCGTAAAAAAAAAATCACTCGACAACAAAAAGATTAAAACTAAGAAAAAAAAAACCTTCTGCGAATAAGGTAATTTCATAAATTATTCTAACAAATTTGGGATTAAAAAACATCCTCTATTTTTTTTTTTGTTGCCATAGCAGTCAATCTTCTAGCTACTTTCAAAACAATTAAAAGCAGAAATCTTATTAAACAAAACAAAAAAAAATCTACTAAGTAATGTTTCTGGTTCAAATTATGTTTGTCTGACTTGGAAAAAAACCCCAGAAGGATTGGAACTTTTCAGGCATATGTCGTACTAAACTAACAAGGAGCGGACCAAGCTTGGTAATCCCAGATTTTGCTTATTTTCATATATGATGTAGGGTAGAAGCCCCTTAGTCTCAGGTTCAACAGATTTTATACAACGCTCCTTAGTTCTCGAGAAATAGGGGTCTAATATTATTATACAACTTAAATACTTACTTTGGACCGAAACTACTGTGTTGGTTGTAGCTCAGTTGTTATGGTGTCTGTTCGATGACCTACGGGCCCGGGTTCGAGCCCTAAACGCGCTACGTTAGTTTTTCTCATTGTTTGTTTTATAAGTACACTTGTAATTATAATTTAATAATCTCAATTAAAAATTTTGATATCGTACACTAATTATAATGTTAATATATTTAAATATTTATTATTATTTTTTTATTCTTAAGCCATTATTAAACATTTCTCATCATTCAAAGAGATTTTTTTAATGGATTCATTATTGACTAGTAAAAATTCCAAAATCGTTACAAAATCATACCTTATTTTATTAATTATAAATTAATTCAAAGCGCAAAGATACGTATTACAAATTTAAAAATCTTTAATATGCAAAAAATATGTTGTAATTTAATTCTTATGCTAATTTTTAAGATACCGTAATTTCCGGCGTATAAGCCGCAGCTCAAAGAGTCGTTTTTCGACCCAGAAATTTTATTCAATAATTGTAGTTAAATATTTACAGCGATCTTTTAAGTTACATTTTATAAAATAATATTTCTGGGTCGAAAAACGACTCTTTGAGCTGCGGCTTATACGCCGGAAATTACGGTAATTATATTTCTTACCGTAATTTCCGGCGTATAAGCCGCAGCTCAAAGAGTCGTTTTTCGACCCAGAAATATTATTTTATAAAATGTAACTTAAAAGATCGCTGTAAATATTTAACTACAATTATTGAATAAAATTTCTGGGTCGAAAAACGACTCTTTGAGCTGCGGCTTATACGCCGGAAATTACGGTACTTTAAAAACAGAGTAGTATTATCATCGCATTGACTTCTCTTGTTAAGGCAATATATAAATGATGTTTCTTTAAAATCCGGAATTGACACAATTGTTCAATATCATTACATCCACAAAGCATATATAAACTACATTTTAAAAGTGATTTAAAAAACTGTTTAATGTTGTTTTATACAACGATTTAGTTACAAATAAAAAAAATAAATATTGTGCTTATAATTAATGCACATTATAATTTTTAATTCGGATTATTAAATAATAACTACAAGTATATTTACAAAACAAAAAAAAAAAAATGAGAAAAACAAACGCAGCGCGTTCCGGTCTCGAACTTGTGGCCGCGGATCAACGAGCAGACGCCATAACAACTGAGCTACGACAAACGCAGTAATTTCGTTACAAAGTAAGTATTTATGTTGTGTTAAAATATTAGACCCCCTATTTCTTGAGAACTAAGGAGCGTTGCATAAAATCCATTGGACCTGAGACTAAGGGGTTTCTACCCTACAACATATAAAAAAATAATCAAAATCTGTGATTACAAAGCTTGACCCTCTCCTTGTAAGAGGAGAGGAAAAATATAACTGCAACTTGCAGGTGCTAAAAGCCATGTAAGGAATACATAAACAATTCGTTTCAGTTGAAAAATATAGATCAGGTTCTTATTGTATCATGGCTCGTACGTGTCCTTGAATTTGGGTACCCACTTACCTATGAAATGTAATCTTAGACATATTTAATCTCAGTATTACACGATGAAATAAGACAAATATTACTATTCGAAAGTAGTGGAACTCAAATTCAAGTACTCTTATGAATCTTGAGTATAAGTGTAATTCTTCACTAATATATAAATTAAGGTCTGAAAGCATTTTTTACACGTTCCAACATAGTTTAAATATGTTTATGAATTCGGTTTGTCTGTCTGTTTGCCATCTCTGTCTGTTCATGCTCTAACTCTCGTAAGTATGCTCGGATAGCCATGAATTTAAAATATGTAAATTATGTTTACTACAGAATTTTTGCTATTGAAAATGAGGTGTGTAGTCTTTATATCCTGTTTACAGGGACACACAAAAGAAATTCGTTACATTATGGCCTACGGGAAAAGTCGTTTCCGATGCCATTATGGCCTATGGGAAAAGTCGTTTCCGATGCCATTATGGCCTACGGGAAAAGTCGTTTCCGCTGCATTTGAATGATGTTTTGATACTTCAAACTTAATGAAATTAAAGATGATCACTGAGATGTAGTACAAAATGTTTTCTATTAATTAAGGAGTGCGTAGCAATTTCCTTCATTTACAGGGACGCACAAAATAATTCGGTTATAGACTATGATCGATTTCATTGTAGGAAAAAATTAAATTCCTTAACAATATTCAGTTAGTGTTGGAAAGTGTTCAGTAATCTATGACTGACGCATGATTTTTCGTTCTTGTTTACTCTTTGGTGCGCTATTTTTTAGGTTTTATCTTTATAAATGAAAAAACACTTTAATCATTACTACCTATCAATCTAAATATGAGACAAACAATTAAATTTCATCGTCTATAAATTCACCCTAATGCAAAATTTTCACTCCACTAAAGACTGAAAAAGCTATCCTTGGATTTAATTCTACCTTACTCGCTATTGCTTCGTCAAATTTGACGCAATCAGTTTCACAACTAGTCTGAGGCTACTTACTAACACTGCACAATAGCAATTTATAAAGATAAGTTGGTCACAAGATAAATGTTATAATATGTGTTAATTGTGATATGTGATATAATTTGGGATACATTTTATAATATATAAATTGGAATCAACGTGCTGCCAATTTTGCGCGTTTTTTTGTTGTTGTTGTTCAAAATATCTATCATAATATCCGAAAAGTGATTTTTGTTTTGATTTATTTAGTCATCAAAGTCTATCATTAAATAAAGTGATGATTGCTATCCCGAAATTATAAAGTACTTTTGAAAAAAAAAAATGATGCACGAATGATCTTGCAGCTTGCAGGATTGAAATATTATACACATAACTGTTATAATTTTTTGGAGAAATTGTAAACTTTTAATGAGCTATGTGTCTAGTCACGTAACCGTTGAAGTAATTACCAGTATAAAATCGTAAAAAAATTTCTAAAACAATTGCGAAAATATAAGACTCGAAATTTGATGAAAATCGTTTTTCAGCGCAATATCCGAATACCGTAATTTCCGGCGTATAATCCGCAGCTCAAAGAGTCGTTTTTCGACCCAGAAATATTATTTTATAAAATGTAACTTAAAAGATCGCTGTAAATATTTAACTACAATTATTGAATACATTTTCTGGGTCAAAAAACGATTCTTTGAGCTGCGGATTATACGCCGGAAATTACGGTAAATGTCAATGCCTTATTAAATCGCATTTTTTTTTCATTAAGTAAGGTACATTATTCTATACAAAAATAATGTTATCTCTACGGACCATGGACCTCAGGTTTAACACTCCTGATTTAGATCATGGACATTTAACAAGAAAACAAAAAATAATTCAAGTTTTTGCAACTAAGGTGACAAGTATAGCTTCAAGCCTTAGGAAATAACAATTTGATAAAATGTTAAAGAATAACGTAAAACGATCCTTCTTTAGGTCCTGCGAAAGTAAAAGAGAAAAATAAATTAAAGAATATATAAAATAATATATCGTCGCTACCATGTCAAACTATGAAATGTGAAAAAATGCATTCTTCATTACTTTAAAAATGGGCCGATTTCCACAACTAAATTTTAAGAGGGTTGCAGGGTTGCAACCTCACCAGGGTTGCCAGTTTGTCCTCCTTTTATATTCAGAAATTTTGAATTTGTACCAGAAATTTAAAATAGACATTTTTTCTTTATATACTGACAGCCTATTTCGTGATTACTTAAAGTAAAAATATTTCTCTCAAAATTTCCGGTATGAATTCGGCATCTCTGAATAAAAAAAGGACGCCAAACTGAAAACTCTGTTCTTCACAGAAATTGTATTATTATTTTTACAAGGCAAAAAATTCTAATAAAATTTAGTGGTGACAATCGGCAAATTTTTAAAAATAATGAAAAATGCATTTTTTCATATTCGATAGTATGACATGGTAGCGACGATGTAAGCCCATAAAACGTTCTGTTTTGATTTTCCATGACTATTTTACTGAACAAAATCAGCCTGATATTTATTCCCTTATGGCAAAAATGTCTGCTATGTGTTTCGTTTTAGATCTATACCTTATGATATAAACTAGGGAATGGATAATCAGACAACACTAGTTTAAAATTTTAAAATTTTCGACAAATTGTGCAGAAACATTGCGATCCTATAAATGTTCTATAAATTCCCTTCTCTTTTGGAATTCGGGGTGACAAACGACTTTCAGGCAAAATTGTTGAAGACCACTGATCAAAACTAGTAGCTTCAACATTTTGCCGGAAAATCGTTTTTCAACATAAATTCCCTAAAACAATCTTCGTCTAATGAAACCACAAAGATTCTGTCATTAATGCATTTTTTTTAAATTTTAAAACAGGGATAGCTACGTGGCCCGTGAGCCATAGGTTGAAGAAACATTGTCTAAACAGTATTTATACCAAGTTTTTCTGCGTTTGGCGATATTTTTTAAACGAGATATAAAGAGAATTCGCACGATATTGCCATAATTTTTTAATAGAATTTTTCGCCTTATTTAAATGCAGAAAAGTATTGCAAATCATGCAATTGAATTAGGTGTCTACAATTTCTACTATTTAAATATTAAATAGAAAAATGTTATTAAAAATTGTGGTAAAGGCATATGAACGCTGTAAATTATGAAATTTTACTTATTAAATGAAGTCAAATTAATACCACAAAGGAATGAGTTACATTTTATTAAATAGGACTTCATTTCTAAATGTCTTTTTTGCATTCCGCAATTTTTCTGCAAAATTTCCAGTGTCTAACACTAATAATAATATATTTAAATGTTTTTTTACATTCCGGAAACTTTTATTGGGTACCACGTTTTTAGAGATGAAGTTTTACATATATCATGATTAGAAATTCGAGCATGCAAGTATTGTTTAAAATTAATCGTTAACCCTACTCTGCGCAGTGATGCATATATGAATCAATTAAAACTTAAAATTTAATAAATGTATTCAGTTATACGCAACAACTATATTTAAATAAAAATATTCGCTTTATGTAATCACAAAAGTCTACTATTTAAAGAAGACGAACAAATACTCTTTGAAATTTCCAATGTCTAACACTAATAATAATATATCTAAATGTCTTTTTTTTGCATTCCGGAAACTTTTGTTGGGCCCCACGTTTTTAGAGATGAAGTTTTACATATATCTTGACAAGAACTTCGAGCATGCGAGTATTGTTTCAAATTAATCGTTAACCGTACTCTACGCAGTGATGCATATATGAATCTTAAAATTTAATAAATGTATTCAGTTCTACGCAACAACTATATGTAAATAAAAATATTCGCTTTATGGAATCACAAAAGTCTACTATTTAAAGAAGACGAAGAAATACTCTTTAAAATTTCCAATGTCTAACGCTAATAATAATATTAAAAGAAAACATACTTCCAAAAGAATAAATAGTGTAATGTAGAGTTAACCCTTTCCGGCATAGTGGTCCCACTCTGGGCACACCTAATTTTAATTCCAAACTTGCATTCGGCACCAAGAATATTTTAATAAAATTTTGTTTCTACGATTAAAGATTAAAATTAAGAGTTCTTATTTTCTAAAAAAGTCGTTTGTAAATTCCGGTGTCAGTCAGCAATTTCTCATTTTACGATCAGAATTTGTCTGTGCCGGAAATTGTTAAATACACTAAATTTCAGCATATAAACCGCGGAACACATAAACCTCTTTTGATCCAGAAAGTTTAGCTTATAAAATATAACTTATTTGGACCTGGCAAAGATTCTGATCCAAAACAGATATATTTGATCTATTATTAGTGTATTCAAGAGAAATGAATATACTTTATTCATTTTACTTTCTTAAATGGAAAATGTTTTGTTGCAACAATACTTCACCTATCTTTATCATGTCTTAAACTGACAGCCCGGACTGCTTCTTAATCAGTATTCGTACTCTTTTACCACAATTTTTAACAGAATTTTTCTATTTAATATTTAAATAAGCAGAAAATGTAGAAGCCTCGTTTAATAGCAGGATTTGCAACACTTTTCTGCATTTAAATAAGACGTAAAATTCCATTAAAAAATTATGGTAAAAGCGTACGAACCCTGTTGATTCATTCAATATGTTTCTATATTTCAGTAATGAAATTCGCACGAATTCTTGGAATGCAAATGCATAACTGCTAACCTTTATGCTTTATGGTAATAATTTATTTATTGTAAAAGTCTCCTTATTTAATTACAGTAAAATAGGATTAAATAAGCCAATTTTTTCTATTTATATATTGTGGTAAGAAAATGCGTAAAAGTTGGCAGCTATGCAAACGCTTATTGCTCATTCTACAGCTAAACATTTCATACAGAAATGAAAATGTGTAATTAGATTTCAATAAAAAGTGTACACAGGGGCGCGCCAGGAATGTCCGGCAGCTGTGTGCAGATCTTCATTCGGCACTTTTACCCCCCCCTACCCACCCATACACAAAAAACTACTTTTTAAAATCGTATGAGAATGTGATGCACAAAATATTAAATATTAATTCATTTAAAAAATTACAAAAAAAAAAAAAAAAAAAAAAAAAAGAAAGATAAAGTAATTTTTGCCTTATCTCAAAACAAATTGCGAATTGCACATTATGTAACTGTAAATTTACATTCCTTGTAAATTAACAGTTTTAGTTAAACAAAAATGTAAAATTATGAAAAAGAAGAAAATAAAATGACTAAACTGATTTGTCTGTTAGAAGCGCCAAACCATTTAAAACAGACTGTTACAAGCATACTGACTATATAATCTGATAAGAAAATTATTTTTGTTATTTATACTTTGTGTAGTTATTAATAAGAAAAAATAAATTTATGAGTACATAAATTATTAACATACTATAAACCTTATTTGTAAAATAATAGGTAAATAAATATGTCATCAAAAAGAAAAGTTCCTTAGGGAACTGAACCTTCATTTATAAAAATTCTCAAATAATATCAGTTTGATCCATTATTATTATTTCGCTGCGTGTATTTATAATGGCACGATCAAAAAGCCAGTCTTTTACCTTTGTGTAACTTTTGATAATTTTAATTTTGAAAAGAAGCGTGGTGAATAACAAAAGAGTTCGAAGAGCAATTGTAAAATTTCAGAGTTGCACAGGCGACTATTTCTTTTATTACTTCGTTTGCAACTATTTCAAAATAATAATCTTTGTTCTAAATTTCTAGTAGAAATCAACCACGAAAATTATTGTTTGGGAATAGTAGATGACTAAATAGTGCAAATAGAGTCGTCTCTGGCAACTCTGAAATTTTGATAAACTGTGAATAAATATACTGAATTATCTGGTAATAGTAAATCGTTTTTAAAATTAGAAATAAATGGTTGACAGTGTAAAATTTTGTCTGTGTTAATGGCTGCTTGTTTAGTTCTTATGTAGTAGTTTATTTTCACAACAACTTAAAAATATTAAATGAATTCACATGTTCTTTTAATAAAGTAAAGATTTATTTCAAAGAAGCTAATGTTTTATCGATTATTCAGAAGAAAAAATAATTTAAGGAATATTTCAGGATCTTCTATATTTTCATCTTTATGAGCTGTCTTTTTAAGTCACCTCAATGTGTTTTCTACTAAAAAATACAGGCTTTGCGTCAGATTTTGCTGCAATTAAATTCTGAGCTTGCTACAACTTCTTTGAAATTTTCACCAGAACTATAATAATTTGAAAACGTGATTTAGATCATTCAGTGCAACCAAAGCATGATGGGAACTCATATAGATGAAAACTGCCGCAATGTTATTGAAATAGCTCATTTTACATAAAATATACCAAATTCTGCTGCATGAAATAAATGTAATTTTTTTCACTACGCATTCTGCCTGATATTTGAATTGTTTATCTAGTTTTGAAAAGTTCTTGCACTTTTGATACATCATATACTTCAAGTAAATGTTACATCATAACGAAAGTTTTCCGCCACAGCTAATATTGACTGTGAAAACAGTTCGCGTTGCGATGTTTGCTCATATTTTGTCAAACGATTTTTGGGCATTTCAGAGAAAGAGACTTGTTTTAGAACACTCTGTTGTGAAATCTGCAAAAAAAAATATCGTTTCATTAAGTACAAGTTGTCTGAAATAGAACTATCACGCTACCAGATTAGAACCATCATTTACTTCCAGTTCTATTGCAAAAGGTCAGCTACAGAATGCCACTGACTCTTGTGTACAGCTTTAGGTACTACTGTTGTATCATATGACACTGTGAAGGTTTAGTCACCGCCCCCTGAATACTAGGCCTGAGCGCTGACAGCAATGGCGGCTGTCGCAGGCCGATTTTTTTTTCAGCGTTTGAACGGTCCCTCGAAATTCCACACCAATAATTTCTAAAAGTTTTCTTCGCCTCGTTTTTCGGAGATCAAATAAGTCAAAGACAACTTTTAGATATTATTGGTGTTGAAGTTCGAGGGACTGTCCAAACGATTCCGCCTGCGACAGCCGTCATTTTTTTCAGCGCGCAGGCCTAGTATTCAGGGGGCGGTGGTTTAGTACCAAAATTTCAAAAACAAGGACTATGACATTCAAGAAGCAGAGTACTCTGGCCGGCCTACTGATGTTGATGAGGCCCGCCAGCAAGAAATTGTGGAAGAAGATCAGTATGCAACCATTCGAGAGCTAGCTAAGGAATAGACGTTAGTGTCCATCAGTCGCGCTATGCAGCGTATGAACTTGACGTAGCAGTTCAATCGCTGGGTGTCGCATGAGCTGGCTCAAGCAGATAAGGACAGACGTGTTCGGGCCTGCACTAATCTGCTCGAATCTCCAAGCAAGGACAAAATTCTGGACCGGATCGTCACTTGTGACGAAAAGTGGATTTACTTCAACAACGCAACACAAAAAGGGGGATGGTCTGCGCCCGGTGAGCCCGTCGCAAAGCGTAATTTGACTAATAGAAAGATAATGCTTTGTATCTGGTGGGATTGCCGTGGTATTATCCACAAAGAGTATTTGGAGAAAGGCAAAACAATGGACAGTATGGTGTACAGCGAGATGTTAATCCATGTTGACGCTTCTATCAAGGCAAAACGTCAAAATGAGTTCCGGCGCAAGAAGGTAATGTTTGATCAAGATAATGCTAGACCACATGTGACTGAATTCACCGTCTGGACTCTGTATGGACTCGAATGGGATACTTTGCCACATCCAGCATATAGCCCCGACATCGCTCCTTCGGACTTCTACCTTTTATCACACCTTCAGCTACCGCTTGCTCGTGTAATCTTTAATTCTGCACAGGACGTCCGAAATGAGGTTGATATGTTTTTGGACTGGCACTGGCGGCCTCCGAGTTTCTGGCTCGAAGGTTTTGAAAAACTACCAAAACGTTGGCAGAGAATCATAGATTTGGATGGTGATTATTACTCGCACTAAACGTACTGCTTTCATGTTTTTTTCTAACTTTATTAAGAACATTTTTAGCGGAAAACGTTTGTTACATCCTGATAATTATAGAGGTTTTAGGTCATCAATTCTATTCGACTTACAGTGCTTTAGATAATAGCTTTAAATGAACTGTATGAGTAGTTAAAATGTTCCATTGGCAAACAGAAGAGGGGAAACAAGTACAACTCTTGTACGAAGGTAACGAAAACAATAGTTTCATTACTGGTATTCGCAGTCTCAATGAATATCAGGTTCAGAGAATGGTTTGAACATATACGACATAAAATACACGGAGTTTTAAATCAAATTCTTTTTGTAAACCTATATTTTTGCCACGAAAATAAGAGCTATTATAACGTAGTCTCAACCTCTTAAATTAGTTCTGTCTAAATTTATTTTTTCAATAAATCAGTAAAAAATAGTGTCTATCCCGTTCCTGTTTTCTAAAATTAGGTAGAGTGTTGGAAATTGTTCATATATTTCAGCACTTTTATGTTCTGAATTGAAAAGAACGAACCCTACTATCACACGTATTCGATCAGTATGTAGTAGGTGTAGATCATAATTTAAAGTAACTGAAAAATATTTGTTTTTTTTGACACAGTTAATTGTATTGTTTTTACTATTTTATATCACTAAAGAGAATATTTCATCCTCACTATTACTTCGAATATTACTTCTGAGATTGCATTATCCTAATTATACGTATACATGAGAGCACTTTAAAGTTAAGATAATTAATTATACGTTACCTATTTCAATATATCAACCGTCAAATATTTCAATATATCAACGCAAATTACTTTAGTTAATTTTAAACTTGCATTATCACAATTGTGCTTAAATAGATGTACTTAAAAATAGTAATTATTATTAGTTTTTTATATATATCTGGGGTGGACAGGAAATTATATTACTAGAGAATTGTGCCATTTTCATCTTCAGTTTTCCATTTCCTTTCGGCGCGATTGTTTATAGAATTAATTGCCAAACATTTTACTTAAATTAGCTTACAACCGAAGACAAAAAAGTGAAGAATTTTCTAAGAAGCTACAGAAAACGAAAACGCATTAAATTAATATAAAATTGATAAATTTCATACATAAAATATTTAGAATGGTGTACTTAGAATATTAAATAAATGTAATTATAACATTCATTCTTTACAGAATTCAAAATTGTTTTTACGATTATATGTCTAGTGAAAGGCACGTTATGACAGATCTGTAGTTCAAGAAAAATAAAACATCAATTTAATAAAAGGCTTTAAAGAAACTTGACGACATAAATGCATTAGTGAATTCCGCTAAAAGCTGAGTTAAATATCGTCCGAATGTTCCCGTTTCGCTTAGTAATAAAATTAAAATTTATTTTAATTGAAAAAAAATCACAAAAATAAGTCTAATGGAATGTTCTTAACGAATAAAATCAATGCACCTTAATTATAATTTGCGTTGACCAAATGTCCTCCTTTCTTTTTTAGTTCATTCAGTTTTTGATTTAAAACACTTATTACATTTTAAGAAAGTGATAAATTCGTGGCACTTAAAAATAATAAAAGTTTAAAAGTTTAAAATTTTAAAATATTTTTTGTCATACTTATAAAAATAACGTAGTTCTTCAATTTCTATTAGTTTAAAAAATAAGTTAAACAAACTATCCCTCTAGTTAAAGTAAAATTCAATAAAATAAAACAAATTTTGCTATTAAATTTTAGTTATAGAAAAAAAAAGGTAAAAGTGGGCAGCTATGTTAGTATAGATAAAAAAAATCACAAACAAGAGTTTAGGGCTCTGAAAGATCTTGCTAAGACTTATGTAAAACCACCTCTGATAACATTATTTTCAATCAGAGCAAAAATCACAACGTTAAACGAACAGCGAAAATTTACAAAACTGCCTGACACACGACTAGTGCCTCATCTAAGCCTATCACAAAATATCCCATAGCTGATACCAAATTTACCAATACAAGTAGTCTAAATTAAACAGCAAAATTATAAAAGTTCTAGTTTTGACTTTTTTTTCTCTAAACTTGTGGGTCAGCATAAAATTAAACTAAAAAGAATAATAATTATAAATAATTTGTTTGAAGTAGATACATAAAATATAATTAATATTTCCTGAAAGTGTAGTTAATTTTAATATAATTAAATTAATGATTAAGTAATCCCTCCTTGTCTCACATCTTATGCGCCTTAACTACCTTGGCGCCTATGTGCGCCGCACACATGGCACATTGGGTCGGTGTGCCCCTGAGTGTACATTATGTTGATCAGAATGAACGATCGTATGTTGATCTGAATGGTTTAAGACGGTGAATCTTACAATACACTAAGAAATCTCATTTAATATTTGAGGAACGATGTTTATGAAATGTATTCTAAATTTTTAAGAAAAAATAAAAGAATAATATAAAGTATTAACATAAATGAATGACCAGATTTGAAAAAATTATGTTTCCAATACTGTTACACATATTATAAATGATATATGAAAAAAAATATTCAAGTTTTTTTTTGTTGCCCTTTCTCAAAGCTGGATTGAACGCGCGGTTAACGATGATTTATTCTTACTAACATGGCCACCAAGATCTCCATTACTTAACTCCATGTGATTTTTCGTGGGGTCACATCAAAGATCTTGTTTATGAACCATCATTGCCGAAAACACTCAAAGATTGTAAAGATGTCGCACCAATGTTGTATTAAGAAACGTTGACAGTGTGAAACTGCACAATGTTTGGAACAAACTTGATAAGAGATTAGGTGTTTACTGTGCTACGAAAGGTTCACACATTCAACATTTTCAACTGAAAAAACTTCGAATAATTTAATGATCATTTATTATAATATGTGTAATAGTTTTGAAAATATAAATTTTTAAAATTTGGTCCTTCATTTATGCTAACCCTGTATATCTCACTAGTTTTCATATATGACATACATTCAGTAAAAAAAAAAAAAAAAAAAATCTTAACTTTGTTAATTTGACTTTTATATGATTAAAAACTTTCATGATAATATTATTTAATTTCATGAAATTTTTTGAATTTTAAGTTCAGTCATGTAAATTTATAATTTTATCATAGACATCCTAATTACATATATTTTATAAAATATTTTTATTTACATGTATGTTGATAGCCGAATTAAAAATTTATGATAAATTATTTCTTGATCAATATGTAAAATATTACTGATTAAGCTTTACACAAATTTATAAATACGTGTGTGTATCCATCTTACTCGTAGATATGAAGAAACAAAACACAGAGGAAATATCTCAAAAGGACTCACTGCCACCAGACGTAACATCATTCATTTTAACCTTTAATATTCGCACTAGAGCGATTGAACTACCTAAAGCGTGTGTGTGATAAATTAGTTAAGTGTTAAATTAGTTGTCATACACTAGCTCTACTCTATCTTCTTAGACTGGTAGTCAAAACAGAACATTATAATTTACAATATGTAACATTTTTCGCGCACATGAGAGCCACTTTTGTTTCCAGCGACGGGTTGTCATATAAAAAGTTCGTGGAAAAAAAGGCTACAAATAATTAACCCTCCTAATACTAGGTTTAAAATTTCGAGGAGCATTCTTAGTTCTGCACAGGGTTGCCAGTTTGACCTTTTTTTAATTCAAAAATTTTGAATTCACACCAGAAATTCTGAAAGAAGAATTTTCAGTTTAAGCAATCACGAAATGTCTGTCATTAAATAAAGAAAAGAGCATTATAGGGAATTTCTGGTATGAATGCGAAATTTCGGAATTAAAAAAAGGCCAAACTGGCAACCCTGGTTTTGCAAGATTAGAACCAGAACTTTAATTTTATTAAATGTAGCTTATTTCTACAAAATTTTTTTATAATTCTACTTATTAAGTTTAAATTTTTTTTTTTTTTCTGATTTGAAACATAAAACAACTTTAACCCCTTAATCGTCGTGCCCGAGACATTCACGGGCAGCGTAGGTTACGCCTGTTTTATTCAGATTGTTTGATTCCCACCAATTTTTTTAAATAGTATTATTGGCTTTATTCTTGCATTATTTTATCTGTCTATTAAATAAGACGAACATTTCTACTTAAAAAAATTGGTGGTAATCAAGCAATCTGAATTTTTAAAAAGTAGCCTACAGTTAAAGGGCGCGACGATTAAGGGGTTAAAAAAAAGGGATCTTAGTTACGTGATAAATTAGTTAGCGTACACTAGCACTACTTTCCTCTCCTCCTCCATGTAGTCAAAGCAGAGCAACCCCCAATGGAATTAGGAGCTTTAATAGATTCCATAACCCGTCGTTTAACCCCTTGAAAGGCGATGAGATGTTATATATTTCAATTAATTTTAATCTCTAAATGCCATAATGGCACCAGAATTGTGAAATAAAATTTTGCTTTTATAATGTACATAAAGAAATTTTTTATTTGTTTTCAAATAAGCTTTTTCATAAATATTGGCATAATTCAATCATTTCAACATCAAAAGTACTTTGCCCCTGATAGGGTTTAGAGCCCATCCATCCACCCATCTCACTTCACAACAGCGTGGATTTTCAATCCTGGGTACATGCTTGAACACATTTCTATTTTTATCTCTCTAAAACCCTTAATTGCATAGTGATGTAAATTTCCATCACTGTTTATTTAACCTTTAATAAATAAATCAACTTCTTCGCCACTACTATATTTATATAGAAATATTAATCCACTAAATTTCCCGTGAACTATATTGCTGAACAAAGTTAAAAATCTATCTTAAAATTTCTGGTGTCTAATATTTAATATGTGTATAAAAAAACACAATTGTAAAAGAAAAACTCATGTAAAGAAGGGTTAATACCATTTGGCAACTTCTTTCATCTGTCTGGTAAAATTTTTTCATTTTCCAGCAAAGCAAAAACACTGTCAATCGTATGAGGCCGCTATTTTCAACTTGCGTAATTTCTTCAATTCATCTGCTCAGGTTTAATATATAATGGCATTGATTCTTGAGCCAAAGCGTTGCTTCAGTGCAAAAGGGAATCAAGTGCCACATTTTAATTTTTCCACTTTTATGGGGAAACAAATAAAAATATGGCACAACAACAGGGCTTTATATTTGAAAATAATATGTTATTTTTCTTAATCATATTAATGAAATGAAGTCTTTTATGATCTACCTTTCCATCAGTATGCTTTCCACTGAATCATAGAGTAAATATCGCAAGATGGTTTACATCCATTGGATGAAACGACACTTATCTTTATATTATATTTTTGTATAAGCATTGGTCAACGGTAAGTTGAATTCAAGTACCAGTATTTACAATTTTTCCCTGTTTTCTAAAACTAATAAAACAAGGAGGGCGAAACGACTAGAACGTATACTTGATAAAATAAAAATGTACTTCAAAGATCTCTTAGTAATTAAATGAAAAAGTTTATGATGTATAATTTTTCACGAAGTACTACACTTGCAGAAATCAAACCAAATGTGGTATATGTTTTTTCTGGTTATGTTTATTTCATTAAAAGTTTTAACAATATTTGAAAATAATCAATGAAATGAAATTTTACAGCCCCTTATTTTTCATCAAACCAAGAAAAGTAAATTTTTGTTGAAAAATTCTGCTACAAATCTTGATTGAATCGTATAAAATATATCCCAACACTCTTTAATAGTTTAGGAGATTACTCTGCGCGTAAACATCCACAGATAAATATGTAAATTTTTACTTAAACATGAATGAAAAAAAAATAAACAATATGAAAATTAAATAATAACATATTTTCGTAAAGAAATATTTATTCTAGAATTTTAGAAAAATAATTTTCCTTATTTGCTTTTTCAACATTTAAAAAGAGTATTTTATGTAATGTCAGAAAAATATTCTGTTATGCGCTTTTTCATAAACAACCACTCAATTATCGAAATAAAAATTAAAACGACGGTTTTTTGTAACATTTTTCTTTTTTCTGAGGAAATATGCTTCGCTTATTTCAGAAATTTGTTTAGTTAATTAAATGTAGTATCAAGAATGATTAAATTAATAATTGAAAATTTTTATGCTCTTCTAACCCCTTGAAGGGTGGGGGTATATACAGCATAGTTGCCAACCTCCCGATTTTTTTAATACCAGTAAAATCTTACAAAAAAATTCCCTTTATTAAATTGAAGAAATTGTACGATTACATAAAACAAATGTTTTTACATAAAAATACTGGTATGAAAAAAATCGGGAGGTTGGCAACTATGATACAGGGTGATTCATAAGTAAGTATACAACATCCAGATGTGGTAAAACAGCAACAGTTTAAGCCACGTTCCCCAAATGCAAGCCGTAAAGAATGTGTACTCATAAAGTTATTTTTTCCGCTGTTGTGCAAAGTGACATAGGCGATAGCTAATGTGTCATGCAAATATCAGTAGAAATGGCTGCATCTGCAGTGGAAAAGCCATTTTGTGTTCTTGAATGGAACAAAACGGACTGTTGTGCAATGGCATTTTCGAACATGATTTGGAAAAGAACCTTCAGCCAGAAAATCTATTTATTATTCCTTTAAAAAATTTGAAACTACGGGCTGTTTGTGCAAAGGGAACAGAAGTGGATTATTGGTTTGATGTGCGTCATGTGACTAGGAGTGCACATATAGAAAGAACATCCGTGACTGCCTTTATGGTTAGAGGTTCTTTTACAAAATGTTTGAAAATGCCGTTGCAGAATGGTGACAGATTCCGTTTTGCTCAATTCAAGAACACAAAATGCCTTCTCCACTGCAGACGCTTTCATTTCTACTGATATTCGCGTGACGCGATAGATA
Source organism: Maratus michaelseni (assembly GCA_963931845.1). Classification (NCBI taxonomy): domain Eukaryota; kingdom Metazoa; phylum Arthropoda; class Arachnida; order Araneae; family Salticidae; genus Maratus; species Maratus michaelseni. The sequence goes on from OZ007586.1 coordinate 187,065,349, forward strand.
TCGCCTATTTCACTTTCACTGCAGCGGGAAAAAACTTTATGAGTACACCTACCTTATGGCTGGCATTTGGGGAACGTGCCTTAAACTGTTTCTGTTTTACAATATCTGGAAGTTTTATGCCTACTTATGAATCACCCTGTATTACATATTACTTAATGTTATATATATATATATATACCTCTTAATGTTAATCCCCCAAATACTACAATGACATAAGAATTTTGGAATAAAATTTTTATTTTATAATGCAGGTGAAAAAATGTTGTTACTTATCATTAATTAGAATTATTCGTAAATCCTGGTAACACACAATAATTTCAACAGTTTAGCGACAGAAGGACTTTGCCCTTGAAAGAGTTTACACGTTTGCCTCCACAGACCGTTACGGAATTACTTTTTTGGCACACATTTACAAAACGGTTTTCATGCTTATCCAGTCAGTTCACATTGCAGAATCGTGGCAATGTTTGCTAATTTTATGCATTTTTAATTCAAAAATATCAATTTTTTGTCATTTTTACACGTTGAATGCCCAACTAAAATCACTAAACGTGCGTGGTGGCCACGGGGTTCTTTTATAAAATACATGGTAATAAATTATGAGTAGTTCTGTTTTATAGCAATAATTGTATTCAATGAAAATATTGGTGACTCGCCTATTCATTAGGGTGGATCGAAAAATTTGTTTTCACAATTTCAAAACCTACCTATGCGGAAAAGATGTTCTGTTGTATGGAGATTAAGAGAAAAATAATTAAAAATTTTAATTTCAAAATTTAATACTGCCGCAATGGAGTTGAAATTTCTAAAAAAATGAAAAAAGGACATAATTTTGGTTAGATGATTTTTGAATAAAAGTAATTGTTTTAATATTAATCAAAACCTACCTATGCCGAAAAGATGTTCTATTGTATGGTGATTAAGAGAAAAATAATTAAGAAAATTAATTTCAAAATTTAATACTGCCGCAAGGTGTTTGAGTCTTTTTACGGTAAAAAGTCAAAGTGATTTTTGTTAAATTAAATATACAGTTTAGTAATTTTAAATATTAATTGGAATAAGAGGACACTTACTTGGTTACAAGAAAAGACGTTAGCTTCTTATTTACCAGCTTCTTTATTATTAAATAAAGAAAAACATTTAAAATCGTCGAAATTACAGAGGGCGATAATCACGTTTGGTGTTGAAAATTGACATGAGGTTTCGTGATTCGATGCAATTTCTTATCAAACCGTCTCTTCTATATAATCAACAAACAGCAGAAGATGCTTTCGTGACTGTTTTGACTATCCGTTCTGTAGCTTGAGTGTGGCACGGAAACCCCTTGATAGTAGATATTATTGCCGTCGGAATAATTGCTGGATTTACTATTGATTCTGAAATCATGTCGTCACTAAATTGTTCAGTTAGTTGAGGTTCTGTCACATTTTTCCATTTAATCAAATCAATATAATCCGTCGCACAAAGTTCAAAAGCTGGTAAATTGAAGATACGGATATTATTCTTTGAAATGTTTGGGATTGCAGTAGACCGTTTGACTTCGCTCGTTTTTAGAATTTTTCGAAGGGACAATTGCCTTATGTGAGTTCCGTCGTCAGGTGACATCGATATCAGGATATTTTCAGGATGGCAAAAAACCCATTTCTCGTAATAACCAGGTTCTATTCCACCAGTGAAGCTTCTGATCCCAGTCGTAATTCCATCTACGTACGCAAAAAGATGACGTAGTGGAAGCTCATTGGCGTGTAACTGGCACACAAACCATTGAAGTGGACGCTTCAGAATAAGTTCTAAATTTCGAATAACACCTTCTTTAGCACCTGTGTTAATAGATGTTCCTTCGCTACCGATCGCAACCAACTTTGTTACATCTATATTGTTGTCAACGCAGGACAAAAAAATTATGATGTCTTTTCCAATGACTTGCACTCTCCCAGAATTTACAGATACGTGTCCGATGTACTCGGAACTAGGTTCTTTTACCAAGCTTATGTGTTCTTCTATTATGACTTTTCTTCTGTTATCTCCTAGTGATATAGTCCTGTCTTTACGTTCATCGAAGTATAAACCAAATTGGTCATGGTCAGAATCTTTCACAATTGACTGAGACTGTAGAGTTGTTCTTACCTTTGTTCTCTCACGTCGAATTTTATTTCTGTCAAGATCCATCACCTTGTGAGATTCTACCCACATCTTGAAGCGCAGCTGACACAATGGCAGCGCCTGCTCGGTCGGAAATGCCAAAACGGTCCAATGTATTTGCTACGGCATGTAATTTCGTCACGACAGATGTGACAGTGACACCGTCAGCGTTTTGGGCGTCGCTTTCAACGATAGCTGATGATGAAAAAAAGTCAACATGCTCGCATATACGCCGCTTCAATTTACACCCGTTATTCATATTCATATTCAAATATATGGAACTGGAAGAAATATCAGGCAGTGTCTTGTTTTTCTCCACGTATCGCTCTTGCTTTAATTTTCGTTTCTCGGCCTTAGTTATTTGTAAAGTGACTTTCCAATCAAGCGACCCGATTACCATTTTTCTTACAGTTCGCATGTCTAATAGAAATTCTCTCTCGTTCATTGGTACTTTCCATTCTTTCTTACAGAAGCAACATTCAAATGATTTACAAGTACACGTCAATATATCAAAAACAGCATTTGCGTTTTTCCGGAAGACGTCAATCTGCTTGCGATAGCTTTCAATCCCTTTTCTGGCTTTGAAAGATTTAAGAAGACCGCGATATTGGTCGTGGTATAATCGAACTTTTCTCAAAATGCTATAGTGGTCAATTATTGGGATTGAAGCTCGTTTCCAGGTCTCTTCTAACTTATTAGCAACTTCTTCACATGAGGAGGAAAATGTAGATGTAGACAATGTTTCCTTGCTTCGGTATTCTTTTGAATGCCAACATACGCACTTTATTACGTTACTGTAGGTAGGAAGCATATTCGTTGGCATATCACAACCAGACCAATATATAGGGCAAATCATGTCTTTTCTTAACATAGCCATGGTGCAATAATATTCAATGTACACTACGCATACACTTACAAAGAAAACTTACACAATGAAATCGAAATTTATTTCACTTTTCGAGAACAGCGCCCGATTCCGTAAGCCGCTAGCTTTGAACTGAATGAGCGAGCGGTGGGAATACGTTTATGCAATATTACTCAGAGTAAGGCTCCTTTAACTATTATAGAAGCCTTAATTCAGAGCCACGTGGGCGTATCATATAATGTAGGGAAGATACCATGACGTAGCGCTTCCAACTTATGGAGAGGTGGAAGGATAAAGCTGAAGAATGAAAAAGCTGGAAATGCCCTTTTTTCGAAAATCCAACCCCCTTGCGGCAGTATTAAATTTTGAAATTATTATTTTTTATTAATTTTATTTTAATCTCCATACAATATAACATGTTTTCCACAAAGGTATGTTTTGATTAAAATTAAAACAATTATTTTGAATCAAAAATCACCTAACCAAAATTAGGTCTTTTTCCAATTATTTTTCGAAAAATCAAACTCTTTGCGGCAGTATTAAATTTTAAAATTATTTTTTTTAATTATTTTTCTCTTAATCTCCATACAATAGAGCATCTTTTCCGCATAGGTAGGTTTTGATTAATAATATTTATTTTTTCACCATATACCATCGATCCACCCTACTATTCAAGTGGTAAAGCGAATATTTTCTGGCACACATATTTGTGTGTCATGGCAGTGTGGTAAAAGAAAAAATTGAATGAGCAACGCATTGAATGAAAACAAAGTTTCATATAAAAACGAAAATAAAACATCAAAGAAAAGAATGTCAAAATGAACAAAATGAACATTTTAAGACAGGGTTATATTTTACATTCATATAATCTCTTTAGGCTAATTCCATGCGTGAATGTAGTGTAAGCCACATAGACGCACAAATTTACCGCTCTTGGCTACTGGTATTTAATAAAAAAATTCTTCACTGTATTTTATTGTAGCTATATGGGATTGAAAAAGTCAAATTTTCCTTTACTATAATATTGGTAATCAAACACCGCAGCCATTTACCTCTCTGTGACTAACACTACATCCACGCATGGAATTAGCCTTTAAAAATGCTGTGATAGATAAATCATACTTATTTAATTTGTAGAAAATAAAAGATATAAGTATTTTATGTATAATATAAATTTAAATGAGTTGGAGATCTACTGTCGAACTATTTTTTGTACCACTTTTTCGAAACAATATTTTTCGTGCTAGGTTTCTACTGCATTTGATATAGAAATTTAGCTTGCAGATTATTGTTTAAAAATATTGGTATTCAAATGGAAACCACTGGTTTTTTGAATGAGACACATATTCTGTGTTTATTTGTTTTCGTATGAAATTTTGAGTCAATGTACTATAAATAAACAATTGCGTATACATTGTAGTGGAGGAGAAGATATGCATACCAAAATTTTCTATCAGTTGAATCCGTTTTGCAGAAATAAGTGACTAAATAAGGCAAAGATTATTAAGTTTGTCAAAAATATTTTCATTTCATGTTTATGAATAAATCTACTATCAATTTAAATTGAATTGTTTAAAACAGAGAGGTTCAACTATGGCCCGCGTGAAACTTGGTTTTTCTTCGAGTTATTATTAAATTCTGAAATTCCTTACGCACACTGTATTTTCTTTCAAAAGATCTCGCCTTATTTAATACAGAATTTTCTCTCTTAAATAAGGCGAAAAGTTTTAGAAAATATTAGTAGTAGTTCTCCACGGGCATCACACAGTGTTAAAATATAACAGCCATCGCACATTTCTCCCACACATTTTTAACAGTTTTTCGCCTTACTTAGCCCATTCGCTGACAACCACGAGTATACTCGTGGTTTTTTCAATCTAAAATTACGAATTCGCACAGGAAATTTCGAAACAAGAATTTTTACTTTAAGTAATCACGAAATGCTTGTAATTAAATAAAGTAAATATTGCTATTAATATTTTCTGGTGTGAATTCGAACTTTGTAAATAAAATAAAATTCTGGTAATTTTAACTGAGCAGTGAACATGTCAACTGCAGAAATATTTCAAATTCCGTGAATAAAAGAGGCAATTTCGAATTGTGTGTTAGAAAAATTAAATAGAAAATTTCTTCTTATTATTAATGGACCCAGACTACTAGGAAATTCAAAGAGTGTGCGAACCTCGATATAGTATAATCACAACATGATCGATGTTGTTTGTATTTTTTTCCACATTATAAGCACTTTTTAAACAATAACTTCCAGTCAAGAAAAATCGCATTCTTATGTTTTCGACAATTGCGTGTTACTTATATATCAGATATCTAGCAGAAAATATATAGCCTAAAATATCTAACAGATTTATTTTTACTCATTTTGATATTCAATTAATCCCAGAAAATCTGAAAAGAATAGCTGTTTCAAATTCAAATTAAAGGAACAAAAACTTATCTATTTTTTTAAATATTCAGAATTATACAGAATTGCAAACTCACCGGATTTGTTCAGTACCACAATTTTTGAACAGTACTTTTCGCTTTATTTAATGCAGAATAGCCGATAGTTTTAGTGTAAAATATAAATTTTGAAATGTGAAACTAAGATTTTGAATTATCAAAATGTTTTCATGATTTCAAATGTAGCGATTTCACGCTACATATCTCACGACTTTTTATGCTTTTACTGCTCTCTTTTTTTTTTTTTTTTTTTGCTTTTTTAAGAAGGAGAAAGATATGGATATCTCTGAAGATTTAATGTAATAGTAAAGATATTTGAAGTTTCAGTGAAATATGTAAAATTTAAAACTAATCGAAATAAACTGTTATCGCTCCTTATCGATAAAGCGACTGCGGGAAATTTTATTTTCTAATATGTTTTTGAAAAAGTTAAAAAAAATATATCGTAGTCGTAACGGTTTTTTAACAATTTTCAACATGGTTGAAAAGTGTTTATTACTTCGATTTGTCTGTCTGCCATCTTTCTGCCGTCTGTCATCTGCCATCTATCTACCGTATGCCATCTGCCATCTGCCATCTGCAGCCGTCTATCTGTCCGTACTCTATCTCTCGTAAATCTACTCGGATAGCCATGAAATTTTTATATGTTACTGAGGTTAACTATAGAATGTTCGGTATTGAAAAAAAGTGTTTAGCAGTTATAGATCGTTTACAGAGACACACAAATATTTCCGTTACTTTACGTTCTATGGGGAAAATCGTTTGCGGTGCATTTTATTGATATTGCAATATTTTAAATATAGTGAGATTGATAGACATCATCGAGATGGACAGGAACGTGCTTTCCCAGGAGGATAAAATAAGTTGCATTTATATTTTGTTTACATGGCCGCACAAAACGGATTTCATTACATTATGATTTATAGGGAGAAATCGTTTGCAGTGTGTTTTAATGATGTTATGATACTTCAAACATAACGAAATCACTGAAGTGCACTGCATGTTTTCAAGATATTATGGAGTGCAAAGCATTTATCGTTAATTTACAAAGGCACACAAAAAATTAGGTTAAAGGACTGATTAAGATCGATAATTGCTGGAAGTGCTTTTTCCTCTGTGCTAAATGAAAGACTTTGCATACATTACCGGATATGAACAGCAATTGCTGAAAATGAATTTACACTTAGTTATATGTTTTTTAAGTTGCTTATTTAGATATCTCATTTCATTCTAGGAAAAAGTGATATTTCTTAATAATATTCTGGTAGAGGTGGAAAGTGTTTCATAATCTTAACTGATGCATGTTCCTCGTTCTTGTTTAAAATTACATAAGATTAAAGGATTGGAAAAAAAAAAAAAACTTTGAAATTTTAGAGCGAGCACTAGAAATTTTAGTGAAATTTTTTGCCTCTTTAATCACAAAAAAATATTACAAATTCTGTGTGTTAAATATTAAATAAAAATTTTCTACAGTGTATGCACCTTGTTACATAGAATTCGTTCGGATACTTACTTTTGGATACCAGAATCTCCACCAAACATATTTTACTTTAATTAATTCCAGAATCTTGCGATTAAATAAGGTAAAATTTAGTTTAAGGAAATATTGGCATTCAAATGTAAGCAACCGCACAAACCCTGTTATTGACATGTAATACCAAATAATGTTTTACCCGATACAAGTATAAAGAACATAGAAAAGCAGGTTGAATGAGAACACGTTTACAAAATAGGCACTCGCTAACTTGGCTATCACGATTTCAAGAATGACTTTTTAATATTTTACAAAGTTCAGTAGATTAAATAATGCGTAAAGAATACAAATAAAAATGAAAAGTGCTCAGTTAAACTGGTGGCATTGAGCTCACAGGCTATTCACACTAATTGTATATTATACTCAAATTTCAAAGAATAATATCCCTCGAAAAATAAAGAAATCGACAATAAATTAAGGGCAGTTTACCCTCATCCCCCCCCCTTATGCTTAACCAAAGAATCCCCAAAACTAATCAGGGAAGTGCCTTATCAGAATGAACCTATATACAAAATTTGAAGCAAATCGGATAATTTCTGCATGAAAAACCCATTTGTCTAAATTAAGGGGGGTGGATCTGTCCTCGTTCCTTCATTTTACTTAATGAATGAACCCCCAAAACTAAACAGGGAAACGCCTTATCACAATGAACCTATATAAAAAATTTGAAGCAAATCGGATATTTCTGCATGAAAAACCCATTTATCTAAATTAAGGGGGGGGGGGGAGGGTTAGCCTCCGTTCTCCCCTTTATAATTAACCATTGAACCTCTAAAACGAATGAGGGAAGCGCCTTATGAGAATGAACCTTTTTACAAAATTTGAAGCAAAACGGATATTTGAGGGGGTTAGAATGCAGTGGAGTATGTCAAACATTTGAAAAATCTAGATAACCATATTTTCACTGAACGTATGTTAATTTTTGTTCAGTGTGACATTCAAATAAGTCATAGTTCACTTAGAGAGTCGCTAGAGGGCACAACAAGTTTGACCACTTAATGCAACGGCAATACGACAAATTTCACAAAACCCTTCATTTCTCAAATTACCGTAATTTCCGGCGTATAATCCGCGGATCAAACAATTCTGTTTCAACACAGAAATTTTATTCAATAATTGAAGTCAAATATTTATAGCGATCCAGTAAGTTACATTTTATAAAATAAAATTTCTGGGTCGAAACATGATTGTTTGATCCGCGGATTATACGCCGGAAATTACGGTACTAATAATTGACTTACTCCACTGTCATTCTAATCCCCTCATTTCTATCAAGAGTTATCGCATTACGTACATATATACGTACGTACATACAGAAACTGCTTGCACATTAGCTCTTAGGCTTTGATAGCCGGCACGATGAAAAGTATAATGGATATTTTTTTTAATTATAAAATATTGAAATGAATCCATGCATTTACATACTTGAAAACAATCTTTCACAACTGCATGATTAAAAGCAACGAGAACAAAATATTAACTTGGTTGAAAAAGTATGTCGGTTTTATTAACTGATAAAAATCTGTAAATTAATAAATGCAAATAAAGATAAGACAAAAAAAAAAAGAAACATTACTTTTTTGTTAGAATGAAAATGCATAACATAACATAAAATAGGAAGTGTGATGGATTCGCTTCTCTGTTTTATAACGAAAGAAATACGCGTAAATTATCATTAAACTGTCAGTGTTAGCGTTATTAATGAACCGTAATTTTTAAAAATTTATTTTTCTGCAGGAAATGAATATTTTTCATAAAAACATCGACTGTCTTCCTTAATGCTAGTAATAAATGAAAATTTGAAAACAGGTTTTTCGATTTTATTTTGTTTGTTTTCTTCCTTTTTCCGTTCTTGTTTTCCATTGTTTTCTATAATTTCGATTTGTTTAGTTCAATGTAGTGTGAATATATTTTTCTTTTGACGAATCTCAACAACTTTACCTGTTGTTAAATTTTTGTGTTGGATTCTTTTTCACTTGTTTTAGAGAATTCAAAATTCCTTTATCGATTTGGAAATATATATAAACGGAAGTATATTTTTAACTGACAAGTTGCAAAAGTTTCTATGTATCTGACAAGTTGCAAAAATTAAGGATTTGTACTGTTTAAACCTTTTAATACCAGTATTGTAAAATACCAATTTTTGCATTATTTAATCGCAAATTTCTGTCTCCAAATACGACTAATATTACTTTTCCAAATTGGTGGTGACACGACACTCAAAATAAATGTTTCAGTGACTTTGTTTATGTATAATTGTTCACGAACAAATATGTTTTCCTTGTGTACGGTGTTTTCGTAAGGTACAATGCACGTTTCTAAGGACTAATAGTACTAACACGTGAGTGAATTGTAATCAGTCTGATTTGTCTGAGTAGCTCATTAGCGCATGAAGCCAAGGTATAAATTTCGCATCCTGGCCTATATCCCGTTCATTCTGTTGGAAAAATTTCATTCTAATTTAACTTCCTTGATTAATTTTTATTCATATTAATATTTATAAAATTTGACTGCTTTAAATTTCTCATTCTGACGGCAGAATTGAGAAATACACAACGGGACGCGCATAGGATAATATTAGTAATAATTACAAAGAATTATGCTGTAAGGCAACGGTCAATCATTTCTCGTCTAAGCGGCGAGTATTTAGATACGAAAATTAGCATCACGGCTTCGGCTCCGGTCGGCCAATTGATACTAGAAACGTACTTGCCAACCTCTCACTATTTACCTCTACGCTAAAATATGGGTTAATTTGTACCAAGTTAAACAAGTTTCAAACAACATAAAAAAAATCAATTAAAAAAGCATTAATGATGGACGTTACATCGTTGATTAATATAGAAATTAAAAATATAAACATTACGTAACTGTACTTGTAATTTGCTAAAAGCAGTGTAAAATGGAAACATAAAAACTTAGTACTGCCATGGAAAACGCACCCCCCCCAACACCCTCATTACTTCTACAAGATCATTGAAATATTCAGTAAAGCAGTGTAAAATGGAAACATTAAAACCTGATTTGTCTGATTTGTCTGAGTAGCTCGTTAGCACATGAAGCCAAGGTATATATTTTGCATTCTGGCCTATATCCCGTCCATTCTGTTGGAAAATGTTTCAAATTTCCGTAATTTCCAAATTTACTGCCATGAAACACGTCCCCCCCATTAATTCCACAAGATCACTGAAAAATTTGGTAACCAATTAACCCAGTATTATATGCCCTGCATTAAGTACTCCAGTGTATCACAAATTCCAATAATCCCTATATTATTTGAAAGACTTAAAAAGGCTGTTATTAAATTTAATATCCATCTTATTGCTATTCCTTCTCATAAATTAATTGATTTGCTTTCAAATAAATGAGATCCTATCCACTCAGATCATTTTACAGGAGTGTATGAAATCCCCGATCATTTTAAATAATAATCATAAGATTTTTTACATCGGAATGACAAAACTGAGAGATTAAAGGAGCATATGAGTGGCATTAAATTCGGGAGATTAACAACTGCCCATTCAAGATTTTACGCCAACAATAAAGATATTGAAATGGATTTCAACAAAGCTAAGATTATTTCTTTGTATAACAAACCATTTAAAGCTGTAGTTAGAGAGTCAATTGAAATCAATTTAAGAAATAGGGATACTTGATAATATTTAAAAAATAGTATGATATGATAATATTTCATTTAACATAACAAGTATATTGATAAACCTTCTGAAAATAACTTAACCCCTATTTCATCTTTTGTTTTGTTTTGTTTGACTTTTCATCGGTAGATGCCTTCAACATATTTTTCCCTCTTTATTTCATTCTTGTTTTCCCTTCGTGTTCCTTCCCATTTTTTCCTTCTCTCTCGTCAAGATGTAAACATTACCAGTTTTGTCTTTTGATGTCCTTGCGGATGGCTATGTAGTTTTAACCGAAACTATTGGCGGAATATGATTTTTAACTAAGTTTTAATGTTTCCATTTTACACTGAAATCCAAAAGTTTACGCGTAGAAACACGTGATAAATAATTAATGATTCCATAATATTTCTAGTTCAAAATGTTGTTAATCTGGCTCAAATAAACCCACATTTTACGGAAGAATAGTTGGGGGTTGGGAATTATGTAGCAAAAACAACAAGAACATTACTTCAATGAAATATTAAAATGAATTTCCGAAATTAAAAATTAAAAAATAAGAAACAAAAATAGACACATTTATGATTTTACAAATATTCATCGGCAATTGGAAGATATTCCATTTTAGAATGTTCTCATATGAATATTGATAGGAATCATGAAATGATTTGAACATTAACCCCTTAATCGTCGCGCCTGATAAATGTAGGCTACTTTTTAAAAATGCAGATTGCTTGATTACCACCAGGTTTTGTTAAGTAGAAATATTCGCCGTATTTAATAGGCAGATATAATAATGCGATAATAAAGCGAATTATATTATTTTCAAAAATTGGTGGGAATCAAACAATCTGAATAAAACAGGCGTAGCCTACACTGCCCGTGAATGTCTCGGGCACGACGATTAAGGGGTTAATACAGAATATTTACACTTTTACAAATGTACACAAACTGAATATCTATGCGGTAAGCAAAGATGGAAATTATTTTTCTCAGAAGAAAATTGAAAAATATAATTTTCGCTAATTAAATTTGATTGTAGTTTTAGAGGTGAATGTTAAGATACAATAAACACTTGTTTTTGAGAAATTATTAGTTATTTTCGATTCTCGAAAAATATTTTAAATTTAAGTTGTACATACTTTTTTAATTCGATAACTTTTACATTATAAAATAAAGAAAATCTTTCTACAAAACATATTTAATGATAAATTATTCTCATAAACTCTACGAAAACGTAAACCACGGCACAGTTTTTTGAATGAATATTGAAAATCTGAATCATTAAATATAATTTCTGACATAAGAAACACGATTATTTTGGTAATGCAACTGGAGAAATATATTGGATGTTCTTAATAATGCTGCACATTAGTTAGGAGATGATCAATGAGGCCAGAGTTTTCTTAATATTTATCATACGCAAAGAAATGTACGGAAACGACAAAGAAGGAAAATAAATGATCGCTTAATGATTTGGATTCTTTCAGTTTTATTGTGTATTATTCTTTTCAAAAATATTATTTTAAAGACATTTTCTGTGTCACATGTTTCCCTTTTTTACGCATCTCTCACCCGGTAAGGGGAGCATCATGTTAAAATTTAGTTACAACATTGTTTTTAAAACTAAATATAAATTCATTGTCTTTAAAATTAAAGTGAAGTTTTGGAATTTAAATATCCATCAATTAATAATTTGTTTTCGTTTATTTTCTGAAAAATAATGAATATTCTTCCATCTTTTGAAAAATTAAATCAGATAACAAAAAAAAAAAAATAAATAAATAAATAAATAAAAATAAATAAATAAAAAAATAATAATTAAAAAAGACATATGGCTCAGTATTTTTTTTACAATTAAAATTTTTAATTTATGTCGGAATGTTGTCAAACATATTTTTTTACATAAATTAGGTATGCGTTGGCTCATGAGTCCCGATCAAATTTGAATAGGCAACAACTTTCTAATTTTTATTTTTTCGTTTATTTTCTTTTGGAAATTGTCTGAAAAATAATACTTGTTCTTCCATATATTGAAAAATTAAATAGATAACAAAAACATTAATTAAGAAAGACATAGGATAAGTATTTTTGACAATTAAAATTTTTAATTTATATCAAAATTGTATCTTTCTAAGTGTTATTTATCCCTTTTTTATAACATTAGTGTTGTATTCATCGCCAAAAAAAATACCAATTAAATCTTTAAAATCTTAAAATTTAAAAATGAAAATTATACGCGTTCTTCTATAGTTTCAAAAATTACTTCAGATGATTTAAATAATTATTCAATTACAGGAACTCGTACTGCTTAGTATTTTTTTTACAATATACATACGAGTACATTATACTGGTTTTTATAGTCTTTTATTTTTAATTTTATGATAGTATTCTATATTTCTAAGTGTTATTTATTTTGTTTTTGTAACATTAGCGTTTTACATTATTACCATTATCTGTAAAAAATAAAAAAATTGCAATCCTCGGACCCCTTAAAATGAACTGGACATTCCGCCAAAAAAAAACTGTCTAGATCGAGAGCTAATAACGTAATATAACGGAGTCGGAAATTGTGCTATGTATAGCCGTTATTAATGTTATTTCGATTTTGCACTTGAAGTCCCTTTTATTTCGAAAGCTAATGTCCTGAATATGAATGCGATATCATCTAATTTAACAAACTTTATTTTCTCCATTGTCTAAGCAAGTGTATGTTTGTCAAGTTTAATCAAATCATAATAGTCCAATAATAATAACAATCAAATCATAATTTCCTGTAACAGAGAATTAGCCCCGATGAAAAATAAATATTAGTTATTATAACATGCCTACTTGTAATATTATCTGTTACAGACGCCGGCCGTATCGATAGCAAAATGTTTTATTTCTTTCCACCATTATTTATAAGCAAAAATTTATTGGTAAATAATTTAATATATATACGTGCGATAGCAATCTACTATGAATAATATTGTTTCAAAATAGTTTTTTTTTCAAATATAAACTTTCCTATCGCTGCGGCCTCTGTTGTTAATGAATGAATCTTAAGGTAATTCATTATCTGGGCTTAATGATTTATCTGACCCAAGTATCAGAAAATGTTTGACCCAATGTTGGCTAATTGTTGGCTAATTGTCTTACCACGTTGTCTCATAGTAAGAAATGGCCACCTTGCCATTATAATTAGCCAAAGAATCATTTGCTAACAAAGGCAATACAGTGCTGTAACCGTTCGCTGCTAAGAATCCTGCCGAGATGCTCTCTAACTTAGAGAAATCATTTCAGCTAGCATTTCCCAACCATTTGCCAACCCTACCATTCCCTTCCCTACCGTTTTCCAACAGTTTCCACAAACTTCAAAAGATAGACCAACAAAGTGTGCTGATTGGGATGTATGTAAGTTTTACTTTATGTCTTAACAAAATTAATCGAAAATGCTGATTTTTAATGAAAAAGTTTCTGCATTTGTACGATTGTGACATCTATTGTCATAGACTGAAAACGTACGAGTAGGAAGTTTCAAAAATTTAATTAATTAGTCAAAAAACTAATTAAAAATCTTAAATACGCCTTCAAAGCTCATTATTTTAAATATTTTGGAATATTACTGCAGAAATTCTGTATCTTTGAGTGCAGCGTTTTTAACTAGCATCTGCGCACAAATAACCCTATTGCGGAATATTAATCTTTACCTTATTTAACTGTAGAATATCGGAGATTAAATAATGGGAATTAGAATATTCTGAAGAGATTTCTATTCTGAAATAGAGATAACAAAAAAAATTTAGAAGTTTGTATCTATGTATTATATTTAATTGAGCATTTGTGCACGAAATTACATATAAATTTTGTTAAAAGTTTAAAAATCTGTACTTTTAACTCAGAAATAGTCTGAAATATTTTCTTATAATGTGTCGACGGTTTTAAAGCGAAAACATGCAAAATACATTACTTTTCTAAAACATAAATAAAGATAGAGAGAAATATAAAAGTATAAAATATGGGCCTCACTCACAGTGAAATGAGACCCGAGTAAAAAGTAACATTAGGACTTTAACTCAAATGCAAAAACATGATTCATGAAAACGCGTTTCTCTCGTTCATGACAGGTCGTTTGTTTCCTAACATATTCGTTTTGGTCTATGACATTTTCACGATATATCCAAGAGTAATTTTAATGCATCAATCATACTTCTTTGAAATGATCTGTGGTTTTCTTTTACCTATACCAGCAACGCAATTTATATTCAGGTGTCTCATTAATCTTAAGTTTCGATATTAACGCACGGTGTACATTTGAAGTAGAGGCAAAAATACACGATTTAATTTATTAGTTACTCGGCAAATGACAAATGACTAGAATAAAATTATAGTATTAAAATTAAATACAATTTGTATGCTTAAAATGTTTGTTTTACAAGCTATTCTTCGTGCTATTTTCTGAAATGTCGTTAGCCACAACAAATTCCGAAAGGTAAACTTCGACTTGAAGCCCGGTAGTTTAGTTGTCGGCGTGTCGACGCTACAGGTTCGACACCGGACTTGTGCAATGTCAATTCAACCTTTCATCCCTTCGGCCGCGATAAAATGAGTACCAAGTTTTCTTGGAAACTAAACACTGAAGTTTGCACGTTGGGCTGACCAATTGACTGTGATATATACTGTATAGTATCTCTGAGAATATGGTCGAGTAAACAGGATTGGGCACTGCAGGACATGTCCTTTAACCCTTTCAGGGGCAAAGTACTTTCAGTACTAAAACGTTGAAATAAATGACTGGCACCATAATTTACGGAAACATTTATTTGCAAATAAGAAAAAGGTTATATTTCACATACATAATAAATGGGAAAGATTTTAGCAAAATTCTGGTGCCATTGTGGCTTTTAGGAATAAAACTTAAGTGGTTTCATAAACATACCAGTGCCCCTGAAAGGGTTAATGGATTGTAACGTCACAGAGTTTAATTTAATCTTCAACTTATATACTCACATAGTTTCTTTCATTAAATAAGATATTTTTTAAATTTTTAAATAAAGGTAACTAAGTTGTCCGCGAGCCGCAGGTTGAGAACCCATATTTTAAACATTTACCGTAATTTCCGGCGTATAAGCCGCAGCTCAAAGAGTCGTTTTTCGACCCAGAAATAATATTTTATAAAATGTAACTTAAAAGATCGCTGTAAATATTTAACTACAATTATTGAATAAAATTTCTGGGTCGAAAAACGACTCTTTGAGCTGCGGCTTATACGCCGGAAATTACGGTAATAATTTGTAAATATTTATGAAACATTGTTGCCAAATCTGGTGGTTTTTGTATTCAGAATTTCCGAATTCATACCAGAAATTTTTGAATAGTAATTTTCTTTTATTTTACTCACGGAATGCAAAAATTGCTATTCAAACTTTCTGGTGAGAATTGAGAATTTCTGAATACAAAATCTTAAAGTTTTGGCAGCGCAGTTATGCAACTAAAACACATATACGAAAATCAAACAAATATGTTTTGAACCATACATATATATTTAAATACCATTTCATTCTGTGTCGTACTTATTTGAATACATAAATGAAATAAAAAAATGTTTTACGTGACTTATTTTTTTATCGTTATTTTTAACGTAATCACGTTAGCGTTTTCTAAATAGTAATTGGCAATCTGTCATTACTGTTTATTTATATACAAAATAGTATTTAAAAGATATACATTTCATCGTCCAGAGAATTCCTTCAATCGTTCCAAAGAATTTCAAATTTTTCTTTATTAATTAATGAACAACCCATAGCATTTTTGATGGCTTTTATATAATCATGTATATAAACTTGTGTGGAATCTTTTTTTAAAACAAAGATTTACTTTATTTTAAAAATCACGTTAAGATACAAATCAGATGATTTCTAGTATGTATAAATATTGTCTTTTTGTGTATGTTTTATGTAGACAGATAGACTAAAGTTACTTTCACCTTACTTTCAAAGCAACAATAATGCTTCTTTTAAAGTGTTTTCATGCAAAATTAGAATTTTTGTTTTTTTACAATGATATTTGTTTATCATTTAATTAATATATGAAAAATTCATTTTATGTATAGAAAGGAAAAAATAAATTCCTCACATTCTTTCTTCGTTTTACATATAAACAACCACTCTATTATAAAAACTGAAACTAAAGCAAAGCTTTTTGTAATGATTTTATTTTTCTCTCTGGAAATATGCTTTGTAAATTTCAAGAATAAAGGAGTTAATTAAATGTAGTTATCTCGAAAGGTAAATTAATGATTAAAAAACAGAAATGTTCTTTTAAAAGTAAAAAAAGTAAAGTAAAGTAAAAAATGAATGCAGAGCATAAAAATAATTTTTACGTAATTAAAAAACATATCGAGGAAAAAAAGTAAAACAAAATATTTTAGAAATGACTCATCTGGAGCAATTAAACTATTAAAAAATGTTGTGTGAGATATTATTTATTTGGGTGTTGTAAAAGTTTGCAACTGGAAAAATTAAATTACATATTTATGTAAATATTTTAAACTGGTTATTTACACAGGGTTCGTATGGTTATTGAATTTGAGTACGGCATTTTTTGAATAGTAATACCGGCCTTATTTAATGACAAAATTAATGACCATAAATACTAATAATTAATGATTATTAAATAAGAGAAAGATTACTGTTCGAAATTTGTGATATTAATATTTAATGATCATTGGTAGCACGTGTAACGAGTGCACTTGATATCATGTAAAAAAAAAAAGTTTGGTACGTGTGCTGAGTTTTTAACGCCGCAATTTCCGGAAAGTAATCGTTGCCTTTTTAATCACAGAATCTTGAGTGCCATAAAGCTACAATTATTTTCGTACGTATTAATTTAATATATTTCGTACATTACATATTCGTACTTTTTAATGACAGAAATTTTTCAATTTAATAAGGCGAAATTTTTAAGGATGGTTTTCAGGACAAATGCAGAGCTCACACTGGTCCATTTTCTGGATACCAGTATGTCTGAAGAAAAAATTTCAAGCTAGATTTTTGCAACGTTTGGAAGAATCATGTTCCGGAATAGAGCTATGAATAAACATTAGGAAACATATAGTGCAGTGTCTACCAGTTGCGCGTGAAGTAACTGAGGATGTAATCACAAGATGACGGTTGTTCTTTATTTGCATAGGATCAACAGGGGCTGATAACCGCCGGGGAAAACGTCCACCAGTAAATTTGAATAGCGCTTTATTTAAACGGCTTATGGATGGAAAAAATGTCTCTCATAAATAAGGCAAAAAATTCTATTGGTTTTCACTGGTGGAAGTTTGCCCCAGTGGTGTGGTATTATACTATTTTTAACTGACATTGACATGAGGATTGTTTATGTTGTCACAATATGGCGAAATACCAGGCCTGACTACCACCGGAAACACTTTAAACCCTTGAAAAGGAATAAATATTTTTGCGTTAATTATGACAAAAATTTTATATGAATAATGTGTTTAAAACAAGAGAAAATTTCTATTCAAATTTACTGGGGGAAATTTTGCAATAGCGATAAACAGCCCCTGCGGAACCGGTTACAGTTGAAGCTTCACCATTTTGAGGATATGTCAATGCCTCTTTATTTGTAATTCAATGCGTCTGGGTAGGCATCTAAAAATTTGAAAGATAAATGTAAAAAAAATCTCTTATAAAAAAGTGGTATTAAAAACCCGAACCAAGTGAGAGGCCTGAAAATGTCTTTACATTTCTGACGTATATTGTGTGATAATGCCCCTGATATATCCTATATATAGTGTTTGCAGTTTGGCCTCATTTTTATTCAAAAATATCCAAAATTTTAGCAGATATTCGAAATAGTAATTTTTGTTTTTTGTAAGAGGGGCAGGAAAGTGCCACAATTTTTTCTATTCTGATTACTCGGTTGCCGCCACATTTTTGAAATAGTAATATTTGCGTTATTTCCGACTTATATAATCTGTCATCAAACGCTTTTTTTTTAAATGTGGTGGCAATTAAGTAATCTGAATAGAAAAGGTAGCAGAAAAGTAGTGTTTTCCTACATCTGGCAGAAGAGACATTTCGCGATTACCGTAATTTCGCGCGTATGCGCCGCACCCCAGTTAAGTCTTTTTCAAACCGGAAATTTTATTGAAAATAAGAAGTCAAATAAGTGCTAAGCAGAAGTAAGTCACATTTTATTTAAAATAAATTCTGGTAGGAAATCGAATTGTCTGAGGTGCGGCGTATACGCGCGAAATTACGGTACATAAACTAAAAGTTTTTCTTTCGGAATTTCAGTAATAATTTTTAATTCTGACTAAAAAATGAGGCAAAACTGGCAACCTTGGCCTATACCTTTTAAACCGTATTTCTTTTCAGATTTTTACAATTTTTTCCTTTTTATGATGGATTCAGGTATATATTGGTATGTTGCTGATTTAACCCTCCTACTACAATGGGGTCACCTGTGACCCAGAGCAAATTTACCGTAAAATAAAAAAAATGTATGAGTTTAAAATTCTGAAAAAAAATGAATTTGTTCATTTTATGCTTAACATTTTATTCATATAGAGAAAATTAATTAAATGGGTAAATTTTATTTTTTAGTCACAATTTATCCACTGAGTACCAGTGGGGTCACCTGTGACCCCAATACAAATTTATACAGGGTGTCCGAAAAGTCTGGAAACATCGAATAACTCGAGAAATGTACATCTCGGATTGAAAAACGGAAACTATGTGTTCAATATTTAAAAAAAAATCTATTTAGGCATATTAAATTGGCACCCCCCCCAACTCTGGCCCTGGGGAAAAATGGCGTCACATTTGAAATCTTAAATGATACCCCCCCCCCTTTTTATTGCAGATTCAGATTTTACGGAATAAAACGTAACTATTGTGTTTAACATTTTCTTCGTAAAATCGCAGATGGCGCTGTAATAAAGTAAAATGCAACTGAATCTCAGAATGCATATTTTTACAGTATGTTAGTTGAAATACTAACACAAGCGTGAACTATACGTCGTCCAATGTTCTGTAACATTGTCGAAGATGACCCAAATAACTGTTTATTGCGGTGCCCTCAGGAATCAGTTCAATTTTGCAAAGTCCGGTGAAAAAATAGGCCACTTTTCGCATTTCCCATTGCGATGAATATATTTTAGAGATTTAGTCTGAAGCATTATATATAATGTTAATTTGCCTAAATGTTTTAAGAGTAAAAGTTCTCTTTTCCCTTTTTTAACTTCATTTATATACATTTACATGGATGCTACAGGCGACTATTTTTTTAATATTTTATCTATTACTATTTCAGGACAATAATTTTCTAGGAAAATTTCTACTAAAAATGTATCATGAAGATTATTTATTGGAAATAGTGTTAAACAAAATAATAAATATTAATCGGCTTTTCGAAACTGCATTTAAAGTATATAAACTAAAATTGCTATATGAAATTTGATGCATATTTATTGTTAAATTAAGTAAATTAAATTAAGTAAATTAATAAATTTGATATTCGTTTTTCTAACATTAAATAGGGATAATCCTTATCGAGAAAAATAGTAGTCCTTAATTTTTAAGCATAAAAAAAGCAGATGAGTATTCTTTTTTCTAATAAAGTCAATAATATATAGTCAAAGGCTCTCACAAAACGGATTTCTGAAAATAAAAATCCAATAATAAGAAATTCTGTAGAAAGTTTCAACTTAAATACTTCAGGAAAAATATCATGTCATAATATCTCAAGAAAAAGGCAATATATAAGGCCATATTGAACAGAAGATAAATGAGCCACATAAATCAAACTAACAGGGAAAACCCTCATGATAGCATTTTCATTAAGTTATCCGCAGAAGTTTTAAAGAATGAGAGATTTGTTTTATGTTTTGAAAAAGAAAATTTCAGTTGATTTAGATTAAAAAAGTTAGGGGATCGGGAATTTATTTTTCAATAATATTATATAGATACACGTACTGTATTAAATGTTTAGAAAAAAAATGGGAACGCCTATATGAATTTCAGCGGCGTAGCTTCAAGAGATTCTATATCACTTCACTTTACTTTTTTGATTAAATGAGGCCAAATTATTATACACTAAATTTGGCCTTATACAGCGTTTAGTGTTCACAGATTAAATACGGCCAAATTTAGTATATAGTAATACTGGCAGTAAAATAATGCAGCATTGTTGGCTTTGTATAAATGATCTGAAATAAATGCTAAACAACTGTTTTTTAAAACAAAATACACCATAGCTGGGTCATTTTCTCTTAAGAGAACAATTTGAGAAACATAAATTTTTAAAATTTAATATTTTTCTTCTCTTTAAAATTGGGTTTTATTGTATTTAGGCACAATCACTAAGTAACAAAATACTGTCAGCAAAAATATTTTAAATTATTAAACACCCAAAAATAAAGTTTTAAATTTCAAGTACGCAGAGCAACGGCAAAGAGAGACAGGGCAATAACACTTAGAAAGTGAAACAATTAGGGAAAAGACAGGGGGGTGACACTTAGAAAGAGAAATAACAAGGGAAATGACACTTAGAAGGAGAAATAACAAGGGAAAAGACAGGGGAATGACACTTAGAAAGAGAAATAACAAGGGAAAGCACAGGGGAATAACACTTAGAAAGATAAATAACAAGGGGAAACACAGGGGAATGACAAAAGTAAGGTTAGCTTGTTCATTATCATAACTATGTAAAAAATGAATTTCACTTAAAAAAAATTTAAAAAACTCTATACGAATAAGGGTTAATCGCTGATTGAGATCTCATTATAAAATTAATGCAAATGCAAGAGACAGGGGGGTGACACTTAGAAAGAGAAATAAAAGGGAAAAGACAGGGGAAAGACACTTAGAAAGAGAAATAACATGGGAAAAGACAGGGGAATGACTAAAGTAAGTTTGGCTTGTTTATTATCCTAACTATATATACAAAAATGAATCCCACTTAAAGATAACGTTAAAAACTCAATACAAATAAGGCTTAAACGCTAATTGAGCTTTCATTACACAATTAATGCAAATAAAAGAGACAAGGTGATGACAGTCAATAAAAATACTTATAAAGACTTATTAGCCTCTCAGATGATTCCACTGTTCACAGGTGGAATTCTATGGTAATAGCACTGTTGCCAGATGTTAGAACCGTTATTTTAATTTTATCAAAAGGGGAATGACAACAAAACCAAACGACATTTTTTTATTATTTTTTTCAGAAAAATACAAAAAACCACGAAAAGTCATTATATTTTTTCAATTTTCTAGCAATTTTCTAGCATTTTCTAGCATTATGTTTCATTTTTATATAAGATTATTCATTATTTCTGAAGAGGGGACAGGAATTTCACTGTTTATAGAAAACGACCCATCTAATGTGCATCACAAATATAACCATCCTATTTAAGGCATTGATTTCTAAAGGTAAACTCAAAAATTAAGATGTCTGGTTCTAGCTGTTGTGCTTCATAGCTGCTAACCTTGTGGCGTTTTTCAAGTAAAAAATATAATTTGAAACAAAAAAATATAATAAAATGCGTCCCTGCCTATAAGCATACATATTTAAATGTAGCGATTTAATCGACAACGTTTTCAAAATTCATTTTATGATGAAAAATAAATGTTTAGTGATGCTGAACATGCATGAACTAAATTATATTTTTTCAGCATCTACAAGTTTGATATATTAATCATAGAATCGAGATAAGTAATCTTTACAGGATGCTGCAAAAATATCGTTTAAAATTTGCAGAATAAACCATTGTGCTCAACTATTGCTCTAAAATAGGATTCTTCAACTTGTGACCAGCGGACCAAAAAGCAACAAATATGTTAGAATTAAAAATTTGCCTTATTTAATGACAGAAACTGTGCGAATAAATAAGACGAAGATTAATTTTCGTCATTTGAGATGGAAAACGGTATTCCGACAAATAATTGAAGACCTCAGATCTAAAAAGAAATATTCCTCGTTCTAAGACACATAATTTTTAAAGAAAAGGTAAAATAAATTCCTGGCATCCCATGTGTTGAATAATATAAAGCAGGGACAGCAAAACCGCGTGCCAGAAGGCAATTGCCACCTCTTTTCCTGAGTAATTTTCTATGCCTTGAATAAGAATTTATTTCATTAAATAAGTCGAAAAATATTTTTCTGTAAACCCGGTGGCAATTGACGTGGGTTTGCAGTTTCTGATATAAAGCAATAAATTTGTTTGTCACATTTGTCGTCTTTGAGTAACTTTTTATGGAGTTCTTTATAATATTATATTTTTGAAACTTCACACTATACAGGAAACTTGTGAGGTAGTAGAATAAATGTTGGTCTAATGCTTTCGTATTTAGATATTATTATCTTTAATCTAAAAACACAAAAATCAATTGATTGTTTAAATTTGATTTTTTTTACTCAGTATGAAAGGATATTTAAAATTAAAACACATTAAGATCCTTTAATACACATAATAATTTATCACTAAATGACAACCGTAAAATTTAGTTCAAACATGTAATAATTTTGTAATTTAATTATCATAAATATAGAAAGGTCGCTTTTGTATTATATGTAAAAATATTTTATATGACTATCCTGTATTTTATCGTTACTTAATAGTGATAAAATATTAACATTTGTACCACAAATTTCGTTTTTCCCCCACAATAACTGAATAGCATAAGTGTTGCCAGTCCGCTACTTTTTATCAGATTGCTTTCATTTAAGAAAAAAAAGTTCAATTCGATTGGTTTTCGCATTATTTAATCTGTCATTAAATAAGATGAATAATACTAATTCAAAAAAGGGGTAGCAATGAAGCATTCTCAATAAAGAAAGTAACAGATTGGAAACACTGATTATGATAGTGTCTTAGACAACAACGATATTATCAGTCTCAGTAATTGTCAAAATTTTAAATTCAAAATAAATATTTACAGTTGTTATCTGTACAAATTCGGAAAATTATTGGTAGCATACTTTAAAGTGCGATTGCTTAATTTTTTTTTAAAAAAGAATTATAAAGTAAAAAGCACTTCAAGAACTTCCTCAAACAATTAGCTAACCCAAGGGCTCCCAGTGTGCAGCCCGCGGGCCGATGAGCTACCGTAATTTCCGGCGTATAATCCGCAGCTCAAAGAGTCGTTTTTCGACCCAGAAATTTTATTCAATAATTGTAGCTAAATATTTAGAGCGATCTTTTAAGTTACATTTTATAAAATAATATTTCTGGGTCGAAAAACGACTCTTTGAGCTGCGGATTATACGCCGGAAATTACGGTAATACTTTTTCTTATATAATAACTTCCATTGTTTAATAGCAGAAATTTTGCTATTTAATAAAGCGATCAAGATTTTTATTCTGAACTAGTTGTGGTGCGTGGTTTTTAGGCAGAAAGTTTGGACACCCCTGAGTTAACCAGTGAAATGGCATTTTTGTATCATGATTAAACAGAACACACACATTTATTTTTATTAAAAGGGCGATCGTACTGTTAAAAGCAATTAAAACTTCTCATGTGAGTTACTGTTGTACAGAACAAATTGCAGGTCATTCTCCCACTCCTTACTGCTTAATCGGTGAATTTAGATAACAAATTTATTTATCAATTTTGAAGTCTATTTGTAATAAAAAAAAATTTCATGATAGCTCAACAAATTCGATATATCACTGACAGAGTGCAACTCTCGTGTGTTTCTTTAGCTTAAAGAATACGTGTAAATACGGGTTCATGAGAATTCTATTTTAAACTTTGACACTAGATAAAATCTGAAAGAAGCAAATTATCCTTGATTTGTTTCTTGTACACAATGATAAGGATGGGCACAACTTCAGTCCTAATTAATGCAAGAATTACAAAAAAATCCGTTTTAGTTCATATAAAGTTCTTTATATTTTTAAGTAGTTTATTTTATCATAAGGGATCGTCTACAAAATGAAAAGTATACAGACATTCTTTTCAAATAGTAACAGCAACTTTACAAACGGTATTCCATATCCTTGGAACAAACCAGCTCAGAAATGTATATGCAGTAGGGTGGGTCGAAAAAACCGAAAGTTATATAATCGAAACATAATAGTGCGGGAAATTTGCTATTGGTAGTAAGGAATAAATTCGCAAAATATTACACCAAATCTTTTACCGCCGCAAAGTGGGCAAAGTTTCGAAAAATCGCAAAAAAATGTTTTTTTTTCAAAAAAAAAAAAAAAAAAAAAAAAAAAAAAATTATCCAACCATAGCCATACAATTTCAAATAGAATGCAACAGCTACATCAAAATGTTAGCAATGCTCCAATAAATTTTCATTATGGTGAAATCATTTTTATTACCGCGCAGGGGCGGACAAAATTTTGAAAAAAAAAGAAAAAATGTCAATTTTCAGTTTTTTTCAATTTTAACTATTTTTATTATATGTATAGAATTAAATAAATTTACATTATATCTAGTAATAGATTATAACTGTCCAGTAATTTTGATCATGGGCGTAGCCAACGAAATGCGAGAAGGGCCACACCCCTTCTAAATTTGAAGGTATTTTGTGGATTTTCTGGGAATTTACTGGGATTTTTTGTTAGGGGTCCCCCGAAAAGTAGAAAATGATGGGTAATTTATGTATGGAGCCCCCACTACAAGACAATCATCAAAAGTTCCCGGAAAATCCCCCAAATTCTTTCAAAAAGCCCATTTATCTCAAACGTGGATATGGGGCGGGCCCCTCTCGCCCTTGGTTGGCAATGCCGATAATCAAAATTACTAGACATTTATAAGTTCTTACGAGATATAATGTAAATTTATTTAATTCTAGGCATATAATAAAAATGGCAAAAAAAACCCGGAAAATTGAAATTCTTGCCCTTTTTTTTTAAATTTTGTCCGTCCCTGTGGCGGTAATAAAAAGGATTTCACCATAATAAAATTTTATTGGAGCACTACTAACATATTTATGTAGCTGTTGCATTCTATTAGAAATTGTATTACTATGACTGGATAATTTAATTTTTTTTAAACATGTTTTTGCGATTTTTCGAAACTTTGGCCTCCTTGCGGCGGTAAAAGGTATTAACCATTTGGTGTAATATTTTGCTAATTTATTCCTTATTACCAATGGCAACTATTATGTTTCGATTATATAAATTTCGTTTTTTTGGACCCACCCTAATATGCAGTTCATGCATTTTTATTAATATTTCTTAGTTATAAGAGGTCAAAGGTTGAAGATGATACTGTTAAATCTACGTGATGAACTAAAAAGTAATGTGCTTTTAAAAAACAATCCGATTTAAATGTGTCATTTTTATTGAGATGCAATGACTAGACTTAATTTTAATACAGGCATATTTTAAAGTCAAAATATATTTCTAATGTTGAAAAAAAAATCAATAAATGCATATTCAAAGAATGTCACATCAGCAACAAATATATATAAAAAATAATATCATAGCTGCCAACTTTTACGCTTTTCTCCTACCACTAAAAGTTGATAGTAAATTTTATCTTATTAAATCAACAAAATCGTATGATTACATAAAGAAGAAATTTCTATTAAATTTTAGTGGTAGCAGAAAAGCGTAAAAGTTGGCAGCTATGTAATATGAAAATTATATTTTAGAAAATATTCGCTGCTTTATGAGGTACATCAATATTGGCTAAATATAAAAATATTTAATATAAATGTTTGGGATTTCAAAACTTTCAGTACAAATCATTTTATGTATAAAAGTGTCAGGCAAAATATCCACTCAAAGGTTTGGATGCTTTGTGTAATGCTGTTGCATGTATAAACAACGTAACATGAAGTCATTATTCAGTATTATAAAATTGTAAAGATAATTCTCGTTTCCTCTGTATATATTGAAATTGATTTAGAAATGTCATTCCTTATCGCATCTAACATCACACGTACATCTACGCCACAGTAAAATAGTTCTTCTCTTCCCCTATCTGCTGTGGAGGTGTCAGCAAAGTCTTAGTAGTACATTGCTACAAAATTTCTTTGCCTAAAAATCGTTTGAAATCACAATATTCGAAAGGTTATCTTCAATTTATTGAGTGGAAACATTTCTGTCACTAAGTAAGGCAAATTATTATGCATAAAAATAGTGGTCCGCGGTCGCGCATCCTTACAGTAGTATAATTGCTACCGTATTTTAGCACCTCTAATTACGAAAAGTAATCGTCTCCTTAATTAATTGAAGAATTCTGCATTTAAATAAGGCAAAAAATATTTCTCTGAAAAAGTGGTAACATAAAGCAATCGGAAGCTATGTAGTAAATTCGATTGTTCATTTTGTGCATAAAAATGATTTTAAAATAAATGTTTTATTAACTTTACACTGAAAGAATTTTTCTTTTGAAAGTATACTTTATTATATTCAGATTAAGTGTTAGATTCAAGAAATTTTAAAGAGTATTTCTTTGCCTTTTTTATTAGCAGACTGTTATGATTACATAAAGCGAATATTTTTATTTAAATATAGGGGTTGAACGGAAGAGAATTCCCGTATATACTCCCATATAAGTCGACCCCCAAATTCGAGATGAAAACACATTCAATACCAGTAATTCAGAATGGTTCTCTACGCCTTAAATAATTTAGAATTAAATGAGGTTAAATAAATCATAGAAAACTTTTCTGAATTACTGGTATTAAGAGCCTACACTAGTCACGGGAAGAAACGCTCAAGCTAATGTTAAGTCTATGGGAAGGTTCTAGCGCGATTTCTCGCTCGCATTTTAATATTTTTAAATGCTTTTTATTTGTATAGGATAGATGATTGCTCCAACGTTGTTAGTTTTTGCTTTTTCGATTTTTGTTGGAGTTTTTTTATAAGCGGTCATTTTCAATTTTGGAACCGGTTGGAACTGGTTCTGAAAGTGAACGTACCCCTATATAAAATAACTGACACCATAATCGTAAAAGTAAAAACTAACAACTTTGGAGATTGACCTCAGCTATCCTATGCAAAAAAAGCATTCAAAAATATTAAAATTTGAGAGAGAAATCGCGCTAGAACTTTCCCATAGACTTAACATTAGCTTGAGCTTTTTTTCGCATGACTGATGTAGGCTCTTAAACTTGTTTTTGTCTTGAATTTGGGGGCCGACTTATACGCGAGTATATACGGTAATTTATTAATTTATGAAATTTTAATTGATTCAAATATGTATCACTGCGCAGTGCAGGGTTAGGAGGTTATATAATAGAGTTCTCCAGCCTGTGGTTTGTGGTCCATCAAGCTACCACTAATTTAACATAAAAAAATCGTTTTTTATGACAGAAAATACGCGATTAAACAATGCAATTATTATCTTTCGAAATTTTCAGTAACAAACAAATTTTAGGCAAAACGTTGACGACCCTTACAATAGAATATAAAGTCACCTAAAGACTTGAACAAATATTTTAAGTTATTTATTCTACAATAATTCATTTTATCCGAAAAAACAATTTCTTTAAAAAAAATATATTTCTTTTAGATAAACAAAATGCTATAAATCATATTTAAAGTTTCGAATATTATTTATTAAATATAAATTTTAAAATATGAAACTAAACATACTTCTGGATTCTTAAAGTGTCGTTATGATTTAAAATGTAGCGATTTCATGCTTGATATCACACGATACGTTATACTTTAACCTAAAATTTTTTTCTCCCACTTTTGATATTGGATTGGTGAAGGGGGTGGCGTTAGTGGAAGTGGAGAAAGTTTTGAAATATTAAAGTAAAAGAGAAAATATTTGCCGTTCCAGTGAAATGTAAAAAAATGTAAAACTAATCGAAATTTACTTATCGTCCTTCACTGATAAAAGCGATTATGGGAAATTTATTTTCAAATATATTTTTTTACAAATGTTTGAAGAATAAAATCATAAAGTTCTCTTCTTTTTTAATTTCATTTGAGAATAGGAAATTTTTATCATACCATTCATGAAATTTCTTGAAAAATTATTTAAAATATCAATATAATTTTCCTTTCTGAATGTGATTTTCAAAATAATGTTTTACACCATGTAAAGGAATTGAAAAGTACTTTCTTTTCTAAGCATAAAATAAAGCACTCGTGTATAATATTATACAGTATATCATTTTAACCGATTTGCGTTATTATCCAGCATGTCGGGAATTTCCTTTTTATTTAGAAATTCCTAATTCCCACCATAAATTCTGAATAGTGGTTTTTGATTTATTTATTTTCAGACATTTCGTAATACTTAAAGTAAAAAATCTTCATTCGGAATGTCTGAAAAAAAATTCTTGAAAAGAAGGCATACATACACTAATGATGCAAATAAATGGCTTAAACATACTACCAATCGCTTCGTTAATCTTTGACGTATTATTTTTAATCCTTAATCTTTAATGCATTTTTTTTTCAAATAAAATAAGCATCCCATCGATATTGCTTATTAATTCATTTTTTTGAGGTGCGCAGTTAAAGGTAATTTATAAAATGTTTCATAAGAAAACAAATAATTCAAATTTAAAACGTCTGCAATAAAATATATTTATCGAAGTTTCAAATCTTGATTGGCTAAATTAAACAACATGAAATAACGTCTGACACAGTTTTTACTTTGTTTTATAAGAGTACGGAGATTTGTACCAGAATGTTTAATAGAATTTCTCACTTTATTGAATTAAAAAAATTATCAGGGATTAAATGAGGTGCTTACAAAGTCTGCGATTTAAATATTAAATAGAAATTTTTCGATATTTTATAGAAGTGGCAGACTCCTTGGAATTTGGAAGGATTTTACGCAGCTTTTTTTTACCAAATGATTAAAGAGTATCACTTTGAATTAGTGATAACCAACCTTTTTTCCTTGAAAATCTTTTGCCACAACAAGATTAGGAATATAATCTTCGATTTATTTAATAGGAAAGTTTCTGTCATGAATTAAGGCAAATTATTCTGTGTAAAAATAGTAGTGTCATGGTGGCATTCGAGCCAGCTGTTTTGCAGGATTACTTTAAATGAAAAACTATTTTTATAAAACAAAACATTTAACGTAGATGTTTAAAGTAGACTATGCATATTTTCAAGCTTTTTGTAGAAATTCCCCAACAAAACGGAAAATAATCGTACAAGGTGCGTACGATTCGAACTTTTGAGTACCACTATTTCCAAAAAGTAATCTTCGCCTTATTCTATGACAGACAATAGGCGAAGTTGCAATAAATGCTGCGAAGGTTTCGAGCTGGCGAAGATTTCTATTCAGAAATAGAGGCACATAAATGTAATTACTCCATTCACTTGGTACGTAGAATTTCAGTGGCCATTTATAGAAATTACGGTGCATACAACTATAAATCGAGTAGAAAAAATAAGTGGTGTTTTTAATTTAATATCAAGATTTTCTTCACGTTTTATATAATCTACCTGATGTTAAGTGTTTTGTAATGCTGTGCGTAGGGATAATGTATAAATTTAAGTTTCTGCATGATTTCGTAGACAAAACAGAACTTAACTCAGACAAATTAATATATTTTAAACATAAAATATACTGTAAATTAATATTATGAATTCTTTTGCAATTAGTCTTTCGGTTGCAACTACAGAGTATAGAAAAACTCTTAAATAAAGAAAAATCCTCACAAAATAAAATTTTATTATATCAAAAGTCTAACTTAACTTGAGTATATTGTTATAAATAAAGTCAATTTAAAATGCAATTTGCTCAAATTAATAAATAGATATGTCCTCAATGTAAGTAAATATTATGAAAAATATAAATGCGAAAGTATACTCTGAAGTCAAATTTGCCCATTAAGGGCTGATGCTGCGCTTAATCGATATTATTGAAAGCAATTTTTAAATTTCCTTAGTGAGTTTTAAAAACTTTGTCCAATATACAGAGCAAGTTTCAGTATTTCTACGAAAAATCATATGTGAAAATCATATTGCAAATTTGTTTTTTAGCCCAATTTTTGGCGTAAAAGTCGCGGAATAAACAAACAGGTTTACACCTATTAGAAATGTTTAGAAATTTTAAATAATAAAATATCACTCATTTCTACATGGTAGAGAAGGGATAATGATTTTTAAGAAACATTTTTGATTTAAAACAGCTTTATATGATCCACGTATTAATTAAGGTAAGTAATTCTTTTTATGTAACATTTATATTTTTTATTAAACATAGAATTACAGTTTTATTATTATACTAGAGAACGTATTTCTAGCTAACCCTATATCAAGAAAATATATATCTACATAGCTATTACAATAAAATTACAGACAAAAGGAATTTAGTTTTGTGACCAAGCACTTTTGTATGTACCTTTGTGCTCTCCCGTATCTCTTACGATAAATAAAAATATTTTCGAATTTTCAACATAATATGTTGCAAAAAAGGCATATTCTCTAAATAATAGTACACACTATTTGGAAATACTTTAAACAAATATCTTCTTCGAATAATTTAACCGTACACAAAGGTTCGTACGTTTTTTTCATACTTTTCAATAGAACTTTTTGCCTTATTTAAATACAGAAATGTGTTACAGTTCCTGCAATTAAGCAGGGCGTCTGCGATTTTTTCTATTTAAATATTAAATAGACAAATTCTATTAAAAATTTAAGTAAAAGCGTACGAACCGTGTACACTGCCCGAATTTTCTTTCTGGAAATATGTTTTTCTATTCACATATTTAGGGTCAGATGCCGGAAATTTTAAAGATAAATTATTCTTATTTAAAAGCAAACTTTTGGCGATTATATAAGACGTATATTTTTATTTAAATATAGCTAATGATTTCTTCAAAGGAATTTATTTATTCAATTTAAAAATTTAATTGTTTCCTATATGCATCAGTACGCAGAATAGTGTTAAACTAAGATTATTGTCATGTACGGGACATCATTTTGTCTTTTCTCGATATATTTGTAATATTTATATTAACCTTTTGGTCACGGGCCTGACTGGGAACTATTTGTATATCAGGTTGTACCACAAGTTACATATTTTTTCTTTATGGTAGATATCTCTTGAAAATATCCTAGTATAAGAACATGACATTGATTATTTTTCAAAAAGTGTTACGAATAAAATAAAAAATAGCCGCTGAGATGTACGGTGTAACAACTCTGTAATCAAAAGATTAAAATACATTCATAAAAACTTTTATTCGACAAATAAACATTAATATTTGATTTTGACATGAATAAGGTCATTTCAAAATTGAAGGATCTTTCTTTCGCTTCTAATACTATGAGCAAGTGCTGCATAACTTTTTTGCCTCATGAGCGGCCTCCACCACAACATTCTAAATGTAATTTTCGACTTATTAAATAGCAAAAATTTATTTCATTATATAAGGCAAGTTATTCTATATGAAAATAGCAGTATCTGGGTGGATCATGGGTCAGCGGGTATGTAACACTACTATAATAAGTATAATAGGGTCGTCCGTGAGTGCGCAGTGTACAAGAGTAAGTAGAGCGATTATCTGATCACAAAACAAAGTTTTGCGTTTCGTTAAATTTTTAAACGATGTAATGACATGTTAAGTGTATGGTGAAAAATATCTGCGTATTTTGGGGAAGTTTTTAAGATTTAAAAGAAAAAAAGTAAGTTTGACTTTTTCCTTAAAATATTTATGAATTTTGAAAACGGGATCATAATAAAGATTACAAATTTAATTTACATTTTTTTTCATTTATTGAACTTCCCGTCACCTAAGTGATTTGGATTTCTTATCAATAGGTAGCATTACTGACGTTCCAAAGTTATTTAGTGACGATAGTGCAATAGTGCGCAGTGCGAAAGTGTGCAAGAGTGCGCAGTGCCAAAGTGTGTAAGAGCGCGCACACATTCTTGTCCAATACTTATCTATTATCGATATCACTTGTCATTTACAGCTATAAAATTGGTTTTAAATACTTACAGAACTTTTTGTTAATGCACCTACATCTGCCGTTGGAATGGATTTTGACAGCAGCTTTTTGTCAAGTGATCTGTTTCTGGACTGTCTTCTACATTTTAAGAACCATGCTATGTAAAATACAGAGCTTTTGATTGCCGTGATAAGTCCGTGCTTTTGATTGTCGACAGTCATTCATCGCATTGCACACTTGCAGCTATTGAACTTTTAGCGACAATTTCACATTGTTCTTCTTCCTTTGTCTCCGCATAGTAGCCAAAAAATACCACCACTAGATAGATTTTGTTATGGTCCACTAAAAATTATTACTCGACTGAGTGCGAAAACTGGATGAGAAAACATCCAGGTTGAACAATAACGATCTTTCAAGTTACATCAATATATACACCTGGTTTTGGACAAAATGCTACCTTTTCTAAAGCCATTGAAAGATTTAAAGTAACGGTTAAATGGCGTTTCAAATGTAACTTTTTTATATTGACTTTTTAGCAAGCAGCGTCATTGAAAGACCTTTAGAATCTGAATTTGTTGGACTACATATGTCCATAAAACCGCAGAACACTAAAAATGTGGGGGAAAGATAATTGCCTTATCTAGAAAATGATATTTCAGAAATACAGAAACTTTTTTTTTAAAGATAAGACGTACGTTCACAGTGAAATAAACCCAATTTCGGATTTGAAAGCCATAGCTTTCACTTCAACAACTTCATATTACGTGACATTAACAGATTTTTCACAGTATTCACAGTCATCTGTGCTCGATTGTATTGTAAGAATAGCAAAATGTTTGTAATTTTAAGCAGTTCACCACACGAAAGGCAGCTTGAAGATAACGCTACGGGAAAAAGGCCAAAAACCTGTACCAAAAATCAGTAAAATTAAACGACAAGAATCCACAAACTGTACCAAAGAAAACGATGTGGTTATATCCAGGCTGTTCAGAAATCGATTTAGAACCAATTATAGAGGATTGGATCGAGTGCATTTCTTGCAGATATTAGCAGAACCTAAGTGCTCAGACTATGCATGCATGTCGTGGTCTCTCCAATTGTGATGTGTTGTAAGTGAAGTGCAGGGATGAGATTTCTCTGCTTTTTTGCATACCAGTATAACCTTAGAGAAAACATTGTTCTCTTAAATCGCACAATGTTCCGATTAAATAAAAAACATTTTTTGTAAGATTATACTGGTGTGGAAAAAAGCGGAGAAATCTCATCCCTGATTAAGTGCTTCCTTTTTTTATTGCGCACACGTGCCCTCATTGGTTGTACAGCAGTCCGCATTTAGGACGATACTATTCTTTCAAATAATATATAAAGTGTTTCTCATAAGTTGATTAATGCAATTTATTTTGTTAGATTAATAGTCTAAGAGTAGAAAAAAAAAATAACAACTTACCTTAAATCTCTCCATTTATTGTTATTCAATGAAATAGATAAAGTGCTCACCCTAGCACCACCTTGGCCATTAGGTAATCACGTGGCTAAAAACATTTAAATCAATGTTCCCGAAAAACTTTAAAGATATTTAAAATAAATAATAAATATTATTTATACAGCATGTCACAAAAAGATTGAAACGTGATATATTTTTGTAACTGTTTTAGATACGTAGACAATGCAATTTGTAAAACCATTCAAAACGAGGCAGGAATGCTTAATATGTTGATGCAATAATCCTATCACCAAATAAAAAAAAATTACACTTTTTAATTCTTTATATTGTCCATGGCTTCTATAAATTATATATAGAAGATGTTTTTTCATGATCTGAGAAGTAAAGCAGTAACAATTGCATTCTTCTACAACTAAAACTCACAGAATTGTGATACGTTGAATTTTATGAAATTTTAGAGCTTTCTAGTACTAAAAAATCGTGTTTCCAATTTTAGTGCCGTAAAGCTTAGCAATTTCATAAAATCCAACGTATCCTACCTCGGTGAGTTTTGGTCGTAAAAGGATGCAATTTTTAATGTTTTAGTATTTAAATCGTGCATAAAAAATTTCTAAATATCACGTATAGGGCCCAAGGACCATATAAGAATTTAAAAAAATTAACTTTTTGAAAATTAGTGGCAGGATTATTTCGTCAACATAATCTTAATTCCTCGAATATTTTGAACACTTTTGCAATTTACATTGTCTGTATATCTCCAACTGGTAAGGAATTAAACACGTTTCAATCTTTTTACGATACCCTGTAGAGTAAAACGAAAATATAGACTGCAGGTACATTTTTATGGTATTTTACTTTAAAACCATCCTGTAAACTATCAAATATCTCTGTGGCTCGAATATATTTTGGATAATAACTACTTTGTATTCTAAATTTACATCCCTAAAAACATTTATAACCATAGGAATAAATATATTATAAGAGCATTACCATTATTTATATTTTGAACATTCACTCTATTTAACCTTTTGATTACGAGTTGGGAGTTAACCCTTTCCGCCACAGTGGCCCCACTCCGGGCACACCTAATTTTAATTCCAAACTTAATTAGACACCAAGAATATTTAATAAAATTTTGTTTCTACAACAGTGTTGCCAGTGGGCTACTTTTTTAAAATTCAGTTTTCTTGATTCCCACCAGTTTCTCGAGAAAGTAAAATTCGCCTTATTTAATGACAGGTTAAATAAGGCGAAAACAAGGGGAATTAAACTATTTCATGAAAGTGGTGCCAATGAAGCAATCTGCATTTTAAAAAAGTAGCTCACTGGCAACACTGTTCTACAATGAAAGCTTAAAATAAGGAGTTCATATTTTCTAAAAAATCGTTTGTAAATTCCGGTGTCAGTCTGTAATTTATCATTTTACGAACATACTTTGTCTGTGCCGGAAAGGGATATACATACAATTGGACTATTTTTTATTCTATTCGTACCACTCAAAAATTATTCTCTACCATTCTCTAAAAATTGGATATTTTCAAGAGAAATCCACCAGACAAAAATTTTTGTAACGTGTGGTTCAATTGTACAATACAATAGTTTTCAATCTTGGCCGGTAATCGAAGGGTTAATCAGCATTTCATTTTCCTAATTTATGTTTTCCATATTGCTTCGTTTTTATAGCTGTCAGAAACATCTATTGATCTTTGAAATATATTAATAAAAAACTCTTTAAAGACATAAAAGATTTCGATAAATGCAAAAACACCTACGAAGGCGAAGCTGTAGAAGTTACATAATTTCAGAATCCTTTTCATACATATTCATCATCCTCTATTCATATTTGCCGTGCTCTAGAAAAATAAGATAAATTCAATTTTGAATGCATTCCAAAATCGAATAGTAATTGGAAATATTTCAATCGTAATAATTTCATTTGTAATAGTTAAAAAAAAAAACATTGAATTCTTAGAAGCTACAAATAGAAAATGCAATATATTATTTCAATTTTTTTTCAAAATATTATATTTTAATAAACATTTCAAGGAATTTATGTGTTGTTTTTACAAGTTTGGAGAATTAATCAGTTTTTCCGTATGAAAATTTTATTCTTATTTGCAATCCTTAAAATATTTAAAAGAATTTTTTTCATCTCTTTAGGAGCATATTTATGGACTCAGACAATGAAGCAGAATTTTCAGAAAAGTGATAGCTCCAAGTTTTGTAAACATTGATGAAAATATCAATATTTAAAAATACTCCTTTTCGATGAAAACGTCTCGAACATTCACTCAGACTGGAATATAAAAGAAAGAATGTGATGGATTGAAATGTTAAAACAATTTAAATTAAAAACATCATGACAATAAATCTTACTGAAATAAAAAGGAAAAAATTAGTGATTGTGAAAAATATAGCAATTCTTTGATGTAAATGTAAGAGAAAATGCGGAAATTTCATTTTAAAAACGTCCTTTAAAAAAAAGGTTTAATCCTTTCTCTAATAAAGTGTTCAAATAGTCCCGCCAAGCAAAATGCTGCGATTCCGCCCGAGTTACAGGTGTGTCGTGATGTCACTATGCCTTACAGGAAATGGATACATGAAGCATCATAAGTTAAATAATGAACATACAAAATAGCTTTAACTGCAGTAATTGGCTATAAAGTATAAAGCATTGAAATATTTTGTGATGTTCTGTAAAAGAACTGTAAAGGTGACTTGATATTTTAGCAGAACAATCGTGAGGCAATGGAATTTTGTTTGGCGAAGGAAAAAAAATAGTTCCAAATTGTGCCGATAGATGGCGTTGTCAGGGTAATGTCAGGGGAAAGAACAAAAATGTATTCTTGAACCCTTTCCGGCGCGGAGTAAATTTTTTTGCAAAATGATGAAATAATAGACTGACACCGGAATTTACAAACGAATCCATTAGTAAAAAGAAACTTGCTTATTTTTCTGGTTCTTAATAAAGGAAAATTTTAATTAAATACCGGGTGATTGTAATTAAAGTTACGATTTCAAAAATCGATAATTTTAATTAAAACTACTGGTCAGATTGACTTGATATTTTAGCAGAACAATCGTGAGGCAATGGAATTTTGTTTGGCGAAGGAAAAAAAAGTTTCAAAATGTGCCCATACATGGCTCTGTCTGGGTTCACATTGTCTGAAGATATGCAAATTACTAATACGTGACATGCGCACCGCAGACATAGCAACCATAAAAATGCAGAGCAGCAGCTCTTTGCCTGAATGCTTCATCATGACTCTGATCTATAAAGGATCGCTCTGCTCTTGAAGCTTTTTTATAAGAACGATGACTGTGCACTTACAGCTATTAGGAAGTTTCGGACATTAAAATCCATAAAAAAGGTCCAATAACAACAAATGGTCTGCAAAAAATGATTGCTAAATTCGAAGAGACCGGTTCATTTGACGTTAAACGGGGTAGAGGAAGGAAACCAGTTTCAGCTGCGGCAGTGGAAGATATGGCTACAGCATTACAGGAACATACTGACAGTGATGCTGGAATCAGCAGTGCAAGGGGGATTGGCCGAATGCTGGATATGCCGAACAGCACGGTACGTAAAGTCCTACGGAACGTCTTACGCTGTTATCCGTACAAGATAACTCATGTGCAGGAGTTGCTACCTGCTGACCTGGAAGCACGTCAATCTTTTGCACTACAATTTCTTGCCCGGATGGAAGTGGACAACGGATGGCCATGGAACATTCTGTCGTCTGACGAAGCCCAATTTCATTTGCAAGGTTCTGTAAATACTCAAAATTGCAGGATATGGGCGACCGAGAATCCGTCCCAGCTACAGCCATTACCTCTTCAGTCTGAAAAGGTCACTGTGTGGTGCGGAATAACGGCAGCGTTTATCGTCGGTCCATTTTTCTTCGAGGAGATCACACCTGCGGGTCCCGTTACCTGCATAGTTACTGGCAAGCGGTATGAAGCACTTTTGCGTAACCATGTTCTTCCGGCACTTCAACAGCGTCAGTGTGTGGATCGCATAATATTCATGCAAGATGGCGCTCCTCCGCACATTGCTACTACTGTGAAGCAGCTACTGAGTGATAATTTCGGAGATGATAGGATCATAAGCCGCCATTTTCCAACAACGTGGCCGCCACGTTCCCCGACTTAAACCCGTGTGATTTCTGGCTTTGGGGGTACCTGAAGAATGTTGTTTATAGCGGGCGGATTCAGAATCTAGCCGACTTGAAGGCAAGCATCACACAACACACCCATTGCATTAGTACAGATACCCTCCGATCTGTTGTGGAGCATGCCGTTTTGCGCTTCCAATTAGTAGCGGAACAAGGCGGAGGGCATATTGAGCAACTTATGCCTTAATAATCAGTAAGGTGTTTGTTCCATGAAGCTCTTTTTTTTCTTTTTTTGTCATTATCGCTGTCGTCGCTGTAAACACGTAGTCTTGTCTTTTCGCTAATAAATTTTTAGTAAATCTCTGAACTCTATTTTTTTCCTTTTGGCAACATCACTCCTATGTTTAACCCTTTAACGGGTGGTGGTCACAAAAAAGGACACCCAATTTTAATTCTAAAACTGACAAACGGCACCAAGAATATTTAATTAAAATTTTCCTTACATTAAGAACCAGAAAATAAGCAAGTTTCTTTTTACTAATGGATTCGTTTGTAAATTCCGGTGTCAGTCTATTATTTCATCATTTTGCAAACAAATTTACACCGCGCCGGAAAGGGTTCAAGAATACATTTTTGGTCTTTCCCCTGACATTACCCTGACAACGCCATCTATCGGCACAATTTGGAACTATTTTTTTCCTTCGCCAAACAAAATTCCATTGCCTCACGATTGTTCTGCTAAAATATCAAGTCATTCTGACCATTAGTTTTAAAATTATCGATTTTTGAAATCGTAACTTTAATTATAATCACCCGGTATATCAGCCATACTCAACCTTTTTTTCTCGCGGGCCGCAAACACATGTTTGCGACGTTAAGCGGGTCGCAACACACTTATAAGAGTCTACAAAAGGCTGATTAAAATAAAAGTAGTATAACAAATCAATATTATTAGTTGAGTTGAACGTTTGTTGCAGGAGAAACCAAAGTACCAAAAATTTTAACACCGTTATTTCCAAACAATAAACTTTGTGGTAGCAATTGCGAACGTTGTAGAAATAGACCGCGATATTTGTTGTTTAGAAATACTAGGTGTAAAAAGTTTTTGGTGCCAATGTTTTTCTGCGACAAGCGTTCAACGTTAAAAAGCAGTATTAGTTATATAATAAGTAACACGGTATAAGTAATAAAACGTTGTAATATAACGATGCAGAATTTCCAAGTTCTAAAGAAAACAAATCAGAAGATTTTCTCTAGCAAATCAATATTTTGCACAATGCAGAAACTTTATTTTTCTTTAATTGTAGAAATATATAGTGCAAATTTAATTAATTTGGAATAATATTTTATTAGTAATGCAGTTTAAGAAATGTATACAACACTCTAGCACAAATAGACATGTAAAAAGAACCTTTGGCTGTGAAAATGATATTTGACGTATTTAATCATAATTTTAAATTAATTATAAATAACAGGGCAGATTTTGTCTTCCCATGGAAATATATAAAACAACAGTGAAGATCTTAAATACATTTTTGTTCACATCATTTTACTATAAATTCATTTCATAAATATGGATTAATGATTTTGTGTCTCGGTCAGCACATAAAAGGTCGCCGGGCCACATGCGACCCGCGGGCCGCAGGTTGAGTATGGCTGATGTATATGAAAGAGAAATATTTTCTGAAAATTTTAGAGCTAACTGTACAAAAATGTCTAAATGAATGCTATTTATGACTAAAAATGTATCAGTCGTTCTCAGTGAGAATGTGGTTTAAAATAACATATTAAAGAAGTTAATTCGTAATGTTAAAAATGTTTTTCTTTAATTCCGATCATAGTTTCTCTAGAACTACTCAATATTTTTCCATATAAACTGCTTCTTAGGACTAAACCTAAAATGTATCATTATTACATCCATAAAGAAAGTGTATATATAATGTCCAAAAAATATAAAATACTTTCAACATTTTAAATATATAAATTTTGCTAAAGTATACACAAGCTCAAGTTCAGTTTTTAGATATATGTATAATCTATAAATCCGTGATGTTACATGCAAAAATATCACGTATTTCAAGAAAAGGCTTACGCGCAATTTAAAGAAAAGCATGTTTTTAACATTTTGACCACCCTTTTAAAGTATACTTTTAAACGCGGTTTACATTGAGAATTCCTGAAGCATTTTTAGTCACAACTAGCGTAATTATAGAATTTTTTGTGTGCAGTTTATTCTAAAATGCCTATTAAATATTGCTCTTTCATATATATATATTTTTTGGAATATTGATCTTTATGATGTTGTAGTTAGTAGTATGCCTCCCGCCCAAAAAGAAATATATAAACTAAACCATTTTCCAGGCTACTTTGAACAACAGGAAAAAGTGTCAAAAGTGGGCGCTACAATTAAAGAAACAAAGTTAGTGTAATTTTTAATATGTACAGTGGGGCTGCAGAAACTTTTTGCTTGAATGTCTTTTGTTACCACAATTTCAGAAAGGCAATCTTCACCTTACTTAATGACAACGTGTTTGCAATTAAATCAAGCAAATTATTATTTTGTAATACGGTAGGCTGTTAGTCTGCGGGCCTCAGATAATGCATGTTATGGTAAAGGACCCCTAATTCAAAAATGAGAGTCATATTCGGAAAGTGGGAACAGTTCCCTATTGAATGGTTTCCCTTGAATCTCCATGTGATAAACTTTTTGATAAAATAGCATGTGTTCCTTTTATTTTTCACCGCCTGTACTTAATACTGTAGTAATTACCAATATTGTAAGTGACTATTTTTTTTAATTCTGCGAAATAGTGAAAAGCCAGAATTAAGCAAAATGGTTTGATGTTAAGAACGTGTCCAAAGTCTGTGAACTCCTTTCCTTAGAATTTTCAAGGAGAATGGCACCATAATTTCAAATCAGATGTCTTTGGAAAATATTTGTTCTTTATATGAAAAATATTTCTGCGATAAATTGCATAATTTGTCTGTGATCATTTGATTAAATAAGGCGAAAAACTGTATTAGATGATTTTGGTACAACTGTATGCATGTCACACCATTTTCAAACAATTATGTTTAAATGATTAAGCTGAAATGGAAACAAACATTACATGTGACATTTACGTATGTGAAAAAAAAATCTATTTTTTTGGACACTCTAACGTTTTAAGTAAATAAAAACAGATACTTCTAATGGATATTTTTCACATCTAAATGATAAAAATCTTGAAGTTGTTCTTTGATTGCTTTTACGACTTCTTTAAGGAACTGATAGATGTAAAATATTTATCTAAAAAAATAATGTTACGAAATAATGATTATGCAAATTTACTACTTTTAAATGAAACTGTAACTAGAAACATTAAGAAAAGAAAAAATTAAGAAAAGAATTTAAATTAAAGAAAAAGAAGAAAAATCAAGAAGGAAGAAAATTAAACTATTTAAGAGGAATAGTTTAAGGAGAAAATGACATTTATAACAAATATCTCTAGGGTATTACATAATCATTTGTTAATAACATTTGCTGAACAGAAATTAAGTTAATTTAGTTATAATTAGCAGAATCATATAAAGAAAAAAGGCAGCCTATTCCAAATTTTATTTTTTTATATAACCTTAATTGATATAGTGCTCTAATAATTTAATAAACTTTTCGCGTAAAGTATATTAATCTACAAACCTTTCATATATATCGTCAGTACTATGCCAAACTATCGAATGTGAAAAAATGCATTTTTCATTACTTTTTTAAAATGGACCGATTATCACCAGTAAATTTTAATAGGGTGGCAGGTTTGTCACATCACCCGGGTGGCCAGTTTGGCCACCATTCAGAAATTTCAAATCCGTACCATAAATTTAAAATTGAAATTTTTCTTTATAAAATGGCAGCCTATTTCGTGATTACTTAAAGTAAAATTTTTTCTCTCAAAATTTCCGGTGTGAATTCGGCATCTCTGAATAAAAGAAGAGGGCAATCTGGCAACCCTGTTCTTCACAATATAGTTTATTAGTATTTTTACAAGGAGAAGAATTCTAATAAAATTTAGTGGTGACATTCGTCCTATTTTTAAAAGTAATCAAAAATGCAGTTTTTCATATTTAGATAGTTTGACATGGTAGCAACGATATCTAGAGCAGTGTATTAAACAATTTTATATGAGGTATGCCTCTTTGGCCTCTTTTTATGCAGAAATTTTAAATTCATGTCTGAAATTACGATTAGTAATTTTTGCTTTATTTCATGACAGATATTTTATTATTACATAAAGTAAAAATTATTCTTTCGGAATTATCGGTATGAATTTGGAATTCCTCAATTTTTAAAAAGGCCAAACTGGCAGTATTACTCTAGTGCGTATTTTTAAATATATTTGAAAATTATAAAAATTACACTTCATACTCCTTTAGTATAACTAATATTTGTAGATCTTATGTTTTTATAATAATATATAAGTGATTAAAATTGTGAGTTAGAAATGTGTTTACCACAGAGCTATAGCCAACCCACACCATATACAGGGTTCATACACTCTTACCACAATTTTTAATAGAATTTTTCGCCTTATTTAAATGCAGGAAAGTATTAAAAATCCTACAATTAAGCGAAGTATCTATATTGCCTGCTATTTAAATATTAAATAGAAATATTCTATTAACACGTTGACGGACACTTGCGGCTATAGCCGCCAAAGCGAAGTTCAAAATGTGGCATGACGGCTATAGCCGCCCAAAACGAAACGGTCGTTTTTAGATAGTATGGCTATAGCAGCACAAATGTGCATTTACCGGCGTACAAGTAGAAGCCCAGTGTCATATTTTGGAAACAATGTTTCAGGTTGAACTTCGTTTTCCACCTGTTATACGAGTTGCAGCTTCAGTATGCACGTGCAGGGTGGCTAGTGGTCAGGGAAAAATACAGTAAAAAAATGATAATTAGCAGTATATTCTT
Organism: Maratus michaelseni; assembly: GCA_963931845.1. Classification (NCBI taxonomy): domain Eukaryota; kingdom Metazoa; phylum Arthropoda; class Arachnida; order Araneae; family Salticidae; genus Maratus; species Maratus michaelseni. The sequence goes on from OZ007586.1 coordinate 187,108,333, forward strand.
ATAGAAAAATTGAAATTGATTATTTGATCGAATAATTAAGATACAATTTTCTATAAGAATATACTGGTGTTTATCACTTTTTTTGGATGTATTTTTCCCTCACCACTAGCCACCCTGACGTGGTTGTGAAGGGAGTAGTGCAACCTAATTAAAGGTGCTGAATTAATCAAAATTAATTTTATTTAAGCAGAAAAAGTAAAACTATACTTCTAATATTCTAAAAATTACAAAAACATATAGTGTCAATTTTCGAACTTCACTTGTTCCTACTGTCCGTCAATGTATTACTAGGTGTACCGGTTAATTCCCGCTGTTTTTTATTGATTTTTGAAGCTAAAAATACATAGGAAATAATTAAAATGGATTATTCAAACCAGCGGCCATCGCTAGCTACACATTTTCCCCATCTTTCTGGCAATTTGTGGATGCCTCGCCAAAAAAATTGTTCGTTTTTTGAGCCAAACCAGTCATCGAGCCATTTTTTCACATTTTCGTACGAATCGAAGTGTTGCTCTGCCAATGCGTGTGACATTGATGAAAACAAATAGTAGTCGGACGGGGCCAGGTCCGAGAGTACGGCGGGTGAGGCAGCAGTTCCCATCCCAGCGCTTTTACGGTGCCCGTGACCAAAGTTGTGGTATGAGCCGGAGCATTGTCATGCTGCAAAATCACTTTTCCATGTCTTCTAGCCCATTCTGGCCGTTTTAATCGGCTTTTAATCGATCGGAAATAGTTTGTTGTGAAACTTCTAAGCCCTCAGCCAACTGTTTTTGTGTTTGACACGGATCTTCGTCGAGCAAAGCTTCCAATTCGGGATCTTCAAACTTTTTTGGCTGATCTTTACGTTCTTTGTCGTCAACGCTGTAATCACCACTTTTAAACCGTCGAAACTAATCTCTGCATGTTGTTTCTGATAATGCACTGTCACCATGAACTTTCACAAGAGTTCTATGACTTTCAGCAGCCGATTTCTTGGAATGAAACAGAAACAAAAGCACAGTCCGCAAATGCTCTTTGGAAGGAACGAAATTCGACATTTTTGAACACGAATATTTATATGATGTTATTACTTTGAGAACTTTTGACATTTATGGTTTTCAAGCCTTATGTTAGTACAACAAAACACACTATATGTCAAATGATTGAACGTTGCATTAATGGCTGCTGCCATCTATTAAATAAAACAGTGGGAATTAACCGGTACACCTAGTAAACATTGCGATAAAAGCATACGAACCTTGATATAGCTATAGTAAAACCATGTAGCTATTAAAATTATGGTTGCTATAATAATCACTACCCATAGATAGGATTTTAACCAAATAGAAATAGGTTCTCACTGGTAGACTTTCGGTATTTCTTGTCTCTTGCTATGCAGGCAGTCTTTCGTTGTCTTTAATTACTTTTTATTAATATTTTTGGGGAGTTCCAATTCTTTTCCATGTGTTTCGTTTCTGGGGTTATGAATGTTTACCACAGCGGAAATATGTGTCTTGTGGCTGGATCTATATGTATAGTAGTCCACAGAGGCGTAGCGTCAGGGGGGGGGGCACGATCATTTTACTACCAGTATAATTATATACTATATTTGGCCTTATTTAATTCATACCATTCAAAGATTAAATAAGGCCAAATATAGTATATAATTATACTGGTAGTAAAATGATCGTGCCCCCCCCCCTGACGCTACGCCTCTGCTAGTCCACCTATTTACATGTCTGTATTTTGCGTTATTTAACTTTAGATTGTTTTCAGCTTCTAAATTTAAAAAACTGCTTAACATAGGAGTGTTGCATGGTTTGGAATAGTGTCTTCCAACACGACCCGTGGGTCACCAATGTGCCACAATTTTAAAATAAAAGCATTTATATTATTTAATGACATAAACTTTGTGGTGATTTATGGCGAGATTAGCGTACGAAAATTGTGTTGGCAAGGAATCTTCTTGCAAAAAGTTTGAAGCAACCTAATTTAGGAAAACGCATTGACGATTTCTATTTTCATATTTTGATTTATGGAGTAAATTTAATCTATTTTTTATATAATTATGCCTAAGTCTTTTAATTCATATTTAATTTTAAGGTGTTTGATAGCTTCATTAATTTGTTCGTTCTTTCCAGCAATTAACAAATATTTGACAGTTGAGCCCCAGTTGCACAAATATATCAACCAATAATAAAATGTAATATCGGCCAATATAAAAATGTAATATTGGCCAATATATAAATGTAATATTGGCCAATATAAAAATGTAATATTGGTCAATATCACAATTTAATATTGGCCAACGTAGAGAAATTATGCTATACCTTTTAGAAATTATAACCTTATAGAAAATATGGTATCTGCGCGACCTGAGGGGTTTGTCGTGAATACCAATGGTTTAATGTTATTCATTATTCTATGTGGGATATTAAAATATATTTTTACTGATAAAGAAAATACAGACAATGATTACTGTAAATTGTACCGAATTTGTAGTCCGATTATTACGATTAATTTTCTCCCATAAATATTAATCGCTTCAGCACGAATGTCACGCTTATGTAACACTTATGGATCTAAGAAGCCTTGATTTATCCTATCAGTAATTTAAGTTTTATGCACAATTCAAGTACAGAATTTATGTAAATAAAGTAAGCAAAAAATTATATTTGTAAAAGATTAAAAATTCCGTAAAGGTCTGCCGTCGCGGAGAAATTAAAAATGAATATGGCCAACCGTTGAACATTTAGTTTTAACCCTTTGTACTCCGTTGTCGCCCCTGCGGCGACAACCAAAGCCATTAAATAATAAGCCCAGTCAGATAGTGTTAAATTTGTTAGCGACACACTAGCGCCAAACCTCTGCTGCGGAAGGAGGACGAAACAGAAGTGGGTCGCAGAGAAACGATACGATTTATTTATATCGATATCTTATACGATTTTTATCGATGTTTTGTTTTTGCACTTCCTTTAAAAGCTTGCTAATTATTGGGATCTTTTACATTAAAACTAAAACTATAATGAAAAAAAAAATGTGGAAATTTACTGGATTAATATTTCTATATAAATATAGTGGTGGCGAAGAAGTTGATTTATTTATTAAAAGTTAAATAAAAAGTGATGGAAATTTACATCACTATGCAATTAACCCTTTCCGGCACAGACAAATTCTGCTCGTAAAATGTGAAATTACTGACTGACACCGGAATTTACAAACGACTTTCTTAGAAAATATGAACTCCTTATTTTAAGCTTTAATTTTAGAAGGAAAATTTTATTAAAATATTCTTGGCGCCGAATGCAGCACTCCCAACCGCTAGATGGCGCTATTTTCAACTTGCGAAAAGTTTCCCATTTATCTGACTGGGCTTATTATTTAATGGCTTTGGCGACAACCAATAAATCCAACAATTTATTTCCGTTGACAGTAGCAAAGAAAAGTAATATTTACCTTATTTAATTAGAGCATTTTCGAGCATTAGAGCATTTTGTGCAAATGAAGGTAACTTTTTTAAAAAAGTGGTGCCAACCAAAGAAAATTTGTGTAAGAGACGCTGGAGCGCAAAGTGTTAAAGATGAAAAACAACGTTCAACGCGTACGCTGTATGAACTACGTTGTAGAATGTCGGAAGAATTGTTTTTAGTGTTTACTTACGATTTATATACTAAAGAGTGTACGTAGTTCAGGGAAGGTAAGACCACATGCCAGAATGGCAGTTGCCACTACCTTTCCATGATAATTCGCCTGTTTTAATCTCAGAATTTCTTTCATTAAATAAGCCGAAAAATATTTTTCAGAAAAGTGTTGGTAATCGGTATTCCGTCACGTGGGATCAGAGACTAGATTTTAGCGGCCAGCTTGATCCATGTGCCTGAGCCTTTTCGTTGGATCGTACGTTAGGAACCTGGATTTTGAAAAAACAATATTGGCAACTTTTCGTATTTTGGGGCATAAGACGTTGGCGATGAATGCAATATATTTTCAATGTTCATGACATTGATTTTACCTCAGAATCTTTGTGAGTATATTAACATTTTATACATGTGTTACAACTTATTACACATTACTTTTGTTTCTGATGTTTCTGTGATGTATATTACAATTTGCAGAGGCGTAGCGTCAAGGGGGGCACGGATCACTTTACTACCAGTATTTTTATATATTATATTTGGACTTATTTAATTCATACCGTTCAAAGATTAAATAAGGCTAAATGTAGTAGAATATTATACTGGTAGTAAAATGATCGTGCCCCCCCTGACGCTACGCCACTGACAATTTGCCGTGCTTTATTTAAAAATGCTACTTTTAAAAATACAACACAACAGAAACAATTTATTACATTGTGTTACGTACATTTATGAAATATTTGTTTCGATTTCTACAAACAAAATAAAGCAAAAATACTTTTTTTACAATATAAATGTTATTATTAATAAAAAATAGGTAATATGCTGAATATGGCGCCTTCGGGGCACGGCCCTCCTCTCTCCATTGTGGGGAGTCTGCGCGCTCCCAGGATTCGTAAGGGTTACTGTAATTTTCAGTATTTACTTGTATTTTCTTATAGAAAAACTCGCCTCATGTAATTGCGCGATTATATAACGGGAGTTTTTCTATAAGAAAATACTGGTAAATCCTGAAACTCCAGGACCCGGTACGAACCCTGCGCTGTTCTTACATTTAATGTTGTAACTTTTGTTATGCTAGGGTTTGTAAGTTTTGTAAATTAGTATTTATTATTATTATTATTATTCAAGATCATAAAATTGTCAAATTACTGACAAAAAGCTTTTTCATTCATTTTCAAGCTGACGAAATTATTAAATAAATAAAAACAAATATTAGGTATAATTAGATCTAAATAATACAACGTTTAAAAAATATAATTAGAAAAAATAATTGAAGGAAATATTACTACATTCTACTAACTAGAAATTTAAAATTAGTACTAAAATTATAAGATAAACATATTTTTAATATAATTTTATTTAATTTTATTGAATGTTTTTTTGTATTTAAATATATCTTCCATTTTTATTATTAAAATATACCTCTGATATAGCTGATATTAAATATGAAAACTTAGATTCATGAAACGATTAGAGTAAAAAAATACAAAGTAACTGATAAAAAATATTGAAACAAAATTCTTAAAAATAACGGAAATAAACGTGTTTTGCTTTCAGAGCCTTGTATTCCCACCACTGTCCAATAACGTTCAAGCCAATTCTTTACTAATACGGTATAAGCAAAAGTGTCTGTTTCTGCAAGATGATTTCTAAAATTACGTTGATTTGATATCGCAAAGAACTGAAAAATAGGTATACTGCTTTGTAGCTTCTTTTGTATGGATAACACTGATTAGTTGAATCGGAGCGCGGACTCCCAAGGTACAATCCAATAAAAACCACTGCCCTCCCTACTAGGCCTACACGCTGATACAAAAATGGTGGCTGTCACAGACGGATTTTTTTCAGCGTTTGTATGGTTCTTTGAATTTGATTAACAATAATTACTAAAAGTTTTCCCCACCTTATTTTTCGGAGATTAAATAAATCAAAGAAAACTTTTATAAAAAATGCTGTCTAAATTCAGGGGACCGTACAGACGTATAAAAAAATCCGCCTACGACAGCCGCCATTTTTGTGTCAGCGCGTAGGCCTCATATTCAGCGGATGGTGATGAAAACGCTCAGGTGCGTAAAGTACGTTGGGCGTTACATGCTAATTGTTCACTGTTTTTGGAGTAGTATTACGAGGTATTTGTGGGGCTGGGGTAACGCGCTCCCTCGCAGAGTCAAACGTTATGGTACCATGTCTGCCCCATGATGTACGATGTTTTCCTTTTTTAATTTAATTTATACGTATTACACGTTAACCCTTTTAAGGGTGGTGGTATGTTTATGAAACCACTTAAGTTAAATTCCCAAATGCCACAATGGAACTGGAACTTTGATATAAAATATTTCTTTTATTATGTACTAGCAAGCTACGCCCGCTACGCTGGTCAATTTCTTTTAACGAACCTTTAATCAAACAAAATATTGACATTTCATAAATAACTTTTATATTTTAACAGAATAATAAGGCTAGTATAATTTGTGACTCGTGCTATAGCCAATATACACGTCAGGACACGTCGCCCTTATCATTATCTTTTTACGCATGAAGATTTCGCTATGGTACTCCATTGGGAAATTTGGTAATTTTTGAAATTCAATATTTGAAAAACGGCATAATCATTAGATTTGAAATTTATATCAAGAAAAATACAATTTTTTACCTTTCAAACGCAGTTTGTCTAACAATTTTCTGAAAAATTCTTTTCGATCTATTATTTTTTTCAGTAACTTCAAATGTTTCACTTTCCGAGATTAATCTGTTGCAACAATTAGCGAAAAACCCAGTCGTCGGCAACGCATAGCTTTTTATTTAAGAGGCTGTTGGAGCAGGGATTGTCACCACCAATTTGTCACCATCACTTTTGAAATCGGTTCCGTGGTTCCAGAGATTCCATAGAAATTGTAATTTAGAATGACTTTAGAACGCTTTTCGCTCATTTCACCCATTTAAATTTCAATTTTTTTTTAATTTATTCTTAGAGAACATTTACATCTTATAAGTAACTACAATGCTAAATTTCAAATTTCTTGCCCCTTCAGTATAAAAAAGTCGCAATTTTCGAACATTTTTCGCTCCTGCACCTCATTGATGTTAGTTGCACCGACATAAAATATAGCCTATGTTGGAGTAGGGATTGTCCCCATCAATTTGCCACTATTACTTTTGAAATCGGTTCTGTAGTTCCAGAGATTTCATAGAAATTGTAATTTAGACTGTTTTTAGAACGCTTTTCGCTTATTTCACCCTTTTAAATTTCGAATTTTTTTTAAAAAACATTGTTCTTGGAGAGCATTTACATCTTATAAGTAAGTACAATACCAACTTTTAAATTTCTAGCTCCTTCAGTATAAAAAAAAAAAATTGCAATTTTAGAACGTTTTTCACTCCTGCACCCTCCTGGGATTAGTGACACTGATATAAAATATAGCCTATGTTGGAGCAGGGATTGTCACCATCAATTTGCCTTCATCACTTTTGAAATCGGTTCTGTAGTTCCAGGGATTCCATAGAAATTGTAATTTAGAATGTTTTTAGAACGCTTTTCGCTCATTTCAGCCTTTTAAATTTCGATTTTTTTTTTTTTTTTTTTTTTTTTTTTTTAGAGAGCATTTACATGTTATAAGTAACTACAATGCCAAATTTCTAATTTCTAATTTCTAGCTCTTTCAGTATAAACAAAATCGCAATTTTAAAACGTTTTTCGCTCCTGCACCCCTCTGTGGTTAGAGGCACTGACATAAAATATATGTTGGAGCAGGGGTTGTCACGATCAATTTGCCACAATCACTTTTGAAATCGGTTCGATAGTTCCAGAGATTTCATAGATATTGTAATTTAGAATGTTTTTAGAACGCTTTTCGCTCATTTCACACTTTTAAATTTCGATTTCAATTTTATTTTGATCGTAGAGAGCATTTACATCTTATAAGTAACTACAATGCCAAATTTCAAATTTCTAGCTCCTTCAGTAAAAAAAAAATAAAAATAAAACTGCCCAGTTAAACTGAGGGCATTGAGCTCACAGGCTATTCACACTAATTGTATATTATACTCTTATTTCAAAGAATTTGAAATAAGCCTCTCGAAAAATAAAGAAATCAACAATATATTAAGGGGGGGGGTCATCCCTCCGTTATCCCCCTCATAGTTAACTAATGAACCCCATAAACTAATCAGGGAAGTTTCTAATTACAATGAATATATATACAAAATTTGAAGAAAATCGGATAATTCTGTATGAAAAACCCATTTATATAAAGTGGGGGATTAGCCACCCCCCGTTCCCCACCTTTATACTTAACCAATCAATCCCGAAAACTAATCAGGGAAGCGCCTTAAAACAGTGAACCTATAAACAAAATTTGAAGGAAAGCGGAATATTTCTGCATGAAAAACCCATTTGTATAAATTAAGGCGGGATTAGCCCCCCCCGTTCCCCCCTTTATACTTAACCAATCAATCCCGATAACTAATCAGGGAAGCGTCTTAACCCAATGAACCTATAAACAAATTTTGAAGCAAATGGGATAATTCTGCATGAAAAACCCATTTATATAAATTAAGGGGGGTATTATCCCCCCGTTCCCCCCCTTTATACTTAACCAATCAATCCCGAAAACTAATCAGGGAAGCGCCTTAACACAGTGAACCTATAAACAAAATTTGAAAGAAAACGGAATAATTCTGCATGAAAAACCCATTTATATAAATTAAGGGGGGGATTAGCCCCCCGTTACCCCCCTTTATACTTAACCAATCAATCCCGAAAACTAATCAGGGAAGCGCATTAACACAGTGAACCTATAAACAAAATTTGAAGGAAAACGGATATTTCTATGAAGAGTTATCGCGTTACGTACGTACATACATATATACAGAACCGGGGGGCACATAAGCTGTCAGGCTTTGATAGCCTGTGAGCTAAAAATCGCAATTTTAGAACGTTTTTCCCTCCTGCACCCCCTGGGGTTAGTGGCACCGACATAAAATATAGCCTATGTTGGAGCAGGGGTTGTCACCATCAATTTGCCACCATCACTTTTGAAATTTGCTCGGTAGTTCCAGAGATTACCCCCTACAAACAAACAAACAATCTTTACTCCTTTATAATATTAGTATAGATTTGAAATATAGCTTTTATCGTTTTTTCAAATAAATTTCTAAATAAATTCCGGCTTCAGCTATACATTTCAACATTTTACCAATGGAAGAGCTTTGCCCATGAAAGGGTTAACCCTTTCCGGCACAGTTTTCCGACTCCGGGCACACCTAATTTTAATTCCAAACTTCCATACAGCACCAAGAATATTTTAACAAAATTTTGTTTCTATAATGAAAGCTTAAAATAAGGAGTTCATATTTTCTAAAAAAGTCGTTTGTAAATTCTGGTGTGAGTCAGAAATTTCTCATTTTACGAATTGACTTCGTCTGTGCCGGAAATAGTTAAATATTTTAAGCATGGTTCAAAATGTCTGCAAATTGGAACGTTTCTATATTTAAAATAAAATTTCGGAATTATTCAGTAAATTGTTAGTTTTTGCTGTAGCTCTTGAAATAATTTTTTTGGTGAAAAAAAAATTAAGTAATTTATGTCTATACCTAGATAATTCAATCTAGCAATTATTTTTTCTTGCATGGAATACTAAAAGATTAAAGAATATTTTCAATAAATATACATTTTGTAAAAATATACCTATGAACGTTGATTTAATGTTTTAACGTTTTGATATATGTATAAAGTTTTGGAATCATTCAGGAACATTTTCATTTTTTGTTGCAGCTTTTAAAATAATATTTCTGTTGGAAAAAAATTCATTTATCTCGAGAGAATTAATCTAGCAATTTTTTTACTTGCTAGGAAAAATAATGCTGCGTTTGAACTTTACAGATAAATTATTAAAGCGGATTTAAAAAATATATATACACCTTGAAAATATACCTATGAAAATTGCTTTAATATTTTAATACTATTTCAGAGATAGGCTATTGGAATTAATTTACATTTTCGTGGAAAATTCCATTAAGTAAAATTTTAAAAACGATAAGTCACTGGTTTGGACAAAACCTATATCGCCTGATTCTGGTATCGGATAGCTTATCTCAGTGACATAAAGACCTGCATAATCTATACCATCTAGTGAGTATTTAAACGTATGCAAATACTAAGAAAGAAATTCTCCCGCCACTCTGTAACGTAGGTAAAAATAATGCAAAAACTTAATCTTATTTATTTCATTTTAAAACAAAATATTCGCAGGTCAGCCTTTTTCACGTTTAATATTTATTGCAGCAAATTTTGAACATGGATCGGTCTTAACAATTTGCTCGAATTTACAGTGATCATTGTTTGTATGTTTTTTAAATGTAAATATTCTGGCTCGAAATTTTTTATTTGATCCACCAAATAAAAGCGGGAATTTATGATAAGCAATTTTTTAGGTATGATAATTCCTGTTTTAAACTGTTAAAAATACGTATGAAAAGTTGAAATTTAAATAACGAGCCCAGAAATTGAATATTTATTTTAGTTTTCTATGTATGCAAAATAGAACGTTTCTTTCTTTTTTTTTTTTTTCATTTTCCACGAATTAGCAAAATTGGGCATGCACTGAAATGTTGTTGCATGTGCTCTGCGATGTTGATATGGACTTTCAATCTGCACCATTAATTTAAATTTTATTAAATTTGAAGGAAATTACACTTATCCTGAAATACTTATATCACAGCTGTAAATCCTTCGATTTTTTAATATAACTATTTCCAAAAGTAATCTTCACCTTATTAAATCACATATTTTTGTGATTAAATTTTAGGAATATTTGTATATGGAAATAGTGGTGCTCAAAAATTGGAATGTTTGATAGCTGTTATGTATAATAGAGCAGTAGGTCAAAATACCGACTAGAACTTTTATTTTCAATGTAGATCCTACAATTTTGAAAATTAAAGGAGGATAAAGTCATGGTAGGGTACCTTAACATGTTTCACATTTCCTTAGAAAAAAAATTCAGTTAAAAAGACATTTTTGGTTTTCAGAAAGAAAATTCCAAATGTCTGCTAATTTTGAGTTTAGAAAATGGGGATTAAATACAGGCTACCTCAATTGTTTCGAAAAGATCAGATAAATACTGCTAATTTCACTAATTAACGGAGAAGAACATTGTTTTATTAAATTTTATGCATTAATAAAAATTAATATAAAATCTTAACGAGTATCTCTGACAGTCGTCTTTTTATTCTGTTTCTAGTCCTTTTTTAATGGCTTAAACAATAAAAAAGCTTGACCCTTGCAACGTAGATCACTTTATTTACAAAAATCAAAAATATAGTAATTGCTCTCTGGAGCCACAATTTGGATAATCTTCCTCTGTTGGTTATCTACTTTTTTACCTTATTTTAATCCAATTTTTGCCCCTTCCCCCTGTATTTTCTTAGTTTTTCCTCTTCCATTTTCTGTTTTCACTGATCCCAATTTTTGCGGACAATTTTGGTGCGTCCAACAACGTCAAATGATGTAACAAAGCAGTAACAGTGTCCGTGATCCCATAAATGAATGTATTTTACTTCCTTTCACGTTGGACAATCCTAGAGAGGTCCAAATACCGATCACTCTTGGTTGCCGGTCTTTAGACCACTGCTATGTTTAAGTTAAATCTGGTATTACTCATTAATATAAGAAAAATACCAATAACGTGCGTGCGGTATTCAAGAGCAATATATGTCTCGAAATCAATTTTGTCCTCAATTCAGGCCAATATACGATGAAATATTTTTTTAAATGAGAAACACATGCCTGAAAAACTTATGATATCCCAGATTTCGTTTTCTCGGCACTTTTGCTCTTACTGTATGTAAATGAGACAGACTTCAGCTACGTGCAACTCGTGCCCTTCTTCTGTCAATTAAGGGGATTCTGCCTATTGCTGCTCGGTTGCGAAGGTCTCAGTTCTCAGAATACCTACTAGCCGGTATTTGAACCCTAGCCGGCATTTGGATCCTCCCTTCTATAATACAATTTACTACTAATGAATAAACTTTCTGCCGTTCATTTGTATTTCTTAAATTGTTCTTATTCAACTCATAAACACAATTTATATGCAAAAAAAAAACACACCAAATATTTAATAATAGTAAAGAAAATTTAATCTTAATAATAAATATATATAAGCGTAATTTTTTCTGATTACTGAGTATTATTACTTGTTATTAAGTTTGTATTTAAAATTATTAATACACTTCAGTGGATGCTACTGCTGTATTTGATTATAATTTTTGATCTGAAACAATTCAGCCATATCACACGTAATAAAATATAATAATTTTTGTCTCTTAAAACTGTAGAACCTGTAGCAAGTTCTGTTATCTGATATAGAGAAGCATTATTTTTTCGCATCATCTGTGTAACTGCCATAACAAACAATACAATCTGTTTAGTGAAAAAAAATCTAAAATATTTACAAAGCAATATGCATTAAAACAGATGGTAAGAATAAAAAATAAAGAAGGGGAAATAATCTTTATGTATGGTTATACATAATGAGTATCTTTATTTAAAACAATAGAAAAGTTTCTTGCAATACATAAAGTTTCCATTGTTAGTTTAGTTACAGAATGATTTAAAATAAAATATATTTTAATCATAAATGAAAGTTTCGGGAAAAAGTCTTTTCTTTTTATTACAGCAGCAAAAAATGGTTTGAATTAAGCAGTTTCAGAAACTAAAATGATCCTATTTAGCTTTGACCAAAATAGAAGGTAATAAGATTTCAGCTCATCTAAACGAAAATACCTAAGTAGTTTTATTATCAGATGCATGCGACACTTTCTGGAAATATATCTTTTTTTTCTTGAGTGGTGTGTAAATAGATTATGACTAAAGAGATAATGACAAAATGTTGGCATTATCGCCTTATTTAAAAAATTATATTTAGCATAACATTTCATGCGAGTAGTATTTATTTAAAATTAGTTTAATATAAATGCTGGACGATTACACCATGAAACATTACAACACTAAAGAAGTGAGTATCAAACGTCACAAATTTACTGAATGGTGTATACAATGTATTATTGTGGTGGTGTATTTTTAATTTGTGGACGGCAGTAATAATGTGGTAACGGAGGGATTGTTTTTCGCATTTAAAACTTTAAAAGCAATATTAAAAAAAATTATGAAGATGATCATAGAAGGTGGTTGAAACGTAGATATTTTTAATATTAATGTATGTATAAAATTTTAAATTTGTATACACCCATTCAGTAAATTTGTGACGTCTGATACTCACTTCTTTAATGTTGTAAAATTAGTTTGTCCAACATTTTTGCAAGAAACTGTTTTTCACCAGTATTTCTGAGTGCAAAACTTCGCCTTATTGAATCGAAATTTTTCTATCAGTAAATAAGGAGATTTATTCAATACAAAAATAGTGGTGATTGTACAGCCCACAGACCGCAGTTTGGACACCCCTAATTTAAAATAATTAAGATAACTGAAAAATTTTCAAAAATTTTGTTATTCGAACAGTGAAATAAATATGAGCGTAATTTAATTGCAACTGATTGAAGTTTCCTCGGGAAATTTTCTTCTTGACTAAAGGGCACAAAATGATTTTCTTAATAGAGAAGCAGCTATGTGTTGGATGTTATAAAATGTTTCAGATATGATAAATATTTTTTTTAATATTAAAATCTTTAAAAATGCAAATGCAATGAAAATGTAACATGGTAATTACTTCACTCTTGAATGACATGGATGAAAATTTGTGATTCAATAACATATATGCAGGTTTGGAAGATCTATTTATTTTTGGATACCACAATTTCCGATTAGTAATATTTGCCTTATTTAATAAAAAAATTCTGTGATTAAATAAGGTTAATATTAATATTCAGAAATAGTGTTAATAAAAAAAATTAGCACATCTATTCATTTTGACAGGCAATTGAGGCAGATGATTGCAGTTGGCATGAAGCAAGAAACATTTTCTAAATTTTAAAGCACTGTGAATAAACAGGTAGACGAATGAATGTACTGTCCAACAGAAACTGAAATAAAAAAAATATTTTTATCAATATTATTACTGATATATATTTTAATTAAATATTAGCTTTCTATTAAACCTTTTTTTTCCCATTCTTGGCTGCTTCAAACAGTAGGTAAATAAAAATAGCTAATACAGTAGAACTTCGATTATCCGACGTAATTGGGACCGAACCTACATCGGATAATCGGGAATTTATCAATAATCATCTAATTTAATATGTAACACCGTCTTCGAATTGCTATTATGACTATTTAAACTGCTAAATAAATACCTAAATTCAAATTATACATGAAAATAAATTTATTTTGACACAAAAAACTTACAATGATTTAAATGGAAGCTTCAGCTGGCGTAAATGGGCCATCCTCTGCTGCGTAGCTCTGTCACGAAGTTTTCTTAAAGACATTACTTTAGAGAACGTTTATACGTTGATCATTTATTTTTAATTACTTCAGAGGCCTGTTCCTGTTGTTCCAACTAAGTAAAGTGTTTTTGTTTAGAACAGGGACGTGTACATAGGGGATGTGGAGAGTGCACTTATACTGGGATCGGAGCTTGCGAGGGCTCAAGCTAATTTCAAAGGAATTCTAAGAAAGTGGAACCAAAATATTTATCTATACTCGTAGTTTGGAAAGGACCACTTGCACAAGGAATGGAAAAGTAAAAAAAAAAACCTCTGAAAAAAAGATCAAGAAACCAACGTCAGTTTACGGAGAGTTCCGGTTAAACGAGTGTCGGATAATTAAGGTTCTACTGTAGTATATTGAGGCATTCAGTGTTCGTGCTCCTTATGGAATTCAGGAGATTTAAAGGGCTTGAATACTAGAATTTCCTAAAAGTAATTGTCGCCAAATCTAAACACAGGATTTTTTCATTAAATAAGGCAAATATTACTTAACGAAAATTATGATATTCTTTCCGTCAAACATACGAACCCTGGAACTGCATACTAAATTCAGAATAGACTGAACAACGAGAACAAATTTGACAATTTTAATTTTGGGGAACCAATGTACCAGCGAACAAAATGTATAGTATTACTTCACCTTTTTTATTCGAAAAAAAATCGTTCATTAAATAAAGAGAACTTTACTATTCGAAAATAGTGTTGACGACTGGCCTTCTATCGCGCGATTTCGCCACGCCTGAACTATTATATTAACTGGATAAAACAAAAATTCATAAATACACCTGTGCCATCAAAAATTCTATTACACTTTTCATCAGTTTTGTAAAATCATCAGAAATCAATTAGTCCAAATTGTATGACAATATCTGAAATGTAGTTAAATAGACAATTTTTATAGAAAAATAAACTAAAAACGAGAGTTCAAAATAAAAATAATCAAAAAATAAAAAATAGAATATATAAGATACATTTAAGAAATACCAAATGAAGTCCAAAAACTTCTAAAATGAGATACGTCTTCAGGAAGTAGCATCTACTTTTTACAAGCAAATAAAATGAGACAAGTAGCGATGTACTGTGAAAAAATGCTTTTGAAATAAATATTTTTCACTGGAAAAATTCTATTGTCAAAATCCATATATGAAACAAAACAAAACGAAAAACAATATAACATAAATGAAAATACAGACTGTACCATAAAAAATAAAATTTCAACAGAAAAATATTTGTTCCTGTATATTTGTATCCATGCAAAGTTTCGAAATGAAATCCATATGGTAACAAGTTCACGTTAAAAATAAAAAAGAAACAAACAGTAAAAATTGGGAGTGTGTAATAATATTTAAATAAATATTTAAAAAAATAATGTCAATACCGGGTCCGTATGCTTTTACCACAATTTTTAATAGAATTTTCCTGTTTAATAATTAAATAAGCAGAAATTGTAGACGCCTCGTTTAATTGCAGGATTTGTAATAATTTTCTTCATTTAAATATGGTGAAATATTCGATTACAAAATTGTGGTAAAAGCGTACGAACTTTGCAATAAAAGAAACTTAAAAAATAATTAAAATTAAAATTATTAAAAATTATTTGAAATTATTTATATCATAAAAACTAATTTAGTAATTAGATAAGAAATTACTTTTAAAAAATTTAACCGAACAATTTATATGAAAAATAAAATAATTATTTGAAACAGTCATATATAATATATGAAGATTTTAAAAATGTTAAAAATTATTGTCGTTTTACGTAATAATTATTATAGTTAAATGTTATATTAAATTATTTAAAGATAACAGGCAACGATATTTAAGTGAAATTCCATATTGTCTATATCTGCGATTGATTAAAGTAAACAATACATAACAGTATAAGAAAGAGTTATTCTCAGATAATTGGAAATTTTATGTATTTGGCTAAAAATGTGAATTAATCAACTCAACCATGAAAATGTACATTTTTTGTCAACATTTCTTTTCAAACGCTACATTGTGCACAAGTTATATTTTTAAAGAAATAATGAAAATTTGTAAATGGCATTTCCATGGCTTATCCAAAACATAAAATTTAATAATTCAAAACCCTATTCTTAGGAATTGTAATCTTTTGATTACGGGTTGGGATTCCGTACCTTTTTTTGAAAAATAATCTCAACTGTACTTGGATATTTTCAAGAGATAGATATCACAAAGAAATCTTTTTGTAAATTGTGGTGCGACTGAATAGTAAAATAGTCGACATTCCTGGTCCGAAATCAAAAGGTTAAAGCTTTAGAGCAAAGTCAACATTTATTCGAGTATATTTCATTTTATACAGGGTGTTTCTAAACTCATGGTACAAACTTTAAGGGTAGGTAGAGCACACAGTAACAATCATTTATTGTATAGGGATGTATGGGACAAAGTGACGCATTAAGGTAAAAACACAAGGGGGGGGGCAATTAGGCCCCTTTTTTAATTTTCAAAATTTCTCATTCATACCAGAAATTTTTTATGCTATCTTTTTCTTGACATTTCATAATTACTCAATAATAAAATCCTTCTTTGAAAATTTTTTGTATGAAATCGAAATTTTTTGAATTGAAAATAGAAATAGAAATAGAAATGGAGTATTTGGTTGATTCCACTGGGGGTAGAGGGCGGTTAGTGACTGGTCGCCGTTCAATACTATGCATTCAAGTAGAAGAAATCGCCATTTTTAATTGTGCTATCGTTCGTCATGGAATACTTTACATATGCCGAAAAAGCCGACATGCATTTCATATATGGTCGTGCAAATGGCAACGCCAGGCTGCCCTACGATTGTATCAGGAACAGTTTCCTCGCAGAGGAATGCCTGATCATAGAATGTTTCAGCGCTTACACCGCCAGCTTTCTGAAACAGGTTCTTTCCACGTCATCAGACAGGAAACTGGGCGAGAAAGAGCTGTACGCAGTGCAAGCCTGGAAGAAATTATTTTGAATTTTGTGAGTGAAACGCCCGAATCAAGTACAAGAGCTGTTGCACAGAATTTAAGTGTGAGTCTTCCGACCGTTTGGAGAGTGTTAAATGAAAATCGATTTCATTCCTTCCGTTTTCAATGTGTACAAAATTTGAATCCGGAAGACTATCTTCTGCGGTTGAACTTTTGCCAGTGGGTTTTGCAGCAACATGTATTGCAGCCAGACTTTACTGCTCAACTTCTATTTACAGATGAGGCAGTATTTACATGCAGGGGTGTATTTAATGCGCACAATTTCAATCTTTGGGCAACCAATAATCCACATGCAACGCGGCCACATGCTTATCAACAACGATTTTATGTGAATTTGTGGGAATATTGTTAATAATTATTTGATTGGCCCATACTTACTACCAAATAGTCTGGATGGTCGCTGTTACCTTATTTTTTAGCAACAGGTTTTACCTGAACTGCTGCAAAATGTTCCGATTGCCATTCGTAACCGGATGTGGTTTCAACATGATGGAGCGCCTGCACACTTCACCACTGATGTGCGCATTTACCTGAATGCCACATTTGGGACGCGATGGATTGGGCGTGTTGGTCCAGTTTTTTTGCCACCGCGATCTCCCGATTTATCGAGCCTTGATTTCTTTTTATGGGGACATCTGAAGAGTCTTGTTTATGAGACTCCAGTTGACTCAGACGAAAATCTAGTATCTCGCATATCCGAAGCTGCTGCACGTATGCGGGAAATGCCTGACATCTTTAGAAGTGTACGCTAATCGTTCCACCGACGCTGCGAAGCATGTGTCACAGTTGGTGGGAGCAATTTTGAACACTTATTGTAATATTATTGTATGCATTATTATTTACTTGTAAACTACATTGTAAATAATCATTTTATCTTTTTTATTCATGTATTTCGTTTGATAAGTTTGCCAGTTTTGCGCCTTTTTTTAATTCAAAAATTTCGATTTCATACCAAAAATTTTCAAAGAAGAATTTTATTGTTAAGTAATTATGAAATGTCAAGAAAAGGATAGCATAACAATTTTCTGGTATGAATGAGAAATTTTGAAAATTAAAAAAGGGGCCTAATTGCCCCCCCCCTGGTGTTTTTACCGTAATGCGTCACTTGGTCCCATACATTCCTATACAATAAATGATTGTTACTGTGTGCTCTACCTACCCTTAAAGTTTGTACCATGAGTTTAGAAACACCCTGTATAAATATTTATATAAGAATAAAGAGAATTCACAGCAACAATGGTATGAACTCCATGAAATAATAATATCCATATACACAGTCACGAATACGAGTTAACGATATACAAGAGTAAAAAATGCAAAAAGATGAATGTGTGAACGGGTGTTCCATAGATTTTAGCCACAGTTGTTGATTGTTATAAGATACATGGCTCAAAGAAGCTTGCAAAAGTATGTATTTAATGAAGAACCGAAAGTCGTTATTGTTTAGTAATAATAATCTAATAGTGCGTCTATCGAATAATAATAATCGGAATTGGTTGTAAACTTATAAGAATGAAATGTAAACTTATGTTTTTGACGATGCCTATTCTTTTTATGAAAAAATTCATGTAGGTCATACTTGTTAATTTATTTTATTACTAGCAAGCTACGCTGGTCAGTTTCTCTTAACGAACCTTTAATCAAACAAAATATTGACATTTCATAATTCGCTTTTATATTTTAACAGAATAATAAGGATACTATATTTTGTGACTTGTGCTATAGTCAATATACACGTCAGGACACGTCGCCCTTATCATTATCTTTTTACGCGTGAAGGTTTCGCTATGGTACTCTATTGTGAAATTTGGTAATTTTAGAAATTCAATAGTTGAAAAATGGCAGAATCATTAGATCATTTTTCTTTAGAAATTGTTCTTAGAGCGCATTTAGATCTTATAAATAACAATCATGCCGAACTTGAAGTTTCTAGCTCCTTCAGCATCGCAAAAATCGCAATTTTAGAAAGTTTTTCGCTTCTACACCCCCCTCGGGGTAGTGGCACCGACATAAAATATAGCCTATGTTGGAGCAGGGATTGTCACCATCCATTTGCCACCATCACTTTTGAAATCGCTTTAGTAGTTACAGACATTCCATACAAATTGTAATTTAGAATGTTTTTAGAAAATTTTTTGCTTATTTCAGCCTTTTAAATTTCGTTTTTTTTTAGATTTTGTTCTTATAGAGCATTTAAATCTTGTAAGTAACGACCATACAAAATGTCAAGTTCCTAACTCCTTCATTATTGAAAATATCATAATTTTGGAACGTTTTTCACTCCTGCACCCTCTGCGGGCAGTGGCACCGACAAAAATTTAGCATATGTTGGAGCAGGGACTGTCACCATCCATTTGCCACCATCACTTTTGAAATCGGTTCTGTAGTTTCAGAGATTCCATAGAAATTGTAATTTAGAATGTTTTTAGAACGCTTCTTCCTCATCTCACCCTTTTAAATTGCGAATGTTTTTATAATTTGTTCTTAGAGAGCATTTACATCTTATAAGTAACTACCATACCAAATTTGATACTTCTATCTCCTTCAGTACACAAAAAATCGAAATTTTAGAACGTTTTTCGCTCCTGCACCCCCCCTGGGGGTGGTGGCACTGACATAAAATATAGCCTATGTTGGAGCAGGGATTGTCACCATTAATTTGCCACCATTACTTTTAAAATCGCTTCAGTGGTTCCAGAGATTACCCCCTACAAACAAACAAACAAACAAACAAACAATCTTTACTACTTTATATATTAGTATAGATAAGGGGGAATTAGCCCCTTGTTCCCCCCCTTTATACTTAACCAATCAATCCCGAAAACTAATCAGAGATGCGCCTTAACACAGTGAACCTATAAATAAAATTTGAAGGAAATGGGATAATTCTGCATGAAAAACCCATTTACATAAATTAAGGGGGGTATTAGCCCCCCGTTCCCCCCTTTATACTTAATCAATCAATCCCGAAAACTAATCAGGGAAGCGTCTTAACCGAATGAATCTATAAACAAATTTTGAAGCAAATAGAATAATTCTGCATGAAAAACCCATTTATATAAATTAAAGGGGGATTATCCCCCCGTTCCCCCCTTTATACTTAACCAATCAATCCCGAAAACTAATCAGGGAAGCGCCTTAACACAGTGAACCTATAAACAAAATTTGAAGGAAAACGGAATAATTCTGCATGAAAAACCCATTTATATAAATTAAGGGGTTATTAGCCCCCCGATCCCCCCCCCCCTTTATACTTAACTAATCAATCCCGAAAACTAATCATGGAAGCGCCTTAACTCAGTGAACCTATAAACAAAAATTGAAGGAAAACGGAATAATTCTGCATGAAAAACCCATTTATATAAATTAAGGGGGGGATTAGCACCCCCCCCGTTCCCCCCTTTATACTCAGCCAATCAATCCCGAAAATTATCATGCAAGCGCCTTAACACAGTGAACCTATAAACAAAATTTGAAGGAAAACGGAATAATTCTGCATGAAAAACCCATTTATATAAATTAAGGGGGGATTAGCCCCCCCCCCGATCCCCCCCATTTATACTTAACTAATCAAACCCGTAAACTAATCAGGGAAGCGCCTTAACTCAGTGAACCTATAAACAAAATTTGAAGGAAAACGGAATAATTCTGCATGAAAAACCCATTTATATAAATTAAGGGGGGGGGGGATTAGCACCTTGTTCCCCCCCCCCTTTTATACTTAACCAATCAATCCCGAAAACTAATCAGGGAAGCGCCTTAACACAGTGAACCTATAAACAAAATTTGAAGGAAAACGGATATTTCTATGAAGAGTTATCGCATTACGTACGTACATACATACATACAGAACCGGCTGCCAAGCTCTGAGGGCTTGACAGCCAGTGTGATAACTGAAAAATCGCAATTTTAGAACGTTTTTTGCTCCTGCACCCCCTGGGGTTAGTGGCACCGACATAAAATATAGCCTATGTTGGAGCAGGGGTTGTCACCATCAATTTGCCACCATCACTTTTGAAATCGGTTCGGTAGTTCCAGAGATTACCCCCTACAAACAAACAAACAAGATTTACTCCTTTATAATATTAGTATAGATGAATTTATTAAAAAAATATTTAATTAAAATTAAACTTATGAATAAAAATATGCTTAGAATATGTTTGGGTCTTTTCAATGTATCTCGTTGAAATCAAAAATTTTAAATCGGATGATTTTTTGGGGGACATGCAAATTAAGGTTTGTCACGTGAATTTAACATTAACCCCTTGGGTACGAGCGACACGTATACGTGACGCATAAGATGCTCAGAATCCTCGATTATTCCCACCAGTTACTTTTTATTGTAAGCTATGCCTTATCTAATGACAGCATTTCTGCGATTCAATTAGCCGAAAATTTCTGTTTTGAGAAACCGGTGGTAAAATATTAAAAATTCTGTAAAGGATGCCCGTCGCGAAGGAGTTAATATCCCCTAATTTTGACCAGTTCTAACTCCTTGAAGATTTAAAAAAAATACATACACTATGTACTTTTCTGGGCTAATTTGATGCAAATTACTCAATAACGTGTCAAAAGTGGATATATCTATTTGAAAAACTGAGTTCGTGCAATTTTTAATATACTGGGGTCCAAAAGTTAAGGAGCAATGACCAATTTCAGACTTTTCGTCGAATATCTTACTAAAACTGGTGAGAAAATACCCGGAATGCCCTTGAACTTTGAGGATGTAATGATATTGTTTTTCAGTGAAGATTTTGTCGCGAGGACAATTAGGGGGGAAATAATAATTTTAATAATGATATAATATTTTCGATCACCCAAGTAACAAAAAATGCTAAAAATGGTTTGTCACTGTAACAAATTAATATGATGTCCGGTTCAACATTTGTGTGCATTTATGTAGGCATAGCACGTATTCGTGAAGTTGTTAACGTTTCCGTGAAACATTCAAAAGGTTTTTTTTTTATAGAATGCAGAGTTTTCAGCTGAATTTAACACCTCTTTCTAAAAACTTGACAAAAAATCGTAGAAATAGTGTACTGTGATTAAAATATTACTATATTGAATATCAGATGATATATAGGTATTTTGATGAAATACATTTTAACTGCGCATGCGCGAACTACAGCAAAGATTTTTTGTCATGATTTGATAGTCAATACTATAGCAGGGTGGCTAGTGGTCAGGGAAA
This sequence comes from Maratus michaelseni, assembly GCA_963931845.1. Classification (NCBI taxonomy): domain Eukaryota; kingdom Metazoa; phylum Arthropoda; class Arachnida; order Araneae; family Salticidae; genus Maratus; species Maratus michaelseni. Next base: position 187,130,568 of record OZ007586.1, read on the forward strand.
AATACAGTAAAAAAAGTGATAAACACCAGTATATTCTTATAGAAAAATTTATTTTGATTATGCGATCAAATAATCAATTTGAATTTTTCTGTAAGAATATACTGGCAATTATCATTTTTTTATGACTGTATTTTTCCCTGACCACTAGCCACTCTGTATAGGGCCACTCATATAAAAAGACCAGTGAAATATCGTGAAAACTCAAAAAGTTACAGTAATAATTGAAAAATTGAGGATTATATGGGAGTTACTCCTCAATTTTTACCTACACCAGTGTATGTAGACGACCACTATTTCAAAATTTCAATGCATATTCTGAAAGAAGACAATATTTTGAATATATTGGCAGCTTTGGTGTGATTTTGTCGTGAAGACAAGTGTCTCTTTTACCCACTGATTGTATATAAAAAGAAATATGAAAACACAAATAAATTAAAATTAAAATTTGAAATTTCATTTACGCTTTAATTTGAAAACTGATACGAGATAAAATGAAAAGTGACTGATTCGTTTTTATATCTATACTTTTAGACACTGAAGAGAAATATTCCAAAGCACGTGATAACACATAAAATACTTGTAGTTTAAATCGAATATTTATGTGCTTTGAACTTGGGTGTTTGTAATAAATAATATTTCATAATCTCAAACGCACTGCACTGTATCATTCATAAATATCATTTATGGGAGAATTACTGATTTCAGTATAAAACTTTACGGATATTCGTAAGGATAAGTACTCGAAGAAAGTGATTAATGGTTAACTATAATAAAATCTGAAGTAAAGTAAATCCAAACCTCACTATCGATTAATTCTTCAAAGGAGGCTTTCTAGTTCTCAGACAGAATCGATTTTAGATTGGGATTTGTAATTTATCATCTTCCGTACTTCAAATAACAATTGGTTTAAGAAATTTATATGTTAGCTATTGTTTAAGAGGTTTGTGTATATGTCTGTATTATGTTTGAAGTATTTCTCTAAATAATAGCAGCTGAAAGTTTTGACATTAATTCTTGATATAAAACACACTTTTGTTAATGCTTTCAATTAGGGTTTTAATCATGAATTGTTTTGCGCAAAGTTAGAAATAGCTTAGTTTACACTATTATTTAAGGAAACTATTTAAATTATAAAATGAAATATTTGATGGATGTTTGCAAAAGTCATTTGTTTACTAAATAATCGATACATTTTCTGATAAATAAGAGTATTTCTTTATACATGAAAATATTTTTTCGAACTAAAATTGAAAAAGACGTAAAGAGGAAATTACATACACTCATGGCGAAAATACCCTAACATAGCTAAATATATTTTTCGGTGTAAGAGAACAAGGGCATTTACACACTTGCCAACCACCTGTTTTTTTTTTCAAATAAAAAAGCGGTAGGAATTGGTGGGTTTGTATAAAGTGTATAAATATATAAAGAGAAAATTACAGATTATACTCATGGCGAAAAACGTTAATATAGCTAAAATATTCTTCAGTGTAAAAGAACAATGACATGTACATACGAGGGTAAGTCATTAATTAAGTCACAAAAGATAATTAAATAATAACTTACAATGATATTCACTTCAAAATTATTTTTGTTTCTCAACATATTCTCCACCAATATTTATGTACCTATATCACCGTTTTATCAATGCTCCTAACACCAGCTGCAAAACATTCTTTGGGTTGCTGTCTCAGACACATTAGCAGTTGCGTAGCGTCAGGGGGGGGGGGCACGATCATTTTACTACCAGTATAGTTATATACTACATTTGGCTTTATTTAATCTTTGAACGGTATGAATTAAATAAGAGCAAATATATTATATAAAAATACTGGTAGTAAAGTGATCGTGCCTCCCTTGACGCTACGCCTTTGCACATTAGGACTTCAAGTTGAACACAGGAGACAATGCAAAAGTTTGGTTGGCAACTTCTTCAACATGCACCATACAGCTCCGACTTCGCACTTCGATTTTCATCTGTTGTGTCGATTAGACCCATTCGGGATATGAATATTAATTTAAAAAAATGGTTTAAACAAGAAAAATTGTTTAATTAAATATGTCTTTATACTATGAAGTAGTTATTTCTGGTCCAATGTATATTTTGAGCGGGAACTGGGCATGTATGTATTAACATAGACTGTTTTCATTAAGAGATGATATTGTTTACCTTAAAAGCTTATTTAAATACAGTTGCCAAATCGATCTTTTTCACCAGGTCGTATACTAGCATACATGTAAATGTAATGAGGCTTAAAATATTAAACATCGTTCAGTTGTATAATTAAAAAAATTATTTTGGATATTGTATACATAATATTCGTAAGACATTAACCTAGTTCTAGGTAAAGAAGAAACGGCGGAAGATACGTTAAACAAATACTTTTGTTCAATAATGTAAATTTTCGCGTTATATAATCTTAGAATTTCAGCGATTAACAATTTCAGTGGGAAAATAATTATGTTGTTAAAATGTTTAAATGAAGGTTGTCAACAGAATTTAAGAACAAATTGATTAGATAATAAATAACTTCTTTTCTTCACGTCCATTACATAGCAGACAAGATATACGCTTTTTTTGTTCAGCTAAAACTTTATAAACATATTTGCCTTGTTTAAACGCAGAATTTTGATGATTAAATAAGGAAAAATTTACTATTAAATTGTAGTGGTAAGAAAAAATATTAAATATTGGCAGCTTTGACATGAAGAAAAAATTGATTCAAAAATTCTGGGTGCCATTTGTCTGTTTGTAGTTAAAATTAAGTGATATAAATAACATACCGCGACCCTACAAAAGGTTAAATAAAGTGAAAATATCTATATGAAAATACTGGTATTTCGTGGGCACCAGGTTAGACAGGCTTGTGTTAAAGTTTGTCAGTTGTAGAAAATATATACAAGGCTCACACGATTTTTACTTTGAAGTAGCATTATGTTCGTATAGCTGTTGTCACTTTATTTACTAGAAGTATTTCCGCCGTTAAATAAAGCGTAAAATACTATCACGGTATAGTGGTACTCAAAAGCAGGAATCCATTGATCCTTGCGCATGTTTCTCACCTCTGAGTATTTTACTAATTTTGCTTGCCCTCATTTCATTACAAATAGAGGGGATGGAAAGTCATAACGAGCGGTTTACAAAATTTTAAATGGAGAGAGAAATAAAGCGAAGTCATAAACTGATGAATCGTGCTAAAAGTTTTATTCATCATAGTCCAAGGTATCAGTCAAGTTCTGAGAAAGATATTTAACCAAATATATATATATACATACAGAGTGTTTCACAAAGGAATAACCCGGAAACGGTGATAGATAAAAACATGAAACCAGTGGTATGTTTATTAAAACAACCGTAAGAATCTTATACATAAATCTCAAAAATTAGTTAAAAATTGCGCCGATAGATGGCGCTGCGATAAATAGGCGTATCATATTAAAAGTGATTCAAAATGTGCACCTTTTACACAACAGACATGTCGCAAACGATGAATGAAATTGTCAGTGATTCTCTGCTGTATGTCAAATGCCTGTCTGTTGAATTTTTTTGAAAAGCTCACGAATTGCTTTCCCATCTGGGCCTTTTGCGACTTGAAATCGCTATTGAAAACTTCTCCTAGTGGCAGTACGACTCTATTAGGATCTTAAGTAGGATTTAATCGGTGGTACTCCAACACAATAAACACACGTTCCTCCAAGTTATACATCACTTTCGGAATTATACTTACTATACGCTAGTAGTGGTCAGATTAAAATGGCGAAATCTTCGAAGGCTGGTCTTTCTATGCTTCTGAACTCTCTTTGGAAGGATTCTTAAATTTTCAGCGCCATCTATTGGTGAAATTTTTAACTAAATTTTGAGATTTATGTATAAGCTTCTTACGATTTTTTTAATAAACATACCCCTGGTTTCATGTTTTTATCTATCACCGTTTACGGGTTATTGATTTTTAAAGTTAGGGGTCCTTTGTGAAACACCCTGTATATATATATACAGGGTTCGTACGCTTCAAAGACTTTCAAGCACTTTTTACCAGAATTTTCGTAAAGTAATATTTGCCTTATTTAATGAGAAAAAAATTATATCTTTAGATATAGCGATCAGTGTTCTACGAAATTTCTGGTACTAAAACACTTAAAATCTCCTGAATCCCCTGATGCGTACGAACCCTGATATATATATATATATATATATATATATATCGATATATAATGTTCGAAGCTGCAAACTAATTTTATGGTGTTCCCAAATGAGAAGGAAACTTATTTTATTGTGCCTGTATAACAGTACTCTACTTTTAAATTTTACAGGTCATATAGGGGAGATGGGGGGTGAATGGGACATTTTCACAAAACTATTTATTTTAAATATTTTATATAAGTTATTATCAATATTATATATCACATGCCAAACTTTAAGTGTTTGTCTACATCTTATGCACAATATTTGATCAAGATTATTATTATACATATATATAAATTAAATTAAAAGAAAAACGTTCTTCTATGTCCCAATCATCCCCACAGCAGGGATGAATGGGACACAAACATTTTTCTCCCCGTATTCAATGTTAAGGACTAAAAGCTGAACAAAAATGCCGTCTTGGAAAAAGCTGAGAGATTATAAATTGTAATATGATCTCCAAGATTATTTGTTAGTCAATGATCTTGGACTCATCTCAGCTTTGCCTTAAAAGGCCCATAAACGGTGGACTGAAGACGATGGCTACAAAGAGGATGAAATGTTAAAAGAATAATTACCATAAAGTATTAATTTATCAACCTATATAATATTATTTAGTTAATAAAAAAATTTCAGTATCCTCTAGGGACGAATGAAGCAGTCCCATTCATCCCCATTTGAAATGTCTCAATTATCCCTATGATGCATATATTCAATTGTCAGCTATTTTGTTTCAGAAATTATTTTGTCACAATGGGTATTATGCATTCATTTTAATTACCAATACTGAGCCTTTAAATAAAAAACTACAACATATCTCAATTGATTATATTGCATAAGATATTTAAGTAACTTCAAATGTAAAAAAAATTACTTTTAAGCAGAGTTTTCAGGAAATGCAAATTTGAAGAAAACTGAAAACAGCCATGTGGTCTTGCTTTTGATTCTGAAGCACACTATGGTAGTGAAATCTATGAGGATAGGAAGCAACTAAAAAAAAGTTTATTGCCTGAAATATTGAGAGCGTCCCATCCATCCCTTGTCCCATTCATCCCCCATCTCCCGTATATTTCCATAAATTATACAGAAGTAATTTATCTTTGAATGTTTTGAACTTATTTGTTTTAGTGTTCATTCTCACGAAAAATGCATTTTATTATATTTTCTAAATATTAATGAAAGTGCACTTTTCAACATTTAACCCTTTCCGGCATGGTGGGGGAAATTCTGTCCCACTTAATTTTATATTTCCCATTTATTTTTTCTTCAAATGCTATAACGGCAATAGAATTTTGAAGTAATTTTGAAGCACGGGAATAAAAGATTTTACTTCTTTTCAAATAAATTTGTTCGTAAATGCTGGTGTCAACCAATCATTTAAAAATTTTAGCAACGTAAGTACTTTGTGCCTGAAAAATGTGTTGAATGTGAAAATTGAAATCAGCTCATTTAAAAAAAAATATGTATATTACGCAAATATGCTACTGGTAAGGGAATTTGAACATGACAATTTCCTTCACTTTATTTAATCGTATAAATATGTGATTATATAAGTAAATTATTACCAGTAGAGATTCATCGGGGTTCATAATCACTTTACAACCATTATTTTAGTAAATTATATTTCTCCTATTTTAATCGTAGAACATTTTACGATTAAAAAATATCAAATGTAATATACGAATTTTCTGGTCGACATGTGATTGTGAACTCTCTGACCAATCTGCCACTGATTATTACTATTCGTAAATTGCGGTATTCAAATTCTCCGACCAATAGCAACCTTTACTATAAGAAGTATTTATTAAATAAAATATGTAAGCAGCTATTTCTTGATCTACGATTTGTTGCAATTAAGACATAAACATACATGATTTTTAACCCGTTAAAGACTGAGTTTATTTTCACTTATTTTTTTTTTTTGTTATGGCCCAAATTGTATTTCATACCACGAATTTCGAATAGTAATCTTCGACTTATTTTATCATGAATTAAAGATAATATTGCTACTTAAAAATTATAATCAACAAAAAAGAAGGTTGGTATTTATGCTGGAATCATGTTGCACCACTAGTCATTAATGCGCTAATATTGCTTATTTGTTTCTTTTTTAAGTGACCTCACGTATAATGGACGTACAGTAAATATTTTTGAGCATCACTTTTTCTGAAAAGGTAAATTTAACTCACAATTTATTAAATTAAATAAAATGAAACTTTCTTTTCGGAAATAGTGGTACGAAAAATTAATTACAGTAAGTCGGGTATAAGTAGAAGGTAACTGAACTTATTGCTTGTAGTTGGAGTATTTTAACTAGAGTAGTTTCTCGCAATATTTTTTTGACAATACTATACTCATTTAATTCAGAGGTGCCAAGCCCTAATCTTCCGTAATATGTGGATTAATTTGACCCAGTTTAACAACGTTTCGAACCAGAAAAATTATTTGAGGAATCTTTACTTAGATAATTTCAGATTTCTACATAGAATATATTTAATTTAATTTCTTAAAATATTTTGGGTCGAAATATATTAAACCTGGGTTAAATTAACCCACATATCACGGAAGATTAGTGAGAGCTTGGCACCTCTGTTAATTAAATTTACGTCGTTTCCAGTTTAGAACCCTTACATTGTGTCCACCAGTCAGGGAAATAGTAGTATTTTTTTAGAGAAAAATTCGCCTTAATTTAATCAGACGATTAAAAGAGGTGAATTTTTCTATAAGAAATACTTATATGTCCTCTGAAAACTGGAAAAGTCCCTGACCGGTGGCTGCCCTGCTTTATAAATAAGAGAGACGTTTCTTTTTTGTTTTGTGATTTTCATATTTGAAAGGAATGGAAAATAAAATATTTCAAGATTTATTTAATAAAGGTTTCTTTTGCCTTTTTGCCTTTTTTGTTATTTAGAGTTACCTACCGTATGCATAGCGTCACCTACTGTATGTAAATGCATTAAAAAGCAATCATTTTAATCATATTTACTACGGAAAGAAATAAAGCATAATGTAAAAAAATGTTTTTATACAGACGATAACCTTCAACAGTTCTGTTCACGAGCTCAGAGATATCATTGTTTTGTAATAGAAATCTTGTTATTTAATCTCACCCTTTCTGTCAATAAAAAAGACGAATATTAAATTTCGTTATTGACGGTGTGCGAATTCATTTACAAAAATAGTTGAGTATCACTGGCCTACTTGCTACTAAATAATTAAAAATATATGGACTATATTCCTATTAGTTTCAGTTGAATATTTTTACATTTACTTTAACCCTTTAATGGATGAAGCACTTCAATTGCTAAAATGTCGAAATAAATGATTGATACCAGAAATTATAAACAAATTTATTTTTATATATTAAAAAAGCGATATTCCACATACATAATAAATTGAAAACATTTCCATTAAAATTCTGGTGTCATTGTTCAATTTCGTAATTAAAGTTTTGTGGTTTCCTAGAGAAACCAATGAACGTTAAAGGGTTAACCATTTCTTGTTTAATACATTATTAGACAGAATATATTGAATTTTATTTTCAATATCGAAGTTCAAACGTTAGGATTCAAATTACATAGTTGAGACGATTTAACCCTCTCACCGACACGCCCGTGTTAATACGTTCACTAAGCTCCAGTTTGCACTGCAATACGAGTATTACGTTTACTAGGCTCCAGTTTTCACTGCAATACAAGTATTATTTAAATTTATATATTTCTACGGATATAATGCAATTTTAATACACTGAGTAATGATTAATACTATGAAGGATTACATTCATATATAATTAATTTTTTAATATAATGGTGGAATAATCGTCTATTTTATCATTTAAAATAAAATACAGAAAAAGCAATATCATAATTTTGCCCTTTTGATGGACATTCAGAGGGTTTGTGAGAAATACTTTTGCGCGAATGAAATAAAACGTAATATGATTACATGTTTTCTGCAGAAAAGTTCGCGGATTAATTGAGCATCGAGTTTGAAAATGAAGTAGAGCCGTTAAAGGTTTTACTTAACTGTGAATCTTTACTTGATTGGACTCCAAAGTATTCATATTCTAAATCTAAAAGGATTCAAATTATACAGTTGAGACGATTTAACCCTCTCACTGACATGCAGGTGTTAATACGTTCACTAAGCTCCAGTTTTCACCTCAATACAAGCATTATTTAAATTAATATAATACTACAGATATAATGCAGTTTTAACCCTTCTTTGCATGAGTTTTTCTTTTACAATTGTGTTTCTTATACATATATTAAATATTACACACCAGAAATTTTAAGATAGATTTTTAACTTTGTTCAGCAACATAGTTCACGGGAAATCCACTGTATTAATATTTCTATATAAATATAGTGGTGGGGAAGAAGTTAATTTATTTATTAAAAGTTAAATAAAAAGTGATAGAAATTTACATCACTATGCAATTAAGGGTTAATATTTTGATTAATAACTAATATTCTCAAGAAAGTACATTCATATATATATAATTAAGTTTTTTTATATAATGTTGGTATAATCATCTTTTTTTAGCATTTAAAATAAAATTCAGAGAAAACACCATTATAATTTTGCCCGTTTAATGGACAGTCAGGGTAAGAAATGCTTTGTACTTGTTTGTAAGAAATACTTTTGCACGAATGAAATAAAACGCAATTTGATTACATGTTTTTTACAGAAAAGTTCACGGATTAATTGAGCATTTAGTTTTAAAATGATGTTATGCCGTTATAGGTTTTACTTAACTGTGAATCTTTACTTGATTGGATTCCAAAGTATTCATATTCTAAATCTAAAAGGAAAAGAAAAATAATCCTCTACTAAATATCAGATGCTAACTTTTGTGCCATCCTTTATATATATTTGAATCCAAATTACGATATTTATTTTTTCATCAATATCGTATATATTCGTCGTTTTGACGTATACATTATCAGTTTCTACGAAAAAGGTAAATAAACTTTTTTATAAGTCCTTTATACTTATTAAATGTTAAGGAAATTCAGACAAAAAAAAATAAAATAACATGAATTTACTACTCGTATATTGATGTCGTTCCTTAATTTTGCATTTTTGGCACAGTTGACGATTTTAGAATATTTTTGAATGTTCAATATTTTACTTTTTAGATTAGGAGTCGGCAACCGGCGAGTCATTTTCTAACCACTTTTTTCGAATAGTAATTGTTGCCTTTTAACAAAGCGATTAAATAAGGCGAACATATAAATTCGAAAAAATGTCATAATAAATAGGCAAACAAGTGGATTTTTGTGTAATTAAATAAGGCAAAGATTACTGTACAGAAATAGTGTTAACAAGCAGCATCGACCCCTGTTTTATATAATTAAACGATAACAAATTTTTAAAAGAGAGGAAAAATAAAGTATAAAAAAATTATAAGCTATTTAATTTGCTGAATGCAATTGTATTTTTCATTGCATTTTTTATTTATTTCAAAACATACTGTATATTTCGGCGTATAATGCCAGGCTGAAACAAACGTATTTACACCAAACATATTGTTTAATAAAATGTAGTAACTTATTGCAGTGCCATAAATTGTGTTTTGTTTAAAAAAATATTTTTTTGCTAGAATTATGTTTTTTAAACACTAGAGAGGCCATAAGCGGCTTATTTTTACCGGTACCAAATAAATATTTTTATATTCGAAACAAAAATGTCTTTATGAAATAAATAAAATATATACTGCACAGAAACAGTTTGAAATAAAACTTCCAATGTAAAATATTTTAATAAAACTTGAGGAAAATTTCCAGTCTTTCTAGCGCGCTTTGAATTATATACGGTAAGTATTTAACAAATATGTGTCGCATGTAATTCTCAACCTTTAAAATTGTGCATGTCTATATTTAAATATCCTGTTAAATCAAAATATTAGAAATATGTGTTTGAGTCTAAATATGAAAAATAGATTTAAAAATCAGGCAGTTACAAACCACTACCTCCATAATAACTAAATGCCTATCGTATTTGTCTCAAAAATGGAAGTCAGCATGCCTCAAATAATAGCGCCACCTAGGCGCTACAATCTGGGGCATGTATTATCAGTTTCTACCAATAATTTTAATTTAATCCACTACTTAGCATTGTGATGGAAATTTTCATCACTGTTTATAACTTTTAATAAATAAATCATCTTCTTCGCCACCACTGTATTTCTATAGAAATATTAATCTAGTAAATTTCGCGTGAACTATGTTGCTGAACAAAATTAAAAATCTATTAAAAAATTTCTGGTATCTAATATTTAATATATGTATAAAAAAACAATTGTAAAAGAAAAACTCATGCAAAGAAGGGTTAATCTTTTTATAACTTACTCATAGTTTTTGATCTATTTATTAAACTTTATAGTGTTAATAAACATTTATGATCCATAAACATTGTTTGTGTTATTTTTAATGAAATCTATTTATAAAAAAGGTCAGTGTTATTAATTTATATGTTATAATTAATTTTAAAAAAAGAACTTTGTTATTAAAAACAAATATTTTAAATTAAAAATATCAGTTACTACAGCAATTTAAATTGTTGTTTATAAAAAAAAGATAAAAAATACATTTGTGAAATTCTATACAAAGTTTATTTTTTAAGCTATATTTTTAAACTTTCCATATAAATATTCTCAATACAGCTTTTGTTTACGTTATTTACTGATCACTACCTCCGTAATATATACATTAATGCATTACAGAGGTATTGTACCGATATGTATTGAAAGATCATGTCAGTTGTCGTCGACAGATGGCACTGTACTCTGTGAAAAAATTGACTTCCAATTTCTGTATGGGGAAAACGTGAATACGATCGGCATTTAGTATTAAGGAGGTAGTGTTACAAACACAACCAAATATTAATTAAATGATGTCGCGTGTTTTACAACTTTACGAGGAGTCGCACGTATACGGGCCGTTTAAAGTCACGAAGTAATCGAATTTAAATACCAGTATTATAGTACAGAAGTTTTAGCTTTGCCTAAACCATGATTTTAAACGTTTTTCTAAAGCAAAAACTACAATATCAGGGCTGCCACTGGCGACTATTTTTATGTTCTATTGGCACCACTATTTTAAAAATATAAATATTTTAGTGTACTTGCACATGTTGTTCAAGTGCATATGAAAACAAATTGTTTTCAGAAAGGGATCAATACGGCCGAAGAATTTAAAAGACATTCATAGGGGAAAGATTAACGACGATGAACGTCAAATACACTTCTTTTACAGTTTGGCACTAGTCGTTCCGGTTAGAAAATTTTGTATTATCTAATCGACGAAATTTTTTGAGCAAAATTACCGGTTCCCAAATTCAAGGATTTTGAATATCTTATACGGCACGTAAACGGGTCGCTCATCCCATATGGATTAACGCCCAGCTGCACAACAAAAAAATCTTGTCATAAAAATTCCATATTCAGTTTGCAGAGAAACATCTGAAATAACAATAGAACTGGTTTAAAACTATTTTTAGTGACGAAAGGAAAATTAATTTCGATTGTCCGTATGCTATTAATGTATATTGTCATGACCTTTAAAATGTAAAGGACTATTTTTCTTGCGTCAACTAGATGGAGACTCCCTAGTGGTTTGGACTGCTTTTTACCCAGAAGATAAGCTTCGAATTGCTTTTGTTTTAGCATGATGAAATTGATATACCTATATTCACATATTAGAGCGCTATTTGTTTAATCAGGGTGTTAAAATTGCCGGCCTTAACTATATTTTTTAACGACAACGCCTTTATTCAATCTGCAAAAGACACAAGTGGTTTGAAAACAATAAGATTCCCACACTGGATTGGCCGGCCAATAGTACGGACTTAAACCCCATGGTGAACATTTGGATATTATAGTGCACAATATCTACCAAAAAAAAAATCAAACAATCCAGTTTAACTCGAGTGAAGAATTAATACCTGTCATTTGTGAGGCATGGCATGTTTTATCACCTCGACAATTTCGAAACCGTTTAAACTTTGTGCTACAACGCTGTATTGAAAATACGAAAGTAAAAGGAAGCACAATTGATTTGGAATATTTCAGTAATTAGAAAAATATGTTACGTTCTTATCAATTTTCTTCTATTGCATAACCTGTGAAAATGCAATTTATTATATAGTAATAATAGCAATTGTTTTACAATGTTTTCTTTATGTTTATATTACCTATTTAGTTTCACAAACTCAATTTATATGGTTCATCTTGCACTCGGGTGTAATATAAATTTTTTAACGACAACACCTTAATTCAATCTGCAAAAGGCACAAAGAAGTGGTTTGAAGTTAATAAGATTCCCATACTTGATTGGCCGGCCAATTGTCCGGACCTTAAACCCCATGGAGAACATTTGAATATTATAGTGCGCAATATACACAGAAAAAGGTCAAATAATCTAGTTTATCTCGAAAGCAGATTAAATATACTCCATTTGTGAGGCATGGCGTGTTTTGTCACCTCGACAATTTCGAAACCTTTAAAACTTTGTGCCATAACGCTGAATTGAAATTATCAAAGTAAAAGGGAGTGTTTGACGAAAAACTGGGGGGGGGGGGAATCCAACATGTATAGTGGATACGAAAAGATCTTTACCGTTCAGCGGCGTTGTGAATCACTGTTAATAAAGGTAAAGGGGGTTCGAATAGATTTACTGATTGAACTTTATTTGAACAAAATAATTGCCTTTTCAAATCCAAAATTAAGAATACAATACACACTTTGATAAAGAAAATAGAGAGATAAAATTATTAAGAAAAAATCATTTTATTTAATTATATAGTGAGATTATAAATAAAATTATAGACAAATAGGAACACATTTATTTATCAAAATTATCAATCCATAAAAATCATATTTAACAACACTAACTCCTTTTAATTTAGAGCACTCAGTTATAATAAATCATAAATTATTACTTAACAGCACAGCATTGTATCGTTGTTAAATTTTGAGAGAGGCAAATATGCCAAATATTTAAATTTACACAGATATATATGAATCTAAGTTAATTCCACAATTTTTCTTTCAATGATCAATACGTAAAAATTTAGTATTCGTTTATATTATTCAGTTTGGCTAGCCAGGGAAAAATGTCTTAAAAGCATCTCACCAATTGTCCGTTCTTTGTAGTTCATAATCTAGCAATGATGTAGGACTTTGTTCATCCTTGCTCGCAGAGGCGTAGCGTCAAGGGGGGCACGGGTGACTTTACTACCAGTATTTTTATATTCTATATTTGGCCTTATTTATTTCATACCGTTCAAAGATTAAATAAGGCTAAATGTAGTATATAATTATACTGGTAGTAAAATGATCGTGCCCCTCCCTGACGCTACGCCACTGCTTGCTCGTTATTAACCAGGGGAACCCATAGATGGATCATTCTTGAGAGTTTGGAATAGCCGGGATCATTCTCGGTGATGACTCTGGGCTAGGACGCTAGTTCTGCTTCCCAAGGGGGGGGGGGGGGTCAGGAAAAATCATCGCACTTGAGCCGCTGTGAGACTGGATCCTTATCCGGTGTCTGCCGAGGCCTTGTAGCGGCGCTGGGTCGGATCGGCGAAGACAACTTCTGTTTCAGCGGGCTTAGCAGTAGTCTACTTAAGGCGCACCTTCAGTGGAGATGGCCGGAATTCGAAGAGAAATTCACACACCTACTTACCCGATGGAGTTTTCTTTCAGAAGCGACACAGTGCAAAAAAAGAAAGTCTCTTTTTATTACCGTAATTTCCGGCGTATAATCCGCAGCTCAAAGAATCGTTTTTCGACCCAGAAAATTTATTCGATAATTGTAGTTAAATATTTACAGCGATCTTTTAAGTTACATGTTATAAAATAATATTTCTGGGTCGAAAAACGACTCTTTGAGCTGCGGATTATACGCCGGAAATTACGGTATTATTATTATTTAGACTATGTCTGGGCCTGGGCGTTGATATAGAAAAATATATCTTTCTATTGGATGCCCTTTATGACCTTATGCAAATTTTAGTTCAGCAAAATCCCATTGGTCAACTCTTTGAACCAATGATAATGTCTTTTGGGATGGGTTAATTTCGCAGCTGCATGTTTTCCCATCCGGCGCAGTTCTTTGGAAATGGCTGCGCCCGACATGCGAGCATTCCTACAAATACGATACCGCCCTCCGGCTTCCTTAGCTAGCGCATCCGTGAATTCAAACCTCTAACACTCGTTTGGTTGACGATCACATTGTATATACAGGCATAATACATACATATAAAGGAAAACAATGTAACATACATAAATATAATATAGCATCTAAACCATACACAAAATATGTCCAAAGTTCATGTTCTTTATTTATTTATTAAAAATGTGTGAACAATCGTTCCCACAGGAAGCACCATTCAATTGGAATATTTCTATAATTAGAAAAATATGTTGCGTTCTTATCACTTTTCTACTATTGCATATCCTGTGAAAATGCAACTTATTATATTGTAATATTAACAATTATTTTACAATGGTTTCTTTATATTTATATTGCCTATTTAGTTTCACAAACACAATTTATATGGTTTATATGTGCATTAGTATAATTATATTTATTATAGTCAATTAAATGATTGTTTCTATCATTTTGCACTCCGGTGTAATATAAATGTGTCATTTTGTTCCCGCAACAAACGTTCAACCATAACCATTATAGATAATCTATAATCCAATACTTTTGGAGCACTGTGTCAATTTGATCTAGGTCAAATATATAAGTTTTATACATGACATCTTTCATAATAAACGGAGTAAAATAAGGACAGCAGTTACACAAGACATAATTTATTGAAAACTTTGTTAGTTTGAAATATTTTTTTTTCTGCTTCGGTACATTGCTTCGGAAGATATGAGTATGTTGGAAACTGTTTGCATTTCAGCAAAGCTTTCTAACCTTGTCGTGAAATACAAATAGTATTTCCAAATAAATCTGCTTGTCATTGCAAAAACTCGTGATATTCCCGTGAAATAGAAGGAAGATTGCTTTTTGGAACTAGAGGAATTTCGCGTGTGCCAGGTTTGTACGTATACTTTGTAAAAAAAATATATATTATTTTAGGTATTTAAATCGTTCCTGCTTTGATTTAATTTATATTTGATTTTACAATTCTAAAAAGGTATTTTGGCACAGTATACAAGGTTCGCGGCATTCCTAAAATTTTCGTCATTCGCTACTACTATTTCAAAACTAAAACGTTTGTGGTAATTATGCTGTAGATGTTAAAGGAATGTACAGCGGTGATTTTTGTTTTTTAATAATGGTAGCAAAGGTGAAAAAATTTAGTAACAGAGCGAGCCATGTGTATAAAACACATAGCTGCCAATTTTTAAGTTTTTCTTTATCACTTTTCCGAAACTGTTTTGCAAAAAACTCGCGATATTCTCGCTAAATAAGGCAAAGATTGCTCTTTGGATCTAGCGAAATTTCGAGGTTTTCAGGTTGATTGGTCAGGAAATTGAGCATTAATAATAATAATTGATATTTATAAAATATATATATAATTTTGTGTATTTTAATCATATTTCTGTTTTGATTTAATTAACATTTACTTTTCTAATGCTATAAATGTATTTTGATGCAGTTTAGTAATACAGAGCTGCCAACTTTTACGCTTTTTTGTCCCCACTTTTTTCAAACTTTCTTCATCTTTCTTCATCGCAGAAATACTGCTATTAAATATTTCTGAAGATTTCTATCTCAAAAAAGTTGTAAGAAAGACAAGAAAAAAACATAACATTTTCAGCTATGGCAGTACTGTTGTACACATATGATAGTTCAGTTTACTTTACAAGTACAATATATTGTTTTCTAAACTCGTTGTTATTATTAATCAATTAAGGAAACATTTCTACTTTTAAAATGATGAAGAATAAATTTAAAATTTATTGCTGTATTAAAAAGGAAATAACTAAAGAGGAGAATAAATTAAATTTTATAGATTGAATATAAAGAGGAGAAATCTTGTTCAATTGTTCAGTGGTTTACTCTCTAGCAGGCACGCGTGCGCAAAATTTAGAAGAAATGTTATATTTCTTAAACTGTTATCAAATACAATACTGCAACTGTCTGATGATCATTGTTTATTCCTTAACTGAACTTCCGTCTTCGGATTAAAAACAGTGTCACCCATTTTCAATAAAAAAATTTCTGTCTTTCATAAACTTGTTTCGCGTGAGCGCTGTAGCAAGTATATATATGTTAATTAATTATTACACGTTTTAAAGATTTATCTCTGCAATAATGCAATTTATATGATTGACGATGATTTTTTTTTTTTTACATAGTCAAATAAAAAATATTTAATAGAAATTTTACTAAAGTTTATCAATATATACATATATATATCACGATTATCCAGAAGAATCTATTTTTCAATTAAAGAATATATATATATGTATGGATAAAACAAAATGAAATAAAAGAGAATATACCATGAGGTCAAAAACGAAAACGTTATACATTGTAAAAGTATTCTGGCATAAAATCATTTGCGAAAAAATTGAAAATATGTACTTGAGCACTTTTTAAAAATAATAAGTTTTTTTTTAAATAATAGATTTTGTATTTTGTCTTCTTGCAATAAATCATGCTTAATAAATTTTTTTATGAAATAATCTTACTGTTTCATGTTTAATAATTGGTACTTACCTTCACTGAGCGTATATTTCCGAATACTGTTTCTGCATGTAAATATTATTAAATTTAATATTCTGTATTGGTATGTGTAATTGCTTATCTAACTTACCTATGTTATTATTACTGTGCAATATATAAAACTTGTAACAGCGTAACAAAACAAAACACTTGTGTCGTAAAAAGTACGTCGCGCGCCTGTTCGTGAGAAATTTGTTATTACGGAGTGGTTAAATTAAATTTATTCTTAGGAGATTTACTATCGACTCAAAGAAAATTTATATACGATCTTCTATTTGTTATATTTTCTTATTTTCTTGTTACATCTGTAATTTTCAAAATTTATAAATGAAAATTGGTAAAAATTACACTGTAAAAAATTTCAATGTAAGTAAAACACATTTTACAATATTTGTACAAGTTTCATAATTTACAGAATGGGTACTGTACTTCTATTGTACATTAACCTAAAAATACAATTTATGTACCACTTTAATTGTAAAAAGTATTTTTACTGGGTGTGCGCAACCACTGAGCACTTAGGCCATTTTAATACCACTATTTTTACACAGAATAATTTGCTTTATTTAATGACAGAAAATTTGCCATTGAATAAATCCAAGATTACCTTTGGGATATTGTGGTGGCAAATGCAGGGTTTACAAATTTCTACCACAAATTTTTAACTGTTTTTTTAGCCTTACTTTACTGCAGAAAATTATTGCAAATTCTGTGAATAAATAAGGTGGTTGTGAATTATGTACTTAAAAAATTAAATAGAAATTTTCTTATCATTAATAGTAGTGCAAGACACCTTGGAAATGCGAACCTGACAAATGACATTAAGGCAAAATGTTGTGCAGCACTAATTTATATCATTAATGGATACCGTTTGCTGCTGAATATCGAGTGCGCAATAAATTAGTCAAAACTTTAGAAGTTCATTAAAAAGGAACAAATGATGCTAAATCATTTCAATTTGCATGAGTGAGATTTGAGCAAGACCGCGTTGTTGGTTAAGCTCTTTTACAAGAACGAGGAATCAGCAACCGGCGCATGGCAAAAATTCATTACAGCAAAAAGACTCAAAACGAGAAAAGGCCCGTTTCATGTGCTGAGATACTGAAGTTTGTCAGACGCTTCAAAGAAATGAGTTTTTTACTATAAGCATAATTTGCATATATCGGCTTCATAATTCGCATGCCTGTGCCATCTATCGGCATTTTTTTGAATCACAACTCTTTTGTTATTAAAAATTCAGATCTCCCTCTAATTCCATTCGTGCAAACCACGATTTATTAGCACCATTTGTTCTTTTTAATGGATTTTTAAAGTTTAAAGAAATTTATGGTGCACCCGGTATAAGATATCAATTGCTAATTAGTATTTAAGTTACTAATGCAAAATTCTGTTTCCACCAGTTTAATCTAAAACCAATGTCTAACAATATATTGCCCTTGTTCTGACGCATTTATGCTTATTCGGCTTTAGAGAATACATGTGTCATACCTGCCAACTTTCAACTAAACTTCCGTACAATGCAAGCTAAGTTGATCTAGGTTAAAGACATTTCTAACCGGAAAATATATCTGAAAAAATAATATATATTTAGTTTCACGTTCTTACGCGGAACATATTTGAATGCATTTGTTTAAAAAAATTCTGGTCCTAAACGTGTTTCACCTCGGTTAAATTAACCTACATTGTACGGAATTTCAGTGAGATGTTGGCAGGTATGATGTGTGCATAAGACGGTTACACGAACAGACACATTTGACTGCCCACATGAGGAAATTTGCTCGATTGACATTCTATTTTATTCAAAAATTCCGAATAGTACATTTTACTCTGTTCAATGAGAGGCATTTTGTGTTTGCACAAAGTAAAAATTCTTCTTTCGGAATTTCGGAATAGAAAAGGAAGCTGAACTGGCAAGCTTACTCTTGAGGGGTTTTCTAGAATGCGTTTGCGATGTCCTGGTATTTCGAAAGTTATTGTACAGTAGTATATAACATACATGTCGATTTCAAATGCTTCTATATTCCATTTACCATGTGTTTAACAGAGGCGTAGCGTCAAGGGGGGCACGGTTGACTTTACTACCAGTATTTTTATATTCTATATTTGGCCTTATTTATTTCATACCGTTCAAAGATTAAATAAGGGTAAATGTAGTATATAATTATACTGGTAGTAAAATGATCGTGCCCCCCCTGACGCTACGCCACTGGTGTTTAATAAAAAGTATATATGGCATATATCGTACTACTGTATATAAGCTTTATGGGATACGATCGCTAAAATAATTTGTGATACATGCACTACTGTTTATCTAAATTACGATACATGAACAGGTCACATTGATGCCAATACATGTGCCGTAATTTCAAACAGAAATGTTTTAGAGTGCAAGATATATTAACTATTCATAAATACTTTATTATTCAAAAATACTTTTATTTTTGTGCTTCATATTTTATAAGAAATTTAGCAGCATGGTGAGAAACAGTGGACGTGACTGAAGTGACTGAACCTGTAAGAAATTTTAAGAGAAAGTAAAATATGTATTAATGCTATATTGTTATTATTCTTAAGTAGTTCCATAAGTGCAAATAAATACGAATTTTGTATACCAATATTTTAAACTAACATTTTTTGCCGTATTTAATCAATAGTTGCTAACTGCTACGATTTTTTGTTACCAATATTTCTTTATAGAAAATTTAGTCTTATTTAATAGCCGATCTCTGTGGTCAAATAAGGTAAAGATTTCATATTAATTTTAATTATTTTCTTAATATAATTTAAAAGTAAATATGCATTCGAGAAAGTATTAGATATATGTTAACACTTCCAGGGGCAAAGTAATTCTATTGCAAAAATGGTAAAATGATTGAATGCCACCAGGATTTATTAAAAATTATTTAGGAAATAAATAAATAATTTTCTTCACTTACGTTATAAAAACAACTATTTATTAAAAAACTAAGGCGCGTTTGTGGCATTTGTCAATTAAAAGTAGGTGGTGTAAGTAATGTATAGACCATCGCCCTCAAACTCTCGCTTTTTTCGATTAAAAATGTACTTTAAACCAATGCATATATATATATATAATTAAATGTGTCTAGCTTCTGTGTGGAAGTCATTTGAAATCTACTTCATTTCGTTCATCAAGTAAAATTTATCGTTTAAGACATGTTTATTTAATTTAAAAAAAACAAACATTTTTTTCAAAAAACCGGACGATCAGCAAGCACAAGGTGCGTACACTCCTTAGAAATTCCAAAGTGTCCGCTACCAATATTTATGTTAAGAAATTTTCTATTTGTTATTTAATTTGCAGAACTCACACCATCACGTTTTTTACACAGGATTTACAATGTTTTTCTCCGTTTAAAGGACATGAAAAGTACTATTAAATAATTGTGGTGACAACGTACGCACACTGGTTCAACTATAGTTAATATTTTTCACTAATCAGGAATCTATCTGTGTCAATAACTAACAAAATATCCTTATTTTAATTAATATAAATATACAATTGTAATCAAAGAATACGCACCGCTGTAAGTTTGTAGCAAAATTCAATTTCAAGAAATCTACATCATTTCTCTCTGAAAATATACATTACAATCTCTAGTAGTAATATCGTAATAAATTATCTGTATATTTTGGATTCACGAATTCTGCTTATCATTACCGTTTTCTAGCATCCCAGCAGTCATGATTTATATATTTTCCATCGTAATGTATTTACATTTAGGAATTTGTTTCCGGATTATTTTACAAATCAAAATTACATTTTATAAATTTAATAATTAACTTTCTATATTCCGAAAGAGATGAACATAGTCATCTGTATCTTATATATTTTTGTTCTACAGCATTTATATGAAAAAAAATGATTTTAAAAGTTTTTACCGAATTTCCACAACAGATTGGTGAAAATAGGGAAATGTTGATCATCTAAGAAAATTTCAACCGTAATTTTCTAAATTAAAAGCTATAGTGTTCAAAGCACATGAAGCCATTATGAAATTTACACATTTGATAGAAATATTGTTAAAATATTTTACACTTTTCTGTGTTGTTATTTACATATTATTTTGTAAATTTGGGCTTTTGACTTACATTACCTCGAACATGGAGTAGTTGTAGTCAGTATGTAAAAATGTTGAAAAAATAATTTATATGTGATTCCAATTACTAAAATCAATGTTATTATACTTTTCGTTTTGTTTGTTACAATCAAAGGTGTTGTACATTGGGAGTTGTACTATGGTGTACAAAGGTGTATAAAGTACAAAGGTGTACAAAGGTTCAAAGTGTACAAAAGTTCAAAGTGTACAAAGGTGTTGTACATTGTGTTTGCTTACACTCCGATGCCAAGACCTATCACGAGAATGCATCGCCACAACACAGTATAATCTCGGTTGTAAAACTAGCAAGATTTTGGAGCTACCGTTCTGAGTATTGCCAGTTGGGCGTCTTTTAGTGTAAAGCCACTGAGCTCCATATATAACAGGAGATATGTCTTCCTATTCCCCAACATGATTTCCAGCGGACAGTACGGAAGGATACAGTGACGATAACTTTAGTTCGCATTTATAAGAAAACATGCTGTTTATCGCATTTCCTTACATGATTAAAAATCATTTACTAATTAGATAAGCATAGCTTATTTAAAGAAGCATAAATTGGGATAGTATAAAATGAGAACATTAATATCTAACAACGCGAACTATTACTTAATTTACCTTTGCTTTGCAAGCTTCTGACCGCCGACTCAGAACTCCTGTTATATATGGAGTTCAGTGTGTAAAATAAAGTAACAACTACGACCTCATTGCCAAAGTTCCTTGAGGAACATGGTAAGAAACTGCAAATAATGGTTTGGACGCTTTTGCGAAAATAAATTGAGTGCAATAAAGACCCCTTCTTAACGGATTTGGAAGTGTCAAATTTTTCAGACGGCTGTGATGATTTTCAAGCATTTTTCAGATAACGAATAAAGACAGTTAGGACGATAAGAGGGTTAATATATACTTAAAGAGGAAAGTGTTGAATGTGTCCACCACTACATTGCAATACTGACAAGGGGACCGCCAAACATGATGCGCACAGATTTTGATGATTTTAAAGTATGTTGTAGCTGTGATACCCCTAACTATTCAGGTCAAAGGTTTCCTTCAAATAGGCTTTAGTTTTCGAGAAATTTTGGGTTATATTTCAGTATGCATTTCAAATACTCATTAGTTCGCAGTCTTGAACAAGAACTCCGTGGTGTTGAGGTAGCGCTTGCGATTTGAGAACGGGGGATGAGGGTTCTGTCCTCTCTAGTGACTTTTTTAATAAATTTTATATATATGTCGCGTTATAAGTTTTATGCAGAATTATGAATTCTGCATCATTGAACTTTTTGATATTTTCCTAATAAATTCCATTTACATTTTCGAATTTTTTGTAAAAATTTAAAATGTAAATGTGTAAAAGTTTTGTAATTAATACTTTTATTGACGAAATTCCAAACTAATTTATGTCTAGATTTTGTTTAATTTTTTTTATTATTTACCCTTTATATTTTAATAACCGTTCTAAAATAATACTTTTTTTTTAACTTTATGAAATTTTAAATGAAAACTTATCATTTTTTAAAATTTATACAAAATATTTTTTAACTCAAATCTTCTAAAGGTATTTATGATTAGGTAATTCCTACAGCATATCTTGAAAGGAGTAATAAAATATTAAAGAGTAACGCTTACATATAAATTTTAGCCTGTTATATATATATATATACATATATTTATGCTGTTTAAATACTTTTAACTGTAAAGTTCAAACTCAACATAATTTTTTGATTTGCACAAATAAAAAACAATATATTACAATTAATTTTTTTTCATTCTAACAAGTCGATGACATACAGAAAAATTCAACTAGAAATGAAAAATCATTTGTAAATTACAATACATATTAAAAATATCTAAAAAAATATCGTCTGCAATGACTTTTATGGTAATTTCAGAATAAATAAAATTTTCTTTTTATTCATTTCGTTTAGCTTCCTTTGCAGACAATTATAACGTTTGAAATAATTTATTTTTCAACTTTTAATGCATTTTTAAATATACTTATCACAATTTAAGTATTTAAAGAAGATATAATATGCTAATTTATACATTCTTCCAATATTGTTAAAACAATTTACGTAAAGAATATATTTAACGGCGATTTTTAATAAAGAATTTGTTTAGAATATTTTTGCGATATGTATCACACAATTAGTTCCCTGTTTAATAAACTAAAAATGTCAATGTCGGTGATGATAAATATTTTAGTATTGAAGCAGTTAATATATTTCAATATATTTAGAACAAATCAAATATTAAAAGGATATATTATTTTGTTATTTTTTTCTTAGCCATTAAAATATTTTTAAATAGAAAATGCAAATAAAAATAAATGCATTATTTCATAAATACGATAAATATATAAGTAAATACTTATATATATGTAAACAATAATCGTTTTAAAAAGACATAAATTAGTTTGGATTTTCGTCAACAGAAATATTAAAATGAAAAATTGCGCAAAAACTATAAATTTTCACGAAAAATTCGAAAATGTAAATGGAATTATTACGAAAATATCAAAAAGTTCAAAGATGCAGAATTTATAATTCTGCATAAAACTTATAACGCGACAAATATATAAAATTTATTAAAAAAGTTGAAAAAGTCACTAGAGAGGACAGAACCCTCATCTCCCGTTCTCAAATCGCAAGTGCTACTTCAGCACCACGGAGGTCTTGCTCAAGATTGCGAACTAATGAGTATTTGAAATGCATACTGAACTTTAACCCGAAATTTCTCGAAAACTAAAGCCCATTTGAAGGAAACCTTTGACCTGAATAGTTAGGGGTATGACCCCTACAACATACTTTAAAATCATCAAAATCTGTGCGCATCATGTTTGGCGGTCCCCTTGTGAGCATTAGTAAGTACAGCATTACCCTTTATACAACTTAAGACAGTAGGAGAAAACTGGTATGTCTGCTACCTTCTGCCGTATGACGTTTTTTGTATTCATAGAAATTGGGGATTTCTCCTAAAATTACGTTATTTTATTTATTCTCAGAAGTACCCACATGTTTTTTTCACACGATCCTAATTTTCCATTGTGTAAATTATATGTGTACTAAACTTTCATCATCGTACTAAACTTAAACAGCTCCTCGTCTTTTACTGTTGCGATTTTGAACTAACATTTTATGCCATAATAAATTAATTTTAACGGTGAATTTCAACGGTGATCTTTGAACATTAAGCCTATTCGACCCATAGTTCTTTTATCTTTATCTGTTTTTATCTTTGTTCTGAACTTTTGAAACGCCTACAGCGTACGCATTTTCGCTTTCGAAAGAGTACGATACCACCACTTCTGAACAAAAATCTTCTTATTTATTCGTAGAATGGGAAATGATTTACTCCGGTTAAATAAGACGAATATTACTATTCTGAAATTGCGGTATAACTTTCTGGAACATCTAAGGAATATACGCCCCCACTGGCGCCTCGTGACTGCTTTAGTTTGGGGCCCTACATGCATAGCTGCCAAATTTATTCTGTTATTACCATTTAATTTTAAAAGAAATCTTTGCCTTGTTTAATGACACAATGTTCTGCCAAAATATAAGGCAAAGATTTCTTTAAAAAAATAATAACAAAATAATATATTTTGCAGTCATGCATTTAGTATTCCCTAAAAAATCTAGTCACGAGCCGTCATTCTACGCACCCTTTATCCGGCACAGACTACACTAGCGGTCTTTAACTCGTGGCCAGCAGACCACCAACTTACTAACTTCTTGCCAACCTTTGGGTTTTTTTAATTTAAAAAATGCAATTTGAACCAGAAATTTTATTTAATAAATGGAATTCAATAAGTAGAATTTAGAAGGAAGACAAAATGTATTACTTTATTCTATTAAATAAATTTTATGTTTCCAGATATGTTTTTGCCACTTAAAAAAGCCCGATAGGTTTGCCGTTATGGTAATACTATTTTAAAATAGAAAACAAATGTTTTTAGTCAATAACAGAAATCCTGCGATTAAATGAAAAGAAAATTACCTGTCGGAATATGTGTTGGCAAATGCCTTTCGGGTAAATAATTCAAACAATACTACTTTACACTATACAGTGTGTCCCAAAAACATAGACGTAAAAAAATGTACAGAATTTTATGATGTCAATTAAAATTTTTAGGGGATTAAATTTGAAGAAATACGAAATTTGAATTTGTTTACGGCCACAGTACAAAAAATTTTCCCAATGACTAAAACATGCCCCATACACTAATAAGGTCATGTACAAAATTTCAGCATTTTATCATAAAAAATCGCAGATATATGAAAATACATAAATTCTGACTTCAACCACTTTTCGATGCCTGGATATGAGTTCGCAAAAGAGAAAAAAATGGCGCATGATCACATTTCAGGGGTCGTACACAAAAAAAAGTCGTACGAAAGGAAACATTTCTAAGCTGTTTTAATGTTTATCGACTGTGCCATTTCCAAGTTTTTTTCTGTAATTCATCATGTCATCTTTTAAGGTATATTTCAAGAAGCATAGTTTTGTAAATATGTAAATAAAACTAAAGATAAGAACTATATTTTATTTGCTTATGATGGATTTCTGCGTCGCGTCATCTGCACTCCAGCTGTAAATATTTACATTTAATTTATGATTAACCCCGCACCAAATTTATTTAAACATATATTTGCAATTTTTTTAAATAGTATGCTGAAATTTTGTACGTGATCTTATTAGTGAATTGGGCACATTTTACTCATTCGGATTTTTTTGTACGGGAACCTTATAAAAATTTTAATTTTGTATTTCTTCATATTTAATCCCCTGAAAATTTCAATCGATTTCGTAAAATTCTGTACATTTTCTAAGTAACTTTGTAATTTATAATATATGTATATGATCAATATTTAAGGAATACAAGGAATCAATATTTAACCCCTTAATCGTCGTGCCCGAGACATTCACGGGCAGCATAGGTTACGCCTGTTTTATTCAGATTGTTTGATTCCCACAAGTTTTTTAAAATAGCGTAATTGGCTTTATTCTCGCATTATTTTATCTGTCTATTAAATAACGTGAATATTCTACTTAAAAAAACTGGTGGTAATCAAACAATGTGAATTTTTAAAAAGTAGTCTACAGTTATCGGGCGCGACGATTAAGGGGTTAAGGAATGGTCAATATTTTTTGGGACAAATTGTATGTATTCTGTGAGTCTGTGCAAAATATCTAAATGTGTGTTTTCAAAGGAGGGGGAGAACTAATAACTTTTAAAAATAACTAAAAATATATTTCAATAGTAAAATCCTATTTCATAGTACTTTAAAACTTTTCTGCTATCCAAACCTTAGCGTTTACAGAAAATCTCTAAATTCTATTTAAATATTTGGAGATAAGAAATCTGCTTTACAATGGATTGCAGGCACGTTTTAATTCCCTTGGGATATTTCCATAGTTCTGTATTTAACGGAGAAAATCATAGAATTTTCAAATATATTTTGTGTATTTTACTGAAAAATTCGTATAAAATTCAAATAAACTTCTAGCAACCAATACAAATATATATACTTTTAATACACAAAATCAACATTTTTGTATAAAAAAGTAACTAAAGTAAGAATGAAATAAAATAAACATTTTTTAAAACTGCAATAAATATGAGAACATGACAAGATTTACTATGTTTTATTTATTCAAAAGTCATACAAATGAGAATTTATTATGCACAGCCAAGTACTAATAGTGCGTAGATTTACCGTTACCTTAAATAAAGTAGTTTTAGGCATTGGTAAGGATTCAACAAAGTATTAGAAGTCAGATGGTAGCTGCGCATAATCACCACCCAGTGTGGTAGTGGAGCATTTCGTATTTAGAGCAAAGATTTCGGGAAGCAGGATACCATTTTTTTTCGAAACTATTATTACCTTTATTTAATCACAGAGTGAGAGAATAAAGAGAATAATAATAAATATCGCAGCAGTAGGTAGTTTCCACAAATTCACAAAAGAGTTTACATATGGCGATGTCTGTCTCCAAGGTGTTTTTAAAAGTCACTGGAAAGTTGTTCTAATAAATCCTTTACCAAATGCTAGCGATAAGGCAATGCATTATCATGGCGGAAGATGGCATGATCATTCGTGAAAAATATTATGCTGAATGTGGGCTGAATATCACTAAGTTTTTATTATACTCTGTACTTGTCGGAATGTGTTAACCCTTAAGCGGGCGGTGGTCACAAAAAAGGACACCTACCGTAATTTCCGGCGTATAAGCCGCAGCTCAAAGAGTCGTTTTTCGACCCAGAAATTTTATTCAATAATTGTAGTTAAATATTTACAGCGATCTTTTAAGTTACATTTTATAAAATAATATTTCTGGGTCGAAAAACGACTCTTTGAGCTGCGGCTTATACGCCGGAAATTACGGTAATTTTAATTCCAAAACTGACAAACGACATCAAGAATATTTAATTAAACTTTTCCTTTAATAAAGTACGGGAAATTAGACACGTTTTTATTTTCTAATAAATTCTTTGGTAAATTCTGGTGTCAGTCCATAATTTCATCATTTTAAAAACAGATTTACTCCGCGCCGGAAAGGGTTGAGGTACCTAGGGAGACCCATATAAAGTCATATTTGCCATGGCATAGCCCGGGTGCAGAACTAGAAGCCATACCACTATTTTAAAGAAATATTTTTCGCTTTATCTAATTGCAGTATTTTCAGCGTTTAAAAAAAACAAAAATAAGCTTACAAAATTAGGGATAACCAGAGCATCTGGACTCCCACCCTGGTTACTCCACTGTATGTTAAACCACCACAATCTGTTTGTAGATTGCCTGTTTTTAACGTGTAACACACTGCTTCGCGAAAGTTCCTGCCAAACACACTCTCTTCTATCAGCATGTAGATGAAAAATTGTTTCATCTGAGAAGAAAACGTCCAATGATCAATGATCCAATTTAAGTGAGACTTTCCAATATGAAGCCTCAAAGTCCCATGCTTTATAGAAAAGGCATGGTATGAGGTTGAAGGCGGCTATGGCCAGTTTTCGCCATGCTTTGACGAATAATGTTTGTGCGTCCGCTTCCAGTGGTATCAATATTTAAATCTGTAAGAATCGGTTCCAATGACGTCTTCCTGTGCTGATATACCTGATGAATGAGTCTGTTTCGATCCTGAAAATTGTTTGTTTGTTTAAACAGATTTAAATACCTAGTTTACTTAACCAGTTACTGTATTCTGTTTCCATATAGTTTGAAAATCTTGATATCTACATATCTTCGAATATGATTCTCTTTAATTACATCACGTTTCGACTACAGCGCTACAATGTGCGGAATTACTGTTTTGCAGATGTGCATTTTCCCTGTATAAATGTGTATAATAAATTGTCATTTCAGTGTATTTGGACAGAATGTTACGAAATGTGTGAAACTTGGTGGATAAAAAGTCTACTGCGAGCTAAATTACATATTTTATTTATTTTTTATGTATGCGTACCAAATACGTGATTGCAAGGATATATCAGTAAAATACTGTAGCAACAACTGTGTAGTGTTGCTAATTCTTCCGCTTATTTTATATTTTAAAACATTTATATGTGGTTATTTTTGCTTATAACCATCAACATTGTAATTGTTTTAATTAATTATAAAACTGTATTGTGCATGACCGTAGTATACAAATACACAGATATACTGCGTTTCATAAAGGCTTGATCCCCTTGTGTATTAAGTATAGAAACACAACAAAAATTACTTGCTCAACATTATGCAATTTATTTAAAAAGTGAGCAATTATATTTTGTTTAAATAAAAAATGTACTGTTTAATTCACACTTTACTTTGATACTTTATGTTTCCACAAGATTTTTAACTAACAGAAAATGAACCATCTGGTAATGCGTAAACAAAACTTTTATAACACAGTTTAGTTAATATTGGCTCATTCAAAAAATATAGACGTTTAAATTTTTGCAACACATGAGTTTTGTTTTCCATTGGTGTACACTACTCAAAATAATACATTCTAAATTATCTCTATTGTGCTGTTTAAATCAGACGTAGCGTATGACCAGTCTGATACATGAATCCCATGATAAATGAACTGCATATAACCAGGAAACCACGTCGTTAGTATAATAATGAAAAAATATAAATAAGTAACAATCGAAAGAGCATAGTGAAAAGTATTTTTTGGCGCATAAATCATTTGCTCTCGGCTCCCTGTTATCTAGATATAAAGTCTTTAAATTTTCTAATTTATTGATTTAATAGGATGGAGGGAAAAGTCGATAGGATGGAAGGAGGTATCACTACGTTTTTAACGTAACAACATCATCAAACACCAGTCACTTGTCCATTTCCAGTTTTGTTCGCCGAAATACTCCGACATGATTCGCTATGCTTGGTACAAGCCTTTTTTAATGAAAACTGGGACACTTCCGTTTGAAACGTCCTTGCAATTTTGAATTTTGCAGGAGGTTGACCATTGCAGTCATTGCAATTATTGGCTTGTTAGGAATTTTTTTTCCGTTTGGGAAAGTTGGCTCGTACCGCAAAATTCTATCATTTAATTATTAGACGTTAATTCCGATAGTTGATGTTTATCAATTGACTGACAAAATTTTACTGTACGAATTGGTTTTCGCAAACGGAAGGAACTTTCCGAAAAACCCACTAGATTTAAATTTATGAAATACTCTTGGGTACAAAATTTAGCACATTTGGTAACGCATAGGTGCCAACCTCTCATTAACATTCCGTAATATGAGGGTTAATTTGACCCAGTTTAACAACGCTTCAAACCAGAAAAAATATTGGATGAATCTTTATTTATTAAATTTATGCTTTCTTCGTTGAATTTATTTAGTTTCGTTTCTTAAAAAAAATTCTGTTGCGAAATGTGTTAAACCTGGATCAAATTAACCCGCATATTACGGAATATTAATGAGAGGTTGGAACCTATGGTAATGTCATAGGATTGTTTAAAGTAGCCTAAAGCTGTTGCGCAGTAAGATTGTTCAGTTTCTCGCGTACTTTATCATGCCAAAGAGCACACAACTATCTGAATTTGAAAAGGGAAAAATCATTGCTTACAGAAAATGTGGAATGAGTGGACGTGAAATTGCAATTAATATAAACAGATCTAAAACAGTAATTCATCATTTCTTGAAGAATCCAAAAGATAATGGCAAGAAGAAACATACAGGTAGGCTTGTTTCTTTGACTATGCGTCAGAAACGTAGAATTACGCGTCGAGCATGCTTAATAAAAACAGAGTTCTACTCAAATTAAAACAGAAATAAGTCTACCATGCACTCGTCGAACAGTGCGTAATGTTCTGGAAAATAATCCCAATGTTAGATATGCTAAAGTACGGTCACATCCACGACCTATAAAATTACGTAAGAAGATTAGATTGAAATTTGCTAAGAAACATGTTTCTTTTGTATTTCGCCGGAAAGATGTGGTATTTTCGGACGAAAAAAAAATAATTTGGACGGACCAGATGGTTTTCACCATTATTGGTATGACTTGCAAAACGATAAACCTGTTTTTTCCGAACGCCAATTCGGAGGAGATTCTGCGATGGTATAGGCAGGTTTTGCAGCCAATGGAACAACACCAATCCAGCGTTGCCAGTCGGCTACTTTTTTAAAATTCAGATTGCATGATTTCCACCAGTTTTTAGAAATAGAAATATTCGCCATATTTAATGACAGATTAAATAATGTGAGAATAAACCCAATTACACTACTTAAAAAAAGTGGTGGGGATCAAACAATCTGAATAAAAAAAAGTAGCCAACTGGCAACACTGCACCAATCGTGTCTATACAAGGACGCACGAATTCAAAATCTTATGTGGATATGCTAGCTGAAAAATTATTGCCTGAAGCACCCCTTATCACAGGGGGTGATTTTTTGTTTCAGCACGACAATGCAAGTTGTCATGTGTCTCGTTCATCACGCTCATGGTTCGAGGCCAATTCTGTCCAACTTTTGGATTGGCCGCCAAGAAGCCTGATCTAAACCCTACAGAGAATCTGTGGACATTTTTGCTAGAAAAGTATATAAGCATGGCACACAATATGCAACTATAGACGATTTGGCATCATCCATTGAATTAGCGTGGACAAACATTTCTGAACAAACTTTAACTGGACTTTCTGAGTCAATGACTGAATGATTAATAAGGGTCATTGAAAAAAAGGGGATTTTGTAGAATATTAATTTATGTCCAGACATATTTCATTATGTCCTTATAATTTTTCCATGTTTCACGTCATATATTTCCATTAATATGAGGTTTAAAAATTTTATTAAAATTTAATTTCGTATTAAAATGTTCCTAATGTTTCCGAATTACGAGTAATAAATTGTGTTTGATTTTATTTTCAGTTGATGATTACTTAAGTACATAGTACTCCTCCTTTTTTCACCGTGTTCTTATAATTTTTTCCATGGCTGTATTAAATTTTCGAGGACAGAAAAAAGCGTAAAACTTGGCAGTTATGTAAAATTATAAATATTTTTTAAATGTAGAATACAATTAGATTTCTTTTTTCACCAAAAACTCGAATGATCTTATAAAATACAAATTCAACAAAACGGGTTGCTACGGAACCAGTAAGAAATAATCATAGTTGCCAACCTCCCGATTTTTTGAATACCAGTAAAATGTTAAATTTTTTTTCGTTGTGTTAAATTGCAGAAATTGTTTGATTATATAAAACAAATATTTTTACATAAAAATATTCGTATGAAAAAAAAATCGGGAGGTTGGCAACTATGAATAATACAGGGTGTCTCAAAAGTCCTTGACACATTTTAAAATTCAATAAAAAAAACAATTGGCGTACGATAGCTCAGTTGGGACGAAAATGGTTCTTACAGAGTTACCAAGTACTGGTATCCAAAAAACCGGAGACTTGGCAGCTCTGCTTCTTATGATCGAAACATTTCTTTAATTTCAAAATTTTCTCATAGATGGCGTTCCTTCTGCAAAACTACCGAAGATGTAGAATGCATTTATACATAACACTAATGAAAGACTCACAGTAAGTATTCACCGTTTTTGTCCAAACTATGGCAATCCACATTCCAGAACCTAAAAATACTCGACTTCATGAATCCGATTAGACGAATGAGTCAAGTCAACAAACATTAGTTTGGCGATAACAGGAAACTCGCCAAGATTTATAGGATGCCTCTGTAAGTTAACCCCTTCGCGACGAGCGTACTTTACAGAATTTTTAATCTTTTACCACCGGTTTTTCAAAACAGAAATTTTCGCCTAATTGAATTTCAAAAATTCTAGGATTACATAAGGCAAAGCTTACAATAAAAAATAACTGGTGGGAATAATCGAGGATTCTGAGCATCTTATGCGTCACGCATACGTGTCGCTCGTCCCCAAAGGGTTAATAGCAACATACGAACAAAAAAATTCGATTGGTCGATACTATTTTGAAAAAAAAAACGAATTACCCAGTAACTTGCCAAGTTTCTGTTATCGCCAAACTTTATTGACTTGTCTTACTCGTATGATCGAATTCATAAAGACGAATATTTTTAAGTTCTGTTATGTGGATTGCCATACTTTAGAAAAGAACTGTGCATACGCACTGTGCGTCTTTCGCCACTGTTGTGTATAAAGCAGAGTTGGGCAAATTTGCAATCTGATTAATCTGTAATCTGATTACAATATAATTGCATGTAACAGATTATAATTTCAATTACATGTAATCATAATCTGAATTTGAAATTCAATTAGGATTGTAATTGTAATTATAATGCTATGATTATGATTACACAGAGTTGAGAAAAATCTGATTAATCTGTAATCTGATTACAATATAATTGCATGTAACAGATTATAATTTCAATTACATGTAATCATAATCTGAATTTGAAATTCAATCAGGATTGTAATTGTAATTATAATGCTATGATTATGATTACACAGAGTTGAGAAAAATCTGATTAATCTGTAATCTGATTACAATATAATTGCATGTAACAGATTATAATTTCAATTACATGTAATCATAATCTGGATTTGAAATTTAATTAGGATTGTAATCATAACTATAATGCTATGATTATGATTATGGTGTAATTATAATTATAATTGAGAACTTATAGTTACAATTACGTGTAATTTCAATGGCACATTTACAATATGTACCATAAAAGACAATTTTTATCAGACACAGTAGAAATTTGATACAACAAGAACGAAAAATCATGCATCCGACATCGATTATAAAACACTTTCTAGCATGAACAGAATATTATTCAGAAATTTTAAATTTTATTAATTAATACCCGCAACCCTAAATATGTACGATGAAAGACAGTTTTTATCACACACAATAAGAACGAAAAATTACGCAGCTGGCATAGATTATGAAACACTTTCCCACATAAACAGAATATAAATCAGAAATTTTAAATTGTTATTAATACCCGCAACACTAAATATGTACCACAGAAGACAATTTTTATCACACACAGTAGAAATATGATACAACAAGATCGAAAAATCATGCATCCGACATATATTATGAAACATTTTCTACCAAGAACAGTATCCTTCTATATATAAAAAAAAGTAATGTTTTTGAAATGGAACAATGAAAATCTGCGTAGATACCGCAAAACGTATCTGATTGGTCAGAGCTTTATGACTTTTCTTAGGGGGAATTAACATGAAAGTAGAGAATTTAGATAGGATGGGCACTATTGAGGGGGGGGGGGGTTACCAAGGGATAGGGACCCGGATCTGTCGCCAAGTTTGGCGCCAACTTGGCGATATAACGCCAAATTTGTCGGCCAAAATTAGCTGCCAACTTGGCGCTATTCTCAGTATTTCGCCAAATTTTCATAGACTCCCATTGAAATCCAATAGCTTTTACTTGCTTGCAAAAAATCAACAAATTGAGATACTGCAATGCAACAAAAATTAATATTAGCTTAAGAATAGAGCTTAATTGAACTATTTATATTATTTTTAAGCACAAACACTAACTATTTACAATATTTGTAACACTATATATACAATTGGTACTTGTTAGTTATCCTGTCGACCAAATTACTGTCGCCAAATTCATATATATTAAACGAGCAATGGATTTTCCCGATTATTCATATATATTAAACGAGCAAGGGATTTTCCCGAATATGAATGATATCGTAATCAACTGGGAAGATTTTCACGAGACTTGTCCCCTATACTAAATCGAGCACGAGAAAAAGATCTAGCTAGGTTCCGAATACAAGAAAATTCGTTTTTACAGGGTAAAACAAACTCAGCGCTGAAAATGTTTTTTGTTATAAATGGAAAAATACTCAAACGATTTACACGAAACGTGTTGCCTATACTAATTCGAGCACGAGAAAGCCATCTAGCTAGGTTTCGAATTCGGGAAAGGTCATTTTGATCTATTAAAACAAACTCAGCACTTGTATTGTAAGTATTGTACAAATCTATTCAAGATATTGAAATCTAATCATAAAGAAAAGTATTTGAAACTTATTTTGTAAATAAATTTGTTTTATTTCAATTTTTTTATCTTTTTCTTTCATAAATAATTGAGGTGATAGGCTCGATTTGTTTGGTGAAGGATGAAGCTGATTTTTAACACTTTCCAACCTAGTTGAAAAGTGTTTATGACTTCGGTGTGTCTAGCCGTCTACCCGTCTGCCGTCTGTCCGTGCTCTAACTCCCGTAAATATGCTCGGATTGACCTGCAATTTTTATATGTTATTGTCGTTATATACAGCATGTTCCGTATTTCATCTGAAGTGTGTAGCACTTATAGTTTTTTTTACAGGGACACTCAAAAGAATTCTGTTACATTACGGTCTATGGGGAAAAATCATTTGCGGTTTATTTTAATGATGTTCCACAATTCCAAACACAGTGTAATTGATATATATCACTAAGGTGCATTACAAGAAGCTTAATATGGAATATGGTGTGCATAACACTTATAGTTACAATACAGGGACAGTCAAAAGAAATCCGTTACATTACGTCTATGGAGAAAAATCGTTTGCAGTTTAATTAAATAATGTTTCACTATTTTAAACGCATTAAAATTTATATCTATCACTAAGGTGCATTACAAGAGGCTTACTAGAGAATAGTGTGTGTATAGCAGTCATCGTTCATTTACAGGGACACACAAAAGAATTCTCTACTGTCTGTTAACAATAATTCCTGGAAGTGCGTTTTAAGTTGCTGAACGCGATTTTGAATTTAACTCACTTTTTGTCTATTATTTGGTGTTTATAAATTCTGTAGATCATATACAGGGCAGCTCAAAAGTTCGCGAACACATTTCCGTTTATTGACAGAAACTCCAGAAGGAGAATTTTAAACTGTGCTACGCGTTTCCTAACTAAACTAAAATTTAGCATCCTATGCAGTATATATACAAATCTATGGATCATATACAGGGCTGAATAAAAGTATTCGGATATTTTTCCGAATATTGTATATGTTGGAAATTCCTAAAATTACGTTTTTAAATATGTTATGCGTTTTCCAAATTTTTTACTTAGATGTTATCTTTCAGCTTATTAAACGGTAATGATTTGTAAAATTATTTTGGAATCGTTGAAAAGTGTTCATAATCTATGATTGACGCATGATTTTTCGTTCTTCTTATAATAAATTTAGGTTTCATTTAAATTACAACAACAATTACGTAGTGGAATCTAAAAATTGAATGCATAGAAAATACAGGATCGTGAGGCGATCCAGAATGGAAGAATGGAAACGCGAAACGATTACGTCTGGGTTTGGCTAGGGCACGATTACGCGGGGGGTTGGTGAGCGTAGCGAGCAGGGGAGTTGGTGAGCGTAGCAAGCAGGGGGGCCGGGCCCCTCTAGTATTATTAAGAAATTTTAATTTTTTATTAATAACTGCAACCCTCTATATGTACCATAAAAGACTAACACACTAACACACTTTCTAACACACACAGTATAAATTTGATACAGAAATAATGAAAAATCATGCATCTGGCATAGACTATGAAACACTTTCCAACATGAACAGAATATTATTTCAGAATGCTATTTAACAGAATGCTATTTTTCTCTTAAGAGCGGTTCAGACGATTTGAACTAAATTTTGTATCCTACAGATTTTGGGCACGAGAAAATCATTGGACTAAGTCACATGCTCGAGAAAATCCGATTAGTGGGTCATTTTTGTGTCACTATGGTTCAAGCTATTTTTGTCTAAAAAGCGTCTCAGACTATTTTGACTAAATTTTATATCCTACGGGTTTCGAGAACGAGAAGACTATTGGGCTAGGTCACATATTCGAGAAATTTCGATTGTTGGTCATGTTGGTTGATCATGTTGTTGATCATATTGGTGATTGATCACTTTGGGTCAAGCTATTTTTATCTTAAAAAGTGTTGGCGACATTGGCGAGATTTGGCGGGAAAATTTACTTTTAAGATTACCAATGCCAAAACACTTGCTTGGCGCCAAATGGAAAAAAATCGCCAAATTTGGCAATTTTGGCGACATTTGGCAAAAAAAATAACTTTCAGAATTTGAAGGAATTTTCTAGAAATTCCCAATAGGAGACGAGATTCATGATTCAACCAATCAGTGTCCATAGAACGTTCTCGAAAACAGAATTAAACCAATCAGTGTACATAGAACTTTCTAAACACATGCTTGGCACTAAATGAAAGAATGTCGCCAAACTTGGCGATATTTTGGCGATATTAGGCGAAAAAGCTGGCTTTCAGAATCTGAAGGAGTTTTCTAGAAATTCCCAATAGTAGCCGAGATACATGATCGAACCAATCAGAGTCCACAGAACGTTCTCGAAAACAGAATTCAACCAATCAATTTACATATGATAGGGGAAATTGACTTTTAAGTTTTTCAATGCCAAAACACATGCTTGGAGCCTCAAAGCTAATTTTGACCGAGCATAGCTAGGTCAACCTTATATGCAAGGCTGCGTAAAAGGGTTCGCATATTTTTCCGACTTGCTGAAAATGGGTTTTCAAATGCGATATGCGTTTTCCACATCGTTTACTTAAACATTTTTCTTTACCTTAGTTTTATACAGTGAAGTTTTGTTACAGTATTCTGAATGTCTTGGAAAGTGTTTCTCATCAAGTATCAGTGATGGCAGTTCAAGAATTCGAAGCAAATAATAATATTCTAGAACGTTTTCATGTTTTGACGACCACGCTTATACATTATGCATAACAATTAATAGTTCAGTATATTGGTTTGGTAAAAATTATGCGGTATGAGAGAAATATTCAAGCAATCCTTGTCAGTCAATTGAAAACGTCCTCTACAAGGCGTTAAAGTTAAGCAAGTTTAGTTAAAATTTGTTTTTTGTCAGTCGTAAAAAATAGTACTAACATAAACATTTAGAAGTTGCCATAGGGGACATTTAGTTCTTCGGATATCGCTTTTTAAGCCTGAATATGTGTAATATGTAACGTATATGAGAATGTCGACTACCAAAACACACTTCTCAGAATGTTTTTCAGTCTTCGATGAATCTGCATTACGCTTGATTTTGTGTTATTTTTAAATGATATGTCTTGTCCAGTGGTCAAAAGTAGTGTGCTACAAGTGGCAAAACCACACTGGTTGCAATTTTCCACCCCATAATTTGTAGTGTAGCATGCTATTTTTGGAAAAAAATTATGTAGCGAGTAGGGTGTCAACGATTTTAATCAGATGATTGAAATCAGTGATTAAATCATGACTTAAATCAATTGACTTTTTTTTTAAATTAAAAATCATTGATTAAAATCCTAAATTTTGTACATGTTTAAAATTGCATAAAAAGTAATAAAATCTAAGTTGGACATAATTTGGAAAATTTCTGTGGGTATTTTACCTTTATAAATAAACAAAAAAAGCATTATATAATTGTTTCTAATCTTAATTCCTTAGGCTTGTAAAAAATTAAAAAGTCCTTCCGGTCTATACCGGGAGGAAAAGGTAGCTTTCCAAATGTTTGTTTTAAAATTTTAGCTAATGTTACTCGAAAAAAGCAAGCTAAAATGCAAAGAAACCGTTTACAAAATATTCGTTAATACTGAATTTGAATAAGAAATTCGCCAAATTATTGAGCTATAGCCAAATTGGCTTCATTTATGAAAACTTATTTTGGTCGCCAAATTTGGCGATATTTCGCCAAATGTCGCCAAGTTAGGCGAGAATATGGCGCTAACGGATATGAATATATAGTTTTATGCGTATGATTGGGGAAATTATTACAACAATGAAAGAAAATAATTTGCGAGTAATCGCATTAATGTGCTGTTTTGTTTCAAAATGTCAGCCACCCTAGAATTTCAAACTACTCTATCTCAGCCATTTTTTAAGATAGAGGTAAACCAAAAAATGCTCTGGAATCCTCGTATCAAGGCCTAACACTTAATTAAAAAATAAATTTGAATTTTTAACTTTTTGTATATTTATTTTAGTTTTAAATTTTTAAGTGGCCGCCATCTTGAAACAAAATGGCGGACCAAGCTGGCCAACGAACTCGGTCGAGACATTGGTGAGCTTAATACACACAATTAGTTTCATCAAAATTGATTTATAAATACGAGAGTTATCGTATGACATAGGTCATATATATATATATATATATATATATATATATATATGGATATATCTATATATATAAATCAACATTTGAACGGAGGGTGGTTTTGGGGTCTGGGGGTCATGATCGGTGAAAATATATCGAAATTTTCCGGAACTGCTTTCCTCCGAACGGCTGCAATAGGTAGCTTTATACTTTTAGATAGCTTTCAATACAAAAAAGTATAAAGCTACCTATTGCAGCCGTTCGGAAGAAAGCAATTCCGGAAAATATCGATGAATTTTCACCGATCATGACCCCCAGACCCTAAAACCACCCGCCGTTCAAATGTTGATTTATGTATATATATATATATATATATATATATCTGACCTATGTCATACGATAACACTCGTATTTATAAATCAATTTGGATGAAACTAATTGTGTGTATTAAGCTCACCAATGTCTCGACCGAGTTCGTTAGCCACCTTTGTCCGCCATTTTGTTTTAAGATGGCGCTCATTTAATGATTTAAAACTAAAATAAATATACAAAAAAGTTAAAAAATCAAAATTTTTCCTTGAGTGTTAGGCCTTGATAAAAGGATTCCGGAGTATTTTACCTCTATCTTAAAAAACGGCTGAGATACAGCAGTTTGAAATTCTAGGGTGGCAGACATTTTGAGACAAGATAGCACATTACAAAAATCCAACGATTAATTTATGAGTTTTAGTGAACGCGACTTCTCGCAAATTATTATCTTTCATTGTTGCAATTATTTTCCCAATCATACGCATAAAACTATATGTTCAGATCCGTTAGCGCCAAATTCTCGCCAAACTTGGCGACATTTGGCGAAATACCGATATATATACAGATATAATACAGATATATATATATATATATATACATAAATCAACATTTGAACGGCGGGTGGTTTTAGTGTCTGGGGGTCATGATCGGTGAAAATTCATCGATATTTTCCGGAATTGCTTTCTTCCGAACGGCTGCAATAGGTAGCTTTATACTTTTTTGTATTGAAAGCTATCTAAAAGTATAAAGCTACCTATTGCAGCCGTTCGGAGGAAAGCAGTTCCGGAAAATTTCGATATATTTTCACCGATCATGACCCCCAGACCCCAAAACCACCCTCCGTTCAAATGTTGATTTATATATATAGATATATCCATATATATATATATATATATATATATATATATATATCTGACCTATGTCAAACGATAACTCTCGTATTTATAAATCTATTTTGATGAAACTAATTGTGTGTATTAAGCTCACCAATGTCTCAACCGAGTTCGTTGGCCAGCTTGGTCCGCCATTTTATTTCAAGATGGTGGCCACTTAAAAATTTAAAACTAAAATAAATATACTCAAAAGTTAAAAATTCAAATTTATTTTTTAATTAAGTGTTAGGTCTTCATACAAGGATTCCAGAGCATTTTTTGGTTTACCTCTATCTTAAAAAATGGCTGAGATAGAGCAGTTTGAAATTCTAGGGTGGCTGACATTTTGAAACAAAACAGCACATAAACGCGATTACTCGCAAATTATTTTCTTTCATTGTTGTAATAATTTTCCCAATCATACGCATAAAACTATATATTCATATCCGTTAGCGCCATATTCTCGCCAAACTTGGCGACATTTGGCAAAATATCGCCAAATTTGGCGACCAAAATAAGTCTTGATAAATGAAGCCTTTTGGCTATTGCTCAATAATTTGGTGAATTTCTTATTCAAATTCAGTATTAACGAATCTTTTGTAAACGTTTTATTTGCATTTTAACTTGCTGTTTTCGTGTAACATTAGCTAAAATTTTAAAACGAAGATATAGGAAAGATACTTTTTCCTCCAGGTACAGGCCAGAAGGACATGCTTTTGATCCTTTTTTAAGTAAAAACAGGTATATCGATGATACAAAAACGATTTTTCTATATGTGTAACCTGATAGAAAGAATAAACACACCAAGCCCATGAATTCTTTTTTTCTCCATGAAATTTTGTTTTGCAATCATAAAAACATTTAGTTGAGAATTTATACATACAAATTTTAAAGGTAAAGCTATGTACTCAAAAATCTGTCAATTTTGAATATTACACAAAAATCTGTGTTTTGTATATTACGCAGAAATGTGTGTAAGAACAGATTATTACACAGAAATCTGTGTATTTGCATGTTACACAAGAAACTGTGTATTTTACAAGTTACACAAAATATGTGTAGTTTGCATAATACACAAAAATATGTGTAATCACGGAATATTACACATTTGCATGTGTAAGAATATCACACAGAAATATGTGTATTTTTGTGCAATTTACACATTAAAGTGTATATTTCAAGAGTTATCAGATCACTTTTATTCGCTTAGTGTTATCATCAAATTACATACTAAAATGTGTTTTTTTACACATTAGGCGTGTATTTTGGCAATTTACACAACATTTTACACACATAGACAAATCGTTTTTGTATCATCTATACACCTGTTTTTATGTGTAAATTTACATATATATTTTTTAGAGTGTAACCAATATTATGTTTAACACAGATTAACAATTAACTAACTATAAAAAAAAACTGTAGCATTCCTAATGTGAGCAATCTCTGTGACTGATTGATCTAAATGTGAATAAAATACTCTTTAAACCTTTAAATGGATAGCATACTTTTTCTGCACAATCTGTAAAGGACTATTCTAATCAAAATTCACCTTTTCCGAAGTCATTGCATATAGTACTATCAATCCAATGCAAAAAGAAATATCCCTAGTATCTAGTTAAAGTGATAGTCTCTATGAAAATCTAAACAAGTACGAATAATCATGTGTCATCAAGTATATATTATCTACAAAAACAACTTTTCAAAAGTAGAAAAAGCCAAGCGTAAAAAAAAAAAAAGTTGTGGCTAAAAAATGGTGTGATATCAAATTTCCAAGCTATTATATTATTTATTTAACTTTTTTCCATTAAATAAGTTATCATATATATAAGTCGAGTGCCTACGTATATGTTAATAGAAATCGTTTTCTCCTGTACTAAATACATCCTAACGAGTTTCTGAAAATGCAATTTTTTTCAAATTATGCTTGATGGGCTTGGCGGCCCTCTTTCCATATTATTCACAAAATTCTAAACACTCAAATCCGTAGTTAAAATCCGAAGTTCAAAATTATTATTTAAACAAATGTTTTAAGCGTTTAATTTATAGACTTGTATGCTCTGAAAATTGTGTCTTAAGATAATGATGACTTACCTTAAAGATTCATCTTATGATTTATTTTTTAGAGTAATTAATAATTTCAAACTAGTAAAAATCAATTTCTCAAACTATCAGTCTTATCTAATTTATCTGTCCTTAGTTAAAATCTGAAGTTCGAAATTGTTATAAACATATTACAGTGCAAACATATTACTCTTTTACTTTAGAAATTTGGATGCTTAGAAATATGGAAAGATGGCCGCCAAGCCCATCATGCATAATTTGAAAAAAATTGCATTTTCAGAAACTCGTTAGGATGTATTTAGTACAGGAGAAAACGATTTCTATTAACATATACGTAGGCACTCGACTTATATATATGATAACTTATTTAATGGAAAAAAGTTAAATAAATAATATAATAGCTTGGAAATTTGATATCACACCATTTTTTAGCCACAACTTTTTTTTTTTACGCTTGGCTTTTTCTACTTTTGAAAAGTTGTTTTTGTAGATATCATTTCTTTTTTTTTAAAATAGATTAAACATAATTTAAATAATCTAAACATGAGAAATAATTTAAAATTACATTTTACTTTCAGTCATTGTTTAAAGGGTTAACTAGAAATACCAGTAGATTTTTCAATTAAACTAAATACACTCTTAAAAACAACATACTAAATGTGGCTTGTTATAATACTTGTTATCCTCCGTTAAAAAATATCACTGACTTATCCATGAAATGAATAAAAATGTAATAAGTACATAGCGTGTCAGTGCTGCATTTGATATGAAACGTGATATCACGCTCTTTTATTATTAGCACTAGCTGGCTTCGCCCACCAGCGGGCCCTTAATTTACATCAGGGCCTCGAATCTTGTAAAACCTCGAATAAGATAAACCTCGAACCGAACGAACCTCCGACCAGGTTCCCCGCTGCCTTCGGCACCGGATAATCCCTTAATTTGCACATCGAATAGTATAAACCTCTAACCGAACGAACCTCCGACACGGGTCCCCACTACTTCGGCACTGT
This sequence comes from Maratus michaelseni, assembly GCA_963931845.1. Classification (NCBI taxonomy): domain Eukaryota; kingdom Metazoa; phylum Arthropoda; class Arachnida; order Araneae; family Salticidae; genus Maratus; species Maratus michaelseni. The sequence continues at coordinate 187,173,391 of OZ007586.1, forward strand.
ATAGCAGTCGTGCTGCGCACGCTCAAGTTCCATCTTCCACCACCAGGTAGCGCAATCTGTTCTATATGAACCTCGGGCACTGAAATCGTTAAGGCTATAGATGTCGAGTCGAATGAGCTATACCCCGTCGTGATCCAGCCCATAGAACTAGAGTAAGGAAAGTGCCCCCTGGTGGTGAAAAAACGAACTAAAAGCAGAAAGCTCTATCGATGTCGAGTCGAATGAGCCGTACCCCGTCGTGATCCGACCCATAGAAACAGAGATAGAAAAGCGCCCCCTGATGGTGAAAGCTAATCACGTTTAGGGGCAAAGTGGGGGGATGAACACCGGAGATGCATAATAGGATTAAGCGGTCACAGACCTTTCCAACGATGTATCACATGAGGGGTATGTGCAAAATTTAGAAATCTCCCCCCTCCCTGCATAGTATGATTAAGCGTTCACAGACCTTTCCTACGATATATCACATGAGTAGTGTCGGGGGGGGGGGGGGCGTAAAATGTGAGGGTGACACCTGTGATGCATAACAGGAATAAGTGGTCACAGCCCTTTGTAACGATATGTGACATGACGTATAAAAGTGCCCCCCTCCACTTGTGTAGGCAAAACACGCTCCGCCCCTCCCTATAATTTTTGACGCGGCTTTATTTTTAAAATTTATGTTATGTGTTATAAAATATCGTAAAGTTTCAAACAGATAGCCTTATTATACTTCCTAATTTTGTTCACGCCCCTCCCCATCTCCTCCCCGAAATGTAACGCGCCACTCTTTTTTATAATTTTTTTTATCATGTCTTATAAACTATCTTAAAGTTTAAATCAGATCGCATTGGAATTTAATATATTTGCTGAAATTACTATTATAGATAGAATAATATAGAAATAAACCCTCCTTTAGCTTGTAATTAAGATATACGAACAATTTTTAGAATTTCTGAAAGCTGATTTTTATTTATTTATTTATCTATTTAATTATTTTTTGTTTATTTATTTATTTATTTATTTTTGCGTTGCCCTGTGCATGTTTGGAATTTCTTAGCAATTTCTTAGATTTACATTATTTTATTCAATTAAACATTGTAGTTACAAAAAATTTAAATGGAAACTTCACTTCTAAAACAAAAATAACATAGGCCTACAAAATTTAAATTTTTATCTGGGGTTTTCATGAATTTATGTAAATTGTAAGAAATCTGCTATGCTTATTTCAAAATAATATCCATTTTTATGTATCACGTCAGGATTTCTTTCAATTAAGAAACTAAGAATTTGGAATTTGAGAATATACAATTTACACAACATTCATTTAAAAATGTACAAAAAAAATCAGATAAATAAATAAAATCATATATACATATATAAGTGTGTGTGCATGATTTATAAGAAATTATATTCTAGTATATACAGTAAAATTACTTTTCTTTATCATCAAAAGAACGCTTGTATCCTTTAGATTTTGAAGCTGGTTTAGTGTCTCTTTTTAGCCCCCAGCAGTAATCTGCCAACATATTTACATTCCAGTGTCCTTGATAGCGTTTTTCTATGCATTTTATGTCCTGGTGAAATCCCTCACCTTGTTCTTCACTCATTTCACCAAGATTTTCAGGAAAACATTCAAGATAGGGGTGCAGAAAATGCATTTTTAAACTCATGTTACAACCTAGTTTTTGAAAGTTTTGAACCATTTTTTTCAATGATAGTTGCGTAGTTAGGATCTTTGTAATTTCCTAAACATTTCTGAGTAACGTGTTTGAAACTAACCCATGCATCTTTCTCGATTGATTTAATTTTTTCCTCAAAATTTTCGTCCTTCATTAACCATCTCATATCTGGGCCAACGAACACATCTTCTTTAATTTTACCTTCCGATAAATGTGGAAAAACTTCATTTAAATATCGAAAACTATCCCCTGTTTTATCTAAGGTTTTTACGAATTGTTTCATTAAACCTAATTTAATGTGCAGGGGAGGCAAGAGGACTTCTTTTGGATCAACTAAGTTCTGCCGAATCACTTTTTTTTATATCCTGGATTTATACAACCTCTTGATGCCATATTGCTATAAGAAACTGACAAAACAACCTCTGATGCCATATTGCTATAAGAAACTGACAAAACAAACGTAAGATATAAATAAACAAGCAGAATAAATGCATGTTCTCACTACAAATGCGCGGGAGAAAATTGCGCCTTCTCAGGCAAATATCAATACATAAAGTGGCGCCATCTATATTTATATTTCACATCCTTTAGTGCAGTATTGTATTTTAACATTTATTAATGTCACTTTACTAAGAAATTAATTTTTGTTTTTATTAAAAATGTATCTTATTTGATAAATATTACACATTGATTTTATTAAGAGGCACCCCCTTCTTTTTTGTTTTGGGAAAAAACTGTGGGGGTTAGAAAAAAACTAATGTCATATTTGTGATCAGCGTGACTGATTTACTAAGAAAAAAGTACCATTCTTTAAACCCCAGATTTGTGTTGAGCTGTGTAATTTAACAACTGGATTTCATTAATTTATAGGAAAATGACGTAAAAGGTATTCCTGCGAACGAAATGCCTGTCCTTTACCGTGTTTTTTTTTTTTTTTTAAGAAATAAATGAATCACATTTAATTCATTTCAAAAATTTTGTTTACGTTTGGAAAGAAATTTTAAATGCCGATAAGTCTTAATGTATACATTTTAGAAGGTACATCTTCCCTCAAAAACTAATTTATTTTTAAAGATCTTTCTAAAAACGTAAATTATATATTAAAAATATTTTTTTAAGCATAAACACTACGTCTGATTACTTTATTTTACAATATTATAAGAACACGCATTTTATCAGACAATTAAATACACTAAACAAACATGAGTGAAAAGTTTACCGGGGGCAGGACTCGAACCTGGGACCTTGTGCATGCCGTGTTGACGCGCTACGACAGAGCCACCCAGACCGATATCCTTGAGCGGCAATTCCTCATACTTATTCATGTTGGAAACAGCAATCTGCTACAATTTGCAGTCATATTTATTTGTCTGATAAAATGTGTGTTCTTATAATTATGAAGTTTTATTTTTTTTTAAATATCTTCAAAAGAAAATGGCTGACTTGCAGATGAAATTTGATGTGGTTATATTATAACCTGTAACTGATTTGAGCTATTTTAATACAGATGGTACATGGTCGTTGGCGGGTTTTATCTCTGTTTTGGCATAATTTTTTAATCGCCAAGTTAATTAACAGTTTTTTGCTAATTAAGAATAGAAAATAATTCTTTTTTACACTGAATTTTATAAAAGCACATAGATTACGTAATTACTTGTCCAAAAATGCAATCCTTTTTTTATTCTGCCCAATATTAAGGCCTGTAGCTTGTTTGAAAAAAAAAAGTTTGACGAAGAAAAAAGTGATCATTTTAAGTAACTCGACGTTTTAAAAAAAAAGCTATATCTCTGTTTATAAATCACTTATGAAGATGAGCTTGGTCTTAAATTGAAGAAATTCTTCCTTAGATTCTTCTAGTTTTTCGGGTTTTTTTCTACGACGCTTGGTTTGTTTGATATCTGATATTTTAATCTGGCATGTTTTGTCGATTTAACATTGCGAAGTTGCTTTCTGTATATAAGCATTAGCGGTCTTTATTCCAGTTCTTGGCGTTGCTTGTGTGGCGTTTTTTTTAAGCTTGGCTTGGCAGAGCGACCGCCCTGCTTGATAAATGAACATATATATTCCAATATTACCCAAACAAGTGAAAAATTATTTTTCCATCAAAAGAATGCACGAAAACGTAAACAGAAATTCCATGAATTTCAATATTAAATATAAAACTTTTTTTAAACTATAAACACTAGATTAATTTCAAGAAAATATTACTAATTGCAAACAGGACCAAAAAAAAAGCCCTTCCTCCTCCTTTTAAACGATTCCTTTTACCATATGAAATTTGTATGTTCTGCGACAATTTGGATCCTAGATGTAAGTGTATATAGTTATCGGGCCCTTATATTTACGCTATACTAATAGTTAGGGGCTTCTGTTAAAAACACCAACAACGTCCCCCTCCCCGTTTTAAAGATTACGTTTACCATACAAAATATCAGTGTTCTACGATAATTACAGCTTAAGTTATAATTGTTTTAATTTGCCAGCACCTTATATTTTGGTACACCAAAATATGCGAGGGCTTCTATAAAAAAATCTATAGAGCACCCCCCCCCCCTTTTCTAAAACGGTTACGTTTATCATACGATATTTGTGTTGGTGTCGATACAGGTTTCGAGTTATATGTGTTTGTGATTATGGGGTACTTATATTCGCACTGTAGTAAAATTCACGTGGTTTTGGATAAAAAAAAAGACAATGTCTTCTGTAAAATTATGTCACTTTGTGGGACTGAAATGGCACTGGGACCCAGATGTCAGGATCGAAGTGCTGCGACTTAAACACAAGACCAAAGTGTCGGAACCGAAATGTTGTATGTCCACGGGATGGATTAATTTAATATTCCTTCATTTTAAACATTGCATTCCCAATCGTTAGATTATCTATAAAAAATTAAATACATTATATTAATTAATTAAACCACAGATATTTAAGATCTATAGTTTAAAAATACTGTAAAATCGTTCTTTTGAGAGCGGTAAGTAGTTTTTAACATTTCATAATAGTTTAAAACTCATGTATTTACTTTTTTGGGGGTAAAAACCCTATAAAAAAAAAACCTATCTCTTTGTAAAATTATGGAGTATTCACAATAACGAACAGGCTGAAATCGGTATATCTGACTCAGTACAGAAGTTGGAAAATGCATAGCATATTTGAGATCCCAATTGCAGTAAATACCATTAATAATCGAAAAAATATCAGATTTTTTTTCTGAAGCTCTGCATATTATTAATAGATTTGTATATATACTACATAGCAGTATGCTAAAATTTAATTCGGTTATTAACACGGTTGAAAATTCCCATTCGGGAGTTTCCGTCTATAAAAGTCAGTGTACTAGAGAACTTTTGTGCAGTTCTGTATATGATTTATAGAATTTATACAAACCAAGCAATATAAAAAAATAGTTACATTCAAAAACGCGTGCAACAACTGAAAATAAACGTATTTCTAGCAATTATTGTTCATAGTCAGTACTGTAACCGAAATTTTTGTGTGTCTCTGTAAATGAACGGTGAATGCTATTATGTACTCCATAATTTTTAGTAAACATCTTGTAATGCACCTCAGCGATATAAATTAAATTCAATATGTTTGAAATACAGTAACATCATTAAAATACACCGCAAGCGATTTTTCCTAATAGGCTGTAATGTAAAAGAATTCTTTTGAGTGTCTCTGTAAATTACATGCTACATACTTCATTTTCTATACCAATCATACCACAGTAAACCTCAATAACATGTATCAATTGCATGGAAATCCGAGTATATTTACGCGCATTAGAGTACTGATAGACAGACAAACTAAATTCATAAACACTTTTCAACTTTGTAGGAAAGTGTTAAAAATGCAATTAGAATTAGCTCGTAATAGATTGCAGTTTAATTTAAATACATTTTATAGAATTTAATTAAGATTTAGTTGCATTACATTACACGTTAACCAAATTGTATTCTGAACATAACTGACATTAACTCGTAACACATTGCAATTTAATCTAAATTATATTCTTAAAAATGTAATTAGAATACACCTATAATCCATTACAGATTAATTGGATTATACAATTAAAAACGTAATCGGAATTTTCCTATAATGCATTACAGGTTAATTAGATTATACAATTAAAAACGTAATCGAAATTCACCTATAATCCATTACAGGTTAATTGCATTATACAACTAAAAACGTAATCGGAATCATCTTGTAATCCATTACAGGTTAATTGGATTATACAATTGAAAACGTAATCGGAAGTGTCTTGTAATCTAATTACAAATTAATCTAATTACAGATTAATCTAATTATATTTTAAAAGAGAAAATTAGAATTGTCTTGTAATCGATTACACGGTAATCAGATTATGCGATAATCAGATTATATTCAAATTACTTTGTAATGATTACATGATAATCGATTGCATAGTGAGGAGATTATAATATAATTTAATCTGTAATTTGATTACTTTGTAATCAGATTCTGCCCAACACTGGTATAAAGGCATTCTACCTCTTCGGTAGCTTTGCTGAAGTAACATCATCTATGAAAAATTTTGGAACAAAAGTTTTTTTTTTTTTTTTTTTAAAGAATTTTTCCGATTATAACAAGCATTTTCGTTCAAATCACACTCTCCTACGCCAATTACTTAATTTTTTAATTAATTTTAAAATGTATCAAGGACTTTTGGGATACCCTGTACTGTGGTCATATCTTAATGAAACGGAGAGTATAACCTATGCAATTCACAATTTAAAATTCGAGACATTTATGTAAGCTATTCGTTTTATTTCTATATCTTAACTTATTTCTTTCATAAAGTTGTATTACAAAATGTATATTATTTTTATCAGTATGAAGTTATTGTTTTTACTCTAAAATGGTACTGTTTAAACGGACTGGAAGAGACATTTAATTATGTAAAACATTTTGCTACCTCATATATTTCTCAAATTTCGCTGAAAACTTTTTAAAATTATCTTCCACATCTCAAATTAAATATAAAGTTTATATGTGTATCTAAAGCTATTTCTGTTCTTATAAGGTAGTTATTCCCAGAATATTATGTGTAATAACCGAGAAATTTCAAAGCTTATTTATCTAGTGTAATGCATGTAGCGCAATAAATGCTTAAGACACAACAAATGAATATGATGCAATGAAAGATAATATTTAACGATTCTCATACACTTTATTTTTATAAGGCGATATTAACTAATATGAACTATGAAACAATTCTGAAAAGTTAAACAAACTGTAAAATACTGCGAAGGGCTTCATTTAAAGAGAAATAGGATGAACTTGCGTAGGTGTAATTAAACTGAGGGAAGTCGAAACTTACACAAGTGAATAAAATCTTATATTATTATTACACGTATGTCATTTGTATTAAAAAATAAATGCTGTTCAAACCAGTGTAACTATACAAATTGAAAATACAATAAGATACAATACATTATTTAAGAATTATACATTGAATATTTGTCAATTTGCCGCAGCCTTTTGAATGCTAAGCATATGCGCTTTTTTTTTAAATGGCGGCTGTGGAACGAGTTTTTTTAATAGTTTCCACGTTCCCACTGAATTTGAATACCACTTATTTAGAACAGATGTATTTTCGTTATTTTTCGTAATTATACATGGCGAAGAATATTATTCGAATAAAGAGGTATATAATTTTAAGTGACAGTATCAACACTGACAAAAATCAGTCTACAAAATCAGCCGTTTTTGTGTTAGCACGTAGACCTAGTATCCAGAAGCCTGTGAATTTCCTCTTAATCGTCTAAAAATTAATATAAAAAATGTGCGTAATTTCTTTAGATTCTGTAAAGTGTGGTCATAAACCTTTGGATCACGGGAAAGATACCACTTTTAAGAATAGAATAATTCACCATATTTAATGACAGAAACTTGGCGAATAAATAAGTCGAATATCTACAGAGGATTTTAGTATATATTTTTTAAAAGTAAGTTCGTCTAAATCTTATTTCGCTTACAATTTATGTAGCAAATACATTTAATCTCACGAATGAGCATTCGCACGGTGTAGTACTCAATGATAAACATAGCTGCCAAATTTTACTTTATTATGTTACCACTTTTTTCGAATTGAAATCTTCACCTTCTTTAATCTTAAAAAGTCTGTGATTAAATAAGACAAAGGTATCTATTTGAGAAAAGCGTTTGCAAAAAAGCGTAAAAGTTAGTAACTATGGGTACTACAGAGAAACTAATTTTATTCTAAATAATGTGGAAGCGTATTCGCCTTTTAGTTGGTTGAGGTGATGTTGAGAAAAATCGAATCTTACACCTCGTGTAAAGTGCCCTCAATCATGCAGTTTTCTAATTTAAAGAAGGACCTGTAGCTGAAATAAGAATGGTGGAAGAATGGCCTTTTTTCGCCCATCAGCCATGCTACATGACATCAATTTTCTTAACACTAGAACTACCGGAAATTTTACTCAAGTTTTTTAAAAGTATTTCACAGTAGAAATTTTATTTAAAACTACTTAACTTATTCATTTAACGTATTTCTGTGAGTTTTATATTTAATTTAGTTTAAAAAGAAATTTCTGGTTCGAATCTGAATATATTCATTTGGTAACCGTCAAAATGACGGCTCATGGTAGTTCTAGTGTTAAGTATTCTATACACATTGATAAGTAATGAAAAAATAGCTACTTGTAAAAATATTTTTCTTTTTATATAAAGTAATTAATTTAAAATTATATTTTAAACTATAGAAATTCACTTTATCCGAGAATTCATATACTTTTCATCTAATGAATCGTCATTTGGATCTCATGTTACAGCATTACGAAGTGCTTGTGCATATTCCACAATTAAATTACATTTTTTAGTTGGAAACTGTCATTAAAAACCAAGAAACCTCAATAGTTTGTCGACATTTGCCTAATATCATTTTGAGCCGAGTTTTTAACTTTCTTTTTTCACAGCTAGAGTACCTTTATTTATCAGAACAGCCATATTTGTCCAAGGCACATGTTCCCGTTTGCTGTTCTTTCAAACTATAGCAATCCGCATTGAAAAATTTAGTGATATACGTTTGGACGAGTTCTAGGTAAAGTAAACAAATATTTTCTTGGCAATAATAGCAAGTTCTCCATGTTTGGTGTTTTCCAATCGAATCGTATAAGTCTTTTATCACTACTCTGATAAAGAAAGGTACTTTATCAAAAAATAAACAGAAGCTGACATTGGTGAGACTCCTGCCTCATTACAGAGCTGCCACTGATGACTATTTGTTTGGTTTATTTTATGGACTACTATTTCTACAGCATAATAATCTTCCACGAATATTAGTATAAATTTACAGTAAAAATTATTGTTTTGAAAGACTGATAGATAAAATAATAAAAAATAGTCATTAGTGGCAGTCCTGCATTATGATAAATGTTTCAACAAAAGTGGCAAATATATGGAAAAAAATGCCAATACCTGTATTAGTGTAAACCAGGGGTATTGAAATTGTGGCCCGTTGGATACACTATATCTTAATATTAATTTATTCTAATTTAACAGCAAAATTTCTGCGATTCCTCTTCTTCATGAGAAATCTGCAATTCAAATCTAAGACAGAAAATAATATACCCTTCCAGTTCAAATTGAAAATGAAAGTATATTTCTTTTTTAGTGGATATAAAGCTTCAGTATCAGTAAGTATGCAGCTGGTCGAACAGTGATTTGCAAGTTATTGTTGTAAACAATAATTTTCTTTTGTATTACAGTCGTAATTCTTTCGTTTAATAAATCGTTCAGAAAACAAAGTTTTTATTGCCTTTTAATTCTTTTAATAATTTACATTTTCTAAATGTCATACTCTGGTCATGTTCTTTCTATTTCACACACTGGAGACAATCGCAGAACTTCTGTTCTTAAATAAAACGAAGACTTGTATACGAAAAAAGTGTAAAAATTGGTAGCTATTCAAATAAATTTCAAAATGAAATGTTGTTGTTTTACCTTCTATTTGTCTGACATACAGTGGCATAGCCAAAGTAAGTCTCCAGAATCTCAAATTACCATTATTTTAGTATAGTATACTTCGTTTTATTTAATCACTGAATATTTTTAGTTAACCTTTTGGTTACGTGGTCGGGTCATTTGTCGTCCCATTTACTATATTTTAATCTATTCGTACCACTTTTTGAAAACTAATACCTGCCGTACTCTTATACTAGGATATTCTTAAAAGAAATGTACCATAAAGAGAATTTTTTGTAAATTGCGGTATGATTGAATATAATAATAGTCGAAATTCTTGGCCAATAATCAAATGGTTAAAATAAAGTGAAATTATATCTTTGAATAAATTTTTTAACCAAAAATAGAACCGACTTCAAAAACTACTACAAAGTAAAAAATATTTTTTTTTAGGTAATAGTTAATAAGAAATTAAATTAAGAGCATTGTATTTACCATGCATATTATTATATTTATGTACATTAATTTGATTTTTTGGAGTCGGTGCCAGCCAAGCAAAGTTAAAGCCATGTTACCATTTTTAAACATTTCATCTGATGTCATAAATGTGTATTCTCAAATGAGATTAGCAACTTATATGTCGACAAACATTGCTTTGAAAATTAGTTAATCATTTAAATCATTGTATTTTCTACCATTTGATGAGTTATATGTATTTTTTTTATTGTCTCATATTTATGTAGATTTAACTTATACGCGAGTTACGATTTATATTGGATATTTTGTTTTGAATTTTGTACTTGGCTTGGCTGGCACCGACTCCAAAAAATCAAATTAATGTACATAAATATAATAATATTCATGGTAAATACAATGCTCTTAATTTAATTCCTTATTAACTATTACCTAAAAAAAATTATTTTTTACTTTGTAGTAGTTTTTGAAGTCGGTTCTATTTTTGGTTAAAAAATTTATTTTTCGCTTTTTAGTAGTTTTTGAAGTCGGTTCTATTTTTGGTAAAAAAGTTTATTTTTCGCTTTTTAGTAGTTTTTGAAGTCGGTTCAATTTTTGGTTAAAAAGTTTATTTTTCGCTTTTTAGTAGTTTTTGAAGTCGGTTCTTTTTTTTTTTTTTTTTTTTTTTTTTTTTTTTTTTTTTTTTTGGTTAAAAAGTTTATTTATTTATTTATTACTTTAGTGATATCTATATTTATATTAAACCATATTGTTGCTAATATATTTTTTATTTCACGCTAACCTTGGCAGTAGACTCGATTACGGAAGATTAGAAATTTTATCATTATTCTCAGCTAATCGTCTTGGATACTGTGTCATAATCGGGCTGTATACTACAGTTTTGATAACTGTGTAACTCACTGATTTCGGTGCTTATGCTTAATGTGTACCGATTTTTACGATCCGTACAAGGTAAATACACTGCGCCAACAATGTCGCCTATAATACTATTCGGAGTAACCCCTTTCTTTCTATATTGTCACTCTATAGTTAATATTAGGTAGTAGAAATATTAAAAGACAATTGCAGAAGCATTTATATACAACTGTATTGTATAATATAATATAGAGATTGGATATTTTAAGGGCAGTTTCCAACTAGTGCGCCACAGGTGATAAATCGCCAAATATTTTCTGTAACTCGTACATTTATATGGGATTTGAAACAACAATGTATTTAATTATGCGCCAATAAACGCTCGTCAAAATATGCCAAACCGCTGTGGAACTGCAACAATGGAACTTTTAAAAGATTCAAAAGTAGATTTGTTGTGGCATAATTTATAGTTTTTATCCGTACGTTGTATTATATTTATCCAATTCACAATTTTATGTAATTTTGCTTTTCACATTTAGCAACACTCAAAAGTTTTAGTTTTTGTTTGAATCTTAAAAAGGTTGTTCTATGAAAATAAATCCGACAAGTTAAAGCTGATTTAAATATGTCAGTCTTTTTATTATTTGCAAATTCACGTAATAGAATATTTTATGATATGAAATGAAAGTCGTCTGCCCAACAAATAAACTATTTTTAAAATGCTTATATTTTTTTTCGTTTTTATTGAATTTCTGAAAAAGTACTGAACCAATTTTCATAAAATTTAAATGGGACCAATTCGAGAGTATTCTCTTTCGAATAATAAAAAAAATCACATAAATAGGACGCAAAGTTCCGGAATAATCGGTGAACATACATAAAAGATTTGAAAAGATTCAAAAGTAGATTTGTTGTAGCATAATTTATAGTTTTTATCTGGACGTTGTATTATATTTATCCAATTCACAATTTTATGTAATTTTGCTTTTCAAATTTGGCAACACTCAAAAGCCAACAAATTAACTATTTTTAAAATGTTCATTTTTTTTTCGTTTTTGTTCAATTTCTGAAAAAGTATTGAACCAATTTTGATAAAATTTAAATGGGACCAATTCGAGAGTATTCTCTTTCGAATAAAACAAAAATCACATAAATAGGACGCATAGTTCCGGAGTAATCGGAGTACATACATAAAAAAAAATGTACATACACGTCGAATTGATAACCTCCTCCTTTTTTGAGTCGGTTAATAAAAAAGGGGTATTCACATCCATCTGGACCTTCATTTAGGCTACTGACATAGGTTCATAGGAATTACTTGTCAGGCTACTAACAGGTAATTCACTACTGACATAGGTTCAAAAAACAGGATTCTTATAGTTTTAACTTTTTGGTACCACAAATTTTAACCCTTCATGACGCATACATGAAGGATTAACCCAAAATGACGCATACATGAATCAAATAATATTTTACATTTAATAAATAAATTTAGTTCCGCGTAACCACTTTATTTAAATAGAAAAATTCGCCTTATGTTATTACAAAAGTCTTTTTAAAGGCTTTTAAAAAAGGCAAATACATACTCTTTAAAATTTCTGGTATCCATAAATATGAGTATAAGTATAAAAAAACATACGTCCCAAATAAACAGTCGTGCATTGTAGGGTTAAATGAAAATCTTCGCCTTATTTAATCGCAAATTTCTGTCAATAAAGAAGGAAAATTGATAGTTTTTTAATGTGTAGTAGATATTTAGAAAATCCTACGAAGCGAATTAACCGGTTTAAAGAAAACTCAAATTTCTATTTTAAAATATCCCTGTTCAAAAATCCTGAGTGTTGGCAGCTCTACAATGATTTAAGTACTTTATGAGCTACATTTTTTAGATAACATAGTATTTTTTAGATAGCTCCTTAGACAATTGCTTGACAGTTGATAAACGAGTTTAATAAATGAAGCATATAGTTTATTTTACCGTGAAAGATTGTTTCATGATGATAATTGATATAGATAAGTATGTTCTACGTCAAAAACATGTTTAATGCAATTTATAAATACTGGCATTTTTTCCTGATTTTCTATTGGACAAACAATGAACGATGTCTAAATAAATTGATATGAGAAAAACTAATATATGAAATATATATATGTAATGTAATGAGAAATCGCTCAATCTTCGAGGACATTTCTGACACTTTTCCATTTAAATTAGCTTTGTACTTAATATTTTGAAAGCCAAAACTTTTACATTAAATGTTTCTGTACGAAACCAACATCTTGTGCCTTAAAAAAGGTAGAAATGATTATCTAGAGCATTCTTTACGTACCGTAATTTCCGGCGTATAATCCGCAGCTCAAAGAGTCGTTTTTCGACCCAGAAATTTTATTCAATAATTGTAGTTAAATATTTACAGCGATCTTTTAAGTTACATTTTATAAAATAATATTTCTGGGTCGAAAAACGACTCTTTGAGCTGCGGATTATACGCCGGAAATTACGGTACCTTACAAAAATATATTTTAGGCATTGCGTATGTTATGTGAATATAATGTACTTTTTTATTTTAGACTGCTTGATTGCCACGACTTTTTTGAAGTAGAAATATACGCTTTGCTTAAAGACAGAATATATAATGTGAAAATAAAGCAATCTGTATATATAAAAAAAGTAGCAAATAGGCAAAACTGCCACAACCAATAAAAAATATTTTTAATATTTTTGAACATATTTGAAAAGGGCTTGAGAATACAGTTTGTATGTATGTGGGTCTGTCTGTTTGTCCATGCTGTAACTGGCGTAAATATACTTGGATGTGCATGGAGTTGATATAGTTACTGAGTAACATGCAAGTGGATTTTTCATTGCTAAACTAAGCGATTTTAGCAATCAAAAACCCACTTGTATGTTACTCCTTAGTTTCGGGCGAATTTCACTCCTGGAAAATTAATTGAGAAATTAAGTCGAACTCACTTGTATAGTTATTGAGGTTTACAATTGCATGTTCGGTACTGAAAATGAAGTGCGTAGCATTTGTAGTTCATTTATAGATACACCGATAAGAATTCCGTTACATTACTGTCTATAGGAAAAAGTCATTTGCGATGCATTTTAATGATGTTTCACTATTTCAAACCCATTTATATTGATACATGACTGATGTGAAGTACAAGTTGCTTACTATAGAATATGATCGGAATAGCATTCATCGTTCAGTTACAGGAACACACAAAATAATTTGGTAACAGTACTGTCTATGAACAATAATTGCTGGAAGTGCGTTTTCAGTTGTGGTACGCGTTTTTACATTTAAATATTTTGTTGCATATTACCTAGTGTGTATAAAGTATACAGAACATATACAGGGCTTCCCAAAATATCTCGAGTATATTTATGTTTATTGCTGAAATTGCTGAAGGGAATTTACAACAGTGACATGGTTTTGCGGACAGACGTTTGGCAGAACTTATGACAGAACTTTGGCAAACTATGTAGTATATATAAAAATCTATAAATCATGTACATCATGTACATCATGTTGGAAAGTGTTACATAATCTGTACTTGACGCATGATTTTTCGTTCTTGTTTTAAATTCAGATTGCTTGACTGCCATCACTTTTTTGAAATAGTAATATTCGCCTTATTTAATAACAGGTTTAATAAGGCGTAAATACGGCAAATTATATTATTTGAAAATAGGGGTGGCGGGGAAGCAATATGAATAAAAAAAAGTAGAAGATTTTATATAGTACCCTTCTCGGCCAGTTAGCAGCAGAGCTACCACAAAATTTGAATCGTCACTTTTAAAAAAATCGTAATGTTTCTGTCATTAAATAAGGAGATTAATACTTTTCGCAAATAGTGGTGTGCAAATATTTTTCGCATGTAATAGTAAGTGCCACTATATTAACAGTAAACTGGAAGATTCAACGATAAAAGTTTATAATATACAGGGATCAGATTTCTCCGACTTTTTGCATACCAGCACAATCTTGGAGAAAGTGTTGTTCACTTAAATTAAAGAATGTTCCGATTAAATAAAAAAAACATTTTCTTTAAGATTATACTGGTATGTAAAAATTCGGGGAAATCTGACTATACCAAACTTGTAAATAATTTGTGACGGTAGGTCTTTGAATAACAAAATATTATTTAGAAATCCCCTTATATAATTACTTGGTGTAGATAAACGAGTTAGTAAATGAAGCATGAAGTTTATTTTTCCGTGAAAGGTGGTGTTATGGAGATAATTTAAACAGATAAGCAAACACGTCAAAAATAACCTAAAGCTGAATAGTTGAATGTAATTTATAAATATCGGCATTTGTTTCTAACGACAAAATTAAAAATATATATATCTAAGTATAAAACATGAGAAGAAAAATAATTTTTCTGTTTAATGATTTATGAATTCAAAATAATTCTCTTAAGAACTTGTTTAAGATAAATTATAATTTAGGGGAGATATGTTTACCCATCGCACTTGTCTTCTGTGTTGAAATACGCAGCTACTAATCTTTTTTCAAACTTTTAAATTAAAGTGCACGAACATATACTGTTTATTTCTTATTGAAATTAAAGTGATTTGGGATTAATTGTAAACAAATTTCCACATTTTCCAATAAATGCTGATTTTTCATATACATAAGCTATAAACTCAAAGTGGGTACACGCCTTGAAATTTCCAATGAGGCTCCCACCACTATTTAAGATTAGAAAATTTCTATTTAAAATTGAATGGGGCCAGGATTTGTAATCACCACTTTTAATCACAGAATTTTTAATATTTTTATGCTGTTTAATAACGAGAAAAAGTATATTAAAATATTCTGATAAAAATGTATATACATTATTTATGCGTCAAGCTGTTATTTCATTCCTGTAGAACAAATATATGTAGAAACTAAATTGTGTAGAAATATTTTAACACGAATGGCAGCCGGTTTACCATTACCCCACCTTTTATATTTAGCGCGGTGAATAAGGTGTAAACATAATTAGAAATATATTTTTCAAGGTGGCCAAAAAAAAAATCACGCATTTGCCGATACATGAATATTAGTGTTTAACCCTTTCCGGCACAGTGGTCCCACTCCTGGCACACCTAATTTTAATTCCAAACTTGCATTAGACACCAAGAATATTTAATAAAATTTTGTTTCTACAATGAAAGCTTAAAATAAAGGGTTCTGATTTTCTAAAAAAGTCTTTTGTAAATTCCGGTGTCAGTCAGTAATTTCTCATTTTACGAACAGACTTTGTCTGTGCCGGAAAGGGTTAACCCTTCTTTGCATGAGTTTTTCTTTTACAATTGTTTTTTATACATATATTAAATATTAGATACCAGAAATTTTAAGATAGATTTTTAACTTTGTTCAGAAACATAGTTCACGGGAAATTTACTAGATTAATATTTCTATATAAATATAGTGGTGGCGAAAAAGTTGATTTATTTATTAAAAGTTAAATAAACAGTGATGGAAATTTCCATCACAATGCAAAGAAGGGTTAAAGAACTATTTTACTTAGTCTCACCCTTCGTAGCTGCAAAATTTCCGTTATTTTTCTTCAAATTAAGTTATAACAGGAATTTTATAAAGTAAAAGTAGCTAATTACTAACCAGAAAGAAACTATTTCAATCTTCAGCTTTTTAAATTTCTGTAGATCATGAAATAGAAAAGGAAGCTCTTTAGAAAGGGTTAATGTACCTGGGCTCATTAACTTTTTGAAAGGCAGTGGCACACTTAATTTTAATCTATTATCTATGTATCGCTTAATTTTATATACAAACTGTTGAGAGTGTACAAGAATTTTTAATAAAATATTTGTTCTTGAAACTTACGTGAAGATAAGGCTTTACTTATTTACAAGGCAATTTGTTCGTAAATTCTAATGACAGATAATCATTTCAGTATTCTGGCAATTGATCACAACTACCGTGCCCCTGAAATTGTTGATGGGGAATGAGTACAGGATTAAAAAAATCTTATATTATTGATTCATTTCACTTATTTTTTTTTACTCTGAAATTAGTTTGGAAAATTAAAATTAAAAAAATATAATAATGAAGTGAGTATAAAATCACAATTTACTAAATGATGTATAAAAATAACGTAAAGTTAAAACTACACAAACATTAAAATCAAATTAAAACTATCAACGTTTCAGCCATCTTCTATGGCCTTCCTCAGGAAATAGTTGTTACATTGCTTCTAAAGTTTCAAAAGGAGAAAGAAAAGCCGTCCACAAATTAAAAAAAATTTTCTAGATTAACCATCAACAATCGTTCCAACCAACCACAAATAGAAAACATACAGAAGCACCGCCTAACGGAAAAAAATTATATGTCTTCGCTACCCCCATTAAAAAAATAAACTATGTGGTATATTTTTATTGCAGATGTTAAAGGAATATACCTCGAAGATTTGTGTTTTTCAATAAGATAGAAAAAAAATATAAAAACAATTAGGAACGCTCCGAATCCAGAGAAAAAGGATTTCTAATAATTCAACTGCATGCTGCAGACATACCTGTGATATTGTAGAGTAATATTAGCCTTATTTAAACGCAAAAAGCTGACTGAAATGTACAATATTACTTGTATGTCTGTTACCTTTAGTTGAGTTTTTAAAAGATCTTGATGTAAAAGACCCACAAAATTCAACAGAAGCATATAGTTACGACATCACAGTTTGATTTATGTTTTTCATCTGGCATATCGTTATTTGGGATATTTATAGGTGTATCAGGATTTTCTATCACATTTTGCATTTCTGTGTTTTAAAAAACACACAACGTTTTGAGGGGGAAATTATTTCAGTTGTTTTAATGCTAAAATGACTAATTGCCACCAGAAGTTTCGAGAGATTTAGTGAAAAAAAAAACACTTTTTAGAAATATGAACAATGGAACGACTGGTTGTCCTGTTTAGAAATTTTCTTGCACAGCTACACACTTCCAAGATTGTTTATCAGTTATCACCATTAATATTGGAAAATAATCTTCGGCTTTTTCAGCCACAGTGTTCAACGTTTATATCTGTCATTAAATAAAGCGAAAAACGTTAATTTTAGCTAAATAGTGGTGACATACATTCGATGAAACTTCCAAAGTCATTGTCGCGGTAAGGCTTTGGTTTTAAGAAAGAAACCCATAACTAGTTGCGGCTCGTAAACAGCTTTTTACGGAACTACATCCATGGCTTCAACTTCTACGAGTTTTCGGGACCACTATAATTTCCAAAATATCTTCGCCTTGTTTGATTACAAAAATTGTACGATTAAATAAGGCGAATATTTTTTTTAAAAAGTAGTGGTAACAGAAAAGAGTAAAAGACGTAGTACGTAGACGGAGTACGTAGCACATTAAAAGCCAATCACAAACTCCCGCTTCTCATAACTACTATTTACTTTGATGTATGTAATGTAAGTCTACAAAAAATCAATAATGAAAGGCTGCGTTCTCATCCATTGTCATTGAGAAATATTAGATCATATAAAAACAAAGGAAAATATAATTTGCACTTCACGTAAGACTATGGACATACGTAAAAGGAAAGTATGTGCACCTAGGTATAGTACTGGGTGATTTCACACAAATTGGGACTTATTAGAAATTCCAAACTTTTAAGTGATATTTGATACAGTTTCAATACTTCAGATAACAAAAAAATCATATAGTTAAAAAATAGCGCTAGTTGAGGTAAATGTAAACATTGATACTATCGTTGTGTTAACTAATTATAAATGAATTAGTGCCTCTCAGTCACCCAGAAATGATATTACAATTTCCCACATTTATTTTGCTGCAATTTCACGGTACCTACATTCCTGAGCCTTATACCTCTATTGAAAATTCTCTATTTAATATTTAAAATATAGAATGTATCCCTTCTTTACCAAATCTAAGAATTTGCAATATTTTTCTGCAATTAAAGAAGACAAAAACGCATTCTATTAAAATATGTATGTTTCCATATTTTTTTTAGATTGTTGGACATTTTACACAATATCCGTAAATTGAAAGATATTTACTGATGAATAAACTTGACAAACCTATACGAAACCGATTTACGAAACACTTTCTGGAAAGGGAGGAACTTCTACTGCTATAAAAAACAGCTTTCATAAAAACAGATTGTCGATAATGCGTCAAGCGTCAAAATCATATAATTGTAATGTCAAAACAAACTTCTATCCTTATTATTATAGATTAGCGTACAGTAAGTTCAAAACAAGAAAGAAAAATCCTGCGTCAAGCATAGATTATGAAACACTTTCCAACACAGCCAGAAAACTGTAATGAAACTTCACCGTTAAATAAGGTGAAAGAAGATATGTAAGTAAATAGTTTAGAAAACATATAACACATTGAAAAATACAGTTTTCGAAATTACCTTACAGTGTCAAAAAAGTAGCCGAATTATTTTGTGCAGTTCTGTATATGATCAATAGATGTGGATATATAGTATGATAAAATTTAGTTTAATTAGAATATTCAGATTTAGCAATTTTCGCTAGTTGATGGAAATGCACACGAAATGTTACGTACAGCCCTGTATATTATCTGAAGACTTTTGTACACACCCCATATTAAGTTAAAACACAACTTAAAACTCACTCACAGCAATTACCAACCGTAAACGACAATGTATCTTTTTCTTTGCGTAGCCTTGTATATGAATGTATTTATATTCCACAAACTTCTATTAGTCTACTAAATATAGTTCAGCAGGAAAATGCGTAAACACAATTAAAAACTACCATTAAGCAATTCACTCCCATAGTTTGTAATACTTACGATTTCCCTTGTGTAGCCCTGTATATGATCAACCGAGTTTATAAACATAAACGTACTATGAAAAAATTTAGTTAAACTTAAAAACGCAAACCAAAGTTGAAAACGCACTACTCACACATAGACTGTAAATATCGCACATGTAATGTAACCAATATCTTTTGTGTGTCCCTGTAAATAAACGCAATGCACACAAGAGAGCAATTTATAGTGCACCTCAGTAATACATATAATTTCATTATGTTTCAAATAGTGAAATATCACTAAATTACACTGCAAACGATTTTTCCCCATTGAACGATGTGTATCAGAATTCTTTTCTTTGACCCTGTAAATGAATAATAAATACTTTGCACCCCATATTCTACAAAAAGCATGTTTTAACCCTTTCCGCCGCGGAGGAAGTCTGTTTTTAAAGTGATGAAATTATGGACTGACACCAGAATTTCCAAAAGAATTCCTTTATAAATAAAAACTTGCTTATTTTCCCGTAGTTTATAAAAGGAAAAAATTAATTAAATATTTTTGGTGCCGTTTGTCAGTTTTGGAATTAAAGTTAGGTGTCCTTTTTTGTGGACACCGTCCGCTAAAGGGTTAATGCGCTTCATAATTATATGTTAATTTCATTATGTTTTAAATGACGTATCGTCATTAAAATGCACTTTAAACGATTATTTCCCATTGACTGTAATGTAACGGAATACTTTTGACGGTAACTGCAAAAAAAGTATAAGTGCTACACACTTCAGTAGAAATAGGGAACATGCTATAGTAAACGATAATAACATATAAAAATTTCAGAACATCGAGCATATTTACGGGAGTTAGAGCACGGACAGACGGCCAGACAAACCGAAGTCATAAACACTTTTCAACTAGGTTGGAAAGTGTTAAAAAGAGGAATACTTGCTTTTATTCGCAGACCGTTTACGAAGCAATCACATCAGGGTTGTCATTATACTCGGGATATTGTCTCCTTTCAAAATATACCGTAATTTCCGGCGTATAATCCGTGGATCAACAATCATGTTTCGAGCCAGAAATTTCATTTTATAAAATGTAACTTTCTAGATCGCTGGAAATATTTGACTTCAATTATTGAATAAAATTTCTGGATTGAAACAGAATTGTTTGATCCGCGGATTATACGCCGGAAATTACGATAAATGAAATTTTTGAAATAGGTCTACGTATTAATAAATTGCAACATGAATCAAAGTATCAACTTTAGCATAAACTTTTTATACTTTATTTGTGTTCCTTGGATCAAATCAGTCCGAAAAAGTATATAGTTTATCTCTTTTTGTTAAATCTTCCTGGAGTTAGAAGATGACAAATTTTGAGGATGCAAATGTTCAATGCACGTGACAAACTTTATTTCTTCCCAAAAAATCACCCAATTGAGAAGTTTTGTTATCAGTAAAATATATAGACTCTACGCATGCATATTCAAGGCCAATTTTTTTAATTCAAAAGGATAATTTTAATTATCCAAATTATTTATAAATTCGTATTAAAAAATTATAAATTTTCACGTACATCGATTTTTTCATAAACGGAATGGGCTTCGTCTAAAAGATGGATGTTTCAGTTTACAATTTATTCTAATATTTCTCATTATTTTTCGAGATATAGCGAAATTCAATTGATGTACAGGGACGATATTTTACCAGTGTTCAATCACATATAAGAAAATCGAAAGCAACACCTATAAAATTTAGATGAAAATTCCTTTTGAAACATTTATGAGATCTTTTAGGTTTATTTTATACACCGATTGACCCTACAATTTTACTAGTGTGAGTCTGCAACTTTGACTTCGAGAACCGAATTTATTAACCCTCTAGCCGTGGGAAACGCTTGTATCGCGTTTCACTTAATCTATACAATTCTGCGAGGACCACTATTTTTGGCTTATTTTTTCTATCTTAAAATTTCGATTTTGCGCTTATAATTTTTGGCTTTCTTTATACATTCCATTGATACAATCCTCATAACTATTATAAATTGCGAATAAAAATAATGTGCAGTTTTTTTTCAAGAAAGTGTTAAAAACCGCCCGTGGTTGGAGGGTTAATTTTTAAATGTATGGATTTTATTTTTAATATATTTTCTTTTGTGACTCTTTTATGACTTCAACTATGAAGATTTAATAATAAATATGAAAACTATACCTTTTTACAGGTTGCCTTGAATCAAGAAACTGAAATGTGGTGTCAAAAGTGGGTTTGAGAATTAAGTGAGAAAAGTGGGTTTGAATGAGCGGGTTAGTATTTGAGAATTTTAAGTGGAAAAAATCCATACTTCAAAAATACCATTCATATTTAGAAAGAAGACAACATTTTTATTAACACATTTAATGTGATTTTATCTTAAACGGTCTGCTAATAAAGTACGGTGTATCGTTTTTATTGTATCGACTCTACAAGGATAAATGTAGTTTATTTATGCAAGCTTTTATTAAATTATGTTGTAAGTTCGTTCTTCCGGAAAACAAATAATAAGGTATCTAATGTTATCCTACTTTCTCCCTATATTTAATTTGTTATGTTAACCATAACACTTTGCCGTCCGCATGTCTCGTAAAAATACTTCTATTCGTAAAATGTTGAAATGATTGTTTGACAGCATAATTTAGAAACGAATTTATTCGAAATTAAGTAAAATCTTTTCTTTATGTACTTGATAAAAATGAATTTTTCATTCCAAAATTCTGGTGACAATGTAGCATTTAAGGATTAAAATTAAGTTACTTTACGTACTACACCACTATTGTGTCGCCGGACGGCAAAGTGTTAAGATAAACATTAATTAAAAAAGAAACAACATTTTATCCACTGACAACAAAGTTGTAAACAAATTGTCCACATACTATATAAATCAATGTAATTTGAAATTTATTATAGAACGCCTATTTCCTTACACAACTTTTCACCTTTTTCAATCGCAAACTTTCTTCGTATAAATTAGATGAAATTTTCTGTAAGAAATTAAAGGAAAATCACGAATTGTACTTGGACCATTTTTTGTTCACAATATGTGCATATTAAGAAAATATTCATGTGCGTACATCCCTTAGAAATTCAAATGAATATCTATGTCACCACAATTTTATATGAAATATCTCTGCTTTATTTTATCGCGGAATTTCTAAATATTTTTATTTGATTAAAAAAGAGAGAAATTATGTTCAGAAATGGATGGTAGAACTGTACCCACTATAATATTATAGCTGCACTACGTTTCACTTTTCATATTCCATTTGAAGTTTTAGATTAAATTTTATTAGAGATTTCAAAATTAATATAATTTCCGTCATAGATAAGGAAAATTATAAGTTGCAAATTTTAGTGAGTAACTGAACGCGATATTTTTGGAAACACTTACAGGCATGTAATTCTGTATTAAAGAGGAAGGAAAATTGATTACCTTAACATCATTAACAAAAATTTTGTCTAACACGTAATTATTTAGAACATAAAATTGTGTCGAAACCGGAAGTCTGGTAACTTAGTCATTTATTTTACGGACAGCCACAAGATTGTAAACACCAGGATTTTTTTTAATATTTAACCTACGTCATTATTCAAGATAATTTTAATTAAACCAATTTGTTAGATATTTGATACTGAATGCCATGGCTGTCAAACTCTTTCCTATTTTAAGTGAAATAAATATATTTATTGAAAAATGTTTACTTCGTGAATAAAGTAAAACATGTACGACATTTCATAAAATAAACGCATCATGCATTTTCTTAAACACTTAAGAAAATGTATTTATATGATTTAAAACAGCGTAAAAGTTGGCAACTATGGAATACTAGCATATTTATTATTGAACTATTATTTGCAAGTTTGTCCTTCTGTTTTATTCAGAAATTCTGAACTCACATCAGAAAATACCAATAGTATTTTTTGATTTATTTCATGATATTTTCTGATAACAGAAACAGCGGTGCCAAGCTCTGACAAAAATTCCGTAGTATGTGGATTAATCTGATCCAATTTTACAGCGTTTTGAACCAGAAAAAGGTATAGCCGGGTTTCATTGTAAAATATGCCCTTGAGTCAATCATAAATCGATAGCCCTTCAATAGCGATGCGTTTTTGCCAAGTTTGAAGCATATAGCTCAAACACATGGGCAGTTATGACTGTTTATGTCCGTTTTCTAAAAAAGTGCATTGTGAAGAAAGTAAAAATCGAATTTTACCGAAAACAATCAGGATGTGTAATATTAATATACAAATAGTGGATATTATTTTCAGATTTCTATCTGTAAAATAGCCAGTTTTATTAAATTTTTCTTGTTTTTGATTGAACTTTTTAATTAAGAACATATCGAAATATTTCAGTGACCAACTTCATGTTTTTACCACAAATACTACGAAGTATGATGTAAATTTGGTGTGAGTTTCAACACTCTACGGTGGGTGCATCATAGAAAAAGAGATAAAAAGGTGTTCCAGGGGTCGGGGGAGTTGCGAGTTGCGTGTGTATCATTAGTTCATGTTCAGTTGTATGTATACATTTTACGTATGTAGTTATGTTGTTGGGGCTAATTCTTTGAAGAATACCATTGTGTTTTGTTAGTTGACAGTTGACGGATTTTTTAAAAATAGTTTTCGGCTCAGTTTGACTTAACACTGTTGTTGATTAATCCAAAAGAGTGTTAACACATTGAGAAGGGGAGCAAAGCCTGATTACAATTGGGGAAAACTTCCACCAGTAAATTTTAGTAGACATTTTTGCTTTATTTAAACGCTGTAGTCCCCAAAATTTACTGTCTTGAATAAGAGCGAAATTTCTCTTTACTTTTACTGGTGGAAGTTTACCCCGTTGTAATCAGGCTCTTAACCGGAGAAATGAAATCCCGTGTTTTGGAGATCTGTAATTCAGCCCATGGGCGGTGCTTTTGTGTTTCATATGTTACATTATTTCTCAAACAAAATACACAAAATTCGCAATTTTACAGTTAGAGTACTATGTATGTATATTTCGATTTGAAACAATACCACTATTACATATACCTTTTTATAATAGAAACGCAAAGTGATAATTTTTTTTTGTTAATTGGTATAACACGCTAATGTAACGCACATAGGCGGGGCTTCCTGTTTAAAAGACGAAAAGCAATGTGTTAAGTAAACCTGCGTAGAAAACTAAAAGAAGTGGGTAATAGTGAGTACCTCTGGACTAATGTTATCGAGACCCGTTATAGTTAGCATCTACAAAAAATAAAAGTGTTAGACAGTAACTGGCAAAAAAATCTATAAAATTTTCTATTATATTATTTACTTTCCTATTAATATTTTGAGTTTTCATATATTTTTTTCCAATTACTAGTTGAATGTCCTCGATATTCTATTACAATTGAAAATAAAGTGCAAAAAATTCCTAAGTTACCGAACTGCCTTGCTCCAAGGAAGTCAAATAAAGTGCAAAAAGTGGGTGTTATCATTGAAAAATGAAAGATTTTGCAAATTTTAATCTGTAGACAAATTTTTCTCTTATTAGAAAATAAACCGCATATCATTTAAAAAATTATACTCATTCAAATGGTAGTTCTTTTATTTTTTCATTAATTATATCTAAATTTATAGTCACCGTTCACATTTTCTTTGGTTGTACTCAACATATCTATTATATTGACAAACATAAGAAAAGGTTACATAAGTTTTCTAAATACATAGTAGGAAGAAGTAGAATGAAAAATTTTGTTACATGTGATGAAAACATTACAACTAAAGCTAATAAAAACAATAAAACGAATCTGCTATAATTATCATTCGTTTATGTTAATTATGTTAATTGAAGTTGGTACACAAACCAAATTTAACATCCGTGTATTATTATTTGCTTTATAGAGTCTTGTGTTTCACTAGACATTTACTGGATCCTAGTCAATTACTGCTGCACTCAACCTATAGAAAAAATGTAATATAAAACATTAAATAATAAATTGCTAGAAAACTGGCTTAAATTAATCTAAGTTACATTTATTTTATGCAAATTAGAATATAAAAACATAAGGTCATAACTAGCAAAATGTATGAAAATAATTAATTCACAATATACGATGAGAATAGTATTATATATTTCATAATTTGATTTTATCCGCATCGAATCGTAATCAACCACTATTTTAAAATGGTTGGGGTGTTTAATCTATGCCCTGCTGACCACAAATGTAACACTATTTTAGGACAATAAAATTTTCTTTATTTAATGACAAAATCCCTGCTATTAAATAAAGAATTTGTGCTGGTAAACATTTTTAATCGAAATAAGTTGAAGACCCGCTACTTAAATTAAAATTCTAAAAAAATTTTTTTTACTCAGGATGCTATATGTCTCGCAAATTCTGTAAACAAATATAAATTCATATAAATAAAAATTGTTCTGATTTAGACGTTCCGAATATATAAATAACAAATCTAATAAAAAGTGCGGTGAACCGTTGAGGTACAAAAGTATTTCGGATTACAATCAGGGAGAATTAGCATTACACTGTTTTTTGCTACAGCAATTATCTTGGACATCGCGTACAATTAACTATTGCAAATTTATTTTACATATGAAAAAAAAAATCTCATAGCTGAAAGAGGAAAAATAAAATTTTATACAAAAAATGATTAGAAAAATTAATTAAATTTTATTATATACCATATTAAATTTTAATATTCAGTTTAATAATACAGAATTATTTTATATTATGTTTTATAATAATATAACAAAATAAAATTTATTTAATTTATAATTAAAATATAAACACCGGTATGTAGATATGTTTATAATATATTTTGCTTATTCTTTCTTTCATATAAAAACAAGCATTTTTCGGGCGTATTTATCGGGAAATTTCCCAAATGAAACCTATTTTATTTTGAAGTAAAAAAAAGTTAAAAGAGAACCCTTTTCATCCTTAATATTATTGCTGCCGTCATATATTTATGATAGATAGATTTTTAACAAAATTTATGGCGTGTTCGCATTAAATCGTTATTCCCCTTTTTTATAATACATAATTGTGTACAAATTTCTATTTATATCTTCTAAAATAAACATACCGTATATACTCGTGTATAAGCCGACCCCAAAATTCCTGATGAAAACATGTTTAATACCAGTATTTTACAATAATGTTCTTCGTCTTACATAATTCACAATTAAATGAGATAAAGCAGGGCGTAGAAAATTATTCTGAATTACTGGTGTTAAACTTTTTTGCATCTCGGTTTTGGGGGTCGGCTTATACACGAGTATATACGGTAATAAATATATAGATATATTTTTTATCTCTTGTAATTAATCCAAAAGAGTAATTTAACTTCCATTTCAGAGTCATTAATCTCGCAAATGTTGACAGTTCAAATTATAGCAATAATTATATCAAATAAATATCTTTTCATCTCATATAAAATAAAGCTTCGGCTGCTTTTCGAAACTGTATTGAAGAATTTAACCCAATAAACTTTTTTTTCTTTTTACTATGAATCCTGTATTTTTATCACTGAATGTATAGAGATTGAGAGTATATTTTATTCTGCTATTGTGATAATGGTTGTGTTCACTTTCATTTTATGGTACTCACAAGTTGTTTTTTAGTAACGCATTTAAATTTGTTGAGAATCCCTGAATCTCAAAATTGTTAATTTATGGGTAGGGTTTGCAATCTCGCAAATTCTAAGAACTCACATACGTCAATTTTTATTAAAATAAATCTAATATAATTTCCAAGTAGTTTCTTTAATTACAGAATAATCCATTAAGTTAGGTTTCTCCAATAGATTTTTGTGAAAGTCGTAGAACAAGACGAATTCCGAAAGGCAATCTTTGTCTTATTTAATCGAATATTTCCATTATATATACGATTTTTTTGTATTCTTAAAAAGTGGCAGCTTGTTGGCACAAAAAGGCATACGTTGAGGACCATTACCTTAACATTTTGATTACGGGCGACAAATTTTATAATCAATCGTGCCACAATTGACAAACAAATTCTTCTTGGTAGATTTTTCTAGTAAATATCCTAGTATAAGTATAGGGCAGATATTATGTTTAAAAAAAAGTGGTACGAATAGCATAAAAAATAGTCGCTGGAACTACATATGTTGCGACCCCCTAATGAGAATGTTGAGATGTTTCATTAGACCCTAGACGTCGTCACTACCATGTCAAACTGTCGAATATGAAAAAATGCATTTTTCATTACTTTTAAAAATGGGCAGACTTTCACCACTAAATTTTATTAGAATTCTCCGCCTAGTAAAAATACCAATAACATTTCTGTGAAAACAGAGTTCCCAGTTTGGCCTGCTTTCTTCTTCAGAGATGCCTAATTCATACCGAAAATACTGAGAAAGTAATTTTTATTTCAAGTAATCCCGAAATATGCTGTCATTATTTAAAGAAAAATTTCTATTTTAAATTTCTGGTATGGATTCGAAATTTCTGAATTGCCAAAATGGCAACCCTTTTGATGGTGCAATCTCGATACCCTATTAAAATTTAGTGGTGCCAATTGGTTCATTTTTAACAAGTAATGAAAAATGCATTTTTTTCGCATTCGATAGTTTGACATGGTAGCGACGACGTCATCGTCACTTGATTCATCGCCCCAAGCCTGTGCGCTCACAGAAAAATGGCGGCTGTCGTAACTGGAATTTTTTAAGCTTTTGTATTGTTTTGTACCTTAAGGTTTAGCCCTGATTTAACACACCAGTTAATTCTAACACTTTTCCTTGAGTTATTTGATTTTTAAAAAAAATAAGGCAAAGAAAAAACTTTTAGAAATTATTTTTGATCAAGTTCGAGGGACCGTACAAACTCTAAAAAAGCCACCTACGACAGCCGCCATTTGCGTTTGAGCGCGGAGGTCTAGCATCTAGGAGGCAGTGCCAGTTTTAATCCGAAAAATCAGGGATGTAAGAGTTACGCTCCTTTTTGACCACTAAATTTTAATAGTATACTTCGCCTGAAATGACAGAATTCCTAAGATTTAATAAGACGAAGAATACTATTACAATTTAGTGATGCCAATCAGTGTTGCTAGGGGATCTCCCTAGTTTAAATTACTTGATTGCCATCACTTAAAAAAATAGTATAATTCTTCTTATTTTTGCATTATCAAATCTAGTATTTAGAACTGCGAATATTTCTAGTTTGAAAAAGTAGTGGCAATCAAGCAATCTGAATTTTTAAAAAAATAGCCCACTGACAACAATGCTGTGGAGAGTTCTTTCACTTCTGTAAAAACAATTTTGCAGGATTGGCGATGTTTCAAAGTGTTGGCTAATGTTCATGCGGTTGGCGGAAAAATTAGTTATTATAAAACATCACAACAAAATATATTTACAAATTGTGCGTTATTTAAGAATTTCAAAACAATAAGCTTTAACCGAAAAAAAAACATATAGGCTAATATTTTTACATAAGCTTTTTGAAAGCAGGTCTTGTGAAAATTACAATGTTTAAAACAGAGCGATTATACTTAAAGCGTGAGCAGTACATGTTAAGTTTGTTAGCGTTCACATGCGCCCCTTTCCTCTTCTGAGATCAGTGTTAACCCCTTCAAGTATTCAAGCAATATTTTCCAAGCTTTCTTACGGTGTTACCACAATTGTTTAATAGAAGTTTTCGCATTATCTGAATGCAGAAAAGGATTTCAAATCCTGCAAATAACGTGGCGTCTACAATTTCTGCTATTTAAATATTAAATAGAAAAATGCTATTAAAGTTTTGTGGTAAAAGCGTACAGTGGCGTAGCGTCAGGGGGGGGGGCACGATCATTTTACTACCAGTATAATTATATACTACATTTAGCCTTATTTAATATTTGAATGGTATGAATTAAATAAGTCCAAATATAGTATATAAAAATACTGGTAGTAAAGTGATCCGTGCCCCCCTTGACGCTACGCCTCTGAAAGCGTACGAATCATGTTTTCTGTGCACTTTAAAATGAACCACATTAAAATTTTCCTTTAACCCCTTAATTATCGCGCCCGTGATATTTACGGGCTGTGTATTCTACTTTTTTAAAATTCAGATTCTTTAATTCCCACCAGTTTTTAAAAAAAGTGAAATTAGCTTTTTTCTCGCATCATTTTATCAGCCAATAAATAGGTGAATATTTCTGCTGTAAAAAAGTGGTGGCAATCAAACAATTTGAAATTAACAAAAAGTAGCCTACACAAAACTATAACGACGCTGAAGGGGTTAATTCTGTTAGTGACTAGAAATATATCATGTGATCACTATGGAAGCAATGCTTAAAGAGTAATTCTTCGCCTTATTTATCAACACACTTCTGTGATTACTTAACGCATATATTTTTTAAAATACAGTGGTACCTCAAAAGAGAATTTATTTATTAAAAGTTAAATTTTATTTGATTTAATTGATGAAATTTTAATTGAAATTTTAATTGACATATGCATCACTGCGCAGTGCATGGTTATATATATTTTACAAAGTTGAAAGTATTGCATATTGTTTTTTGGTGTTTATCTACGTATATTTTTTGTATGTGAAACAATAAACATATTTTGGTTAAGTCTTAAGATATAATCTAAAACGTCTACAAAAAATTAAATATCAAGCTAATAAATACATTGTCTTAATACAATGTCCAAAAATATCAAATAGTTCCAGATATACCTTTTGCGTAATTCAGTAAAAACCACATTTTGGGATAAATGGCGTGAAAGTATATAATATTAAATTTGAAATAAAAAATGTATTGCATAATTTTTCTGCCAATATTAAGTATACATTTAAAAAATATATTGTTTACAAAAGGTTAACTAGTTCCACAGATATACCGGGTGCGTCATAAATTCGTTAAAAAAATCATTAAAAAGGAACAAACAATGCTAAAAAATTGTGCTTTGCGGGAATGGGATTAGAGGATGATCGTTTTTTATTTTAATCAAAAAAAAGTTGTGGTTAAAAAAATTAACGATAGATTTGGCAAAAGTATGGCAAATATGTCGTTTTAAACGGTTGGTAATACAATATATAATGCTTTTATTCTAATACAAATATCAGTAAAATACACACGTATGACCGCTTTGATATTCTCCATAACAATTTGCTTCCAACGTAATATTTTATTTTAAATATAAATTAAACAGATATACATTGTAATTTGTAAAGCTTCGATGACTGTTTGGGGTAGCAATAATTGTACAGCCTGAATTTTAAAAAGCTGACATATTCGGAGCTACTTTCAACAAAAACATAAACATAAAGATCTAGACTTATTTAAAAAAATAAGAAATGTTGCTGGGATATGTCGGAAAATATAACTAAAAGCTCCGAGTTTTGGAATTTGAAAAGAAAAATAAGGAAAAAAATGTCCTATTTTAATGCATTTTTACAAGTACAGTCGAGCCCCGATTTAACGAATAGTTCGGGAGTAGCAACTTTGTTCGTTAAATCGAGATTATTAGTTAAATCGGGATAATCAAAGGAATTTATTTACACAATAGAATAAGTTTATGAAAAGAACAATGCTCACTTTTACCTTAATAATGATGTTAAACGTTTGTGGCTTTAAGAAATACACTGTATAAATTGTGATTCTTTGTTTTATGTACTACTATAAATCAAAAGCATCATAATTAAGAAAAAATATCATTTATTCAAATTTTATAGATATAAATTATTTTTTAGAAAATAAATATTTTATAAATGTTTGTTTTATTAGTTTAGATTTTGAATTCCAAATTTCTTTATCGATTTTTTCAAAGCTGTGAAAACAGTATCAACATCACGAGCTATCAAATACCGTTTCAAAGTATCCAACTGCTAACTGCTTCTTTGAATGTTGCATGCTTCATCTCTATTTCATCTTCTTCATCCAATCCAATACTACTGCTATTAATTAGTTCTTTGTAAGTTACATTTTCGAATGTAGATAGACTTGTATCACAAGATATATATTCAGAAAATTCACAATCTGAAGGAATTTCCTCCCACTCAGTTATTGTTCCATATTATCAAGAGCTTTCGTGATAAGAAGTTTTCGATATTGAACTTTAAATGATAGGATAATTCCCGTATCAATGGGTTGTAGCTCAGAGGTACAATTTGCAGGGATAAAAACCACTTTAACATTCAGAAAATAAAAATCTGTGGGATCAGCGAGACACTGATTCATGAAAAAAAATCTTTTTATTGAAAATCTTTTACGTTTTTTAATTCAGCGATTATACCAGGCTGAACAGCCCTAAATTAGAAAATATTTACAATTATTAAGTTGGCGTGTTCACTTGTTTTGCTACACTATTTTGAAAAAGTAATCGTTATACTAGATTACCACAACATTTTTAAGAGCAATAAACTTTGTGATAGATTTCTACAATATTTGTAAGATAAATTTAAAAGTAATATTATAGTTATCGAATAAAATCAGCCAGGATCGTATTTTGATCACCTGCAACATGAGCAAACTTGTGTCAGCATTCCAGATTAGTAATTTTCGCCATATTATCCTGTATTTGAATAAGGCAAAAATTACTATGTTAAA
This sequence comes from Maratus michaelseni, assembly GCA_963931845.1. Lineage (NCBI taxonomy): Eukaryota > Metazoa > Arthropoda > Arachnida > Araneae > Salticidae > Maratus > Maratus michaelseni. The sequence goes on from OZ007586.1 coordinate 187,205,663, forward strand.
TTACTTGTGGAAGTTTCGGAAGTTGCACGAGTTCAGAATACGGCCCTGATGGTTGCTGAAAAATACTGCGCATATTTAGCATCTAACTATTTAGATCAGGAGTGCCCAATATTTTACCTAAAAGTGGTTTGTCACCTCTACACTGTAAAAAAACTCAGAAGCGTTTCGGCACAAGGCGGAAAGGTTTCCGGAAATTTATAATAAACTTTGTGTTCTCCTCAGTTAGTTGTTATTTCGGAATCGTTACACGTATTTTCGGAAAAATATTCAAAGCGGTGAATTATTCTGAAGAAGTCAGAAACGTTATATTCTATACAGGAAATGTTTTTGAATAGGCACACTGTAAAAAAAAAAAAAACTCGGAAACGTTACTCTATCTTGTGGGGCAGCAATGTGGCCCTTCGTTTCTGTTATGTTTCCGCATATTTCGGTCAGATATTCGTAAAAGTTTCCGCATATTTCGGTCAGATATTCAGAAATGTTTCTGTATATTTTGGAAACATTTACGTGCATTTCGGAAACGTTTCTATATATTTCAGTCAGATATTCAGTAAAAATTCTGCATATATCGGAAATGTTTTTGTATACATAGGAAAGGTTTCTGCATACATCAGAAATGTTTTTGTATACATCGTAAATGTTTCTGTCTGTTTTGGAAATGTTTCTGTGCATTTCTATTTTATAATTTCTTTTATTTGAGAGAACACTATACTTAACCCTTTCAGGGGCAAAGTACTTATGTTTCTAAAATGTTGAAATCAGTGATTCACACCGGGATTTAAAAACAAAATTTATTTCAAAATAAGTAAAAGTGTTTCTGCACGTATATTTTAAAAGTAAAATTTGATTCCAAAATTCCGGTGTAAATGTGGCGTTTGAGAATTAAAATTAAGTGGTATATATTATATACCACCGCCCCTCAAGGGGTTAAAAAAAAATATTACATTCGCTCGAGGCGAAACCCCACTCCACATCATCGTGGTTGGGTTTTCTGCGAAGTTCGGTAAGCGAACTCGCTAATCATACTACAGAAATGATCCTATGAAACATGATCTTGTCGATGAATTATACTCTAGAATTAGCAATATTATAAACTTTCTGTAATTTCTGGTTTTTTCGGAAACATTTACGTGCATTTCGGAAACGTTTATTTATATTTCAGTCAGATGTTCAGTAACGATTATGCATATATCGGAAATGTTTTTGTATACATCGGAAAGGTTACTGCATATATCGGAAATGTTTTTGTATACATAGGAATGGTTTCTGCATACATCAGAAATGTTTTGTATACATCGGAAATGTTTCTGTGTGTTTTGGAAATGTTTCTGTTTTATAATTTCTTTTATTTGAGAGAACAATATGCTTTTGAAAAAATTAATATTACATTCGCTCGAAGCAACCTCACTCCACATCATCGTGGATGGGTTTTCTGCGAAGTTTGGTGAGCGAACTCGCTAATCATACTGTACAAATGATCCTATGAAACATGATCTTGTAGATGAATTATACTCTAGAATTAGCAATATTATAAACTTTCTGTAATTTCTGGTGTGAAACATATATTTTTCTAAACTCGTTTTATTATTCACCTTTTATTATTAGACCGCTACTCAAGATATCACTTTAAAGTTATTTATGCAGGAGAAATAAACTTTGAAAAAACTTAATTCTATGACTGTCTTCTGTCATTTTAAAATAACTCCAAATTTGAGAGTATGTCCTTCTACTGAAGAGAGGCTTCCAAATTTTCCTTTGTAGGAACAGAGTTGAGTCCTCTGGAAACTTCTTTAGTTTACCTACTACAAGTTTACAAGTACAAGTTTAGAAGTTGCTGTATACACAGTTAAATAACTCGTTCGATAGTTTCTTTATACTCTTGTTCCATGAATCTATAATAAATATTAGATTTTTGATTGATGAATAATAATGTAGTACTAGTATTAATGAAGTACAGACAGCACCTTATATACGTTTTTAACATCTTTTCGTTTTGAGATCGGTTCCGTTTCATAACTTTTCTAATGATTCGTTTATATGACAGAACAAATTCCTAATTTCACTTATACTATACGTTTTTCACTCAGTTTTTATAAATCAGATATTTATAAATAAATAACGTTGAAAATTTGATTTATGGATCTATAAGTAATTCTTATTTTAAATGCAGCCTCACGTGTTCCATCCTCTAAATAGATACTCAATGAAAATATTTAATTTCCCTATACTTATAAATAGATAGATTTTAGTAATACCTTTCAACATTTTTTTTTATCTTGTAAATAGTTATACTATTCGAAAATATTTTATATTTGTGGTAATTGTTTTATTTTCACGAATTGTATACTTATAAATAGATATATTGATAAAAATGTTTTGTCTGTTTGTAAATATTTTTAATATAGTGTCTTACAACTATCATGCTTCTAAATATTTTTTATAAGTATACAGTTCATAAAATAAAATAATTATTTACAGATACGAAATCTTTTGACATAATATCTATACTTACAAGATTAAAAAATATATTTATTTAAAGGTATTAAAAATAATACATCTATTTTGGAAATTAAAGCATTTTCATAATGCATATGCATCTGTTTACAGCATGGAATTCACGATACCGGATTTTAGAAAAAAATTATTTATAGATTTATAAATCAAATTTTCAATTATATTTATTTATAAATATCTTATTCATAAAAAATGAAGGAAAAACGTATAGTATAAGTGAAATTAGGAATTTGTTCTGTCATGTAAACGATACATTTCATCATTAGATAAGTTATGAAACGGAACCGATCTCAAAACGAAAATATTTTAAAGACGTATATACGGTGATATCTGTACTTCATTAATACTAGTACTACCTTATTATTCATCAATCAAATATCTAATATTTATTATAGATTCATGGAACAAGATTATAAAGAAACTATCGAACGAGTTATTTAACTTTGTGTATACAACAAAAGATTAACTGCAAATGTAATATTAATATGCAATAAAATAGAATCTGATAATATTAATTTTTTTTTAAAAGCATATTGTTCTCTCAAATAAAAGAAATTATAAAACAGAATACTTACAGCTCATATAAATACGTTGCATCTGCATCTGTTTTAAGCTGTCTTTCCTCTCAAGAACAATAGAAATAACGTGATAATGACATGTGCAATAGGTCGGAGTAGATAAGCATGCGCAAATATTACTTCATTTCGCATTCAATTTTAAAACTTTACACGGAATGAGTGTAACATTTCCGAATTTTTCAGAAACCATCATTTTACACTACCTATTCGAAAACATTTCTGGTATGGAATGTAACGTTTCTGACTTCTTAAGAATAATTCACCGCTTTGAATATTTTTCCGAAAATACGTGTAACGATTCCGAAATAACAAGTAACTGAGGAGAACACAAAGTTTACTATAAATTTCCGGAAACCTTTCAGCCTTGTGCCGAAACGCTTCTGAGTTTTTTTACAGTGTAGTGTAAAATGATGGTTACTGAAAAATTCGGAAATGTTACACTCATTCCGAGTAAAGTTTTAAAATGGAATTCGAAATGAAGTAATATTTGCGCATGCGCATCTACTCCGACATATTGCACATGTCATTATCACGTGATTTAACTTTAAAGTTATTTTAAAATTAGGAATTTGTTCTTGAGAGGAAATACAGCTTAAAACAGATGCAGATAAAACGTATTTATATGAGCTGTAAGTATTCTGTTTTATAATTTCTTTTATTTGAGAGAACAATATGCTTTTAAAAAAAATAAATTTATCAGATTCTATTTTATTGCATATTAATATTACATTTTCAGTTAATCTTTTGTTGTATACACAAAGTTAAATAACTTGTTCGATAGTTTCTTTATAATCTTGTTCCATGAACTATGTTGTTCCATGTGTTGTTCCATTTACTATAGTAGTTCCTTCGTATATTATAAGTGAAATTAGGAATTTTTTCTGTCATATAAACGATACATTTCATCATTAGAAAAGTTATGAAACGGAACCGATCTCAAAACGAAAAGATGTTAAAGACGTATATAAGGTGCTGTCTGTACTTCATTAATACTAGTACTACATTATTATTCATCAATCAAATATCTAATATTTATTATAGATTCATGGAACAAGAGTATAAAGAGACTATCGAACGAGTTATTTAACTGTGTATACAGCAACTTCTAAACTTGTTGTACTTGTAAACTTGTAGTAGGTAAACTAAAGAAGTTTCCAGACGACTCAACTCTGTTCCTACAAAGGAAAATTTGGAAGCCTCTCTTCAGTAGAAGGACATACTCTCAAATTTGGAGTTATTTTAAAATGACAGAAGACAGTCATAGAATTAAGTTTTTTCAAAGTTTATTTCGCCTGCATAAATAACTTTAAAGTTATATCTTGAGTAGCGGTCTAATAATAAAAGGTGAATAATAAAACGAGTTTAGAAAAATATATGTTTCACACCAGAAATTACGGGAAGTTTATAATATTGCTAATTCTAGAGTATAATTCATCCACAAGATCATGTTTCATAGGATCATTTCTATAGTATGTGCTGGAATGATATTGCCAAGTGTACATTAGGTTACGATTTTAAAAATTAATTTATCATTCCACATAAAAATCAACAAAGAGCTAATTGTAATTTTGAATTCAGCATTAAAAAAATGATCGTATTTACCAAATAAATTCTCTGGGTCATGTAGAGATGCTGAAAGAAATACCAGCATATAGAATTTAAATTAAAGCGTTGTGATTATTTAGTTGAACATGACCTTAAGAGAAAGATGAAGTTAAGATTAAGCTGGTGTCCTTCCATAAATTATTCATCTAGAAAAAAAAATCGCTAAATCAAAATTAAATAAAAGAAACTGAGTCATCACCAAAGAGAAGAAAAATTAAATCTTGAATTTTAACATTAAAATTAGTTTATTCACAGTATATACAATGATATTTACATTTAATCTATAAAATAAATATAAAAAAAAACAATCATTATCATTAATTGCTCGTATACTACTTGCTTCACAAAAAAATGCTATTTACAAATAGCATAGAAAAAAGTTTAATACTTAACATTATTATTTTTGATTGAAGGTTAATCTAATTTTTTTACGATGCAAAATTCCTGGGAGAACAATCCCTGTGTGCATTAGCATGCATCATATTCTTCCCACAAACAATTAAAATGTTATGCACAGTTATTACGAGCATATAATATTTGAGATACCTTTTTCTAGGTAGAGGTCATCCATCGTCCTATCAGCTCCACGTTCTTTTTGTACGACGACACAAACACAAATAAAAATATATACTCCTTGCATTACAGTCAAAATGACTAAAGTAAACGTGCATTTTTTTGCACAACCTTCATTCTGGGTTAGGAAACTTCGAACTGAATCTTGGATGAATTTTTCTCTTCCTCTTCAATTCTGAGGGGGCGATGTTTTTTCTCCTCCTCTTAATTTTTGTGGGCCGTCTTTTTTCGTCTATTGGTCCTCCTTGAACAAAACCATGTTTTTCATTAGTCCACCGTTTTGACCCCTACTCTGGTCACGTGGTCTCAGGACTCCTGGAAAACGGATGATGTTTCTCTGCAGCTGTACAAGGCAGATTTATGACTGTCATATATTTGAGCAATAAAATCTGCCAACCTATTTCAGATGTATTGTAAAAGTGCAGACTTATGTCTCCATCTCATTATCAATGTATCTGTTGTTTACAGTGAACTATATATATATATATATATATATAGAATAAAAACTTAATTATTTTAATTAAAATATTCTTATAAAATGAATAGGGTTTTGAGAGTCATCTCATTGTTCCAATGATTTCGATATCAAATATCATATTTGTATGACAACTCTGACTGTTTATGCATAATTATATTGTTTAGTGTTCTTTCATAATGAAAGATGATGAGGTTCATCTCTCCATCATTCACCCGGTCATTAGAAAAAAAAAATGAAGGCAGAGTCCTTCCTTTGTTTTTTGTCAGATTGATGCTCCTATTCACATCAGAGTTGTTTATTCACAGTACAGTTCAGTATATATCATGAAAAAAAGTTCTGATAATTTAGTAGTTCAGAGTAGCAGATAATAGTCTAGCTGAAGTTTGGTTTATAGGAACTGCAGGTGGCAGTAACCTGAAATTGTGTCTTTCATACAACCACAGAACCTTTGGAAAAGTTCTACTTTACTGTAATCGTGGCATGCTGCATAGTTGATTCACTTGACAGGTTTTATATGCTCAATATTTATGTGCATTACGGAATTTGAATAACTTAAAAAACTTTAAGAATGCCAAAATAATTCAAAGCAAAATGAATTTGAAATAAAGTTTACATTTAAATTTAAATCCCAAAATACTACACAACATGGTAACTGGCAACTGATAAAAAATATACAAATTTATATATCAAATACCATAACTATGATTATATATGTAATACATTTCACTTTTTTGCATACAACAACAATGGCATAAATATTCAACAATGGAATGTCTTTTATAAGCTATACAAGTATACAGACAATTTTGTTTCTACATTTTCTGAACGACAAAAGAAATATATTTGTCTCATTATTTGTTTATAAAACTTATGTTATTGAGTATAGTTTATACAACACACTTGATCTATCATTTATTTTTATTATTCAACAATAAAAGAAATGAAATATATATATATGCTTATTTCATCATTCAAACATCTTTATTTTAACACTACCCGCGTTGAGATTCTCTGTCGAATAAGAGAAGATGCGGAGATAAGGACCTTATCCCGCTTTCATTTTTTCTCCCACCTTTCATCCAAAGAGTGAAAGAGAGAAACACTCTCCCTTTACACCAGATTCTCTCTTCAAGAGATAAATATTGGACCCTTCTACTTGAGCACGGGAAAGAAGGAAAAAAAAACGATTAGTACTACTAATCTATTTTCCTTTATCCCTGATGCCGAAAATGAGATGGTCCTAGCTACTGGTCAGTTCAAAAACCTGTTTGCCCAGTACGAAGTGTACTTTTCTTGCAAAATGACGCGCGTTTTGTAGTTAGCACAGTTAGCGAACCTTGACTTCTCCTGCTCAAAAAGGATTTTCCTCGTAAAAAATATTCGCATCCCAATAGAATTACACTATATTTAATCTATTTATTTTTTTTTGTTTTAGATGTCCAACAAGACCTGAATACCGCAAGCTGCCACAACGTGTGTCTCCTAAGGTAACAAGGAAAAGAGAAAAAAATGGCAAGTGCTACTCGCAGTGGTTTCAAGCAGGGGGGTGGGGTTTTAGTAGTGAATGTTTTTTCCTTCCAGGTTTTACTTCTATATACATATTTACACAATTTACAGTCAGAATTCCGAAAAAGTGATTCTGACTGCACTCTTTGATGAATTAGATAAACGGTTATCAATTCACTGTGTATAACTACGCAGCAACGGTGAATTGACTTCTCTCTTCTACTAAATCCATGGCCTTCTCAGAAAAAAAAAATTTCTGAAATTAATTCAAAATAATGAATTATCCCGAATTCTACTAATGTTCTATCGGTGTTCAAATAGTCCCATATCTCATTACAAAATGATGTATTTGCTATCTGACAAATGTTTAATCCAATATCTTTAATTTCCATTATTATTTATATTTAATTGTATCTTACTTTATTAGCAGACTGGATCCCAAGATTTATCTTATGCTTTTGTAAGTACCAAAAAAATTTTTATTTTTGCACTAAATTTCCTTAGAAAGAAAAAAAAACAAACATGATCTGGTTACAAATCTCCTCCCAGTTACATCAACAACGCGATTTACTAACTGAAGTGTTTGTTTGTTCTAGTGAAAACTGATATCTAATTTCGCTGACACGATTTATCACTTTTGCTTGGATTCTTATCATTTGTTTATTTATGTCTATCCAAATATACGCGATATTATGATTACTTGAATTAATTGCGTGAGATCTCACAAATGTTTATATTCATGCATTATATTAGTATTATTATTCTTAGTATTTGTTTGTTTATAATTTGAAAAATGTTAAATTATCTTGTGAAAAAAATAATATAATTATTATTGAGTTATATAATATTTTTATGAAATTTTTAGGTTCGTACCACTGATTGGAATCGTCGAAAGATGCCCCTGTTTTCCAAAATTCTTTCATGATCCGGCCGGAAAATTGAATTGACTTCGCCAGCGAAACCAAATCGTCATGATTGAAAAAAAAAAAAAAACCGGAGCACTCAACATCCGTTTAAAGTACGTACCATTTCCACTTTTAATAATTTGTTTGAATTTTTAAATTTTATAAAATATAATTCTCCATGCGTTTTAATGTAATTCTTTTATGTTTTTATTTAGAAAAACAAGTTTAAAATCTTAAAACATGGTGAATATTTTACATTATTTATCTTATTTTCATTACTTTTTAATGAAAGAAAAATTTTAAATCCGATTTTGATTTAGAAATTAATGTCTAAAACGAATTTTTTTTCCACATACTATATTGAATTTTATATTTAAAATATTTCTAACAAATGGTATTTAAGGAATAATTTTGAATCTTTATTAAAGTAATTCTGTCCTTAAAATCTTAATAAAAAAAACTTAATTACAAAATTTTTGTGTAACTTTTATTCGTGAATTGTTGAATAAAACTTACTTGCATGACCGCTTATTTAATTGTCAATTAACAATAATTTAAAAGCAATTAGTTATTATATTATGATCATTTAAAATGGAAGTTTTCAATATTTGATACGGGATAATAAATAAATTTATATTTATTTCTTATTATCTATAAATATTTCAAGTTCCCTTTTATTTATTTCTTTATTTGTTTTGTTATTAATCTTTGGGAATTTCTACTTAGTAAAATAGGTTTGAAATCTATTTATTTGAACTATTTTATTTTTTTATTGCTTCTACTAAAGTTTGTAGTTTTATGAGCGACATGAGAATGAATTAATTTACTTGGAAGAATTATTAATTACGAAATTCTAAATTCTTCAAACAGGATTAAAATCAAAAGAAATTCTCAATACTGTCATAATTTTAACTTTCGAAATAACTTGAATCGAAAAGAATGTTCGCTCAACAACAAATCCTAAATTTAAATGGAAATGTTGTATAAATTATTTTAATGACTGTTCTCTGTACGTGTACACCTTGATATTTATTGCTCTCTTCTTTCAGAGAAAAGAGAAGTTCACTGTTCAAGTACCACCCTCCTTGGGTTGAAATGAGCTTTACAGGAAATGAGACTCCCCCCAACTTGGCGTCATCCAATTGGTGAGAAAGATTTCATTCATTCCTCTCTTCTTAAATCCAGCTTATCTGCTGTCCCGTTTGTTTACATAGACAACCTGACTGCCCTGAACGAAAAAAAATCTTTTTTTTTTTTTTTTTTTTTTTTTTTTTTTTTATTTTTTTATGCACCTTAACTCTAATAAACCAACTGTCAAACTAAATCCTGTATCTTTAAAGAATTTAATTAATATATATTTTTTTTAAATGACTCTCTGTCAAAATTTGCTCCTGATGGTTTTTTTTTTTTTTTATTGTCACTTAATTCAAATGACTGTGAAACAGGAATATGATATGTACTAACTGTGGGATTTTCCTTAATGCAACTTGCATCACCCAATATATTTAAAAGATTTAAATTAATTTAATTAAAAAAATTATATATTCGTGCATAAACTCAGCCTAAACTGAAATGCAATGACCTAGAAGTCACATGCTATACACTCTTTTAAACATATTTCAGAGTACATTTATTTGTTCTATATAAATTTTCACATTCTGAATATTTTATTATATAATTATTGCATTTTGTGGAAGCATACCATTTAAATCTCTGCCTTTTATATTTACAGTGACTTACGTAATTTATTATTTTTTTCTTTCTCTTACAAAAAAAAATTACGGTTATTTGCTCCACTATGTGCTATCCAGTGAAAATTTTGACTTCACTTTGCCTTTTACTGATGGACTGTTATCAAATTATTTTGATGTCCGAGATAGCTGATTTCAGAATCATTCTTTCTTTTTTAAAAGAAAAAAAAATCTATTTAATTTTTGGAATATTTTTCTTTGCTTTTAGCCAATTTATCTTTTGAAACATTACTGTTTCTAGAAAACTGTGGTATTTTTAATAAAATGTAATCTTTTATTACCCACTGACTAAATTTGAATGCAAATATTTTACCTTTTCCTCATTTTACAAATCTTCTCATCGGTAAACAGATTATTCCTCATTAAATAAAAAAAATTCTACTTCAAAATTCTATCTTATTATTGTTATTTTGACCAATATATGTTTTCAGGTGCTACTCTTACTGTATGACTATTCTGAATATTTGATGTTTATATTTTGTCCAATTTTGCCTTATACATAAATTTTGATATTGTGAAAAAAAATTGTTTATATATATTTATCATTTTGGGGGATTTATTTGAATTTCACAATTTTGTTAGAAAACATTACTAGAATCAAAACTTCTAATTCTCTACATGAATTAAGATTTGCCACAAAATTTGTTAGATAGGAGAGAGAGACAAAAAAAAAATTGTCCCAATCAAATTTTCATATAAATTTGCACATTTAAAAAAAAAAACAGTTGTTTGTCATATGACACACATTGTTATATTTACAAAAAAATTTATTATTTTTTATTATTTTAAACCAAAATAATATAGGTTTTCTTTTTTGTTTGTCACTGTCTGTGACTTTTTCCGATTTTTTTTTTTTTTTTTTTTTTTTTTTTTTTTTTTTTTAACATTAAAATTCCAATAATTTATCTAAAAAACAGAATTTACATTTCTAGATTATCTAAACAAATTTTGAAAATGGATAGAAAAAAAATTATTTATTTACATCAATTTAGTTAAGCCTAGACTAAGTACTAAAATTATTTTATTTACATTCTAACTACTACTGTTCTGTCCATCATTGGCATTGTCCATCTTTTGATCCACCTCCTCATAATTTACCTTTGTGGTACAAAATAGTTTGTCAATATGCCGTTTGATGAGTTTTCTCTGTGGGTTGCTTAGATCTTTTAGTAAGTAGTTGTTGTTGCGAAATCGCAATTTGACCTCAAATGGACCCTCATGCTTTCTGTCTAGCGCGCCTGTGTGTCCCACACATTTTAGGTAGCAATGCTGCCCTTTTTCAAGAAATTTTACTCTTTTTAACTCTTCCTCATTGATGTATTCTTTCATAATTTTCTCTTGATTGGCTAATGCTTGTAGCTTAACTTCTTTTATGTGTTGTACACGATTTTTAACATACTCTTTAGAGCAAATTTCTTGTGCTGGTAGATGCACTGAGAATGGAGTTTTGATTTCGCGTGCAAAGAACATCATTGAGGGAGTGAAACCAGTCGCTCTGTGGACACTAGAATTATAACATAATTTAAAGAAGTCCAAGCGCGTGTCCCACTCTAGTGTACGGTTTGACATGGCAACAATCGAGTTTTTTAGTACCTTATTTGCAACTTCTGCAATTCCATTCGATACTGGATGGTAGGCACTGGCAAAATGTGGCTCTATACCTAATGTTTTAAGATATTCTTTGAAAACATCTGCGCGAAAATATTTTGCATTGTCCATCGTACACTGTTTCGGTAATCCATAGGCTGCAAAGTACTTATTCAAGACATTTAGTATAGTTTGGGCCTCCACATTTCGAAGTGGGACGGCTTCCAAAAATCTTGATGTAGAATCAATGATTGTCAGAATAAATTTGTTCTTTTTGAATGACATTGGAAGCAGCCCTATAACATCGCAATGGATTGCATGTCCCACTTCATGATCTTTGATAACTTTCTGTATCGGAACTTTGATTTTGGGATGTTGTTTAGTTTGGTTGCATGGAATGCAATTGTTGCAGTAAGTTTTGATATCTCTGTACATTCCTGTCCAATGAAATCTTGTTTTTATGATATCATAGGTCTTCTTAAATGCAAAGTGAGGTTTATGAGCCTCTTCTATAATTTCTAATTTAAGATTCTCTGGAGCTATTAAAAGTTCCTTATTATCAGTTCCTGGTTTTAAAATTAAAATTTCTTTAGCATTGAGTGCATATTTTTTAGTGTTTTTGTTTTCTTTCTTATTTTTGATCTTTTCAATAATTTTGTTTAATTTTTCATCTTGTAATTGTTGTTCTTTAACATTATTATCTGAAATAGCTTGATTGACGGCGAATAAATTATTTTGAAGTTCTATTATGGTTAAATTATTTATATTTCGGGATATATAATCTGCAGGATTGGTCTCTCCCTGTATATGACCAAAAGAAAAATCAAACTCTTGTAGATGTTCTAACCATCTGGCCATAATATCCGATTGTTTTTCAATGTTGAGACCCTTTGCTAGTGCTTCTGAATCTGTCAGAATTTGGAATCTTCTTCCTGCTAGCATATGCTTAAAATGCATGACAGATTCATGAACCGCTAACAGTTCAAACTTTAAACTATGGTATTTCTTCTCTGGCTCCCTAAGCTTCCTGCCGAAAAATTCAATTGGGAGTAATTCCCCATCAATTTTCTGAGCCAAAATTCCTGAAATAGCCACCTTAGAGCCGTCTGTGATCAGATAAAATTCTTTTGTGTAATCAGGAGGTCTCAGCGTTGGATTCTGTAAAATTGCAGTTTGGATATCCTTAAAGGCTTGTTCGGCTTTGTCATCCCATGTGAATTTAACATTGTCTTTTGTAAGATTAATTAGTGGGTCTACAATTGTGGAATAGTTTTTTATTAAAGACCTAAAATAATTGGCTAGACCCAGTAAAGATTTAACAGCTTTTTTATTTTTTGGTCTGACTAAACTTTGAATTTTATTGAGGTTCTTTTTAGAGGGAGAATAACCTTTCTCATTGACTGAGAATCCTAGAAATTCAATTTCTTCTAAGCAGATTTGCATTTTAGCTGGATCTATTGTTAGATTATTCTCAATTAATGTTTTTAACACTCTGTCAATTAAATTTATCATTTCCTCTAAAGAATTCGCTGCCAATATGACGTCATCCACAAAGTAAGAGACTTCACTCTTATCAAAGTGTCCCAAAGTATCGTTAATTAGATTGGCAAAGACCCCTGTGGATAATTTTGTCCCGAACGGGAGGCGTAAAAAGGAATAACGACCATTCTCTGTGATAAAAGCTAATTTGTAGCTATCTTCAGGTCTTACCAGTATTTGAAAAAAAGCACTATGCAGATCGAGAACGGTGTAATATTTCTTTGCACTTATATTCTGTAAAATTTCTTTTATGTCCGGAATAGGGTAAGGATATGATTCCAGAATCTCATTTAGCAAACGGAAATCAATTGCCATTCTAAACTTAGTTTCTTTGTTATCATTGCTTTTTTTTCTCACAAATATTACAGGAAAAGCGTAGTTAGAATCACTTTTTTGAATTATGTTGGCTTCCAGCAGTTCCTGTATCTCTTTTTTTGCATATTCTTTGATGTTTTGATTTATTTTGTACGGTTTAGCTTGTATGGGAAAATTATGCGTTAGGTTAAACCTAGGAACTACTTTTGAGCATTTGCCTAAAGTTTTGTAATTCTTTGAAAATGCATGGGCATTTGCTAGTAGCATGTTTTTAACTCTTTCCCGAATACTGTCTGGCAAATGATTGATCTTAAAATCGTCAGGGGAGAGCTCTGCTTCTCTAAGTTTTCTCACTTCATCAATACTTAAATTGTTTACTTCATAAACTGCCCCTTTTTCAATTTCCTTGACTTCCCTATCCTTCTGAATTAAGAAATTCATATCAATTTGACCTATTGATTTATCTTTGGGTAAAAAGATCTTTTTTTCCGATTCATTTTTTATGATTATATTAACTTGTCTTTCTTTATTAATTTCATGAATGGATGCCTCAAGATTAATTTTTAAGTTATTCTCTATGGGTTCTAGTAAAATCATGATATTTTCTTCTAAGTCTTCTGGACACTGTAATTTTACAATTTTCTCCTGCCCTGGTTTCAGATGGACATTTTCAATAGTTTTCGCAAATTTTATTTTATCCCTGAAAGATTTAAATTTTTTTTTCTTATTTTTAGAATTTAGTTTACTTTTATTATTTGTTTCTGAAGTTCTCTCACTATTGACCGATATTTCCTTTGTTGTTAAGTTATTAATTCCCATAGTATTATCATTCATATTAAATTGAAGTTTAATTTTCTTATTTTTGAACTGTAAAGTTTTATCATCAAAATTCAAGATCATTTTATTATTCTTTAAAAAATCATACCCTAAAAGTAGTTGATATTTTCTACCAAAATCCTTACTAGTGATGTAAAATGTGCCTGTTGTGAAGACTCCTTCTAAACGAAAGGACATTTTCACGCACTGTTTAAAATAAATTGCGGAATCAGTTAATGTTTTAATTTGAATCTGATTTGCAAGATATTTAGGCTTTATACCAGTTTCTTTTAATTGATTAAACAAAGAGGGCGTTGCTAGGCTCACAGCCGCTCCACAATCTAGTAATGCATTGATTTTTATCCCATTAATTTCAAAAGTAATAATAGGTAGACTATCATTCTCAGGGTTACTGACACTTGCTATGATATTTTTTACTTTGGACTGCCTGCCTTGTAGAGACTCACGCAGGCGCTTGTTATTATCAACTGTAAGCCTCTGAACTATTTTTTTTGAATTTTTGTTATTTTTATTTTCAGAACCTTTATTTGGGTGTGATCTGTCATTTCTACTTTGCCTATCGTCATTTCTGGATGACTTGTCTCTGTTCGTTTTATCATAATTACCCCTATTGGAGAAATTTCGTTTGTAGTAATTCCCATTATTTCGCCTGAAATCTTGTCCCGAATTTTGTCCAAAATTGTTTTGCGCAAACTGATAATTTTGATCATATGGGTCGAAGCTGTGAAAATAATTGGGTAGTGGGGGGTATGGAAGAAAACCACCATGATTGACAGTATTCGCAGAACTCTGCGCTTGCATCTGATTATTAGAAAATTTAGCAGTATTTCTACTATCAGAATTATGCTTATACCGCTGATTACCCCGTTTTTCATTGTTTTTATTATTTGCTTGATTTTTCATATTATACCAACAAACCTCCGTGTTATGAGAATTTACCTTGCAGATATAACAAAATCTTTCTTTATTTTGGGTACCCCTAGTAGCATCTAATTTTAAATTATTTATTTCGGAAGTCAATGCTTTAATTTGGTCTGCGCTTTGCGTATTTAATTTAACCAAATTTTCTACAAACTCCGCGTTTTGTTTAGTTTCCAGATTATTTATTTCCTGTAAATTATTGGAATTGTATGCTTGTTCCATTTTGATGGCTATTTTACAAGCTTCCTCAAAATTGGTTGGTGATACCTTCCTGATATCAAGCGCAACATCAGCTCGAATGCTGTCAAGAAAACGCGTTAGTTTAACCATTTCTATAAATTTCGTCGAACCATTCTGTTCAACATCAGTGTTTTGCTCGATATAACGTTTTGATATCTCTTTAAACTCCAAAATAAAATCGCTGACACTCTGTTCTGGTTTCTGTTTAAGTGAAAAGAATTTATTTTGAATATCAGCAAATTTTTGTTTGGGTTGAAAAATTTCTATTAATGATTTTTTGAATTTTTCAAAATCAGTTTCATTCGCTAATGTTTCGTTATTTGCCAATTTTTCCCTGGCTATGCCAGTTAGTTTAGCCTTTAAAATGATCAGTTTTGTGTCATCTTTGAATGATGTTTGAGAAATTAAATTTTCAAATTCCTTAATGTAAAAATCAATTGTGGTTCCCTTTTTCCCGTCAAAGGTGGGAATTAAATTTAGAATGGTGTCAACATTTGGTTGAGCCATATTTAAATTTAAAGTACAATTTTCCTTTACAGCTTTCTTTATTTTATTATTACGATTATCTGTGCTAGAGCTTTTTGAAGTCGCATTTACGCTTGAAGTTTTTTCTTTTATTTTTTTTCCTTGGCTCCTAGTTTTTATCCCCGAATTATTTAGATCTACGCTTTTTCTTTTGAATTTGCGTTTATTATTGGGCATACCCTTTCAAACATTAGTTTTTGTGACCAGATCAAATTTACTTTACACATAAAAATATACAAAATTTTGTTTCACCTTATATAAATTTCAAAAATGAATTCTCACTATTTAAAATATTTCAGAACTATACATACATGATATATTAAAAAAAATTAACATTTGTAGATACACATAACATTATTATAAAATATATATTGTAATTTCACTGCTTAGAATTGTATACATAGTAAAAATAATTTAAAGCATTTTGCAAGAAAACATCCTATTTCAGCTCTACATTCACTATTTGGAAATACATATTACAGTTGCATAAATAACCTCCAAATTTATATAAATGTGATCAGTGTACCATCAGTTTTATACAGAGTATCAGTTGCCAGATGACTTAATTCAAAATTCTCCCAGGAAATCTCGCATTGATTAACTCTAACTATACTATTGATTATTTGAAACATTTTTCTTTATTATTTTTATAGCTGTTATTGGTGATGCTCATAGTTAATTAAAATTTTATTTTTACTACAAATTAAAATTTTCATTGAAATTTAACTACGTAACCTACAAGATTAAAAATTAAAATAAATGTGATTTGCCTAAATTTTATTTTTACAAACAAAAAAAAATTTCTACTTATCAAATAAGAACAGCAAATCAATATATACTAGCTAACAAAATTAAATAGCCTTAAGCATTTATTTTTTACATTTATTTTACCACAATAATTTCCAGACTCGCATCCTAGCCAAATAAAAGGCCTGAGTCACGAAACACCATTAATTAGTCTTGTGATCATATGCTGGAATGATATTGCCAAGTGTACATTAGGTTACGATTTTAAAAATTAATTTATCATTCCACATAAAAATCAACAAAGAGCTAATTGTAATTTTGAATTCAGCATTAAAAAAATGATCGTATTTACCAAATAAATTCTCTGGGTCATGTAGAGATGCTGAAAGAAATACCAGCATATAGAATTTAAATTAAAGCGTTGTGATTATTTAGTTGAACATGACCTTAAGAGAAAGATGAAGTTAAGATTAAGCTGGTGTCCTTCCATAAATTATTCATCTAGAAAAAAAAATCGCTAAATCAAAATTAAATAAAAGAAACTGAGTCATCACCAAAGAGAAGAAAAATTAAATCTTGAATTTTAACATTAAAATTAGTTTATTCACAGTATATACAATGATATTTACATTTAATCTATAAAATAAATATAAAAAAAACAATCATTATCATTAATTGCTCGTATACTACTTGCTTCACAAAAAAATGCTATTTACAAATAGCATAGAAAAAAGTTTAATACTTAACATTATTATTTTTGATTGAAGGTTAATCTAATTTTTTTACGATGCAAAATTCCTGGGAGAACAATCCCTGTGTGCATTAGCATGCATCATATTCTTCCCACAAACAATTAAAATGTTATGCACAGTTATTACGAGCATATAATATTTGAGATACCTTTTTCTAGGTAGAGGTCATCCATCGTCCTATCAGCTCCACGTTCTTTTTGTACGACGACACAAACACAAATAAAAATATATACTCCTTGCATTACAGTCAAAATGACTAAAGTAAACGTGCATTTTTTTGCACAACCTTCATTGTGGGTTAGGAAACTTCGAACTGAATCTTGGATGAATTTTTCTCTTCCTCTTCAATTCTGAGGGGGCGATGTTTTTTCTCCTCCTCTTAATTTTTGTGGGCCGTCTTTTTTCGTCTATTGGTCCTCCTTGAACAAAACCATGTTTTTCATTAGTTCACCGTTTTGACCCCTACTCTGGTCACGTGGTCTCAGGACTCCTGGAAAACGGATGATGTTTCTCTGCAGCTGTACAAGGCAGATTTATGACTGTCATATATTTGAGCAATAAAATCTGCCAACCTATTTCAGATGTATTGTAAAAGTGCAGACTTATGTCTCCATCTCATTATCAATGTATCTGTTGTTTACAGTGAACTATATATATATATATATATATATATAGAATAAAAACTTAATTATTTTAATTAAAATATTCTTATAAAATGAATAGGGTTTTGAGAGTCATCTCATTGTTCCAATGATTTCGATATCAAATATCATATTTGTATGACAACTCTGACTGTTTATGCATAATTATATTGTTTAGTGTTCTTTCATAATGAAAGATGATGAGAGGTTCATCTCTCCATCAGTATGATTATCGAGTTCGCTCACCAAACTTCGCAGAAAACCCATCCACGATGATGTGGAGTGGGGTTGCTTTGAGCGAATGTGTTATTAATTTTTTTCAAAAGCATATTGTTCTCTCAAATAAAAGAAATTATAAAACAAAAACATTTCCAAAACACACTGAAACATTTCCGATGTATACAAAAATATTTCTGATGTATGCAGAAACCTTTCCTATGTATACAAAAACATTTCCGATGTATGCATAATCGTTACTGAACATCTGACTGAAATATAAAGAAACGTTTCCGAAATATGCGAAAACTTTTACGAACATCTGATCGAAATATGCGGAAACATAACAGAATCGATGGGCCACATTGCTGCCCCACCAGATAGAGTAACGTTTCCGAGTTTTTTTTACAGTGTATTATCGATTATGACTAATAATCATCATCATGTTCCAATATACACTGTAAAAAATGACCAACGTTTCTTATTTTATGAAAATATGCTATAACCACGAACGAAAATATAATATAATCTTCTGAGTTATCCGAAATTTTAAATAGCATGTTACATTGTCTTTTGAATCCCCAGAAACGAATACATTTTCAAAATTTAAAGAATAATTTATAAAAACAAATTATTTTTAGCTGCCCGAATTTTTCAGAAACGTTTCCGAAGGGTTTTTATAGTGTATTAATTAGTGTCCTCAGCCTGGAATACCTGTTTTTCGAATGCTAGCAATTCTGAAGTAAACATTTTCATGCTAAAAAAAATGTTTAACAGACAAACATGCAAAATTAACAGCGTTAACAATAACATTAAAATTAAGATTATTTCTTTACTTTTTCATGTATAAATTAAATTATGCGGCTGAAAACGTGTACTTGAGAATGGATAACATTTGAAAAACAGGTATTCCAGCCAGAGGACACTAATTAATACACTATAAAACCCTTCGGAAACGTTTCTTAAAATTCGGGCAGCTAAAAATAATTTATTTTTATAAATTATTCTTTAAATTTTGAAAATGTATTCGTTTCTGGGGATTCAAAAGACAATGTAACATGCTATTCAAAATTTCGGATAACTCAAAAGATTATATTATATTTTCGTTCGTGGTTATAGCATATTTTCATAAAATAAGAAACATCGGTCATTTTTTACAGTGCATATAAAGCAGAATTTTCTGTTCGCTTTCCTTAACAGCGTACAACCAACTTGAGTGAAAATGTTTCCTGACCGGGGATCGAACCCAGATACCTTGGTATAGCCCACCAAGTGCTTTACCAATTAAGCCATCCACTGATAGTCTGCTCATGTTGACATTTCATTTTGCAGAGTTGCATGCTTGCAGAGTGCCATATTTGCGGAGTTGCAGCCTTGCCAACGTATATTAGTGAAGGAGGTGCCAGACTGGATGTCTTCCGGATGGCTTAATTGGTAAAGCACTTGGTACGCTTTACCAAGGTATCTTGGTTCGACCCCCAGTTTGGACACATTTTTCACTCAACTTGGTTGTACACTGTTAAGCAAAGTGAAAAGAAAATTCACATCATATGTAGTGATATTTTAAGATTTAAGGCGTAATATCAGTCCTGCTGAAAATTTAATTAGCAATTTAAATATATGTAATTCAGAGTGACTCACTAATTTTGCGTAAAAGTGTTCTCATGCCGCTATTTGCGCAAAGTGATTTTATCCTTATTTATTCACAGAAATTTTGGGATAATTTAAGGTGAAGAATTATAATAAATGGTGCGTTTAAACGCTGGTGATGAAGGAAATTTGAAAGGTGCAATGAAAGACAGCACGTCAGTTCGGAACACACATTCTATGACAAAAAATGCTTAATTTGGTCCCCTTTACCATCCTTTAAAAGTTTGCCAAATAGTTTCCGATCACCATGCGTATTATTAAATAATTTAACATCTTAAATTTAAATTCGAGTATCTTTTGTCATTTTTAATTTTTCATCATTTTATTTTCGCCAATTTTATCTTAAAATTATATCCCGGTTTCTTATTTATGTTTTTTGAAAAATACTGCACTTATATCTAAAATTATATTTTATAATTTAACTCTACACTGCGCAATGATGCATATATGAATGACCGAAAATTTAACATTTAATAAGTAAATTCATTTCCATTCAACCAATATATTTAAATAAAAATATTTTCCTTGTTTAATCCTTGTCAATAGTTTTCTATTAAATAAGGCGAAGAAATATTCTTGAAAATTTCTGTTACCATAACCCTAAATATGAGTATAAAAAACATAATTCTGAAAGAAAAAAATCCCTGACGGCATCGGCCTACTGGCACAGGTAGATTTCGAAGACGCAGACCGTGTGGCGCCTGTTTGTTGGGAAATGCGGAAGAAATGACCCTTTTGCCACGATGCGGCATTTGGAAACGCCCACTTCGAAACGTAACTTGTTTGCAAGCGGAGCCGGCAGGGATATTTTTTTTTTGCTATAAGGGTTGGTCCTATAAAAAGCTTGTCAATATAAAAGTTTTAGATAACATTAAGGGGATTTATAATAAATTTAAGCGGATTTGATATCTTCTGAATTGACAAGGTTATGAATTTTTTTCTTCTAAAACCACTCTCCCCCCTTCCTTAAGGCCATTTTTAATGATATAAAAAATCTTTCATACATAAATTTTCGGCCCTTTTCCTAGAAGTAATAATAACTTGAAACGGATTCGATACGTATTATAATTAAGAACTTGTGTTCTTTTTCTGTTTTCACATAAGTCCCCCCCCCCAATTCACTCCTCCTCTTGGTTCGATTTTGCCCATTAACGAACTTGACCGATATTTTATGCCCCTTGATTCTATGTATAAGTTTGGAAGAGATTTGTGCATAATTATGGGAATTATCGTCCACAAAAAAGTGACATAGATAGATAGATAGATATGTAAAGTTTTGAACTGGGGATGGTTTTGAGTTCTGGGAGTCATGATCGACGTAGATCTGCAAAATTTTTCCAAAAATTTCAACTTACGGGAGAATGTAATAGGTAGTATTTCTTACGAAATCTACTTAAAAATGTATGTAATTATCAATGAAATAAATTGAACTGATCTGCAACTTTTGTTATATTTTTTTATGACCATTATCAAATATATATTTATATGTACTCTAAGAAAAATATGTGATTATTTTCGTGAAAAAGAAAAAGAAAAAGAAAAAAATAGAAAATAGAAAGAAAGACAAATATTCCTCTAAGAACTATAGACTAAATTTTCTTGATATCTATTATTTAATAATTAAATGATGTATGAAAATGTTAAATTAAATTTAACTAATTAAAAGATATATATTATAAATCGTTAACTGCAAGCAGCAAATTTTAATTTCGGAGTTCTGGAGTGAGACTGATAAAAATAAAATTATTGAAAATTTTAAAGGTCGTGTAGTTTTAGAAAATTAGAAAATACTATATATTGTTATATTTTAAAACATTGAGACTGCAACAATTAAAAATAAATATCCTATCCATTCAATTACAGGGTCCGTACGCTATTACCACAAATTTTTAATAGAATTTTTCTATTTCATATTTAAATAGCAGAAATTCCAGAAACCTCGTTTAATTGAATTATTTGTAATAATATTCTGCATTTAAATAAGGCTAAATATTCCATTTAAAAATAATAATTGTGGTAACACGTACGAACCCTGAATTAATAATTTTAGTTAAACGACTGCAAAAATACAAGCATAATATTTTATAAATTGCAAGTTTAAAATTCTTTCACTTCATTAATTGAGTTTGTTGGACTGAGAGCAACATCTATTGAACTTTATATTTAGGAATCGTTTATATAATATATTAATTCTTCAAGTTTTCAATACTTAATTAATTTAAAAGAAAGTAATTAAAAATTCAAACATTTTTCAAATGAAATTTTCACGTTCTGTACCGTCAAATTATGATGCTACTATCTAGCTCTATATTAAATCACAATAACATATATAAGTTGCGCTACAATATGAAAATATTTACAAGAGTTAGAACACGGACAGATAGCGAATAAGGTGGAAAAATAAACCGAAGTATTAAATATTTCTAAACTATGGTGGAAAATCTTAAAATATAGGGCACAATTACAAGTAAAATAATATTAAATTTTCCTAAATGCATAATTTCTTAGTTTAAAATAATTCAGTGGAAATAATTTTACATGTTTTATAGACATATAGGAGATAACATAGTTCAGAGTTTAAGATAAGCTTTAAAAGGATTTAAATTTTGAAGTTTAATAAAAGTGAAATTATTTATTCGGAATGTATGTGCAATCCGGAAGTGGAGAAAACTCTTCCTATGACTCAGGAATGGGATGTAGCATATACACTGAAAACTTCAGTCATAAAACTTTTAGTAATAGTCAAATTGATCTGTTTACTTTGAGTTTCCGGATTCCTGAATATGTTATAATGATTTTTATTACCATATTTTGCCTTTCCTTGAGCAAAGATTGCGAAAGGATGTTTACGGAAACACATACTTATTTTCCCAACATATAATTGTTTCACAAAAACTTGAAATATAAAACTGCCATTTCAAGAATGAAAAATAATTTAGAAAACTCCCTATTGGCATATAAATTCTTTTATAGTGACTTTTATGCAATTAAAGTTCTCCGGACGATTTCATTTACATTTTTAAAACATATATTTGTAAAATATATTTTACTGTCATTATTTATTTGCAAGATTATCGAGTCACCAAAAAGCATTCAAATAGGAAACATTTAACATATATATTAAAGAATAAACACTACGTCTGATTACTTTATTATTACAATATTATAAGAATACATAGATAAATAGTTATTCATCGTACTATTATGTCATCTGAAGCTGTAAAACTGCTGGCCGATGACTGTTTCCAACATGAATAAGTGTGTGAAATTGGCGGGCTAGGATGTCGATCTGGGTGGCTTAATGGCAGAGCGTCAGCACGATACGCTGAAGGTCCCAGTTCGATTCCTGGCCCAGATCAATTTTTCACTCATGTTGGTTTAGTGTATTTATTTGTCTGATAAAATGTGTGTTCTTATAATAATGTCGGAAACATTTAAATTTGTATGATAGTACGTGACAAAGCTGATCTTTTTAACAACAAAATTAAACAAAAAAAAATCAATATTGCATTTCTAGCATTTTAGTCTATACGGAAAGAAGGAAAGTTCTATGGAAGTTTTTGCCTTTTCATGTACTTTTTTGATTCGTATACACACATTCGAATACATTTTTTTGTGTAGAATTTATCATTTAAGAGTGGCCAAATGTTTAGTTTAAGTGCTTAACACTCTTACGTTTGGGCGTTTTCGTAACTAAAGAGTCAATGTATATATATTTTTTCAATTTTTAATTCTATGACTCCATCTAAAATAGGAAGTGTATTTGTTACTAATACACAGCTGAAAGTCTATCGGGTTTTTACACATGAGATAAACATAATTTGAAGAAGAAATAAGAAATAATTGAAATGTTTCTTCTTTGTATGTTGTTACATAGCTTCTGACTGCTACGAATGTGTGGCACCAATATTTCAAAAAAGAGATTCTGCGTTATTTAATCAATGAAATCTGTGATTGAATAAGGAGAAAATTACCTTTTTATAGAACATGGAGCCAGAAAATAGTATTAAGTTATTGCTATGCGGTAAAATATTAAAACTTTGTTTATTAAAATGTCTGATTTTATTTAATTCGAAGAAAGAAACGGACGGTTATCAAATTTGCCAATATATTCCGATTTCTTCTTTTAATTAGAGAAATTCTGAATTTAAGTAAGGCGAAGATTAGTATTCCAAGATAATGCTAACAAAAAGTGTAAAAGTTGGCATGTATTCCTATTCAAGAAAATCGCATGTAGTACATTAAAACCAATTTGACAAAAAATAATTGAAAAAAAAAGATGTCGCATGTCTGACGACGGAGGCTTATAAGTAGTGAAAATATTGCATTCGTATCTCTGCCCCTTAAGTTCTACTTATATATTAGTCGAGAGAAGGAAAAATATTTATTTTTCTATCGAAACACAATATATTGAATAGTAGTATTCTACGCAATTTATATATTTAACTGTTTTTCCTTAAATTCCATTACTTATTTGAAGACATTTTCACTTTAACCCTTTCCGGCGCGGAGGAAGTCTGTTTGTAAAATAAAGAAATAATCGACTGACACCAGAATTTAAAAACGAATTCATTAGAAAAGAAAAACGCGCTAATTTTCCCGTACTTTATAAAAGGAAAATTTTAATTAAATATTCTTGGTGCCGTTTGTCAGTTTTGGAATTAAAATTAGGTGACCTTTTTTGTGGACACCGCCCGCTAAAGGGTTAAAAAGGGATTAATGCACAGAAAAAAATCAACTTTTGTTTTAATTGCCGCACAGTTTCGATTTTCCCCCTACTTTATATCGTCGCTACTATGACTAACTATCGAATATGGAAAAAATTGCATTTTTCATTACTTTAAAAATGGGCGGATTGTCACCACTAAATTTTATTAAAATTCTTCGCCTAGTAAAAATACTAATAAAACTGCCGTGAAGAACAGGGTTACCAGTTTGGTCTCAGTTTTTATTCAGAGATGCCGAATTCATACCAGAAATTTTGAGAGAAAAGTTTTTACTTTAATTATTTGCGAAATATGCTGTCATTATATGCAGCAAAAATTTCTATTTTAAATTTCTTGTAAGGATTTGAAATTTCTGAATGGAAAAGGAGGCCAAACTGGCAACCCTGCTGATGTTGCAACCCTGAAATCCTATTAAAATTTAGTAGTGACAATCGGCTCATTTTTAAAAGTAATTAAAAATGCATTTTTTTACATTCGATAGTTTGACATGGTAGCGACGAATGTGGAAATTTATAGAAATAAAGGATTATTCCACAGAAAAATTTCAACTTTTTTTTTCAATTGACGCACAGTTTTGACCTTCCCCTACTTTGTATGTGGAAACATATAGAAAATAAGTTAAAATCCATTTGCAGAAAAATTCCATCTTAAAAGTCTTTTTAATTAGAGGTGGCCGAAAACTGTAATTTTGTACCTTATTACAAGATTCAAATGTTTATAAAATCCAACAATTTTTTTTTGAACTAATAGAGATAAACGAAACTCAAAAAGATCTGCGATCTACACACTTTTTCCTAATAAATCATGTAATTCTCGTAGATTTTTCTGTATTTTTTAAGCGGATACTTTGAAATATGCTGCCATATTACAGACAAAGCCAGTTTTTGAAAATTTAGATTTCATGAATGAACAGAGGTAAAAACATGCATATTTTTTTTTGTTATGGATACTACTAAACATGTCCAGCTAACAAAGTAGATTTTTCAAAATTTTTAAAATTTGAATTGTTGTAATTTTGGAGGGAAAGTTATGACAGAGTGATATATTTTCTGAACATGTATGGAAGTAGTAATAACACATAAAAATGCATACTGTTATCTCTTTCCCTTCATTAAATGTAAATTTTCAAAAACTCGCATTTTGACAAACACTTCAGTATATTGTGATATACTAAATTACAAAAAAATTCAGATAAATCCACAAGAATTGTATGATCTAATAGAGTAAATATGTAGGTTTAAGATTTTTTTAATTTTTATTGTTTATCTTTATTAGTTAAAAAAAATATGTAAGATTTTATATACAAAGAGTTTCCACCAACTCAATCGCGAGCTACAAATATACCACTCCTAAAATTTTTAAATCTATGTTCAATTTATTTAAACGAAGCATCTAAGTTAAATGTCCGCAGAGAATTTTTAAGAGAAAAGATAAATATAAATGAGAAAGAGAAAAAATGAGATAAGTATAAAAGATAAAGAGGAAAAATAAGAGAAATGTTATCTACAATATTTCTGGTATCTCTAGTGGATTTATTATAAATGCCTATTATAAAACTTAGAATTTTGTAAAAAGGTGGAAAATCACAGTTTTCGACCCCCATTAATTAAAAAAAAATTTAAGATAAAAATTATTTACAACGCTCTTTAATTTATTTCTCTATAGGTTTCAAAATACAAAATAGGAAAAAATAAAAAATGGCGCGGCAACAGATGTTTGTAGACATTCTGCGGAATAACACAAAAGAAAAAATAAAATAAATTTAACCCTTTCCGGCATGGACAAATTCTGTTCGTAAAATGAGAAAATACTGACTGACACCGGAATTTACAAACGATTTTTTAGAAAATAAGAATTTCGTATTTTAAGCTTTCATTATAAAAACAAAATTTTAGTAAAATATTCTTGGTGCCGAAGGCAAGTTTGGAATTAAAGAAAGGTGTGCCCGGAGTGGGACCATTGTGTCGGAAAGGGTTAAAATTAGAATTGCCGTTTACTTCAAATGAGAAACTGGAAAAAGGTAAAAATATTTATACATTAGCTGATTCACCCGGCGTTGCCTGGTTGCAAAAACACTCTAAATTTCGCTGCAGGAATTCCGAATAAACTTTATTAAAATTTGAACAAAATTTTCTATATTAAGTTAGGTGATTGAAATAGGATTTCTTTTAATAATGTTGAAAAATTACGCCGAATCACGAGAAAATGCTAAAAGTCACGAAAATGTATTTCAAAATTATCAGTTTACTATACTGGGCTGAAAGATTAAAACAGGATTTCTTTAATGTAAAAAAATCGACGCGAAATACGAAAAAACTCATTATAAAATCGCGGAAGACAAAATGTATCATATTAGGCTAAGTGTTTGAAACCGAATTCCTTTTACAAATCTGGAAAAATCGTCTCAAAACGCAAAAGAACTCTAAAAATTGCCGAAAATATTTGCAAATATTTCAAAAATCATTGTACGAATTCTGAATCAAGTTTATTGGAAGAAGACAGGGACACATAGAAAAGTTTGACGTAACACTGGTGTTGATTAATCAAAAACAGCGTTAACACACTGAGGAAAACACAATCGGGAAAAACTTCCACCAGTAAAATTTAGTAGACATTTTTGCCTTATTTAAACGCTCTAGTCACAAAAAAAATTACTGCCTTGAATAAGAACGAAATTTCTCTTCATTTTTACTGGTGGGAGATTATTCCGTTGGTAATCAGGCTCTGAACGGGAGACATGAATTCACGTCTTTTGGAGATCTGTAATTCAGCCCGTGGGCGGTGCTTTTGTATTTCCTATGTTACATTATTTCTCAAAGAAAATACACAAAATTCCCATTTTTACAATTAGAGTACTATGCATATTAATAGTTCGATTAGAAACAATACCACTATTACATACATCTTTTTATAATAGAAACACATGGTGATAAAAATTATTGTTAAATAATGGAAAAAGCAAATTTACCGCCCATAGGCAGGGCTCCATATTTAAAAGACGAAAAGCAATGTGTTAAGTAAAACTGCGCAGAAAACTAAAAACAAAATTAGTCAACTGTCAACTAACAAAACAAAATGCTGTCCTTCAGATGATAGCTACATGCGTAAACTGTACATAGAACTGCGCATGAACTTGTAATAACACATGCAACTTACAACTCCCCCCACCCCTGGAAATTTTTTTTTATTTTTTTTTCTATGATGCACCCAGCGTAGAGAGTTGAAACTCACACCAAATATACATCATACCTTGTAGTATTTTTGGTAAAACCATGAAGGTGGTCACTGAAAAATTTCGATATATTCTTAATTAAAAAGTTAAATTAAAAACAAGAATTTTTTTATAAAACTGGCTATTTTGCAGAAAATAATCTGAAAATAATATCCACTATTTGTATATTAATATTACACATCCCTGATTTTTTTCGAGGAAATTCGATCACTAATTTCTTCACAATGCACCTTTTTCCAAAACGCACATAAAGAGTCATAACTGCCCATGGGTTTGAGATATATGCTTCAAACTTGGCAATAACGCATCTCTATTGACGGGCTATCGATTTATGTAGGACTCGATCTGGTTGACTCAAGGGCATATTTTAATAGGAAACCTGGCTATACCCTTTGTTCGCCTTTTTTATTCGCAAAATTGCTGTCATTAAATAAGACGAATTATTTTATTAAAAAATAGTGGTTCCTCTGGGGGAGGTGTTTCGCAGGTTGGACATCCCTGATTTAGAGTGTTATCTCATTGTAAAACTTAAATATTTAAACAAGATTTATACTAATGCGTAATGGGTATACTCGCGTGTAAATCGACACCCAAATGAACATTTCTATGACGTACCAGAAATGGAGATTTTTTTTCTATTCAATTGTACAACAATTTACAGAAAAATGTCTTTGTTTTAGGTTCCTCTTAAAAATATCTAAATATAAATCTATGGCAGATATTTTTTTATCAAACAGTGGTACTAACAGAATAAAAAATTGTTGTTGGGACGACATATATCCCGACCCGGTAATTAGAGGTTTAAGGAGGAAAAAGAGGTTGAATACTATTTGTATTTAATAATTGTTATCTATTCTTTATTTAACCTTTTAGCAGGCGGTGTCCACAAAAAAGGACACCTAATTTTAATTCCAAAACCGGCAAACGGCACCAAGAATATTTAATTAATTTTTTTTTATAAACTACTTGAAAATAGGCAAGTTTTTATTTACTAATAAATTCTTTTACAAATTCTAGAGTCAGTCGATAATTTCATCATTTTAAAAACAGACTTAAAGACAAACCGCGCCGGAAAGGGTTAAACGAAGAGAATTATTATGAATTCTTCGAATAAATAAAACGAAGAAATCAATTAGGAAATACTGATATTCACCCGT
Organism: Maratus michaelseni; assembly: GCA_963931845.1. NCBI lineage: Eukaryota > Metazoa > Arthropoda > Arachnida > Araneae > Salticidae > Maratus > Maratus michaelseni. The sequence continues at coordinate 187,234,659 of OZ007586.1, forward strand.
TTTTCCTCTCAAATTTGGGATTCGACATATATGCGAGTATATCAAATATAATATTAGTTAACTTCTTTCAGTCATAAATAGCATAATTTATAGAAATATTTTTAAATAAAAAGTATAAGGCAATTTTCAACTACAGTTAGTAAGGAGAAGATTTATTTAAAAAAATACTGGACAAAAACAAGGAAACTTGGTACCATGCATGTAGCGCCGTATGCGCCGACTTCACGGGGGGGGGGGGCAAATGAGGTAGTCAGCATATTTTTCCCACCAATTTTGAAAGCAAAATCCCTATTTAATAACTGTGATTAGTTTACACAAAAATAACATTTTAAAATAATACTGGAAGTTTGCTTGATTGCCACGTCACCCCTTAAGTCGGCACCCTAAAAAGCGAGTCATGAACCTCCACAGTTCGTTTGGTATCTGAAGCTAAAATTAACCGAAGAATCGAAATATGATGTCAAAATTGTGTGTTCGTTTCATGGTTGCCAATTTGGCCTTATTTTATATTCATAATTTCTGAATTCATACCGAAAATTCCGAAAGAAGAATATTTCATTTAAGTAATCACGAAATTTCTGTCATTAAATAAAGCAAAAGCAAAAAATACTATTTAGAATTTAACCCCTTAAATGTGCAGCCCGAACTCAGTTCGGGCAAGAACAGTTTTCTTGTTTTGTTACTAAAAGCTTTTTCACACCAGTAATTATTTAACGCAACCTTCGCTTTATTAATCGGCAGACCATTTTTGATTACACAAAGCAAATATTTTAGTACGGAAAAAGTGATGTATTGTGCCTATTTTTAGTTTATGGTGTCTAAATACCTCCCACAGTTAAGGGGTTAAAGATGAAGAAGGACACCAAACTGGTAACAATATTTCTTTAATTTTATTTGCTATAAATTCAGTATGAAGATGCTCCTAAACTTTCGTTTTTGACATAAATTTAAAGAAGACACAATTCCTAATTGAATAGCTATTTTTATTTTTATGTGATGACAATTTATCGATTAATTTGATGGGGTGTTATGGACTGTGCAAAAATATAAACAGCGTTCATACGGTGCCGGACTTTTATCACCCGTACAAATCGTGTTAAAATATATACACTTTAAACGAAACAAGCACCTAAGGCAACAAAAAACATAAATTTTAATTTCAGAACTTTAATAGAGTAGAAATCCTTCATGTAAAAATTATTAGAATCTAATAAGACAACTTTTATAATTATCCTCCTTCGCAGTTTCTTAATTTAATTGAGTTCATATTTCGTTGCTAAAAGGCAGATTATTCGCAAAATATGATTTATTATTTTTAGATGATGCAATTTCTTTTTTGTATATTCTCTACAAATTTCTCCCTTCGCATGTTATAACGAAAGGCGATTATTTATCTAAAAATTACATTGTTGATATAATATTTGCTTTTGTCATTATTCATAAAACAATCCCCTTGAGAAGTAATTATTTCCGGTGAATACTCATATGAGGGAAAAAAGCTACTTCGACCTTCGTGTTATTTATCATGCAATTAATGCGATGTTTCATAAACCGTTAACAACTAGAAAACGTCGATGTCTTGATGAGATAATGTGTTTGAAGATATTTTATTGCTTCACTTAACAGATATTTCCTAAATTTAGCAACTTCATTTGTATAGAATAAAAATTAAAACTATATTATTAAAAGTGAAATAATAATTATTAAAGGGTTTGTTTAATACATGGTGTTGCCAAAAAGGACACTTTTACTCTAGCAGTGTTGTATGTAATCTAATATGGTTTGTATATTTATCGATAGATGGCGCGATGGTTTTCACGGTATGCAGTTGTTACGATCCTCATCAGGGCTACACTACATACCGGGCTTGCTCATTCATTATGATGACGTCACAAAAGGTGGCTGACTAGGAGGAAAGACATACAGCGATTGGCACAAAACGATGGGCGCGTTGCTTTGGACCAATCGCTGGTCGCGGTCAGCCACCATTTGTGACGTTTTGAGAGTGAATGAGCAAGCCCGGTATCTAGTGTTGCCTTGTCCTCATTCATCTTCTGTTTCCTCAGTTGTGAAAATAGTTTTTGCGCGATCGAGTGTATGATGTATCACCTCAGATAAAATCAATGAGCATATCTCTTCGGGAAGAAGTATGTTTCATAAATATCAAGCGTTTTCGGGTCAAACAATGGTGGTTCCTGAGGCGGTTTGGAATCATTTTACTAGAAACAGTTTCGTAAACTAAGTTTCTCCGCCTTTAGACGTAGAACATCCCACTATTAAATAAGGTCAAATTTGCTATACTAAAAATCTGGTAGTAAAGTGAATGTGAAGCGCTGACGAGCAAATACTGGCGTCAAAAGCAAGTGCTGAACGAAGTTTTCGAAAGAGATAGTGCTGCTACAGGAAAACGCTAGGCCACATGTGGACAAGAAAACCCTTGACCTGCTTAAAAGATTTAGAAGGACAGTTCTCAAACATTGTATGTACAGCCTCGATATATTCCCATTTGGCTCGCCCTACGTTGTTCTAGACAGCATGCGTGTTAGCACATCATATGTTCGCAGGCTGAGCTTCCAGCAGCCGGTGATTTCTCTCTGCGGTTAAGGCATCTTGCAGCCCCTAGGCTAAGGTAGTAAGGACTGTCGTGCAGGCAGTCACAGCGTTTTAATTCATAATGGAAAGAGATCAGTTAGTTTACGTCACTCATCCAATACTGGACATCAGCTGGATTGTTAAACAGATTTCGGATGCTGCGATAAAACCCCACTCAAAACAGCGAGAGGGGGGAAAAGGAGGCCGGTCTCCAAGCTTTGCTCGAAGCATCATCGCCCCCAAGTCGCGTTTGTGTGCGCACGAAATCCAATCATAATTTGGAGACTAGCGTGCGGCCTCCACCTGATAATTACTCTAGCGCCATCTCGATCATGGAAAGCCTACAAAGGTAACTACTTGCTCTTCCCTAGAGGATAAAAAGAAACAAAACATAAAATTTTTGTAAATTTAAAAAGATAGGTAAAAAAGTAATATTAGTCCCCCGCAGCCTTAGCACCACAGGGGGACTAGGCATTAGGTGCCAAGACTACGAAGTATAAAGTAAAAGCAAAAAAGTTGTCCGGCTGGACCACATCTTTTTACTTTTACTTTTTACGTTTGCTTTTACTTCTTGTCAGAACTAATGTCGCCTGTGCCCCGTTAGCTCATCCGCCCCGTAGACAACCACCTACTTTCGCTACTACAATGACTGCGCCTCACAGTTTCCGCCTTCTATAGGAGAAATTAGGGTACGCAAGATGCTGCCATGGAGACGGAATCCGCGGACAGACTTGATTTTGGTCGCGTAGTCATGGGATCTGAAATTTAGCAACATCTAAAACTGAACCGTCTGGAACCTCTCTCAAGTAACCCACTGAAAATCGTTGTTGCCGCTACTGCGTCCTTGGGCGAGTTGCCGGACGTCCTCCTGCGCCGAAGCCAGTTTGATTCGACACCACTCAGAGGGGCTCGCGGCCATTATATTGGTAGTGTTTTATTTCATTATTTACTTTAAAGTAAAAAGGGATATGGGGAATTCAGTGAAGATGAGAAAAGTATGTTCGATAAGAATGGAAAAATATTTGATTGTTATTCCAAGGGTTCAGAGGAAAGAGAAATTTTCAAAATATTTGATTTCTCCTAAACCACCCGTAGCCGTGTGGAAAGTATCTCCAATGAGACAGCCTCAGTAGCACTCCAAACGAAAAGAAATTAGGAAATGAGAATAAAATTTCTGTTACCGCCGGACATGCACTTCCCGTTCTAAAAAGTTAAGGCGCGATAGGAAAGGTGAAAAGCAAACGATTGAATCCAACAATGGCCTCTCAGGCGAAGACAATATGGATGAGGATAACTTCTTACCAAGAAACCACACTTTTAATTTAATACTGAAAAAATCTAAATAAGCAGCTATAGAAAGAGCATAGTGACACGTGATTTTTGACGTATAAAGTATTTGCCCTCTTTTCACCGTTATCGAGATATAAAGTCTTAAAATTTGCTAATTTATTTATTTAATAAGATGGAAGGAGGAGTAGATATTTTTCCTCGTAACTCCAGTCATTTCTCCATTTCCAGTTTAGTGCTCCGCAATACTCCGACATGAATCGCTATGCTTGGTACAAGAGTTGGTTAATGCAGACAAAGCCACTTCCAATTGAAACGCCCTTGCGATTGTGTTTTTCGCAGGAGGTTGATCATTGTAATCATTGCACTAGGGTTAAGTTCACGGAATGTTCTTGGTACCACGATTTTCTATGATTCAATCATTTTCTGGGTAAGTAACATATTTGTCCATAGAATTTTTTTGCGGGTTTCTTTCATTTTTATATTACTATATCTAAATATTTTTGTATTTTATAATAATCTGATTATCAAAATTTCTGAATCAGATTCACACCTTTTCTCACTAAATTAAATAAATAAATTAGCCAAATTTTAGACTTTATATCTCAACTAGAAGCTACGCTGGTCAATTTCTTTTAACGAACCTTTAATCAAACAAAATATTGACATTTCATAAATAACTTTTATATTTTAACAGAATAATAAGGCTACTATAATTTGTGACTCGTGCTATAGCCAATATACATGTCAGGACACGTCGCCCTTATCATTATCGTTTAACGCATGAAGGTTTCGCTATGGTACTCCATTGGAAAATTTGGTAATTTTTGAAATTAGATATTTGAAAAACGGCATAATCATTAGATTTGAAATTTATATCAAGAAAAATACAATTTTTTACTTTTCAAACGCAGTTTGTCAAACAATTTTCTGACAAATACTTTTTGAGCTATCATTTTTTTCAGTAACTTCAAATGTTTCATTTTCCGAGATTAATCTGTTGCAACAATTAGCGAAAAACCCAGTCGTCAGCAACGCATATTTTTTTATTAAAGAGGCTGTTGGAGCAGGGATTGTCACCACCAATTTGCCACCGTCACTTTTGAAATCGGTTCCGTGGTTCCAGAGATTCCATAGAAATTGTAATTTAGAATGACTTCAGAACGCTTTTCGCTCATTTCACCCATTTAAATTTCGATTTTTTTTTATTTATTCTTAGAGAGCATTTACATCTTATAAGTAACTACAATGCTAAGTTTCAAATTTCTTGCCCCTTCAGTATAAAAAAGTCGCAATTTTCGAACATTTTTCAATCCTGCACCCCATTGATGTTAGTGGCACCGACATAAAATATAGCCTATGTTGGAGTAGGGATTGTCCCCATCAATTTGCCACCATTACTTTTGAAATCGGTTCTGTAGTTCCAGAGATTTCATAGAAATTGTAATTTAGACTGTTTTTAGAAAGCTTTTCGCTCATTTCACCCTTTTAAATTTCAATTTCTTTTTTATTTTGTTCTTAGAGAGCATTTACATCTTATAAGTAACTACAATGACAAATTTCAAATTTATAGCTCCTTCAGTATAAAAAATAAAAATAAAACTGCCCAGTTAAACTGAGAGCATTGAGTTCACAAGCTATTCACACTAATTGTATATTATACTCTTATTTCAAAGAATTTGAAATAAGCCCATCGAAAAATAAAGAAATAAACAATATATTAAGGGGGGGGGTCATTTCCCCTTTACCCCCCTCATAGTTAACTAATGAACCCCTTAAACTAATCAGGTAAATCTCTAATTACAATGAATATATATACAAAATTTGAAGAAAATCGGATAATTCTGCATGAAAAACCCATTTATATAAATTAAGGTGGGATTAGCCCCCTCCGTTCCCCCCCTTTATACTTAACCAATCAATTCCGAAAACTAATCGGGGAAGCGTCTTAACCCAATGAACCTATAAACAAATTTTGAAGCAAATGGGATAATTCTGCATGAAAAACCCATTTATATAAATTAAGGGGGGGGAATTAGCCCCCCGGTTCCCCCCCTTTATACTTAACCAATCAATCCCGAAAACTAATCAGGGAAGTGCCTTAACACAGTGAACCTATAAATAAAATTTGAAGGAAATGGGATAATTCTGCATGAAAAACCCATTTATATAAATCCCCCCTTTATACTTAATCAATCAATCCCGAAAACTAATCAGGGAAGCGTCTTAACCCAATGAACCTATAAACAAATTTTGAAGCAAATGGAATAATTCTGCATGAAAAACACATTTATATAAATTAAGAGGGGATTATCCCCCAGTTCCCTCCCTTTATACTTAACCAATCAATCCCAAAAAACTAATCAGGGAAGCGCCTTAACACAGTCAACCTATAAACAAAATTTGAAGGAAAACGGAATAATTCTTCATGAAAAACCCATTTATATAAAATAAGGGGATATTAGCCCTCCGTTCCCCCCTTTATACTTAACCAATCAATCCCGAAAACTAATCAGGGATGCGCCTTAACACAGTGAACCTATAAATAAAATTTGAAGGAAATGGGATAATTCTGCATGAAAAACACATTTATATAAATTAAGGGGGGTATTAGCCCCCCGTTCCCCCCCTTTATACTTAATCAATCAATGCCGAAAACTAATCAGGGAAGCGTCTTAATCCAATGAACCTATAAACAAATTTTGAAGCAAATAGAATAATTCTGCATGAAAAACCCATTTATATAAATTAAGGGGGGTATTAGCCCCCCGTTCCCCCCCTTTATACTTAACCAATCAATCCCGAAAACTAATCAGGGAAGCGCCTTAACACAGTGAACCTATAAACAAAATTTGAAAGAAAACGGAATAATTCTGCATGAAAAACCCATTTATATAAAATAAGGGGGGATATGCCCCCCGTTCCCTCCTTTATACTTAACCAATCAATCCCGAAAACTAATCAGGTAAACGCCTTAACACTGTGAACCTATAACCAAAATTTGAAGGAAATGGGATAATTCTGCATGAAAAACCCATTTATATAAATTAATGGGGGGATTAGCCCCCCCGTCCCCCCCCCCTTTATACTTAACCAATCAATCGCGAAAAACTAACCAGGGAAGCGCCTTAACACAGTGAACCTATAAACAAAATTTGAAGGAAAACTGAATAATTCTGCTTGAAAAACCCATTTATATAAATTAAGGAGGGATTAGCCCCCTGTTCCCCCCTTTATACATAACCAATCAATCCCGAAAAGTGATCAGGGAAGCGTCTTAACCCAATGAACCTATAAACAAAATTTGAAGGAAAACGGAATAATTCTGCATGAAAAACCCATTTATATAAATTAAGGGGGGAGAATTAGCCCCTTGTTCCCCCCCCCCTTTATACTTAACCAATCAATCCCGAAAACTAATCAGGGAAGCGCCTTAACTCAGTGAACCTATAAACAAAATTTGAAGGAAAACGGATATTTCTATGAAGATTTATCGCATTATGTACGTACATACATACATACAGAACCGGCTGGCAAGCTCTCAGGGCTTGACAGCCAGTTTGATAGCTGAAAAATCGCAATTTTAGAAAGTTTTTTGCTCCTGCACCCCCTGGGGTTAGTGGCACCGACATAAAATATAGCCTATGTTGGAGCAGGGGTTGTCACCATCAATTTGCCACCATCACTTTTGAAATCGGTTCGGTAGTTCCAGAGATTACCCCCTACAAACAAACAAACAAACAATCTTTACTCCTTTATAATATTAGTATAGATAGATAACGGGCAGACGAGGGCATATGATTTATGTGTCAAAAAACACATTTCCCTGTGCTTTTTCGATTGATGCTTACTTAGATTTTTTCATTATTACACGAAAGCGTGGTTTCCAAATAGCACACAGGGTGGTGTCATTACTGTTACTAATATTCAGAAATCGAATGATGGGAAATTCATCGTGGCAAAAGATCTAGATAGTTCTATAATCTAGAAAAATGAGCAGGAAAAAGACATGGAACACCAGATTAATGTTAAAAACTAAAAGATTTAAAAACCAAACCTATCATGTGACATGAGATTGAGGATGTTACAAATTTCACTAAAAACTTTGAAAGTGAATATGACTCTAATTTCATCGTGGAGATCATGGGGACGTTGATAAAATTATTTGCCAATTCGGTATGTGTTAAGACGAAAATGGCCGAGTTCTTAAAATAACACAAATTTCCACTTTAAGTATCGTCCGATATCGAAGCCACGTTAAATTTATTTTAAGAAGCCTGCGATAAAGCAGGCAGGCACAGTTAATATTCAAACAGCTTTAAACGCGCATGACCTAGACATTTATCAGGCTAATCATATGCGTAGCAGGGAATACGGAATAATACCCCTTCTGTTCCTGCTCCATCTTCCTAAAAGTGAAAACTGTGAAAGGATATTCATATTGACCTGTCTATTGAAAATAATATTGCAAATCGAAGATTACAGAGCGCCGCGTAAAGCTGTGCAGTATTTTAACGGCCAGCATTTATTTCAAGTTGAGAAGATTGTAATATCCTATCCAGATGTGCCAGTTGCTGCGATAATCCCGTGTTCAATCTGTGTCCCAAAAAACAACGAAAACGAAGAGAAACTTCTTCCCCACTTTGTTGCAATTGTGGAGAGCAGCAACTTTTAAGTTATAAGTGATGCAAAACAGCCTGTGAAAGCAAAGTACCGCAAATGCTATGCCGAAATAACGAAGAAATAAAAGAAAGCCCAAATTACCGAGGAAATAAAATCCCCAAAAATTTGCTTACTTACCAACTAAGAGGGCATCACCAGCCGCACAGCAAACTTACGAAATAATCGAGTTAAGGACGATTTCCCGAGTTTCACTGAGACTTTCTTAAAAATTAAAATAGAGTTAAAGATACCACTCTTCCTTCAGTTATCTGACAATTTTGAAAAAATATATTCTAAAATTATAGCGCAACAATATATTGCGCATAAGAGTACTTTTCATTTAATTTTCGTAATTATTCTAATTTCTTATTTTTGATTTTTTGAATCTGTTAGGAAAATTTAATTGTATTGTAATGAAAAATTGTATGGAACTAGAAAAGTACTTTTCTTTTAAGGTATGGAGATCCTCCATTTTCTATTTTCTTCCTCATTTCGACCGTCCAAATTGCAGTTCGCTGCAATCGCTATCGTACTCGTATACTCGACTGCTGTGTATACAAATTCAAGAGCAAAGGAATTTGATTTTCGATCTTACATCTACGATGGAAAGTAAACGTAGGAATTTCATCCTTTCTGCATTGGTTCATTTGTTCATGGCTCCCATGTGTTCAGCCTATTATAAAATCACTGAAAGTCAATGGTTCACTTGTGACAAGGAATTGCAGAAAAATAGATCCGTAAGCAACTTAAGAGCTTCTAAACTGAAGCCATCCATTCCCTTCCTGGGATCAGTGTGTGAATATAATTGGCAATGTGTTCGCGGTATTAGCGATCTTAATGCCAGAAACTTTGCGATTAAAAAAGGCAAAGATTACCTTTCGGAATTCGATGTGGCATGCTATTTTCAGCAAAAAGGTAGAAAACCCCAAATATCAAACAAATACAATTTAGAAAACAATTAAATGTTATATTTAAAAAAAGTAACTCAACCTTCCCATCCATGTGTTATCGTTTGCACTTAACATTAAATATCAGGATTTGTTCACCTCTATATAAATAGTTTATCAGCGATTGCAATTGAAGGATATTTTTTTTAACATATGAGTATCATAATGCCATTTTCAACAATAACTTTATTGCTTATGGTTGATATTAATAAGGCTAAATTTTCTGTTATCTTTAACTGATGGATCTTTCATATGTTCAGAATACGGCACATAATACAGGAAATTTTCAGTGTAGTTGCTTTCATAAAGTTATCTATTAGAAATAAACATTAACACCTTAAGAACCGGAATCATTTAACGACATCTAAACTTTTATACCAGAAATTCCGTATAGCATATTTTGCTTTATTTTCCAACAAAATTACCCCAAAATTCTACAATTAAATAAGCACAGATTTCGACAAAGTATTCTGGTACAGAAAAAAAAAATAAAAGCCTTACGCAGCATTTAAGGAACGTGTACATCCCACCCGTTCTAAAGGGAATAACATAAGGTAATTTTAAAAGCGGTCGTTGATAGATCGCATACTATTGTTATTGGTTTTTTTCTGAAATATCCAAATAAAAGTTAGATATAATAATATTCGATTTTTCATTTTTAGCAATTTATTTGAATGTATATCCGATCTTTTTGCATTTTCATTGAATGTGTATTACGAGAAATTTTATTTATTTTGTTACATTTTCGTTCTAGTTTAGTTTCGTTACATTTTCGTGTCAACCTTCTACAATCCATTTTCGCTTAACTTATTTGAATCTGAAGCGCATACATGCGTTCATTTTGGGAATTTATTTTTATTCAGAATTTCCTTAAATGGAGAATTTTTTATTTTTGTAATCACAAACATCTGTTATTTTATAGGTATGAATTCGGAATTTCTGATTTAAGAAGGAATTCCCGAAATGCAAGTTTCGGATGTAAACGGGTTTAAAACACAAAATGATTCCTATAATTGTCCACTAACTACCATTTTTAACCCTTTGAAGTACAGTGGCAGAGATGCCTACTTTCCAAAATTTTTAACACCTTTGGAATCATGCAGAAATTTTTGCTTTATTTTACTTCAGAAATCGTTATATTAAATGAAATGAAAAATCTTTTAAATATTGAAAATAAAAAATTTGTAAAATTGGCAGATATGCAGTGATAAATTATTTATACTATTTAATTGTAATCACAAACTGATATATTTGAACATGATTACCTGAAGAAAATTTGGATTTTGTAATATTCGATTAAAAAAAACATTTATTTATTTTTAAATAAATCTGTTCACAAATTATGTTGAAAACCAATCATTTCAACATTTTAGCAACACAATTACTTGACCAGTGAAAGGGTTAAGTTGCAGTACTCTAAGCTTAAGCATTTGGTATTAAAGATGGGGAACGGGTAAGTGGGAGGGAGGTCGACAGTGGCGTAGCGTCAGGGGGGGGGGGCACGATCATTTTACTACCAGTATAATTATATACTACAGTTAGCCTTATTTAATCTTTGAACGGTATGAATTAAATAAGGCCAAATATAGTATATAAAAATACTGGTAGTAAAGTGATCCGTGCCCCCCTTGACGCTACGGCTCTGGAGGTCGAGTAAAACCAGTAGTAATACAGTCCTTTCTGGTTTCCAGCTATTCAAAATCGCCGTTTTTTTATTATTAAGGAATTGTGAACTAATTAGATGTGCACTAGATGCTCCTATTACGCATATATATTTAATAGATTATTACAACCACTTCAGAGAAAAAGTACTTCTGTTGCTATAATATTGAAATGAATAAATGACAACAGTATTTAAAAATAAATAAAAGCTTTTCTTCAGGTATATTACAAAAGAAAAATTTTATTCAACAAATTATGTGCAGTTGTGGTATAACTGCAAGAATAATCAGATAACTTAACAGCAGTGTTAGCAAATCTGACGTATTTTTGATTCACACATTCCGAATTATCACTGGAAAGTTTGAATAGCGATATTTGCTTCAAATAATGATAGACATTCTGTGAATACGGAAAGAGAAGAAGTACTATTGAAAAACTTGTGGTATGAATTCATAATAATAATCACGCAACTGTAATCACAGTCTCCCGCCAGCAAACTGTTAAGTAATATTTTTGCATTTTGTTAGTCGATTACGTGCAGCAGTGAAGCATCTCCAGAAGGGTACACACAATGATTCACCCACAAAACTGTTATAACATTAAATTTTTCGGGCAACAGTTGCAGACTGATATTCGCGATGAGGTTAGAAATTCACTCATATAACAGATGTGATGGAATCTTTAACCCCTTCGGGACCCGCGGATTTTACACAAATTTTATTCGGTTGACACCACTTTTTTAAAGCTAACTTTATTTAAATTATCACAAAAATGTTCTAATTAGAGAAAACAAATATTACTTTTTTTTACTGGTGCCCAAAACAAATTCTGTATGCTCTTTTTGAGGGTGCATGTATGCACCCATAAGTTTTGAGATTCTTTGAATGTGAAACATACAACTGGTTTTTTTCCACCTATTTTTAATACCTGATAATATATTTAGCATTTATATTGAGTTTTTCATTGGTTTTGGCATTTTGAAAAAAGCGCAGTCAAACGAAGTGAAAATACGCGGGAGGACACCAAATCTATTAATTAGACTTTAAATAGGAAACAGCGACTAAATGTAACAGTGGATAGTTACAAATACCTTATAACGTTGCGTATAAGTTGATCCCAAAATCCAACAGAAATAACAGGTCCTTCCGTTTACATACCAATATTTACGTATTCTCCAGTATTTCCGTTACCGATAATTTCTGTAATCATGTGTCAATTTTTTCCGCGTCAAATAGATACATTTCATGCCTGAAAAGTTTACTAATAAATTAAGTTAAATATGTACCACAAAAAAAGACTCATATTGTAAAATGATTTTTCCAGTCCGACTTGTTTAATTGTTTCAGAGGACATAGATGCTCTTTCACAGAAATTATTCATAAGCTAGCAGGGCATTTTTCTTTCATTTTGAGGTCGACGTATGCGCAAGTACATGCGCAAAGCAGCCAAACTTACACCGATAATTTCTGTAAAACTCTGTCAATTCGACTACGGTGAAACATGCATGCTTCAATTCGGAAAATACGTATGAACCACAAATAAACAAGACATATTTTATTAAAAAAAGTTCTTGGTTCGAAATGTGTTTATTTTCTGCAGATGATATTGGCACAGTTTTACGGAAATTAGCGTTAAGTTGGTAAGTATGTATACAGTAAGAAACCAATCAATTGTTGCTGCTTTTACATTCTAAGTATCTGACAAAGGAGCGAAATCAGAACTCCTATATTTTTTACTTTTGATTATCACTACTGTAAAATAGCCCTGTTCTTCAGATTTAATCGTGAATTTCTGTCTAAGTAAGTTAAATATTCCTTTTCGAAATTAGTAGTACAAATCTCGAAAATATATGTTGCGAGGAAATCCTGCCAAGCGGAAAATATAGATTAACCCTTTGAATAGCTATAGGGTGTGTTATTTATACCACCTACCGTAATTTCCGGCGTATAAGCCGCAGCTCAAAGAGTCGTTTTTCGACCCAGAAATTTTATTCAATAATTATAGTTAAATATTTACAGCGATCTTTTAAGTTACATTTTATAAAATAATATTTCTGGGTCGAAAAAAGACTCTTTGAGCTGCTGCTTATACGCCGGAAATTACGGTAATTTAAATCCCAAACTGTCAAACTTGTACCAGAATTTTTTAATATACTTTTGTTTTATAATATACACGAAGAAAATAATTTATTCATTTTAAAATACATTTGTTCGTAAATTATGGTGACATTTCCTTTCTTCAGCATTTTAGAAACATATTTGATTTGCCCTTGAAATGGTTAAAGTAGGGGTCAACATTTTGCCGTAAAGTACTTTGTCACCAGAAATTGCTAATCTACGCTTTATATTAAGTTCCTATCATTAAATCAGAGTTGCCAAGTCTCGGGCTTTTTGAACACCAGTAATTTTTTGGAGAAAATGTTGTTCTTCTAAATCGCAAAATGCTTCGATTCAATAAAACAACATTTTCTGTACTAAATTACTGGTATCCAAAAGTCCGGAGACTTGGCAGGTCTGTTAAATGAACAAAATTTTCTATTCTGAATTAGTGATATGTTGGTGGGCCGCCTTTTACAGATTCCTTTTTTAAAAAGCTTTCTTACAGGGTTCGTACGCCTTTTATCATAAATATTTTATAGAATTTTTCAATTTAATATTTTAATAGCAAAAATTTTAGACGCAACATTTAATTGCAGGATTTGTATTACTTTTCTGCATTTAAATATTGTGAAAAATGCTATAAAAAAGATTGTGGTAACAGCATATGAACAATGTATTAAATTGTACTTTAAAGAAATGTAATTCTTTAATACCTGATATATTTTTATGCAAAGAATGTGTGTCAATTATTATATGTTTGAGCTTTTATTGACATAAAATATTCTTCATTTTACTTTTATACTCAAGATTGTGATTTTGAATTTCCCCTTGAAACTAGTCAAACGCAAAATCAATAATATCTGAATTGTTTAAACTATTCCCCCAAAACGCTTTTGTGGAAGATACAACAATCATTTATCTTAAATGAATGATAAAAATATAAAAAATACTCATTTATGTCTCTAGAGCATTTACGTTTACGAGCTATGATTAATGGTTTTTATAAATAAACAAGAACTACGGGTTTTTTTTACTTTAGGCATACATGAGATAAAGAAAGTTGCTTACCAACAGAAGCTTATAGGTATAGGAAATTTTAAACATTCAAAAGTAATTTGATTTTAGAATTTTTTTAATATATTAAATTTCCGTCAGTATATTAAATTCTTTAGAGAAGTACCGGCTTTGGAAAATTGTCTCAAAATCACATCTGCAAGACGATAGAAAACTTTTTCAATTTACCTACGAATAATAAAATAAGCCTGCAAGTAACAAAATACAACTTTTGTTCACATTTTAGAAAATTTTCATATATTCTTAGTTAAGTGTTTTTAAAGATTGATTTTATAGCACAAGTTTGTTATTTCAGAATTTAACATTTTCTCTGCAGATTGTATGCCAGAATTAAAAATTTTGAAAAATTTCCCGTGACATTTATTGGATAGCAGATGTTTTTTCCCATTCCATACATGAAGATTAAATTATTGATAATTTTCTATTATAAGTTAAGCTGTATACTAAAGGAAATATTCTAATTTCAGATAATTTGAAAAAAGTTTACCTTAGTTGTAAAGCTTTGTAATCTGCTAGCGAAAAATATACCTATAAATTTCCTTTATTAAAAAGGGGTGTAATGCAACGATAAAAATAATATTAAATTACTCTTACATTTCTTGTACGAAAATTAGATGTCTTAAAGAAAGGTCGTTATATGTTCATATTATGGTTATAAAAATGGATAATTCTAATTTATTATGGCTGAAGCGGCTGTTAAATTGGCTGATTATTTGAAGTATGAATATTTAACATCAGAGGAATTCGAAATTAATAATTTCTCTTTCAACTTCAGAATGTAATAAATTTATTTCATGAATTAAAAAAAAATCTGCAAACTGTATTCTATCACAAGGATTAAAATTACAAAAATAATTAAAAAAAGCATAGGATTGCACAATATGAACTTAATATGCATTATTATTTTGTATAGAAGCTGTCGTTTTGCGATAAACCCACTTTTGTTTCAATTAGTAAACATACGCCAGAAATATTTTTTTTTTAAACAAACCAAATGTTTAAACTTTTGATTACGGGTTTTGGACACCGTACGTCCCAACGACAATTTTTTTATTCCATCCGTACCACTTTTTGAAAAATATTTTCTAACACGAAGAAAGTTTTTGGAAATTTTGGTGTAATTGAATACAAAAATAGTCGTCAGTCCCGGGCTATAATAAAAAGGCAGAACGATATTTCCTAGATCCTAATAATTTTGTTAGTGCTCAATAGCGCCACTTTCTTCTCCGGCGGTCAGTGTTCAGAAATAAAGTGCCTCGAACGCAGAATAAGCAAATCTTGTTTCCATATATGCACTTCACCTTCCCCACATTACTGACTTGGCAGAAGTTGTCGCTACCATGTCAAACTATCGAATATGAAAAAATGCATTTTTCATTACTTTTTAAAATTGGCCGATTGTCACCAATAAATTTTAGTAGGGACTTCACACTTACACTTCACCAGAGTTGGCAGCTTGGCATTCGTTTTCATTCAAAAGACCCAAATTCAAACCATAAATTTTGAGCAGAAGTTTTTGCTTTATTTAGTGACAGACATTTCGCGATTATTTAAAGTAAAATTATCTCTCTCAAAATTTCCGGTATGAACTCGAAATCTCTGAATAAATAAGAAGTCCAAACTGGTAACCCTGTTATTCACACAAATTTTATTAGTATTCTCACTAAGCGAAGCATTCTAATAAAATTTAGTGGTGACAATCTGCCCATTTTTAAAAGTAGTGAAAAATGCATCTTTTCGCATTCGAAAGTTCGACATGGTAGCGACGAAGTATTCGTTTTCAATTCAATATCCGCGCTCCATATAGATAACTATTGCTATTCTGATTAATATTTTTCAATTTCACTTTCTGCTTTTTCTGGTTTAGACTTTTTTTTTTCCAGAATGAAAAAAGAAATACCAGCCGTAAGAGGCTGGTAAACAGTATTTTCATCTTGGAAAATTTCTTCCACTCATCTGCGCAGTCTTAACATAAATGCGTTAAAGGTTAAACAAGAACGAATAATCATGCGTCAAGCATAGATTATGTAACACTTTCCAACGCTTCCAAAATAATTTTACAAATCATTACCGTTTAATAAGCTGAAAGATAACATCTAAGTAAACAATTTGGAAAACGCATAACATATTTAAAAACGTAATTTGAGGAATTTCCAACATATACAATATTCGGAAAAGTATCCGAATACTTTTATTCAGCCCTGTATATGATCTATAGATTTGTATATATACTACATTGGATGCTAAATTTCAGTTTAGTTAGGAAACGCGTAGCACAGTTTAAAATTCTCCTTATGGAGTTTCTGTCAATAAACGGAAATGTGTTTGCGAACTTTTGTGCTGCCCTTATAGGGTCTACAGAATTTATACACACCAAGTAATAGACAAAAGTTGAGTTAAATTTAAAATCGCATTCAGCAACTTAAAACGCACTTCCAGGAATTATTGTTAACAGACAGTAGAGAATTCTTTTGTGTGTCCCTGTAAATGAACGATGACTGCTATGCACACAATATTCTGTAGTAAGCCTCTTGTAATGCACCTTAGCGATACATTTAAATTTCAATGCGTTTAAAATAGTGAAACATTATTTAATTAAACCGCAAACGATTTTTCTCCATAGACGTAATGTAACGGAATTCTTTTGACTGTTCCTGTAAAGTAACTATAAGTGCTATGTACACCATATTCCATAATAAGCTTTTTGTAATGCACCTTAGTGATATATGTCAATTACAATATGTTTGAAATTGTGTAACATTATTAAAATAATCCGCAAATGATTTTAATCAGCAAATGACCGTAATGTTACGGAATTCGTTTGAGCGTCCCTGTAAAAAAACTATAAGTGCTACACATTTCAGTTGAAATAGGGAACAGGCTATAGATAACGACCATAACATATAAAAATTGCAGGGCAATCCGAGCATATTTAAGGGAGTTAGAGCACGGTCAGACGGCCAGACTGCAGACAAACCGAAGTCATAAGCACTTTTCAACTAGGTTGGAAAGTGTTAAAAAGGTTAAACAAGAACGAAAAATCATGCGTCAAGCATAGATTATGTAACACTTTCCAACGCTTCCAAAATAATTTTACAAATCATTACCGTTTAATAAGCTGAAAGATAACTTCTAAGTAAACAATTTGGAAAATGCATAACATATTTAAAAACGTAATTTCAGGAATTCCCAACATATATTTCTAACATATACAATATTCGGAAAAATATCAGAATACTTTTATTCAGCCCTGTATATGATCTATAGATTTGTATATATACTACATAGGATGCTAACTTTTAGTTCAGTTAGGAAACGCGTAGCACATTTTAAAATTCTCCTTCTGGAGTTTCTGCTAAAAAACGTAATTGTGTTCGCAAACTTTTGTGCTGCCCTGTATATGATCTACAGGATTTATATGCACCAAGTAAAAGACAAAAAGTGAGTTAAATTTAAAATCGCGTTCAGCAACTTAAAACGCACTTCCAGGAATTATTGTTAACAGACAGTAGAGAATTTTTTGTGTGTCTCTGTAAATGAACGATGACTGCTATACACACAATATTCTGTAGTAAGCCTCTTTTAATGCACCTTAGTGATATATATAAATTTCAATGCTTTTAAAATAGTGAAACATTATTTAATTAAACCGCAAACGATTTTTCTCCATAGACGTAATGTAACGGAATTCTTTTGACTGTCCCTGTAAAGTAACTATAAGTGCTATGCACACCCTATTCCAAATTAAGCTTCTTGTAATGCACCTTAGTGATATATATCCATTACAATGTGTTTGAAATTGTGTAACATCATTAAAATAAACCGCAAATGACTTTTCTCCATAGACCATAATGTAACGGAATTCTTTTGAGTGTCCCTGTAAAAAAACTATAAGTTATACACACTTCAGTTGAAATAGGGAACATGCTATAGATAACGACAATAACATATAAAAACAACAGGGCAATCCGAGCATATTTACGGGAGTTAGAGCACGGACAGACGGCAGACAAGCAGAAGTCATAAACACTTTTCAACTAGGTTGGGAAGTGTCAAAAATTGCTATTTTTCATTAACACCTTTGCACACTACTGTTGTTGGACCGAGTGAGAATACTTATTTGGCTTTCTTATTAACCCGACACTACACGAATTTTTCTTTTGGAAGTAAGTCTTTTTAACACTTTCCAACCTAGTTGAAAAGTGTTTACGACTTCGGTTTGTCTGGCCGTCTGTCCGTGCTCTAACTCCCGTAAATATGCTCGGATTGCTCTGCAACTTTTATATATTATTGTCTTCACCTATAGCATGCTCTCTACTTCAACGGAAGTGTGTAGCACTTATAGTTTTTTACAGGGACAGTCAAAATAATTCCGTTACATTACGTCTATGGAGAAAAATCGTCTGCGGTTTATTTAAATAATGTTTCACTATTTTAAACGCAGTGAATTTTTTTATATATCACTAAGGTGCATTACAAGAGGCTTACTACGGAATAGTGTGTGTATAGCAGTCATCGTTCATTTACAGGGACACACAAAAGAATTATCTACTGTCTGTTAACAATAATTCCTGGAAGTGCGTTTTAAGTTACTGAACGCGATTTTAATTTTAACTCGCTTTTTGTCTATTACGTGGTGTGTATAAATTCTGTAAATCCTATACAGGGAAGCACAAAAGTTCGCAAACACATTTTCGTTTATTGACAGAAACCTCAGACAGAGAATTTTAAACTGTGCTACGCGTTTCCTAACTGAACTAAAATTTTGCATCCTATGTAGTATATATACAAATCTATAGATCCTATACAGGGCTGAATAAAAGTATTCGGATACTTTTCCGAATATTGTATATGTTGGAAATTCCTGAAATTATGTTTTTAAATATGTTATGCGTTTTCCAAATTGTTCACTTAGATGTTATCTTTTAGCTTATTAAACGGTATGATTTGTAAAATTATTTTGGAAGCGTTGGAAATTGTTACATAATCTATGCTTGACGCGTGATTTTTCGTTCTTGTTATATTCATATTTAGGTTTAGATACTAGAAATTTTGGCATTATTTAAATAGCAGTCTGTTCTGATTACATAAGACGAATATTTTTATTTTAATATAGTGATTACACGGAAATGAATTTATTTATTAAAGGTTAAATTTTATTGATTCATATCTGTATCAGTGTACAGTGTAGGGATAAAATAATTTGTATTCCTTGTTTAAATGTCTTATATTTATTAGTAATTGTGCATCTTAGTTATAATGCCACATCTTTGACAGTTGTGTAGTCAGGGTAGTGTTCCACAAACTCTTTACATCACTATTTAAAATAATATAATCTTAACTTTATCTAATCGCTGAATTTTCACTGATTAATCAAGACGAACATAACTTTATGAAATTAGTGGTATTCAGAGCATTTGGACCCGCCCCCTCCTGAATACGCAATGATCTGTGAACACAATTATTGCGTATTTAAGACCATGTTTGGATATTAAAATACGTATATTTCAGGGCTACTAATTAAGTTATTTTTACATGTAAGCCATCATTTCATACTAAATCGTGAACACTTCACAATTTTGTAATTGACTTTATTTTGCTACTTCCCATACATCGCTCCCAAACACCCGATTTAAAAAAATTCAAATAAACATAGTTGAACCAGAAATTTGACTTAATAAATAAAATATATTAAGTATCAAACCAAAAAGTAGGCATTTTTCAATTAACATTTCTGGCTCAGAGCATGTGTATTTGGTAGGTTGGGAGCTATGCTCATAGCTTTAGAGAAAGTGTCCATTATTTTCGCTCTAACCACGTCCATATTATAAAAATAAGTTGCAACCTGCAAAATTTTCTTCGGATTATTTTCAATCGCAGAATTGTTGTTTTAAATAACCAGAGAATTTATATTCGAAATTTCTGGTACCAAATAATCGTAGCAGTTGGCAGTAATAGAAAGCTCATATTTATTTTCTATAGGTTGACGTTCGTTTTAACACTATAGCTTTATCCGTTAAAAAATTATCCGAGTGCTTTATGACATTCGTTTTCTCACTGTATATTCCATTTACAAACGTGTATTTGAAAATTCATGCATAAAATTTACGGCTACCAAAACGGGTCTAATGCACCCAAAAGTACACATTTCTCTTGTAGATAAAAATTGCAAAAAATACAATTATGGGTCTATATCTTTAACCCGGGAGAACTCCTGCTAATTTACGTTACACGAGAGCTCGCGTCGGGCTTCGTAGGCCCGGAGCGGATTTTTGCTTAAGAAAACAGTAAAATGAATTTGCTAAACATAAAAACAATTTTGTTTTTAACGTAGTAATGGATAAATAAGAAATTAGTTTTTAAAACAGAAAGTTTTAAATAGTTTAATGATATATTTATATATACACATTAACCCTTAATTGCATAGTGATGTAAATTTCCATCACTGTTTATTTAACTTTTAATAAATAAATCAACTTCTTACCACCACTATATTTATATAGAAATATTAATGCAATAAATTTCCCGTGAACTATTTTGCTGAACAAAGTTAAAAATCTATCTTAAAATTTCTGGTGTCCAATATTTAATATACCGTAATTTCCGGCGTATAAGCCGCAGCTCAAAGAGTCGTTTTTCGACCCAGAAATTTTATTCAATAATTGTAGTTAAATAGTTACAGCGATCTTTTAAGTTACATTTTATAAAATAATATTTCTGGGTCGAAAAACGACTCTTTGAGCTACGGCTTATACGCCGGAAATTACGGTATGTATAAAATAACACAATTGTAAAAGAAAAACTCATGCAAAGAAGGGTTAAAGTAAAAAAAGAAAGAAAAACCAGTTTTTTTACGTTATACATGCAATTAATGTTACATTATCATCAATTAAAAAAACCTGCAGTATTTTTCAATTAAATAATGTTTATTACACTTATTATAATTAAAACCAAACTTACATTTCACTGGCATATTCTGCATATAACACTGCTATGCTCACTGCATACATTTTTGGAACATTTAGCACAAGAAATTTGTGATTTTCTGTCAATTTTGCTGGGACAGATATGACACCTTTTTCTTGAGCATTTTTGTTTTTTTTTTTGCCGGTGGTGCTGCAATCTTTTCATTGCGGTCACTATCTAATTTTTCACGCAATTCGCGAGGAAAAAAAAACTCCTTTTTCTGTATTGGAGTTGTGGTATTTTTGCAGATAATAGTAAAATTTGGGCATTTATGCTTTCAGTATTCAAAATACTGAAAAATACTGTCTTCGGTCATCTGTTGCTTATTCTCGCAATAGAATAAGTAGATGACATTTCATCTACAACATCTACAGCTCCCTTCGTTAGGTTATAAAATGTTATTTTCTCTGATTTCTTGGCTTCTGCAGTTGAAACATCAATAGTACTATCGTTGTGCATGGTAGATAAAAGTAAAACACATTTATTTTTTTTAGGTACGTAGGATACCAAAGACATATTTTTTTGGAATCCAAATAACGAGGAATACACTTCTCGTTTCTTCCCAGAAACGAATTCTTCTCCTGTAACTATCTTTTATTTTTCCTCACAGTTCCAACAAGTGTAATTTTCTTTTGAAGGAGATCTTTAGCTAATGCATAACTGGTATACCAATTATCAACTGTGAGATTACGTTCAGTTGTAAGCTCGGCTCTCGTAAGATCGCCGAAAGCGAAGCAGCATCGACCACGGTCATTTTTTTTTAGGGTACATCGTCTAACCTCTTTCGTCTGCCTCTGCTGTGGGACCGTATACGTTAATGGGATCTGGTGCACGTTAAATCTGTTCGTGGCTCCAAATTACTCCACGTTATATATAAGCGTTACCTCTGGGGGTGCCAATACAGATGCAGGTCTCTCATCTGGAATTGGTTCAAAATTAGGAGACCTGTTTGGAGTAAAGTCAGACTTCTACCCTTGGGTGCTCCTGGTATGTTGTACTAACAGAAACTGCTCCATTTCCCATTACCATGATTCTGGAGGTCTTCGGTTTCGTGGGGATGATTTAGCAGTGCTAAGCCATCTGGGATTAGACAATTTTATCTGGAGCATTTTCTACTTTATACGGACCTTCTGGTTGAGCTCCTGCATAAATTTCAAGATTCCAAGTATAAAATATTCTAGAATCAACTGAAGCAAATATTTTTATTCCATATTTTGCAGGTTTACTTGAAATAAACTGACGAAAGGAACATTTACCTCTAAAAAGTAATACCTTTTCATCTATAGTCACAAATCCTCCGAGACTATATACATGCTGACAATTTGTAACAAATTTTTCAAAAACAGATTTTATGGGAGCCAATTTATCCAGTTCTCTTCTCGAAGGACGATCAGTTATATCATCGAATCTTATGCATCTCATAAGAAATAAAAGGCGATTATATGACACAGTTCGATGAAAAATGTCAAGCCCTGTGCCATCGGTGTTCCAAATATCATGAACATTTACATGTGAGGATTTTCAAATACCCCCTATATAAAGAAGGCCAATAAATGCTCTTATTTCTGCTATATTTGTCTGACGTGCATCTCTTTCTCTTTGGAAATTGGTTGCAATTGATTTTATAAAAATATTTGTGTATTCCACAATACTCGTTATTATTGTTTCGTCAATAAGCAATTGCCAAGAATCCATAGGGCAGGATACGTTCCTTGCATCACTAACGTTTCCGGGCAATTTTGATATAATATTGTGAGCAGGAGTTCTGACATTTCGTCTAGGTTTTGTTTTATTCCATTTCGTTATTTTATCTTTGTCAATATAGCATTCAACGGATTCAATAATATCCAATTCATTTGATGAATCTAAATCTTCTTCTGAACTTGACTGATGGTCACTATATTGTTCTGTGTCATCTTCTTCTTCATCTTCCTCATTAATAGATTCTTCATCAGTTGAAACCTCAGCTAACAAGGTCTGCAATCTCTTCATTTCATCATCATAGCTTAAATATCGATACATTTTTCAACCTCTTCCTTCACATTCACAATGTGAAATGAAAAGCGCGAGCACTCGCTCCGGGCCTTAGGGGACCGAACCGGTATTTTCTAAGAAAAGGGGGATCCTATAATCCTGAAATGCCTGTGCTCAGTATGCAGGTGACCTTCTACGCAGCTACCGTGAAACAAGTCAATTTTCGTTGAAGGGGTGATGTCGCTGCAGTATAGTTTTGTAATGACCGGGCCTAAGAGACCCGATGGAGTCTTCGCGGGTTAGAAATTATTTATTTTTATATGTTTGCATAAATTACGCAGCGCTGCCACTGGCGACTATTTCTTAATTCTATCTCGCACCACTTTCTCATAACAACAATCATTCACATATATTTTACCAACATGTGGAAGAGAAATATACTACAAAATTTATCTTTTAAAAATACTGTTGCGCAAAGAATATAAAAATAATCGCCAATGGAAGCCCTAATTACGCTGGATCCTCTATTAACATAAGCATTATAAATCAATAGTGCATTTGTATTTTGTAATTCGACATATTTACATATGAGTTTAACCCTTCTTTGCATGAGTTTTTCTTTTACATTTGTGTTTTTTATACATATATTAAATATTAGACCAGAAATTTTAAGATAGATTTTTAACTTTGTTCAGCAACATAGTTCACGGGAAATTTATTACATTAATATTTCTATACAAATACAGTGGTGGCGAAGAAGTTGACTTATTTATTAAAAGTTCAATAAACAGTGATAGAAATTTGCATCACTATGCAATTAAGGGTTAATACTAGAAGTACCATGAGCCGTCATTTTGACGGTTACCAAATGAATATATTCCGACTAGAACCAGAAATTTCTTTTAAAAATATATTAAATATTAAACTCAGAGAAATACGTTAAATGAATAAGTTAAGTAGTTTTAAATAGAATTTCTGGTGTTAAATAGTTTTAAAAAAACTTGAGTAAAATTTCCGGTAGTTGTAGTGTTTGTGGATAGGATTTATAATTCTTGAATAGTCATTTTTGGGTAGTCTGAAATTTAAGAAAATTAAAACATCTTATACTGAATATCTGCTAATTGATACGATTTTTGGTCACCCTTATTTTCTGTATAGTAAACTTCATTCATCTTAATCGCAGAAATCTGCTGTTAAAAGATACGAAGCGTACGCAGTTGAAAAAATCGTTAGCCAAAAAACGGAGCGACTTTTAGTTGTGACCACAATATTGAGAAACATACTTTTGTAATCGAACTAAAGTGGCATGAAGAAAAACACTTCACTTAGAAGAAACGCGTTGTGAAACTTTTCCTTTATTAACCCCTTCGCGAGAAAAATGAAGCTCACTCCTTTTAATTTTACAGGTACCACGTTTTCAGAAAAAAAAACTTATATGATTTAATTTATGAATTCTTACGTTTAAATAATGCGAAAATGTCTCTGGGAAAATATTGGTGACCAACTTCAATGATGTTGTACAGCGTACGTAACGTCAGAATTGCCTGTCTGTCCTCTTTTTAAAATCAGAAATTCCGAATTCATACCAGAAATTCCGTATATTAACCGTTTGAGTGCTATGAAGCGCGATAGCGCTGCAATGTATCTGCGGATCAAACAAATTGTGTTTCAACCCAGAAATTTTATTCAATAATTGAAATCATTTAATTTTTATTGAACAGTTGAAGTATTTACAGCGATCTAGTGAGTTACATTTTATAAGATAAAATTTCTGGGTTGAAACACAATTCGTTTGATCCGCACATACATTGCGGCGCTATCGCGCTTCGTAGCACTCAAACGGTTAAATTTTGCTTAATTTAATGACAGACATTTCGTGATTACTGCAATTTCCGGCGTATAATCCGAGGATCAAACAATAACAGACCTACCAAGTCTCCAGCATTTTGGACATCAGTACTTTAGTACAGAAAATGTTGTTTTATTTAATCGGAGCATTCTGCGATTTAAATGAATAAAATGTTTCTCTAAAAAATTACTGGTGTGCAAAAATCCGGAGACTTGGCAATTCTGCAATAATGACCCAGAAATGTTATTTATTACTTGAAGTCAAATATTTACAGCGATCCAGTAAGTTACGACATATTAAATAAAATTTCTAAGTCGAAACTTGATTGCTTGATGCACGGGTTATATGCCAAACATTACTGTACATAAAATAAAACATCTTCTTTCGGAATTGCTGGCATGAATAAAGAACTTATGAATTAAAAATAGGCCATACTGGCAAACCTGGTACATAAATCGCTCATAGCAAAGGTTGAATCCTTCCAACATCAGTTTTAATTTTTGAGAAGTGTTCTTAGTTTTGCATGATTTGAACCAGAAATAGTATTAAAGTAACTTCTCTTTAGAAGTTGTCTGTTTGGCTTTATTGAATAAGTTCAAAATATTTTTTTTTCTCTGTGTGTGTGTGTGTGTGTGGTTCGGAACATACAAAACCTCAAAACGAAAAAAAAAGACGTTAAGAAAGACAGTCATTGTACGAGTGTTAAAATGTATTTTCTATTTATAGCGGCTTTGGGACAATTTGATAGCAACGATGTGCGACCGTTGCGAAAAGTTTTAAACAGTCGCGAAAACAAAACTTTTCAACTATTATGGAATGATTTGAATATGATATTGTTTATTTATTTATTTATTTTTATTTCTTGCTATTGGTAAATTTATAATTTAGCTACTGCCAAAGACTAAAAAAATATCTATCGAAATCGCTCCAGTAGCTCCAGAAAAACAGGTATATCAATGTCAGATCCTTTATATCTGATCTTACAACTGTAGTCGCCGTTTTAATAAACTAATTAAAATAGCAGTTTGGCGCTATATGCGTTTTATATTGCATTTAATTAAAGTGCAAATATATTTTCATTCCCAAAATGTTTTTAACTCGTTTTACTCTTCAAACCATGAAATCATTTTAGACAATGATTATTCAAAAGATAAAAAAAAAATAATTAGCTGTGAAAAGATAGATAACCTTGTCTTTCCTGTCATCATTTTTTGTACAATGGTTAATTAAATAACTTTGAAGGGAAAACAGAATAAAATTGAAAGGAAGTGAAAGATGTGCTTAAATGTTTGTAGGAAAATTAAAAGCGTTTTTTTATTCTTTTTATGTTGTAATGAGATATGCTCTTTCCTTTATAATTAATCTTTAGTTTTTGGTGTTTGAACAATATATTTTTGTTGGATAATAATTAAACTGGAAAGCATAATGACTTTAAAATAATTTTTTCGTTGTTAATAATTCTTGAAATTCAAGTGGTTTTATTCTCATGCTACTGATAATATTATGGATAATGAATAAATTAAGAATGAAATAAATTCGAAATTTAATTGTTTGAAATTTTAATATTAATGTTAATAATATTAATGTTTTAGTATTAATATTAATGTTTTAGTATTAATATTAATGTTTGACATTAATTTAATAGTTTGACAATATAAAACAATATTCAAATTTTCTTTTCTAAACCAAATACGAAAACTAATATTTGAAAATTGGTAACAAAAAGCTTAAATCGTGGCAGCAATGCGTCGTGACTTTTTGGACCACCAAATGTTTTTTGGACAAAATATTAACTGTTTTTTAAAGAATAAACTTTATTAGATATAAATCTCACTCTTGTTATAGTTGTTTTTATTTCATTTTAAAGTAGTCATTCCTAAAATTCATATATTTGCATTTTTTGAAAATTAGTCTTTGAAAATATTGATCACCTTTAGGATACCCCTGTACCACTATTTCTAAATGACATTTGTTGTCAGAGATCTGTATTGAAAATGTTCTAGAAATAATAATATAAAGATTTTCTTCTGATATACTGTAGATAAACCTTAATTCTAAAATAGCGTGTACGACAAGATTTTCGGATCTCTGCCAATAAAGTAGTGCAAAAGGTTTTGACAGTGCCATAACGTTAGATGATGCTGCATCACTTTACTACTATTGCTATTATATACTGAATTTCGCCTTAATCAACCGTTGAACGTCATGCTTTTAAATAAGGCCAAATTTAGCATATAAGAATACTGGTACAGGGTTCCTACAGATCAGGGGATTTCCAGACCAGAAATATCTGGGAAACCAATATTTTCTTAAGGAAAAACTTGTCTTAAATAAGGCGAAGTTTCACGAGATTAAATTAGACGATTTTTTCTGTAAGAAAATGCTGGTATATTCCTGTAAAATTCCCTGAAATGGAGGAACCCTCTGGTAGTAAAGTGATGCAGCACTGATGCGAAAACTAATATCTTGAAAACGGTCACAAAATATTATAATGCCCCGTTATTAGTGATGCCCCGACGCTACGCCACTGGTAATTTTTATGCGACCCACCATTAAAAGTTTAAAAGTTTTTGCGACTCAAATAGTACCGTAATTTCCGGCGTATAATCCGCAGCTCAAAGAATCGTTTTTCGACCCAGAAAATTTATTCAATAATTGTAGTTAAATATTTACAGCGATCTTTTAAGTTACATTTTATAAAATAATATTTCTGGGTCGAAAAACGACTCTTTAAGCTGCGGATTATACGCCGGAAATTACGGTACTGTGATATTCTAATGAATAATTCGTGTATGCGCAAAAGCATAATTTTCAAGCTTCGTATTCTTTTTAATCAATTGAAACCAGAAATGTTGAAAAAATAATACAATTCACATAAAAATTCTGAATTTAATTCTTTTTTTAACAAAATGTCTAGCTTTAATTGATTAAAGAGAATACGAATATTGGCAGCCATGCTTTTGCGCATACGCAAATGATTCATTCGAATATCAAAATAACTCATAAGCCCATCAGTAGACCGACCTATTATTTAGATATGTAGAGGCTTTTGTATAATCTATCCAATTTAAAACGCGAGCTTTTGTACAATGCACATATACGAATATAAGATACTCTTTCATTAGAGGAACACCACTTCGCGTCAAGTGCAAATGTTAACGGGAAAGCTAACAAAGAAGCCATTCGCAAATACTATCAACAAATGTATACGCATATGCTAACTTAGGTAGAAGATGGGTATGGTAACCTAAGTGACATATGTATAATTTATTTAAAAGTACAGCTATTTAATCGAATATAAAATCTAAAATACATTCTCAAACAATAAAAATAAATATTTCATTACGCAGCGGGCATAAAGCTTATGGTATTACCCAGGAGAAGTCGCACGGGGTATGACATACCCCGAGTGCGTAAAGATTTTACAATTATTACCACTACTTTTCGAAAAGTAATCTTTAGCCTATTTTATCCTACAATTTGTAACAGTTGTCACTGACTAAATAAGTTGAGAATTATTGTTTGTATTTATTGATGAAAAAGTAAAAACTACTCATACTCTAGTTATGCGCGATTTCTCCCTGGTTAATTTAGCAATGCTGGAAATGTCTGTTATTATTACTTTTTTCATCCAGTAGTGCTATATAAATTTAATTATAATTCAAGATTAAAAATATTAATTTTAAGACTAATTTACTAAATATTCACAGAAATCGATGGATATACATTAGAAATATGTAAATTTTATAGCAGCTATGCGGAAATCTTGATACCAAGTTTTGTTGCGTATATAGCATTTAATTGAGTTTTGGCCATGCTTTTACCCATTTTCTGGCTTCGGAAGCAGGAATACGTCATTTTATCATCTACGTCTATAAATAAATTTCAATCTATAAATAATTCTTTGGCTTCGAAGAATTTGTCTTCGAATATGTAGATTCGAAATAGCTATTTGCGTTTTTTTGTGTAATATTTGTGCATTTATAACATTGGTATTCTTCCTTTTATTATTATTCCACAAATGTTTTATTTGCTATTTTTATTCAAAGTATTTCCGCGATTAAATTAATGAAAAAATTCTCTTTTCAAAAACCGGTTAAAAAAGATGAAAAATTCTATAATGGTGCAAGGGTTAAGCAATTAAACCTTTTATTTTATAAAACAATATCTAAAAGATAATTTTGATAAATTCTTTTTAAAAATAAAATTAAATATATTTGAAGTTACTGCCACTATTCCAGTTGTAATGTTTTTCTGTCCTTTCAGGTGGCCATTGTGCGCTTAAATTTGGCTTATCAGAAATTAAAATAATTATCGTTTTTTAATTAAATAAAATTTATTCTAGTGACTGAACGAAGAAATTTATATATATATATATATACAGGGTGTATCTGAAATGCTTCAACAAAGTTAGAGGGATGATAGTATTCATGAAGACGAACAAAAAATGCACTGGAACATGGGTCGCAAATGACATTTAACCCTCTCAGGGGCAGTGGTATGTTTATGAAACCATTTAATTTTAATTCCAAAACGCCACAATGGCACCAGAATTTTGCTAAAATCTTTTTCATTTAATATGTATGTGAAATATAGCCTTTTTTCTTATTTACAAACAATTTTTTTTGTAAATTCCGGTGCCAGTCATTTATTTCAACATTTTAGCCCATTTATGCCCAGCGTCGATGCTTTAGTCAAATGGGAAAATGTGGATTTCACACCACTTTTTTTAAAATAGAAATTTGGTGACTTATTTTAGGGAGGACTCCTCGATAAAATAAGACACTAATTTTTATTTTAAAAAAAAGTGGTGGCAAATGCACTTTCTCCCATTTTACTAAAGCGTCCCAAAATTGGGACGCTAGGCATAAATGGGTTAGTACTAAAAGTACTTTGCCCTTGAAAGGCTTAAAGGATGAAAATCGAGAAAATGCGTCTGGAAATGGACAAACTGAGACAAGAAAGAAATACTCCAGAAAATTATTTATTGCACAGAATTGGTACAACACAGCTCGTGATGTCCAGAGAAAAGAAATATTTTACAACAATTGTTCAAAGTGTCGACCGCGGACATTATTACACATAACGTGTCCACCAGTCGTTGCTCCGTAGATTTACTCTGTGTAATAATGTACGCGGTCGACACTTTGAACAATTGTTGTAAAATATTTGTTTTCTCTGGACATCACGAGCTGTGTTGTACCTATTCTGTGCAATAAATAATTTTCTGGTGTGTTTCTGTCTTGTCTCAGTTTGTCCATTTCTAGACGCATTTTCTCGATTTTCATCCTTGAAGCCTTTCAAAGGCAAAGTACTTTTAGTACTAAAATGTTGAAATAAATGACTGGCACCGGAATTTACAAAAAAAAAAATATTTGTAAATAAGAAAAAAAAGGCTATATTTCACATTCATATTAAATGGAAAAGATTTTAGCAAAATTCTGGTGCCACTGTGGCGTTTTGGAATTAAAATTAAGTGGTTTCATAAACATACCACTGCCCCTGAAAGGGTTAAACGTCATTCGCGACCCCGTGTTCCATTGCATTTTTTGTTCGTCTTCATGAGTACTATCATCCCTCTATGTTTGTTGAAGCATTTCAGATACACCCTGTATATAACATCAGTTTTTTTTTGTATATATATATACTAAAAAAAAAGAAAAAAAACCTGACTTTTTTTTTGTTTTACTGGCGTTTTTCTAAAACGAAAATTACGTTTTTATCTCATGAAAAATGAAGCAAAAAATATTTTGTTCAGGCACTGCATAACTGTATAAGAAAATGGCTGCTTAATTAGAAATAAATTGATACGGTAGTTTTTGAGTGTGGTCACCGATTCGAAAAATTCACAGTTGAGAAAAACGAGGTTAATGCTTTGTTTTATAACTACAGTACTATACATATTATTTTTGTACTTATAAAGAATAAACTATTCCAGCAGAACAAAGTATTCCCGATTCATCTTAAAAAGTCTCTAAAACAAAAATCGATTTTTCGAAATTTATGACTAGCTATAACGCATTAAAAAAGTAATTTGAATCTTAATTGAATTATATTTACGTGCAGTTAATAAAATCTTGGAATAAGTAGTAACGAGAATAAAATGGCATTAATCTCCTTATTAAGTAGTTTAATAATAAACTTATCGAATTATCATTAGTGCTTAGACAGAAATTAACATTAAAAGAATCAGCATTTTCCAGTTAATATCTCATTTAAGGACGATTATAATCCACAATTTTAATACCGTTTTTTTTTCAGATGTAATCTTCGCTTTATTTATTATACGATTAAATAAGGCAAAGATTACTATTCGAAAATAGTGTTTCTCAAATTTAAGAAAAATCCGGAACACTATCATCTTTATTTATTTGACACTCTAATACAGTAGAACTCAGTACGCGGCTCTCTGGCTGCAGCGACACTACTTTTATTAGATTTCTGAGGATCTTATAACCAATTAAATCACGCCATAGTGTAATAATGAAAAAATCTAAGTAAGCAGCAATCGAAAGAGCATAGTGAAATGTGATTTTTAACACATAAATCATTTACCATGGTCTCATTTTATCGAGATATAAAGTCTTAAAGTTTGCTAATTTATTTGTTTAATTTAGGAAGAAAAGGTGTGTTCTGATTCAGAAATTTTAAGAATCAGATTAATATAAAATACAAAACATATTTAGACATAATAATATACAAATGAAAAAAGCCTGCAAAAAAATGCTATTCACAAATATGGTACTGAACCAAAAAAAATGATTGAAGCATAGAAAATATTGGCACCAAGAACATTTCATGAACTTATTCTAGTGCAATGATTACAATGGATCACCTCTTGTGAAAAACAAAATTGCAAAGGCGTTTCAAATGGAAATGGCCTAGGTTGCACTAACCCAGACTTGTACCAAGCATACCAAATCATGCCGTAGTATTGCGGCGCACTAAACTGGAAATGGACAAGTTTCTGGAGTTGGTTGATACTGTTACGTTTAAAACATAATCATTCCTCCTTCCATCATATCAACTCCTTCTTCCATCCAATACACTCCCCTTTCATCCTATTAAATGAATAAATTAGAAAATTTTAAGACTTTATATCTCGATAACGGGGAGACGACGACAAATAATTTATGCGTCAAAAAACACGTTTCACTATGCTCTTTCGATTGCTGCTTATTTAGATTTTTTTCATTTTTACACTAATGGTGTGGTTTCCTGGTAAGGAGAATTCCAAGATAATGAGATTAAATTATGTCGGAATTTTTGTCAGTAAGACGAATATTACATTTCGCAAGTAACGGTGTGAGAATACTTTCGCAAAAACAATCAGAACCACCGTTCTAATACAATATTCATGTTGTTCATTCTACTATTATTCAGTCGTTTATTTTTATTTTGAAAGTACAAGGTACGAAAAGTTTTGGATTTTGTATACCAATTTATCCGTACAGCTATTTTCTGGTTATTTAATCGCAAAATTCGGAGATGAAATAAGACGAATATATCTATACATAAATGGTGGTATTCAAAATCCGCAACTGTTGCCACCTGTGCAAATGTGATGATTTTATTGAAAAAGAAGAAATTATTTAATGAAGAAACAAGTTGGAAATTGTACGTCAAATGTGACATATGAGGTGCGTTCGTACTATAATTAGTTTTATAAATAATTAGATATTTGTGCAACAGCTGTTGCACTTTTATGCAAAAATGCATGCATACAAAATTTATTTTATGTGCATATTTTCATATTAGAGATATTAATTTTATTTTATAAAATTTAGTTTCAAAGCACTTTTACAAAATGATTGTAATTTCATTAATTACAATTATGTTACATTAAAATTATACTATGCGTAAATATCCAATACAGGATAATGTAAAAAAAAAATCATCGTTGTTATTTCACTAAATTATATCGTCTGTTATTATGCATAGTTGTCAACCTCCCGATTTTTTTCACACCAGTATTTTTATGTAAAACTATTTATTTTATCTAATCATACAATTTCTGCAATTTAAAAAAGCGAAAACTTTTGTAAGATTTTACTGGTAAGAAAAAAATCGGGAGGTTGGTAACTATGTAAAATAAAGTAAGTACATTTTAAGTTCGCAACATTTACTGAAAATTCCAATGGGAAACTTAAACCTAGCTTTGAAAATTTCAGAACTTGAAATCCATATTTAGACTCTTTTTCCATTCAATACCTATTTCTCCGGAAAACAGTCGGTAGATTAAATGATTGCTATAATTAAACAATTTTCGTATACAAATTCGGTTTTTATATTCAATATTGCAGAAATATTACGACTCCATCTTAAATAGGACGCAATCACCATGGCTACATAGAATCATTAGCTGTCATGGGATATCATTGATTTAAATACGTATGATAGTATTTAATAGAAGGAAGAAAACTTTTATTAGTATCTTTTTAAGTTTTGATTCGATTTTCATAAAATTGGAAATGATTCGACAAAATTGTGCAAGGATTATATATAATTAATTTCAAACCATTCGGTTGAGTAGTTTTTGCGCTGTTATATGCGGACAGACGGACGGACCAGACGATGATTCTAGGTGCTACGTATTTATATAATTACGAACGCACCTAAAACATTTTATTAACTAGTAAATCTACAGATCAGGAGCCTCAACGTCAGCTCTGAAAGTCAATGTTTTTTAATCTCACTTTTCATAATATTTAATATCTTACAATACGCAAATAAATTTTTTAAAATTACTACATATATATTTATACTCATATAAAATAATTCGAAGGTTTCGGAAATTAAAAACGTTAAATTAAACACGGTTTATGCAATAATATTCTGACATTCTTATGAACTTCTTATTCTATTTTTTAGATAAAAAAAATACATTTCTTCAGGGGGGCTCTGCCCTCCTGAACCCCCCGTAATCTTATTAAATTTATATTCATGATTTCCTATTGTTTGTGTGAATGATTCTAGTATGATTCTAGCAAATATATATTGGATATAATGATTCTAGTAAATATATGTTGGATTACGTTCTACACAGTGTTTTTTTTTAGGATAAGCAAAAATTTCGAAAATAATTTCATGTTATCCTAATACCTAAATATCAATATTTACTTACCTGACAATTACGAAACACTCGCATCTCATAGATAAGTTGAATAATATCTCATGTACAAAAGCAACTTATGGAAATGTAAACTGAATTTACTATGTTTCACTTATATCTATTTCAGAAATCTAGTGTTATTACAAGTTTTGTTTCCTAAAAACAGTTTTGATGGTCATTCTATAATATTTATTTTACATCCTGATTTATCTCGATGGCAATAGCATACTAAAATCTCCCCAAAATAGGCTTATTTGGAAACTTTTAAACATATTGGGTAATCATTCATAATCGTACCTACTGCCAATTCACTAAATAGCAACAGTGATTTGGCGCAATAAAGTATTTTTTGTGATAACTTTTTATGATCTCAATTTCCAATAATGATGCTATTTCAGACTGTATGGATGCGTTTTACTACGCTAATTTTTATAGATTAACCATCTCGTTGTACGAGAGGTTATATCCTAATTAAAAATAATATTAATTTTCAACCACGAAAAATCCAATCTCTTCCAGAAAATGAATAATATCTCATGTAAAAATGTTTCGGTTATCATTCTATAGTAGTTAAAAGGCAACTTGTATCAAAATAAATTCTCATTTATTTCAATAAAATAATAAAATCACCCAAAAATATTTTATTGTGCGAATAAAATATTGCAGCAAAATAGTCTGAGTTATTTGAATTTTATTATTTTGATATTCCTTGAAATATAGTTGCTAGGATATGGATCAATTAAAGAGGAAAATAAAAATAAATGCATTTTAAAATTTGCAAAAAATGATAAAATAAAATGTATTATATTATTAGAACAGATGTATAAAATTGCACCAAAAATTATACACCCAATTAAAAAAAATATGACGAATGTATTAACAAAATTTCAAATTAATTTGAATAATTTAAGTCCTGACTTGATAAATTTTAGCCTTCATAACTTGCTATTTAAATACATTAATCAAATGCTCCATTTTATTTTCAACGAAAGAAAAATTTCAAAATCGTCTGAATTTCCATAGGAAAGCATTATAACCTAAAAAGAAATGTTCTATATTTTCCGAACGAATGAACCAAATGTAATTAAAAACTATGCAGCTGATTCCGAGTACCTCACCAACATACCTACCAAAAATCAAGCTAATCGGATCATTTTTGCTGCAGTTATCGCGGAACAGACAAACAGACAGACAGACAGACAGAAACCAAAAACTTTTCGGGTCTCCACAGTGAGCCTCAACTGACGTTTCGGCAAAAATAACAGTTTCAAATAATGCTATATTTTTACGTAGAAAATTTAATTTAATAGCTTATATATTAAATTATTTGGCTAGAAAGAAGGAAACATCGTTTCATGGTTATTAATAGCAATTTTCGGTATTTAATTAAGTACCCAAAGATGTGTGTTTACCATTTCAACGACCGAAATGACAGGGAAACCGTTTTATTACCCTCGACTTATCTCTGGGTTGCAGTTAAAGTGGGTGTAAACTCACTTTATAAAATTTTACTTAATCATTTTCAGAATCATTTATATTTGATTAAAGAAAAATACGACAGCTACTGCAGACATTTCACGTATTCGGATAAAAGGGACATACTAAGTATTAATTTTGATGCTGTATTACCAGATTTGCCAAGTCTCCGGCTTTTTACACACCAGTAAATTTTTAGAGAAAAATGTTGTTCTTTCAAATCACAGAATGCTGCAATAAAATAAAACAACATTTTCTGTATAAAAATACTGGTATCCAAAAAGCCGGAGACTTGGCAGGTCTGTATTACATATAGGTCAGCAATTAAGCAATTCAAAAATAATAAAATTGTTCTGACGCTTTATGGAGAACATAAATACTTAATTTCACTAATAATCTTTAATTCGCCATGCAATGTTAATTAAGGGCAAAAATTTGTTTATATGTAACTCTGTCATTACTCCTCATTTACTTAACCCCTTAACAGTTTCTTTTATTTCCTTTTCCATTTTCCGTTTGTTTTACACAATAAACTAAAAATATGGTCAAAATACCACTTTTTTAAAACTAGATGTTGTTGTTTTTATTGAAAAATTCCCGTCATTAAGTAGAGAAAAAATTACAAATATAAATTAACAGTATCCAAAAGGTCGAGTACCGGAGCAAGCAATTTCTTCTTTCACTGATGGTGAACGAGAAAAATTGTTAACCTCTTCTCTAGCAGGTTGGCATTAATCGATTACTTTTTTAATTGATTTGTTAGTCGACTAAACGTTCAATCATACGAAATTTAATCCTGATGAGTGTCACCATGATTAAAATTGAAAAAAGTAATTATGTTTACAATTTTTTTTATGATTAATTCAATCTGAACTAATTCAATCGCGATTTTTTAATCATTAATCTAATTAAACAGACGAAAATTAAATATGGCCGCCATTTACCTTTCTTAAATTCGCTTACATTGCTATGATACTGTTATTAATGGTCACTATGCGATTTTTCCTTATTGAAAATTATACAGAATCGCATAAAATTACCCAGATACACGCAGGTTAAAATGCGTAAATCATTTAGATTAGAAGGGACAGTTGAGTCTCTTTTTATAAAACTGGTATAATTTTCTTTTGTAATTATTATAGGCAAAGGAAAACAATGTTATCAAATAAGTAAATATTCAATAAACTAAATAATTGAAATAAAATTGAATACTGTTTATATCACAAAAAATGTTCGACAAACTGGAGAAGAAAGAATATGTTATAAGCAAACTATAACAGTTCAATATTGGCAATCCATCACAAATTTATAAGAATAATAAATCATTAGCGTTTCGCTTCATTTTTTTCCCCTTGAACCAAACTGAATCTTTCAAACTTACTCACAAACCAATTGATATCGTCAATATACTCATAACATATTTGTAGACAATTTTTAAACATTTCGAAGAATTATAAATGAAAGCTTCTGAATCAGATAACCAATTTGTTGGATATACTTGCAACTTTAAAAACTTCAAAGTAATGTCATGTTTCCTAAAGTTTTGTCCAAAATTCTTTAGATCAACGAAATTTTATAGCCTATGTGTCGCTATTCTAATATAAAGTTATTCTACTATAATTTTATCATAATAGCATAATTTTGGTAATGTAATTATCATAATTTTAAGTTAACCTGAATTGTAAATTTGAGACTTTTAATGAAATATACTATAAATAATTAAATTCTATACTAATAAAATAAAGTTTCGCTCTGTGTATCTTTGTGTGTGTGTGTCTGTTGGCGATGGCTAGCAAAATCTAGCCCACCTAGAAGCCTGAAATTTTAGATTTCGGTAGTCCAAACCCTCTCCTGGTGTACCTGAGCCTCAGAATATCAAAATTTTGAAAATTAAAGTAATTATTAATTAAAAACTGATCAAAGATCACAATTAAAAAAATCATTCTTCCGATGTTAGCTCGCGCGTGCTCAGAAACTAATATCCGTATCTTCGGAATAACAAGAAAAAAAAACAAGTAATCCTGTTTTTTTTAAAGTTTTTCTAAATTCGCCATGTTCGAACGGTTGGAAATACAGAAAAACCGTCTACATATTTTGAAAGAACATACTTTTACGTATCGAACGATCTGGTTGGTTTGAAAAAATGTTACATTTAACCCTTTAAAAAATCATCATAAAGCAACGAATTCATGTTTTTTTATTTTCTCACGTTTTACGAGCCTTGCATCCACCGGAATACAAAAGATACGGAAAAACGAAGGTCACCAAATTAAAGAACTGACTTTGTCCTTTTCAAAGCCACCTTTGGTTTTAAAAAATACAAAAATTAACCCTTCGAAAAAGTATATTTTCTGTATGCCATTTTACGATTTTTGCGATTTTAGCATTTTTAAAAATTTGCATAGGCGATTCAAAGAAAGGTACGAAAAACTAAAAATACCAGACAAAATCTACATTTATTCTTTTTTCGACATCTGTATTTTTTTTTTGAAAATTACGAATAATTACTCTTCAAAAATAAATTCATGCGCAGGACTTTCTTTTGCGAATTCTGATTTTCTGCGATGTATAAAATCTGGCATCGGCTCTCTAAAACAACCAAACAAAATGAAAACAAACCTAAAGACATCTACGTTCTATCGGGTTTAGGCAGAGTTTTAAAAAGCTTTAATAGGCTTTTGTTAAAAAAAATCACGTTAACCCTTTCGAAAACGCTTTTTACCGTAAGTCAATTTCGCTTTTTTAACTATTTCTCCTATCTTTAAAAATCCGAATTGGCATTAATAAACAAGATTCGAAAAACTAAAAATACCGCGCCTAATCTACATCACTTTGTTTCTTAAAATCAGGTATCCGTTTTGAAAAATTTAATTTTAACCTTCCGAAAAAAATGCTTTCCAAAACTCACTCATGAGATTTTCGTTTTTCGGTCCAGATTTAAAAATCGGCATCGGCTCGGGAAATGCGAGTACGAACAAACAGTAGACTCCAGATCATAGACACGTTCATTTTCTTCAAAGCGCACCGTTGATTAAAAAAATATATCTACATTAACCCTTTCGAAACCGATCGTTTACGTAACTCGCTTGCTCGATTTTCGATATTTTGGCAATGTTTACCTGTGGTTAAATTTCAATTCTACTAGGAAATTTGGTTGGGTCGAGTGTTTTGAAAAGGCCTCTTTGAAAACAGACTGCGCCCTCTGGCGGTGGAAGGTGAAACTATAGGAGTATCTCTGGTCCGGATTACGACGGGGTTTGGCTCATTCGATTTGATATCTATAGCCTTAAATATTTTAGTTGCACTTTCGACCGCCAGGATGCCCTTTCCGATCTTTGTTTTATGACCCCGATTACGACGGGGTTTGCCTCATTCGACATGATTTCGATAGTCTTACAGATTTCAGTTATATTCGTATAGAACAGATTATTAATATCTCTGGCCCGGGCAACGGCGGGCGGTATAGCTAGTTATAAATATTTTAAAATGTAGAATACGATTAGATTATTTTTACCAAAAAAATCGAAAGGTTTTATACAGTGCAAATGTAACACATCGTGTTGCTATAAAGCTAGTTTGTTTTATTTCATTCTGCCTGTTCGTTTTTAATTCATTGTTACTCCTCCTAGAATATGGAACGATGGGCACTAGCAAAAACAGAAATTTTAAGAAGTTTTTGTTATTTATTATTTTTTTGATTAATCATTCAATATTTAGTATTTAATTAATAATCATCTAATATTTAGATAATGTTTTATCTGTGTTGTAAGAACCAACTGTGGTAGAGAGGGCGGCGGCGAAAAAAATGACTACGTCATCGACTTAATAAATTATTAATAAGATGAAAGAATGACTTGCCTGCCTCGGTATTTTGGTATGATATGAGCAGAACGGGGTGATTTTGTACCAATAGACGCTTTTGAAGGAACTATTATGTTACCGATTTACGACAAGATGCTTTAACATATCATACATCTTTACTTGTACAATAAAAATTTTGCAATCTGCCTCCTGATATCTTGGTACGATATTAGTAGAATAGAGCGTCAATTCGTTATTTTAACTGTACTATCACGTTTTCCAGTTACGGTATGAAACTTTAGCGTGCGATCTCTCTTAACTAATAAATTTCAAATATTTCAATCTGCTTCGTGACATCGTGATATGATATGAGCAGAACGCTGCACAAATTCGTCATTTTTACAGCACTTTCGTGCCATAAAGTTGTGATATGAAATTGTTGTTAAACTAAAGGTAAAAGGGGCTGTACATATATAATTTGATCAATATTTTGGTAATTTTGGACCCCCCTAACCCACCCGCCCCTTACGATATCGTATGTTATCATTCCTCGAACCCCCACCCTCTTAACCTTCCGCCGGTCGCGCCGTTGTAAAAAGTACAACATAAGCTTTCTTTTTTTCTTTAAAACAAAATTCAAGCAGTAGAGGGCGTCAATAACCATTTGTATTCGTCTATTGGATCTCCCTCCCCACTTCCGGAAAGTTATTCGCATTTCAGATTGCTCAATTAGCTGCACCTGTCATTTTAATCTGTGAACATCTACGTTGTTGTACTTTATGCAACGGAAAGCCTGCTTGTGAAATTCTCTCTCAGTGTAATCGTTCTCAGTGAAATTTTTTCTAAGTTGTTTTAGTGGGATTTGAGTTAGAATAATGTCTAAACGAAAACGGTATTTTAAAGATAACAAAGAAATGGTGGATTATTTAACGAAAATTTTGAATGAAGACACTGATAGTGATGATATTGATATTGAAGAAGATCTGCAATTTCCTGAATGTGACGAAGATTCGGGTGATGAAAATTTAGAAGAGGAAAATCACAGTAGTGACTCTGAAATAAATGCATCAGATGATGAGATTACTAAAAATATTAATGACGAAAATTTTTATACGGGAAAAGATAAAGTCACAAAATGGAAAAAAGAGGCAATCATAAAAACCTCCAAAACCAAGAACAAAAATATTATAAAGAAAATGCCTGGACCAACTGCATATGCGAAAGGAACTACTTCTGAAATCGACACTTTTCTAAAATTGATTGATCTGAACATGATTAATAAAATAATGGATTGCACTAATAAATATATAGAAAGAATTGAGACTAAGTATAATCAGAAGCGTGATTGTAAACAGACATCTAGAAGTGAATTTATGGCTTTGATGGGACTGCTTTATTTTATAGGCACTATGAAAGGCCAACATGCAAATGTTCAGCAACTCTAGGCTGCTGATGGGACTGGAATACAAATACTCAGAGCAGCTATGAGTTATAAGCGGTTTCTGTTTTATTTCGCTGCATTCGTTTCGATGACATAGATACTAGATCTGAAAGAAGGAAATCAGATAAACTAGCTGCTATCCGTTCGATTTGGGATTCATTTGTTCAAAATTGTTTGAAATCTTATAATACAAGCGAATTTCTAACAATTGATGAGATGTTACATCCTTTTATAGGACGTTGCTCTTGGATTCAATACATCCCAAGCAAACCTCCGAAATATGGCATCAAAATATTCGCATTATGTGATGCTAAAACATTTTACTGCAGCAATATGGAAATTTACGTCGGTACACAGCCTCCTGGACCTTTTACTGTAGAGAACATACCATTAGACATTGTCAAACGTTTAGTAACGTCTATTGAAAACTCTAATAAAAATCTTACAACCGATAACTGGTACTTAAGCTTTCCACTAGTTGATTACTTATTAGAGAAGAAAATTACATTCATTAGTACAGTAAAGAAAAATAAAAAAGAAATTCCTTTAGAATTTTTACGAGGGAGACATAGAGTTGTGGGTACTTCTATCTTTGGTTTTCAGAAAAATAAAACACTGGTTTCATATGTACCAAAAAAGAACAAAGAAGTGGTATTAGTATCAAGCCTTAATGATAAAGCTGAAATTGATCCAGAGAGCGGAAAACCTGAACTAATTCTTGATTACAATATGACCAAAGGAGGTGTTGACACCTGCGATAAAATGTGTGCAGCTTATTCTGTATCTCGAATAACAAGAAGATGGCCTCTCGTCATATTTATACTATGATGAACATTGCTGGGATAAATTCACGTGTATTATTTCTACTGAATACTGTTGATGAAGAGCCAAGCCGAAGAATTACTTTTTTGCTGACACTTTCATTATCCCTTATGAAAGAGCATCTCATATCTAGATCTCAAATTCCGTCTTTACCTCGAGATGTGTCGGCTTTCCTGGATATATATCGTTCAACAGAAAATTTGGAAGAGGAAACTTCAAATAAGTTCATCTGTCCACAAAAGAGAGGTTCTTGTTACATGTGTGGCCTAAAAAGAAATTCCTCTTCTACAATGAAGTGCAACTAATGCGTAAGGTTTATCTGTAAACAGCATTCAAAAAAGGAAATCTTATGCCTACCATGTGAAGCGAATAATGTAGATGAAATGTATGACTAATTCTGTAAGTCCGAAATTACTTAATTATTGTTTAGTAATTCATTATTAGTTTTTATCCTTTTTACTGTAGTAGTAAATAGCTTTTTATACATTTAAACTTCTGCTTTAATATATTTTAATAAAATAAATCTAAGTGTATTGCAAAATAATTTCATAAATTGTGATCATAAATAACATATATGATATCTGTATGCTAAATTATCTGTAAAATTAAAATAAAGCAGCAATAATTGAATATTTTCCCCCTGTTGCACAATTTACAACGCGCGCCCGCTCATGTGATGAAAATTTGCGCGCCCGGCGAAAGGTTAATGATATCGTTATGAATTTCTAAAAATTCTTTTTATTTTACAATTATTATTCTTTTTTGCGTTTGCAGTCAGTGGCGTAGCGTCAGGGGGGCACCATCATTTTACTACCAGTATAATATTCTACTACATTTAGCCTTATTTAATCTTTGAACGGTATGAATTAAATAAGTCCAAATATAGTATATAAAAATACTGGTAGTAAAGTGATCCGTGCCCCCCTTGACGCTACGCCTCTGTTTGCAGTGATATACATATGTGGTTATACAT
This sequence comes from Maratus michaelseni, assembly GCA_963931845.1. Taxonomy (NCBI): domain Eukaryota; kingdom Metazoa; phylum Arthropoda; class Arachnida; order Araneae; family Salticidae; genus Maratus; species Maratus michaelseni. The sequence continues at coordinate 187,277,396 of OZ007586.1, forward strand.
TTATTATTCGCATAGTTTACGGATTCCAATGAACAGAAGAAGTCAATAAATTATCACTATTATAAATATGAAATAACTTTATATTAAATGCATCTAAAAGAGAATAGTTACTATTTAAAAGTATCTAATAATAGCTTATTGTCACATAAAAAATGCGTTCAACAGTAATGTTGTCTTTTTGCATATGCCATGGGGAAGGTGAAAGAACGTCTTATCAATAAAACAAGTGCACAACATTATTTTTCTTTCTTTACTAAACTAGTAAACACAACGAGTATCATTTCAAATATATTTCGCACCTGATTTCTCCAACAGAGAATTATATGCGCATATGGAACAAGAATAGGAATGCCAAATTTTGGCGTATTCCATACTTTGAAATGAGAATTTATAATTATTTAACCCTCTCCGGCGCGGAGTAAGTCTGTTTGTAAAATGATGAAATAATGGACTGACACTAGAATTTATAAACGAATTCATTTTAAAATAAAATATTATTTTCCGATACTTAAAAAAAGAAAAATTTTAATTAAATATTCTTGGTGTCGGTTGTCAGTTTTGGAATTAAAATTAGGTGGCCTTTTTTTGTGGACACCGCCCGTTAAAGCGTTAAAGGCTATAATAATAATTTTATATTTTCATTAAAAAATAAATATAAAAAAAACATAAAATAAAAAAGATAACACATTATTTTGATGCAAAGAAAAAGTTACATTTTTTTTGGTTGGATTAAAAAGGATAACGATATCAAATTGCAAACCCCCCTCCCGCAAGAGATATCTTACGATATCAAGTGACAGACCCCTCTCCCCCCTAAAGTGATAACGGTATATATGCACAGCCCCAAACAATGATTTTTTAAAACCCCTTGAAGGGCAGTGGGATCCCACTTAATTTTAATTCCCAAACGCCGCAATGACACCGGAATTTTGGAATCAAATTTTTCATTTATAATATACGTGAAAAAAAAAAAAAATCTTATACTTATTTACATATAAATTTTCTGATAAATCCCGGTGTGAATCAATGATTTCAACATTTTGGAAACATAAGTACTTTTCCCTGAAGTGTTAAAATATTTATTACAGTCTAAATGTAAGAAAATACCCAGTCCCCATCCTTTTTTCTTCTGGAACAAAACTGGGTTTATTTCAGTTAAATAAAAGTCGGAAAATTTTGCAGCTATGTTTGTAATCATTTTAACTAATTCTGCTTTACTTACAATAGTTTGAAATATAGTTATTGGTGAGTAAATTGTCCCCAAATGCCTAGGGTCGTGTCTTACATTAATACACTAAAATTAGTTTGTACTTAATCCGCTGATTATTGATGGTACACTTGTGGACCGTTATGGTTGTCAAATGCGCTTAATTTATTCTATTATTTTGACTACTGCTATTTTCTAATAACAATCTTCGTTGTAGATTTCTACTGGAAATGTTTAATGACGATTATTGTTGGGGAAGAATTTCACACAAAATAGCATAAATATAGTCGCCTGGATTCAGACATATACCATAGGGTGGAAAAATGGTATCTAGTGGTTATGCTATTTAAATCTCAAAAGAGTTATAATAACTACTTTATTCCATTAAACAAACTTTTATTTATCTCAAAACAGCAGCATAAACTTTCTAAATCATCAGTGTTGCATCATACACCATACACTTTATTTTGAATAATAATTTTATAATTATATTTGATTCAATTAAAGTTCGAAACAAACGTGCACCTATCCTATATACCGGTTGTTATAATATAAGTATGTCTATTTGGAGCTGTCTATAGCTTGAAGGAATTACCCGAATGAAACCAAAATCGGTACACTTACTATTTGAGACGGGGAAGAAGAATAGAACAATAAAAAAATTATTGCAATATTCGCCGACAGATGGCGCTTTTGAGTGTGAAATGTAATGTGTAATACAAGAACAAAGAATTAAGGCGTAAAACCGGTTGGCATACCTAATTTATTGAAAAATGTCACAGTGAATGTGGTTACACTATCGCATGGCGGTGCCGATCAAGTTCAGGTTCCATATGGTCATTGTGCTGAAGGACACAATCCAGGCAGTGCATAGCGTACTCAACTTCTGAATGCAACGCATCAGGATTGGTGTTTCGCACATGTGTTAATATACGATAGTATAAGTCATTGAGGCTCTCGATTTTGCTGATGATTACAACGGTGTTTGCATCGACAAGCCTCGCATCCCAATTTGTTGGCGATTATTGCAGCAATTTTTTATTGTTCCATTCTTTTTCCCCCTTACCGAATAGTAAGTGTAACGATTTTGTTTTTATTCGAGTTACTCCTTCAAGCTACAGACAGCTCCAAATAGAGATACTTATATTATAACCACCCTGTATATCCTATAAATACCCATGGAATCTGTGACAGAAATCGGCTTTAAATATACCAGTGATGGAACAGTGGTGCACCATTTGGTCGATTGTCAACATTAAATTTTAACCCCTTATTCGTCGTGCCCGAGATATTCATGGACAGTGTAGGCTACTATTTTATATTCAGAATGTTTGATTCCCACCAGTTTTTTGAAATAGTGTAACTTGCTTCAATCTCCCATTATTTTATCTGCCATTAGATAAGAAGAATATTTCCACTACAAAAACTGGTGGCAATCAAGCAATCTAAATTTTTAAAATGTAGCCTACACGTGTCGGCCGCGACAATTCAGTGGTTAATAGTATTACTCGCTTTAAGAATATCTCAGAAACTCTGTCTTTATCTAAAACGAAGAATAATATTTAAATTTAGAGGTGTCAGTTGATACTCTGCTGCGCCACTGTTTCATCACGGAATATACGAATCCAAAATTACAGCTCATTCCTCCAAGTAGTTTTTGAGTGATACTTAACCCTACCAGCAGTAATTTTTCTTTTGGAATTAGGGTTTTTTAATATTCATATTAGATACCAGAAACTTAAATGAGTATTTATTCACTTTTTTTAAAGCAGAATTTTGTGATTACATATGGCGGATATTTTTATTATATAGTGGTGCATGGAACTGAATGTATATGTTAAAGGTTAAATTTTAATTTATTCATATGTGTATTACTGCGCAGTATAAGGTTAGAAAACTGCAAACATTGCCGTCTGTTTTGTAACTATTAAAATGAATTTAACATTAGTAGTTCAGAATTTTAATCTTCACAATTCCTAAATTATTTTATCGAATGACTTCCAGCTTGTTATCCGTTTGTAAGATATCCCGAAGTATCCAAATGTCAAAATTGAGTTTTCGTATTGAAAATTTCAGTGGTTGTTTCATTTTCAATATGGGATTGCTCACCTAAAGATATTTATTTAACATAAATTGAACCAAGACATGCTTCAGTATCGAATGGATATTTTCGGTTTCCTCTCCAACATTTTGGTGATTAAAATATAATAGTACTTCTTGATAAAATATAACAAAACATTTCATCTTTTAAAATATTTTGCTAAAACTATAAAGTATATATAATCAGAAATTAATTTGTTCATCAAGCTTCACTATATTAATTAAATTTTGAAGCTGGCGTCATAAAAAATAAATAAATATTTTATTACATTCGACTAAAAAGTAGAGACAAATATAAAAATTTTAAAAGTGTATAATCTCAAATTGACTGTCGGAATAATAAAATTATGAAATAATAAAATTTTGTAATAAAAAAAACCCTCATTAAACTCCTTATCAGAAACTTTCATTCCAGCATTCTTTAATAAGGAAGAAACACTAAAGATGTATATACGTTACCTCTTGAAGCAGAAATTAGATTTTTAGTTTCTGATAATGAGGGCATTTAAGATAAAAATCAGCTCCTCATACCCTGCGGCGTAGATGATTTATCTTTGCTTTCTGCTTATTTTTCTTTCTGGTTAGTTAATAAGATTAGTACTAGTGGGCAATAACTTAATATTATCTAAGGGGATAACTATTACAGAATCATTGTTCCTTAAACTATAACAATCATTTAGTAAATTGAAATGTATAACATTATATTTTATTTTTTATGTCATAAAATAAAACCAGTTATAAAAAGGAAATATTCAGCAAATCATTTAATTGTTTTGGGATTTTAATAGTACCATGAGTGACATGGATTTCGGATTTTGAATACTACCATTTGCAAATTGTAATATTTGTCTTATATAACGACAGACATTTTTTATTAAATTAAGCAAAGATTAATATTCGGAAATGGTGGTATACAAAATCCGTAATAGTTTTGCATCTATGTAAAAAGTAAAAAGGGTTTTAATTTTGCAAGATACAAAATTTTTTATTAGTCATATTTGTTAAGCCCTAAAACAGAACGCGATAAATATGTATATGGTAAAATGAAACGTAAAAAAAATATTAAAATTGAATTTTTATTTTTGGGCACAGTAAATAGCCTCGAATGGCGATGCATCAATAAAATAAAGTATAAGAGGAAAAATTGCTTAAAACATATTCAAATTTACATGGTAAAATGTCATAACATCTCAGATATTTTATATCATTTGCAGAAAAAGCATTGGTCGTAAATACTATACAGGACTGCAAAATTATACTGTTTAACCCCTTGAAGATTAACGGGATATTATATATCCTACTTAATTTTAATCCCAAAATACCACAATAGCACCACAATTTTTGAATAAAATTTTGATTTTATAATTTACGTGAAGAAAACCTTTCTTTTTACTTACCCATACTAATAAAATAAAGTTTCGCTCTCTTTGTGTGTGTTTGTCTGCGATGGCTAGTAAAATCTAGCCCACCTAGAAGTGTGAAAAATTAGGTGTGGATAGTCCAAGGCCTAGCCTGGTGCACCTGAGACTCAGAATTTTAATATTTTAATTATTTACTAAAATATTATTTAAAACACACAAAGGACTCTCATCAAAAATACGCTTTGTTTCTTCGGTTGGTTGGTTGTATAGATACTTCACAGAAGAAATTAAATAAACCAGAGTATCGATGCAAAGATACGGACTTATAACGAAATAGTGTTAATATGGATTGCAGTTACCGGCGTACAGCCATGCTAATGTAGCACCACCTGCACACGGCAAATTACACAGACGCCATCTGTTTCAAACTTTTTCCAGAAATGTTTTTCTTATTTAACTTCTTTAACTTAAAACTTTATTTAACAGATTATTTGTTATATTTGCGGGGAGGGAGAGGGGTACGGGTAAACAACTTTTTATTTAATATCGCATTTATTTTACTTGACCGCGCGATATCTGGCGGCGTATTTTTCCTTAATTGCCCCCCCCCCTCCCTTAATAAATCCAAACCTACAGCTCTGATTTCAGCAGAAGTAATTACATTTAAAAATTTTAACATTTTTAGCTTCACCCGTAGCGTTTAATTGCTGTTTTATAAAGAAAATACCACTATTTTGAATCTCAACTGATAATGTTCTGAACTTCTGAAAACCAGTTCCATTTTTACTAAATTATCGTAAAAATCAGCATTCATAGCTTCAAGGTGTATTTCTAGAAAGCAGTTACCAGTTTTTCCGAATAATAATCTAAGCCAAATTTCAAATTAAGTTTCTAGCTTAACCAAATGAATCAATCTTTAAAGATGTATAGTGGTCTTCATAATTAGTTATTAGCACTTGGACATCCGCTCCCCCCGGCAATCGGAAAGATAGTTTCAAAAATATGGAAACGGGATATAGTTAGAGAATAAATCCTTTAAGGTTTATTCTCTAACTATATCCCGTTTCCATATTTTTGCAACTATCTTTCCGATTAACATTTTTTCAAAAAAGTGTTTGTAAGAAAACAAGTATATTAGAAGCTTTTCTTCCATGTCTTATAACTTATAAACATACCATTCCGATGAAATATACAGAGTAAGAATGCAGTATAAACATTTCTTACTACAGATGAAAAGGGATAAATAATGTTTTTTCTAGAATTAACACTCCAAACAAATAAACATAACACTTTCTTCCTTTAGTTGTTCGAAGCGAAAGTACGTGGGGGATGGATAAGAGTAAACATACATCAACATGACATTTCATCCACGCCTCTCCAAGTATAGGAAACTCAAATGAGTGAATTGGACGATTCCATTTTCTCAAATTGTTCCGTTCATAAGTCAAGGTTTAAAAGTAGTAAATTTTTCAACTCAGTCGGTGTTAGGTTAATTACATGCGTTAATGTAGTGTAAGTCACATAGCCGCAAATAGTTACCGCTCTTTGCCACCGGTACTATTTTTTTAAATTCTGCACTGTATTTAATTGTAGATATATGGAATAGAATAAGTCAAATTTTCCTTTACTATAATACTGGTCGAAAAATACCGCAGCCATTTACATGTCTGTGACTGACACTACATCCACGCATGGAATTAGCCTGTTAAAGAGTAAAAGTAAATTTATGATTAGCGGTTACCACTATTTCCAAATAATAGTGTAAGCCAAATTTGTAATTACGTTCCTAGCTTAACCAAACGAACGATCCTTTAAAGATGCATAGTTCTCCTCCTAATTATTCATTTGCAGAAGAACACTCGAACATCCCCACCCACCGGTACCTCCCTCAAGATTATTTTCTCTAATTGTGCCTTATTTCAATAACTCGGCTAATAGTGTTCCCATCTTTTCCAAACCAGCTACGTTTTATAGCATGCCTACTATACAGTGCCGTAGGCAGCGTGGACCTTTCTTAGAGGTTCGTTCGTAAAGAGGTTTGTTTAGAACTGAATGCTCCCCTGGCAGTGGAAGGGGGAAATAAAAGATTTTTCGGAGCGTACGATCATGCCCGGTATACAATGCCGAAGCCATCGGGGACCCTGTCCACAGTTTCATTATTTAAGCGATTTAAGTTTATTACACGGGTTCGAGCAACGCCGGGCGTGTCAGCTAGTTTTCAAATAAATTTATTCGTAAATAATGGAGTTAAGCAATCGTTTAAAAAATATAACAGCAGAAGTGCTTTGCCCCTAAAAAGGTTATTTTAGCTAAAAGGGTTATTTCGCACCGTTTTCGCTGATTCAAAAAATTTTCGACGCGCTGAGTTGAAACATACCAAGTTTTTTTTGTATCAAATAAGTTTTTATAACAAAGTGATGAAGATGATATAGGAAGTCACGCAGACAATTTAGCAAATGCAGAAAACTTTTTTGAAAACTTTGATGGTCCTTTCAAATAAGCTGCATCTTTTATTTTGTTAGTTACGTTTTCGATAGCTGCTGTAAAATAGAAAATTATTGTGATTTTTCTACACTTCGAAGAAACATGCATCCGATATTTTAGAAATTTTTAAAGTTGTGAATCATTTCGGTTTGTCTGGGAGACTGTCCGTGATCTAACTCGTGTAAATATACTCTGAAGGCCATGTAATTGATATAGTGTATTGCGTATTACCATGGCATCTGCGATATTATAATTTAATTGTGTAACGTTTACTGCTTGTATACATACAGTGATTCTCAAAAGTATTTCGTTACATTGTGGTCTGTAGTGAAAATCATTTGCAGTTTATTTTAATGAGGTTACATATTGAAATTTATATACGTCATTGAAGGACACTACAATATATGCTTACTGTAGAATATGGTGTACATGAAATTTATCGTTTATTTATAGGGACACACAAACGATTAGTTTATAGTACTGTCAATGAGCAATAATTAATAGAAGTGCGTTTTTGAATTGGTTCTATGCGTTTCTAAATTTAGCTTTTTTTCTCATATTACTGAAGTGTGAATAAATTCTATCGATCACATATATGAATGCACAAAAAAATACAAGTACATTTCTACTTATTGACGGAAATTGCTGAAGGGGAATTTCCAACTGTGTTATTCGATTCCTTAAGTGAAAAAAAATGTTTCCATACTATGCAATATATCTGCGATACACTCTAAAAAAAAATCCGTGAAAATACAAGAGATTTTCCGTGAAATTTCACGGAGAAGTTTCATTTTTCCAAAACAACAGTATAATTTCCGTAAATGACATTAGTTCCGTAAAGGAGATTTCAATTCCTTAAATATGCAGAAAGTTGTCCGTAAATTTAATAGATTCTGTCCGTATTTCTTTCAAAACAGTACAATGTCTATATTTCTTCCAAAACAGTGCAATTTCCGTAAATAACTTTTAAAGGTTTGCGTACAGAAATCGCCTTGTTTGAATGGGAATTAAGATTGTTGTATATTTACTAGAGTTCTTCAAGGATCCCGGCCTGACCCGGCTCGACATGCTGGCCCATTCTAACTGGGGCCGTGTCTGGACAGTAATTTTTTTGTGAAAATAATAGCAATATTTATATTTTTTTAATGAAATAGTTAGAAATTGATTTTGTTTTTATAATTTTTATAATTTTTTTTAAATCTGTTTTTTTATTTTTATTGATAGTGCTTCAAAATTAAAACTTTTTTTTTCACTAATTTTTTAAGATTTTATTTTAACTTTTCTAACGTGAGGCAATATTGGGTTATTTAAAGGTTTCATAACACAATATCTCTGCAAGTTATCGATACGTAAATTGTATTAAACTAAACTGATTTGGCTTATAAATTTATGAATTAAACTAAAATTTATTATTCTATAAATTATAATTTTACAGAGTTAAATTTTTTTCCTTAAATTTATAAAAATATTTAATATTTTTCTTTACTTTTATAAAAATGAAGTTTATAATTTTATTAACTTTATAATTTATTTCTTTAGCTTATAATTTTATAAATTAAACTAAATTAATTTAAACTAAAACAAAAGCAAGTCCAAATTTAAATCTTACCTATCACAAGATCATTAATTTCGAAATTGTCTTTAAGAATCAATTTTTTGTTTTAATATTATTAAAAATATTCAGTTTGACAGAACCGTACACAAAAGTTCTCAGCATAGCTCAAATATAATAATTTAATTTATTATAAAATTGTTTATTTACGTATGTTTTTTAAAATAAGAGATAACGAGAAGTTATTTTAATAGCATGTAATAAATACGTCTCCTTCAGGTAATTATTATTTTTATTGGAATTGATAAATAGATCATCAGACAAATAATTAAAAAAAGTATATGTTCAAAAAAAGAAAATGTTGTACCATTACAAAAGGATGCAATCATACAATGACTCTTAATACATGGTCTCTTAATACAATGTTTTACGCATATGATACATAATAAGTTAAAATTTATCTGTTATAAAGCATCAAATAATAAACAAAATACTGAAAAATATGCAAAGAAAATATTGAAAAATATGAAAAGAAAATATTAAAAACTTTGGAACTGAAAGAAATCCATGGAACATTCAAATTTTTGCATCATAAAAAGTGGCTGCAATAAGTAGCAACGTTTGAACATCTAATCATGGCGTAGGGGTTGGGACCTACGGTTCAGTAAGCGAAAGATTGCGGGTTCGATTCATATCGAGGGAAGGGTTGGTTATTTACACAAAACTCACTCAGAAATGAGAAAAATAAAAGCAGTATATCTGTATAAGGTTGTTCTTGAGAAGAAACATTTTTTTTTGGTCCTATGTTTATTTTAACATTATAAAAATTTCTAAAAAATACGGAAGATATCTGTTATAAAACGGAAATTTAAAAACTGATATTTCAGAAATCACGGAAAATTTCCTGGAATTTACGGATTTTTTTTCCGTTAAAAAACGTAAATAGTACTTGCGTCTCGATTGCCAGTACAATTTCCGTTTTTTTCAGGAAATTTTTTTACAGTGTAGGCCGAGCCGAAAAAGATCAAATTTTGGATTATGGAATTCTAATAGTGCGGTAAAGTTGCATTATCTCGTCGATAGTAAGTGGGCAAAATTTAATTTTCATTGGCTAATATCGTTTGCCTCCTCAAACGGCCAATTTTTACTAAAAATAATAATAATTAGAAAAAAAAGACTATCGTTTTCTGCGGGCAAATGGTCTACCAGTTCATCATAATTAACTGTAAACAAATTAACAAGATCGATTAATAACTTTTGCTTTCTCAAGACGGGCAAATGTTTTAAATAACTGCCTAAAACGGCCATTTTTTACTAAAATTAATAAAAATTATGAAAAAAGACAATTGTATTTAAATGCGGCCAAATGGTGTATCATTCCATTATAATTAAATGTAAAAAAATTTAGCCAGATCGGTTAACAAATTTTCCCTGCTCAAAAAGGCCACAATTTAGAAAAACTGCCAAAAACGGCAATTTTTACTAAAATTAAAAAAAAAAAAATTGAGGAAAAGGACAATTGTTTTCTAGAAACGGCCAAATGGTCTATCATATTCCATCATAATTAACTGTAAAAAATATAACCGGATCGGTTAACAACCTAATTTTTATTAATTTTAGTAAAAAATGGCTGTTTTTTGTCAGTTTTTCGAAATTTTGTGTGTCTTGAGGAGGGAAAAGTTATTAACCGATCTGGTTTTTTTTTTTTTTTTTTTTTTTTGCAGTTAATTATGATGAAAGGTAGACCATTTGACCGTTTTTAGAAAACAATTGTCCTTTTTCCTAAATTTTATTAATTTTAGTAAACAATTGCTGTTTTATGCTGTTTTTTGAAATTTGGCCTGCTTGAGGAGAGAAAAGTTACAAACCGCTCTGGTCAATTTTTTTAGTTAATTATGATTGACTGATTAGAAAACGATTGTCCTTTTCCCTAATTTTTGTTATTTTTATTAAAAATGGTTGTTTAAAAAAAAATTCGGCCGTCTTGAGGAGGCAAAAGATATTAACCAATGAAAATGAAATTTTGCGCACTTACTATTGACGGGATAATGCAACTTTCTCGCACTATTAGAATTGCATAATCCAAAATTTGATTTTTTTCGGCTCGGTCTAATATACAAATCTGTATATTAGATACAGGGCTGCACAATAAAATTCGGATACTTTTGACTTTAGATGGTAATTGCTCAAAATGTGTTTTTAAATGTATTATGCGTTTTCCAAATTGATTACTTAGACATCTTTCACCTTATGAAACGGTGAAGTTTTGTTACAGCATTTAGAATGTGTTGGAAAGCGTTTTATAATCTATGCTTGGCGCATGATTTTTCTTTCATGTTTCTTGTGAACTGCTTGCGGCATAGCCGTAACATCAGGGGGGAGGGGTGCATACAAACATCTGGATTTAAAGAGGAATGCTGCATTTTCTAGATATAGCAAACATTACTTTACAAAAAAAGCGGTGTGAATTTTGTCTGTGACACTCTCCTTCCGCTAACGCTACCCCTAGAATTTCCGGCAGTTTCTTTTGAAGCAACCAGAAGTCGTCTTCTATGATTCTTCCTGGTATTTTGTGTCTTTATGACTTATTTTGTAATTCATCTACCAGAAATTCTCATATCCATAACGTTAAAACCAGGACGGCATGGTCATTTGCACCGTGTATTATTGTCACAAATCAACAAGTGCAACACTCGGCGTCGATACGGCGCACATTCGGCGTCGATATATATTTTTTTGTGAAATCTGCCAACTCGTAGATGTTTGAATCTGCCTGCTCGATGAAATCTGCCTACTCGTAGAATACTCGTAGATGTTTAGAGCTATTCATAATATCTACTACACAAGAACCTAGTAGTTTTAGTGTTAACACATTCGGCGTCGATATGTTTTTTGGGAAATCTGCCTTTTAACCCCTTCAGGGGCAAAGTACTCTTATAGCTAAAATATTGAAATGATTGATTGACACCAGGATTCACGAACGAATTTATTTTAAAATAAGTAAAAGCTTTTTCTCATGTACCTTATAAATTCAAAATTTAATTCTAAAATTCTGGTGTCATTCTGGCATTTTGGGATTAAAATTAAGTGGTATATATAATATACCGGTGCCCTTTAAGGGGTTAAAACAACAGAAGCCCCTCCCTCTTCTGAAAGTCTTTCGTGAATATTTTAATAGATAGATTTTCAAATTTATGCATCAGTAAATAAAATTCAACGTACGGATTTATTATAAAATGTTTTGCAATCTAAAAAATTATAGACAACATGATATAATTGCAATTTCTGTAATGTATAAGCCACGCTCTTAGTCAGTGATGTTTTTCGAATGAAAACAAGAATTCTCCTTTCCCAATGCAAATGTGGTAAAACGGTTTTAGTGTTTATTTTACCGAAAATTCAGAAATTCGGAATTTGTGTCGAAAGTGTACGTGATAGAATATTTTAAGTATTTTTACAAAATTGGCATCTTAAAATACATCAGAAACATCTTCATTTATAAAAACATTATTTTATGTCTGTTATTAAGAAATCTTTCGATGTATCATCTAAAGCAAACAAATAAACCTTAAGATATTCCTCAAAAGAGAAAACCAAAAATTATGTTGAATGGATAACAACGAATTTGAATTACTTGAAAATGTAAATTAGTGTAGAAATCAAATCAATGCAAACAAATGTAAATATTTAGCATTTTCCTATCAATATAACTGCGGGCCGCAGACATACAAGTAATTTTCTACTGAAATAGATTCGTCTTATATAATGGCAGGCAATTAATTGGATTTCTGTGATTACATAATGTGAATAATACTATACAAATGTACTGGTACCTCTGCGGCTCACGGTTGCGTTGTTGGAAACTCTTGAATTAAACTATTTTTTTCCAAACAGTCATAGTTTCCAGGAATTAAAATACAGATAAGAATTACAGAAAATTTAATGAATAAATCTTTTTACTATTCGTGAAAAAGTGTTATATGAATTCAAAGTAGATCTATGTTTGTAGTAAGTATTTTCATATCGAATACGTTTGGTGTATTTTTTTCATAAAATGCTAAGAAAAAAATGTTTAAAAATATTCTAAGGAATATTACATGGTTATATTGTCGGTAAATTCTAATAATATATATTTCAATATTCGACTAATTAGAAACTGCATGTAAAGTTCAGATTAAAAAATAGTAATTATAATTATGGTCTTCAGTTATAATGGTTGCGAATAAATAAAAATGAAAAAAAAGTCTTTGTCCATTGATACTACAGGGTAATCAAAAACAACAACAACAACAAAAAAGCAAAGAACTGCGAAAATGGCCTTTCATGATGGTAAGAGCAATTTTTATTTCGACATCCTGTACCAAAATGAACACGCGGACCTCCTGAAGTTATCAGTTATGTAGTTCTGCATTCTCATCTGTCACAGAGCTTTTTTTCTATTCCATCCGGTTTTATACGACACAGAATTTTTTATATTCCATCCGGTTTAATTTGACCAGGCATATGAGATCGACAGTCTACTGGCGTTTTGGTTAACACTATTTCGGAATACAGAATTGTCACAGGTGACTATTATTTTTATTATTCTTTCTATCACTATGCAAGATCAATAATGTCCTTCGCTGATTTCGCATAATCTTATGGGTAGATTATTAGTGTACATAAAAATGTGATGACTTCTTGAGGCCCATTTGTAAGCTTGAAAAGAAGATATGACACAGTTTTAAAACAGAAAAATGTATATTCAACAAAAAATTTAAACAGTGTGGGCAATCGAACAGATGAATTTAATTAAATGGCTTCAACTGAAAAATAAAATAATCTAAGAAGAGAACACGTCTTTCTCGTCTTGCTAAACTTCAACTTTCTTAAATGTACTTAACTGAGTTCACAAAATGTCACTACACAATCCTTATTATAATTACAAAAAAGTTTAATGATAATACAGATTATCAATAGACTCCATGAGCAGTATTGCCAGTGGGCTACTTTTTTAACACATTGACGGATAGTAGGTACAAGTGAAGTTCGAAAATTGACACTATATGTTTTTGTAATTTTTAGAATATTAGAAGTATAGTTTTACTCTTTCTGCTTAAATAAACTTAATTTTGATTAATTCAGCACCTTTAACCCCTTCGGGACCGGCGGCTTTTACACAAATTTTATTCGGTTGGCACCACGTTTTTTAAAAAAGCTACCTTTAACTATCGCAAAAGTGCTCAAATTAGAGAAAGCAAATATTATTTTTATTTTTTACTGGTACATAAAAAAATTCTGTATGCTCTTTTTGAGGGTGCATATATGCACCCATGGTCCCGAATGGGTTAATTAGGTTGCATTACTCCCTTCACCACCATGTCAGGGTGGCTAGTGGTCAGGGAAAAATACAGTCAAAAAAAGTGATGAACACCAGTATATTCTTATAGAAAAATTTATGTTGATTATTCGATCAAATAATCAATTTGAATTTTTCTGTAAGAATATACTGGTAAGTATATATTTTTTTACTGTATTTTTCCCTGACTACTAGCCACCCTGCACGTGTTTACTGAAGCTGCAACTCGTATAACAGGTGAAAAACGAACTTCAACCTAAAAAATTGTTTCCAAAACATGACACTGGGCTTCTACTTGTACGCCGGTAAATGCACATTTGTGCTGCTATAGCCGTAGTGTCTAAAAACAACCGTTTCGTTTTGGACGGCTATTGCCGTCATGCCACATAGTGAACTTCGCTTTGACGGCTATAGACGCAAGTGTCCGTCAACGTGTTAAAAGTTAATATTGCTGGATTGGCACCACTTTTTTGATATGGTATGACTCACCTTCTTTACAAGTTATTTAATCTATCATTAATTAAGACGAATTTTACTTTCTAAAAAAAAAACTGGTGGCAATCAACAAAACTGAATAAAATAAAAGTAGCGAAGTGGCAACACTGTCCATGAGTCCAAATAACACCAATTTTTTAAATAGATAAATCAAGATCTTATCCGACGATCAAGCCTTGCAGCAATTTAACTTCCCAAGTTCTTAACAAAATCCATCCCTTCATTTAGAGAAGAAAGGCTTCTTTGATGAAAAGTGTTGAGATGCAGCTAGGATTTCTATATAGGCGCGATCGGCTGGAAGTCCAGAGCTACTAGCTAAAACTTTGCTATATATATTCACTATACAACCCCAGTTACATAATTGGCATATCTTCACAAATCTGTTGCTTAAAAAGAAAATTCCACAGATCCGAAACTTTTGGAAAGTTAAAGAAAGATATAATATGTTTCCCATTCAGTCACAATTGTTAGAATTGCAAAATATCAAAAATTTTGCAGAACTCATTCGACCACAAAAGTACATTTAAAAAGTAACTAGGCATACTTTCTCAATGTTACACAGTGGTAGAATAAATAATTAAAAATAAATAGTCGTCAGTGGCAGTAATGTCTTTTTATAATAGCAGAATTTCTGCAAGGAATAAAGTGAAAACGTCTATTCAATAATATTGGTATTCAAAAATGCAGAAACTTGGAGATTCTGCTATCTTTTTAGAAATCAAAGAAATATGCTAATACTTACTACAGTTTTAGCGAGTAGTTTTATTTTTGAGGAATATGGTTATGGCATTTATTTGAAAAAAAAAGAACACGATATTTTAACGCATATTGCACTGACATAAGTTATATTTTAAGAAAAAATATTATTTAAAAAATGTTTTATTAATTAAAAAATTATAAAAAATATGCATTGAATTCCAGGGCTCGTAGTAGTTCTTTTTGAGTACTTACTCATTTAAATAAGATATATTTAATCGTAGAAATTCTGTGATTGGATAAGGAAAACACATAGTTGTCAAACTGACGTCTTTTATTCCCAATAAAATTGATTTTTTTTCTTTATCCGCTTAATCGCGGATTTCTGCGACTAATTAATGTATGGGTGTATTCGAAAATAAATGCCGCTTCGCACATTGTATTATCTCTATCGCAATGATTTTTATTGAAAATTATAATATATATTATTTTAACTTTATGCTTAATTATTTAAAAAATAATTTCTACATAAAATTTGCTTTGAAATTAAAATTTCTGTTTTCAGTTCAATTGAAGAAGAGAAAAACAAAAAACTCGAAATAAAACTTAGTCACATGAACACGGAAGTGTGGTATGAAAACAAAAAAGCTAAACAATTCTTCAAGAATAAACGACTTTTTTAAGTGCTATATTTTTTTCGTAATTTTGTAAACATTTTTCTTTGCTTTAATGACTTTCCGGGTCAAATCGTGAGACATGTATTTTAGAATGAACTCTTGGTTGAATGTTTTTCCTTTTCAAAGTGTAAAAATTTTATTTTTATTTCCAACTAAAAATATGATTAAAAATAAAATTTTTATGTGAAAAAGCTTTACGTCCTGTCACCCTGAAAATTAAGTTCATGTTGGTGTATTAGAAACATCAATCAAATTTTACGTACTTGAACATAAAATGATTCATAGGAACACGTAAGTGCGAAAAATGAAAAAGCCAAACAATTCTTCAATATAAACGTGATTTTTTTAAGTGCTATTTTTTCTTTTGCGGTTTTTCCCCTTCTTTTTCTCTTTAATGAGTCTTTGGGATAAATTCTGTGATGCATATTTCAGATTTAACGGTTATACTGAAAAGCGAATGTTGAAATTTTTTTCTGAATAGTGTTAATTTTTTTATATTTTCTAATGAAAATATATTTAACCCATTTACATCATTAGCGCATATCTGCCAACCTCGCACTATTCTGCCGTAAAATGTGGGTTAATGTACCCAGGTTAAACAAGTTGAGAAATGAATTCAAATAGGTTCCATGAAAGAGCAAGAAACTAAATATATATTATTACCTCAAATATATTTTCTGGTTGGAAATATCTTTAATCTAGATCAAATTAGCTTATATATTACGGAAGTTTAGTTAAAAGTTGGCAAGTATGTTTGCGAATATGTGTATCTATTAAAGGAATATATTTTATATTCATAAGTTCCGAATCCATATCCGAAATTCCGAAGGAAGATATTGTACTTTAAGTAATGACGAAACGGATATCATTAAATAAAGGAAAAGTTATTATTCCGATTTTCTGGTGTAATTCGGAATTTTTAAATAAAAACGAAATTCCTGGAATGCACGCTATTGCTGCAAATGGGTTAATACGAGGGTGGGCTGATACATTCGAGACCTGGCAGTGAAAGCACAGGGTTTTTGGCAAAATTTCCTATTATTTTTCATTGTAGTCCCCTTGCAACATAATAAATTTAACCCTTATTTGCATAGTGATGTAAATTTCCATCACATTTTATTTAACTTTTAATAAATAAATCAACTTCTTCGCCACCACTATATTTATATAGAAATATTAATCCAGTAAATTTCCCGTGAACTATGTTGCTGAACAAAGTTAAAAATCTATCTTAAAATTTCTGGTGTCTAATATTTAATATATGTATCAAAAAACACAATTGTAAAAGAAAAACTCATGCAAAGAAGGGTTAAGACACACTCTTGTGTGCGAATTCTTTAGTGCAGCCCGGTTCAAAGGTGGTCCGAAAAGTTCTCAGCCTACAAAGAAAATACAAGATTTTTGACAATATTTCAATTTATTTTTCAACTTGCAACACAATACATATCAGAACACTCTTGAGAAATGTTCATTCCTTGGCGTTTCTGGTCGACGTTCAACAAACGCGGCACGCTTTGTGCCCAGATTTGCCAAGTCTCCGGCTTTTTACACACCAGTAAATTTTTAGAGAAAAATGTTGTTCTTTCAAATCACAGAATGCTGCAATAAAATAAAACAACATTTTCTGTATAAAAATACTGGTATCCAAAAAGCCGGAGACTTGGCAGGTCTGTGTGCGGAAAGCTTTTTCATACCCAAAACATCGCGTAAAATGTAGAGGAGACAGTCTGTGGAGATGTTTGCAATGTCAGCAAGTTCGTGTATCTCAATCGGCGGTCATTCAATATTGATAATTTTTGTGACGATTTCTTTTGGCATTGTGAATTTTTGAGACGTTTGAGTCGGTCGTAGTGGGTTTTGGACGTCCTAAGTGTTCATCATAGTGAATTGATTTCCTACCATGTTGAAATTCAGCGGCCAACTTTATTATCGTCGAAGATGAAGACAAGAATCCTTTAAGGTGGAATGTAGCTCTTTTTGAATGTTTGTGAGGAATAAAGATTTTTCAATAAAGTATTTTATGACAGCTCGAACTTCAAATTTTTCCATTTTTAGAAATGTTAAAACTTGTTTATTTAATTTATCGCCAAGCAATAACGAATAAACTCACGCGTCTGAAACCAGGCAACCTGTCATCTTAAGGATCATACTTTACAAACATCATTGTCATTTATTCATACTTGTCCATCTCTGTGTCAGGCCTCGAACTTATCAGCCCACCCTCGTAGTTCAATTTTCATGTAAAAAAATTCAAAGTACAGTAACTCTTAAACATATTCTTCCCGGTTATTAGAAACATTAATCAATTAATTTTTAAAACATATAATTAGTTTCATAACATACTAAATTTACTTTTAACTGAGATGAATAGTACATTAAAATATTGAAGATTGGAAGTACTTTATGCGACGTAGTAAGGAAACGTTTATCGTACCCAGAGGATAACTGCCAACTTTTACGCTTTTATCATACCACTATTATTAAACAGAAAAAATTACTTTATTTAATCCGAATTTTCGGCGATTAAATAAGAAATGTTATTTTTGTTAATAAATAGTGGTAGGAAAATACATAACAGTTGGCAGCTATGCCTAGGGGTGTTTAGTTTTGAGTACCACTATTTCCGAAGAATAATATTCATCTTATTTAATTGGAAAATTTCTGTAAATTTCTATAGATAAGATAATAGCTATCTGAAGAAAATTTTTGTTGGTTTCATTTAACAGTAAATATATTTCTCAAATATAACTTGCGACTATAATATTATAATAAACTGAATAACATCTAACCCAATTCATAGTTTATCTCAGATTTTTCTTATATTCACTATCCATAACTTTTGGGATTAATAGTATTTTGTCGATTATCATGCACTTTCAATCTGGCTAAATGAATTGCCTAAGTAATGCAATTGCTTTTCTCGAAATAATGCAGTTTATTCGACATAGGATATTTATCCTGTACTAGATCTTCAAAATCCTTCAGCCAAAGGGAGAATAGGGCTTATAAACTCTAGCTATTTTTGACATTTAGTATTGCAATAAACACCATATAATTTTCCGAAAGATAAATATTTTTCTCAAAAATTTTAGAATCTGTATGTTTGTGAAATACAGACATATTATTAAAAAAGTGTTTATACTTGGATAAAAACACACATTATATAATTTAATATTATATAAACAACATTTATATAATAAACAGGGCTTTACAATTCTACCACAGTTTTCGAATAGAATTTTTAACCTTTTCTAATCTCAGAAAATATTACAAACGCTGTGATTAATCGCAGAAAAAAATATCTTAAGAAAATATAAGGCAATGATTTTAATCTGAAATAGCGGTTCCATGCTACTTCGAAATTCTAAGGAGTGTACGCACCCAACAGTGTCTGAGAGGTTCTGCTCTGAAAGCTGGTAGACGGGAGGTGCTGGGTTCAAACCCCTGTCGCGGTCGTCGACCTAACCGTTCAGAGTTTTCCACGGTTTTCTTCGAACCTTGACGTAAAGACGGGTTACGATTCCTTAGAAAGACCCCCACGGAGGGCACACCCTACGAGCGCCTATATCCCTCGTGTAGATAATCGGCCGTCATAAATCAACCAATCAACTAAGGAGTGAACACAACATGAATAGATATTAATGGACGGAGAACTAACGGGTCAATGTCAAAATACTTTTCGTTGCGTATACTTTGAATTTTTTCAGGGATGTGACTAACAATATAGCTGAATGAATTAAAAATAATTTATTCTGATTTAAAAATAAGTAATTTTTAAAAATAAAAGGAATCCGACTTCAGGGGATTGTGTCTATCCTTCTTGTTTATTGAAGAACATTTTATATTTATACACACTACAGCCCTCTACTTGTCGGAAAATACCGAACCTGAGAAATCTATTTGAAGGCTACACAAAAGCCGATTCGAAACCCCTAAATATTTTTGTTCACCTAATACCCGAACTGAATCCAGGAAAATACTTTTCGTGTATCTGATATGTGGCCTGAACTCTAGATACTTCAATCCAAAACCCAAAATGAAAGAAAATAAATTCAAATTTTACCGCTGTTATAAAAAATAATCTATAGTTGTTCATTTACTATTAATATTATCTGGTATAAAGAAAGAGGAACATACATATACTGAAATATACTGAAATAATTTAGATTTTTCATCTGAAAAAATATTGCGGATTTTCTTTAAAAAAAAAATCCGAACTCGAGCCGCAGAAGTCAAAACCTAAACCGAAGAAAAACCCAATCTTGATCAATTAAAATTGACCTTTACCGAATCTGACACGAAACGAAAGAAATAAGCGCCAACCCTACCTATCCAAAACCACTGATTCGTTCGGGTTCGGATCAAATCAGGTAACACGATTCGATACAAGACACAAATTTAAGACTAAAGTGGTCATTTCTATCATTTTGATTGGTTCCAAATTAATATATTTTAATTAAAACCAGAAATTACAACATAAATAACTTATATGTTCAAAACACACAGAAATAAATTGAAAAGATAAGTTAAATCCCTTTTTAATAAAATTTCTAGTTTAAGATATTTTTATAAAACTTGAGTACCATTTCCGGAATTTATAGCGGCTACGTAGTTTCAGGCAAAACGTTTGACAATCCCTATTATAAGTTAAGAAGAACTCAAATTAATGTCATTTTTTAATTATTCACTAAATCAATATTTAAATAAAATTAATAACTACAATGTGTGCACACTCCTTGGATTTTCCAATTAGTCTGACAAGCTATTTAAGATAAGAACAAATGTATTTAATATTTAAATTTCAGAATTCGTAATCGCTTCGTTTGTTCACAAAATTTGTAATATTTTTCTGCGTTTATATGAGGCGAAAGACTATATTAAAATTCAGGGTAAAACCGTACGCAACGTGTAATTATTATTCTTTTCACTTTTTCAAGCATTAAATAATTCTTAAGAATATATTTTTAATTGATTCTTATAAACAAAAGGAAAGTTGAACATGTAACTGGCTCCTTTTCTCTCAAACATCTATATATATATTTGTCTTACGTGGCGCGGAAATAGGGCTGAATTTCTACCTTATCGTTGGCAACAATCGTAGTTTCCAGAGCTCAGACCAATGAACAGACAAGATTGTGTTAGCCCCGCCTCCAAGATGGCGGTCAGTGTCAGAGCAGTGAAACTGAAGCTAGCAATTATTAAAAATAAAATAATATGAACGTAATCCAAAGCGTCTGAGATGATTCCTCTTTTTAATTATGAGTAATATTGTTGATTTCAAATGAATTCATTTTTTCAAAGAATTCATGTAGTATTTATTTACGAATTTCACTCACACAAAAAATCGGAGATAATAAAATATAAACTTTCTAGAATGCCCTGCTGCCATCTGTTACCGTTTTATTGAAGTAAAAATAATTTATTTTGCAGAAATCTATAATCAATTAGAATAATAAAATGTTGAACGAAATTTAAACAATCATTGATTCTAAACTATCTTCCTACCACATAGTGTTTTTTTAATGAATTTAAGCCGTGCTGTACAATATTATAGGTGCTAATTATGTTTCCAGGATCCTATTTTTATAGTATTTAAATTATTTATATGTCCATTAGTATCATCAACTAAATGCATTCAATGAGTTTTCAATTACTTTTTTTCATTTAAAAAAATTGTCAATTTCATATGTTCAAATGATTTATTGTAGTACTTTCTCCGGCTAGAATTACTTGAAAAATAAAAAGGGGCGAGCGAGCAAAGCGAGCTGTGACCGCGTAGCGGTCTCAATGTGAATTGCTTTGCAATTCACCGGGGGTTGGCGAGCGTTAGCGAGTAGGGGGCTGAGCCCCCTAGTAATATAAATTCATTTTAGACTCCAATTGTTATAAATGATCTGCTCTTAAGATTACGGAGAACTTATATTCAACTTATTTATTTGATCCAATCAAACATTACCATACTTGAAATTTTTTTATTTAAGTTTAATACATACCTTAATTAAAAAAAATATATTTGCTTTTTTTCATTATTTAGAAAAAAATGATAGAGGTTCAAACAATGAAATTAGAATCTAATATCTCACTCTAAAAATAAATTAATTGCTATGCAAAGACTTGAGTAATTAGTTTTTATGTGTATTTTGAAAATAACGATTTAATGTGGTGAATGTTTTAATAAATATTTCGCACGCATATAAAAAAAAAAACAAATTTTCTTTTTTAATCAAAATATAAATATTTATCGATAAATGCACTTTATAACTCTCCTTATAATTTAAAATCAATGGCTAGAATTTAATTAGATGTGACGATTTTTAATAAATATAAATGACAATGAAACTATTCCCCTTTTCATCATTCTAAAACTAAGTCTAATATTAATAAAAGTATTCAAAATAAACTTCAAATATAATGTAAAAAATATAAATTGTTGCTTTGCATTTTAAGCGCCAGAGCAAAGTATATCTCAGACTTGCTTTTCTATTTAACTTCGTATATTTATCCCCAATGGTATAGAAACCAGTCGTGTAGCATTAGGGGATGCTTTACTACCAGTATTATTATATACTAAATTTGGCATTATTTAATAGTATAACATGCAAAGATTATATAAGGCCAAATTTAGTATATAATAATACTGGTAGTAAAATTATGCATCCCCTGACGCTACACCACTGGTAAAAATTTTACGTTAATTTGCGTTTGGAAAAATTAATGTTATTTATTGTTTTACTTTTCAGAAAACATGTTACTTATAACATATAGATATTTTGTCTTTTAAAAACTCTTACAGTTATAAGAATTCTTGCCGCTCTTCCGGGGTTTAAAATAAAAATAAAAGATACTGTGAACCAAAAAATGTACATTTAAATAAATGTCCCTTACTTGTATGTGGTAGTTATTTGAAATTCCCATGGTTCATTCATAAAGAATAATTTCTGGTTTCACGTGTTTATTTGAACAGGTGGTCATCCATTAAAAACAAACGAGTTGACAAGTATGCGTAAGGAAAATTTGTAATCATATTTTAACACATTATCGACGGGAATTTATTAAAAAAACATCATGGACTAAACGCATGGCTTGTACCTTACAGAAAATAAATTTATACAGTGCTGCAGTAAGGAATCTGCAGGGGTTCACAATCTCTTTACTACAAGATTATTATTACATAAAAATTTACCTTATTTAACAGTCGATTGTTCTACGATTAAACAAGGATAAATTTATTTTACGAAATTAATGGTAGTAAAGGGATTGTGAACCTCCTGACAAGCCGCTACTGCCATGTTGTCCATATTTTTTAGATTGCAAGACATATTAGAGTGGGTTAAATGAAAATGGAACAGGAGCCACAGAATGAAATTACATATAGTTTGTTTTAAACAAAATCTCCAAAGCTACACAAGAACTTGTCCCACTGTTTCACCAAGTAATGAACATCTTGCGCGTAGCAGTCCTTTGACTGAAATCGGAATCAGTTCCGAACATTGTCCATAACTTTGCTGTCCGTGAAAAAACAGCAACCCTTCAATGCATTTTTGAGCGTTTTAAAGTCATATGGCGAAAGATCTTGGTTATATGGTTGGTATTCTAACACTGTCCACCAAAACTTCACCAGATTCCCTCGCGGAAGTGCTTGTGTCCGTCCTGCACACACTTAATGACAGTGTATGTTCTCCATACACTGCCTTTATTCGCCGATGCACTTCGCAAAATCCAACTCGTTCTGACACTAAATAAGATGCTAATTCCATGCGTGGATGTAGTGTCAGTCACAGAGATGTAAATGGCTGCCGTGTTTAACTACCAGTATTATAGTAAAGGAAAATTTGACTTTTTCAATCCCATATATCTACAATTAAATACAGTGAAGAATTTTTAAAAAATATACCGGTGGCAAAGAACGGTACACTTTTGCGGCTATGTGACTTACACTACATTCACGCATGGAATTAGCCAATGATGACACTGCGTTGCTCTCTTTTACTCCCAAGCATTTTAGAGATCTAGATGGATAACAACAACAGCCGATTGCGGGCCGGTACTGTTGCGGGACAGTACTGTTGGCCAGCGCATATCATATGCTTCTGCGTGACTATCTGGTTCAAGTCGATTTCCGCAGTAGGATTATCTTAACTTCCCGGTTTGACTCTACACAAAGTTTCACCATACTCATACAAAAATAAAATAAATTATAACCATTGTTCTGTTTTCATTTGATCCACCCTTATATTATATTGAATACGTATATTGAAAGACATTTAAAGATGCATAAACTTGATATACCTATCTAGGAAATCAATTTAAGAAAGACTTTCAGCAGAGGGAGGAGCGAGTAGTGTTTTAAAACCCAGATTTCACCAAATACATACCGTCGGTAATCTGTTAATTGGAAAAGGTCCAATCTGCTGACTCTGCTGGTTTGATGAACCACTGCTTTTGAGATGAGGCCGGGTCTTTTCTTTCGCATGTGCATGCTCACAATTGCATTTTTTCATTTGCACCAAAATTGAGAGCAATGATGAAGCGACGTATGCTATTTTGGCTGCACCGGTGTGCATAGCGCAATCAGTGTGACAGTTTGGCCTCTTTTTTATATTCCGAAAATCCAAAAGAATAATTTTTAAGTTATGTAACCATGAAGTGTCTGTCATTAATTCTTTACGTCAAGCGTCACGTATACATGTCGTACATAGTGCTCAGAAATTCTTTAATTTTTCTAGCGGTAATTTTGAATAGAATATGTTTCCCTATTTAATTGCTGAGTTTTTACAATGTAATTAGGAGAATTTTCTGTTTCGAAATTTCGATGACAAAATATTTAAAATTCTGTAAAGGACGTTCGTCGTGAATGGCGTTAAAAGGCGTTGAAAAACGTTAAAAGGTGTTAAAAGGCGTCAACGCAAAACCAGTCGTAAATTGATTAATTAATCATACATTTTTATTGAAATTAGCCTTATTGAAAAGTATGAACCCTGTATTCTAATAAATGCATAATAAAGTTTCACGTAAAACTTCAGATACACAGCTTCAAACTTTCCTTTTATTTTTAATGTCAAAATAGAAATTTCTTGTTTAAAATATCTTTATTTGACTTGAAGAAAACTGGAAGTTTGATGCAAATAATATAAAATTGCTACTAAAGCCGAAAACATTCCATTATTAGAATTTTTATTTTTAACAACTGCAATCTCTTAGATAAAATATACATTGATGATATACAACAACAATGAAAATTATCTCTATTATATTTCTTAAACTTTTATGAATGCATTACAAAAGAAAAATGAAGCCTGAATTATAAATTAATACTGCTTTAATTATTTCCGATATCTTTTGTTATCTTATATAATGAGATTTATTTTTGTATGAGAGAAAGTTGGTATGTATTGTTTATGTTTTAAAATACAAAATACGAAAAATCACAAACCATAAATATAAATAGCTAAAAGACAAAGAACATTATTAAAAAGAAAAACATCTAATTAAATCTACATACTGATGAATTGAATAAGTTTTCACGGAACAGCTCGTTTATATGAGCATATAAATGTTCGTTGATAAAAAAATTTCATTGCATATAACTAGATGGTTTGATAAAATAAAATAAAATTGATTTGATTAGGTGAAAAAATGGAGCAAAGAATAAATAGAAAAGACGTATAGTGCTGTGTCCATCACTTGCTAGTGTAGTAACTGAAGGATGTAGTCACAAAATTGGGGCTGTTGTTTCTCTACATTGGATCAACAGGAGCAAAGTATCTACAAAACAAACGCCCACCAGTAAATTTGACAGAAATTGTCATGGTGTTTAACCCTTTCCAGCACAGACAAATTCATTTCGTAAAATGCGAAGTTACTGACTGACACCGGAATTCACAAACGACTTTTTTAGAAAATAAGAATTCCTTAGCTTTCATTGTAAAAGCAAAATGTTATTAAAATATTCTTGGTGCTGAATGCAAGTTTGGAATTAAAATTAGATGTACCCGGAGTGGGACCCAGTGTTGCCAATAGGCTACTTTTTTAAAATTCAGATTGTTTGATTCCCACCACTTTTTTAAAATAGTGTAATTGGTTTTATTCTCGTATTATTTAATCTGTCATTAAATAAAGTCATTTACACTATCTTAAAAAATTGGTGGGAATCAAACAATCTGAATTTTAAAAAAGTAGCCTACTGGCAACACTGGTGGGACGACTGTGCCGAAAAGGGTTAAACGTCTTATTCCTGCAAAATTTCTGTGATAATTAAGGTAAAATATTCTGTTCTTTTATATTGGGGGAAGTCTACCACTGCGGTATTATAATGTCTTTCACTGACATGGAGAGGAGGATTTCTTTGCTGCCAACTTGTCCGATTTTTTCTTACCACCATATTTTAGTAGTAAATTTTTTCTTATTTTTTGTCGTAATCTAACGATTTAGTAATATAGAAATTTTTATTCAATTTTAGAGGGTGGCTAGTGGTCAGGGAAAAATACAGTAAAAAAAGTGATAAACACCAGTATATTCTTACAGAAAAATTTATGTTGATTATTCGATCAAATAATCAGTTTGAATATTTCTATAAGAATATACTGGTAATTATCATTTTTTACTGTATTTTTCGCTGACCACTAGCTACCCTGTTTTAGTGGAAACAAAAAAAAAGTAAAACTTGGTACCTATGAGATCGTTTATGTTATCACAATATCACGGAATCGCAGGGCCTGACTTCCGCCTGGGCAAACTTTCGCCAGTAAAAATTATTAGATATTTTTGAATTAATTATGACAGAAATTCTGCATGAATAAGACGTTTAACCCTTCTTTGCATGAGTTTTTCTTTTACAATTGTGTTTTTTTTATACATATATTAAATATTGAACACCAGAAATTTTAAGATAGATTTTTAACTTTGTTCAGCAACATAGTTCACGGGAAATTTACTGGATTAATATTTCTATATAAATATAGTGGTGGCGAAGAAGTTGATTTATTTACTAAAAGTTAAATAAACAGTGATGGAAATTTACATTACTATGCAATTAAGGGTTAAAGAAGGAGACAATTTCTTTTCAGATTTACTTGTGGAAGTTAGCCCCGGCAGTAATCAGTCCTTTAGTTGTCCCTACACCATTTTGAGAAATTGCGAATTCATCTTTATTGATAGTTCCATAGGTGGAAACATTTCGGTTTTATGAAGTCAAATAAACACACTTTAAACCAGAAACCGAGACAGACAGAGAAAAAACAACCCGTCTGTTAAGTGTTAAAAATGAAAACATATAAAAACCGCAGACGGAAAATCCACATCTTTAAATTTTTTTTAATAACTTTTATGGTACAGAGGATGTCTTTTTACTTGCAAATAACTGGAAGGTTGGAAGCTATGCACTTGCTAAGTATTTTATATTAATATGGAATAAAAATAGCTGACGCTGATTTTTTGTTTAAAAAAATTCTATGAATGAGTATAGAATCGTTTTAACCCTTTAACGTTCATTGCTTTCCCTGTGAAACCACAAAACTTTAATTACGAAATTCAACAATGACAACTGAATTTTAATAGAAATGTTTTCCATTTAATATATATGTGAAATATCGCTTTATATATATATATATATATATAGAAATAAATTTGTTCATAATTTCCGGTGTCAATCATTTATTTCAACATTTTAGCAATTGAAATGCTTTATCCGTTAACCCTTTCCGGCACAGACAAAGTCTGTTCGTAAAATGAGAAATTGTTAACTGACACCGGAATTTACAAACGACTTATTTAACAAATATTAACTCCTTATTTTAAGCTCTCATTGTAGAAATTTTTTTATTAAAATATTCTTGGTGCCGAATGCAAGTTTGGAATCAAAATTAGGTGTGCCCGGTGTGGGACCACTGTGCCGGAAAGGGTTAAAGGTTTAAAATGTCATTTAATGTTTATTACAGATTCTTACAGTTTTTCTGTTTGAAATTTAAATTATCTCAAAAACATGCTCGTCAACCTCCCAATATTCTTTCAAAAATGTGCTTTTATTTGAACCAGGTTAAATACGTTTCGAACCAGATTTTTTTTTTTAATAAAATACATTCTACATAGAAACATGAAATTAAATAAATACAGTTATATTAAATAACTTTTTTGTTAAAAACGTTTTGAAACAGAAAATTTGTAATCTTAAATATCGGTGGCAAACTCCTTCCAAATTTCAAGGAGTGTACAGTCATTGGCCGGTATACAACAGTGAATAACTTTGTATTTTCTGAAAAAAAAAATATATATGCGCATACCCACATAATGAATGGTTTTTACATTGTCACCAATAAATACAATTAATAATAGTCACCTTAGTCAGTCTGAGACAATTGTTACAAATTCTATAATAATGTAAATTGTAGATTACTTTTCGAAAAATAGTGGTGACAATTGTAAAAACCGTACGCACCCTGGGGTATGTCATACCCCGTGCGACTGCTCCCGGGTTAATAGCACAATGTAGTTTATTGCATCTTGTTTATGAAAATATGCGTCTCAGTGAAGAAGCATGAACATCGACATATTTTCTGTAGTACTACTTCAATTTACCTCCCGTTAGTGCTATAGCTCTAAATTGATTAAATGAGTAGCATTATGTTGTTTCTTGTACTATGTTTATATAAATACGCTAATCACTATTCTATCTAGTGTATTTTCAATTGATCTCCCATTTGTGCCATAGCTCTAAAAGAGTGGCATTCACTAATGTTGCGAAAAGTATTTCACATCACTATTTAACAAAAGTAATAGCTGCTTTATTTAATGGCAGATATTCTGCGATTAATTAAGGGGAAGATTTCTATTAAAAACGTGGTACCTCTGCGGTTCTTGGGCCCGGTACTCTGTAACACTGCTCTAAATACATTTCCCTTTCCCGACGACCGTCAAGTACATTTTTTTTATTACTTTATACCACCTTTTACAAAAACAAACTGTTAAATCGCCGAAATGATGCGATTAAGCAAGGTTAAATTTTCTGTTAAAAAATACTGATGTCCAAATTCAGGGATATTTCGAACCCTATATGGCACACATAGTTATAGCTAATCTTGGAGGGTTGTAGCTCTTAAATGGGTAGTCCTGCTTATTTTATGAACAAATTAACTACCGTAATTTCCGTCCTATAATCCGCGGATCAAACAATTGTGTTTCGACCCAGAAATTTTATTTTATATACTGTAACTTCCTAGATCGCTTTACATATTTGACTTTAATTATTAAATAAAATTTCTGGGTCTTCAAACGTTCTAAAAATAACTTTTATCAAGGTCTTACGAAGCGCGCCGGGCAATTAACGGCCAAAGGCCATGTAATCTTGCCCCATGGCGCCACTGCTTCGTAAGACCTTGATAAAAGTTATTTTTAGAACGTTTGAAGGTCAAGTTGTTGTTCAGGTCGAGTGCTTTCAGAAAGAATTTCTGAAGGGCAAGCATCCAGCTGTAATTGAGAATGGTCAGCAAGAAATGTAGGCAAAAGAAAATAACATAATATAACCCTATTTGGCGAAATATTCGGGTATATAGGGGGGGGTTAAAAGGTAAGAATTTATAATTTGTATAGGATGTCTAGACACTCCATACCCCGCATCGATAAGAATACAACTTCAAATCACATATTAGACGCAGAAAAAACGCCCGAAAGTGTAATAAATTATGAAGAAAATACTTTTAATCGGAGTCAGTTTACTACTCGAAACAGGCCTGGTTTACGTAATCGAATACGGCCTCCAAAACGCTATGGTACTGTGGAAACATCATTTAGTACCGAACCTATGGAAGAAGTTCCTTTGGAAACGGCAAGTCCTAATCAACCAACCCACACGACTATCGATATTCCAGAAGTTTTTGAAAACGTACCGTTATTAACAACCAGCGCAACAGCTGTAGATGGTACTGCAGCATCCACTATCGGAACCTCTGTAGGTGTGGCAGCAGGTGGTGCATTAGTAGGTGCTGCAGGTTACGGATTAAAAAAAATTGTTGACAGAACAAAAAAAAAAGGTTTTGTGTTACCCAATAGTGATTACATCGGTCCAGGAAATCCAGTTAAAATAGATGCGCCAAAAAATAAAGCCGAAGTGATTGCTAAAGAGCACGATGTGGAATACGGAAGAATTTCAAAAACTAAATATAAGACGCGTTGGCAGAAGTGAGTAAAGCGGATACTACTGCCATCAAAGGGTTCAAGAAAGCTTCTGGAATCAACGCGAAAATCGGAGAGTATGGATTGAAAGTTAAATCTCATGTTGAAAAAACTGTAGGAAAAGCTTTATATCCTGCTTACAAAGGTAATTAAAAGTTTTTTATTTTCTTTTTTTAGTGCCTTATGATCCACCTAAACGTCCTCCGTGGATATCTAGTTATAAATGGCCTAGAATGACCGAACCACAAAAAAGATATGCATATGAACAGTGGATGTTGTCTTTGGTATATCGTAATTTACCTTTTGATCATCCTATTCCAGGTGACGAATCTGACTCGACTGATGGCGGACCTGCCTCCTCCGGTAGCACCTCGAATACCTCCAGTACCTCCCGTAAGTAATAATCCAGATATAAATATAGTCGGTGGTGTTGGATTTGACTCAGAGACGAACAAGCCATTTTGTGCAGTAAATCAAATAGATTTAATTTTAAACAGTAATTTTGAAATAAGGGATGACTTTATTTTAGACGGTGTGAATTATAAAGGGTACAAATGGTTTCAAGTTCCGATCGACAAGTTTAATCCACATCACCGTGAAATATTAACTGATTTTTCAAAAACGCATGATTATTGTGTATTTCCTCAAACGATCAGTCGTAATGTAAGAACTCCTATTATTTCAGAAACAAGACCTGTACCTGGCCAAACAAATCCAACACCACCTCCTCCAAAGAAACAGAAAGTAGATTCGCCGGCTGCTGGTCCAAGTAACCCTCAACCCGGTCCAAGCAACGTTCATAACCCTGATACTGGTTCTTTTGAATCAAGACAATCACAGGTGAAACCTAATATTTCTGAAAGTAACCAATCCACATCATCGGACAACAACATGCTTAATGACCAAGGAGAAAGTAGTTCTGCAGACATTCCCGGAAGCGGATCCGATAATAATCAACCTACGGGACACGAAAGACTATCTCGTCCTATTTCATTAACAAGTGGAACAGAACTAATTTTTAAAAAGAATCATCGTTTTTACTGTTATGGTATTGCTACTACACTTATTAATGGAACCACTAAAGCAGGAAATCAAGAATATTATTTATGCACTGGGCTGATGAATATACCGTGGCAGTTTAGTAATTTTTATATGAATCAGTGTGAATTTAATAATTTACCGGATAGTGCTGTATGTCAAAAAATTGAATGTAAAGTATGGTTTCGAAATGTTAGACAAGCTTTTGAAACGAACGCATCTCAGTCCGAATTAGCTTCCTTGAATCAAGCCACAGATGTTTTGTCTGCTTATGGTCTTAATTATCATTACGACGGAGTCAACGCTACATATAATGCCTTTAACGCTAATGAAAAAATTGTACCAACTGGTTTCAAACTTGTAGACGGATCAGACATTGACAGTTTGACTCAGGCTTATTACGGAACACATCAGGAATCCGCAAGTTGGGCTGAAGTAGTTCCTGCTCACACTTTAGGCGAAAGATTTCCGCTAAACATGTACTATGCATTAGTTACTAACAATTCTCATTCTGGAGGTTGGACTGATTTGCAAAGGTCTGTTCGGCGCATCGATGCTACTGATGCATCAGGTAAATGCATCGGTGCATATCAGTATGTACCTAAAATCGGTATTCTAAAAAAATGTTTGCGTTCGTACAACACTCCGAACACTTTATTTAATGAAGACGGTTCATATAAAAGTATCATAACTCCTATGAGTTCTCGTGTTTTGAGAACTGGCAGAAAAACTTTTAGAATTGCCGGCACTACAGGAGATAAAGCTTCTATCTTAAATGTGAATCAAGAATCCAACAAAGTATCTAAATTTAATTCAACGAACTATAGAATCAACGATTTGATCGAAAAGAGTCAAATAATACACCCAGTGGAAACTTCTCCAGTAGGCGAAAGCCAAGTTCAACCGTGGGTTCATTGTGGAATAAAAAGTGTTGAAAGTATAACAACTTCTGACATGATCAGTGGAACTAGACATTACAGTGATGTACAAGGATTATTTGAAATTGAGGCAACTATGCATGTGAAAGTGAATTATCCTTCACATTTTCCATACCTAGATACTTTGCATGTAGCACCTCAACATCAATTAATGCATGTACAAGACCATACAATTGATATCAGCAAAAGCCCTTTTATGGGTCTGTATAGAGGTTAATAAATAATGTAAATATGTGTATTTGTTGAAACTTAATAAAAACAAATTATTTAGTACATTTGTACATCATTATTTATTTGAAATTCACATACAGTTACATATCAAAATTTAATATTGTAATATTCATATAAATCAAAAAGTGCAACAGGATAGGGTTTTTTATCAAAATTCTTCAGAAATTCACTTTTTTTCCATTTAAAAGTTTTTACCCTCTCTTTGAATGCCGGATCACCGTTGAAAAAAGTCCATGAGTTAGACATAAGCAGTGTAGAAGTCCGCAACAAAATAGCATCACCTTGATTTTTAACATGAATATTTATCGGCAAACCTTTACACAGTTTTTTGAATTCTTCTTTCGCACTTTCCTCAACATTGATTTCGTTTCCTTTGATCATCCTCTTATACGCAGCCTCCTGCAATGAAAAGTGATTAGTTTTGTTGTTTATTCTACCAATTTCACCACAATTTAAAGCTATAGCACTAAAACAATCGAAAAAAAAAGATTTCCCACAATTCGGGGGGCCAACTACACTTATGCTGTTGCATTTAACATTTAAATATCCGTCATCTTCTAACCATCCCTCTTTATTGAACCATCTAACTAAATTTTCTAAAAAATTTATAATTTTGTATTCCTCTCCATCAAACTGATGATTAATGAGATGGAATAATGCAGCAAACGACTGTTCTCTAGTCATATAATATTCAAAAGGATTGAGACTATGAGAAATAAATACGGGTAGTTTACCTCGATACATTTCAAAAAATTCGTGAAATAACATTTGATTAATTTTTACACAAAACATCTGTATAGCCAATTCGTATTCATTTTTAAAATTAGGATTAAAAAATTCAAAAACAAATTCGGGACTACCGTACGGAATAAGATGTTTAATATTTTTAGGCGGACTTACGAAATACGTGTTCAGCAGAGCCTCTGTTTTTTTGAATAATTTATTAATTTTGCCCCTTTCCCTTTCAATTCCTTGGCCATCTGCTTTTCCATCGATTTGATCTGTTTGTGCCATACACTGCCGTCGGCAAAAGTCACATTCATCTCTCTTATCTTCCCCTTCCACCAATCGGACTGTTTCCCAATCCCCTTCATTGAGTAAAGAGTTATTTTCACACATAGGTCCGAAGGCGGTTCCTCTACAACGTAAGCTTGCCCTTTGTACCCTTTTTCGAAATTGGTAATACAGGAAGAGAAAGACCCAGTCTCCATCTGTAAGATGGCTGATATATCTGGGTCGTCTTCGGATTCGCTTTCGGATTGTTCTTTGAACAATGGGTACATTTCGCCATCTGCATCTACATGATCTGTTAGACCAGGGGCAATCGTGGAGGAGGTGGCAATGGTCCTTTTCCCAAGAGACCCACCACAGGTTTCCCGGGTATTGCTCTTCGGCCACACGCAACCATCTGAGAAGGTCTTCAGCTTCTCGAGGGTCTCTCCAGGCAAGTACGTTAGAGATGAGTCGTCTAGGATTGCCTGCAAGGCGTCCTTGCACGAACTCCAGTCCTTGTTGAAGAACGAGCTGGAGTCCTTCGCTAACACGGCTTCCAATACCGAATTTATGAAGAGCATCACCGATTGCCTTTCTTCTTCGTTCTCTGGTGGGATCAGGCGGTTCACTTCCTCCTGTGCTAGAACAAGGCCCCGGTCTATTCCAGTCCTGTAAAATATCCTCCATAGTCGAAAAAGTAAGAGGTTGGTCGTCATCCTGCATCTGAAATAAATAAAAAAACAATATATAAATAACAACTTACATTCTACGTTTGTTGAGCCACACATGATAATTAGGATATCCCAAACAGGTTAGACACAGATGTTCTTCGGTAGTGTTGTTTTCTTCTTCTTCGCCATTCGAATGCTCGTGACATCTGTGAATTTCTGATCCGTAACGTCTGTGACATTGATTTTCGGTTAGTATTTCTATACAGGGAACACGTTTACAAAATCCACACCAATTAGTTACATCGTGAAACATTTGAGCAATAGTATTGGTATTGTCTACGATCTGATGTAAATATAATTTAAAAATAGTAACAGTTTCTTCACCGTTTACATTAAGTCCTAACAATAATTTAGTACACGGAACACATAGATACAATTGTTTCCATACACCTTCTATTAAAACTTTAACGGTACTTTGAATAACATGAGATATAATTGGTACATTCCAAGACATTCGAGGATCATTTCTTAACCAAGTTACAGCATCTTTAGGTAACATTACACCGTCACGTACATGACTTCGAATATAGTCAGCATCGTAGTCCCAAAAACGTCTGTCCCAAACATCTAATTCTTCAAAAGTTATATGTTTTAATCCTTTAAGAATTAAATCATTGAATATTCTTTTGGGTAATTGTAATTTTCGATTATCAAGTAAAGACACACATTCATGCGCTAACACAACAACTTTGATACACTGTAAATACAGAGAAATTGGATTAAAAGCCATTGCTTACCTACTGGTACTCGCTGAAATGCTTCTCAGGAAACTAATTAACTTGTTGTTCAGTTCTCCTCTATTTATACTACAACGCGATCTTGAACTTCTGACCTATGCTGAAGTAACACGATTCATTTACATAATAACAAGTTTAGTATTACACCTATAACGCTACATTTCTTGCTGACCATTCTCAATTACAGCTGGATGCTTGCCCTTCAGAAATTCTTTCTGAAAGCACTCGACCTGAACAACAACTTGACCTTCAAACGTTCTAAAAATAACTTTTATCAAGGTCTTACGAAGCAGTGGCGCCATGGGGCAAGATTACATGGCCTTTGGCCGTTAATTGCCCGGCGCGCTTCGTAAGACCTTGATAAAAGTTATTTTTAGAACGTTTGAAGGTCAAGTTGTTGTTCAGGTCGAGTGCTTTCAGAAACATAATTGTCTTCTAAACATAATTGTTTGATCCGCGGATTATAGGCTGGAAATTACGGTAACAATATTTAAAATAGTCCCCCTTTTTACTTTGAAATAAAAAATATTTAACAGGGTCCGCAGGGTAGTTTGTCTTTAAAAGCACTATTTCGAAAAGACTTATTCGTCTTT
This sequence comes from Maratus michaelseni, assembly GCA_963931845.1. Classification (NCBI taxonomy): domain Eukaryota; kingdom Metazoa; phylum Arthropoda; class Arachnida; order Araneae; family Salticidae; genus Maratus; species Maratus michaelseni. The sequence goes on from OZ007586.1 coordinate 187,312,733, forward strand.
TTTATTCGTAGGCATCTGAAGTTAAATAAGGCGAACATTTCTTTCAGGAAATAACGGTATTCAAAAGTAAACAACGTATGAGATCATTATTAGTGTTCCTTTTAAAAGGATTATATTCTGGAGTTTTCAGCAGTAGAACAACCTTGTGCCTCAAGGACTATACTAATGTTCATAGCTACAAACTTCTATGCGAGAGTTTTTTACTACTGATTTGGAAAAATATGTCTCACCTTATTTAATAGCAGAAATCTGCGAATATATCTGTGATTAAATAAAGGGAATGTTTCTAAGCTAAAATCGATTTAAAAAAACATTCGTACAATTTGAAGTTGAAAAATCGCCAATTCTTACAAAACGCATATATTTTTGCAATTTCATACGTGCCACATCTTCCGTATTTTGATTACCACTATTTCGGTAGGCTATTTTCGTGCTATTTCATCACAACTTTCTGTTATTAAATGAACGAATATTTCAATTAATAAATAGCGGTACTTAACAGAATGTAGCTTCGTACGTGTTCAATTGTTTCAATATATTTTATGAACGTTTCTATAATATCTTATACTATTTTTCCAGAAATTTGCTTTTAGCAGGGTCCTTTAGAAGGGCGCCATTATGCACATGTCTAGAAACATAGAACAATATTACTTCAGTATAGTAGGGGGCGGAATAGCCAATTTAGCCTCCTTTTTTATTCAAAAATTCTGTTAGAAGAATTTGTACATTAAGTAATCCTAAAATGTCTGTCATTAAATAAAATAAAAATTACTATTCGGAATTAATGGTATAGAGATTCAGATTTTCTGAATAAAAAATGAAGCCATACTGGCAACCCTGGTAAGGAGTAAATATGCACACATGTCTTATAAAACACACAAACACCTCACAATGTGAGGCATAAAAGTCCCTTATTATACAGAGCTTGATGTGAAAAACAATTGCAAGAATAAAAACATAATTCATAGCAAACTTAGAATTAAATTTCCCGAGATCCTATCAAAATATTTTCTAGAGCCGAAAATTTATCGCAAGAGCCAATTTTTTAAAAATATCCGGCACCTCTGTTCAGAACTGCAGTTGGCACCCTACATTCCTACTTCTCACACTTCGATAGAAAACTTTATAAACATTTTACAATTTGTTTAAATGCATATCTGCCAAACTTCGGGTTTTCTTTTTAATGGTCAAATACACTTTTGACCCAGAAAATTTATTTCTTGTTCGAAATATGTTTATTTGAATTGAAAAATAAGGAAGGTTGACAGCTACGTAAATAAAATCAGAAATACAATAAAACCTGTGAAAAAGGAACCTGTTTGTATCGGAATCCTACATTAAACGGGACAATTGATTGTTCCGGAGAAAATAATGCATATAATTACAATAAATTGCATATTTGAATAAAGTGCGCAAATCTGTTATTTTTAATGAACACGAAAACGCATTGAAAACGAGTTCTTTCCTATTCTTTCGTTTTAACAGATATTACTGTATATTAATTATAAGTTTTTTGAACGAAAATCCTAAACTACAAAAATAATGTGCAATAAAGCAACAGAAATCGTAAGGGAAAAAAAAACATTATTATTCTACTTTTACCAGACCTCGATTCGCGTCGCGTTTTCTGAAATTTCACCAAAAAAAAAAAAAAAACTTTTTTGGTTTTTTTTCCAACGGCGTGTTTTTATATTTATTTACAAAAATACATTAATATTTACTATTATTTCCAAAATATATTTTCCAAAGTTAAATTCGTTTTTTTCTTATTCCTTTTCCAGTTTTGTATTTTTATACATTTTAAAACTTCTGCATCTACTTCCCAGACAGCGATAATAATAATAATAACAATAAATACATCCTCGGTGTTTTTGCACTGCTAACGATATCTCTGGTTTAAAAAATATTAATATTTACGGTTTAAATAAAATGAAGTAATTGCAAGGATTCGCCTGAGATTTTTTAAAAATCTTAGTGCCTTTGAAGATATCGTTTCCCGTTTAAAAGAATTTTGATTCGGATATCATTTCGCGCTTTAAAAAAGTGAAGCCATTGTGCGCGTTTTATATTATTTAAGTTTCCCAAGGACCTTTTGGTTAAAATTTGAAAGTAAAATTTTTAAGAATTAAATGTTAGTAATTAGATACAAATTCAAGATTTGCAAAATCAGACCGGAGAGTGCATGGAACGCCTCATGTACGCTGCCGAAGGCAGTTGGACTCTTAACTCTCGCTTCGTTTGGATGAATTTTCGTTTAAAAATATAAAAACGCATAATTCAAGGTTGTATGCTGCCGAAGCAGTGGGGCTAACAATATTATGTTTGGAAATATTTTCATTTAAAAATAAAAATCTAAAGAAAACGCAGCATGTGTAGCACGCCCTGTATATGCTGCCGAAGGCAGTAGAGCTCCCATCTCTAGGTAAGTTTTTATGGATTTTTGAATTAAAGTATAAAATCGTACAAATTCGAGGGTATACGTTAGTTACCGAAATCAAATGGCCCCCAACATTAAGTTCGTTTGGAGAGATTTTCGTTTAAAAATCTAAAATCATTCAATGTTTGATTTTAGGTATACTTAAGGTCATTATCACGGGTAAGAGCAATGCTGGGCGGGTCAGCTAGTAGCATATAAAGTGCATGGGAATTTATAACTTTATATCTGTATAAATTTATATTTTTACGTGCATATTACAGCCAACATATTAGGGCCTAAGTTATTTATCTCTAAATTGAACTTTTTTTTTGCCAATTCAGCCTACGAAGTGTCTGAAGTTATATATAAAGCTAATAATTGCTCATGTATTTCAATATTTCTGAATTGATATGAACAAATATTACAATCATCACATTAATCGAGTATGTGATAGACATGGGCTACACATAGGGTGCCGGGTAGGGACAAAAATCTAAATATTTCCAAAAGTAAGATTTTTTGGACATTTTTGGCCAAATTGAGCCTATTTTCACCATCCCCCCTCTCTGCCTTTAGAAAATATCCTATGTCCGCCATGATGATAGGTCCATAGTACAATATAGAATAGGTAAAAAACATTTGTTTTGCTTTGAGTACAATTAAAAAATAATTGTCAGAAAAACACACCCAGTTTTTGTTCAATACATAATAATTATTACAAAAGTGATCATTTGTAGGGGGAAGTTTTAGATGAAGTATTATTGGAATTACTAAGAAGGTTGAAGCTGTAATGGTAATTCAATTTGAAATTTGTTTTAACCTTGTATATTCAGAGTAAACTTTTGGACATTCTAGTTTTTTTTTCACATGTTTAACCCTTAACCGGAAACGTGAAAATTCAGAACACAAACAGAAACGTGCCGTCTGTGAGACTGCTAAATTTTAAAAATTGCTATAAAATTTTAAAAAGAAAACAACTCATAATAATTTACTAAATGGTGAACTTAAACGTTTATTCTTTAACAGTAATGCATTACCAGGAAACAATTATTAATATAACAGCATAAAAATAAGTTTTGAATGTCGGATAGAGGAAATATTTCAAAATTACACACTATTATTCAAATATCTACATTTTCGACAAAATGGTGAAATAAATGCAACTATTTATATATATATTAGTAGAATATGAATTAAAAAAATATATTAGACAGCAAAATTAACAAAACATTTAATAGTAAATATTGCAGCATGTTCTAAATATCAGCATTTTTTATGCAATCATTGCATTTAAGTTTCGAGCATTGCAGGCATACAGGCTTCCGGCACTGTACACACAGGTATTTTGTCATTCTATGGTTAGTTCTGTGACACAAAAAACATGCTTTGCCTTTGAGAAGTATTAAGTCATCATCTACCTGGGGCACATTTTCAACAAGTTTTTGCAGAATGCGAGCTATTATAGAGCGCAATTCCCGGGGTAATTGAGGATTTTCTAGTCGTCTCTCCATATTACTTTCTTTCATATTACTGGTCAGAGTATCATATTTCATTCGCAGTTGAATTATTTTATGTTTTGTCCATTTCACTATATGCACTAACATATCATTTGTAAACAACTGCCAGACAGAGAATGGATCTAGCTTTTCTCCGAGATCTCAAGCTTTTCCTCTTAAAACTGGCACTTTTATAATATTGTGTTTTTTTTTGTTCTTGACGAGGGGCGAACTTCTGAAACAGACCATCGGTACCGATTTTTTCCATATATATATTTCGTATCTGCGTCTGCTAATTTTTCATCACTTCTTATATCTTCATTTTCGCTTTCATTAGAATTTTCTGACAAAGTTGAATCACTTTCGTGTTCAGAATTTATATATTCATCATCTGAAATACTTTCAACATCGCTTATGTCACTTCCTATTGTATCAAACCATCGCAAAATAGTCTCTTCAAAATCTTTATCACCAAAGCGTACCCGCTTTGACGGCCTCGCCATCTCGATATCCCAAAGCAAAAAATTACATAAACGGAAACACACCGTCTGACAGACTGCCGCGAAAAGAAAATATTTTTTCTTTCAACAACTAAAAAAGATCAGGTGTTGCAAATGGGTCGGGGGGGGGGGGGGAGAGGACCAATAGCGTAACGATTAGATGGCGTGATAATATTGAGGAGACATTCATTTTTGCATAAAGGGTAGATATGTAGACGCCACCGTCTCACAGACGGTACATTTCCGGTTAAGGGTTAATATAATCTTTGGATACCTAAATTTTTCCTTCCCATGAGTGACAAGTGGGGGGGGGGGGGCTTTGTTATCTAATCAGCAGAGGCGTAGCGTCAATGGGGACACGATCACGTTACTACCAGTATTTTTATATACTATATTTGGCCTTATTTAATTCATACCGTTCAAAGATTAAATAAGGCCAAATGTAGTATATAATTATACTGGTAGTAAAATGATCGTGCTCCCCCTGACACTACGCCGCTGATAATCAGCCGGTTTTTACTTGTCTTTTATGGCTAAATTGCTAAACTGGGTTTAAAACTTATTTTGGTTTAATAGCTCTCGTTATAATTTCGATGTTTAAAATCTTCAGTTTAATTTAAAAGCATATTATAGATGGCGTTGTTTGTTCTGTAATTGATTGATGCGGAACATAACTTTTTGCCAAAGTGGAATCTCCTCATTTCGTATTTCAGATAGTATAAATGCTTTCAACGTTTTGAGGCAGGAGCTTCGCTTCGCTTGTGTAGCGTTTTTCTTTTGTTTCTTAACTAAATTAGTTATGTTACGTTTATAAATGGATTAACTTAAGTTTACAGTAGTATGATTTAATTTTACAGTGTTTTTTAAATAAGTTTTAGTTATAATTTAACAGAAAGTTTAAGTTGTTCTTGTGAATTAGTTTGATTTCAGTAGACTGCTTTAAAACTCCGTTTTAATCTGTCAAGTTATGTATAACTAAGATATTTTTCCAATCATGAACCTCGGTTTTATCCACACGTTTACTCTGATTTAAAATAAATCTGAATGTGTTTTTAACAGTTTTAAATAAAGATTAAGTTTACTTTGAATAAAGAACTGTAGTCACCAAACAAATGGCTTTTTATTAGTTTTGAACTCAACACTTAGCTTCAATTCAGATTTCTTCCAGGGCACTATTTTTAAAGCTCTGATACATGCATTATCAAAGATATTAGACCTGTACTAATACAGACTATTAGATAAGATTCTACCGCCTAAAACAGACTTTATGCAATGGAAAATTATAAATAATAGTGATACCTCCGTTTTCATCGATAATTCGTCCGAAAACAATCGTCGAAATCCGAAAAAAACGAGTCATATATATCCATATGAATCATGTAAATCCAATTAATTCGTTCTAAACACTTAAAAATACGTATCAAAAACACATTTCATAAAGAATAATTACAGCGTTTAATACTAAGAATAATAAGAAATTATTATGGCATTCATAGCGTATGGTACCAAGGCATTGTATCTGGGACCACTTCCCTTTTTGGTCTTTTGGCAGTAGAACTAGCTTCAGAGTCAAAGGATCTATGTCGCTCAGAAAAGCCGGCGAAAGTTGTGTGTTTCTGCCGCCTCTTTAAGATTTGCCTAAAATGGGGAAAGACATTATTATTAAACAAGATGCTTACAAGAAACTTTCTTTGGTTCCATGATAGAGCACTCGCAATCAATAAAAAAAAGCACAAAAATACACAAGAAATAAACGAAATCCGAGACAACCGACAAAAACCGAAACAAAATTTTCGCGGAAAAAAATCGATGAAAACCGAAACCCACGATAACCAAAGTCAACGAAAACAGAGGTATTACTGTATTATAATTTATGATTATTTTAATTTAAATTATTATAAGTAAATTTGTGAAAGGTAAATCTACAAAACCTAATTAAGATGTCAAGAAAATGTAATATATTTTAGTATAATTAAATTAAGGATTTGTTTTCTTTTTTGAAGTATTTTCTCCTCAACTGAAATCGTTGGCACCTTCATTACTTCGGCGCCTGTGTGTGCCGCACATATTGCACACTGGGTCGGCGCGCTCCTGGTTAGCAACATACTATAAATATCAGTGATATGAATTTGGATACATTCGTCACAAAATACTGCAATGGATTTCCAATCGTAGATCATAATCAAAGAAAAGGCAATTTTTAGGGCAGAGTTACTTCAAACTTCAAATTTGCGGAAATGAGTAAATACACCACAAATTTTGCTTATTTCCCTTTTTATGCATTTTTACAGATATATATGTAAATATTTATGTGGATACCAATAAAACAATTTCGAGATATATATTTAATAGACTCACGTGTTGCATATTTGACAAAAAATGATTATGACTCAATGAATATAAGACACTTTAAAATAATATATTTGAAAGATAATTATGAAAGGAATTGCTATTCTAATTCTTTTGAATGAAATCTAGCAACACAAGTAACTGTACAGATTGAGCGTTATTTTAACTGATTGATAACGGTTGAAATCCTTTTACGAGATACAGTACAAAATATTCAAAAGTGAATTAAATATTCTTTTTTTCAAATAATTTCGGAGATCAGTATTGCAAGTTCCCTAACATTTAAAATTCAAATTGCATGATTATCACCACATTTTTACAGTCGAAATATTCGCCTAATTTAATGACTGATTACATAATACGAAAATAATGCGATTTATACGATTTAAAAAAAGTTGTGGTAATAAAGCTATCTAAAAAATAGTAGCGGGCTGGCAACACTTTTGGAGTGTGCTTGCTTATTAAGTTTTCCCTCATATTATTTGAATTTCCTCAGAAATGAAAAGGGGTACTTGCCAAACTCCAACTATTCTTCCGTAAAATGTGGTTTAACTTGACCAGGTTAAAGAAATTTCTAACCAGAAAATTTGTTTGATATAACTTTAGATATTTAATTGCATGTTTATATGTAGAACATATTTGATTTCATTTCTAGAAACGTCTTATTGTTCGCAACATGTTTAATCTTAGTCAAATTAATCACATTTTACTAAAGAACATTGGGAAATTGGCAGATATTGAAAAGGATGTGGCTATACTTAAATTTTTAGCTTAATTTCAATCAACAGCAGATTTTATTGAACCTGCAGTTACGACATGAGAATTCAACCAAGATTACACCAGAATCATCTGCAGGATTTTAATTTTTAAGTGATATAAAATATATATCGGATTTTTTTCGGTGTGAGCAATAAAATTAAAATTTGTGAAAATTGAAGAAACTTGCAGGATACATTTTAAAATTCAATTATCGTGATTGCCATCATTTTTTTGAGAAAGTAAAATTTGCTTTTTTAATGACAGAATTAGTAAGGACAAACAGGGTTAATTGTACTATATGAAAAAAAGTGGTGCAAATCAAGCAATCTGGAATTTAAAAAAGTAGCCAACTGGCCACACTGGTCACTTGTGGGATTGTAAAATAAGTTAAAATACATAACTGAAATTACATCAGTTTTAAATTACTCAAAAATATTTATTATATATAAATGAATAGAATGTAAATCAGAACATAATTTGTGTCCTGGGGAAGGCAAAGATACATTTATGACGCCAAAAACTTTTCTGAAACATTAATTTATACGCATCCTAATTTCTTTGTAAATTTATAAATTTTTGGTTTCTACATTACATATTTTTAATACATTATAAGCCAAAAACGTATTAATGCGTTTTTGTTACATCTGTATCACCCCTCAATGTTTTTCTTACATTTTAATGTCCCACAATCGCCAGTGAGATAGACTTTTATTTATAATATATCTACCAGTAAATCAACAGATCAGTGGCCTCAACGTCAGCTCTATAAATCATTGTTCATTAATCTCACTAATTTTTAAAGTAGTCTGTATAATATCTGATAGCCTAAAATTAACTTTTTAAAGTTGTTTATACATTTATAAGAATATAAGATTTATCGAAACTTCCTGAAATTTTAGAAGTATCACATTAACCCTTGGGGACGAGCGACACGTATACGTGACGCATAAGATGCTCAGAATCCTCGATTATTCCCACCAGTTATTTTTTAGTGTAAGTTTTGCCTTATTTAATGGTAGCATTTCTGCGATTGAATAATGCGAAAATTTCTGCGATTCAATAATGTGAAAATTTCTGTTTTAAAAAACCGGTGGTAAAAGATTAAAAATTCCGTAAAAGACGCTCGTCGCGAATAGGTTAAACAAAATTTTATGCAATGAAAGGATAAAATACTTATTACTGTATTTTTTCAGAATAAGGATACATTCCTTCAGAAGGAATCCGCACCCTGAACCCCCCGTTGTCGCTTTAATTTTATATTCTCAATTTCCAATAATTGTGTTATTTCATTGTTCGAGTATATGTCTGAATACAAACTATTGTAATTTCAATAGATTAAAAATTTCTTTGTACAGGACGTTTTATCCTATCCTTAAAAGAATACTTATTTTTCAACCACTAAACGTCATACGTTACTGAAATTGAATAAAATTTCGTGTATTAAATGTACTTATACAAGTGGAAATTCCTCTTATGAGACTTATATTCAATTTACACATTCAACGTTTTTGTATTTCTCGTTTGGAAAACCGATTTGGACATCTTTCTTTAGTAGTTAAAATAAATTTTCATCTATTTCATTAGAAAAAGCATATTATAAACTTAAATCATCCGAAAATTAGCTATTTTGTTAATAAAATTTCGCGTCAAAATAATGCGATTCACTTGAATTTTCTTTTGTTGATATTCTTTGAAATATAGTTGTTTGGAAATCATTTAATGAAAGAGAAAAAAAAAATAATACATTGGAAGTTTTTGTAAAAAATAATAAATTAAAATGTTTCATATCTTTCAAATTAATGCGCCAAATTTCACAATAATTTGTATAACTGATTTCGAAATTCTGATAAATATATTAGGAAATGTTTTTAGCGATCGAATTAAATTAAGATCCCCATTTCGTAAATTTAGCGTCCATAATTTAGAATTTTCAATTATCCCAATGCGGGATTTTCTTTTCGGTGAATGTTAAAATTAAAAAATCGTATGACTTCCCATGGAAAAGCATTATGACTTAAAACAAAATATTTTTTTTATTTTTCGAACGAATGAACCATATGAAACTAAAACTTATACAGCTAATTCCGGGTACCTTTCCAACATACCTACCAAAAATCAACCTAATCGGATCATTTTCGCGGAATGGACAGACTGACAGATAGACGAAAACCAAAAACTTTTCACGTCTCCACAGTGAGTCTTCACTGACGTTTCGGCAATTATGCAGAAAATTTAGTGATATAAAGTGGACGAAGCATTGCTTGCAGTTTGTGGTAAATAGCGGCAAGTTAAATACACTTACTTAAAAGTACTTGAAAGTATAAATACACAACCATATGTGGTAATATATGGAATTCATATTTTTGGGGGATGGTCTGAATACGGATGCTAACTAACGCGCACAGCCACATTAACTCTCCGCCTACTAGACGGATACGATGGATCCAACAGGTAAATTCAAAATGACAATTCGAAAAAGAATTTGTTTCAAAAAATAAGTTAAATATAAAACGCAGAGAACTAAAGTAAATAAATAAGTTAAACAGTTTTAAATATAAATTCTGGTGTGAAATGTTTTTAATCAAGGTTGAAAAAAAATTCAGGTAGTTCTAGGGTAAAATAATAAAATTTGACTCATAATGGAATCGAAAATGCATCTAAAGAACAACACAAAGACAGTAGAATATCTCTATTAGATCCTATATATTAGGTCCCTCTACATATTTTAACACATTACTGACGGGAAAAAACTAGGCTGTGCCGCTAGGAGCCCACGTGGTCGCCCGGCACTCGTTCCGGCCGTCTCGCCCAAGTCCTAAAAGACTTTTATTGCGCCAGAAGCTTTGTCTCGCTACGGCGCTGCGACCGGCCCAGGGCCGCTCTCCACTGCGGACCCCCAAGCCAATTTACCAAGTGTCGACGACATAGGTCGTTACGACAGCAATCCCACTCTGGGGAAACTGCCGCATGGGACAGACACCTGATGAACCGCCGAGGACACCTAGCGACTTCGTCGCCGAAACCCCATATGGAGAATCAGTCCCTAAGTCGTATGCTAGGCTCCACGACGGCTCTTGCTTTTCCACGGCGTCCGAACGTTGACATGCATGGAAGGGCAAGCAACTAGTCTCATCTTCCGTGGGGTGCCACTACGGGTGGCGAAGGTGCCTCTCACCTACCCAGGACCGCGAAGAAACTTGGTCCTTTCCCATAGGAGAGATTCGGTTAGGTGGTCACTCGCCGAATGAATTCCCGCGAGGCTAAAGCCCCTCAGTTTCCTGGGATGTACTCCAACGACCCCATTCAACGAGATCATCCACATGTAATATAACTCAAGCATGCAAATAACGGAAGAATCCTAAGACACCACTATCGGACTCTGGAGGACGTGGAAACTCCCTCCAAGCACGCCAAAGAGACGGCCCCAATCGAGATTAGTAAAAAAAGCTTAGGAGACGTGCCACTCGTCCGTCCGCCAGATGTGGAAACTCCTGGCTGCACGAGAGATGTGCCGGACTGAGTTTCGGACCAAGGATTCGAGCTTTGGCCTGATCGATGCCACGTTAGTCGGCGCCCGGTTCCTCGTAGTCACATGACAGGAGGCGGTTGTCTCCCTCCGCAAAGAGAACGGTCTCGTTCCCGGCACCTCGAACAGTACCTTTGGAAGGTGAACGTTCCTTTGATTCGGGCACTTCCTGCGGTGACCATTGAGGGCGGCTCACGACTCCTCTAGCTGCAGAGGATGACATGGGGTCGTCCGAGACTACTATTTCACCTCTGCCGCCGTCACGTCGCAGATAGTTGCTACACGCCGTATCTCCCGATGTTCGGCGCACAACAGAGTCACCACGCATCGTGCTCTTCAGAGCTCAATCCTGCCTCCGTCAATTCCTCGGTCAAGTTTTGGAGAGATCCTGCTGGCATTTGCTAGCTTTGCCCAAAATCCTCGAGAACCTTGGGATTGGCCTACGGGATTTTCTGTCCACCACCTACGGAGACACACTCGCTCCGATAATTAGCCAATCTTCGCGTCGCAGAGAACATGCGCTTGCGAAGGGGAGACCCACGAGCCCTCAACCCACGAATGGGCGAACCAAAAGAGCTATGCGCAGCATCTCCGGTTTTCAGAAACCCATTTCCCACTGGCGGACCACGATGTGGTCGCCATCTCGGTCATCTCCTGTCCCCGTCGTGTCGACGAATGCAAACCATGGAGCGTCCGCGCAGCGCTCGGCTTCCGGTCGCCTCCTCCACCAAAGGAGTCGGGTCAAAACCACCGAGAGGGACCCGCCAGCAGTGGAAATGCGATGCGTTGCCAGTTCAATACTTTTGTTAAATTTAAGATTGCTTTATTACCACAACTTTCTGGAAATAGAAGTTTTCGCCTGTAGATTAAATAATGAGAAAACAAAGTGATTTATACTATTTTTAATAAGTGGTGTCGATCAAGCAATCTGACCTTTAAAAAAGTAGCGAACTGGCAACACTGGAGACGAATGTATATGGATTTATATCATTTTGTTGATAATACATTTTATATTAAATCCGTGCATTGAGAGATATTTACTGATGCATAAACTTGAGAAACCTATCTGCGAATTTATTTTACTAAAGTCTTTTTAAAGAGGGGACAGCTTATACTGGTTTAAAAACCAGATTTCACAAAAACTTATTGTCTGTAATGTGCTAATAATAATATGCTATAAATATCAATGATTTGAAATTGTATAAAATCATCACCAATTTTTTCAAACCATTCCCAACCGTACACCATAAGCAGCGAAAATAATTAGGGCAGAGTTTCTTCAAATCAAGCTTTAAATTTGCCGAAATGAATTTCAAGATGTATATTAAATAATCTCACATGTTGAATGTTTGGCAAAAAATGCTGATTGCTAAATAAAAATAAGATACTTTAAAAAAAGATATTGAAAAAAGTTTGAAAAATACTGCGATTCTAATTGTTTATAATGAAATGTAACAACAGAAGCAACTGTAATAATGTGAGTGTATTTTTGATTGCTTAAATAAGAATTGAAATCCTTCCATGTAATACTCTACAAAATATTCAAAAGTGGATTAAAAATTATTTTTTATTCCAAATAATTTTAGAAAGTGTGCTTACATTTTTAATGTTCTGTATATTTCAGTAACTTTTCCTAAATTTATTTGAATTTCCTTATGTATATGAATACTGTCGCTCTATTTAAATTGGTAAATACATTTGCATGTAACAGTGGACTTCATTCAGCGTGACATTTTATGAAATATCTAACCTGATGCACCATAACATCTTCAGAATTTCAGTTTTTAATGATAGAAACAAATTTTATAATTTAAAGAAAATTGCCATACACTTCAGCTAAAAGTGAAAAGATACCTATCACCAAAAAGTTGTTTTAGAAATAGAATAGAAATAAAATATATAAATAGGTACAAATAGAATATAAAAATACAAGCTTTTGGTAAACTTTCTTTTGCTAATAAAATTTTGGTACTTTTTTGGTATGTTCTTTTAATGATAAGAAACAGTTTTTAATAATTTATCTTGAATTTTTCAGCAACATAAGCTGGACAATCGAGTACATTATGACCACATTTAAGAATAATAATATTATTGGCACAATTTGTTTTAACAAACGGAAAAATACGAAGACTTTTATTTTAAAATTGTGGTTGTGAAATAATCTCTTGACTGGGTACCCAGGTATTAGATAATTATATTGTTTTCAGATGCTTTTGTTTTTTACTGCTGTTTATGAAAACAAAATTAATTATTAAATTATTATCTAATACAAACAATTTGAATCAATAAAACAACTGGGAAAACACGGATATTCTTTCGAGAAAATTTAATGTTTTACACTCTTCATCAAGTGGAAGAAAACTTTTCTAAATCCATAACAAGGTTCGAACCAAATAATTTTATTGTTCCTACGACTATGTCAAATTACACTAGTTTACAAAAAAAAAAATTTTTTTGTTCATGAAATTAAACATATATTATTTATGTAGGCTATGGACGGTAGTTAAAAAAAAATATTTTTATTTTTTGTAGCACGTCCCAATTCTGAGATATGAAGGTCTTTGTTTTTTATCTACCCGCAATTGTTTAACCCTCTCCGGCACAGACAAATTCTGTTCGTAAAATGAGAAATTACTGACTGACACCGGAATTTACAAACGACTTTTTTAGTAAATAAGAGCTCATTATTTTAAGCTTTCATTATAGAAGCAAAAGTTTATTACAATATTCTTGGTGCCTATTGTTTATTTGGATGTAGTTTTTTGTAAAAATCTTCTTAAATATTTCAAAAATTTGACGTGCTGGATTTTTTAAAATTGTTTTTCCTTGATGTAGATACCCAAAGTAACGTAACCGTATATCTTTCATTTCATGAACAAAAGTCATGTAAACTAGTGTTATTTATGGTCACGATATAATTCTATTGCATATGTTTTAAAAATTTATCCAAAAAATTTTTGGGGATACTGATATGAGCAATGCAATTAATCCTATATAGATCCTGTGTTGCCTGTTCGCTACTGTGTTTTGTTTAGATTGATTGCTACCACATTTATAAAATAGTAATATCCGTCTTATGGACTTATTTAATCTGTAATTACATATGGGAAATATTTCTGTTTAACCCGGGAGAAGTCGCGCCGTGTTTGACATACCTAGGGTGCGTAATGTTTTCACAGTTGTCACTACTATTTTTCTAAAAGTAATCTTCCACTTACTCTATCTCAGTGTCTATAAATATTGTCTCCGACTGAATAAGGTGATAATTATTATTTGTATTTATTGGTGACAAAGTAAAAAGCATTCATACCCTTTACAGTGCTTCCAAATGGTCCGCCAACAGATTACCAATAATTTTTAAAAGGAAATTTCATGGCAGGTTTCTACACCATTTCCGCAACTACTTACTTCCGGCGGTAGTTCTGCAAAATTTGCGAGAAATATCTCAAAATAAAATTTTTCTGATGAATACCGGTATTCAAGGAACGGACAAATTGGGAACCCTGCCTGTTTGAGCGCGCCTTCTCCATCTTTAAAAAAACTAGTACCGAACAAGCAATTTGTATTTAGAAAAAAGTAACTGACTGATAACACTGCCATAACCAACAAACTGATTATTATTTCTGAAGAGACAAAGTTCAGTTTCTATTTTTAACCCCATACTGTAGCAGAGGTGTCAAGCTTTCACTAATCTTCCGTAATATGTGGGTTAATTTTACCCAGGTTTAAAACGTTTCGCACTAGAATTTTTTTTAAGAAATGAAATTAAATATATTTTTCGTAGAAATATGAAATTAAGTAAATAAAGATTCATCAAATAAATTTTCTGGTTCGAAATGTTGTTAAACTGTATTAAATTAATCCACATATTACGGAAGTTTAGTCGAAATTTCGCATTTCCGCTGTAGGGATGTTTCTTTTCAAAATATGTTTTTTACACCCATATTTAGAGTTAGATACCACAAATTTTTAAGAGTAATTCTTCGCTTCATTTAATAGCAGACAGGACACTAGTAAATCTATTGGCACATAGAAAAGCTACTTTAGATCGATACTTTTTATTTCAATAGTTACTTCAAAAAGTAGCATTAATGAGGTATTACATGATAATCACTGGCGTAGCGTCAGGGGGGGGCATGATCATTGTACTACCAGTATAATTATATACTACATTTGGCCTTATTTAATCTTTTAATGTTATGAATTAAATAAGGCCAAATATAGTATATAATTATACTGGTAGTAAAGCGATCGTCCCCCCCCCCTGACGTTACACCTGTGATCATAATATTGAATAAATGTTTTATGTTACCATTGTTCATGGATATAGATGTATTTTTCAATTCGCGAAGTTAATCTCGAGGATTCGTTATGAATTGTTCTCAAATAATCGACAGATATCATTAAAAAATACAGACAAAAAAGGGTAATATACAACTGGGGAAGACATATATCTTGGAGGAACTGAATCAACCATCTACTATTACAATATTGCCTAATTTTTCTGAGTGTATCAAATTCGTATGGCACTAGGATAAGTTCAGCCTCGATAACAATGATTCGATAGTAACTCTATGATACATAACTATTTTAAGGGATAAATATCCACAGTGTAAATGACCCTATACAGCTGTTACATCATCGCAAATGAAAGTGACGTCAGTCTTCGCAGAATATTCAAATTATGTTACGCAGTCTCCAGTTGCACATTTTTTGTCTTTACTTAAAAAAAAAATGTGATTTAACAGGTCTATGATATAATTGGCAAACGTCGCCAGGACAATTCCTGCAATGATTGCTATAAAAAAAAAATGTAGTGATAGATTGGTTGACGTAAGTGTTTGTTTGTAAATATGGCAAGCAAAAGCGTTCTCCCAAAATCGTTCAGCAGCATTTTAATCCAATTTTACGCTTGGGAGCTCATAGACGTTATTCACCAATTATACGAGTAAACTAGTTTCGGTCTTTCGCGCCCTTTATGTTTTTTTCTTTGAAACACACAGGAAAAATTTATTTTTACACAAGGTAGATGAAATAAATAAAACTAAATATTGAATGTTCGTAAAAGCAACATTTTAGGTAGAAAACGTACAGTATGACGAGTTATCAAATTACAAAAGTACTATGTTTGCTGTTCTCTTACTTTTATCGCATTGCTTCCAAAGTATCGAGTATATATTGATACTTTAGCCTTAGTATCATCATTCTTTCTAAAAATTAAAAAAAAGTATGGGTATACATATGCATATGCATATGCATTTTGCATATTTGTTTTACATTGAAGTTATTTTCTTTTTAATTTTTGAAATTTATTTTCTTTTTAATTTTTGAAATATCATATTCTTTAACGCTTTCATGCATGACGTTTTCATGCATGTCATGAAGAATACACTTGAGACTTTGAAGTAATATTTGTAGAGGAACATTTGAAAATAAAACAATAGATGAAATAATAACAATAGAAACATAAATGAATAAATAAACAATTTTTTTACGATTTTTATTACCGTAATTTCCGGTGTATAAGCCGCGGCTCAAATAAATCTGCATCCGACCAGAAAATTTATTTAATAAAATATAACTTATTTGTGTTTGGAACTTATTTGACCTTTTTTAATAAATAAAATTTCTGGTTCGCAATGGAATTTTTTTAGCCGCGGCTTATACAGCGGAAATTACGGTATATGCGCTAGAGTTGCTACGCTAAATGAATCTTAATGCCACTACTTTCAGTTTATTTTTTTTTCGTGATTTCATCTGCAGCTAGCGAACTTCCCCGATGTCTAACCTGCTGACAGGTGATTTTAACCAGTTTATTCAATGAACTATCATATATCCAAATCGCAGAGACACTACTTCAGTTCTTTTTGTTTTTACCTGTGCAACTGGTAGCTAACTGCCGATTTTCTTTAATTTTCCTAATTAACAATCCCATCATGGAACTACCAATAAAGAAGAATTTACATATCCTCAAAATGGTGAAACTTCAATAATAACCGGTTTTTCAAGGGCTCATTACCACCGGGGCAAAGTTCTACCAGTAAAATTTAATAGATAGTTTTCCTTACTTAAACACATTATTCATACACATCACGTGCTATAATTAAGACTAAAATATCCATTCGTTTTTACTGGTGGGAGTTTACTCCGGCGATTCAGGTCCTGCGGTTCCGCCATATTGTAAAAGCATAAACTTTCCTCATGTCAATGTCAGTGAATGAGATAACACTACCGTCGAGGCAAAATTCTACAATTAAAAGGAATAGCAATCTTTGCCATATTTAGGACAGAAACTTTGCATGAATAAAGCATTTAAATGCGGCAAACCTTTCTATTCAAATTTACTGGTGGAAGTTTTATCCAGCGGAAATCATTTCTTGTTGATCCAATGCCAGCAAACAACAGTCGATATCTCGTGATTACATCCTCTGTTATTTCATGGAGGGCCTGATTACCAACGGGGCACACTTCTACCAGTAAAAAAGAACAGAAACTTTTCTCTTATTCTTGGCAGTAATTTTGCATGAATAGCGCGTTTTAACAGGACGAAAATTTCTATTACATTTTACTGGTGGATGTGTGCCCCGTCGGTAATTAGGCCCTGATTCACGTGCATTTGCTAGACACCACGCTATATGCATAGGTGCCAACCTCTCATTAATATTCCGTAATATGCGGGTTAATTTGACTCAGTTAAACAACGCTTCAAACCAGAAAAACATTGGAGGAATCTTTATTTATTCAATTTCAGATTTCTGCGTGTAATTTATTTAATTTCATTTCTAAAAAAAATTCTGGTGCGAAACGTGTTAAACCTGTGTCAAATTAGCCAGCATATTACGGAATATTAATGAGAGGTTGGCACCTATGTATATGTTTCCTCCACTTTATTGATAGCTCCATTAATCCCATATCCAAATCTTAGAGACACTACTTTAGTTTATATTTTCAATTATTTTCCATGTTTACCTGTACAGATGAGCACTAACTCGCGATCCACTCTGCTGACCATGTTTTATCAATATGTTGCAAAATAAATATTGGCTATAACTTCGTCTGCTTCACTATCAGTGTATTTTTTATTTATTTCCTGTATTTAAAAAGCTGCTATAGCAACTCCCGCCTCCCCACCGTTTCTCCAGTTGACATTTGTTGCAAGTTCGCTATTTATTTTATTCAGATTTCATAATTGTCATCACTTTTTTGAACTAATATTATTCTGCTTATTTAATGTCAGATTAAATAAGGTGGCAATGAAGTGAATTACAACGTTTCAAAAAGTGTTTTGTAAATAACAAATTGTTTTAGTACCCTTGTGCCAATTTCAATGAAAATAAATTAACAGACATTTTAACACACCATCGTTGCCAACATTTATAGGGTTTTTTTTTGTCATCTCTTTTTTAGAATAGAAATTTATGTGTTATTATTAATCACATAAAACCTGGCGATTTCTATTTGAAAATGTCATAACGAAAAATCGTCAAAGTTGGCAGCTATGAAAACATGGAATATTACCCATAAGTGATATTTTAATATTTGTCACAAGATAATGGTGGTTTTTATGGCTTATAACGTAAAAGAAAATATAAATGTTTTACGTTTGGTATTTATCCTAATAATGCAAAAGGATTATAATAAATTAAATGTTTAAGCACACTGCAAATCTATACAGTACTAAACGAATTTAATTATAATGTTTTTTAATAGATAAACTGTATTACATACGCAATAAAACAGATACAAGATGAAACATATTACATGTATTTTACTGTGCATTACAATTTTCGTAATATTTTCAAATGTTTCGTAATTTTACAGCTTTCCAAGATGAAAGTAAATGCAATTTAATTAAAAATTTTTAATGAAATGCACAAAAAATTGTGCAATAACTAAGTGTAGATTATATTTAGTCTATATTTTTTTGGAATGTTGGAAATCACACAGCATACAGAGAACATATGAAATGTTTCAAAGAAGTTCTAATCGAAAACCAAAAAAAAAAACATCCTGCTTATTTTTTTAACATATTTTAACATATTTCTCCTTATACCTGACATATACCTTAATTATTTTTTCTAACGTCTGAGTAATTCGGTCTACATTTCTTGGAAAAGAAAATCAATGTTTAAGAAACACTTTATCAAATTTGAAAATATACAGCATATTTTTATATATAAAAAACCTTAATGATTGAAATACCAATGTGATAACATAACATGTTTCGAAAGTATATTCAGCTTATTTTCCTTAAAATTCTTTAACATATTTCACTTTCTTTTAACAATAATTCTTTTTTTTTCTTCTGAGTAATTCAATTTATTATTCTCGGGAAGAAAAAAAAAGAGCCAACGTTTACACATCTTATCACAAATGATCAATTTTCTTTCTACTTACGAGTAATTAATGTAAAAAAAGTGTTTTATTGATCCAAAACAAGAAAAATAATCCAACAAATCTTGTTTTAGGCAACAAGTAAATGCACTTAAAATATTTTTTTGTTCTATTTGTCTCATACGGAAATTTTGTATTTTTTAAATGCCTATGATTAGAACAATAATAAAATACGTAAAGAAATACACAAGAAATGAATGCATTTACATAAGTTAGCATATATATTTCGTTCATGAAACTACAAATAACACTTTTTCGAAGTTAAAAAAAATACACATAATGCATATTGTGAACGTACAAAAACTCTCAATGAAATTTAACCTTTTGGTTACGGGGTTGTGACACCGTATGTCGCAGTGACAATTTTTATATTCTAGTCATACCACTTTTTGAAAAATAATCTCTACCATACACTTATACTAGGATATTTTCAACAGATATCTGCGACATAGAATTTTTTTTGTAAAATGTAGTACATTTGATTACAAATATAATCGCCACCATAGCCCGTAACGAAAAGGAAAATTGAAATAAAAAAGTAATAATATAACACATTTCGAAAAAAAATGTTAAATGAATTTTGAAACTCCTTGATTACTGTCCAGGACTGACAACGTATTTTATATTCATTAGCACGACAATTTAAAAAAATATATATCTTTCCAACAGATTTATCTTGATCCTAGTATATGTTTACGGCGGAAAGTATTTTTTAAATGTGTGTTTTTTTAAAAAACACACATCTGATTAAAATAAAAAAACTAGTCGTTGGGAGCCACCGTAATACTTACCCATCATGGATATGCATAATATAAAATATTAAAATAAAACATGTGTAAACTATTTATAAAATGCATTGCAATTCGAATAAAATCGTGTCTTGATGACGTCATAAACGTTAAATGCTATATTTGTGAATTGGGTAAAAGAAACATCCTTATAACTCCAAAAATGATAGTCATATTAACTAACAGTTTACTGCGTCGGATAAGACGTCTCATTTCCAATTAAAATATATCATTCAATTGAAGTTTGAATGAAATACCGCATCATGAAAAATCCAAGAGTGTGGAAAATATGATTACAAAGATCTCCGAAACTAATTATCTGATCGACTTATTCTTTATGCAAAATTTATGTATTTTATTGTCTTTTATATTCACTCCTTAAAATAAACAATTTCGAAAATGTATAAATACCTTTTATCACAACGAATATTTCTGAAATTCAATAGGTTTCTTCTCATTATTACATACTAAATACATACCACATTTCAAGTATCTATCTCAATTTATTCGGGAGATAGAATGTTTACAGGCACACAGACTCACAGACGCACACACAGGCAGACGGACGGCAAACTTTTTTTCTAAAAATATGTTTTTCGGAATCTCCAGTGTCTGAAACGTGTAAATCCGTCAAAAAACTTTTTTCGATTTTTTAAAACGATTTCAAGACTTACCCTATAGTACGTATGATGGGTAAGTAATAACCCACTGGGATGAATTAGTCCAAACCCACAATCAAATGGTTAATACGTTTCAACATATATCGTTCACTTTTATTATTTTTCCTTTTTTTATATTTGAGTAATTTTATTTACCATTCTCATGGTGGCAAAACTGCTACAACATTTTGACGCCACTAGTTCAAAAAAAAAAATTTCTCCTTATGTAATATTCGAAATCATTGATTAAATAACGGAAAATAATGCAAATAATGATGCCGATATATCGTAGCAGTTGCCAGCAATTCATTCTTGGGGGAAAAAAGTAAAAAAATCCCCCAAATCTACTCGGTACAATATTACCACAAATTTAAATCTTTTCGTTTTATTTAATCACACAAAAAACTACAGTGTGGTTACTAATTTTATTACACTCCAAAAATAAAAACGCACTTATCACACATAGACAGTAAATATCGACGTATACTGTAACCGATATCTTTTGTGTGTCCCTGAAAATAAACGATAAACGCAATGCACGATATACCTTTAAACGAGCAATTTATAGTGCACCTCAGTAATGCATATATAATTTTCATTATTTTTGAAATAGTGAAACATCATTAAATTACATTGCAAACGATTTTTTCCATAGAACAATATGTAACAGAATTGTTTCACCAAATAAATGAATAATAAATGCTACCCCATATTCTACAAAAATCATTTTGTAATGCGCTTAATAATTATATACCAATTTCATTTTGCTTCAAATGGCGTTGCATCCACAAAATGCATTTGAAACGGTTATTTTCCATTGACTGTAATGTAACAGGATACGTTTGACTGTCCCTGTAATAAAAACTATAAGTGCTACCCACTTCATTTGAAATATGGAACATGCTGTAGTAAACGACAATAACATACAAAAATTTCAAAGCAATCTGAGTATATTTACGCAAGTTAGAGCATGGACAGACGGCCAGACGGCAGACAAACCAAAGTCATAAAACACTTTTCAACTAGGTTGGAATGTGTTAAAAATAGTCGTCAGTGGCAGCTGTGCAATGTCTGGCAAAAGGGTTAATTCAGAATTGTAATGCATTAACCGAAAGAAAAACATATCGCCAGAAAAATAAAATCATATAGCACATTTGGGTACGTTTTCTGAAAGAAAGTTTTGTTTCGGGCACAATGATAAAATTGTAAATTATCAAAGTGTTCATTTAATTTAGTGGTACTCTCTACT
Organism: Maratus michaelseni; assembly: GCA_963931845.1. Classification (NCBI taxonomy): domain Eukaryota; kingdom Metazoa; phylum Arthropoda; class Arachnida; order Araneae; family Salticidae; genus Maratus; species Maratus michaelseni. The sequence goes on from OZ007586.1 coordinate 187,334,869, forward strand.
TTTTGCGAAAAGTACTCTCACACCACCTTCACAAAATGTAACATTCGTCTTATTTAATGACAGAAATTCTGCGACTAAATTATATGAGGATGTTTCTTATAAAAACTCGTAACACAGCGGTCAATTTAGTGACTCTCACTGATTTAATAAATATGAGGGAGAAGAGGAATATTTTTCAATTAATTTATCAAATAGACAGCCCTGTTACTGCGCCTTTTTAAAATTATTCTTTTCAACAATCTGGCCAAAATAATGTGAAATAGTAAACTCTAACACTCGAAACCGTTTTTCCGTGGGTACCCTGGGGTATTAGTTAGAGTTGTCTATCTGGTGCTTTTTAAATTATTATTCAGAATGCTTTATTGCTAACACTTTCATTAAGTAGTAATATTTTCTTATTTAATGACATATTAAATAATGCGAAAATAAATTTTGGTTATTTCAAAAAAAGTTTTAGCAATTACGCAATCCGAATAATAAGAAAAAGCCATCCAACCAACAATAATGCAGCGCCTAGAATACATAGTGGTGGAAAACGGCTACAAAATAGTACTACAAATTGAATCCGATAAATGTAGAACTATGCTGAAGAGATAACGGGTCGATTGCAGCGACATCTTGTATCAGTAGCGTAGACAGGGTGGAGGTCCAGATGGTTTCGATACCACTAATTTTATAAAAATACTTTTCCCTTATCGGAGAATTTTCTGCGATCTTGAAGGCGAAGAAAACTTTATAATATTACTGATTTCCATAGCATTTGGACCCTCCCCTCTCTGGCTACACCTATGTCTGCTAGTTCTTTTCAATTCAAACATTGCATAAGAATCGAACTGAGAAAACGTTTCAGCTGGTTACAAATATTTTAAATAATTAAATTATACCCTATTTCCTTTGACTTCGATAGTGATTTTCATAAGCTTTGAAAATAGGAATAATATTGATCATGGACAAAAAACGTGATACGCATTGTTTTGTGCCTGGGTGCAGTACTCGAAACAAGACAGCAAACTAGAAACTATCCCTATTTAGCATACCAAAAGATGAATCTCTGCTAGAAGTGTGGAAAAGATTAATTACCTGATATGATAAAAAACTAACTTCAAAATCAGTTACATCTGAAATATACACTTTCAAGAACATTTTATTACCAAGAATTATGTTCATGTTCTCAATAGTGAAACGGGTACTTTTAATGGAGGTAAATCTGTTTTTAAAGCAGATCTCGCTACGATCGCCCGATTTTTGTACCGCATTGTTGCACGTTTATCGGCTACAATTTTTAGCACTTTTTAAAGCATTACCAGTTTGGCTTTTTTTAAATTCCAAAATTTCGCATTCATACCAGAAATTACCTATAATGTTCTTTTCCTTACTTAATGGAAGATATTTCGTGACTTCTTAAAGTAAAAATTCTTGTATCAGAATTTTCGGTTTGAATTCGAAAATTTTGAATTAAAAGACGGTATAACCGTTTTCCACACTATGTATTCTAGGCGATGTAACAATACTCAAACCATTGTCTAAACGAATATCCAGTATTAATAGGAATGCTTAATACATCCAACGAAAATGCTAAGGAAATAAAGAAAGAATAAAAAATATATATGATAATACTCCAAGCATTTTATTTTCCAAATTACCACAGCAAAATATGAAAATAGCCATTGTATTGGAAATGAAATCTGTTTTCAATTTATGTTATAAAAAAGATTAGTGGGGAATCTTTATAATGAGAGTGTACGAAACTCAACACTAACATCTAATTTATATATAATATTTAGCTTTTTCTGTAAATTGTAACTTTGGATGCCAAGCGGAAATGCATTTGGTCAAGTAGTTTAGTAATTATGAATGTTTAAACTTTGGAACTCCTAAAGTAAAAAAAAAAATTAGTCGTTGCAAAACAGATTGGAAAGTGGGTAGTTTTTTAAACATAACTCACATACTAGTTGACGGAATGAGCTGTAATTTTGGATTTACATGTTTGAAGTTTCTAAAAATTGAATTCTGTAAAAAAAAGTATACATTGCAATTGAAACGTTTTTAGAAAATTTTCAAAAAATAAATGCTTTTAAAAAGAATTTTCTAAACAAAACATGAGTTGTATTCTATAATGTTTTAAACAGAAATCAATTTCTAAAAGTTTTAAATATGCGAATCCAGAATTACAGCTTATTTATATAAGTAGTTTTTGAGTTATGTTTTAAAAATTAAACGCGTTGCATCTATTTTGCAATGATTTCAAATTAATTAAATGTTAAAATTCTAAATTATAAGCCTTCACAATTCCTAAATTAGTATTTTACCAAATAATTTTCCATTTGGTATCCTTATCCGTAGTGTTGTTCCCAAATGACCTGCTCAATTTTTCTGACCCATTTTTTAAAGAAAAGACAAAAAAATGGCCGGTCAGACTGTTGAAGCGATTTGGAATGAAAATGAGTTTTCCATTTTTGATAAATAAATTACTTATCGCGTTATAAGCGAATCGTGTCACATGACGACACGTTTTTCGATTTCTCGTGCTCTCGTGCTGCGACGTTGGAAATTCGGCACAAAGCGCGCCTTTGAGAATCTTTTTTGAAAGAACTTCTGTCTTTACCAACAAATGGAAAACGTCTTTCGATTACAAAGTTTCTGAATAAAAACTCCTGTCAATTTCATGCGTTTCCGAACAAAATGAAAAAAAAATGTCATAAAGTAGCTAGTTTAGATTTGAGAATAACGTTAAATAAATTGTGCTGAAAAACCCAAATATGATATAAAAATTATGGGTTTGAATATAATTTTTCTCCGTTTACTAAAATTACACTATGAAGACGACGGCCTAAGCTTTTTTACAACATAAATTGAAAGAATGAATGATTTTCAGTCGTAAGGTAACTTCCTTTTCTTGTGATAATTTGGAGGTTAAAATGTATGGGGTTCTGTTTCTTTTTTTGGCCGACTGATTGCTCTTCAGGTATTTCATCAATGAGTTTATTGATATAAATTGGGAAAAGTTTCAGGCGAATTGTATTTTTTGCTGCAGGTAAATGCGCATGAATCTAGCATTTTCTGTGTTTCACTAAGACAATGGTACTCACCACCAACTTGTTTTAAAAGTGAAATCTCCACCTTCATTAGTCTCACCAGGTAATCACGCCTTAGTGTAACAAGTTGGAAATTGTACGTCAAACGTGACAAATGAAGTGCGTTCCTATTATAGCTAGTTATATAAATATTCAGATCTTCAGGATTTTTAATTTTGTGAAATGAATTATATTGTCTGCAGATTAATTTCTGTCATAAAATAAGTATCTTGGTCGCTTGACGATTAAACCTCGGAAGCCCCTATAACAAGAAAAAAACAATTAAAAAAATTAAATTTCTTAATAAATGTTTTTATTAATATTTTCTAAAGTTTTGATTCGATTTTTATAAAATTTGAAATGTCTCGACAAAATTCTACAAAGATAATATATCTTAAATTTCAAACAATTCAGTTGGATAGTTTTTGTGTTGTTATATGCGGACAGACGGACAGACAGACGGACGGACCGGATGACGACAATAGGTGCTACGTATTTATATAATTATGAACGCACATAATATTGAAAAAAATTAAGTAACGAGCAATCGAAAAGGCATAGTGAAATGTGTCTTTTGAAACATAAATTATTTTCCCTTGTCTGCCCGTTATCGATATATAACATTTGCTAATTTATTTATTAAATTTAGGGAGAAAAGTCTTGGTTCTAATTAAGAAATATTAATAACAAGATGAATATAAAATACAAAACATATTTAGATATAGTAATATAAAAATGAAAGAAGACCGCAAAAAAAATGCTATTGACAAATAAGGTATTGAACCAAAAAATGATTGAAGCATGGAAAATCGTGTCACCAAGAATATTTCATGAACTTAATTCTATTCCAATAATTACAAGGATCCAATTGCATAAAATATTTCATGAAAAAAAATCACTGTAAGAATTCCGAATAAGCCGTATTGAAAAAAGGACAGAATTTACTGTATCAGGCTGTTGAAACCGTAATTCGCTTACGAATGCCAAACAATCTCCGTGAAACGCGAAGCAAAATCACATAAAACATTCCAGAAATTTTCGAAAATAGTTTTATGAATTCTAAGTAACATTTATAGCAAAGAGAACAAAATTAAGTATAAAGGGCTAAAACAATGAAACCGGATTCCTATAACTAATGGAGAAATATCACCGAGAAACGCAAAAAAAAAACGCTAAACACGGCATAAAAAAGAAAAAAAAAATGTAATAAAAAAATTAATAAACTTAGAAGTGCATGATGCGTATTTTCAGACATACACTTACCTTTCTGCGCGCGGCGGTTTCTTCAGAACGCAGGACACTGACGCAAACGTACAGACAGACACACAAACCTCTATCTTTAATCTTATAAATTTTTAGTAAAATAATGCATAGAGTTTTTCTCTATATTATAAATTGTGCGTATACTCCTTAGAATTTCCCTTTAGTATGAAAATTTTACTTTAAATGAGGTAATTTCTGTTTAATAGTTAAATCGCTGAAGTGATAGACACCATATTTAATCACAGGATTAGAATATTTCACTGCGATTAAATAATATGGAAACTTCAATTTAAATAATGTGATAGAATGAAAACATCCTGAGTTTTTTAAACAATTATAACTAATAACTTTTGATTTAATGTTTATACAAGGACAACTCAGATATCTAGAATACAAAAAGGGTCTTAGTCAATTCAAGAGAACAAATAGCTGTTCTTTCTTCAAGAGCTAAACAAACAGAAGCTCCACATAAAATTCTCGACCAGGTGTACGAAAATGACTTTTCCAAACAGACATGAAATTGCAAACAGTCGTGTTACTTTTAGGATAAAGTAAAAATATATCAAAAGCAGCGAGCGATAGAACAAACATGCAAAATCTGAACTCTTTCTATATTTATTCGCTTAACACATGATTGACGTCTCATAAATCACTTAAATTCACTGATGTATTTTAAAGACACTATGAATTTTCCAAATAATTATCTTCATGAATTATTATTATCAGAATTATTTTACATGATTTTTTTAAGTTTCCCTAAACTTTTGTCATCACACTACAATAAAACCGGATTTTTATAAACATAAATCATTTATTTAACATGGTGATATAATAAGATCATGGCACACTAGTAAGGTGCGTATACCCATTAAAATTTCCAAGCAGTATAACGTTATTCTTTCAGAATATAAATGTTCTATACAATATTTAACTTGCAGAATTTTTAATTTATTTAATCGCGAAATATTTTTTCTGCCATATTTTTCGGCGAATGTATAAGGCAAAAAATATCTTATAATACTGTTGTAGTACTGCTGTCAGGGTACACACCCGGATTGAATATTTTTCACTTTATAAGAACCAAAATATGTGCGTTAAAACTTTCTCAGAGTTCGTACGTTTTTACCACAATTTTTTAATAGATTTTTTCTATTTAATATTTAAATAGCAGAAATTACAGACGCTTTGTTTAATTTCAGAATTTGTAATAATGTCTTTTATGTAATGTGAAAAATTCTATTAAAAATTGTGGTAAGAGCATACGAAGTCTGTTTCTTATTGAGTTATAAAAAACGCACTACGAAGTTGCCAATTTTTAGGTTTTTATTGAAGTTAAAATTTATATTTTTAACTAGAAATATTACTCAATCAATGAAGTCCACAAGTACAACAGAGAAGCCCGACACATTTTATTAAAAAACAGTTCATGTTCAAAAGATGTTTATTTCACTTGGAAATCGTAAATGTTCGCAGCTATGGCACTAAGATGCATTCTTTAAAAAATCGTATAGTTACCGATCATGTCCGTCTGATTAACCCGTTTCCATCTTCATCTTATATTTCCGATTTTTAATAAGAAATTCCGAATACACACCGAAAATTCTTAACCCGGGAGCAGTCGCATGGGGCATGACATACCCCAGGGTACGTATGGTTTTTACAATTTCCACCACTATTTTTCGAAAAGTAATCTACAATTTACATTATCACAGAATTTCTAACAATTGCCTCAGACTAAATAAAATGACGATTATTAATTGTATTTATTGGTGACAATGTAAAAACCATTCATAATCTGGGTATGCGCGACTCCTACCGAGTTAATATATATATTTTTTACCATGTATTAAATAACAGATGGGAAGGGGGTTTCGTCATTACATTAATCCTTCGGAATTGCTTGTAGGATTCAGAATTTCCAAATAAAAAGAAATTCCTTAAATGACCCATATATGCGCTAATAATGTAAACGGGTTAATTGAAAGATAAAATAAGTTATGGATTTTTATTTCAACCACTTGTAAACAAAATCATATTTGTCTCAGAAATATATCTATACAGAATCATTATAACATGATATTTTTGTCTGACTTATTCTTTTTTACAGAAATAAACATAACCCACTTCTGAATGTGCACATATCTAATGAGCGTATTTAACTCGGGAGAAGTCGCGCATACCCAGATAATGGATGGTTTTTACATTGTCACCAATAAATACAATTAATAATCGTCACCTTATTCAGTCTCAGACAAATGTTACAAATTCTGTGATAATGTAAAATGTAGATTACTTTTCGAAAATTAGTGGTGACAATTGTAAAAAACCGTACGCACCCTGGGGTATGTCATACCCCATGCGACTGCTCCCGGGTTAAGATAATGGTAAATATTTCAGTGACATCTCCACTATAAGTTTTCATTTGTATAGAACAAAATATCTCTTTTCGAAATAAATAATATACCAAATTGTTTCTTGCATTACACAATACAAGATATAATAACAAATGTTTACCTTTTAAACAGCAGAACTTTCATTCAGTGCAAACTGTTTCTCTTATTTATAAATATTAACGTTCCATTCATGAATAAATTTGATGGATATTTTTTCGCATAGCGAATGATTCTGAAAAATAATCTTTACAATGTAAATATAAAAATAACAGCTTATAAATATTTCAGATAGAAATGTACGATTTTCGATAAATAATGAATTACTTATGTACGTAATAAATATATATATATACTTAAATAATTTTTCTTCATTTTATTTTTTAACATAAAGTAATCGTATAAAATATGTGGCTCCAAAGGCCACAGAGCTGCTACTAACATAGAATAGAAAATTTCCTTTTCTATGACTGAAAATTTGCGATTAAATAAAGGAAAGATTACCTTTAGGAATTTGTGATAACAAAGGATTTTTAGGCAAAAATTTGGAGATTCTTCACCCATTAACCGTCTCGCCCGATACATTCTCGGGCAGTGCAGGCTACATTTTTAAAATTCAGATTGTTTGATTCCCACCAGTTTTTTAAAATAGTGTAATTGGCTTTGTGCTCTCATTTGCTTATTTGTCATTAAGTAATGGGAATATTTTCTATTTAAAAAAATTGGTGCCAATCAAGCGATCTGAATTTTTAAAAAAGTAGCCTACGCTAATCGGGCACGACGATTAAAGGGTTAATTTAAAGTAATTTAGAACTTGTTGTGATAATGTTTTACAAATTATCAAGTATTCTATTTGGATTAATGTATAATATACAGAGAAAAATTGTCCATGTGAACCATATCAAGTTTGCTAGTTTGGCCTCTTTTTTTATTCAGAATTTCCCAATTCACACCGGAAATATGCAAAACGAATAATTTTTAATTTATGTATTCGGGAAATGTGTGTGTGTCATTACATAAAGAAAAAAGTACTATTCGAATTTTGAAAAATACTATTTGAATCTGGCAAACCTGGGTTATATTATTAAATTGAAATTATACTGAAAGATGTATGCTTTTAATTTCTACTCATGCAGTTATAATAAAACAGGTACAGCGTGAGGCACAGAAACATTTTTGGAAGCGACTAAAAGACGAAGTACTAATGATAGACATAATTTATTATTTCCGAATGAAAGAGATTTTTTTACAGTTTTAAATCACGTGGCTTTGAATCTTGAACGACCAGCAGCAGTCACTTCAATGCAACCAAATGAATAAATGTCCATTCCAAAAAGAAATTTCTTCATAAAATAAATTAAATATATACCGCACAGAAATATGTTATACAGATAAGTTAAGTATACACGATATACCCCGCAGATATAAGTTAAACAAATGAATAGAATAGTTTTATATAAAAATTCTGATCTAAAACAGTTTTATAAACATAAGTAATATTTCTGGTCGTTCTAGTGTGTACTAACAATTCTAACACGTATAATTTTATGGATGCCTGAACTCCTAGATTTCTGTCTGCTGTACAAATTGTACGCCAAAATGTACAATCCATATAAATAGAATAAACTTAAGGAATGCATCACAAATTCTGTAGAAAAAGAGCAGGCAGTATCGTCGATCATGCTTCAACTGGCCAAAATGTGCGTAAATGTAAATGGAAACAATTTCTTAGCACTTGTTTTAATTTTGTGCATCATTTCAAAATATTATAATTCATTTTTATTTTAAAGTTATGATATATGTGTCATAACTGCACATGTGAAACTCGCTCATTTAAGTGCATAGACGCTAACTTCGCATGAGCGAAACCAGCAAACAGGAATACCGCTATCAGTTTAAAAATTTTGGTCCTATTTAATCACTGTGATTATTTAAGACACAAAAATATTTTACAATTTGTGATATAATTTACCTGATTTGCCTCCGTCTTCCCTGTTATGTTGGCGTGTATGCTGGTAACCCCTTTTCTGCTCATTGTTTTTTCAAAATCCTTTCGACCAATATGTAATCGACTTTTATCTCCTATACTATTACATATTTAAAATAATCCTGTATATGAAAGGTGTAATAAATTTATCATTTTCATTTTCAACCTTTCACTGTAGAATTTTTATTACAAAATTTCTTCAATAATTGTAAATTAAATAAATTTTTCTACAAATGTCTTGCCCGTGGAAATCGCGGGATAAGCAGGCAGAGGGTTTTAAGGATTACACGAAAAAGGAGTGCAAAAGGTTAATATAATCACAACTATTCGCATTATTTATACTTCAATTTATTAAATTTCTATCAGAACCCCCTTTCGTTCGTATAATTTAAACTTTCTTGCCGCATCCGGATCTAGGTTAAAAAAAATGTGACTTGAAAATATGTGGCGGTTGTTAATTTTTTGTTTAAAATAAAATAAATAGAAATTTTATTATCATTGATAGTGGTGCCAGGTTCCTTGGAAATTCCAGGTTATGAGCGAACCATGGGCAGTAACCTGATTACCACAAAGACAAACTTCCCTCGATATTTCCGAAAAGTAACTTATACAGATTATTAGACAGAACTATGCGTATTTATAAATTGAATATTACCTTTCGAACAAAGTGGTAGAAATTTACCTAGGTGGTAATAAGTCTGCCATCGAGGTGTGCCCCAAACATCGTAATTATATCTCTGCCAATGGCGACTACTTTTTATCAATTTCCCTAACACTATTTTGAAGCAAAAATAATCTATCCTGAAAATTAGAAAAAAAACTCTACCATAATGATTTTATTTCGGAAATAGTTGTGATGAAAATAATAAAATAAAAGCCCTGTAAAAAAACTGCTCTTACAATTTTACTACATCCTGTAATTTTAATATCAAATGTTTATTTTCTTCAGACAATAATTGTAGAACATTAATGAGAAAAACAGTTCATTAATTATTCTTGAACTGACAGTTTAATGAAAGTTTTCGCCTCTCTCTGATACAGTAAAAGCGAGGTGTGAATTTATCGTACTTCATACTTCACATTGTATTTTACATTTTATTTCCAGCAAACATATTTGTTTAAGCTCGCTTACATCCATTTATTTTAATACGAAAACTGTCGATAAAACTGTCAGAGTTTTTTTCATTCAGATAAATATTATATTTTCAATATCATCAGTTATGCTGTTGTGAAAAGTTTCTCACGAATGCATAAATGCATCAATATCTGAACATATTATTTTTATAGTCTGATCAATGTTTCTTGAATATTTAAATTTAGATTTATTCTTCTTGTCTTTCTTTTTTAAGAATTCTTGAATATTTGTAAGAGTTCCATAAATTATGTTGCAAAATCTGCAATGAATAAAATATTGTTACCCATTTGGGTCTGGCATCCTAATAATAGGACATGTCATTATACAGATTATTATTTTGTCTTAATATTATTTTTCGACATTCTCTGCATGCAGTAACGATAGTAATGTATATTATACATTTAATATGATGCCCTTGCGTTTTAACATTTATTAATAAAAAGAACAAATAAATATCCGCTTTAATCTCTTTATAACGATGGTGATTCGTTTATTTTGAACATGTACTTCTTTTAATTTGAAGCGTCTTGTCCAAAAAAGTATTTTTTAATAAAAATTAAAAATACCGGAAAGTTATTATGTCTGTTTAACCCTGTTGTAATACTAAATTTTCTAAATGTCTTCAAAATTTTTTTTTTATCCTATTGTCATATTAATAGTATACAAATAGTTGTTTTCCTTAGGTTTTAGTAAATAACATATTAATTAAATTTCTACAACCCTTAATTTTTGTTCAAGGTGCGTAGTATTCTACAACAATTTTTAAACAAAATTTTACTTCTTATTTAATCGCAGAAAGGTTTTAGAAATTCTGAAATTAAATAAGCTAATGATTGATTAATCTGAATTAATTTTGAGAATCACCTCCGAAATTCTAAGTTGTGGATGCACTTTGTCTGTTAATTAGTTGCTGCTTGTATGTTTTTAAACCTAATTTGTAAATAAAATTTAAAATATTTTAATACATTTTAATTACAGATAAAAATTAAAGTATTATACATTTAAAAAGTGATGGTATACTTTTCATCAAAATTTTATTTTTTATTTTTATAAGTTTAGTGAAAAAATGCTGTAAAATTACATTTTCTTATTTTCACATAAAAGTTTTTGAAAATTTTAATTTTAATTTAACCCTTTCAGGGGCAAGCAATTTTGCTCTTGTAACGTTGAATTTCCACCGGAATTTACAAAAGAATTTAGTTCAAAATAAGGAAAAGCAATTTTTCAACTTTTTCCCTTCAAAGTTAAAAAAGTAAAATTTAATTAAAAATTTCTGGTTTGAATCGGATTAAAATTAGGTGGTATATAATATATACCACCGCCCATCAAGTGGTTAACATTACAGAAGCACAATTACTTGTTCTTGACAGAGTTAAATATTTAGAATACATTTTAGAGCAGGAATGGAAAACGCATTTCAGAAGGGCAATTTTCAGAACTTTTCCGTAATACTTTTCATCGCATTATTTAATCTCAGAACTTCATTCATTAAATAATTTGGAGAATATTTTTCCGAAAAAGGGGTAGCACGCGGAATCGCTGTCATTGCATTAGAATTCCACTATATAAATTTCGATTTTAAGAAAACTCATAAGAGTATATATGCCTAAAGGGAAACTTTTAGATATCTACATCATAGCTTTCAACTGCTGGAATTTTTTGCAGCATTATTTTCGAATATTTCCGAACGTCCTGCCTCCTACCCGGCTTCTCCCTCAAGGTGTTTTTTCTACATTTCCCGTTTTTTCCCGTTTCCATATCTCAGCAACTAACTTTCCGATATAAGCGAAACTGTTTTAAAACATCATAATTAACATAATAATCAAACTCTATAACATTAAAATAAATTTATGAGTAGCGGGTACCTCTATTTACAAAAAACAGTCTAAGACAAATTTCAAATTAAGTTCCTAGCTTAACCAAATGAACGAATGAACCAAATGAACGAGCTCGGTAGGGAGAGCGTTGGTAAGGCAAACCAAGGTACCCAGGTTCGAGTCCTGGTCCCGGCGTGTTTTCACTCTGTTGGAAAGAATCTCAACTGTGATACTCCAACCATTGAATACAAATGAACGAATTTTTAAAGATGCATAGTGGTCCTCCTAATTAGTCATTTGCTAAAGGCTACTTGAACATTCGCTCCCTCATGGCCTCTACTTATAAGATTTCTCTCTACTGTGACCCGTTACCATATGTCAGCAGCTATATTTCCGATTTCAATTAAACTAATTCTAGACATAATTAACTTAATAACCACCCTTTATAACATTAAAGTAAATTTTTCAGTAGCGGTTACACTAATTCTGAATAATAGTCGAAGCAAAATTTCAAATTAAGTTTCTATCTTAATCAAACACTTAACCCTTCACCATTTTTAATCACCGATATTCAAATTAAATAAGGCGAAGATTACCATTTTTAATTAAAAGTGTCAAACAATTGTTCCTGTGGGCGGAAATGTTATACATATAAAATGTTATTCATAAAAAATTTAAAAATGTGTTCCAGGGGTGGGGGGAGTTGCAAGTTGCGTATGTTATTACAAGTTCATGCACAGTTCTATGTACAGTTCACGTATGTATTTATGTTGTTGGCAATCATTTGAAGGATAACATTATTGTGTATTGTTAGTTGACAGTTGACGGATTTTTTTAAATAGTTTTCGGCTCAGTTTGACTTAACACTGATGTTGATTAATCGAAAACAGTGTTAACACATTGCGGAAAACACAATCGAGGAAAACTTCAACCAGTAAATTTTAGTAGACATTTTTTCCTCATTTAAAAGCTCTAGTCACAAAAAAATTATTGTCTTGAATAAGAACGTAATTTCTCTTCATTTTTACTGGTGGAAGATTATCCCGTTGGTAATCAGGCTTTGAACGGGAGACATGAATTCACGTCTTTCGGAGATCTGTAATTCAGCCCATGGGCGGTGTTTTGTGTTTCATATGTTACATCATTTCTCGAAGAATATACACAAAATTCGTATTTTTACAATTAGAGTACTATGCATATTAATAGTTCGATTAGAAACAGTACCTCTATTACATACATCTTTTTATAATAGAAACACATGGTGATAAAATTTTTTGCAAATGTAACGTCCATAGGCGGGGCTTCATGTTTAAAAGACGAAAAGCAACGTGTTAACCCTTTGCGGCACAGTGGTCCCACTCCGGGCACACCTAATTTTAATTCCAAACTTGCATACAACACCAAGAATATTTTAATAAAATTTTGTTTCTATAATGAAAGCTTAAAATAAGGTGTTCGTATTTTCTAAAAAAGTGATTTTTAAATTCCGGTGTCAGTCAGCAATTTCTCATTTTACGAACAGACTTTGCCTGTGCCGGAAAGGGTTAAGTAAAACTGCGCAGAAAACTAAAAACAAAATTAGTCAACTGTCAACTAACAAAACGAAATGCTTTCCTTCAGATGACTGCCACCAGCATCATAGCTATATGCGTTAACTGTACATAGAACTGCGCATGAACTTGTAATAACACACGCAACTTGCAACTCCCTCCACCCCTGGAAAACATTATTTTTTTTTTATATAATGCCCTCAGTGTAGAGAGTTGAAACTCACACCAAACATACAGCATACCCCGTAATATTTTTGGTAAAAACATGAAGGTTGTCAATGAAAAATTTCGATATATTCTTAATTGAAAAATTCAATTAAAAACAAGAAAAGTTTAATACAACTGGCTATTTTACAGAAACAAATCTGAAAATAATATGTACTATTTGTATTTTAATATTACACACCCCTGATTTTGTATTGGGGAAATTCGATCGTTACTTTCATCACAATGCACCTTTTTCCAAAACGTACATAAAGAGTCATAACTGCCCATGGGTTTGAGATATATGCTTCAAACTTGGCAAAAACGCATCTGTATTGAACGGCTATCGATTCATGTAGGATTCGATCTGGTTGACTCAAAGGCATATTTTACTATGAAACCTAGCTGTACCCTTTTACCTTTAGATATCAAACTGGAAATAATTTGGTCAAGTAATGTAGTAATTATACAGATTGTAACTCCTAATGTTAAATTAATTTTTAAACGTTGGAAAAAGAATCAGAATGCTATAATTTTTGATTCATATATTTGACGCTTCTAGATACCGATTTTTGTTTTAAATATTTATAGGCCAATTCATAATTTTTTTCATTCTTAATTTCAGTATTTTTTTTTCGAAATCATTATTTAAAAAAATGCTAGGGTTAGTAGAATGAAGGAGCATTGTTTTGTTTCGACGTCTGCGTCATAGCTGCCAACTTTTACGTTTTTTCTGTTACCACTTAAATACAATGGTAAATTATTCTTTATTTAACTACCCTCAACTACACGTATGTGGCATATACTACATTTTCAATACCGAACATGTCTTTATATATATCAGTAACACATGTGAATTGCATGGCAATCTGAGTATATTTACGTGAGTTAGAGCACGGCCAAACGGTCAGTCAAACCGAATTCATAAACACTTTTCAACACTATGTTGGTATGTGTTAAAAAGAGATTTTTCATGCGTTGTGGGTTTGACATCACAGAAAAGTAATATATATTTTTTAACCCTTTGGGTACTGATTTATTTGAAAAAAAAAACATACAGAACAGACTCACCATAAATTTGGAATAGTGTTTTTTCTGTAATTGTTGACAGATATTCCCTGATTAAAAAGATGCGAGAAGTACTGTTTGAATTTTCTGATATAAATTCGAAATTTCTGAATTAAAAAAAAAAAAAAAGTGGACAATACTGATGACGAGTGTCAGTCGTCAAATGTACCCAAGGAGTTAAAGTATGAAAATGTTTGTTTAGAAAGTCTATGCTTCTATATTAACATAGATAAACGTTGGGTAAACACAAAAATATTAATTTTAAAATTTTGAACTATAACCCTTCTTTGCATGAGTTTTTCTTTTACAATTGTGTTTTTATATATATATATTAAATATTAGACACAAGAAATTCTAAGATAGATTTTTAACTTTGTTCAGCAACTAAGTTCACGGGAAATTTACTGGATTAATATTTCTATATAAATATAGTGGTGGCGAAGAAGTTGATTTATTTATTAAAAGTTAAATAAAAAGTGATGGAAATTTACATCACTATGCAATTAAGGGTTTAACATCTTAAATACAAAGGAAATTTTTGTGTAAAATTATCATACATGGCGACACCCGTAAGCATGGATTGAGCAATATGTCTCATTTCATTCACATTTTTTGAGGAATTAAGATTTATTATGGACACGTTCATAAACGCGAGATTATATAGCGCTGAATTATTTGCAGAGAAGTTATGTAGTAACGGATATACAGTAATTCCAATAAAGTCCCTTGCCACCCTCTTAACTTCGGAACGGCTGCTGCTATATTCATAAAACTAGAGTCTAGGTATAGTAAAATAGCCATGCGCTACTCAATGAAACCGCCTACGGCGCCACCTGGTTGAATATTGCGTAGTTAGAATTCCTATCTCGAAAACGGAAATAGATAGAGAAAAAAAGTGATTTACAAAGTTGTAGAGCATCATCGATGTAGTACGAAAAGACACATTGTGGACATTAATGCGAAGAATAGAACAGTTAAAACACGCATTTGTCTTTTCGTGATTTCCTACACTGTGACGTGACAAAACGATCTTAGAAAGAAAAAAATCAACTAGTTATAATATTATACCTTTATTTTAGATTTTCAAACTTCTCACTGTCAGCTGCAATGCATATTTTGATGTTTGTTTGAATTTCTTGTTGCACACGTTGGAGCATAGATGGTGACACGTTGGCACAAGCGTCCGTAATAGCGTCGTTTAATGTCCTGCAATGTTTGTGGAGGGGTCGCACAGACCTGCTGTTTCATAACTGGTTGTTTCTTTGGTTCATAACTGGTTGTTTGGTTACCTGGTTCATTCCACCAGGTGGCACTGTAAGCGGTTTTATTGTGTAGCGCATGGCTACTTTACTATACCTAAACACCACTTTTATGAATATAGCAGCAGCCGTTCCGAAGTTAAGAGAGTGGTAAGGGACTTTAGTGGGCATACTGTATATAAAAGCGAAGTTTATAATTTAAAAAAATGTCTGCGTGATTTACGAATTATTTAAATCTTAAATACATATAGATAGTATTAGACAAGATTATATTCGAAAATAATAATTTACTTATTTTTAAGTGGCCATTTTAAAAATAATCTCATAAAGGACAGTCGCAGAGGGAAAGATAATTTTAGTCTCGAGGAATTTAACATTATTTTTTTTTTATCTTTCTAAATAGAGATTATTAAAATCCTTTTTTTAATAGATAAATAACTTTATTTTACGTAAAAATATTTTTGCTGAAGATAAACAAATTTGCTATAAACTGGACGCTGCTTGATTAGAAAATTTAATTAAAAATACAAATATTTTAGGTTTACTATTTTGCACCATGATTAATTTTCTCATCTTTGCAAAAATATATTACATGTCTACCATCTTCTACGCTTATGTTAAATTAAATTAACATATTGGAACAAGAAATTTTACTATATAAATAAAATAAAATATGTATAACATTGCTATTAATAATTGTGGTAAAAGCTTAAGATCCCTGTAACACATTATAAATAATGACAATTGTTAAAGTAAAAATGGTTTTTAAATTTTTATAAAAGCCAAATTTCTCAGACGGTACTGCACCGAATTTCAAGTTATTAAATTTTTTAATAAAGGTATTATTGACGTACAGATGGTAACTTTTGTATAAATTTAAGTTAATAAAAACTGTTTAAAAAAACAATAACAAATTGTTTTTTCTAATCTTATATTTTTAGAGGCCAATTACCACTTCTATATCAAAAATTCCTCAAGTGTGTGGAAATAGGTATCATATTATGTGGTTGGTTTGCACACATAAATATTTACAATTACATGTTTAAAAATACATAATAGTATATAAAAGCGGTATTTGAATCTGGAATAAAACTATGAAGTAAACTAATGAATTTTCCTACTCCATTCCTTAATATTCTGCAGAAATACCTGTAATAGCTGAATTTCTGCCAACTGCTACGATTTTTGGACAAAAGTAATTTTTAATTGTAACATTCACCAAAGTTAATGAAAAATTTCCGAGTTTAAATCAGGCGTGGATTTCTGGTCGATATTATTGGTGGTTAAAAGTCCTAGCAATTAGCAGCTATGTACAAGGATGGAAGCACTGCGCTACAAATGGACAATTCTCACCACTAAATTTTAATAATATTCTTTTTCTTAGTAATCTTCAGAAAATCTTTCATTCACCCCTTGGGGACGAGCGACACGTATACGTGACGCTTAAGATGCTCAGAATCCTCGATTATTCCCATCAGTTATTTTTTACTGTAAGCTTTGCCTTATTTAATGGTGGCATTTCTGCGATTCAATTAGTTGAAAATTTCTGTTTTAAAAAACGGTGGTAAAAGATTAAAAATTCCGTAAAGGACGTTCGTCGCGAAGGGGTTAAATGAAGTGGTAAATTCTATTAAAAATTAGTGGTGATTCTCGGCCATTTCTGGTGCAGCGCTTGCATCACTGTCTGTAGCTTTCACCTCTGGTTGTTCATTTTCATCCCTTTAAGAGGGGCTTTACTTACTGAAATTTAAATTTTTAATTCAGTAATACCGTACAGTAATTTTTGCCTTATTTAAATAATTTAAAGAATTATACGATTAGTCATGGCAAAGATTACAACTAAACTATTCTGGTACTGCAAAAGTAACAAGTTGGAAATTGTACGCCAAACGTGACAAATGAGGTGCGTTCGTACTATAGCTAGTTATATAAATATTCAGATCTAGATGATTTTTAATTCTGTGAAATGAATTATATCGTCTGCAGATTAATTTCTGTCATACAATAAGTATCTCCGTCGCTTGACGATGAAACTTCCGAAGCTCCTATAACAAAAAAGCACCGATTTAAAAAATAAAAAATTCAAATTTCTTAATAAATATTTTTATTAATATCTCCTAAAGTTTTGATTCGATTTTAATAAAATTTGAAATGTCTCGAAATCAATTCTGCAAAGATAATATATCTTAAATGTTAAACCATTCGGTTGGGTAGTTTTTGCGTTGTTATATGCGGACTGACGGACGGACGGACCAAGCGACGAGAATAGGTGCTACGTATTTATATAATTACGAACGCACCTAAAAGCTTTACGCACAATATATACAATGTAAAGATCATACCCGTCCTGAACGACCTAAAAACTGCTAGTCAATTTTATTACTCAATTTGTATAAAATAAAACATATTCAGGTATTAAAAAAATTAAAACATCTATACGTAGTTTGTTTAAAAAAGAAAGAGCATTCTATATAAGCATTCTATAATTATTTAGGCATACATTATTTCAAATATATTTAGCAACTATAATAATACATTCTTTTTAAACATTTTATACTCATTTTTGCATTGTTAGTAGAACCTGAGAAAATTAATATTTCCTGATATATATATGTAAAACTGATACACATTATCTTAAAGCTAATAAACATTATCTAAAATTCTTAAGTAATTAAAATGTGGCTTTTGAAGTTTTTACTTGTTCTTTGCTTACATAATACTGCCACGTAAGGTTAAGTCATTTCAAATATTAAATGAATTACATTTCTAAAAGGTGAAAATATGTTGCTGTTCAAATTATTGGAGAAGTAGAAATTTTGCTACAATTTGTGCTCAAGCACTTAGCTAATGAATATCTCTCGTGAAAGTTGCTATTATTGTCATTGACGCGGGTAATTATAAATACTGAAGCAATTAAGAAATTCCCAAGCAGTGTTTAATGTGTCTATTAAACCTTTGATTACGAGCTACGACTGATGATTTCTTTTATATTCATTAATACCACAATTCACAATTTAATTTTTTATGGTACATTTCTCTTGTACATATACTTGATAAGTGTATGACAGAGATTATTTCTCAAAAGGTGGTACAATTAGAATAAAAATAGTCCAACGCGACCAGTGGCGTAAAAAAAAGGGGAAGGACTTGATGACTTTACTACCAATAATTCTGTATACTGCATTTGGCCTTATTTAATTCAAAACGTTCAAAGATTAAATAAGGCCAAATGTAATATATAATTATACTGGTAGTAAATTGATCGAGCCCCACCCTTACGCTACGCCACTGATTGAAACGTACCGTAATTTCCGGCGTATAAGCCGCAGCTCAAAAAGTCGTTTTTCGTACCAGAAATTTTATTCAATAATTGTAGTTAAATATTTACAGCGATCTTTTAAGTTACATTTTATAAAATAATATTTCTGGGTCGAAAAACGACTCTTTGAGCTGCGGCTTATACGCCGGAAATTACGGTATTTGTCCCGATTCATAGTTAAGGGGTTAATGATTATAAATGGTGCTAATTTAAGCTTCCTACGAGGAAAATAAATATATCGAACTGAACATAAGAAAATTTGTTTTGCTCACATGGAATGATTTTAATTGGTGGCACTCACTGATAAGTGGTTACCACTTTTTTAATAGAAATCTTCCCCTTATTTAATCGGAAAATTTTGTATCGATAAGTAAAGCGAATATTAGTTTTCACATATTTGTTTTCGCAAAAAGTAGTGAGCACTATAGGTTTAAATAAATGTTATTATTCCGTATTTTACATTAACCACTTAACAGTTTTTCACGAACGCAGCTCGGGCAAGAAGGGTTTACTTGCGTCGTTACTAAAAGTTTTTGTAAGCCACTAACCGTAATCTTCGCTTTTATTTTCCGATTATATAAGGGAGATATTTTAGTACGGAAAATTGGTGTAAAGTCCCTATTTTGAGTTTTTTCTGTCCAAAAAATGAAATTATTAAGGGGTTAAAATCCGAAATCATGAAATTTGGTTTAAATCAGAGTGTGGCCTTTCAAGAAGTGATTTGTGTTTAATCGCACAGTTCTGAAAATTCCTGTTGTTGTAATTGACGTGAAAAATAATAAACACCAAAGCAAATCTGATATTCCAATGCACTGTTTATTAAAGCGGTAATCACCCCTATTTCGGACAAGAATTACTCGCAATGACAGAAATTTTGCAGTTAAATAACGTGACTTTTTCTATGTTTTTAAAAGTCGTATTTCTGCGGGTCCCCTAGTAAGTACCATTGGTGTTTTTTGTGTTTGTTAATGATTATAAATGGTGCCGATTTATGTTAATTATGAGGAACACAAATCTGTTGAACTGGAAACATGGAGATCTCTTCCGCTGATTTAGAAAGCTTTAAAACAATTAATGACCGCGTAATTTATAGTAATATGTGAAATGTTAAAATTTAGTTAAAATCGAAGTGTGAAAATTTTAGACTTGATTTGTATTTAACACTAGAATTCTGCGATTAAAAAAGGCATTATTTACTTTTCGAAAATAACGGCAATTAAAAACGCAGATGTGGATTTATCTAATAAACAACAAGAATGCACAAAAATGTTAAGCAAATATTATTTAAGATTAAGTCCTGCAACACTTAATAATGCATATGGAAATTCAATGTTTGTCTCCTGACAGAGTACTGTGATTGAGTTTTAATGGTATTTGAAAACCAGATTTTTCGTATTAAAATAGTTGCCTAATTTAATGAAGAAATTCTGTGCTTAAATATGGCTTTACAAATAATCTGGTATTCAAATCCCTTAAATTTCCTGAGGCATATGAATCCTACAAATTCAATTTGAGCTTCTTAATTTTTCTTTTATAATAAGAACCTTAAAATATTGGAAAAACCACCTGAAAAGTGCCGCAAAAACTTTTTGCCAGAAAATCGTTTGCCACCACAACATTAGAAAGGTCATCTTAGATTTATTTAATCTCAAATTTTCTGACATTAAATAAGGCAACTTATTTTTTGTTATAATATTGGTACAATGTTGGACCGAGGGTTAGCGGTAGGACATGCCTACACTACAAGTAATTCCAAGTAGTTAAAACGTATTGAAGTTTCTACATCTATACAGATATATTTGTTAATATACAAACAAAATGGTGGCTTTCGGTCGAAGCTATTCAGCTCCAGAATATGAAATTTTGGAAGCAATCGTTTTCTTTAAAAATATTCTACTGACAATGTGTGAAAGCATTATTTTACATTTAAACATAGAAAAAGAAAAAATATCTTACGGTATATTCAGAGTGATTCCAAATTCATGGTACAAACTTTAAGGGTTGGTACAGGAAACTGTAACAAACAATTTTTGTATAGGAAAGCAAGGTCGGAATTCCATTTATATAGTCAAAAATTAGGGCGTCACCCTCCAATCCGAAGTCGCGTTTTCGTTCATAACTTTAACAGTAGGGAAGATATTTTAACCAAATAAATACAATATGCTTACGATTACTTCAAAAATAAGTCTGTTGCGAATTTTGTTAAGAGCCTACGTCAGTCACGCGAAGAAACGTTCAAGCTAATGTTAAGTCTATGGGAAGGCTCTTGCGCGATTTCTAGCTCGCATTTTAATATTTTTAAAGGATTTTTTTGCATAGGATAGCTGAGGTCGATCTCTAATGTTGTTAGTTTTTACTTTTTTAATTTTGGTTACAGTTATTTTTATAAGCGGACATTTTCCATTTTGGAACCGGTTGGAACCAGTTCTGAAAGTGAAAGTACTCTTACATAAAAACACTGGAACCAAAATCGAAAAAGTAAAAACTAACAACCTTAGAGATCGACGCCAGTTACCCTATGCAAAAAAAATCATTTAAAAATATTGAAATGCGAGCGAGAAATCGCGCAAGAACCTTCCCATAGACTTAACATTAGCTTGCTCGTTTTTTCGCGTGACTGATGTAGGCTCTTAAAGTTATAAACGAAAACGCGACTTCGTATTGGTGTGAGATGCTCTGAAATTTTGAGTAAATTAATGAATTTTTGACCCTGGTATCCTATAAAAATAAATGATTTTTACAGTGTCCTGTACCAACCTATTGTAAAAATCATTTAATGTATAGGAAACAAAGGTCAAAAATCTTTTTATTTAGTCAAAATTACAAGAAGTCTCACTTCAATCCGATGTCACGTTTTCGTTCATAACTTTAACAGTAGAGAAGATATTTTAACAAAACATACTCATCTTTGTATAAATTGTAAGCATATTGTAAGGATTTCGTTAAAGTATTTTCTCTACTATTAATTTATGAACGAAAACTTGATATCGGATTGGAGTGCGATTTCCTGTATTTTTGACTATATAAATATATTTTCGACCCTGCTTTCCTATACAAAAATTGTTTGTTGCAGTGTCCTGCACCAACCCTTAAAGTTTGTACCATGAATTTGGAATCACCCTGAATATATATATATATATATATATATATATATTAAAGAAACATACTTTAATCAATACCCCTGTCATCTTTAACTGCAACAGATATGCATTCAATTTTTGAATATGTAGAGGGAATTTCTTCCTACCTTAGAATTTTTCATAAATAATTTCCGTAAAAGAGGTAATATATTCTTTATACCAAATGAGAACTGCAGCCTCTTCTTCTCATGCCATTAGCGCACTCACGATAATGCGGTATGTCTTAAGATTGGAGAAAAAGTAGTAATATTTGGCATATATTTTATTGTGCAACGGTATTTTCTCTTCGAATTATGTCAAGATGCAACGATATGGAAGATGTACCATTAACAAAATATATTTCTACAAAACAGTTCTAACCTCAAAATTTCGGACAAATGTTATTGCTTGATTCTATTGATATTTGCCAGTAATTTATTTCGTATTACTCACGTATAAGTCAACACCAAAATTTGAGGAAATAACATGTCCTTCTCTGTACCTGTATTATCCAATAGGATTTTTTTACTTATTTATTCACAATATTCGTAGTAGTTTTTGTGAATAAATAAAGCGAAAATTATTCTATAGAATTACATGTATCCAAACGAAATCCCATGATATATCTCTCATTTTTTTAGTTGAATTATACACAAGTGTATACGGCTATTATACCCCGAAATTTGTGACGAAATACAGGCTGAATAGCAGAATTTCCTAATAGTCATCTGCGCCTCATGTTATTGCAGATTTTATAACTATGCAGTACTATTAAGTAAGCTGCGATTGAGGCCTTATATGTGTACATTTACCCCGGGAATGTTCGCGCATATCAAGCTTATGTACAGTTTATATATTGACGCCTTTCAATTGAAATAAAAATTGTCATTTTATTTAATCGTAAACATTGATTACAAATTTTGCAATAAAATAATTTGAAGATTCCTTTTCAAACAATAGTGGCGAAAAATGTAAAAACCGTACGATTCCTGTGTATATTATATCCTCCGCAAGTACTCTCGGTTAAACGCTACACTGCAGAAATTTTTCTTTGGAAATATGTTTTTATATCTATATTTATGTTTAGATGTTACAAACTTTAAAGAGTAAATCTTTGCTTTGTTTAATAGCGGATTTATGTGATTTCGTAAGGCCAATATTTTTAGTCAAATATAGTGATAACCTGGAACTGAATTTATTTATTAAACGTTACATTTTAATTGATTCATCGTCGTTACCATATCGAATGTGAAAAAATACATTTTTTATTACTTTTAAAAATGAGCCGATTTTCACAACTAAATTTTATTAGCATTCTTCACCAGAGTTGCCAGTTTGGCCTCCTTTTTTAATCAGATATTTCGAATCCACACCAGAAATTTCAAATAGAAATTTTTGCTTTATTTATGACAGACATTTCGCGTACACTTAAAGAATAAATAGTAGATCTAATAAAATTTATTGGTGGCAATTGGCCCTTTTTTAATAGTAATGTAAAATGCATTTTTCATATTCGATAGTTTAACATGGTAGCGACGACATATACACCACTGACATTGTAGGGTTAAATGCAGAAGGAGATCTGTATGATAATAAAATTTTGAAAATATGTTAAAAGCCACTATACATGTGATTAGGAGAAAAAATTGGGCTATGTAAATTGGACAATTAAGTTTATTTTTTTTTAATATGCGTATGAACCGGGAGTGGTGGGAAGAATTTCTTTTTACTTTCAGAGCTCTAGAGTATCATCTCACCATGCAAACAAAAGAAATGACATTGCAAGTTTATCTTAAAATTACTATACTTGTAAAAAATTCAAATTATTTATAATTACTCGAAATGTTCAAGAGAAAATTAAGTTATATTTTATAACAAATCTTGCTTCATACCGCTTGAGAAACCCAAAATGTTGGACTCCTGAAAATAGGAAAGTTTTAAGTGATATCGTAAAAGCAACTAGACATTGGCAGAGTGGGCTGCTTCCATGTAGGTTTGGAAAGGACCAGTAAAATTTCTAAATTGTGTTACCCATTTTAATATCAAAGGAGTTTGATTGAATTTTTTTTTATTTATATGTGAAAAAATTCCTCGCCAGAGTTTAAAGGGTTAAACCATTGTCTGCAGAATTTATTTCAAATATGAAAACAACTTTTACCAATTAGAAAAAAAGAATTTTCATGGATCTTAAGCATAACAACTATCCACTTCGATGGTGTGGAATAATTTCTTCAGAGATTTAAAAACAGGCAATAAATATCCCGCACCGTTTTAGCGTGAATCTCCAAGAGGGCACATAGCTATTACGATTACAAAAATGTCTCGGAGGAAATATCACTACCGTAGCTGCCAACTTTTACGCTTTTTTGACACCACTAAAAATTAATAGAAAATTTTGATTTATTGAATCACATGATATCGGAGATTTAATAAATTTAAATTTACTATAAAATTTTCGTGGTTGGAAAAAAGCGTAAAAAATGGCAGCTATGCGACTACTGTTTAAAAGGGTTAATATTAATTTTGCTCATTTACCTCAGAATTCAGGTCCACTACGAGAGGGAACCGTGACTACCTCTGTAGGTTTTGTCACCCCTCGAGTTGTGGTAGAGCAAGTACGGGTTGGAACATCCCGACTTAAGGCCTAGGGCCTGGTTCCCTTCTGGATTTCCAGCTCCGAAGCTGTTGGGGGACGCCGGCCCGTCTCCAAGTAACTCGCGGTGACTCCCCGTGGTTTCACCGCGTATCGCGACGGCCTACGTCGTCAACACGTGGGTTCAAGGTTAGAGGGTCCGTATTGGTTCGGCTCTCTGACTGGCCGAAGTGCCTTAGCGAGACAAAGCTACTGGCGCGATAAAAGTCTTTCAGGACTTGGGTTCGGTGGTCGCCTACGCGCGGTGCGCTCCCTCCGGGCGGCTGCGGCGCAGCTTACTTTTATACCTCAGAATTCAATTCATTTTCTTTAACTGGTTGTAAATATCAATATCCTAAATCAGATGGGCAAGGAATCATATATAAAATTTCATGTCAAAGTGTTAATTCTATCTATATTGGCGAGACTGGTCGTACTCTTAACATTAGATTAAAGAAGCATTAATACTCATTTAAGACAGATGCTCTTAACGCGTAAATTGTTGTACATGCATTAGAGCGTGATCAGATTTCAGATTTTGCGAATACACAGATAATTATGTCAAACTAAAATATTTAGAATAACCGCATTTTCCTAGAGGGGTAGTTCAGAAAGTTGGCTGAATCGCCTAAGAACGAAGGAGCCCCGGTTCCACAAGGATGTACTGTTTTACTCTGATTCTAACATAAAGTGATCGACTTTGGTCTTTTTTGTGCTTGTTTGTGTATCTGTAATGTTGTATACAGATGAGAGACTCAGAATTGCATCCAAAACGTCTAACTTTTACTGTATTTACATTGCATTTTGTATTGTATAACATGTCTGAAGATTTATCACTTTTAACGTGTTAAGTAAGTAGCCAGACGTAAAATGCTTGTGTTTTTGAATAGTAATGTTCGTCTTATTTAATGACATAAATTCTGCTATGAACTAAAGCGAAAATATTCGAAAAATAGTGGTAATCGTTTGAATATTCTTGTATTACAGAAAACATAATTGTATTTGCTATTTGTGCACACTTAAGTTGTCAAATTTATTTTCATTTCGAATCTTTTAAATCACCTTAAAACATTTAAAACTTTACGATTTAACTTCAAAAGAGTCTCCATATTTTAAATCTAATCATGATATAATAGTCTTTTTAACCAAGAATCTTTTATCCTGATCAAAAACATATCTGAATTTCTCATTTTACTGCACAGTCAATCAGTTTTATATAAACGCAATCAAGTTAGGGATATACTAGTTTAACATTCTCTTTGATGTTACATTTCATGTTCAAACATTTCAAATAAAACCAGACAAATTATTCACAATCACCTTCTTAATCTAAATATTATTCAGTATATATTCAATTCCCGAATTTTACGATATTATAACTTTGTACTATTTTATATTTTAGAATTTTAGAGTTTGTTTATAGTAGATTAATATTAACACAATTATTCAAATTGTGTTATATTAATCTAGTGTAATCACGTATCCAACGTTTACTGGAGTTCCATTACCAGCGATCTATTCTGTTGAGCTGATTCAAATATCAGACCAGATGCTATGATCAATAAGGTTAACTGGATGAATTATGTCCTCCAGATTTGACCGGGATAGCTCAGTTGATACAGCATGGTAGCTTCAGCCAAGTGATCCCAGGTTCGAATCCTGGCCCAGACATTTTTCGTCCAGTTGGAAAATTAAAACTCATTTGTTTACAGTGTTGCAAGATTGAGATTTTTTTTTAATTCATAATATCTACCACTTTTTCGAGATAGTAATATTCATTTTCTTTAATCAAGGGATTCTGTGATAAAATAAAGCGAAAATTACTATTCTCAGATAGAGGTAATTATTTTATTAAAAACATGCTGCAATTTGACATTGCCTTTAGTATTAATGCATATGTAATGTACATCATCTCAACAAATATACTACTAAATGCGTATGTTGTAACAGCCATTTAGCTGTTAGAGATAGTGAACCAGGCTAGTCAGTTGTAAAGAGAGCACAAGATGTAAAAGTCAAAAGTCAGGTTAATTAAAAACTTAATTGGGCAAGGAATTTGAGAAAGACACCACTAAATTTCCCTTATACCAAAATAAACCAGCTTCCCGAAAACTTCAATCAGCAGAATACAACTTCAAATGTCTACTATAGAGACTTCAAAACGCAACTTACAACTTTAAAGATACAGCAAGTCAGGTTGCCTTCAGCAAAATCCAATCTCACAACGCAATCTAGCCAAACACTGATTTCAATATGCCCACCTAGGCTACGACTAAAAATGGTACTCCGTGAGCACCCGAAATATTTTTAGGATTTCACCCATAAAGGAGATCACCCCTTTATTGTATTAGCAGGAAATATCACAATAAATTTTTATTCACTGCTTATTCTCCTTCTAAGCTTCGGATTAAATGAGCAGGATCGCCGTATCTCATAATACTCACGAAGAGTAAGAACTCGATCCAAGTTGAAATTTCCGAACGCATTCCGAAGCTTAAATACTCATACATCGATTGACCAGATTTAACAATTTGCATAAATATCGATGAAAAGCAGAAACTCGCAAGTTCCGAGGATTTCACATTCATTTGTCGAAAGTTAAAGAAAGATAGCCTTGATCAACTTTTACGCACATGGACAATTATTGGACAAAAACTACGTTGTCATTCAAAACTTCGCCTACTCTTATGATCAGAGTAGTCGATACCTCATAATGTTTTAGAAGAAACTTAACTTTTTAAATTGGAAACCATTCAAACGTCATTCATTAATGATGTTTGAAATATTTTCCTTATATGTTTACTATTGTAACATTTATATTTTAATTATAATCAAGCTCATTTTTCATCGTAATTTCGGCACTATATAAAGCGAATCATCGAAAATTTTATAAATAGCTCTAGATTAGTACCACTCTTTACTCAAGAGGTACGTGTTTCCTATTCTCTATCTTATAATAAAACTCTACTGTTGCATCATAGAGGAAATGCAATATGTCTCGATATCAAATTTCTGTATATAGAGTGCAATAATAATAAAACAGCCTAGGGTCAGTGAACTCGCGTGTCAGAAGGTAACTTCAACCTATTTTTTCAGAAAAATATTCTTCTACCTACTTAACCCCTTTCAAAGACATTTAATTGTCTTTCCATAATGTTGAAAGTACACCCAAGTTTTTGAAAAAAAAATAATTAAAATTAAGGAAATGCAATTTTACACGTTAATTTCACTAGAATTATAAAAAAAAAGTTTGTTCAAAGATTCTTGTGAAAATATTTATAAAAATTAAGCAGTATAAAAATATTCTGCCACCCTTCAAGTGCTTAGTGAAAGAAATTTTGAGATTGGTATTCGGGAAAAGTGGTGGCAATTGGTATTCGGACACACGTGTTCGCTTTCCCTAATATATCTGATTATAATTTTTTTTTTTCACGTTGAAAGAGATGTCGTCGCTACCATGTCAAACTATCGAATATGAAAAAATGCATCTTTCATTACTTTTAAAAAGGGGCCGACTGTCACCACTAAATTTTATTTGAATTATTCGTCTAGTAAAAATATTAATAAAATTACCTTGAATAACAGGATTGCTAGTTTGGCGGGGTTTTTTTAATTCAGGGATGCCGAATTCATTCCGGAAATTTTAAGAATTTTTTTTACTGTTAGAAGAGGTGGAAAGTTATCTTTTTCGGCTTCATTATCGCAGAAAGTTCTCCGATTGGATAAGGCAAAGAAAGATTCATACAATTAGTGCTATCCACAGCTTTTGGATCCCCCCCCCCAACCCTTGCTAAGGCACTGCTTTCGTACGCAGCATCGAGCGTAATTCGTCGCCTGCAGCTTTTGTACCTAATTCTGTTTTTAATTAAATTTTCATGTGTTGTCTTATCTAACTGTGCATTCGCCAAAACCTTTGATGGTGTCCATTGACAAAAATGCAATTTTCTCTACTCTCTGCTAATGATGTATCCTTTCAAGATTGTCCCTCCGGCTTGAATCACAATCATAAAATCTCGAAATTCTTATATTCTGATATTTACATGTGTATGATAAACAAATATTTCAATCAAGGGATATGTGTTATTTTATGATTCATGATCTCATTTAAAAAAAGGTATAATTCATTGCGCCTATATGTTATTATACTACGACTCTGGAAAATAAGAATTACAATTTCTATCGAAAAAATATGGTGCATGACCTACAGGCACATATATACGTAGTGGAGGTTGTGGTTCTCGTTATGCCTGTTTTAAAATATAAAGGGCACGCATAAAAAAACAACATGCCCTTCCTTGCTTAAAAAAATATTGTTGATTCCGTAAACTATTAGGTTGATGCAAAAGTTCGGCCCTATTATTTTAATATCTAATTTTAATAACTTTAACACCGGTAAAATTTTAATACCTATAATTTTATTATTACTGCTTGCTTTGAGCTGTTAAGTAAAATTATCAGGCATTATAAATTTACCGTTATTAAATGTATTAAAATTAGGTATTAAAATACGACAGAACTTTTGCATCAACCTATATCTCGGTGGATATCTACGTGTGACGATACACCATCAGTTTTGTGCGATTTTGAATAATTGTGGGGATGTTTGAAGAATGAGAAATAGATTAATTTTAGATAATTGAGTGTGCGACATTTAACGGATGTATTATTATTTTTAAATTTCTTAGCGTGTCCCATTTGTAGTCTATCCTTCTACTTAAATGAACATATGTAGTTCAATCTAACAGTCATTACTTCCAGTGGCGTAGATTCAGAAGATTCTGCATCACTGCGTTACAAGTAGTATTATATACTAAATTTGGCTGTATTTAGGCGTATAGTTTTCAATGATTAAATAAGGCCAAATGTATTACAGAATAATACTGGTAGCGAAGTGATGCAGCATCCCCTGACGCTACGCCACTGATTAACAGCTAACGTTATCTTCGATAATTGTATATTATTATGGCAAAAAGACTGGTTGGTGTAAATTTAAACAATCATTTTTTCTCTTTTTATATATGTTGTATGTTTAAGCTGTACATTTCTGAGACCACACCTCCGACTAGATTTACGGCCTTAAAATCTCCAACTCTTTATATGGTGATTTTGAAGTACGCATGATAAATAAATATTTTACTCAAGGGGTATGGGTAATGTTATTTTACGGTATCTCATATTAAATAAGAAAGAAAAATCATGCGTTCAGCATAGATTATGAAACACTTTTCAACTCTTACGCAACCATAACGAAACTTCATCGTTTAATAAGGTGATGGAAAATACCTTAAAAGAAGAATTTAAAAAACACATAACACATTAGAAATCCCCATTTCAGCACGTTTTTTTCCCGTTTACCACCATTATTCTATAAAACAAATTGCGGCTAATTTTATGAAATAAGTTCTTAGAATAAATATGGTGAAGAAAACTGTTTAGAAAAAGTGGTGGCAAGTGGCCTCTCTCACGCGGGTTCGCTGTCATGGAGTATTTAAGTGATTAAGATCAACATTAAAACTCATATTATCCGAATGGCAGGATTTCCTGACAGTTTCAACAAAATTTGCGAAAAAATCAAGTAATAAGTTTTTCTTTCAAAAAAGTGGTATTGAAAATCGATAACTCTTGGCACCTATGTGATAATTTAAGAAAATATAACAGGTTACGTAGCGGTTATTATATTTTAATACGGCGATAATTGCTAATCTTCTTCTAACATAATGACAAAATTTTGTAATTCCAAGGATTAGTTTGTACTGAAACTCATAACAAATAAGAATTATAATGCAAACATTTTGTGACTTTTAAACTAGGAGGTTCATCGTCTGCTCGGATATATGTTCCCTCGGATATATTTATATATATTTGATCTCCTGAGTCATATAACCACTGAAAACTAATTAATGTATTATTAGTTTCTTCTAATTATATTAACGAAAAAATAATTTTTCTAAAAATATGCAATAATAATAATAATAATAACAATAATAATAATTACACTATTTTAAACAGATTCTTAAACATATATTAAACCATTGGCGTACACAGACCAGAGGTTTATGAATAATGCTATTTTAGAATTGTAATTCTTGTTTTATTTAATCGCCGAATTCTGTAAATGAAAAAGGCGAAGATTTATATTCGATAACAATGCTTTTTAACTCCACTCCCCCAAACACACTCGCTGCGTTACTGTTTAACCTTTCAAGGGCTGTTGTTAAAATATTGAAATGTTGGAGGGTCCCCAGAATTTACGAGCAAAATGACCGAAAAATTAAAAAAAAATCTTCACATACAGCATAAAAGCAATTTTTTTTTTTCAAAATAACTGGTGCAATTTTAGTTTTGGGGATTTTCTGTAGTAGAAAGCATACATTGCCCTTTAAGGGGATAAAATATCTTTGTGTTTTAACCCTTCCAGAGGAAAAAATACTTCTGTTGCTAAAATGTTGAAATGATTGACCAACACCAGAATTTACTAACAAATTTATTTTAAAATAAGTAAAAGCTTTTCTTCGTGTACTTTATGAAAGCGAAATCCTATTTAAAATTTGTGGTGCTTCTCTGGCATTTGTGGATTAATTGATGTGGTATATATATTATAGCAGCACCCTTCAAATGATTAAAGCCTAATAGGATTTCAACATTATAATGAAACTCTTATATATTCAATTACATTAATGTGCATTTTAATAGAAATCTAACTGAAATCATTTTAATTAAAAATCAAATGTTCGTCTATACTTAATTCATTCCATTGATATAGAAATATATGAAATCCGACACTCTGTATCTTTACAATGTCTGGTGTGCTTTTAATTAATGAAACATCAGGCTTAATTAAAATGGTAATAACATTATAAAGATGATGCTATGTTATAAGGCGACTTTTGAGATGCATTTACGTTTCATATAAAATACATTTTACAGGGAGATATAATTGATACTTAGAAAAGAACCGCGTGTCACTTTAAGGTTTATAATAATTAAGGAAGCTACACTCTGAATAGCTTAATGCTGCAGTTACCAAACTATGATTCGCGACCAAAAACATTAAATCCTCAGCACATGAATGGAAGAAATTTCGGAATTTAAAAATAGCGCCTTCACGACAGATAGCGTTTTGTATGCTAGAAAAAAAAGGCTCAAACGAAAAAAATCAGAAAGAGAAATTTTGAAATATTAATCCAAATAAGAATGGGAAACCAGATAGTGTGTGAACCCTTGGTTTAAAACTCTGGCTCTTGTACAGTCAGTGTGATGGATTTTTGAACGTGCGAATTGCTAGTAGTTATACTATAAACTCACGAACTTTTACTTTGACAACTCGCCACCGGAGAGGAAATTGGCTTTCATATACGTGAACAAAATTTGCATGCATTGCACCAAGACTCCCTTATCATAGATCAGACTTGACAATCCGGAGAAAGTCTATGGGAGAAAATTTCCGCGGTAATTGCCAACTTATTAATTGACTTTCTCCGGAAAGTATCGCCGCCTGGTGGATACTACCGCACAGTTGCCATGTTTCGGGCTTTTTGAACACCAGTATATTTTTAGAGAAAATGTTGTTCTTTTAAATCCCAGAATTCTCCGATCAAACAAAACAAAATTGTCTCTACTAAAAAACTGGTATCCAAAAATATAATATAAAAATCTAGCTGGTCTGCTACCGCATAGCTGCCAACTCTTACGCTTTTTTCTTACCACTAAAATTTAATAGAGTTTTTTTCGTGATGTAATCACACGATCTTGTCAATTTAATAAGATAAAATTTACTATAAAATTTTAGTGGTAGGAAAACTACTAGTTCATAAGCAAATGCATAGAACAAATGGAGCTGTGAAAAAATTTCGTGTGATTTCGTGTCGTAAATACTATTACTGACGATTGATGGCGCTAGTAGCAGGACAAGTATAGCGGTCAAAGTCAACTTGCTGATTGTGAGGTCTGATACTATGATAAGGAGGTCTTGCATTGCACCTGCAGCGCACTTCTGTTTACACTACCGGCCGTAGGAAAGGAATGTGGCGCTTGTGTGCGCTAACAAATTTAA
Source organism: Maratus michaelseni (assembly GCA_963931845.1). Classification (NCBI taxonomy): domain Eukaryota; kingdom Metazoa; phylum Arthropoda; class Arachnida; order Araneae; family Salticidae; genus Maratus; species Maratus michaelseni. The sequence continues at coordinate 187,367,739 of OZ007586.1, forward strand.
CACTTACTGAGCATTCTTTAACTATAATCGCTCTGGTCGCGGGTCATTGGTGGTTCGGGGCAATGTTTTGGTGAGTTGCGAGACGTTCAGGAAGATCTACAAAAGAGTAAATTCATTTTATATGGTGCAAAAGCATAACGGAAACAATATCTTACAGCTTTAATAGAAAACATTCTGGAAAATATAAAGGGTAAATACATACCAAAACAGTAGCAATTTATTAAACTTTGTGTAAAAATATCTTACCACAATATTAATAAATGGTTTTAACCATTATATGGCGCAAATATAATGTCATAAATTGTATTGCTTTTGAAACTGTGTTCTTATAATATGATTATTAATAAATATATTTTTTCGTGAGTAATGAAGAAAGTTGTGTTCTACGATTGTTCTATTTTACCATTGGTATTATATATCTGCCTACTTTTAGTGTTTTTTCTTACCACTAAAATTTAATAGTAATTCTTTTACATATTTAATCGCAAGAAAATAGTATTTCGGAAAATTCTGTTAAATTTTATAGTATGAAAATGTGTAAAAGTCGCAGCTTTGGTATTACCTATTACAGTCCTCGAGTGTATGATTTTCGTGGAAGTTCCCGTTTACCGTTGGATACAAGTTAAGTCTACTTTTTTATTCCAAATTCATACCGAAAATGTTGAAAGATTTTTTTTTTTTACTTTAAGTTATCACTAAATGTATGTCATTAAATAGAGAAAAATTACGATTCTGAATTTTTGAGTTTAAAAAAAAAGCAGAATGGAAACCGTGGTTGGATAGAACTAATGTGCCAAAAGGACAGTTGCCACCAATTTTCAGGAAAATATTCTTCGAATTGTTTATTGAAAGAAATTCTGAGACTTAAAAAAGTGAAGTAAGCTGTTCTTGAAAAGTGGCGGAAATTGGCCTTCTGGGAGGTGTATTCACTGTCGCTATGTTTAACCAAAGCATCAATGTACCTGTATTAGGTAAATAACGAAAACATTTCAAACTTGAAGGTTTTTCTCGAAGTAATAAAATTTCGGAACATATGGTTTAATGTATTAACAATTGTAAATTTAGATTTAAAAGCTAAAAGTTTTAGCATTTTTGAGGAAGATAATACATACTTCTAACTGCCAACATTTATGCTTGTTGTTACCACGAAAATTTAATGCAGTGGTGGAAAAAATTATAAAGCCACTTGAAAATATGATATAATTAAAAAACAAATTATGATTCGTAATTAATCACGTATCCAGCGTTTACTGGAGTTCCTTTACCTGCGATCTATTCTGTTGAGCTGATTAAAATATCAGACCATATGCTATGATCAATAAGGTTAACTGGATGGATTATGCCCTCCAGATTCGACCGGGATAGCTCAGTAGGTAAAGCGTGGCAGCTTCAGCCAAGAGATCCCAGGTTCAAATCCTGGCACGGACATTTTTCGTCTAGTTGGAAAATTACAATTTGTATGACTTTGACTAGTCTTTTGTTCATTGAATCTATCAGACCACACAAAGTACTTGCATCAGTATTATTCCAACAGTTTTTAAAAGCATTCATCAAATCGAACTTTAAATTGAATTTTCGTCAATTTTTGTAAACATTTCGACCTAAAATTCCCCAATGATTTTCTATTACATTCAGATGAGGTCTATGATCTGGCCATTGAAGGCATTTCACCTGATTAGCTTCCAGCCAAGATTTAGTTGACTTCGAAACATGAACGGAAGCGTTGTCCTGCTGAAATGTCCATCTCCTGAAGTTATAAGAGGAGCAAATGGGTAATAAATTATCTCCTAACATTTCTTGATACATAACCCAATTATTTTTGTTATGCATGAAAACAATTGGAGTGGTTCCACAGACAGCTAATGCAGCCCAAACCATTACCGAGCCACCTCCAAATTGACGCTTTGAAAAAATATCAGGCTCCAGTCGTAAATCATGCCAAAAATATTTATAGCCGTCAGCTCCATCGAAATTAAATTTCTTTTCATCGGAAAAGACAACATCCCTCCAATTTGTGCCTTCGGTTATATGTTTTCATGCACAGTCTAAGCGAGCAATTTTGTGGTACTTAGAAAGAGGTGGTTTTTCTTTATTTTTTTTAATTGAACAATGGGATTGTTACTTAAAACATTTCTTACCGTTCGGCTTGTACATGGTAATTGTAACTCTTCTTGAATTTGGGCATACGACATTTTTTGTCCGCAAACTAGCTTCCGGATTTGTCTTTATTGCCTTACAGTTAAGGATTTCGGTCTTCCTGTATGCTTCTTACTGCCGTAATCTTCGGGATTTCTGAGAAAACTGTTTACTGCAGCCTTGGACCGTCCTATTTTTCTTGCAATATTAGAACCAGACATTCCAACTTCATTTAAAGTTAATATTTTAATTTGTTGACCGTCGGATAACTTTTTTCCTCTTGGTATTGTATTAAACAAACCAAATACAAAATGAAGGCACGTAACGCGTTTACATTTACCTAAACTTTCATGGCGACCTATTTTCTTAAGTCTGGCATTATGCCAAATAAAGCTAGAACCATGCGCTTTATACTTTTTTCCAAGTTGTTTTTCATTGGCTGTAAGAAATTAGCATGATTTATGTTCTCCTTTCCGTTTTTCCAAATAAAGTTTATGTGTATTATTGCAATGTTGATCATGCAAATGAAAATAGAATTTGCGTTATCAACAATTCCATTACTTTTTGAATTTTGTAAATTTTTCTATCGTCTTTATAATTTTTTCCAGCACTGTAGAAAATTTTAACTTAATCAACTACAGAATTCGGCGATTCAATAAGGTAAATTTACTAATAAATTTTCGTGGTAAGAAAAAGCGTAAAATTTGGAGTCTATGTACGTAGCATGGGAGAACTTTTGATGGAGAAAAACAGTAAATGATAATTGGTTAGAAAAGAATGTTATGAAAGTGAGGATTTGAGTGTCTAAATTACGGTCTTCAACCTGTTTGCTTGAAATTCTTTTGCCATTATGAGTTCCGAAAAGTAATCTTCACCTTAATTTTTCACAACGTTTCTGTCATGAAATAAGGCATATTTTTATATTCAAAAGAAGTGGTAGCTTCTCAATCGCGGGCCACATAATGCAGAACACTACTCTAAATCATAGGAATTTATTTTTAAATTTACTATTTAATTTAACAATATCTGTTATTCACTTTGAATGGTTACTGCTATCAAATATACCCCTGAATTAAAATCTGAATTTTTAATCTACAAGATTTTCATTTCCCATAAAAAATATTTTCAAACAATAGAATATTCGAATGCGTGTGCGTATAGATAGAGAGAGAGAGATAAATTTATATGCATTTCTTGCCAGAATTAAGTATCGTTTTAATTTATTTTGGAATTAGTTAAGTAATTTTCAGGGTGCGTGATATAATTTCTTAACATAATTTTTTGCTTTATTTAATAGCAGGAAATATTACACATTATGCGATTAATAAGAATACGGTTTGTGATATGAAATAGTCAAGCTATATGCTTTCAAAATCCTAAGGAATATGCACAACTGGAGTTTCTTTAGATACACCTGATCATTTAGCAACTTTTTGAATACCTTTAATTCTAGTTATACTGTATAAGAACTTCATTATAAACATTTATATGAAACATACAAAAAACAACATATTTTATAAGATGAATAGTAAATAACTGAGATGAGATTGTTCGAAAAAATGGATATATTTTAATGTTATCCCTGCCACTATTACAGGGACATATATGTTTCATCAAAACTTTTGCCTCCCTCATTCTTTATATTTATCCCCAAAAATGTTTTAAATATACAATTGAATCGGTCATTGTTGAAAAGAGCTAAGTCCATAGTTTTGACATTTCTTATTTTAAGATGATTTCAATGTTATTTTATGTTTATTGACCGTTTCGTGAAAACGAAACACAGTCCGAGTACTACTCATGAAATGTTTTGGAGGGAGGAAGTAAAAGTATATTGATTTTCTTAAAATAAATTAAAATAAAATACTTAAAATGTTTTCTTATTTAAAGTTTTATATTTAGGTTAATATTTTTTATTAACATTAGTTTTTCCATAACACCTTGTGGACGAGCGACACGTATACGTGACGCATAAGATGCTCAGAATCCTCGATTATTCCCACCAGTTACTTTTTATTGTAAGATTTGCCTTATTTAATGATAGCATTTCTGCGGTTCAGTTAGGTGATAATATCTGTTTTGAAAAACCGGTGGTAAAAGAATAAAAATTCTGTAAAGGACGCTCGTCGCGAAGTGGTTAAATATCCTCGTATTTTTTACCTTAGAAAATAAATTATTAAGTTTTCTTTGACCGTTAAAAATTCTATTTAAAAAAATCATGTGAAATAATTGTCATTTAATTATTACTAGAAAGCTACGCCTGCTTCGCAGGTCAATTTTACCAAACGAACCTCAAATTATTAAAACATCTTTTAGTTCCACCTCCAAGTGTTCTCTTTCTGTTCTAAATAAACTTCTTTCCAAACGAACTTCCGGAGCGGGTCCCCGCTCCCTTTAGCGGTCTCTAAAGAATACAGCACAGACACACGTACACATTCAACCTTCTTTTCTTATAGATGAATTATAGACTTATGGATGAACATTTTCTTAAATTTATGTATGTATATTTTCTTTGTTCAATAAAAATTAAAAGATTTTACAGTAACAACCCTATTTAATGTTGAAAAGAACCAAGTCCAAAATTTAAAAGCAACATATGTATATTGTAAATATGTGACTGGATGTTTTCGAATAAAAAAACATATAGCTGTGCACCAAAAGAAAACTAATAATAAATAAATAAATGAAAAATATGTTATTTGATACGCTTAAAAATGTTTTTTTTTAATTCTCCTAACTTTTCTAAACTAGAACTTAGTTCTTTCCAACAATCAACGATTCAATTGCGGATATTCAATAAATATAATTGCTGTCATCAAAATGCTTCTAAACTGGATTTTGTACCTGTATGTGCCACCAATGATAATGTAAATCAGATGGATAAGTTAAGATTCTGTCGTAAAATTTCTAATTTTCGTAGAACATATTCAGTGGTAGAATGGTTGACCTCTTGTTTAATTCAGACCTCTTGTTTAACCCTTTTTATCCTGACGGTACTTATAAGTACCACTTTAACTCCTTCGCGACGCGCGTCTTTTACAGAATTTTTAATCTGTTACCACCGGTTTTTCAAATGAGAAATTTTCACCTAATTGAATCGCAACAATGCTAAGATTACATAAGGAAAACTTTACAAAAAAAAATAACTGGTGGGAATAATCGAGGATTCTGAGCATCTAAAAAGTAGCTGGAAAATTAATTCAGGATATAAAGGGTTAATTCAGATTATCTGAATGTATACAGGAAATTCTTAAATAAGAATTTTTGCATTATGTAATCACGAAATGTCTATCATTAAAAAAATCAAAAAGTACTACTATTCGGAATTTCTGTGTGAATTGAGAGTTTCTGAATATAAAATGCGGCCAAACTGGCAAGCCTGTCTCAAACCATGAATGACAAGTGAACTATTTTGTAGCCACCATTCAGTGACGGCTCGTACCATATTACTTTAGTGGGGGGACATGTGTTGTGTGGAGAAAGCAGTACATATCTGTAGGGTGCGCCATACGTACTATAGTTTTGATTATAATGCAGGTAAATGTGCATATAATAAAATACAAAGTTCTGCACAGAAATTAAATAGATTTTGTAATAAAAAATTACATTTTACATTGTGATTCATTAAAAAAATATTGGGAGCCTTAATTTTACGCGTTAACTTTTTAAAAACATTCACAATTAAAATTTCTAAGCAAAATGAAATCATGGCAAATTTTATAAATAATGAAAAAAAATGGGTACATGGATTCTTCAGTGAAGCAGTGAAGTCGTAACGTATGAAAATGATAATTGTTTAGACAAAAATAAAAATGAATAAGAATAGTTCACACATTGAATCTTATTAATAAAAAAAATGCCACGTCGGGAACCGTGTGGAAAATATTTTTATGAGATTTTTTTTAAACATTCTGAATTATGGAAAGTAGATTTAAAAATGTAATATATATTATAACACGAAAAGAAAATGACATTAAACTTCTTATTTATTACCATTTCAATGTTGCATGACATAAACTTTTATTTCATGCTACATTTATTACATAATAACGATATTTCAAAAAAAGATTAATAATACAGAATTTATGTTCCCCAACAACCATGTTATAACTTTTTATTCTGTATGTAATGAACATTGTACATGATTAATATGAAGCAACTATTACAATTAATAAAGTTAATCTTCCCATTATAAATTAATATTTAATTCAAGCGATAATTTATTTTAAATAAATAAAAGGACAAATTATATTTAAAATATGTTTAAATTTTATTAGATCCACATCTACATTCATGTTATACACAGTTTGCACTGTTTAGTTAAATGTGTTTCGTTATAAAATAATAATAAAAATTCCTTATTTCGAAGAAAAATTTACATATGTAATAAAATATATAGGTTAAATTAATAATTTAAATCTATTCATTTTTTTTCAATTGAGAATATAATTATAATTTTATAATTGAAAGTTCTTTGCAGATTGTGACAATTGTTTTAAAATTAAAATTATTTAATTTCATATAGGTTGTTAAAATTAAAACCACTGTATTTTCCGTAATTTCCGGCGTATAATCCGCGGATCAAACAATAATGTTTCGACCCAGAAATTTTTATTTATAAAACGTAACTTATTAAATTGCTGAAAATATTTGACTTCAATTATTGAATAAAATTTCTGGATTAAAACAGAATTGTTTGATCCATGGATTATACGCCAGAAATTACGGTACTCTAAATAAAGAATGATAAAATAAAGTTCAAATGAAAGGGTTTTTTTAAACAATGAAAAAAGTCTTCAAAGATTACAAATTATTTTATTCATAAGGGTTCGTACGATTTAACCACAAAATTTTAATAGAATTTTTCGCCTTATTAAATTGCAGAAAAGTATTACAAAACCTGCAATTAATAGAGTCGTCTGCAATTTCTGCTACTTAATATTAAATAGAAAATTTCCAATAAAAAATTGTGGTAACAGCGTACGAAACCTGTTTTCTGCGCATTTTAAAATGAACCGCATTAAAATTTTCCTTTAATTACACTAGTGACTGGAAACATTGATTCCGATGAATGACTGGGAGCATTATATTTTTGAAACTTACATTTTGCACCTACTAAAAGTGGTACGAAGGTTATCAGACTTCGAAATAGCATCCGTTGGTAACTATCCAAGTTCATTTTCCCTTCAACTCTTTGGAGATCGCATTTTCCTGTATATGAAAATGCACCCCACACCATAACGGAAACGCCTCCCATCTGCCTAATTGAAGAACTCGCGAGATCTTTGCCTTAAATTATACCAGTAGTCAGAGGCGTAGCGTCAAGGGGGGGGGCACGGGTGACTTTACTACCAGTATTTTTATATTCTATATTTGGCCTTATTTATTTCATACCGTTCAAAGATTAAATAAGGCTAAATGTAGTATATAAGTATACTGGTAGTAAAATGATCGTGCCCCCCCTGACGCTACGCCACTGCCAGTAGTAATTATTGCCGTCTGGACCATAAAGGTTGAATTTTTTCTCGTTTGAAAACAATATATTTCTCCATGGAGAGTTCCAGGACATGACATTCTTTGTCCACTTAACACGAGCTTCTTTGTGACATTTCAGTAGTAGTGGTTTACTTTTTAATTTGCAACGAATAACACCAGCATTAGATTTCTAACTTCGCCACACGGGTTGCATGTGATACATTTTATTTATCTGTTGTGCTATTTTACGAGTCGACTGGTATTTGATCGTTGCCAGTTTGACAATTTGCCTATTATCACGATCTGATAACTTCTTTTTACGATCAGACCGTTCATGCGTTCCATACAATTCTTTTTTACTTTAAACATTATGAATCGCAGTTTTAGAACGATTAATAATCTTACTTATTTCACGTTCAGATTTTCCTTATCCTTTGTAGAACCACACTCTTCTCACTTCTATTTCAGACTGTTCACTCCGACGTGGCATTTTACTAATAAATTCAAAGAATCATATACGATTCAGAATTTCTGCATTTTATTCTTCTTTTTAAATTTGACAGATTGTTTAGGTTACAGTTAAACTCTGAGTTCAAAATAAAATCGTCTGCTTTATTAATAATATAAGAGTGGTCTTATATTTATGAAACAGAGGGTTTGCGTAAAATCGTTTGGCATGAAACAAAAAATTATTCAAACATTTTTCCCTGAGCTCAATAAACATTATAGAGTTATTTATTTTTATACAACTACTTTTAAATTCAAACTAATATTTTCTTTGTTGAAAAAGGTGAAATTCTGAGTGGTCTTATAATTTTGTAACAGACTGTATATAATGTAACTTACAAGATAGCTGTAAATATTCGACTTCATTTATTATATAAAATTTCTGGGTAGCTGCATAATTGTTTGATCCGCAGATTATAGGCCGGAAATCACGGGAATATTACATTGAATTGCTTAGTTTGTGTTTGTAAAACAGCTGCAAGACACGTGCACTCCTTTCAATTTCCAACGAGATTGTCACTGCTAATGAAGACAAGAATGTTTCTACTTAACTTTTTGATTACAGGTTCGGATGGCCGATTATTTTTATATTAAATCTTTCCACAATTTACAAAAATGTATATTATATATTTCGCTTGAAAATACCTAAGCAAAAGTGCATGAATATCCTCTCTGTACCTGTCGTCACAGAGGTAACTCCCTCCATTACACCTTACAATGCACCCTCACCTCCACTCTTCACATCCGCAAGCCATCAACAATATCCCTTTCACACTGGTTCGCCTACCTGTTGAAGCGACCAGACCTCCTAAACAAAATAATTAGTTGTATGAACATTCTAGAAAGGAACCAGCATCTATTCCAAATGCCTCCACCACACATAGTTGGTGAAATTGAAAACTGAAAGCTAGTTCGGAACATTGTCTTATAGTAACCAACAGCCATGATAGGAACAGCATCCACATACCTCAACCAACCATCAAAAGCTTGTGTGAAAAACTCATATGTTATCTCTTTAACCCCTTCAAGGGCAAAGTACTCTTGTAGCTAAAATATTGAAATGATGTATTGACACCAGGATTCACGAACGAATTTATTTTAAACGTAAGTAAAAGCTTTTCCTCATGTACCTTATAAATTCAAAATTTTATTATAAAATTCTGGTGTCATTGTGGCATTTTGGGATTAAAATTAAGTGGTATATATAATATACTGGTGCCCTTCAAGGAGTTAAAAACATTTTAACGTCCAAGACCACAAACTCTTAACAGGAAACTCCCATCAACCAGAAATACACCAGAAATAAACCAGAAATACACACCTTCGTGCTCGCGAAAAACATTTCTCCCTCCCAATTACGAACTGTAAATAATCCAAAAATTTTCTCAATCATTGTATATAACATTATAGACTATCTTCATCATCACTTATAGTAATTTTTTATGTTTTGTAAATAATCAAAATTGCCTTGTCAAATATGTATTTTTTTTTAATAAACTTGCCAAGCAGGGCTTGCACAGGCTAAAGCCATATGGTAGGCCTCCCTGCTTGGTTGAATCTGAATCTGTCAGATATTAATTTTCAAAACGTGGTCGAATAATATACAAAAGGTAGCTGGGACATACAGTACACCGTAATCGAATGTTTAATATTCTACTGCAGAATTCGTAATCGCTTGGTTTATTCACAGAGTTTGTAATATTGATAGGTTGCTGCAAAGTTCTGTCGTATTTTAATACCTAATTTTAACAAACATAATACGGGTAATATTTTAACCCCTTAGCAATTTTTTTAAATTATTTTTTTTACACAATAAGCTAAAATAATGGGCGAGTTACCACTTTATCAAACTAAAATATTCGCCTTGATTAATCGAAAATTTTCTGTCTTTTAAACAAAGCGAATATTGCGTTTAAAAATTATAGGTAGCCAAATGATTTGGGTAGCAGAAAAAACAAACTCTTCTTGCACGTACGGTGTATGGGCAAACGAGTTAACCAATTCCCAACTAATGGTGCGTTTTAGCACAATTCAAAGTAAAAGTGTATGGAAAAGAAACCTGCCAAGCTACCACTATTTTAGTATGCTAAAATATAGTATATTTAATGACAAAAACTATGCTTTTAAAGATACCGAAAATTATCTTTCAGAATTTTTTGTGGCAAACGAATTTCAGTAAAAAACATTGAAGTCTCCGCCCATATAGTTTCGGCTGTAAACGGGTTAAGGTGTTAACTCTTTCAAGGGCGGTGTTTGCAAGGCGCGAACGCTTAATTTTAATTCCAAACTGCACTGGCACCCAGAAATTTTTAATAAAATTTTGCTTTTATAATATTCGCAATGAAAAGCTTTTAATCATCTTCAAATAGATTTGTTCGTAAAATCTGGTGTCAGTCAAATATTTCAACATTTTAGTAAAATAAGTAGTTTGCCCTTGGAAGGGTTAACCCTTCTTTGCATGAGTTTTTCTTTTACAATTGTATTTTTTATACATATATTAAATATTAGACACCAGAAATTTTAAGATAGATTTTTAATTTTGTTCAGCAACATAGTTCACGGGGAATTTACTGGATTAACCCTTCTTTGCATGAGTTTTTCTTTTACAATTGTTTTTTTATACATATATTAAATATTGGACACCAGAAATTTTAAGATAGATTTTTAACTTTGTTCAGCAACATAGTTCACGGGAAATTTACTAGATTAATATTTCTATATAAATATAGTGGTTGCGAAGAAGTTGATTTATTTATTGAAAGTTAAATAAACAGTGATGGAAATTTCCATCATAATGCAAAGAAGGGTTAATATTTCTATATAAATATAGCGGTGGCGAAGAAGTTGATTTATTTATTAAAAGTTAAATAAAAAGCGAGAGAAATTTACATCACTATGCAATTAAGGGTTAACACCTGATAATATTGTCATACATGCTTGCTTTGAACTGATAGGTAAAATTATCTGATATTAACATTTTACCGGTAGTAAAGGTATTAAAATTAGGTATTAAAATACGACAGAACATTTACTTCAACCTAATATTTTTCTGTGGTTAAATAAGGTGAAAATTTCTATTAAAAATTGAAATAAAATTGTACTTCGCCTACAGCTGTTTTCGTATTCATTGAATAGTTATTGTAAATGTATTTGTCAAAAACTTCACAATAAGCCTTATTTTTGGAAGTTGTTTCAATGAAAAGAAATGAAATATCTTCAAACAAAATGCAAAAGAAAATGTTTTCTTTAAGAAAAGTTACTTTAGACACTTGAATAAAATGTTTGCTCGACTCTATGCACACTATAAAGATATTTAACAAATTAAAGTTCTATTTCGTTTTCTGAAAACGAAATATATCTCTAAGAATGAAAACGAAAACTTCTGAATTCATGATGAAAATCTTAATAACTTATTTCATAAATCACTTTTAAATGCAAATTTTCTTCCTTCACATTTCATTTAAAATATTTGTGCTGCATAAATGCATTAAATTATCATTTTAATTTTCATGCTAATGTTTTGCACTTATTTCGTAAATAGCAAAAAGTAAAAAATCATAGAATATAAAGAAACAAAAGGATTTAATAATTCGGGACAGACATTTTTTTTTAAACATCTGAAAATGTGGCTAATAAAACTTAAGGTTATATGCCGAGGAAAACTGTTTTGAATAAAAGCTTTTTCTATTTATCTTTGAGTTTTTCTGACCAAATACCAAATAAAATTAAATTTTACAAAATATTATTTAGTACTCTACTTTTTAAAAGAAATTGGATGTTTTTAAAGAAGTTTTATTGAAATTCGACTAAAATATGTAACAAATAGTCATTGGCATCCAGTAGTCCAGTGGCTAATGATGACAAAAAAAAAAAAAACTTATTAATTGCATATGTAATGCAACCGTAAAGTATTAGGCGAATTTGAAAGGAGAATATACTTTTATGAAGCTAGTGGTATGCAGATATCAGAGATAAGACGGGCTCAGCACGAGTCGAGCATCAAAATGGACTCGGGCTCAGTGGCGTAGCATCAGGGGGGGGGGCACGATCATTTTACTACCATTATAATTATATACTACATTTAGCCTTATTTATTCTTTGAACGGTATGAATTAAATAAGACCAAGTATAGTGTATAAAAATACTGGTAGTAAAGTGATCCGTGCCCCCCCTTGACGCTACGTCTCTGCTCGGGCTGCGTTTTTATACCACTCTGCGGGCCGGGCTAGCCCTCAAAGTGACAATTATATTTATTCACAAATGGAAAAAGCGAAATAAATCTTTGCTATTTGAGGCCAATGCAAATAGCAAAATGAGAAATAGCATACGATAGAAAAAAATGAAAGGATTTAGAATTCGTGAAATATAATTTTTTCTAACATCTGAAGCTTTTGCTAATAAAATCTGAAGTGATAAAGTACGCTTAGGACCAATTTTTTGAATATTTATTTTTTCCAATTTCTTTTACGAGTTTTCTGTAAAACAAATCAGGTGCAGTGTTGCCATTTGGTTGGCTATTATATCAATCCTTAGAATTTCCATGTTTTGTACTAAAATGCAATTTATTATCTTGTGATACTACTTATTCATCTATAATTATTAAATGAATTTCTGTTTCAAAACATATTTAATTGGTCCCAGTTTATACGCCAGATATTACGGTAATCGCAGATATTTATCATTAAATGACGATAACATTTATATTTACCAATTGTGATATTGTAAATGTGGAATGGTTGAAAGCTGTGATATAACATTAACCACGATTCATGAAGATAAATCAAAAAGATTTCGAAATTGAAAATGTGGATTCAAACTAAAATGGTTGCTTTATTGGAAGAGATAACATAATAATGTGGAATAAAGAAAATCCCGAGCTATTGTCAAAGTTTCAATGAAAAATTTATAATGAGCGTTCATGAAATGTTTAATATACTTACATGGTTTTAAAAGGTATTAACCCTTCTTTGCATGAGTTTTTCTTTTACAATTGCGTTTTTTTATACATATATTAAATATTAGACACCAGAAATTTTAAGATAGATTTTTAACTTTGTTCAGCAACATAGTTCACGAGAAATTTACTGGATTAACCCTTCTTTGCATCAGTTTTTCTTTTACAATTGTTTTTTTTATACATATATTAAATATTGGACACCAGAAATTTTAAGATAGATTTTAAAATTTGTTCAGCAACATAGTTCACGGGAAATTTACTAGATTAATATTTCTATATAAATATAGTGGCGGCGAAGAAGTTGATTTATTTACCGTAATTTCCGGCGTATAATCCGCAGCTCAAAGAGTCGTTTTTCGACCCAGAAATTTTATTCAGTAATTGTAATTAAATATTTACAGCGATCTTTTAAGTTACATTTTATAAAATAATATTTCTGGGTCAAAAAACGACTCTTTGAGCTGCGGATTATACGCCGGAAATTACGGTATTAAAAGTTAAATAAACAGTAATGGAAATTTCCATCACAATGCAAAGAAGGGTTAATATTTCTATATAAATATAGTGGTGGCGAAGAAGTTGATTTATTTATTAAACGTTAATTAAAAAGTGAGAGAAATTTACATCACTATGCAATTAAGGGTTAATACCTGATAATATTGTCACACATGCTTGCTTTGAACTGATAGGTAAAATTATCTGATATTAACATTTTACCGGTAGTAAAGGTATTAAAATTAGGTATTAAAATACGACAGAACATTTACTTCAACCTAATATTTTTCTGTGGTTTAATAAGGTGAAAATTTCTATTAAAAGTTGAAATAAAATTGTACTTCGCCTACAGCTGTTTTCGTATTCATTGAATAGTTATTTTAAATGTATTTGTAAAAAACTTCACAATAAGCCTTATTTTTGGAAGTTGTTTCAATGAAAAGAAATGAAATATCTTCAAACAAAATGCTTTAATGCAAAAGAAAATGTTTTCTTTAAGAAAAGCTACTTTAGACACTTGAATAAAATGTTTGCTCGACTCTATGCACACTATAAAGATATTTAACAAATTAAAGTTCTATTTCGTTTTCTGAAAACGAAATATATTTCTAAGAATGAAAACGAAAATGAAATCTTCTGAATTCATGATAAAAATCTTAATAACGTATTTCATAAATTACTTTTAAATGCAAATTTTCTTCCTTCACATTTCATTTAAAATATTTGTGCTGCATAAATGCATTAAATTATCATTTTAATTTTCATGCTAATGTTTTGCACTTATTTCATAAATAGCAAAAAGTAAAAAACCATAGGATATAAAGAAACAAAAGGATTTAATAATTCGGGACAGAAATTTTTTTTAAACATCTGAAAATAAGGCTAATAAAACTTTAGGTTATATGCCGAGGACAACTGTTTTGAATAAAAGCTTTTTCTATTTATCTTTGAGTTTTTCTGACCAAATACCAAATAAAATTAAATTTTACAAAATATTAATTAGTACTCTACTTTTTAAAAGAAAATGGATGTTTTTAAAGAAGTTTTATTGAAATTCGACTAAAATATGTAACAAATAGTCATCGGCATCCAGTAGTCCAGTGGCTAATGATGACAAAATAATATAAAAACACATATTAATTGCATATGTAATGCAACCGTAAAGTATTAGGCGAATTTGAAAGGAGAATATACTTTTATGAAGCTAGTGGTATGCAGATATCAGAGATAAGACGGGCTCAGCACGAGTCCAGCATCAAAATGGACTCGGGCTGCGTTTTTATACCACTCTGCGGGCCGGGCTAGGCCTCAAAGTGACAATTATATTTATTCACAAATGGAAAAAGCGAAATAAATCTTTGCTATTTGAGGCCAATGCAAATAGCAAAATGAGAAATAGCATACGACAGAAAAAAATGAAAGGATTTAGAATTCGTGAAATATAATTTTTTCTAACATCTGAAGCTTTTGCTGATAAAATCTAAAGTGATAAAGTACGTTTAGGACCAATTTTTTGAATATTTGTTTTTCCAATTTCTTTTACGAGTTTTCTGTAAAACAAATCAGGTGCAATGTTGCCATTTGGTTGGCTATTATATCAATCCTTAGAATTTCCATGTTTTGTACTAAAATGCAATTTATTATCTTGTGATACTACTTATTCATCTATACTTATTAAATGAATTTCTGTTTCAAAACATATTTAATTGGTCCCAGTTTATACGCCAGATATTACGGTAATCGCAGATATTTATCATTAAATGACGATAACATTTATATTTACCAATTGTGATATTGTAAATGTGGAATGGTTGAAAGCTGTGATATAACATTAACCACGATTCATGAAGATAAATCAAAAAGATTTCGAAATTGAAAATGTGGATTCAAACTAAAATGGTTGCTTTATTGGAAGAGATAACATAATAATGTGGATTAATGAAAATCCCGAGCTATTGTCAAAGTTTCAATGAAAAGTATTATAATGAGCGTTCATGAAAATGTTTAATATACGTACATGGTTTTAAAAGGTACTAACCCTTCTTTGCATGAGTTTTTCTTTTACAATTGCGTTTTTTTATACATATATTAAATATTAGACACCAGAAATTTTAAGATAGATTTTTATCTTTGTTCAGCAACATAGTTCACGGGAAATTTACTGGATTAATATTTATATATAAATATAGTGGTGGCGAAGAAGTTGATTTATTTATTAAAAGTTAAATAAACAGTGATGGGAATTTACATCACTATGAAATTAAGGATCAACACATCTCTTAGAGCTTAAAATCTTGTCATAAAAGTGAGATGCAAAATAGATTATTGAAACTGAAGTCAAAACAGTTATTGAATTGTTATATATTTGTCATTTTGCCAAATGATCACATGCAAACGTGTGGATCTTCGTGTTGCAGAAAGCAACTGCAGAGGAATAACCAGAATAGGCGGGTTATGAATACCGCTATTTTATAATACAGATTTACCCTTATTAAATTGCATATTTCTTGAAATAAATAAGGCCTAAACCCCCCTTACGGAAATGGTGACATTCATAACCCTCTCCTCTGTCTACGCCAATGGATACCAGTAAATAATTTTGGCATACATACAACTACATGCATATATTATTTTCACTTAATTACGGAGAATACTGTAAGACGTATCTGTGAATGAAACCATTCGGATCATGGTTTGATATATTTTAATTATTAACGATGGATAAATTAAATGCTTATCACGTGCTTATCGGGTTTTCATGTTTTAAGTTATCCTTTACATTATCATTGTATGTGTAGCTTCATGAAGGAGGAAGAGACAAATGCAAACTTCCCACCGATTTTTCGAAAAAGATTGATTCGTGTTATTTAAAGCAGAAATTCTGCGTTTTTTTAAATATACCGATTATTATTTATTAGAAAATTTGTTGGAAAATTTTCCTGTGACCTTCCTCTGACGCTACACGTATGGATACGGAGTTGCCAATTGGCTACTTTTTCAATTAAGATTTCTTGATTGCCACGAATATTTTGAAATAGTAAAATGCACCTTCATTAATGACAGAATAAATAAGGTGAAAACAAGGTGTATTAGCCTCTTTAAAAAAAGTAGTGTCAATAAAGCAATATGAATACAAATATGGTAGCCGGCTAGGGACGCTGTATCGATATCATTATGTTGATTACGAGCGGGGACTGGCGACTATTTTTACTTTCAATCGTACAACAATTTCTAAATAGTTTCTCTGTGGTACATATCTTTTGAAAATATCCTTGTATGACAGAGATTATTTTTCCAAAAGTAGTCACTGGGACGAACGGTGTCCCAACCCAGGAATCAAAACGTTAACGGTTTATGAAAACAACTTTCGTTATTTCGTTAAACAAGTTTCGTCATTTCGTTAATAATTGTTATTTCAAAAATATTATACACTTGGTTACAATGCTATAATTTACATAGAAACATTCAAACTGTTATTTTACAACGCTTCATAGAAAATATTTCTTACAACTCAAGTTGCAAACGTTTTAATGCACGTAAAATTCGATAGGTCTTTTTTTTTGCCTTATATTGAAGTATTAAATAAGAAGTTTCATGTCGATAGTGACAAAGTACAAGTACCAATTTTCAAGTCACGGAGCACTAGAATCACATAGCTCAAGCAGAACTGAAAGTAATATGAAGAAATACAGACAGTGCCACGTGTAGTAAGTTATTAGTAAGGTTTATCGGCAATAAGAATTGTTGGAATATTTTATTTTGATAAAAATGACATATGATTTAATGGGCTTCATATGTGAAAACTCTTTACATATGAGAAATCATAGAAATTAAACATAGATAAAAAAATTTTTACCCAAATATACAAAATATTACAAAACTTCCTTATATTTGTTATGTAATTAGTACTGTTTTCCCAAAAACTTATGTTATCTGTGCAAATAATTCTATTTATACGCAAGTTTAGGTTTAATCCTTTCTCGACGAACTTCCTGTATAACATTCTTAATTTTAATCAACAGTATTTCAATTCCGAAATATTTGAATAATTTAATCGCAGAAATTCTGTGATTAAACAAGGTTAAATTTATATTGGATGTTACTGGTACCAAAAATAAAGGACTCTGATAGCATTTATACGTCACGCATTATGTCACCATTAACCTCTTCGCTAATAACCCCTTACTAGTTTAGTCACATTGGATACCTCTAGTTTTAATAGTAATCTTCCTCTTACTTGAACACGGAAATCTGTGATAAAATAAGGCGAATAATACTAATATAAATATTAGTATTTAATGTCCTTAAACCATTAACCCTTTCAGAGGCAAAGTATTTATGTTGCTAAAATGTTGAAACTGCTAAAATGTTGAAACTTCATAAAATCTGCCACCAGAATTTATGAAGAAATTCATTTAAAATGAAATAGATCATTTCCTTCGTGTACTTTATAAAACCAAAATTTTATTCTAACTTTCTGGTGATATTTTGGAGTCTGGGGAATAAAATAATGTGATATAAATATTATATCACCTCCCTTGAAAGTGTTAAAGTGTTATTATAATATAAATTGAAAGAAGACATACGTTAAAATCAAATGACTGCTTCCGTTTTTTGTTAGTGACAATTTCGAGTTCAAACGTTGTTTTTTTTTTTTTTTTTTTTTTTTTTGGCTGACTGTATGGTAGAATAAATTAAATCAGAACGCATAATTCTAACATAAATCAGAACGCATAATTCTAACATAAACCCAGAAGATTTTACACAAATATATAATCCTCCTGTTTAGGTGAACTTTGAATTAAAGTATCAATTTTTTAATTAAAAACATACATGGTGTGCCATTTTAATCTTTCCTGAATAGATTAGGATTTATTAGGTTCTCGG
The DNA here is from genome assembly GCA_963931845.1 of Maratus michaelseni. Lineage (NCBI taxonomy): Eukaryota > Metazoa > Arthropoda > Arachnida > Araneae > Salticidae > Maratus > Maratus michaelseni. The sequence goes on from OZ007586.1 coordinate 187,386,196, forward strand.
ATTTATTTGTATATGCATTTTCTAATGATTGGTGCACTCTTCTTAGTTATACTCCTGATTAAAGAAAAACTCGCGACCAATAGTTGTTTCTTTGGAACTATTAAACGATATGACATCATACTTTCAGAGCCTATCTTTTCTATTTATTACACTGGTTAACAAAATTTAAGCTTTGTCGTGCCACACAAACTTTGTTCGTGTTTTTAGGATGTCGTCAGTAATAATACGCAGTTTTGAAATTTTTATCACGAATGAATATTATTTGTTAAAGAAAAATTATTTCGAAAAGAAAAATAAGGGTTTTTCAGAGACATGTATCAAAATATACATCAGAAACTTATGATCTCTGTGATCTGTTGGAATATTTGTCGTCCGGTCGGCCTCTTATGATCGTCCAGAAGACATCTGACAACAACCTTGGACTCCAATTAGCCTGATAAATTTTTCCATCTTTGAAATATCCTGATGGGACCTTTCTCCGTGCTTATCGCTCACAGCCCGCAGATTCTCCGCGACAAAAAACGAGATGCGAGTCCAAAAATGCATTTTTAGCGACATATTGCAACCCAAAGCTTTATATGTTGTTAGAAGCACGTTTACCATGTCATTCATATACTTATACTCAGAAAATTCCTAACCACGTTCATGAAGCATTGTCATACTAATTTTTCCAAACGTTCAGCTTGTCTTCAAATTTTAGATATTTTATTCATTTCCTGATTTCAGGTCCTACGAACATTCCTTTTTTAATTTTAGCGCTACTTATTCTGGGGAATTTCTCTTTCAAATACAAAAATACATTTCCATTGCGATTCACCGCCTTTACAAAAATTATATACGGCTTGCTTTGATATGGAGTGGCGGAAGAATTACATCAGAAGGCTTTACAAGTGTCTTTACATTCTGACCACACCTCACACATATCCTTCAAGGCTGTTTATATGCCTTTATTGCGATAATACCAAAACTGAACTTATCACAAAAAACTGAGCGTGATTGAAAGAGAATAAGTGCAGTTTCGTAATGAGGATAGGTAGTCAAAACACGTTTACTTACCAGAGATCGCGTGGCATGGTTACTGATGATCAGTGTTATAAAACGAATGTCAAATTCATTTTTAATGCGGGTTAATTATTTTTTTTCCTAAAGGATTTTAATTTCATTTAACAGTTGAATAAATCGTCATTTCAAGTTCTCAAAATCGCACTAAAATATTTTACTGGTTGGAATAGTAACGGGTATTTTTTAGAAAAAAATCCAAGTTGTAGTTACTGTCCCTCAAATTATAAAATAATTTAGGGAGAAAAAGGAATTTGAAATTGATCAATCTGAAGACAAAAACATAAACAGATAAAGAGAAAAATCATAAATACAGATAAAAAGAATATCATTGAAATGAGAAGCTAAATATTTTTTAATTCAATTATTCTGTCTGTTAGGGATAAAATGTATGTGTATTAAGAGTATTTAAACGATAAGGAATGGTATTTTTAATTATGTTTGTTTATAAATGCTATCTGAAATTTCTAAAGGATTAAATTGAGGAAATATTTTATTTTATCGACTTTAATTGAGAACGAATATGTAATGTTATCATTAATTTCTCTCAAGTATATTGAACTGCACCTCAGTAACACATATAAATTTCGTTATGTAAGTATGAATCAGTGTATTTATTTGGTACAGATCAAATTCACTGTTATGGCCGTTCAAGTGTTAAAGGTCACAATTTCAATATTTCGATCATTGAGGAAACCCTGATCGATTATTTTTATAGTTCTTTTTTTAACACATGAGCCAAAGTAAAAAAAAAAAAGAAAGAAAAGAAAAAAGAAAAGAAACAACCTAAGCTTAACATTCAGCTTTATTTGATTCTCTAAAACTCTTTCATAAATTCAGGTCTCCCAAATGGTCCGCCAACTGATTACCAATTTTTTGCAACAAAATATCATGGTAGGTTTCTACAACATTTCCGTAAAAATTGTTCTATGAAGGTGGTTTCTGGAAAATTTGCAAGGGAAATATAAAAAAAAAAAAAAAAAAATGTTTTCTAAGAAAATACCGGTATTCAAAAAGCGGATCATTTCGGAGCTCTGTAAATTTCTGTCTCTAACATATATTCCTATAGCAGGGATGGCGAATCCGCGTACCCGAAGACCATTTGCCACCACTATTTCTTAAAAGTATTATTCTGCATGCTCAATGAATGATATTCTGAGTTTAAATAATGCAATCAGAACTATTCATTAAAATTAGCGACAAATAGCCTTTTGGCACACAGGTTCGCCGTCCCTATCGTATAGGCATTCAGTGTTAATTTATTATTTACAGTCGAAAACGATTATGCGCACAGAAATGCGAGATTTTGTGCACATATCCTTAATTTTTAGTATTAACCGCTTAGATGCACTTAGCTACCAAATATTATGGATTTTTGCTACCACTATATTTTAATAAAAAAAAATTGTCTTATTTAATCATAGATTATCTGCGATTAAAAAATGCAAATTTTACATTAAAAAACTTATGGTAGAGGTATCAGTAAGAGTTGGCTGCTATGAATACATGATGCTATATTTTTTCTACACTTCTCCATGGTACACTTAAATTTTTCATTACGAGTCAGGACTGTTGGTTTTATAATCAATCGTACCATAATTTACAAACAAAAAAATCTTTGTGGTAGATATCTCTTGAAAATATCTCAGTATATGTGTATGGTAGAGATTATTTTTCAAAAAGTTGTACGAATAGACTTAAAAAATATTTTCTGGCACGTACGGTGTTTCAACCACGTAATCTAATAATTAAACGGTTTCGACTGTACTTCGTGGAATAGGGGTCTTCAAAATGGAGCCCGTAAGCCACTAAGTTGCCTCTATTTTAGAATAGTAAAATGTGCCTCATTTAATGACAGTGTCTTTGCAATCAAATATGACGAAGGCTTCCTCTCAGAATTTGTGGTGGAAAAGGAATTTAAGGGGCAAAATGTTCAAAACGCCTACTGAAGTGAATCGTAGAAATAACAGGAATATTGGTATTTAGTCTAATTGAAGCGTGCAGAATAGTTTATTTTGTCAAATGTCCAGGTTACAACTGAAAAAAGTAAAGTTAGTGTTCATTTAAATATGGTAGACGAGTAAGGCAATATTTCAAACAATAGCGCACATAATCGCAGAATTTTGCGATTAAATAAAGCGGACATTTCTAATCGAAATTAGCTGTAGCCTGGATTCTCTCATTTTTCCCCACCACTGATTCCAAAAGGACTATTAACCATATGTGACCTCAGTGATGCCATATATGTAACTATTGATGGGCATATTAAATGATTTTGTCATTCGGATGAATCATTCGAGCATGCGCAGAAGCATAGCTGGCAACCTCCTTTTTTTAAATGAATTACCTCCATAAATTTTATATTTTGTAGTTTTTATGTGGCTCTTAATTTAATTCGAATTAAAAAAATAAACTTATTTTTGGCGCGGAATTTCTTGTAGTAATTGATTAAAAAATAGAATGGTTGGAAACTATGCTGTTGCGCATACACGAATAGTTCATTCGAATATCAAAATCATTCCTTCTTCAATCTCTATATTGTCGCTACCATGTCAAACTATTGAATATAAAAAAAATGCATTTTTCACTACGTTTAAAAATGGACGGATTGTCAACACTAAATTTTATTAGAATTCTTCGCCTAATAAAATTTCTGTGACGAACAGGGTTATCGAGAATCACAGAGAGATGTTATCGAGAATGTTAGAATTCATACCGGAAATTTTGAGAGATTTTTTTTTCATTTTTAGTAATCACGAAATATGCTGTCATTATATAAAGCAAAAATTTCTATTTTAAATTTCAGGTATGGATTCGAAATTTCTGAATGGAAAAGGAGACCAATCTGGCAACCCTGGTGTTGTTGCAACCCTGAAACCCTATTAAAATTTAGTGGTGACAATCGGCTAATTTTTAAAAGTAATGAAAAATGTCTTTTTTCACATTCGATAGTTTGATATGGTAGCGACGAATGAAATAATTAAAAGTTAACGTTTAATAAATGCATTAATTTCCAAGCTACTACTATATATAAATAGAAATATTCGCCTTATGTTTTCTGAGGAAAAATAAAGTGTAGAATACTCTTTAAAATTTGTAGTATATTCATCCCTAAATATGAGTATAAAAAATACTTCAAAAGAAATTCGAGTAGTGTACGGTTAAAGTTTTCATTTTTCTGCTGTATTTTGTGGCAGAAATAGCATACTTGCTTAATTTCAAGCCTTTTGTTTACTACTATGGTTCAACAGAAAAATTTGCCTTTTTTAATCCTAAAATTTCGGCGATTAAATAAGTCAATTTTTCTTTGTTCAAAAATAGTGGTAGGAAAAACGCGTAAAAGTTGGAAGCTATAAATGTAGTAGAGAATGTTTCCTTTTTGGTCCAAAACTGAAAATGCTTTGAAAATTTGTATAAAGTGTTTAAAAAAAAATTATACTTAAAAGAATATTCAGCTTAAAATTTCATAGAAAGTTTTTTAATAAAAACTGAAGATGTAAGCTAAGACTAAATGCTCGTTACTTTATAAAAAGTAGAGCATTGTTAACATTTGAATAAAATAACATATTATTTCTACAGAACGTTGTCGGAAATAATGTCTAACGCTTTTTCTGAAAACTAACAAAAGTCACGTAGCAAAACAGTTTCATTTATGCATTACAGTTTCATCGTGAAATTACAATAAAAAATTAATAGTTATTTTGAATTTAATAGTACTGTAATTGCTTGAAAATAACTCATAAATAATAATGAAGAGAAATGATAATTTCCAATTCAACGTTTTCAATTTACTGTGGATAGAAGGTATTCTTTCGAAAAATCCATTGTAACTGTTTAGAATTTTTATGTTAAGTTTTGAATAGAAGAATAAAAAATAATGTTTATAATTAAACTTTGATGAAAAATATACATTTTCTTTCAAATTTTTGTAATTCTATGCGTGTTTAGATAAAATACATTATATATAGGAACAAGTGGAATGTTTTAATGATTGTACTCTATTTTATCTTATGTATTTCCTTATTCAATATACAGGTTGGACAAGTACTATTAGGGTAGTTTCGAAACTGCATAAATTTTGCAATATTGAATGTGAGTCACGAGTTGAATGATAGATTAGTAGTTATTTTATATTAAATTTGAGTATATACTTCCTATCTTAGTGATGTAATCCAAGTATCGATTTGTTGTTAGAATCGTCTTCTATGGTCCCCACAATCACCAGATCTTTCACCCACAGATTTTAGTTCATGTAGTGGCGTAGCCAAGGTGGGGGTCCATATGCTCTGGATACCACTAATTTTTTTAAGTTTTCCTTGCCTTATCTAATCGGCGAACTTTCTGCGATAATGAAGCCAAGGAAAACTTTACAATATTACAGGTATCCAGAGCATTTGGACCCCTCCTCCCTGGCTACAACACTGAGTGTATGGTGTTTTGTTAAATATAACGTTTACAGTCCACTGCTTCTAAAATCTGTGGTTGAATTGAAATAACTAATCATACTTGTACTTGGTTCGATTTCGCATAAACATGTGGTAAAAGCTACCGATGCGACATTTGCAAAGTAATGAAAGGATAGCCACACTAAGCATTTGCTAAATTTGTACTTTTTATGAGTTTTAATATGTAATAATCATGTGAATTCTTGTGTTTAGCTGTATAACTACGCATAATAAACAATTATTTTGCAAAAACAAATTATGTTCACCCTGTATGATAAACTATTACAAAATCATTTTATCAGGGGTAGTCTATCCCTTTGTTTAAAATCCATATGTCACTGTTTTTTTTTTCATATAATAATTTTCGCTTTATTTAATAGAAGAGCATTCGCCATTAAATAAAGTGATCTTTTTTTATAAAAGAAACTTCTGGTAGTTCACCGACTCATGGACCACCGGCTGAACATCCTGCTAATATTTCAGTAATTTTTAAATTAAGCAGATTTTGAGCCAAGAAAATTATCGAATGTAATAGTACTTCGTCCGTGTGGTTATTTATTATATATATATATATATATATATATATATATATATATATATATATATATATGTGTGTGTGTGTGTGTGTGTTTGTGTGTGTGTATAATATATAACTTTCTTTATTTAATAAAACTTCTAGTGTTATATGATTTAACACAAACAAAAATCCGAAGGTTTGGCAGCTATAATACTACATTACAACTGATTATGTTTTTACACGACCATACAGACATTGAATAGAACTATTAAAACGATTTTACTTGCATAAAAAATTTTTAATAGTCTCCACCTTAATCAATCTTAGATGATTTCTGTAATTAAATAATGCGAATACTTATTTAAATTAGTAGTATTCAGTGTCCGTAAAATATTGAACATATATTTGCGTACAAATATAATTAGTTGTATTTATTTTATTATTTAAAGTAATATTTAAGATTTTAATTTGAATTATGATAAAACAATTTAGTACAATAAGACGAAAATATGTTCTGACAGAAAATCGAGAGGATCAGTATTCCGACTTGGTATATAAAAATAAATATTCAATTAATACTAGAACGACGGGAAATTTTACACCAGAATTTTTCTTTAGGACATTTAAATTATTTATTTAACTTATTTTTGTGCGGTATAAATTTAACTTATTGTGTGAAGAAATATCCGGTTCGTATCGACATTTTTCTTTTGGTAGGGGCCAAAATGGCCCCTCACCGTCGTTCTAGTGTTAAAGAAAGCTAATAGAAATAATCCGGATTTATTTTTAACTATTTGAAAAAGAAAACAGACACTTACATATGGCGGGAAACATGTAAAATGGAGCTATAAATAAAAAAGAGTAGTCAGACAGTGTAGTGCTTACCGGCTGCGGATGAAGTAACTGAGGATGTAGTCACAAGATGGCAGCTATTGTTTGTTTACTTCGGATCAGTGCCTGATTAACGCCGGAGAAAAGTCCACCGGTAAATAGACTAGAAACATTTGTCTTATTTATGACAGACACACTGCCTAAATAAGGCGTTTAAGCAAGGAGAAGATGTCTATTCAAATTTACGGGTGGAAGTTTACCCCCACGGTAATCGAATTCACTGACATTAACATTTGTTTATGTAATCAAAGTAAGGTAGGACCTGGCTACGTTGCACAAATTTTCACCAGTAGAAACAAATAGATATTTCCTCCTTAATTATGACAGAAATTTTGCGTGAGTAAGGTGTTTAAATAAGGAGGAAACTATTCAAATTTACTGGTATAAGATTGCCCCTGCCTAAATCAGGATCTTCGGAACCGCGTACAGTTGAAGTTTCATCATTTTGAGGGTTTGTCAATATCTCTTTATTAATAGTTCCATGGCATGCAATGGATGCAGGCATTTAATTTGCGAACGGATGCTACTGTGGTGTCTAGAAATACGAAACAAACTATGCGCTGTACAATGAGGCAACTCGCAATGAACCTAGCGGCAAACTGCGGAAATTGGTGATGCTCATTTAAAAACTATTAGAGATATGGCCAAACGTTCAAATAAAAACTTGTTCACATTTGTCGATTTTGTGGGAAATAACATGTTCTATCTATATGAATTTCAAGAGAAAATTGACATTATACGAGGGTTGCCTTTTATGTTTTTACAAACGACCACTAGAAGGCGCTACAGAAATTTGTCCTCAGGATATTCGTAAAATTTAAATTTTTTTATCTTAGAATCAGTGGCATCTTAGAAATCGTCTGCGTATTTTGTTTACAGTGAGTGTTCTAAAGAAACAAGTGAGTGAAAAAAATGGAAATAACTCGTGAAGGTTTCCGTTGGATGATTTTTTATGATTTTAAGAAAGGCCTCACTCGACAAGAATGCTTAGTATCACTTCGTGAAACTTTTGGTAATGAAGCACCATCAGAAAATACTGTTTACAATTGGTTTGCAGAATTTCATCGTGGTCGTGCGTCTGTCAGTGATGAATCTCGTGAAGGACGACCAAAATCGGTAGTGATTCCAAACAACATCGATGCTGTGCGCAAGATGATTGAAGAAGATCGGCATGTCACGTACCGTGAGATAGAAGCATCCCTTGGCATATCACAGACTGCAATACATTCGATTTTGCATGAACATTTAGCTGTTAAAAAGATTTGTTCCAGATGGATTCCGCACAATTTGACAGAAGCTCAAAAAGAGACTCGTGCAAATTGGTGTAAGGAAATGCTAAAAAAATTCAAATTTGGAACTGCAAAATTCGTATACAACATCGTTACAGGTGACAAAACTTGGATATATTCGTATGAGCCGGAAACTAAACAACAATCCACTGTTTGGGTGTTTCCAGATGAACCGAATCCTACGAAAGTTGTTCGTTCACGAATCACTTCCAAGAAAATGATTGCATGTTTCTTCGGTCTTACAGGACATATCGCAACCATTCCTTTAGAGGATCGAAAAACTGTTAACGCTAAATGGTATACAGAAATTTGTTTGCCAAAAGTCATCAACGAAATCAGGAAAAACAACAAAAAACGCCGCATCATTCTTCATCACGACAACGCCAGATCCCACACAGCACGGGAAACAATTGATTATTTGAAGGATAAAAATGTCGAAATAATGTCTCATTGCCCATATTCTCCTGATTTATCGCCTAACGACTTTTTCTTGTTCCCTTATATCAAACAAAAAATGCGTGGTGTAATATAGTTATTAGTTCGAGTGATTGAATGACGAAATATCCAGGTACGTATTTAATTAGCAAAGAAAAACTCCAGTATATCATCAGAATTTTATTTCGTAGACATATGAAGTTCCAAGGCAGAAGAGGGTAAACAAGAAAGGCCGCTCTTAAACAGCCATTATTATGCGAAGACAGAAAGCGAAGTGAGTTGTTTCCACGATACAAGTTGGAATTGCACTGACAAGAATCTCGCCAAAATAGGGTTGTTACAGAGTGTCTAGGCGTAAATACTTTCAGATGAAGCTTCCGCATAACTAATGGTATTTGCCGGCGAGGTTTACAGATTATTGGCGACAGGACTAATTTTTGATTCAAAAATTAATATCATCACGGCGACTATAACCGACAAATATCTTTCTCATGAGAACGGATTTTCGACAGACAAAACAGTATATGCTTTTAACAATGATAATATATTTTTAGACATGGGTGTGAGTGATTGAGTTATTACCAATATCATATAAGGGCATGCATTTGGGCCAAATGGAAGATTCGCATAACTTTTGTGGCCACAAAAATGCGTTATGCACATATTGTGTTATAAGCATGGTTACGGAAAGTAAAATTACGAAAAGGCATCTGTGCTGATTTAATTCTTTTCTTTTTTTTATTTTAATCGAAAAGCCGTGAGATATTAGTGATCGAGCACAAGTGAAAATGAAAAAGGGAAAGGGTATAAATTACAGCGGGATTATTGGTTGTAGTTAAAGATAACTCAATTAAATTTTGAAAAAGGAAAGGAAAAAATATAAATTAAATAAAGGATAGGGAAGGTTAAAACTTAATATATGATTCTCATATCATATATTTCCCCCGTTTGCTCAGATAAAAGAATAATTTGTTAGGGTTTAAATTGCAGGCATGCTCCGTCTGGAAGTTTACATATAAGCAATGCACAATATAAGAAAAAAATATAAACACATACAAATATCAAAAATGAAAATGAAAATGGAAATGGTATACCAAAATTTTTGCTACTGGTCATCAAAGTGTGTACACTAGTTTATTCCTTGAGTCCCTGGTTTGTTGAGAGTTTTTTTTGTAGATGTAGATGTTATTTTTGCTGTTCTGGAACATATGGCAGTTGAACTACTCTACATATATATAGTGATGACCAAAATATGACCAGAAAAGTTGCATTATCATCAACTAATGTTTATTTTACTGATAACTGCTCGTAAGCATGCTAAATGAATTTAAAATGTTCATATTTCTGAACACATATAAGCTTATGTTAAGTTGCAACTACAATACAATAAAATTTTCTTTGTTCGAACATAATGCAAAATACTCATATATGTAATCTTGCATAAAATAAACATGAAATATATATAAATGCAAATACAAGATATATAAGATAAGTTACAGTTACAGTTACATTAACAGTTGCACATGTGCAGGGCCTGATTACCAACGGGGCACACTTCCACCAGTAAAAAAGAATAGATTTTTTTCACTTATTCATAGCAGTAATTTTGCATGATAATAAGACAAATTTTGCATTTAACAAGACGAAAATTTCTATTAAATTTTACTGGTGGAAGTGTGCCCCGTCGTTAATCAGGCCCTGCACATGTGTAAAAATGAAATACAAAAATGATGAAGATAAAAAAAAATGAATAAAATTTGGGTTTAAAAATAGTAAAAATTTGTGCATTCGCACAGGACAGGATAGGGAAAGTGACGCACGATCCAAAAAAAAAAAAATCCTGCTCTAAATCTTGTCAAAAGACAAGTGTGATGGCGCAAGTTTAGGACTATTGCCTTATTTGTGGAGGGAATATTTAGGGCGAGGTCCACATTGTTGTCACAACATAGACCCCGTTGCTCCCGCAGCAGTAATGCAACAAACTGAGGAGCAGTCTCGTATACTCAGTTAGACAGGGGATTTAAGGTGAATTGGAATGCCAATTCGAATGTGTCTCTCATTACAATGGGGTGGAAGATCCTAAGGGCAATAATTTTGAACAGATCACCACTCCGAAAGGGAATAATTAGAAAAAAAAAATATATATATACCTAGTGTATGTCGAATAAAAGTCAATCCTAGAGTAATGAGAGAGAGTTTTGTCAAGTTCGGTAAAATGTTAAGTCATGAGGTACATATTTACTTCATTAGCATTATTAAAATTTAAAAAAACTGACCTTAAGAGAAAAAAAAATTAGTGCAATTAATGTTACTATAATTATGTTTATAACTAATTATGAGATTTTAAAAAAAATATGACGACAAAAGTTAAGATTTTATTTTTTTAAGTGTATATGCGCAAACACCCCATAAACATAAAAGATAATGTTCACAACAAGATTGCCATATCTGCCATTCCCTTGATGAAACAAACTTGGCCCAGCCGAGAACTCTCACAAGGAAACATCAAATATAACATCAGTATATTGTGTACATCAATATACACAAGTGTGAACAAAACCAAAAATTCGCACAAAATACAACAATTATAAAAATTATACGCTATTTTCTAGGTCTTAAATTATAACGTGTTGAATAAGTTGGAGAGTTAATATTATTGTAACCATCATGACTTGTAAGTAAGTGATCGCTTCTTGGTGGAGCGATGATTAACCTATCAATGTGTACTCTAAAAGCAGAGTCATCAGGTGCATGTAAGCGTTTGATTGAAACAGAGACAGGTGAATATTTGTGTATAACAATGTAAGGTCCAGAATATTTTGGTTTGAACTTATCTACAGATTTTAAATATACATTATCTTTATTCATAATTTTCCGTAGCTTAGCACGTTTTTGAAAATGATCATTTCTTTTGTTTTGAGAGTTTTGATGTTATTATATGCTTTCCTGTAAATAGAATTTAAATCTTGTAACAATTTGTAAGCTTCAAAATCTTTGTCAAGAACCTGATTGACATTATGGTCATAAGTATCAAATATTAAGGATAGTTCTCTTCCAAAGTGAAGCAAGTTGGGAGAATGTTTTGTGGAGGAATGTAAGGATACATTATAAAGAGATTTATGAATTGATAAAGCATTTTCGAAAGTGTGACCTTCTTGAAGTAAGGTAGAAACAGAGTATTTAATTGATTTATTGACTCGCTCTGACACGGCATTGCTTTGTGGCCTCACTGGAATGACGTACCTTTATGCCTAATGTGTCGTTAAATTTGTCGTATATGTGTGAAGTGAATTGTTTTCCCAAATCTGACAAAATTACGGAAGGTCTTCCAAAGATAGTTATATAACTGAATAAACATTTGATTATCTTTTCAGAAGTGATGGTACGCGAAGGGAAGAGTTCTAGGTGTCGAGAAAAATGGTCAATTACTGTCAATACCGACTGTCCATTAGTAAAGGGACCGACCAAATCAACACTGACTGTATCTCCTGGATGCGTAGGTGTGTATGTATGTTGTAGTGGAGCAAGTGGAGTTTTGTGATGTTTTGCCTGTAAACATTTTGTGCAAGACGCTACAAAATTTAAAGTGTCAGCATACATTCCTTTCCAAAAATATTTTTTTGTGACAAATGCATAAGTTTTTGTTAATCCAAAATGCGAAAAATGACATATTGTTAGAACTTTGGCTTTTAATGAATTTGGGACAATAATGTGGTACGAAAAGGTGTCATTACAAATATTTTCTTTTTTTAACATTAAAACCTTTGAATAGGGATGAATTAAGTACATAGGGAATTGTTTCGATGAGCCATTTTGCATAATTTCGTAGTAAATTTCGGATAATTTTGTGTCTTTCTTTTGTTCGTTTACAAATGTTTCATTTGAAATTTCCAATAAAGGGTCATTTTGATCCTTGTTACCAATAACTAAGTAATTTAGAGAATGTGTATTGTATGATAACTGATCATTATTAGTGTCTGGTAGATCATTATCGACAATTGGCAAAGCATATGGTTCATTGATAAGCTCTGGGTTGGAATTTAAGTCGATTGTGTTTTTCTCGAAAGAACATCTGGACAAATAATCTGCAAGTACATTAGAAGAACCGAGAATGTGATCAAAAGTGTATGTATATTCTGATAATTCTGTTAACCATCTAGTTGTTATATCAGCGGGATTAGTTGTTTTCTTGTATTTTTTTAAAGGAGCACTATCGGATAAAATTACAAACTTTCGGTTATATAGATAGTGTTTAAAAGCGATTACTGATTTGTAAATGGCCATTAATTCAAGTTTTAGTGCTGGATAACGTTTTTCAGACTGTTTAAGAGATTTTGAGAAAAATGCAATGGGAAGTAATTGTCCTTCATGTTCCTGTAACAGAGCACCTCCTATGGCTATAATTGACGCATCCGTGTTTACATAAAAAGTTTTTGACCAAACGGGTAAACGAACCATGGGAGAATTAAAGAACACCTGTTGCATTTTGATCAAATAATTTTTGATGTTTTTGAGTCCATTTAAATGTTGTTTTTGGCGTAGTGAGATCTATAAGTGGTTGGATGAGTTTTGAAAATGAAGGAACTAGAAATTTATAAAATGTGACAAGACCAATAAACCTTTTTGTCTTTTTGTTGTCGGGGTAGGAAAAGAATTTATTTTGACAATATTTGATTGGACTGGAGAAATAGAATGATTTTCTATGTGAAAACCTAAGTAGTCAACAGCGGTTTTGTGAAATGAACATTTATTGGGCGAGAGCGTTAAATTATATTTCGATAAAATTTCAAGTACTTTCTGTAATTTTGCACATGTTTCCTCAAAAGAATTTGAACCAAAGATTAAATCGTCTTGGTATGCAAAAATACCTTCTTTTTCTAATTCATCAATAATAGTGTCCATTAAATTTTGAAAGAAACTACTGCTATTCTTTAAACCGAAAACCAACCTTTTAAAACGAAAAGTACCGTATATGCATGTGAATGTAAGTGGATCTTGATATTTTTCAGGTAAATTAATCTGATGATAGGCCTGTTGAAAATCTAACGAAGTGAAATATTTATATGCAGATAAATTTGAAATAATGGTCTGTATTTTGGGAAGTGGATATGAAGATCCTTGTAAGACGGAATTTAGCATTCTTAAATCAAGAGCTAGTCTGTATTTTTGTTTTGCAGACCCATCAGACTTCTTTCTAACCAGCAAAATAGGACATGCCCATTCTGAACAGTTACGTTCAATAATATTTGCTTCAAGAAGTTGATTTATTTTCTCTTTCATTTCTTGGTGTAATGATTGTGGTACAGGAAAAGGTAGTGTTTTGATTGGGTAGTCATTAATGAATTTGAGATTTGGAACAACCTTGTCCGTGTGACCTAATGTTTTCATTGATTTCGAAAAAGAACTGTAGTATTTTAACAATAATGAGCCTAAGGATTTTGCTTGTTGAGTGTCTAGATGTTCCAATTTGAAGTCTTGTATTGTTAAATCTTCCTTTCTCTTTTTAAGACCTCATCTGAAGCTTGAATATAATTGCAAATAAACTGTTGTAAATTATCATGAGGTTGAATATTGAAGCTGTTGATGTTGTCGCATGACTTCATGGTCTGTGAAAAATTGTCACTTTTAAATGGTTCCATAATTTCCGAGACCTCGTATAAAATTCCTATTCGTGCATTTTTGTTTATGTGTACGGGTTTGTTAGAAGAATTTTGTAAGAATATGTATACATGTGATTTTTGTAGGTGTTTGTTATGATTTTCCTGATCGACCGATTCAACATCATTATTGTTACCTAGCAGACTGTTATAACAAATAATTTGTTTATTAGAAATAGTACTTTCAAAACAATACTGCATTGAAGGATTTAAAGAATCAGTGTCGATGGAAATCCATGTTTTCTCATGTGGTTCAAGTTTTAATTTATGTGCAAGGCGAATCGTTTTGAATGAATTTGACGGAGAGTTTACATGTTCACTTAGAAGATTTATGTCTTTGCCATCAGCTGACGCACTAAGTAATGACACATGAAATTCATTTGTTGACATTCTATTTTTGTGAACATCAATTATGATCCTGTGTTTATGAATAAAATCAAATCCTAATATTCCTTGAAAACTCGACGTATCGGGAATGTCAACAATATAAAAGTTCTGACTAAAAGATTTGTGGTGAATTCTGATTGATGCTTTTATACAAGCGGTGAAGTCAACATCGGAATTTACTGTTTTAAGAGTAACTGTTGTGCCTAACCTTTTATATTTAATATTGTCTTTAATAGAATCGAAAAGGGACTGTGATAAAAGGGAAATTGTGGACCCTGTGTCTAAAAGTAAAATTGTGTCTGTTCTTACTATAGAGGCCTTTATAAGGGGGAGTGTTGGGGAACTATTATTCACATTTGAAATAACCTCAACTTTCTTTTCGTCACTTGGCGATACAGTTTGCGATGAACTTTCAGTTGATCTGTGCACTGTTTGTGACGACCCATTCCTGGTCATTTTTATGTGTGTTGTGGTCTGTGAAGCGACCGAATTGACTAGCCTTTCCTTAGAAATTTTTGGAAGAGTTTCATCAAACGACCATGGGAATGTAGGGCAAGTTGCTGATGTTAAAATGTTTTCCTGAGATGCAAAGCCATCAGCTAAATTACATCTCCTTAATAGTTTGAAGATTCCCCTTTCTGATTACTTTTTTTGCGAAAATTTGGATTGAATTTGTAATTTTGATATCCACCTCTATTTGCATTAGATCTTCTCCATTTAAAACAAAATTTTGCAGTGTGGCCACGTTTGAAACACAATTGACAAGTGGGAGGAGAATTCGAATTTTTTTGTTTATTAGTGCGGTAATAGCTATGACCA
Source organism: Maratus michaelseni (assembly GCA_963931845.1). NCBI lineage: Eukaryota > Metazoa > Arthropoda > Arachnida > Araneae > Salticidae > Maratus > Maratus michaelseni. The sequence goes on from OZ007586.1 coordinate 187,401,695, forward strand.
GTGTGTCTTTTTTTGAAGTCTTTTTTATACTGATCATGCGAGTTTTGTGGGCGAGAGGGTTGATTATGAGAGTTATTTTTGTCCTCGCTACCTGTTAACGACAAAGCGTTAATTTTTTCATTTAGTGATTTCAACTGCAGGGCGATCGGGTCTGAGGAGCTAGATGATGCGCAGGGCTGCAATATTTTCTCATTTTGCATGATCTCCTGGAGAGTTTGTGCTCTATCTACCGCTTGTTTATAACTTGATATTCCCTCCTCTTGTATTTTAACCCTTAAATTTGAAGGAATTGCTGAAATAAACTTAGTAAATTTTATATTATCAAGGGCCGTTCTATCTGTTATAGTGTCATGCACGCGAGCAGTGAGAGTGTTAATTCGATGGGCTAAATTTCTAATTGATTCTTCTGGCAATAATAATAGATTATTGAATTCAACCAGTGCTGCAGTTTTACTCGGGGGAGCGAAAAACGCTCTGAACTCCTTTTCGACAAAATCCAAATCGTTAGATTTATATATGTCTGGATTTTGCGTGAAAAATGTTAACGCTGGGCCTGTGAGTTTCCCCCCCAGAAATTGAATTGCTTCTTCGTGCTGCCATTTTTGTATACGGGCCAATGTTCTTAACTGATTAAAAAAGAACTCTAACAAGGTGGGTTCACCATCAAAATTGGTCACTTTAAAAGTTAGTTTGCTGGCCATGTTTGGCTAACGAGTGAGCAAATATAGATATATTTGCAATAATTTATCAGATAAATAAATATTTATACCTTACGAAAATATTAAAAATTCAGGTGGGGAAAATTTTGTTTACCTGAAATATTCACAGTAACTTTCCAGAAAATATTTACTGCAAAAATTATTTATAAGCAAAAATATATATAATACATGAATAAATAAATGAATGCAATCTCTCTTTTTTTTATGAAAAAGAAAAAAAAAACACAAGAACAAAATACCTATATCTCCAGAATGAACAATTATTCACACCATAAATATATTATCCTCTTTCTTGTATTATTATCCATCTATATATATATATTTTTAAATTCTTAACCAAGAGATATCTTAATTTTCAAAAGAAGGACAATTTGGAAAAATATCTGTAAATACATAAATAAATTAATCGCTCATTCTGCAGACTGCAATATTCTTTGTGGCAGATAAAAAGAACACCATGAACTGTTTATAGAAAAAGTATGTCTGCCTTATTATAAAATCAAAATTTTTATGCAATATATTAAATAAAATTTCAGTCATAAAAAAAATGTGTTATCTAGGCAAACCTTCGAGAGATAATAACAATTATATTATACCTTTCATTATAAATATTGTTTCTTCTAAATATATAAGCCTTTATAAAAATATTAAAAGAAATGCATATAGATTTACCATTTCTCCTTTCAAAATAATAATACGTTCAATATTTGAAAAAAAGTGTCATTGCATAATAGGAAAAAGGAAAAAAAAAATTAGAATTCATCAATAATATGCAAAAATTCTCTTCTTCACTTATTTTCTTTATTTAAGATTTATCCTGTGGATATTACATTTTTTTTTTTTTTTTTTTTTACATACAGAATATAATTTACCAACTTACCTATAACCGGCAAGAAAATTGATATTGAAAACAGAAAGAAATTTAAATTGTTTAATGATTACTATATACCGTAATTTCGGGTGTATAGTCCGCAGCTCAAAGAGTCGTTTTTCGACCCAGAAATATTATTTTATAAAATGTAACTTAAAAGATCGCTGTAAATATTTATCTACAATTATTGAATAAAATTTCTGTGTCGAAAAACGACTCTTTGAGCTGCGGGTTATACACCCGAAATTACGGTAAATCATTATCAAAATATATGACCATGTAATAAAACGGAAAAGGTTTCTGGTTGTAATTGCATTAATAATAAAATCATATCCATATAAATATTTACCGTGAATTCTTTATATTATAATCTAAATTACACAAACAAAAACAAAAAGCAACAAGTGCCATTTCAATTTACTATGATATATCAGTTTAAATCAATATTCGAGAATATTATTATTATTTGTATACTTTATAAACAATTATTTAGCATGGTTCAAATTGAAACCGTTTTCTCACTATTAAAGAAATAAACGAACAACTTACCTTAATGAGAAAAATATAATCCAAATAGAATTTTGTACCTTTTTATTTACCTACACTGAAATAAGAAAACATTTACTTTTATTTTATTTGCTTGAAAGCGGGGTAAAAGTTAAAAGTGCAATCGTATTAGTCATTGATTCAAGATGAGCTAATCAGCTGCAAAAGAAAAATTTAATATAATTAAGTTTTATCCTGGTTTCTTTCTGTATGTATGCAAACAGTTCATTCTATGTTAATTTGTTCTCCTTATCAGCTGGAAACTTAAACAGCAGATATTTTTCACTTTAGATGAGTCTCAGTTGCAGAGAAAGAAAAAAAAACCACAGAACTATCACTGATCTGAATGTAGATCGAAGTCCACTGGCTAGTGAATATCGAAACTGGAAAGTGTTATTATTATTCTTTGTACAACCACCAAAGCGAGAAAAATATGCAGAATTACGAACGCATAGTTCGAAAGTTTTGAATCGTTTGTGTTACGCAGATGTTACTAAGAGTACTTTTGACGTCATAATCTTTTTTTTGTTGCTAATATTCTAGTGTTTAATGAAGAGAAAAAGAGTTCTTAAATGCGGGATACGGAACTTCTATTTAGCTTATTGTCAGTTGGATAAAGAAAAATAAAAGCACCGAAACATTAACTTCACTGTTGAACTTGAATGCTTGGAAGTCCGTGAATTCTGCAGGATTTTTGGCGAAGCATAAATCTACAGAGAGGCCCAAAAGTTTGAAGTATAAATATAAACGACTAAATTTTCACGGAATTGTGGACGCATATTGACTGAGCGGTGCAGACACTGGGCAGAACCCACGGGGGCTCATAGGGCGTGAAGCACAGTAGATGACACGGATTGTAGACTGGATCGTATCACTGGGAGTCATTCACATGGAGCACATTGAGCATGAAACACATTAGAGGGCATGGGGGTTGGCAGGCACTGGGGGTTGCTAGAAGCAATAGCCTAAGGACGAGACAATCCTAGGACAGGCAAAGTTTTCAAAATTCATTTGGTCCGATGGGATGGTAATATGCAAACGGGAATTTTCTTTGATGCATGCTGATAATCCAAAGAGACAGGCGGGTGCAGGTGAAGAAAAAGCGTCCCCTCTTCTGCCAACGCTAACTTCTTTTTTTTTTTTTTTAACTGGAGAAAAGAGCTGGTATGGCACCATTATTTCTGTAATATTGTTATTAGTTCGAGTGATTGAATGACGAAATATCCAGGTACGTATTTAATTAGCAAAGAAAAACTCCAGTATATCATCAGAATTTTATTTCGTAGACATATGAAGTTCCAAGGCAGAAGAGGGTAAACAAGAAAGGCCGCTCTTAAACAGCCATTATTATGCGAACACAGAAAGCGAAGTGAGTTGTTTCCACGATACAAGTTGGAATTGCACTGACAAGAATCTCGCCAAAATAGGGTTGTTACAGAGTGTCTAGGCGTAAATACTTTCAGATGAAGCTGCCGCATAACTAATGGTATTTGCCGGCGAGGTTACCAGATTATTGGCGACAGGACTAATTTTTGATTCAAAAATTAATATCACCACGGCGACTATAACCGACAAATATCTTTCTCATGAGAACGGATTTTCGACAGACAAAACAGTATATGCTTTTAACAATGAGAATATATTTTTAGACCTGGGTGTGAGTGATTAAGTTATTACCACTACCATATAAGGGCATGCATTTGGGCCAAATGGAAGATTTGCATAACTTTTGTGGCCACAAAAATGCGTTATGCACATATTGTGTTATAAGCATGGTTACGGAAAGTAAAATTACGAAAAGGCATCTGTGCTGATTTAATTCTTTTCTTTTTTTTTTTTTTAATCGAAAAGCCGTGAGATATTAGTGATCGAGCACAAGTGAAAATGAAAAAGGGAAAGGGTATAAATTACAGCGGGATTATTGTTTGTAGTTAAAGATAACTCAATTAAATTTTGAAAAAGGAAAGGGAAAAATATAAATTAAATAAAGGATAGGGAAGGTTAAAACTTAATATATGATTCTCATATCATACGTGGGCAGCGATTTTCATTAACTCAAGAAGCTGTTGATGCCTTCCAAAACTTTGTTTATGATATATCAACTTCAGAGTGGAAAAACTGTTTCAAGAATTGGTTTGAAAGGATGGAAAAGTGTATAAATCTTAAAGGCGAATATTTGGAAAAGCAATAAAACAGTTTGTTCCCAAAAAATTCTTTTTCTTCCTACTTTTTGTAGAAACTTAAAAGGCAACCCTCGTAAAGAACAAGTGTAGATATACCGTAGAATTTCTCTCTCTAATCTCACAAATCTAAAAAGTTTTCCTTAATGTCCTTAAATGTTAATGCTTTATAGATGAGCATCTTATACTTATGTTTTCATATTTTCAAGTCAAACGCAAGAGTAAGACATGACAATAATTGATTTTCGATGTGAGTGTTATTGCCGTTCTTTTCTATATATATATTTTTCCAAGCTTTGTTACCTATTTTATTACTTATTTTGGTTAGAAAGACCCCGAGAAATCCAAATTTCTGTATTTCATTCAGAGAGGCCGCATATCCTTTTTTGTTTATTAGTATTTCCAAACAATAATGTTTGTGGTAGATTTCTTCAATATTTTCAATAAATATGTACCACCTAGAATGTAGTTCGAAAATATTGGTAGCGGAAAAAGAAACTAAAGAACGTCTTAGCTAATAGTCAGTTGCATAAAGACCTAGTATTATGTATTTTGAATAACACTATTTCTGAATAATAATTTTTGCCATATTTAATTGCAAATTTCTGTCATTATATAAGTCGAGTATTAGTATTCAGTACGGATATAAAAATTGTGTGGAATTTTACCACTTTATTAATAGTATTTTTCGTCTTATTTAATCGTAGAATTGCTGACACTGAATCAAGAAAATATTTTTACTAAAAGTTAATGGTTCAATTTCCACGTAACTTTTAGGGCCTTACTATTCGGAAAAAATTATTAAAAATATGTAATCTTTCGCATCTTTGCAATTGTTCAGTATTTAAAAATAAGGTCAGTTTATATTGATTAATCCAGTCCTACCGTATGTATTCAAACGAAATCTTTCTGCGATCGCCGTAGCAGTGCCCATAATTCGCGTGTGTTCGAATGTACCAATGCTAAAAACTTCTTATTATCGTACTTTCTATTGCTGCGAATATAATTTAATTTGTTTCCAGTAATTTTAACAAGCTTTACCTGGAGCTAGCTATGATTATTGCACTCTCTCCGTGGTGTACCTAGGGACGGGTATGCAGAGGGAGAGGGGGGTCGTTCGAAATTATTCACCTTTTTTAATCGCAGATATTTTTTTTAATTATCTGCGAATATATAAAATGAAAAATAGTCATCGTAAAAATGGTGGTTGACATTCATCATTTGACTCTCCCAGGCTAACCGCCTGAATGCACTGGCTGAAAGGTACGTGTTATTAATTATGATAATAGTACATGTTTTTTCCCATGTTCATCTCAAGTCCGTTGTTTCGTGTTTGTGATAATAAAATATAATATTGATTTGTAAAAGATAGTAGAGCTGTGATTCACAAAACGTATGCTGAAAAGTGTTTTAACTGTTGATTACATTTTACAAATGAGATAAGCTCAGCATCTTCGTTAATTTACAGAGAGTCTTCATTGAGTACATTGCATTTAATACTTTGAAGGTGTGGTGGTACATTATTAACGCTACTGAATTTTAAATCTAGATCTACATATATTGTAAAAGAAGTTTCGAATATATTTTTGCTTTTATAATGTACGTAAAAAGAAGCATTTAATTATTTTAAAATCAATTTGTTCGTAAATTCTAGAGGGAATGAATCATTAAAACAAAGACTTCGTACCTGAAAGGGTTAACTGTCACATGTAGCAGAATATCCACACACGACTGTTTTTTTTATCCTATTTCAAAGATTTCTTTGCACTTTTTCAAAATTATTATCTTTGCCATGTACCATATATTCCGGCCAGGAATTACTAGGAATATACTAAAATGTAATATTAAGTACCACTATATTCATACAGTAACATTCACCTGATTTAGATGAAAAATTTCTGCCAAATAATTAGGCGAAACTTTCTCTATAAAAATAGTGGTATACAAAGCAGTACCAAAATTAAATATTATTACATTCCAGGCTACCGTAATTCCAACGTCTAAACCACAGCTCAAACAATCATATTTAAACCTAGAAACACTATTATTTAAATAAAGAATGTGAAATCTGTATGACGCAAGAATAACTGAAACTGTATTAAACAGAATTTCTGGACTTAAAATTTTCGTTTGATCCCCGCGTTATACGCCGAAATTTACGTGCATCTGCAATAACTGTAAAAGATATCTACCACAAAAAATATTTTTTAATAGTAGTTCGACCAGAATATAAAAGTAGTAGCTTGAAGGCACCTTCATATGGTTCCAGGTAACTCACACTCAAAAATAAAATATATGTTGAGTTTTATGTTTTATGTAAGCATGTCAAAACAAGTAGATTGCACCACATACAACTAGAATTCAAACATTTATAAAAGATTACCTCAGTGTTTCTTCATAATGTGTAAACAATACATTTTATAGGACAAACATTCACAGAAAATGTTTCAGAATAGGGATTTTCAACATGTCGCCCGCAGACTACAAAGCTATCACTATTTTAGAGTAGATTAATTTACCTTATATTAAAAATATATACTTTATAATTAAATAAGTTAAAATTTTCTCTAAAATATCTGGTGACAAACGATTTTAAATCAAACAAAATTTCAAGACACCTATTTTAGAATATTTACAAGCCATTAATACTAAATTAACTATAAGTTTCAACAATATTCCAAACATTTTGGAAGATGTAATGAAGTTGGAAAAAAAACCTTGATTTCACATGGAACATGATGAACAGGGGAAATATTATGTTTACAGACACCGAATGGATAATCTTTATATTAGATTTTTAAAAGGTTCACGACACACAAGTTAAAAAATATATAATATTCGAATAAAAAGAGATATGATATACAATACAAGCATGGAATGGCATATGAATGAAAATTCGGTGTAATATTTTTCGGATGTTTTGATTATGTTGATAGAGTTTTGTTGTATCTGGTTATTGGCGAAAAATTAAAACTACTAACTGTGAAATATGTTGATGCATTTAAGAACGATGACTCAGGATGGTCTAGTGACGATTCCTTTGCTGAATACTAGTTGGATGCACTAATCCACAAACTTTCTTCTATTTCATACATTTTAATATTTCAAAATGCGTAATTTTTTTTTTATTATTGATTTTAGAACCCCAAAATACAGCATAGCAGAGACACCTGTTATAGCATTTACACAAACACCTAATCAGCACCAAATTATATTAAGGTCTTACAGAATATGAAATTTGGAGGAAATTCCTTCCACAAATTGTTGAGATAAGACTATCGCTAAAATCGTGCAAATCCTGAAAAAACAGCATAGAAGCGCCATCTTTTGGGCTATTTACACCAAAACCGAATCATGAACAACTTATGCCAACCTCTAACTGAGTCTGATTCATGAAAATCCATGCATAAGTTCTTGAGATAGAGCTATTGAGGAATTCGTATAAAATGCAACATGATGGTGCCACCTGTTGAGAGATTTGCACCAAAAACAAATCAGCACCAATCCATATCAAGATCAAGCTGAATATAAAAGTTTTATTAAATTCCATGCATTAGTGCTTGAGATCTGACCATCTCTATAATCGTATAAATCCTGAAATATGCAGTACAGCAGCTCTACCTGTTGGGAGATTTACACCTACATCTAATAAGCAACAACTTATGTCAACGTCTGAGTCATTAAGTTTGATGAAAATCCGCGCATTAGTTCCTGTTGCGTGCATCAGTTCTCTATTCCGTGCATTAATGCTTGAGATATGACCATCTGTAAAATCTTGTAAATTCTGAAAAATGCAGTATAGCAGCTCCACCTGTTGGGAGATTTACACCAAAACCTAATAAGCAAAACTTATGTCAACGTCTAACTGAGTCTGAAATTTGAGGAAAATCCATGCATTAGTTCTTGAGAAATAGCTTTCTTGAAAATAGTTAATAATGCGTCATAGCCGCGCCACCTTTCGGGAGGTATGCACCAACATCTAAGCAACAATAATTTATGTCAATGTCTACCTGAACCTGAAGTTTGATGAAAATACATGCGTGCATACATGCAAATACATGCATGTTCTTGAGATAAAGGTATTGCGGAAATCGTGAAAAATTCGCATAGAAACGCCACCTATTGAAAGATTTACACCAAAAACTAATCAGCAGTAACTTATATCAAGGTCTAATTGAATATACAGTTTTAATAAATTCCGTAGTTCAGTTCTTGAAATTTGACTCTCGCTAAAATGGTGTAAATCCTGAAAAATGAAGCATAGCAGCGCTACCTGCTGGGAGATTTACACTGAAACCTAATAAGAAAAAACTTATGTCAGAGTCTAACGGAATCTGAAGTTTGATGAAAATCCGTGCATTAGTTCTTAAGATAGATCTATTGCGGAAATCATGAAATTTGCAGCATAACCTGTTGAGAAATACCAAAAAATAATCAGAACTTGTATATGAAGGCCTAAATGACTCTACAGTTTCATTAAATTCCGTGCATTAGTTCTTCAGATAGAGCGCCCAAAAATTTTTGTCTTATACAGATAGACACACAGACAGCCAGATAGTCGCACAGACAAACATTGTCTAAAAAAGTCAAATCGTGTTTAGGACCTCCTAAAACGTATAAATCCGTTGATTACCGAAAGTTGAAATTTTTCATGTATCCAATACTTTCTTCTTCTAAAGATACACAGTAATAATGTAAATTCATGCCCTGAATCGTTTTTTTTATTAATAAAATATAATTTCAGACGATTTAATCCCTGATAAAAAATAAAATCATTTCTTGAAATAATTATATTTTTAATACTTGTCAAGTTGTATGAAAAAAATAATGGGCGAAAAAAGGCTTATTTTAATTATTTTACTTTCTACGATTCCGTAAATACTGCATGGCTAATTTTAGTATAAAAAAGAAGAGATGGAGAAAATTGTATGGGAATTGCAATCTTAAGCAATTAAGACTAAAAGAAACCGCATATTATTATCTAAGTTCGAATTGTTTACCGTTGGCCGCAGTCAACATTTCAACGCAGAGTCCAACATTTACGTTGGACTCTGAGAATTCGCAGAATTAAAAATATCTGCGTTTAAATAAGGCAAGAATTCTGTTTAGAATGTGTTCTGCGATGCCCCCTTCCCGTAGCCTCTCCCTGGATAAGCTACTGGTGTCCAATATTGTCTTTATCAGATGTCAATATCAGAATATTGTTGCGCTTGGTGAACGGTGAGAAGAGACGTTTTGATGCGGAAATCACAGAGATTGAAATAGTAGAAAATGCAAAATGGCCACCATAGTCTGTTAATATACACAGTCGATATTATTAGTACCGCAGTTTCGTTAATATTACTTCCTAGAACACAGGTTTTATTACATTATGATTACACATTCCGCATTGGACATTTATGAACCACAATTCCTGGTTTTTGAAAATCACACCCTGTAAAGCATGGATGTGAAACAGTTGCCCGCGAGATACAACTGTAATGTTACAGTAAACACCCCTTATTTAACCAAAAATTTATGCGATTAAATAAGGCGAATAATATTACAAAAAAATACTGGAAAGTGCGTCGAAGCTTGACTGCATTGCCATGGAGAGTTTTTTGATCCCATTGTAATGACAGTTTTTCTATTATAAATCGCAGTTAGAGAGGATATCGCCCGTCTAAATCATGTGTTTCAAACTCTGACCCTCGGGCTATCTCTATTTTTAATAGTAACTATTCACAGTATTCGTTTAAATTTAATAAAAAAATTATGCCTATTATTCGGGAAACTTTTCTGATCGAAGTCGGTTTTATACTTAAAGACCACCAACAAAAAAAATCTTTTATCTTTAAGATAAAAATATAAAAAATCGCTTGTATATTAAAATAAATCAAAGACATTACAAAAATATAGAAGGTAATCTCAAAGAAAAAAAACATATTAAACAGCGGTGCAAACATTTTTCTTTTGCTCTTTCAAACATAAATTGTAATGCATGATCAGTGAAGGATGAAACTGCGAGAAGATTTGCCGTTAGCGTCTTATGTTTGTGAATATCTTACAACTAATTCTACAGATTTGTTCATTATTCTTGGATAATCTTGATAATTCTTTCTTCTCCAGAAGAATAACTCTTTTGTGTTAGTTTCTTTTTGTGAGATAAAAGAAAATATTTTTAATCAGTAATGCAAGTTTGGCCTCCGTTTTTATCTAGAATTTCGAAATTCATATCGGAAATTCCCAAAGAAGAATTTTTACTTTATTTAATCAGAAAATGTCTGTCATTAAATAAACAAAAATTACAGTTTGGAATTTTTGGTATGAAATCGGAATTTCCGAATCAAAAAGAAATACCTGAAATGCCCGTTTCGGATGCAAATTGGTTAAAAAGAATTCGGAAAATGTCCTAGAAATAAAAGCCGTATCGGGAGAACCTCCACTTAAAAATATTAAAAATTACTATTTGGAAAATGAGGTAGGAAAAAATTAAAGTCCTTAAGCACCCTATGCATATTATGCCTTGCGCGCCTCTTACTGAGTTAGAGAAAAATAATTTATTGACCATGAGTGGAAGAATGAAATAAGAATTTTTACCTTCAAGGTTGGAGCAGTATAGTGGAGGTTTATTCCAACTGAGCGAAAAATGTCCAGGCCAGATTGAATCTGGGTACCTAGACTTGCCGTGCCAATGCTCTTCCTACTATACTATCCTACTCAGCAGGTTCGAGTCTTGGATTGGACATTTTTTGCTCTGTCGGATTAAACCTCAACTAATGCTAATCCAATCTTGAAGATGATATATCTAGTTGAAAAACAAATTCCTTCTCTTATTATGACCTAATTACTTGGTATACAGGAGTTTCCGTGTTATGACATACATTTCCCTTATAAATGCTATAGTTATAGCCAGGATTAATGAAAGTATTACTGGAGTTCGCAGCCATGTGCAACAATGAAGAGTGAATTATGTCAGCCAGGTATCGTTAGGGTAGCTCAGTAGGAAGAGCATTGGCACGGCAAGCGAAGGTACCCAGGTTCCAGTTCTGGACTGGGCATTTTTCGCTTCGTTGGAATAAGTCCCAACTATGTTACTGAAACCTTGAAGATAATTTATCAAGATGAAAAAAAATATTTCTCTTTATTATAAGAATTTATAGTTTATGTAATCAGAAAATGCATTTCATTAACTAAAACAAATATTACTCTTCGTAATTTCCAGTAAGAATTCGGAATTTCTGAATAAAATAGGAGGCCAAACTGGCTACCCTATTTTCCGTTTTCATACTTGTGAAACTCTTGCTATTTTAAAATCAAAAACATACTTCGAAGAAGAAATTTTATTTAATGAGTGAAATCAAATATATTCCAATAACTAAAACACTGAAGCAAGATACATTTAATTAAAGATATTTCTGTTCAAAGTATGATTTTTATAATTAAAAAAAATCAGGAGGTTAGAGAGTATACATTCTGCATTTGTAAATACATTTGAAAAAGATTCTTTTCAGATTTATTTTAAATTACTGTGTTTTTCAAGTTAGGAAGATTCACAATATCGTAAATATTTTATTATTAACACTAGAATGGCCATAACGGTCAATTTTATCGTGAACAAGTAAACAGAATTCAAACCAGAAATTCCATTTTAAATGAAACCAAAAATGTAATTAATATTATGAAAAATTAATAACTTGTTAATTAATATTATGTAAAAAATCTAGTTCAAATATGCTTATGTGACTTGAGTTAAAATAGCGTATGTCGCCTTTTTGCTTGAAGCACAGATGTATTTCGACACCTTCTTTAAAATAATAATTAGTAATAATTTTCTGACTGATTAAAATAATAATGTTTGATTTTCCATCACGTTATGTGATACAATGTACTTCTTCAACAATGTTAAAAAATAAACTATTTCATTATTATGCATTAAAATATTTCAAATTTGTTACAATCGTCATAACATAATGCTTTTTTGAAATATAAACCAAATTTTCAATTTTCATGTGTCACTCTTCATGATTTAAAAATTAATAATCACATTTATTTGGAAAAAGTCTCACTACTTAAACGGCCACATGTTTCTGTCTCATAGCGACTATTTAAATTGTTTTAATTTGTAGAAAAAAATAGGTTTTGAAAATACACCATAGAAACTGTTTAAAAATGTTTCAATCCGTGTACTCTAAGAGTTTAGGAAAGTGTATATAATGTAAACTACATGATATGTGTAAGTAATATAATTTCCAGGAAAAAATCAAATATAAAATACAGGTCTTCCATTATTCCAATTTTTGAACACTGGTACTTCCAAACAAAATTTGTAGGGTAGTTTTCCATAACATTTTCAACAGAAAATACCTAGTGCTGGTTTCTACAAAATGTACAAGATAAATTTATAAATGTGATTTTTCTTTGGAAGAAGTGGTATTAAAAACGTTTCGATATATACATACATACCTGCCTTCCTATTTTTGAAAGTCACTTTCTAGGAATAGAAATATCCACTTCACTTAAAGACAGAAATTTCATATTCAATAAGACAAACATAACTATTAGGAAATAATGGTGCTCAAAAATTAGTAAGTTTGGCAGCTTCTTATGTATATATACAGGTTGATTATAATTAATGTCCCACTTTCAAAAAGCTGTAAAAAAGGAACCACTGGTCAGAATGACTTCAAATTTGAACTGAATATACTAGAAGAAGGGGGAAACGGTATGGCATAAGAAAGAAAAAGTTCCAAAGTGTATCAATAGATGGCGCTTTAAGCGGCATAACGAAAGTGGATTCGGTTACGAGTGACATTTTTATTAGAAATACAACGGCTTTGGTATGAGTTGCACAGTAGACCAACCGTACTGTAAAATGTGCATGAGTGGTGGTTTGGTTGTTTGACGGAAACAATGTCTTCCAAATCATTCAACAGTTGTGATATTGTTAGTGGAAAGCCCATCCACCATGGCAAGCTCGTGCCACATTGTATGGAAAAAATCGGTTTTTAATTGTCCTTGGGCCAAAAACCGCATAAAACTTACATAATGATTTGATTTGTAGTTGAGCTTGAGTGTCTTTTAATTCACATAGTATGCACGTTACAGAGCAATCGATCGATACACTTTGGAACTTTTTTTTATATGTCACACCGTTTCCCCTTTTTCCCAGTATATTCAGTTCAAATTTGAAGTCATTCTGACCAGTGATTCCTTTTTTACAGCAATTTGAAAGTGGGACTTTAATTACAACCACCTTATACATTAATAAAAGAAAGACGTTTGTCCGTGTGTCTGTGTGTCTTTTGGCGGTGGCTCGGGAAATCTGCCGCACGTAGATATCTGAAAATTTGGATAAGGATAGGTTCAAAAGCCCCTGATATTCAGATTGTTACTTTTTTGATAATTAATCAAGATATTAAATAAAAGCTCTAATAGAATTCTAATAAACGCGCGTTCATTATTTCGGCGATCACTTTTGTGTATGTCCGGGGAATCCGAATATTTTAAGTATAGGCGCAAGTATAGGCGTAATGAACATTCCATATTTTCTGCATTTTGAAATTGCAATGGCTTGGGGAATTATGTAATAGAATTTTAGTTAATATATAAAATGGAACCTAAAGGGTACAATATGTTTCTTCTTTTAAGTTAAAAACTAATACAAATACGTTACGATATATCACATTTTTTTAAATTGAATACTCTGTATGCACCACTTTATAAAAAATATTTAACTAAGAGTAATATTTTACGGAGGTTTCCTGATAAATATATACTTAAGAAAATATGAATCTTGTAGTTTTCTAATTTTCATATAGTTTTGCCTATTCTATATTTAGAGGTTCTTTTTGCTTTAACAGCATTTTATTCATAAAATTTAATTCAGAGTTATCTGACTTTCCATCTTTTCAAATGCTGAGTCAGTCACAAGTAGAACACATACTTTCGCAGAATTTTCCTTCTTTATTACTTTTAGAGATTTGTAAAATAAAGTTAAAATACTTTTTTGTTTGAGACTTTTAATCAAATACAATCCTTCCTGTAATATATGTGATTTAAACTAAAATATTAAAAATAAATTCTGAATTTAAGTAAAGGATAAAGAACTTATATTTGTATAAAAAACTTAATTTAAATATATTTTTTCACAACAATAATTATAATATGGATGTAAAAATATTTGCCAGTGGGTCGCTTATCTGGAGTAAATTTTGTCTTATTTAATTGAAGAATTTCTGACGTTAAATAAGGAGAATGTTACTATTCTTAGATAATGATAGATTAGCCCACCGTTTAGATACATCTGAAATACAAACTTGCTTTCCATAAAGTTTAAATGGGCAAACTGTTCTTTAAAGTATTTTCTAGATAATTATTTATTTAATCACCTTATTTCATCATTAATCTTACAATCAAAATTTTCGAAAAAGAATTCATGCACTATATAGCTTTCAACCTCTACGCTTTTGTTTGTTACCACTAAAATTTTAAAGGAATCTGTCACGAATTTAATCGCAGATTTCATTATAAGGCTAAGTTTACTGTGAAATTTATGTGGAAAGAAAGAAGCGTAAAAGTTGGCAGCTATACAAGTAAGCATCTATTAATGTTTGAAATTGCTAATGCCTTGTTTTGCTTTTAACCCTTAAGCGGGCGGTGTCCACAAAAAGGACACCTAATTTTAATTCCAAAACTCACAAACGGCACAAAGAATATTTAATTATTTTTTCCCTTTTATGAAGTACGGGAAAATAAGCAAGTTTTTATTCTCTAATGAATTCTTTTTTAAATTCTGGTGTCAGTCCATAATTTCATCATTTTAAAAACAGACTTACTCCGCGCCGCAAAGGGTTAAACTTGTTACCTTCTTTAATGAAACTTCTTTTACTTATCTTCGATCTCTTTTAAAATTTCAAAATTATCTCTTTATTAGTTAAAACAGATGTGAAATGGTGTATATCGGGGTGTCCAACCTGCGACCTGCGAGTAGCAGGTCTACCACTATTTCCATACAGGATAATGATAGAATTCCTTTGGTTTAATAAGATGAAAAAATTTACTTGGAAATACTGTTGAGAAACGATTTTCAGGCAAAATGTTTGGACACCCCTGTTTGACTACTTCGATACGACGCTCACCATCCGCGTAATGTTTCCCGTAATGTTTATTTTTGTATCACTTTCTTTTGCAACAATTTACAACCACTATTTTCGAATAGAAATATTTCGTTGATTTATTGGCAGAAATTTGTAATTAAATGAGATGAAAATTGTTATACAGAAATAGTATCATTCAAAAATCGAAGGGTTTGGTAAATATACTTTCGACAAAAATCGGTAAATGCCTGTGTGCATTCATCTGATGGCTATTGGATAAAGTCGATGATAGTACTGAAGTGGATAATAAGACTGCTCTCGCTTTTTGTTTAAACAAAGGTTAGCAAATATCCGCGCCA
Organism: Maratus michaelseni; assembly: GCA_963931845.1. Taxonomy (NCBI): domain Eukaryota; kingdom Metazoa; phylum Arthropoda; class Arachnida; order Araneae; family Salticidae; genus Maratus; species Maratus michaelseni. The sequence continues at coordinate 187,417,448 of OZ007586.1, forward strand.
GCGGGAAATTTGTCACCATTTTTTCCGAATTGAAATCTTCGCCCTTTTTAATCGCAGAATTTCTCCCATTACGTAAGTCAACGACTACTATTCAAAAAAAGACCTTCTGGCCTGTACCGAGAGGAAAAGGTAGCTTTAATAGTCCATGTTTTAAAAAAAATCAACTCATTTTACTCAAACAACCGAAGCTAAAATGCTTGGAACACGAGTATAGAAGATTCAATACCGATATTCATTAATAATGGATTTGAATGGAAATTTCAGCATGAGAGTTACAACATAACAAAAATGAGATTGTTTCAAAATGTCAGTCGCCCTAGAATTTCAAACTGCCATATCTCAGAATTTTTTTAAGATAAAGCCAAATCGAAGAATGTTCCGGAATCCTGGTATCACGATCTAACACTTAACGTAAACAACTTTTTTTTCAATTTATAATCTTTTCATACCGTTTTGAATTTTTAAAAAAATTGAAAAATTTAACTGACCTCTATTTTGAAAAAAAATATGGCGCATGAAGCTGGCCAACGAACTCGAGACCTGGGTATGTTATGTACACATGATCAGTCACATTCATATTGGCTCATAAGTACAAGAGTTACAGCATAACAAATATCAGATTGTTTCAAAATCTCAGCCACCCTAAAATTTTAAACTGCCATACCTTGGCCATTTTTTAAGATACAGCCAAAACAAAACATTTTCCGGAATCCTTGTATCACGTTCTAACACTTAACGTAAACATTTTTTTGAATTTATAATTTTTTGTTCATATTTTTATTTCTTTAAAAATTTAAAAATCTTTAATTGGTCACCATTTTGAAACAAGAGGGTGGAGGAAGCTGGCCAACGAACTCGGTCGAGACCTTGGTATGTCCTATACACATACTCAGTTAATTCCAAATTGGTTCATAAATAAGAGTTACAGCATGACAAATGTTACATATATATATGACGACAAATGTCACACACACACACACACACACACATATATATATATATATATATATATATATATCAATATTTGAACAGAGGGTGGTTTGAGGGTCTGGGGTTCATGATCGGTGAAAATATACCAAAATTTTTTTGAATTGCTCTCCTCCCAATGGCTGCAATAGGTAGTTTTTTGTAAGTGGCGACAATCAGTCTGCTGACATCGCGTTCGTTACCCACTTTCTAAACACTTTGCATTAAATTTGGTGAACAAAGATCGTGCATTAATAATTGTTTAAGTGTGAATATTTCAAATGCAGATGGAAGAAAATAATTTTGCCAATCTTCAATTCTTTTTTTAACAGTTATTAAACAGTTCGTGGTCCTCAAGCCACACAGCTACTATTTTTTAATAGATGTATGCACCTTACTTAATACCAAATATTCTGTCTTTAACCCCTTGAAGGGCACCGGTATATTATGCATACCACTTAATTTTAATCCCAAAATGCCACAATGACATCAGAATTTTATAATCAAATTTTGAATTTATAAGGTACATGAGAAAAAACTTTTGCTTATTTTAAAATAAATTCATTCTTGAATCCTGGTGTCAATCAATCATTTCAATATTTTAACTACAAGAGTACTTTGCCCCTGAAGGGAATACTAATCATAAGATGAATACTAATTTTCGCAAATAATAGCGAGCACCACTGCTTTTAATGAAAAAAAATAGAAAGAAAATTGTAACGTATATCATTATTAAAACTTTCAAGGTATTGTTATACACAATTGGCAATTGAAACTACATGTATAACATCCTAGAATAAATATATGGTTGACATATGAACGCGTGGTCGCTACACAAGGAGAAGTAACTCCCCCAATAGTCTGTATAAAAAGGTTAAATTGTAAAGCGGGATTCCCAAACGGAAAACGCGCGCATGTTCGTTTCTTTTGGAAACACTTTTAAGCATCGTTAGGCCAACTTATGAGTACCCTTATTTTGGAATAATATTAAGGAAGAATATCACGAATAATAATAATATATTCACAGTTTTGAATCGCAGAATAAAACTACAAATTATTCGATTAAATAATGTGAATATTATTATTCGGAATTAATGGTACCAAAAAGTTAGAACCGCATGCACCCTACAGGGGGATCACCAACCATACATATCACAATTTGATGGCGATATCACATCCCGCGCTTTTGCCGCACTTACTAGATGACCGATCTGCAAGAAATTCATTTTGATTTTGTCCATTGCTAGATTTGTTTAGCGTGTTCAAACTCAGTTATTATAAAAATTTCAAAAATTGTTTTTTATTTTATTTAAGCAGTGGTCGCAGCGTTCTATACATTATTATATATTTGCTACTTCTGCTAAATATTAAACTTCATAGTTGGTTTCAATTGTACGCATTACAGAAATGTACTTGGAAGATTGTTATTGAAGTATAGTTGTAGGAATTATATAAAAAATATAGGAGACTGTGAACAATTATTTATGATTTATGAAGTATATGAGATGAGTCTAGACAGATTATCTTATTTCGTTAATTTTGACAGGTTTACATCACTAAAAACGTACATGATGTTTAGCGATATTTTTTGGCTGTCATAGGTGTTTTGGCAAAACAGAACTGCAACTTTCCACATTATACCAGATTCATACTTGCAATATCTTTGGTCATAATCCCACAATTCGCTGAAAAGGGTGGCTAGTGGTCAGGGAAAAATATAGTAAAAAATTATAATTACCAGTATATTCTTATAGAAAAATTCAAATTCATTATTTTATCTAATAATCAACATAAATTTTCTATAAGAATATACTGATATATCTCACTTTTTTTTACTGTATTTTTCCCTGACCACTAGCCACCCTGCTGAAGTATGATAGATTAAAAAATCATTTAACCCCTTCAGGGTCAAAGTACTCTAGTAGCTAAAATATTGAAATGATTGATTGACACCAGGATTCCCGAACGAATTTATTTTCAAAGTATGTAAAAGCTTTTCCTCATGTACCTTATAAATTCAAAATTCGAGTATAAAATTCTGGTGTAATTGTGGCATTAAAATTAAGTGGTATATATAATATACCGGTGCCTTTCGAGGGGTTAAAGAGTATGTGATATATATATATATATATAAATTTCTACTCATACATACACACACACAAACACATATATATATATATTTCTCTCTCTCTATATATATATATATACACATACATTTATGTATGTATATAGTATGTAGTTCAAGGCCTTAATAAATAGAATCAGAATAATAGGGAAAGTCAATCCACAATAGAGGTATTAATTTTAGGGCCACTAATTGCCTTCCGGAATTTCTGGGATAAAGCAACTCTCAGGCAAAAGTCTTAATACATCTGCTCTACTACAGGGCGATCGATTAGAGATTTTTCATTTTTGGAAAAAGAGGTACAGTTTTTTTTATAATTTTTTATTGTCTGTGTCTATTTTTTATAATCAGTTTTTAATAGGGTTTCATTTTGTATATATATATATATATATGTGTGTGTGTGTGTGTGTGTGTGTGTGTGTGTGTGTGTGTAAACAAAGGAACAAGAAATTAATTTCGCCTCAAAACATATCTATTGTGGAAAATTGTAAAAATCGTTACTTAGCAATCTAAGTAATATCTTAGATAATTAGTTGGTAATTTGTAGAATCCTGATACGAAATATCTACAGATTTCAGCGATTAGCATATATTAAATTTGCAACATGGACAAACTATTGCGCTGCCATAATTTCCGTTACATTTCCCTTAGGCAAGTAATTATGAGTTATTGCATATGCTTGGTCATCTATAAAACACACTAGAGTACATAAATGGAAATCAATAACAGCAGAAATCAAATTCAAAGTTTTAGATTGGTTTTAGTTTAATTTACTTTTAAATAAGTCAGATACATTTATTATCAACAAAATCGAAATATTTTTTTTATAATGATTTGAAAACTGGATGTGTTTGTCTCATTAAAGATTAGGGTACCCGACTACGTTCGGAGCATTTATATTTTAAACACCTGACATGAAAACAAATAAACTATTTTCTAAATTTTAATTTGTGTTTGGTTTAAGGGGTGCTACATTTTTACCCATTTTTTTCATAGAATATCTCGCCTTATTTGCAGAAAAATATTATACATTCTTAGAATAAACGAGATGATTGGAAATTCTGTGATTTAAAAATGAAATTGAAATTTTCTTTTCTTAAATAGTGCTGCCAGACTCATGGAAATTCCAAGAAGTGTACAACTTGGTATTAATTAGGCTTAGTTTATATATCCATTAAAATACTTTAGTTTTGGTAAACTGATAAATGTATAGAGAACTTTGAAGAAATTTCAGTAAAATCTTCAAAAACGCCACAAGCTAGTCATCCCATTCAAATAAATCTAACATCAAAATAATTATCACGCCCTTACTCGCATACAGGGATTTAAATAAAACTTTGAGGTTAATTCTATAAATAAGCATTTTATAGCTAGACGAAGAATCAATTCTTAATATTTGACAACTTTTATAATTTTTTTTTCTCACTAAAATTTCCCTGTAAATTTAGCTTTATTTAATCGTCGAAATCTTGTATAACATAAGTCGAAGATGTATTTTAAAGTTTATGCAAAAAGCATAAAAATTCACAAGAACTAGATATATTGCATATTTTACATAACCGTTATTCAAATGTCATACCATAATTTGAAAAGAATTCTTATTGTGAACGTTCATTTATTCCATACCCTTGGAAGCATTATAAAGAAAAATTTAGTACATTTTAAAAACATTGAATAAAAACATTTTGATGCATTAGTTCTGAAAAAATCGACGTACATGAATAAAGTGATTTTGAAAAAAAAATGCATTTTTAATTAAGATGAGGAAATAAGTGTTGGGATATTTAAATTAAATTCTTTGATGCCAGATACTCACATAAATCATCAATTATTTTAAATACTAAGAAAAAATCTCTAAAAAATATAAGAAATTTAAAATATGGTATTTTAACTTTCTTTGACTACTTTGCAAGCTTACTCTCGGCTATTTTAATGATCCATTTCGGTTTGTGGATATTTAGAAATTCTTTAATATTTTTGTTTATAATTAACTAGATGCAAAATCAAAACTATTTGGTAAAGTTAAATAAATGCTCTTTTCAATAACTCTCAAACTGAAAATGCCACTTTTGTGCGAACATTAACCTTTTCAACGCATTTGGACTCCTTAATGAGAAAATAATTAATGCTTATCAGTAATGCACACTTATTGTATTCGATACAAAACCGAATAGTTGTCATCTCGCATGTTTCTAAGCAGAAATATTCGCTTTATTTAATGATAGAAATATGAGATTAAATAAGATAAAGATTACTATTCAGAAATAACGGCACCTATGAAAACTTTATGAAAATATATTTTTAAAATATTTCTAAATATATTTATATAAAGCACGTAATAGAAATATTACTACAAAATAACCAACGTGCGTACACTTCCTTAGAATTTCCCAATAGTGCGGCACCAGTATTTTAGATTAGAAATCATTTCTTAATATTTTTTTCTTTTATTAGTTGCAGAATTTGTAATAGTTCGCTGCGATGGAATAAAGGAAGTATTTTATTCGAAATTTGTGGTAAATGTATACATAAATATCTAAATTTTATACTATAATATATCAGCAAGTAATATTTACGGATAAATAAAATCGACTTTAATTGATTGTTCATTAACTCATTACGCTGATATACTAAACTTATTGCATGGCAGTTGACGTATTTGAATTAAAGTTTACTTTGTGGAAAATATTTTTTTTTCCACATTCAATTTTAATTACGTTATTCCTAATATTGCTGCTCACATTAGCAAGTAATTTACGACCGTATATAAAACAGTTTGTGTGTCTTCAGTTTGGCCAGTAGGCTACAGTTTTGGAATTCAGATTCATTGATTCCCACCACTTTTTTTATAATAGAGAAAATTGGCCTTATTATGGCTATATTGAATATGTCATTAAATAAAGCGAATATTGCTACTGCAAGAAAGTGGTGGTACGAACAAAAAAATCTGAACTAAAATAAAGTAGCCTACTTGCAACAATATGTGTCTTTGAAAAAAAATTTATAATATCTATACGCGACGCGGTGACTATTTTGAAACATTATTCTTGTATTATTTAACTTAACAACATATACAATTTCCTGGCAATTGGACAATTTTTAATGATGTTAGTGTATAGAAAATCAACGAAAAGACTCAGAAACTGTCAAACACACAAGCATATCATTTTAGATCCCGAGGGAATGGATATATGATAATCATCAGAATAAATCACTTCAAACAAGAAAATAATTACGATAATTAAAGCAACCATCCAAATGTTTGCGTAAAAGAAAGAATAATTGCATAATTTTAATTGTTAGAAGTCATTAAAAACTGTTTCTTTAAATATACAGGGTGCAAAATGTTATCTATCGCCGATCTTTAATTTCTCAACCGTTGGTTGTAGACATATAGTTCCAGTTACAAAAGCATATAAAATGAGGCAAATATTCATGTTGTGGCGTTAATTAACGTAAAAAATCAATTTCATTAAAATTACGAAATCTAACATTTTATACGGTCCCCCGGTCCCTATAGTTATATTTAGTAAATGTTTGAACATATAACAAATACAACACAAAAAGTTTGACTTCTGTACGACAAAAATTGACACAGTTATTAAATTTTACAGTTTGAGATTTTTTTCACATGATTTTGTCTTTCACTCAGGGATCAGTTAAAAAATGAATTAGAGTAATTCGAGATCAAAATCAGGGTACAATGTCCTTTTTACGGCAAAAATACCTTTAGCCGGTATATCTAAATCAGTGTATCACAAAAGAGTTTAAAAATATAGAATTATGAGAATATAAAAATATTATCAAAAATATTAAATTAAAAAAATTGAACTGACTTTGCGGGGTCGTATACAAAGCGAAGAATGAAATATTGAAATTAAACAGAAAAATAAATATCAATTTATTATCATATTAGAAAACGGTCTACTATAAAAAATGAATACATCAAATACCGAAATCTACTAGAGATACTGCTCAAAGTGTTCTCCATTGGTGGCAATGCACAATGGAATGCGTGACAGTACTGAGTCCTGGACATGTTGGAGCATAGCAGGCGAAGCCACCTTTAAGCGGTATCGCTAAAACCGGATATCACCAAAGAGGTTTTTTTTCATCTAAAAATTTAAGCTAACTTTTAGGAGTCCAACAGCATTCAAAAGTCAAATTAGACAGTGTTGAATTCAGGGGGTGGCCCGGGAGGGACATTCTCCCCCTTTCCCCCGGAACAATGTAATGTCCCTCCCGGAAATAGTGAGATTTTGTATTTTAAATGGTCAAAATGTGCAATTTCTCCCCGGAACTCTATAATCTCCCCCTGCCGGAGAAAAGTGTCTGAATTCAACACTGAAAGTAGGTATTGTTTGTTATCGGAAAAAAAAATTTCCGCTCTTTTGCGAATGCGTTCAGTCTGTTTCGATTTTATCAAAATAGTGTTGAGTCGAGATTGTTTAGCTGCGTTTGGCTGAGTGCCAATCTTAGTGACCGCCTACAAGAGAACGCAAACTAGAACTTCGGGAAATACTCATATCGGCGAATTAACACCCCCTTCGATTGTAAAAAAGGCCCAGAGTGCTAGGCGTGATTTTCAAAAAGGAACAATAGAATTGACATCAGTAAAATAAAATATACTCACTAAAAACTTCATAAATGGCAGCGGAATGCAAACGACCAACCGAAATATAACGAGCATGAAAATCAAGATTATGCAAATTGCAATAATACCGCAGCACAATACATTCGGGATAAAACACGAGCGACTAGCAGTGGACATGCTAGTCAGCGCAGAGATTGTGATGGCAGGCAATATACCGAAGAACACGCAATATACCGAAATGGTACTTATTTATGGTGAATGTCAAAGGAATGTCAGAGCGGCTCCGAAGGTTTATTCAGAGCGTTTTCCCAGAGATCGATATCCAACGCATGAACAATAACTGATGCATTGCACCGTCTTAGAGATACCGGCTCTGTTGCACCACGACCCAGAACAAGTAAACGCGCAAGGTGTAAGGTTCAAGTAACACCGGAGGAAGTGCTGGCATTCACCCTTTTAAATCCACAAATGAGCACGGCGGAAACAAGCGAGGCATGTGGATACACGCGTCAGTGTGTCTGGCAGTTATTACATGCACATGGTGCGGATCCATACCATCCAACACTGGTGCAAGCATTGATGTTGGGTTACCAAGAAAGCTTGTTTGATTACTGTAATTTCATGCTTAACACTATAGAGAAAAATCCATCGTTCCTTTGTGCATTCTGTGGACAGATGAGGCAATGTTTACACGGAGTGACATTGTGAACGTGCAAAATGTGCATTACTGGTGACTGGAAAATCCTCACATCGCCCGCACAGTACGACACCAAGTACGCTGGTCAACGAACGTGTGGTGCGGTAACTCAGATTGTTGGATCCATCTTCTACGATGGAGCCCTAACGGGCGAAATTTACATGCACCTACCACAAAACACGGTACGTGACTGGTATGAAGACAGTGGCATAGCCAGGGTGGGGGTCCAGATGCACTTGATACCACTAATTTTGTACAGTTTTCTTTGCCTTATATGATCGGAGAAATTTATGCGGTAATCAAAGCGAAGAAAACTTTACAATTTTACTGGTATCCAGAGCGTTTGGACCCCCTCCCTGGCTACGCTACTGTATGAAGAGCTGTCTCTCCGAAATACATGCCGGGTGTGGTTTCAACATGATGAGGTCCCTCCGCATAAAGCATCAAACGTCCGTGCTTATCTGGCCAACGAATTCGGTCAACAGATTATTGGATATGGTGGTCCGGTAAAGTGGCCACTGCGTTCAACGGACTTGACTCCCATGGACTTCTACCACTTGGGATACATCAAGGCACAGGTGTATGTGACTGAGCCTACTTCTCTGGTTGATCGGAAGCAGCGCATCATCCTTGCTTGCCGCACAGTTACACCTGCTATGCTCCAACGTGTCCAGGTCTGAGTACTTTCACGCATTCAATTGTGCATTCCCACCAATGGAGAACACTTTGAGCAGTTTATCTAGTAGATTCCGGTATTTGATGTATTAATTTTTTATAGTAGACCGTTTTCTAATATGATAATAAATTGATGTTTATTTTTCTGCTTAATTTCAATATTTCATTCTTCACTTTGTTAACGACCCCTTAAAGTCAGCTCAAAATTTTAGATGAAATAACCCTATTTGGTGATACACCGATTTAGCGATTCCGTCTAAAGGTACATTTGCCGTAAAAAAGACATTGCACACTGATTTCGATCTCGAATTACTGTAATTGATTTTGTAACTGATCCCAGAATGAGAGACAAAATCATGTATAAAAATCTCAAACTTTGAATTTTAATAACTGTGTCAATTTTTGTCGTACAGAAGTCAGACTTTTGTGTCTATAGGAACCGGGGCACCGTATACACGCCGTAATTTTTATAAAATTTATTTTTTACTTTAATTAACACCACAATATGAATATTTACCTCATTTTATACGCTTTTGTAATTGGAACTATATGTCTACAACCAACGGCTGATAATTGAAAGGTAGGCGATAGATAACATTTTGCACCCTGTACAACTTTTAACGTATATTTATTAATTAAAGTTTAAATCAAATGAAATGTTTCTCACATATGGCCTTAGTAAAAATTAAAATAATGTTAAGATGGTGTCATACAATAAGGACAGAAAATATTCTTAATAATACCATAAAAATTAGGGAATGATCGTTTTCCTAATTTTTATGGTGTTATTAAAAAAAGTTTATGGCCTTAGTAACCATATCTATATGTAAAGTATTGTTATTTTTAATACGGCATTTGTTGTCTGTATACAAATAAATGCAGGTGCGTACTTTTTTACCACAAATTTTTAATAACTTTTTTCGTCTTATTTAATTGAAGAAAAATATTACAAATATTGCAATAAACCGCGACCTACGTTATACACGGCCTTTGTATGACGTTTAAAACGTCACATGGAGTGGATCATTTTTACACCTCGATTGGTGCAAAACGGAGGGCGCGGCGATTTGCACCAATCGCGGTGTAAAAATGATCCACTCCATGTGACGTTTTAACGTCATGCACCACCCCCTGAATACTAGGCCTGCGCGCTGAAAAAAATGGCGGCTGTCGAAGGCGGAATCGTTTGTACAGTACCCCGAACTTCAACACCAAAAATATCCAAAAGTTATCTTTGACTTATTTGATCTCCGAAAAACAAGGCGAAGAAAACTTTTAGAAATTATTGGTGTGGAATTTCGAGGGACCATTCAAACGCTGAAAAAAAAATCGGCCTGCGACAGTCGCCATTGTTGTCAGCACTCAGGCCTAGTATTCAGGGGGCAGTGGTCCGTGTATAACGTAGATCGCGAATAATCTCGCAAATGAGAATGATAGTCTCTAGGTGACACGTCTTTGAAAGGATCTCATGGCTTGGATTTGAAATGTATATATACCGTGGCACCTTTATTGGGATCTAGAGGAGTTTACCTAATCATAGAAAAAGTCCCATATTTCTCGGATTGTCTGATAGACTGATTGTAAGTCTAAATGACTTTCAGCAATTTATAGCCAATGTATAACCTTCCAAAATTTTGCAACTCCTCCCAACAAGCAAGTACTTGAGTTGATCTTTTTGGGGGGAATAAAAATGTCAAAAGAACAGTAACTCTGATATTTGTTTTTGCCTGAATGTTAAAGTTAACTAAATGTTGAATTGATATTTGTAGTATTTCGATATTTGATTAATTTTGTATCACTTGATAAGATGTACTTTTGGATCAAATTAGATTTTTATTACCTTAGTTACCGGCGTATAATCCGCGGATCGAACAGTGTTGTTTCAACCCAGAATTTATATTCAATAAATGAAGTCAAATGTTTACAGCTATCTAATAAGTTACATTTTATAAAATAAAATTTCTGGGTCGAAGCATGATTGTTTGATCCACGGATTATACGCCGAAAATTATGTTACTCACTTTTAGTGAAACAATACAATAGAACCTAACACATCGGCTGATAAGTTCCCGGTTTGGCACACAGATGGCGTTGCAATCGCCGAACCGATGCTTTTTTTAGTAAGTCATGACGATTCGCCGTGTGGATAAAAAGTTAGAGCGGTTTTAGTTGAAGGACTTTGTTGGTAAAAAAAAAAAAAAAAATTATAAACAAGAATTTTAAGCATTGTTATTTGATGGGAAAAAACACCGTTCAAACAAAAGCTTGGCTTGATAGACGTTATCTGGACACAGCACCAGGTAAATCAACCATTATTGACTGGTTTGCTGAATTTAAACGTGGTCGTACGGAAACCAGTGATGCACGACGCTAGGGTCGCCCAAAAGAGATGGTTACTTCGGAAAACATAAAAAAAGTCCACAAAATCGTTTTGGGGAACCGTAAAGTGAAGTTGCTGGAGACAGACTTTGAGATATCCAAAGAACGTGTAGGTTTTATTTTGAATGAACAAGTGTCTATGAAAAAGCTGTTGTCAAAGTGGGTGCCGCGCGTGTTGAATTTTGACCAAAAACAACAACAAGTCGATGATTCTGAGCACTGTTTGGCGCTTTTTCGTCGCAATAAAACAGACTTTTCGCGTCGATACGTAACCATAGACGACACATGGATCCACCACTAAACACCAGAGTTGTGTTAGACCGGGAACTTATCAGCCCATGAGTTATGAAAATGAAAAAAAAAATACTTATGGACTTTGGAGGGTTAACCCTTTCCGGCACAGACAAAATATGATCGTAAAATGAGAAATTGCTGACTGACACCGGAATTAACAAACGACATTTTGAAAAAATATGAACTCCTTATTTTAAGCTTTCATTAGAGAAACAAAATTTTATTAAAATATTCTTGGTGCCGAATGCAAGTTTGGAATTAAAATTAGGTGTGCCCGGAGTGGGACCACTGTGCCGGAAAGGGTTAAACGAGACGACTTTGAATGGTACTATTTAAATATCAAATAAAAATTTTATAATCAGAAATAATGGTACCAGACTCCTTGGAAATTCCAAGCATTGTATGTAGCTTGTAAAGGAGGAATAAAATTAAAATCCAATTCCATTTCATGGAAAGTTGTGTCAAATTTAGACTTAATTAATGGACTTAATTAATTCCATTACATTTTTACTTAGCAACCCATTATTAATTGAATGAATGCTGCACAGAAAAAAGTACTCTAAAAGAAAAAGAATTTGCATTAGAATCTCAAAAAACAGAGAAAATAAACTTCTAACGCAGTAAATTATCTTTTAAGAAGACTTATTCACGTTTTTCATATACTTTCTTTTGTATTGAAATAGGGAGGACTTTTTGTTTTCTTTAAAGAGAACAGTTTTTCTGACTACTTATTTCTGCACAATGTATTTGCGTTTCGTTCTTTTAAAAGATTATTAAAAATATTTTTCATTATTTGATGATTCTGAAATGAGACCAAAAAATATTTCTTATTCTGTTTCAGCATAAAATAAAATAAAATAAGAAGACAGTAAAATGAATATCGTTAATATTAAAATATTATTTTATTTAAGATTCTTGGTACATTTATTCTTGATGAAAACTTTTGTAAAATGCGAGTTAAAATGCAGGGTGTGTATAGTTCTATTACAATTGTCAAATAGAATTTTTCGCTTTATTTAATTGCAAAAACATTTTATAATTTCAGAGATTAATCTTAGAAAGATTTTTTTAACTGAACAAAAAATTCCAGTTTGAAATAGTGGTGATACATAATTCATACAATTTAAAGTATCATAAATCATTTTTTTTGTCTTAAAAATGTAATTTTGGTTGTTTTAATTTTAAAGCATGGATACACGTTTTCTAAATATAACTTCTAGAATATAGGGAGCGCATAAACTTTTAAAATTTGTAACTTTAAAAAAATAACAATTTTAATCTAAATGGATTTTCATATGATGAAGAACAACATTTGATATATAACTGTAATCAGAACTATACCTCTAAAACTAAATGTTTAAGAATTAGCTGTTGGTCACCAATAAGAAATGACAGCCTATATTTATATAAATTGTTAAAAATTTCCTCTTAATAAGGAAAATACAAAAAATTATAAACAATAGAAAGGAGTCAACAACGATTATGCTCAACAATAGACGGCAAAACTCATATACACGGCAAACAACAGCCTTACATCGCGAGTCCTATGGTGTGGTTGGGAAATTAACCCTTCTTTGCATGAATTTTTCTTTTACAATTGTGTTTTTTTATACATATATTAAATATTAGACACCAGAAATTTTAAGATAGATTTTAACTTTGTTCAGCAACATAGTTCACGAGAAAGTAACTGGATTAATATTTTTATATAAATATAGTGGTGGCGAAGAAGTTGATTATTTAGTAAAAGTTAAATTAACAGTGATGGAAATTTCCATCACTATGCAATTAATGGTTAAATTGAACAATTCTAAATCATCTGTATGTATTTGTCTTGAAAAATCAATGGACTGGGAGTCTCATATACCGGTGTTGCTTATTGCCTAGAAACGTGCGCTAAATGGAACAACTTGGTGGAAGAGATATGCAATATTCTGTAGAGGACTTCGTGTGACATGTGATATTTTTTTTTATTCGACCGATTGGCATCAATGGCGTAGCGTCAGGGGGGGGGGGGCACGATCATTTTACTACCAGTATAATTATATACTACATTTAGCCTTATTTAATCTTTGGACGGTATGAATTAAATAAGGCCAAATATAGTGTATAAAAATACTGGTAGTAAAGTGGTCCGTGCCCCCCTTGACGCTACGCCTCTGATTGGCATGCTTTCTTCGCCCAACGTATACATCAAGCACATTTTGAGTGTGTGCAGTGGTTTGCCTGAGGACACCGTTTGACATGTGATATTTTATTTAATCAACCGATTGACATGCTTTTATCGTCCGATTCATACATCAAGCACACTTTGAGTGTGTGCATTGGTTCACCAGAGAAAAAATCAATCTCGTTAGAGAACACGTGAAAACACGCTATAATATATGAGGGCGACAGAAAATCGTGAAAGAATATGATCAAGTATAGTTGTATAATCCGAAGTGCTGACGAGGACATCGTCATGGCCGACTAATGTCATGGCCGGTCGAGAATGCTCTTGTTTGTTTCTCCCGCCTTAAGACGGAATTCATGACGTCAGATCACTTGATCGCAGGCCAATCCAATCGACGGAGAAATACCTTGTTTGTTTTCAATTTTCCAGGACATCTTTCTGGGTCAATTGGTTCGGCAGAGATCCCGTGATTTGACATATTGAATCCCCTTCTAGGACACTGTCCTAACAAACAAGAGCTTTCTGGGTCGGTACTGAAATCAGCCTTGGCCGGAATTTCACTAAAAATGGGAAATGCCTTTTACTGTAATTACGTGATTGAATTATGTCATCGCGTTGTTATAAATCAGGTGTTTCCAAGCGAAAAACCGAAAGTTATTTGCATCAATCCACTAGCGCCTTACCAATGTCAAATCATGGATCTCTGGGAAACATGGAAACTGTTAGGAACGTGCAGTTTTTGAAGAGGAAAACATGGCTTCAAAAATCTTTAAAGAGAAATCTAAACAATGGGAGACAACAATCATTATGTTCAATAATGCAGGTCAAATTTCCTATGCTGTTCTATTTTATCTTTGGCAGGAATTCTGAGACTTTTTTGATGACATGGAAAAATTTGCGACCACAATTGCGCCAAATACCTTTTTCCAAACATTCCTAATACAGAAGATCTAAGAGACAAATTAAAGGAAATTTGGAGAATATATTATAATATTGGACACCGTTAATACGTCATCACGTCATGTTTTGTTGACGTCATCATGAGAATCTAGTTGATGAAAATTACTTTTACTTTACAGCGAAATACAACGATAACTAATTTATCTAAAATATGGTTAACTACAACTACAACTACTTAATTTAAAAGTAACGATTACAAACTACTTTTCAAAAATCTTGACTAATTCGCTGCTACCAGATTTTGTCAAATAATTCAATCTGCAGTGGAAAGTGCGGACCGGAATAAGTCAAACAGAAACTCCTCGTTATATTGCGCATACTGGGATCTAATTAAATAAAGCAATATAACCAAGGATATTAAAAATTAAGAAAGATTACATAAAATAAAATGATGGAAAAACAAGAAAATCATATTACAGAAATTAAAGCGGAATGTCTGTCAGTAACCTGGAGGTGGATTTATAAAAGTAAGTGTGGTCACTTTGCACATTTTATTGTGTAATATAATTACGCGATTGAAAGATCCCATTTTTTTACTTTGGTATTTTTTTAGACTTCTACAAGAAGTGGTTTCTGTTTTTCTAATCAGTACAAAGTGGAATTACCAGTTTATATAGGTACCACTATCGGGTTGCTAACAGGCCTTACGCTTCATTCTTAGTTCGTGAAACTTGTGGGACTGCGTGTTGTATGTGAAAACAATAATAGATAAAATATGCGTAATGCTTGCATATCGCCTATCTTTTTAATTGAGAAAAGTTTACAAGATAATTGTCGTTGACTTGTTGTAATCTGTAAATATATCAATTCGAAAAGAAGGTATCTGCCATTAAAACATGAAGACCTTTAGTTCTGAAAACATGAAAATCTATTAACTAGAAAATAGAAACATGAAAAACTATTTGGTGAGTCAGAACGGGAATGTACCAGGATGTGTCAATGACAAAATTTATGACGCCATACGATCCATTGCTATTCTCTACAAATGAGCTTTGTAGCTGACATTTCAGTGGCGTAACCAGGATGGGTGCCCAGATGCTCTGAAAACCACCAATTTCGTAAAGTTTTCTTCGCCTTGTTTAACAACATACAATTTTCCAATTACATAAGGCGAAGAAAACTTTACAAAATTAGTGGTATTCAGAGCATCTGGGCACCCACCCTGGTTACGACACTTCATTGGCAAATTGTTGCGGAGAACACATTTTGCAAAAGGAAGCATGTTACGATCAGTCGATTTATAGAAAGGCATATTTGTTTCGTTGAAGTAGCATTAAAAGTAGTGTAAGTGCTTGCAACAAACTACTGATTTTTTTTATCCCGCTTATCAATACATTACATTTTTCGAAATGTACTGCGTTACAGTACAAACTACTTGAAAAAGTAGTGACTACTATAGTCAGAGGCGTAGCGTCAAGGGGGGCACGGACCACTTTACTACCAGTATTTTTATATACTATATTTGGCCTTATTTAATTCATACCGTCCAAAGATTAAATAAGACTAAATGTAGTATATAATTATACTGGTAGTAAAATGATCGTGCCCCCCCCCCTGACGCTACGCCACTGACTATAGTTCCGCTGCTTGTATCTCAGTACTTCCAGCCAGTGATAGAGGCCATATGAAAAATACCACTCCAGAGAAGTTCGATTAGTTTTCAGTCGCAAGCGAATTGTAAACAAAGTCGACAAGTCTTATTTGCGCTTCGCTTAATTCATTACCATGTGTGGCTTGATATTTGTGATAGAAATTTAAATCATAAATCTTTTTTCATAGAATTTGTGATATGAACTTTAATGTTTACATCAGGGTAATATAACTCATTTGCAGAAAACCGTCTGTCAACAGTATTTTCGAATAAATTTCTTCAGCTTTTTTAATCGTAAAATTTGTCATTAGATAAGGCGAATTATTCTATATGAAAATAGTGACGCAGCGAGCCGCAGGTTGAAAACCTATGGTTTACGTGGTGTTTCTGGTATATTCATCTATTAAAGTGCATTCATCGACTCAGAACCTATATTTTTACTTAAAGGTCTACATGTATCTCACATAAATTGGCATATTTTGTAAAAATATATATAAGTGATGTATCCATGGTTGGATTCCAAAGGCCCAGGATATCATCCGTATTACCGAATAAAAATCTTCGGCTTATTTAATCATAAAACATGTTATTAGATAAGGCGAATTCTTCTATATGAAAATAGTGACACCGCGGGCCGCAGGTTCAATACCTACTGTTTGCATGGCGTTTCTGGTATATCGTCTAATCAAATGCATTCATTGACTCAGAACGAATTTTTTTACATAAAAATGTACATTTATCTCACAAAAATCGTCAAATTTTGTAACAATATATGTAAGTGAGTCCAGGGGCTTAGGTATCACAATTTGCGAAGAGTAATATTTGAATTTCATATATCACAGAATCTGTAATATTCTTCTAAAATTAACTAAGGCGAAAGTTAATATAAAAAATAGTAGTCAAATCCCTTAGAGTATCTTCCTGGCTACATTACTGATATATATATATACAGTACAGCGCTGATTACCTGTACTTGTCGGTATTGGACCCAATACGGGTATGCGCAAAAGTTCGTATAACTAGGCAAATGAAAGCACACTGTCCTCTTACTGTAATGTTTAAGAAAAAATGATTTCACCCCCGATGAGAAATATTCAAGTTGCAACAGGAGTTTCAAATATTCACACTGTCATAAATCCCCAGATTATCAACACCGCATACAATTAAAAGAAATTTGCTTTACAAAAGTGTTCCTTTCATTTTTATGTTCATTTCATTGAACCGGTATTTTCAATGCACTCTTTCTTTCGAGAGTCACCATCGTACTGTAATGTAAGTGAAATCAAAAATTAGTTTCCGGTAATGATTATATAAAAGAGGATTATTTTTAATTGTTTCGCAGTGTGAAAGTGACATCTCTTGTTTAACAGCCTTTTCCTTAGAAGAAATGCGGAAGTAGCATTTTAGTAGGATTTCATCTGCTCATGGGCAATTCAGAATAAAACTTGTTTTACTGGATAAAATTCTTCCTTTTGTAATACGTGATATGATGGACAATATTAAGCTCATTTTGTAGTAAATTTAAGAATTTTCATTCACTTCTCCACCGGAATTTCTCAAAATTTATCAGAGTAATAGTTTAACTCAAGAGTGTCCACGTTCTGTGACTGGATATCATTTGTTAGAACTATTTTCCAATACAAATCTTTACCTTATGAAATCGCTAAAGTTGTGTCTTTTTAAATAAGGAGAATTATTCTATTCGAAAACGTCCTAGCTCTGTATACCGCTCACCACCGATATACACCTCTGATATAACGCATCGAATGCGTTCTAAGGACGTATATTTTTATTATTATGTCATATAATTCTAAAGATGTTTTTATTTTTTAGATATTTTAGATTTTATTCTCACTTTTTACTTTAATAAAGGAACATATTCTCTGTGTACGTCGTAATTTTAAAGAGAAGAACGAAAAATATTGCATCAGGCATAGATACTGAAGCTCTTTCTAAAACTAATTTAATATTATTACGAAATTTCATTTCATCATGCACTGAAATAGGATAATTTAATAAATAATTTAAAAACACTTAACTTAGTAAAAATCCATTAGCAGCAATCTATACACACCGTGTAATACAATAACAATTATAAACGTTTAAAAATGCATACAACAATGGAAAACGCACTTTTAGCAGTTATCTATCATAGACAGTGCTATAACCAAATTATTTTGTACGTGTCAGTGAATGAACGACAAAATTTTCAGGCCGAAGGTAACGCTAGTACAGATTCTGAGGTACTCAAACGCATCAGACAGGACCGAGGCCACGTACGGTCTGGTGTGACGCCGCCATGATACAGGCCACCGACCAAGGAGGAGCACACCGCCACCTGCGCATCACTCATCCTGCTTCCAAGTGATACATGAACTGGTCACTACAATAGCAGAGCCAAGTAATTAAGGAATCTGTCGCATGACATTTGGGGACGTATCCGAGTACACCAGGATCTTCGGGTATCGGACACTTATAGGGGTGCCGGGCCCTAGGCCCGTTGTTGGGTTTCCTGAACAGTTACTTGCTTTGCCAACGCTTACAGATGTGAAAATCTACAGCTATTTGCTCCTGCTATGGCATTGAATGAATGATATGCACTTAATAATCTAATAATCACTTAATAATCTCTATATAAAACATATTACTATGCACCACAAGGATTCTTTTTAATTTCATTATGATTGAAGCATCATAAAATCATTAAAATATGAGACAAACGATTTTTTCTTATTTATCACCGGTCCGAATACATTTTCCCCATTCTCCTGAGAAAGTATAGTGTAGTCCAATTCAGTGCTGCAGATGAATAGCATTATGTTTAAAATGCCGCAATAACTCCATGTAAACGATCTATAAAAGCTACGCACTTCATTTTCAAAACGAAACATTGTGTAATAAACCTCATTAAGATAAGAAAATCTGCACAGGAGTCCGATTATATTTACGAGAGTTAAAGTACGGATAAGCAGATAGACATACAATCCGAAGTTATAAACACTTTTCCACCATGCTGGAAATTGTTAAGAAAGAGATTGATAGATGTTCGAATAATTGGAAGTTTAATTAATTGGACTTCGAATATTCGGCGCTTTATTATATATATATATATATACAGACAGAGAGAGAAAGAAGGAGAAAACTTTATGTGGAAAACATATTTTTATATGGAGATAAAATTATTTATTGCAATTAATCCATCATCTTTTCTTTGTATGAATAAATATATATCAATATGTTGAGTGCACACTAACACTTCCTGCAACATGTCATTTTGTTTTATTTTTCCTCACTTTCAGCTACATATCAGCGTAGATAATATTTTCTATTTTTCTGTATGGGAAATAATTTTCTGTTATGATGTGTCAAGTTTATTTCAACATAATTTACTTCGACCCTATTAAAAATCGTTTAAATATATTAAAGTACTTTTTCTCCTTTTTTAACATAAGTCAATTTAATATTATGTTTACTTTATAAAAAGTGTAGTTTCTTTACGAGTCTGCTTTTTAAATAAATTTTTTAATGTTACAGAATTAAAACTTTTCCAATGTTTTGAATTTCGAATGATTTTTTAGCAGATGCTTTTTCTCAAAACTATTTTCCAAAATAAACATTACATTCTTTATGGAGATACACATATTTTTTTATATGGTGTTTCCTACAACTGTATTATTTTGATAAATTTGATTAGATTAGATTATTCACTTATAAAAGAAAAATATCTAAATTATATGGTAATTACACTGCAAAGGATTAACTAACTGACTGACACCAAGATTATCTTAGAACTGTATTTGCAAAAGAAAATTATTGAGACTTTGACCTCGATTTGGTAATCATATAAAATTACAAAGCTCTTATATAACCAGTTTTGCCATTTGCGCGGTTTTTTAATCAGCGTAATTGATATCGGTCCTTTTTTGAAAATGCAATGATATTCGACTGGTTTAATCTGTTTTCGAATTATGCGAATAACACTATTTCAAAAAAAGTTGCAGCAATCGAGTAATCGAAATAAAATAATCGTCCCCAACAGGCAAGAAAGTATATGGCATTAATTTTCAAAATTATAATTCAACTTATGTAAAATGTTGATTACTGTTTTAGATATATTAATATAAATTTATTACTATTTAAAAGTCTTATTTAAAAGTCTTAATTTTCTAATATCGATAAAGATTTTTCTTTTATGTCACACACTTTTCTCAAAATTATTTTTCAAAATATAGATTACATATTTAAGAAGCTTACGCATGGTATTTTACTTTTACATATGGCTTCATAGAACTGAATTTTTATAACATTTAGCATATAGGATACACTTATCGAAAAAAAAAATATATTGTCTAAATTCTAGCGTAATGGTACCAGGGTGCGTACATTTTTACGAGACTTTTTCGGCTTATTTAAACGCAGAAAAATGTTAAGATTTTACGAATAAACGTGTTGACACTTTGGCCAGTGGGCTACTTTTCTTCATTCAGATTACTCGATTCCCACAACTTTTTTATAAGTGTTTAATGACAGAATGACTAAATGACTTATTTAATGACAGATTAAATAATGTGAGAATAAGGCCGATTACGCTATTTAAAAAAATGTGGAAATCAAACAATCTGGATTTTTAATTAATAATAAATAATAAAATGAAGGAAAATAATTTGGAGAGAAATTTAATGGTGTTAAATTATTTCAAACAAAATGATATTTATATACATTATTTGGGTGCAATTCAAGATGGTTACTTGTTACTGCAGAATGTGTTATGCACTTACAGTTTTTTTAGATGGGCACTAAATGGTTCCGTTATATTAGGGTCTACGGAAAAAAACATTTGTGGTGTATTTTAATGATATTAAAGTGTTACAAACATAATGCAATCGATATAAAGTTCTGAGGTGCACTAAAACATGTTTTCTGTAGAATATGGAGTGCAAAGCATTTATAATTCACATGCAGGGTCACACAAAATAGTTCGATTATAAAATGGTCTACGCGGAAAACTGTTAGAAGAGTATTTTAACTATGATCCATTATTGAATAATAACTACATGAATTTTCACAAAGCTAACGAAAATTATAACAAACAGAGTGAAAAATATCCAAGCTGGAAGTCCAACTAAAATCCATTTTTAATTATTTTTCAATTAATTTAGAGCAGTGAAATTCAGCCCAAATTTTTTTATTATTAAATACGGGGATTTTTACCAGAGGCGTAGCGTCAAGGGGGGCACGGACCACTTTACTACCAGTATTTTTATATACTATATTTGGCCTTATTTAATTCATACCGTCCAAAGATTAAATAAGACTAAATGTAGTATATAATTATACTGGTAGTAAAATGATCGTGCCCCCCCTGACGCTACGCCACTGATTTTTACATTGCTAATAAAGCGTATACCTAACAGAGTAAAAAATATCCATGCCGGGAATTGAAATCATATCCGGGATCAGTGTTCGAAACATTGCTTGTGTATACGCTTTCTTAGTTATTTTCTTAGTTTAGTGTTATACGCTTTCTTAGCAATGTGAAAATTCACATGTTTAATACTAAAAAATTTCAAGCGTAATTTCTCCGCTGAAAATTAATTGAAAAAATAATTTAAAAATATATGTCCCAAATTATAAAATTGATATATATTACTGAGGTTTACTGGAAGATAATTGCTGTAGAATATGATGTGCATAGCATTTATCGTTCATTTACAGGGACTCACAAAATATTTCTAATAGATTACTGTGTCAGTATTACAGTATATACAGTATTGTGTAACAGGGATAATTGCTGGAAGTGCATTTTCTGTTATGGTATATTTTTTCACTAAATTTGTATATATTACGTGGTGTGTATAAATTCTATAGATCGTATACAGGGCCGTACAACGTACTTCGTAAATACACTGGCGAGAAAAATTAAAGGAACAACTATAAAAACTAATCGAACTTGAATAATTTTGTAGATAAGAACATGAAACTTGCACAAGATCTTTATTATGTCATGCCTGATATACATTCAAAATGCAGACCTGCCTATTTCTGCAAAAAAATAAATTTACATAAAAACTTAGGATTGTGTGATATAAGAGAGAATAAGAAAATTGTACTGTCACAATATTTTAGGGACACACATTAAAAATCAATAAGGTATGTGGTCACTCCTGAACGAAATGCAAGTTTTACAGTGATTTTCCATACTGTGGATTAGATTAACCAGAAGTGCTTGCGGTATAAATGTGTATTCATGATGAATAGTGCTCCAAAGCTCCTGGAGAGTGCTAGTTATGGAGATGCAAGTAGGCGTAATGGTGCGTCCCACGCATGTGCTATCAGATTTAAATCCGGAGAATATGCAGGCCACTCCATTCGCTGGATTCCTTCGTCCTCGAGATAATAAGTCACTACTGCAGCACGATAAAGGCCGCGCATTATCATCCATTAAGATAAAGTTATTACCGATTGAACCCTAAACAACTTGACATGAGGATAAAGAACCTCATTTCTCTATATTTCAGCATTCACCGTTGCACTGGTAAAAATGTGTAGGTCAGTGCGGCTATTCTAAATGATGCCCGTCCATACCATGATTCCAGGAATTTTGTATCGATGCCTTTCACGAATGTTTGCAGCCTTATTGCGTGTGTTTTTCTCCCTCCATATGGTAACACGTCTGTAATCACTCTCCAGTCAAAATCGGATTCATCGGTACAGAGAACTTGGCTCCAGTCAATGGTAATCCAATGACGATGATCTCTGCACCGCTTTAACTGGGCGGAATTTTGCTGCCGGAGTTAGTGGAATACAAATCATGGGTTTCCTTGCATATAGCCCTCTTGTATGCAGCCTGTCACTTGCAGTAAATCTGGATAGTCGAGTTCCTGTTGCTGCAGCAAACTCCCTTGCAATCTGAACTGATGTCACTTACCTGTTTCTTTTAGCAACCGTTGCCAAATAACGGTCCTGACAGTCTGTTGTGGCATGTTTTCGACCTTGACATTGCTGTCTCTGCACATTACCAGTGTCTTTAAACCGTTTCCAGATTCTTGACATGATGCTTTTGGCTGTTTTTAAGTCTTTACAGACCCCTGTCAGTGTCTGTCCTTCTTCCATTCTCGCTATCGCACGTCATTTCTCAAAATCAGTCAAATATCTTCTGGATGACATATTCCACCTAGTACAAGCGGAAATTTTATGCAACTACACGCAAAATTCTTGAAATTAGACTTCAAATCACCCACGTGTACTACTTTTCAAACGTGCCCAAAAGAACGGGCTAAAAAATATGCATATTTTCTGTAACAAATGTTAATCCCATTGGACTACATGATAACGTTATCATTGAGTTACTAACCAATCACCTTCCATTGAAGTTCCCGCAATAGAATTAACATAAAGCACCTTTTTATGGTAGTTCCTTTAATTTTTCTCGCCAGTGTATTACTGAGTATGTGCGTGAATTGCTTAAAGGTGTTTTAAATTATGCTATGCATTTTCAAGATGAACTATATTTAGTATACAAAGATATGTTTGTAATAAATAAAATTATATAGAAGCCTATGTAAAGAACTGAATAGGGGAGACAGGGGCAAGATGACTATGTTAACAATTTTTGTTTTTTATTAATTTATTTTTAAGTATAGTAAAATTAATTTTACATGAACTGTTAGAGTATTCCTTTGTAGTATTAAATATATTACCATTTAATTTTTCAAATAAAAAAAATAAAGGATAATTTTATTTTTTCATAACATTAACAAATCGTCATCTTGCCCCAGTACTGGGGCAAGATGACTTTGGCCTTGGGGAAAGATGACAACATTGAAAATGGTTGAACATATTTTATCTTTTGAATATGTTACATGGTTAACAAATGATATAACTGTGTTTTTACATCTTACAAAGTGTCAAACTTAAGCAAAATGCATTGTAACGTAATGTTGAAATGTTTAGTTGTGCAGCTAACAATAGTCACAAATAAAAATGCCATTTTCATAATTGGAACATTCCTCATACCACCACTCTTGGCATTTACAGCACTGGATCCATTCTTTTGTTGGTGGGTCACAATATACCTCGTCACAAGCAGGACATCTGAAAACACTATTCTTTGAAGTTGATGCAACTGGATTTAATAGTCTTAGGCCTACAGGAACATAGTTTGAGTTTTTTACTCCTTTTTTCGCTTCACGAGCATCTTTTCTCTGTTTTTAAACGTTCCTGTTCTTCCTCCTGCTTTTCCCTTTGTTCTAACATTTCTTTGATGGGTGTGCTTGTAAGAATGCTTGAGCTCAGTGTTTTGCTTTTTCTTTTTTCTCACATTGTGTTGCTTTAGGCAATGGTTTGAAATCAAAAACACTAACAGACTTCTTCGGAATCAGCAGTCCTTTGGGAGGGAGGGGGGGGGCTTGACCCCGAGGTCGAACCCCGTCGAACGGTACCCCCTCGTACCGATCGGACGCTTGGAAGCGGACATACGCACCACGATAGGATTTTTCTTACGGAAGGGGGGAGTTAGGGGGACTTAGCGGATGGCAAAAATGTCTTCCTCTGGTCGCCTCCTTTCGAACGACACCTCCCCGATCCGATGCGCCCTTTAGCCCCAGAGGAGATTGAAGCGCAAGGTCGCGTGGACAAACACGCAGACGAACAAGCATTTACATGATTTAAATAGAATGGACAACATAGTTAGTTTAACAAATTCCGAAACACGGGGCGAGATGACGAGCTCGTCCCCTTGCCCCCGACTGCCTGTTTAAAAATATTCGTTTTCATTGCATTGAAGGAAGGCGATTAATTGACATTTATTCATGGTAGTAGGTAGTATTTAAACTAAGTTACTCATAAATATTAAAGAGAAACAATATATCTTACCTGTATCTGTAGCAGAGTTTGTTTACACATGCATAAAAGTTATAATATGGCAGCTGTAAACAATCAAAGCTTCACAACTAACACAAAAATGGCAATTTCAGCGTCTCTATACTATTGTTTAACGAACGGTCGATAGGAGAGTCAGTAGTGTCCGGTTGATGCTGCCACCTAGTGGAAAACGGAAAAATTAAGACATTCGTCATCTTGCCCCGGTCTCCCCTACATGTCCTCCTATGAATAGCAATTAATGGAAATTTGAATTCCGTAGTTTTAAGCGAATGTTTGTCTCAATTAAATTTTAACTTAATATTTTGCGTGTATAAAAATCTGTAGTTAATATACAGGTCTGTAGAAAATAATTCATGAACGTTTTCGTCTATTTGCAGAAATTGCTGAAGGTGAATTTTAAACTGTGTTATGCGTTTCTTAATGAACCAACTTTTAGCATACTATGCAGAATATATAGAAATCTATAGTTCATATACAGGATTCCACAAAAGAATTGAAATACCTTTCCGGCTATGGGCGGTAATTGCTGAAATCTGGTTTTCAAATGTGTTATGCGTTTTCTAAGATGTTTAGTTAGGTGTCTTCTTTACCTTATTAAACGGCGAAATAATTTTAAAATATTCTGGAAGTATTGGAAATTGTTTCATAATACATGCTTGACGCACGATTTTCCTTTCTTGTTTAATTTTTAAATTCGTCTTACATAAAAAAATACTACAGTTTTTGATGCGTCAATGTATACTTGGTACATGGAATGACATACATTCGGTTACAGAACTTTTTACTAGCTAATTAAAAAAAATTTTACAGATTATAAATAAGATAATCATTTAGCATAAATCATTACACTTTAAATGTTTGACTTGATATATGAACCTCTCATCTCAATCTATGCTTTTTTTAAAGTAGCGAGCACGGGATCAATTTTCGCGGGCTGAATACTAACAAGGCCTAAGGGGACCAGATTTTTAGGATTTATTTGCATAAGAACAGAAAGGACCTCGCCCAAATTATATGGAAATGTGGCATTGGGGAAATTGGCTGAAATTTTGCTATGCCATAATTCATGCAATGCTGATCAAATGTCTGTATAGGCACAAAACTTAAAAAGGGCTAATTTTCAAGACATGATCGTTAAAACTTTTAACCCATATTACAGTGCTGACAGCCGCCCGTTTTGTTTCAAGTCAAATAAACATAATTTGGACCAGAGAATTGTTTATCAAATTTTGGTTTCGTTCCATATGGATTTTTTTTTAAATTAGCTTTCATTATTGAATAAAATTTCTAGTTGTATTTGATTCGAAAATATAAAAAAATTCATAATGTTGTCAGCTCTGGTATTAGTATTCAAATGTGATATTTTTTCAAATCAATCAAACCAGAAATTCTATTCAATAACAAAAGCTAACTAAAATCCACATGGAAAAATAAATATACACTCTTTAAAATAATTCTGGTTCAAACTACGTTTATTTTATTTTAAATAAACTGAAATGTAGGCATCTATGCAATATATGAATGCATATGGTCTACAGCCATCTAACGATGTCCATAGTTTCAAAACTAGCATTTTTCAAGATTGTTGCCATTGAAACGTTAGATAATTATTGAAAAATCTACAATATAATTAATATTTCAGGCAATTCCACCGGGGACAGATTTCAACATAATTTGGGACTGTCGCTTTCGAATTTCTCCCTGTGTGAACTTTACAAGACTGCCTCAGGTGACTGTTATTGTATTTTATTTCTATGGGTTCTTATCATGGTTTCCCAAATTATAATGCCAGCGATATATTTCTACCACAACTGCAAGAGAAATCTACTACAAAAACTATTTTTGTAATAGTGTTACGAGTAGAATATAAAAAATAGTTGCCTGTGATAACTATGCAATATGGATGCAACCCTGCACCAATATATCTGTCAGTAATATGGAAATATTGGACGATGCTTGATTAAATTCTACACAACCGTTTGAATTCAATCTCTTGAATGCGGCAATTTGTCCTACGGGAAAGAAGAACATAAAGTTCACATGAAAAATTGTAACTTAAATTATTTTATTTGGCTTAGAGTTTCAAAATATTTATGGAAATGTGAAGTAGGGGTGTTCAACCTGCGACACGCTGATATACAACTGCAGTCGTGTAGTAAAATTTGTCTTACCGTAATTTCCGGCGTATAATCCGCAACTCTCGTTTTTCGACCCAGAAATATTATTTTATAAAATGTAACTTAAAAGATCGCTGTAAATATTTAACTACAATTATTGAATAAATGTTCTGGGTCGAAAAACGATTCTTTGAGCTGCGGATTATACGCCGGAAATTACGGCACTTAACCTCTTGAATACGGGAAGCACTGATGAAAAGCTTTATATTCACTCGTATCCCAATTTACAAATCATTTGAAAGCATCCCAGTATGGCAGAGACTAATTTTCAATAAGTGGTGCAAATCGAATAAAAAAATGTCGCTGTGACAACATATATCCCACCCAGTAATCAATGGGATAGTGACATAAATTACTCTATTTAATAAGGCAAAGAGATTTTTACTTGGTAATACTGCTAAGAGAAATAAACGTCTTTTAGGAAAGTCATTTGGGACAGTTTTTTAATTCACGTTGCGTTATTTCTAATAGTAAAATTTTTGAAGTAGCAGTATTCAATTTATATATTGACAATTTCAATAAGGCGTATAAAATTACATAAAAAACGTGTTAGCAATCAATAAACATGAATAAAACAAAACCTGCCCAACTGACAACACTGCTTCTTTAAACAATTTTATCCTGACGGCACTTATAAGTACCACTTTAACCCCTTCGCGACGAGCGTCTTTTACAGAATTTTTAATCTGTTACCACCGGTTTTTCAAATGAGAAATTTTCACCTAATTGAATCGCAAAAATGCTATGATTAGATAAGGAAAACTTTACAAAAAAATAACTGGTGGGAATAATCGAGGATTCTGAGCATCTAAAAAGTAGCTGGAAAATTAATTCAGGATATAAAGGGTTAAAATAAAAACACCCCTGATTTAATGTGTAGCAACTCTTTTTTTTCTGTCCTATATAAGAATATCACTATATAAATTTTGGTTTCCTGTAAATCATAAAACTTTCAGAATTCGGATATTAATGTAATGCATCAGAAACTATAAAAAATATTTTATATTGTGTTTTGTTAAAGTTTTAATTTTACATTAAACTTTCGTGATCGTTACGATACATAATATATTCCATCCCAAATACATGAATAGGAAAAAAAAGAAATTCTGCACTTTATGTCCGTCGACATGATTTCAAGATTCGTTCAATAAATTTCAGCATAAAATAAATTATACTTAAATTTATGTCTGAAAATATCTCATGCCTTTAAATTGAGTCGATAAATTTGGGGCTATATTTTATATCAATGAGTTTGCTATAAATCCTCTTCCTCGTGTCTGCGATAAAAACTGAAAACGTGACAATTTCAAAATTATTTCTTACAATATTTTCTGTATGGAGTGTACTTTATGTAGCACCTACATTCTTTACAAATTATTCCTACTCATTCGAAAGCGTAAATTAGCGTAAATCTTCATAAAAGTGGTACTCACTGTTTTTTAGCTCACAGGCTATCAAAGCCTGAGAGCTTATGTGCCCGCCGGTTCTGTATGTACGTACGTACGTATGTATGTATGTATGTATGTATGTACGTAACGCGATAACTCTTGATAGAACTAACCGTTTTACTTTAAATTTTGTTTATAGGTTCCTTGTGATAAGGCGCTTCCCTGATTAGTTTTGGAGGTTCATTGGTTAAGCATAAAGGGGGAAATGGGGGGCTAACCCCCATAATTTAGATAAATAGGTTTTCCATGCATAATTATCCCATTTTCTTCAAATTTTATATATAGGTTCATTTTGATAATGCGCTTCTGTCAATAGTTTTGGGGGTTCCGTGGGTAAGTATAAAGGGAGAAAGGGGGGATAACCCCCCCCCCCCTAATTTAGATAAATGAGTTTTTATGCAGAATTATTCGATTTTCTTCAAATTTTGTATATAGGTTCATTGTGATAAGGCGCTTACTTGATTAGTTTTGGAGGTTCATTGGTTAAGCATAAAGGGGGCAAATGGGGGCTAACCCCCCATAATTTAGATAAATAGGTTTTTCATGCAGAATTATCCCATTTTCTTCAAATTTTGTATATAGGTTCATTGTGATAATGCGCTTCTGTCAATAGTTTTGGGGGTTCATTGGTTAAGTATAAAGGGGGAAAGGGGGGATAATATCCCGCTAATTTAGATAAATGAGTTTTTATGCAGAATTATTCGATTTTCTTCAAATTTTGTATATAGGTTCATTGTAATAATGCGCTTCTCTGAAGAGTTTTGGGGGTTCATTGGTTAAGTATAAAGGGGAAAAGGGGGGCTAATCCGCCCTTAATTTAGATAAATGGGTTTTTCATGCAGAATTATCCGATTTTCTTCAAATTTTGTATACAGTTTAATGGTGATAAAGCGTTTTCCTGATTGGTTTTGGGGATTCATTGTTTAAGTATAAAGGTGGTAACGGAGGGCTGCCCCCCTTAATTTAGATAACTGCGATTTTCAGGCAGAATTATGCGATTTTCTTAAAATTTTGTATATAGTTTCATTGTGATAAGGCGCTTTCCTGATTAGTTTAGGGGGTTCTTTGGTTAAGTATAAAGAGGGTAAAGCGGGGGTGGCTTATCCTCCCCCCTTAATTTAGATAAATGTGTTTTTCATGGAGAATTATCCGATTTTCTTCAAATTTTGTATATAGGCTTATTGTGGTAAGGAGCTTCCCTGGTTAGTCTTGGGGTTCATTGGTTAAGTATAAAGGGGGATACGGGGGTAATCCCCCTTAATTTAGATAAATGGGTTTTTCATGCAGAATTATCCGATTTGCTTCGAATTTAGTATACATGTTCATTGTAATAAAGGGCTTCCCTGATTAGATTTGGGGGTTCAATTGTTAACTATAAGGGGGTGGGGGAACGGGGGGAAAATCCCCCCTTAATATATTGTCGATTTCTTTATTTTTCGAGAGGCTTATTTCAAATTATTTGAAATAAGTGTATAATATACAATTAGTGTGAATAGCCTGTTAGCTCATTGCCCTCAGTTTAACTGGGCAGTTTTCTTTTTTATTTTTAAGTATTCTCACACGTCTATTTGCGTAAAGTGATATTCCCCCTTTTTAATGACTAAATTTTTGCTATAAATTAATTGAAGAAATTAATTTTCAGACAAGAAGGAAAAATCATGCATCAGGAATAGATTATAAAACCTTTTCTAAAACTGAAGGTAAATTATTGAGAAATTCCATTTTTTCATAGATTGAAACGAGATATATAAATTAGAAAATTTAAAAAACACATTACTGAACAAAAATCTATTTTCATAAAATTCTGTACATATTCATTAATCTGTGCGAATTCTTTCGTGCATACGATTTACTGAAGTTATACATACAACCTAATACACTCAAAATTAGATAAGTTTAATATTGCATACCACAGCATAAAACGCACTTACAGCAATTATCGATCTTAGTCAGTCCTCTAACCGAATTCTTCTGTGTTTCTCTGTAAATGAACGAAGTGCTGGGCACATCATAAGCTATAAGAAACATGTAGCTATAGAAAACGCCACGCTCCGCGAATTTTGCGGCGTTCCCCCACCCCTGACATACCCGACCGCCGCCGAGACGAACATTAAGGACGAAACCGCAAAGGTCGATAGGTAGTTTCAGAGCCCCGCAACCAACTCTGCCCGGTTTTCGGTGTCTTTAATTTAACTATTTTCGCTTTTAAATTTGTCCGGTTTAAATTTTTCAATTTATTTTTCTTTTCTTCCTGGCTTCCTCTAAAGTCTCCGCATAAGGGATGTACGTAGGGACGTCGGACGGACACGCGGAACGCCACGCTCCGCGAATCCTGCGGCAATAATATATGCCGCACTTAGGTAATTTCATTATGTTTGAAGTATCATAACATCATTAAACTGGAACTCAAACTACTTTTCTCCTTGCTCAGAATATGATGGAGCACTTTTGAGCGTCCCTGTAGGCAAACAATAAATGCTACTTATTCTATATTTCTGAGAATACACGTTGTAGTCCATCAGCATAGATTTTTCTTGACCATATCATTGTCTAACTGTTTAACTCGATTTGTGTATAGGAAATCGTGTGTCCTGATATATTTATTTAGAAAAAAATGCTCCCTGTAATCGGAAAGCAACCAATATTTATAATTTCATATAAAATGAAGACAAAATTTCCACTAGAATTACTTTTCTTTGTTTGAAATGAAATGACATCAATAAAACGACAGGACGTATACATAATTTCTAGCAGTGAGATCATATGTAATGTTAATAACATTTGGAAGTATGAGATGTCTAATTCTGCGCTATTTGTTAGTATATAGTGCTTACTTCTCCCACGTTTGACATCTTCACACTTCATACAAAGATATGTAAGTCAATGGAAAATTCCATAAAAACATCTTCAATTTTATTAAAGGTATGAACCAAATTTCGTGTGAGGACTCAAGTGAGGTATTCAGTTGTTTTCGACTGAATAAATCAATTAAGATCATCGTTTCCTATACAAAAAGCATTTGATGGAGTGTACGCTACTATTCCTTAAAGTTTGTCTATGGATTTTGGATTCGCTCTGTATTTGACTTTTTTTTGTTTTTACAATCAAGGCTCACACAATCCTTGGGATTTCCAAGGAGCCTGCCCCCAGTATTAATGATAAGAAAATTTCTATTTAATTTTTTATACGCAGACTTGGGAGCTACCTCTTTTGTTCTCCGAATTTGCAATATTTTCTTCGGATAAATAAGAGAAAAATGTCTGTTAAAAATTTGTGATAGTAGTGTGCAAACACTGGTTGTTAAATATTATTCGGATGTTTCCATCCTACTAGTACCATTGAGATATTTTTTTACCTAATTTTTATTTGTTTTGGAGTTTTTCGTCTTTCGAAACAGAAAAAAATAATTATTATTTAAACTTAATAAATTAAATTAAATGACACATTGCGCAAATAAACTACATTTAATCGAATTAAATTTCTGTTTCCAATCATTTAAAACTAGGAACGTTTATCAAAAATTTAAATCTGCTACCAGGAGGATTACCAAAGGTTCACTTTATTCATGAAAGATATTTTACAATGAAATAAGACGAATATCATTACTTTTCGGTTGTGGTGACAAACGACTCCAGAAAAAAATGATATACATTCCTACTTTAACTCTTTGAGTACTAGCCAGGACTGGCGACTATTTGTATATTCAGTCTCACCACAATTTACAAAAAATATTCTTTCTGGTAGATTTTTATTAAACATATCATTGTATAAGTGTTTAACTCATATTAGTTTTCAAACAGTGGCACTAATACAATAAAAAATAGTTCACTGGAACGTATATGTGTCAATCCGTAATCAAGGTATTAAATGCTCCAATATTTGTAAAGTCAACTAAACATGATTTGAACCAGAATATTTATTTAATATAATGTACCTTTGTATGTAGTACTCAAGGCCGAATTGTAAATTTGTGCATAGTATCATAAGTAAAACATAACACTAATTTGATCTTGATTAATCTGCGATTAAATAAGGCAAAAATTTATATTTTTTTAACGGTTGAGGTTGCACTTATTTACATGATTGGAATATGACCTTGGTTCCAAATATCACATAGATGGCAACATTTGGGTATCCTTCCGCAGTCAGACCAAATTTAAACATGTTTTGAATCAGAAAGTATACTTAACAACAAATGGTAAAATAAGATAATATATTACATAGAAACAGCACACATGTCTTTAAATATGTTTTCTGGTACAACACATGTTTCGCTTGAACCAGTCTAATTAAGAACAACGAACTGTTGCCGTCTTTCACTTACAATGCCGAAGCGTGCTACGTATAGTGAGAATGCTCTTTACCAGCAATTTTTTTGACCAGAAAGATTCGCCTTATTTACAATTTTTAATTTTCTACCAAACACAACACAGAATAATGTATGAAATAACTGGTTATGAAGACCATGCATTGTTTAAATAGCAATATTCGCCCCTGTTATTTAATTTTAATTATTAAATAACGATAAATATACAGGTTTCGTACGCTCGTACCACAATTTTAACACGTTGACGGACACTTGCGGCTATAGCCGTCAAAGCGAAGTTCACAATGTGGCATGACGGCTATAGCCGCCCAAAACGAAACGGTCGTTTTTAGGCACTACGGCTACAGCAGCACAAATGTACATTTACCGGCGTACAAGTAGAAGCCCAGTGTCATGTGTTGGAGAAAATTTTTTAGATTGAAGTTCGTTTTCCACCTGTTATACGAGTTGCAGCTTCAGTATGCAAGTGCAGGGTGGCTAGTGGTCAGGGAAAAATACAGTAAAAAATGATAATTACCAGTATATTCTTATAGAAAAAATCAAATTGACTATTTGATCGAATAATCAATTTTTCTAAAAGAATATATTCGTGTTTATCACTTGTTTGACTGTGTTTTTCCCTGACCTGGTTGTGAAAGGAGTAGTGCAACCTAATTAAAGGTGCTGAATTAATCAAAATTAAGTTTATTTAAGCAGAAAGAGTAAAACTATACTTCTAATATTCTAAAAATTACAAAAACATATAGTGTCAATTTTAGAACTTCACTATTTCCTACTGTCCGTCAACGTGTTAAAAGAATTATTGCCTTATTCCAATGCAGAATAGTATTGCAACTCCTGCAATTAACCGAGGCGTCTACAATTTCTGGTATTTAAACATTAAATAGAAACTTTCTATTAAAAAATTGTGGTAAGAGCATACGGACACTGATATACTTATTTGATTTAAAAAAAAGCGGAATGTTGGCAGCTATGTATATTTTGCGTACAGTTCTGAATAATTTTAGTATGTAAAATTTTCCTTAAATATTCGAAGAAAATATCATAAGTTCTACGATTAATCACTAAAAATTTTCTAATATGAAGAAAACAAAATATCCAAATTTTCTTATCTGAAATAGTAGTAACATACGCCTTTCAAAAACTAACCTTTTTTGTAAATTTTTAGTATTTTTTTCGATTAATTAAGACGATGACACTATTCGGAAAAAATAGTCGAAAAGAGCAGAAAAAATGTTTAATTAAGGAAATAATAAAATTTTGTTTAGTAAATTCATATTTTCTTTTTTTTTTGTGTGTGTGAATACGTAAATTAAAGTTTTGGCTCAAAGTAATATAAACAGAATAGCAGGGTTAAACAACAAAATCTGTTTGATTGAACAATATTAATTTTCATTTTTAAAAGTTACACGCACGTTTAAGAAAACAAAATATCGTTTACAATTATTCAGAAATAAAAAAAATTACGATTCTCAAATCTTGTAAAGAAAAAAAAAATTCTCTCTTGTACGTTTTTTAAGAACTTTCAAATGCATTTTCCAACATTATATTGAATAAAGAAAAACGAGATTATATTTTTAAAAATATACGAAAAAAAAACAGTTATTCTTATACGAATTGTTTTCATTTGTATAATTAATTATTATAATAAAAAATACAGCTATTCATCTCATTTTATAAAAATGATCACAGCATTAAACCATTTGTTTTTTAACATAACCTCGGAGAAATTATAAAATTAAGAAATTAAGCTGTAAATATTTTCGAATGTTTATCCTTCAACTACCATGCATCTATTTTTAGCTCACAGGCTATTAAAGCCTGAGAGATGATGTGCCCGCCGGTTCTGTATGTATGTACGTATGTACATAACGCGATCTCTTGATGGAAAAAAACCGGTTTTCTTCAAATTTTGTTTATAGTTTCATTGTGATAAGGCGCTTCCCTGATTAGTTTTGGGGGATGATTGGTTCAGTATAAAGGAGGGTGGGAAAGAGGGTCTTACTACCCTTTAATTTAGATAAATGTGTTTTTCATGCTGAATTATATGATTTTCTTCAAATTTTTTTATAGGTTCATTGTGATAAGGCGATTTCCTTATTACTTTTGGGGATTTATTGGCTAAGTATAAAGGGGGTAACGGAGGGATAATCCGCCCCCTTAATTTCGATAAATGGGTTTATCATGCAGAATTATCCGATTTTCTTCAAATTTTGTATGTAGGTTCATTGTGGTAAGACGCTTTCCTGATTAGTTTTGAGGATTCATTGGTTAAGTATAAAGGGGGATACGGGAGGGCAAATCTCTTCTTAATTTAGATAAATGGGTTTTTCATTCAAAATTATCCGATTGGCTTCAAATTTTGTTTGTATGCTTATTGTAATAAGGCGTTTCCCTGATTACTTTTGAGATTCATTGGTTAATTATAAGGGATGAACGGGGGATGATCCCCTTAATATATTGTCGATTTCTTTATTTTTCGAGGGGCTTATTTCAAATTCTTTGAAATAAGAGTATAATATAGAATTAGTGTGAATAGCCTGTGAGCTCAATGCCCTCAGTTTAACTGGGCAGTTTTATTTTTTCTTTTATTATTTTTGGACCAGCAAAAATGTGTTTTTTATCTACCCTCTATAATTAACCCTTTGATTACGAGCTAGGACTGTTGAATATTTTTATATTCAATCGTACCAAAATTTAAAAGAAAATTCTTTCTGTTAGGTTTATAGCCCCAGCAGCGGCAGAGAGGTTCTGCTCTCATCGCTGGTGGGCGGAAGTTGCTGGGTTCATACCCCTGTCGCGCTCGTAGACCTAACCATTCGAAGTCTTCCGCAGTGTTCTTCTAACCTTGCTGTAAATACGGGTTAGGATCACTTAGAAAGACTCCGAGAACACTCCTCTCGCCGGCCTATATTCCTAACGCAGATAATCGGTCGTAAAAAATAACCAACCAACTGTCAGATTTCTCTTGACAATATATTGGTACAAGTGTATGGCACAGATTATTTTTTTAAAAAGTGGTACGATTAGAATTTAAAATAGTCCACTGAGACGTATATATCCCAACCTGTAATCAAAGTGTTAATCTTCCGTTTACTTACACCAAGACTTTCTTTTCTTTAAGGAATTAAGGAAATATATGTAAATAAAAAAATAACAAACTAGGAAATTTTCAAACATGACACACGTTTATAAGTTTTTTTTAAAAAATCTTCATTAAGTAAAGTACAATAAATTCTAATCTTATGTCAAAGCGCATAAAAAAATTGTACAATGAAAGAGGGTTATTTTTATTTATATACGTATAAATAAACGACTACTAATAATCGTGATGATGCGAAACATTTTGAAAATTGAAAAAGAAATCTTAGCTTGTGTTATGTAGAAAAAAATATGAATAATTTGTACTCAGATATGGAAACGCTTCTTCAATAAAAAGTTTCTTCTATAAATCGGTTTAAAAAAAATCCAAAAAAAATGAAATGTATTCTTTATCATTTGCAAAAGTATAATCACCTGTTTACTAGAAAACAATGTCGTTTAACATTATACAGAAATAAATTATATTGCGTTTATCAGTTGGATTAAAAGAGAACTTCTATTGCTTTGTCATTTATTTTAAAATGTGTTTTCGAACATTATATTAAATATGCAAAGAAGTTTCATTCTTCGCCTATAAAAAATGCTTTAACTGATCTTTTTAAAGGAATAATAATAAAAAAGAAACAGTTTATTTCCAAGCAAACCATTTTGAATTGTGTATATAAATTAGAATTTAAAAAATATTTATTTGACATAATAGAAAGAAACACAGCATAAAATGTTTGTTTCTTTCTCAGGAAAAGATTTTAATAATCATCCAGGACAATGATTGAATTTGTAGTATTACTAACAGAATACTCAACGAAATTAGGCACAGACGCCAAATATTTTCTCACCCTTTAATGATCATGCATTATGCATGATTTTATCTTTGAACGAGAAAAAGTATTATTCTTTTAAGTGACTTCAAATGATTAAGCTTTTGTTTTTGATCGTTATGTATGTATGTCCGCTATTCTCACAACAACATATGCAAAAACACATTTTCATGCTACATTTCAATTAAACTACGGATGGGTTTCAGTTATAAAAAGTTATCGTTTCCTGTATACCTTTAATATAAGGGGACGTTAAATATTTTCAGTATATGATTGTGAACTGCCTTTCGAACGTAGTGCTGTAGATGCTAAAAATACCCTGTTTAAGCATGAGGATAAATCAGATTTTATTCAGTTCTAGTCAAACAAGAATGCTGTTGGATAAGTTACAATGCTGTTAATTATCCCTAAAAATAAGAGAGTAGACCACCTCAACTAATAAAATTTTATTAGTTGAGCAGAGTTTGGAAATATATTTGACAAAAGTGCCTTTATCGCCATGAAAATGTTGGTTGATTTGTCTCACTCATTTAACTGAATGTGTCTAGGCGAGTATTGCTAAGTTTTTGAATGTTTTCCTTAGTTTGGACTTCCCTTTCTGAGTACGTCTTTAGTGCCTATACCGCCACTCTTTGTTTCATAAAGGCACTTTAATAGAAAATACGTAAATTAAATTGAATATGCATACTTCCAATTACAAAAAAAATTAAATAAACATATTTTGACCAGAAATTTTAATTAGTAAATGGAATCCAGTAAATACCCCCCCCCCCATAAAAAGTAAACACATGCTAAAATTATTTTAATTTTTAAAAAGTTTCGGGTTCCATGTATGTATTTTCTGCCATAGCATAAAAAAACAATAGACTTGGCAAATATAAATTAAGTTAAGTGTAACTGCCCACTGAATACAAGGACTACACGCTGACAGAAAAGGGACGGTTCTCGTAGATGGAATTTTTCAGAGCTTGTATGTTTCAGCATCAGTGGCGTAGCGTCAGGGGGGGCACGATCCTTTTACTACCAGTATAATTATATACTACATTTAGCCTTATTTAATCTTTGAACGGTATGAATTAAATAAGGCCAAATATAGTATATAAAAATAGTGGTAGTAAAGTGGTCCGTGCCCCCCTTGACGCTACGCCTCTGTTCAGCATTGGTCCCTTGAATTTGAACAACTGTATTTTCTTTACGAATTCATCACCTTTTTTTATTGCAAAAACTAAGGAGAAGATTATTTAAGGATTTACTGGAATTCAATTTCAAAGGACTACTACAAAGACTACTACAGCCACCATTTGAGGGGGTCGTGGCAGAAAGTGCCAAACCACATTTATGGTGAAATAAATCTAACACTGTAATCTGTTGCTTATTATTGTAAATTATAATATCCAACAAATAATTTGATTCTAATGTCATTTGGTGGCAGCATATGTGATAGGTTTCATTTTTGCCCCAGATGTTTATGCCCCCAATCAAGATAGCTAATTTTTTTTAAAACGTAATAGTAATAGCATTAATGTAATGCCATATTGTTACTCAGAATGTCTCAAATGTTACTAAGACATTGGCCAAAAAGATTAGGTTATATATTTTGATTTGAGTATTTGATAAAATTTTCAAATTATCTCAGAAGTTCAAAAATGTGGCTAGGCACTCTCTTGCCATTGTTCGGAGTTTTCTGCGGTTTTATTCGAACCTTGCCGTAGATACGGGTTAGGATCACTTAGAAAGACCTCCACGATGACACTCCACCCTAGGGCCTATATCCCTCGAGTAGATAATCAGCCGTTGTAAATCAACTAACCAACCAACCAGCCGCCATTTTGTTGTCAGCGCCTTGGCCTTGTATTCAGGTGGCTGTGCTAGAACGGACATAGCAGTCAATTTGACCAGTAACAAAAAAAAATATATTTCGAGCCGATTTGAACCAGAACTTTCTTCGTAAAATAAGTTAAATTTATATAACACATAAATAAATTAAATAAATTCAGCAGTTCTAAATAAAAATTAAGTTTAAAGATTTTATTAATCCTGAGTAAGATTTCCGGGCGTTCTGACATTAAACAATACGACGTATTCCAACTACTTGCTGAAAATAGTCGCATTTCTTGACCACTGGGACCAACCTCAAAAGACTCCATAAATTAACTTGAAAGATTCCAGTCTCTTGAATGTGTCTGGCCTATAGATTTTCTGGTGATAATAACATTTTTATTTTAAAAACTACTATTAACACTAAATATTTCAACAACCAGTCATTAGACAGGTACCTAATTAAAATATTTCAAATTAAACAAGAAGTTTCTTCATAAAATAAATATACTATAAATGATACCTAAACAAGGTAAATAAAAAAAGTTAAATGGTTTTAAATAAAAATTCTCTTATGAAATATTTTATAAAACTTCATTAACATTTCATGTATGTTTAGTATTAACCCTCCCAGAACCACTGGAGTCTTATTTAATCCAATTATTTTCCGTTTGAAAGTTTTTCGTGTTCTAACCAAGATATAATTAATAAGTAAAACATAATCCAAGACTCCCTTATCATAGATCAGACTTGAAGTCTATGGGAGAAAATGTCCGCGGTAATTGACAACTTATTAATTGACTTTCTCCGGAAAGTATCGCCGCCTGGTGGATACTACCGCACAGTTGCCATGTTTCGGGCTTTTTGAACACCAGTGTATTTTTAGAGAAAATGTTGTGCTTTTAAATCCCAGAATTCTCCGATCAAACAAAACAAAATTGTCTCTACTAAAAAACTGGTATCCAAAAATATAATAGAAAAATCTATAGAAAAATCTAGCTGGTCTGCTACCGCATAGCTGCCAACTCTTACGCTTTTTTCTTACCACTAAAATTTAATAGAATTTTTTTCGTCATGTAATCACACGATCTTGTCAATTTAATAAGATAAAATTTACTATAAAATTTTAGTGGTAGGAAAACTACTAGTTCATAAGCAAATGCATAGAACAAATGGAGCTGTGAAAAAATTTCGTGTGATTTCGTGTCGTAAATACTATTACTGACGATTGATGGCGCTAGTAGCAGGACATGTATAGCTGTCAAAGGCAACTTGCTGATTGAGAGGTCTGATACTATGATAAGGAGGTCTTGACATAATCAATAATATAAATTGTCACCTCGTAGGCAGGATCTCCATTTAATACAATTAAATTTTGGATTAAATCATACAAAACTAAGAATGCTCATCAAAAATTAAAACCTGGGTCTAGGAGGGTTAAGGAGGTTACTACTCCTAAACTTCTAATTACGGGTCAAGACTGGCGACTACTTCTATACTCAATCGTACCGCAATTTACTAAAATATTGCTTTGTGGTAGATATCTTTTGAAAATATGCTAGTATAGGTGTATGGCAGAAAAGATTTTTCAAAAAAGCGTACGAATAGAATAATAGCTGTGATGTACGGTGTCCAACCCCGTTATCAAAAGTTTAAGTCGGGAATACACACGCATTGTATGACATACCCGCTTACGATTTATATATTTATCCTCACTTTTTACAGCGAAATTTATTAGTGCTTTTATGGTCACTGAATTTGAATAGGATTTGAATAGGATTACCAGTGGCAGATATTTTTTTATATTATTTTGTCTGCCACTAATTCAAAACTATTTTTTTATCTTCCAGTTATATTTCTTTTAAACTGCGAGGTAAAATATTTTGGTTTAGAAATAGTGGTAGAAAAAAAATGAAAAATTAGTGATTGTTAATTTTGTTGTGGTAATTCTGTGAAAGAATACATACTTGTTAAAAATGCCGTTTAAAATTAGCCTGAAATGAAGTGAAATTACACTTTTGAATTGGTTTAAAAGAAGGCTGACCAACAGTTTGACGAGCCGTTTATCACCACTTTTACTGAATAAAAATGTTTAACTACGTATTGTCAAAATTTCTGTCATTTAAAAAGGTGAATTAATCTATAGGAAAATAGTGCTAGCTCAGCAGCTTGCGGGCTTCTTGTTGGACATCCCAGAATTGATACAAAAAATTCTGTTTCTGTGTTTTTTACTTTCTTCTTTATAGAAGAAAAAAGTATTGGACTCGTGAAAATTTTCGATTTACGATTTTTGACGGATTTATACATTTCAGAAGGTCCTGAACACGATTCGATTGTTTTTAGAAAATGTCAGTTCATGAATCTGTCTGTGTGTCTGTCTGTATGTGACCCATTTTTCAGGGGACCTCTAACGGAATTTAATAAAACTTCAGATTCATTTAGATTCTGACATAAATTTTTGCTTATTAGGTTTTATTGTTTATGGCCCAACTGGTGGCGCCGCGATTCTACATTTCTCACGATTTCATGAATAGCTATTTCTCAAGAAGTAATGCACTGAATTTCATCAAACTTTATATCACGTTAGACTTTGGCGTAACTAGATTCTGATAAGATGTTGGTGTATATTGCCCAAAGGGTGGCGATTCTAGTTTGAGTTTTTTACTATATATAAAATAGCTATATCTCAAGAACTAATTCAAGGAATTTCATCAAACTTCGTATTTTATTAGACCTTGACATAAACAGATGCTGATATGGTTTTGGTAAATATCGCTCAACAGATGACGTTTCTATGCTGATTTTTTATTTCTAAAAATAGCTATATTTCATGAACTAATTCATCGAATTTCACCAAACTTCATATTATGTTAGAACTTGACATACATAGATGCTAATAAGTTTTGGGTGTATATCACTCAACATGTGGCTGTAATATGCGAAGTTTTTTCACGATTTCGGGTATAGTTATATCACGAAAAATAATACACGGAATTTAATCTAACTTCATATCCTATTAGACCTTGACATAAATAGATGCTAATTAAAATTTGATTTTGATCAATGAAGAGGGAGTGCTTGCATCCTGTGTTCCGGGAAAGATTCCTAATATAGTCCACAATCAATAGATGCAATTTAACGAACATCATTTTCTCTATTACTTTTCACTGATCATTATAATACTACGAGGGTTGTAAATTAAATAGTGGCAACTTATCCTTGAAACTCGCAGAAGGGCAGGCATGCGCAAATAGGATATGGGAGCGGTGAGGTGGCGCTGTTGTCGATGCGTAGAGTGCAAAAAACAGTCGATCTGCTTAGAAGGGTAGTTGTTGTGTGGCGTTAAAGTGAGGAGTTTCGTTTCCATCGCTCTAAAGCATGTTTTCAAAAGGTGATCAGGGGTCGTGGCTTATAATCGAGTTTACCCGTGGCAAAAATGCAACAGAATGCTATCGAGGATTAGTGGAAGCCTGTGGCACAAATGCTTTACCGTATAGGACAGTAGCACGATGGGTTCAATCATTTCGTTCGGGTCGGAAGGAGACTGCACTGTACTCCACGCAGTAGGGCGCTCGGTCGCTCACATCAACAATCAACACCTTGCCACTGGTCTACAACGGCTTCCCGACATTTGGCAAAAGGTTATAAGCTTTGCTGGTGATTACATAGAAGGAATGTAATGCAATTGTACTTGTAAGTTCATTAAAAATTGATTTATACCTATATTGCCTTTACTTAATTTACAGCCCTCGTATGATAATCTAAAAAGGCATTATATTTCAAATCCACAATTGTTGGATATAAAATATGGAACGGTTTATTAAAATATATAAACGTAGAGTTGCCAGTCCCATTTTTTTATTCAGATTGTTCGGTTAAGCGAATTGTTTTTAATCGTGCCTATAAATATAATACAAAAATAAAAATATTTTTCTAATCTCATAAAACAGTACTTTATTCTCTCTAAAAGAGGTATTTTTAATATAATCCTCACCCCCCCCCCCACCAAAAATATATATATATCGAAACTGTAGCATTAATGGTAGATTAGGGTCTTAAACCATCCTCCTGAATGTTGTTTGTCACCA
Organism: Maratus michaelseni; assembly: GCA_963931845.1. Classification (NCBI taxonomy): domain Eukaryota; kingdom Metazoa; phylum Arthropoda; class Arachnida; order Araneae; family Salticidae; genus Maratus; species Maratus michaelseni. The sequence goes on from OZ007586.1 coordinate 187,460,563, forward strand.
CAAATTCTGAAAATTACTATTTGTCTTAATTAATCTCCAATTTTTTTCATTAAATAAGGCATAGTTTTCTATTATAAAATAGTGGTAGGTTGGTGATCGGACCACAGGTTGAAGACCTATATGGTAGACAATTCAAGGAATTAAAAAGCAATTTTCAAATATTTTCGCATTTTTACCATTCAATGATCACACATAATTGATGTCATTATATATTAATCCTGAGCAAATGAATGGAAGAAATTTCACAAGTTGAAAAACGAATACTTACGACTAGTATTTCTTTTTGCATGCTAGAAAACAGGGACAAACCTCAAAAACCACAGATTGAAATTGAAAAATATGAATCGAAACGTTAACGGTTAGCTAGTTAAAGTGTAGACCCTGAATTAAAAACTCACGTTTCTGTCAAGTCAATTTGATGGGCGGATAATGAAATCTTAAAATAATATACCATAATTTCCGGCGTATAATCCGCTGATAAACAATTCTGATTCAACCCAGAAATTTTATTCAATAATTGAAGTGAAATATTTACAACGATCTAGAAAGTTACATTTTATAAAATAAAATTTCTGGGTCGAAACATGATTCAATGCGTTTTTTTTTACACGAACTTCTGTTTTGCGAACTCGCCGCAGGATGGAAAAGTGTTGCTCATGCTAAGACTCCCTTATCATAGATCAGACTTGACAATCCGGAGAAAGTCTATGGGAGAAAATGTCCGCGGTAATTGCCAACTTATTAATTGACTTTCTCCGGAAAGTATCGCCGCCTGGTGGATACTACCGCACAGTTGCCATGTTTCGGGCTTTTTGAACACCAGTCTATTTTTAGAGAAAATGTTGTTCTTTTAAATCCCAGAATTCTCCGATCAAACAAAACAAAATTGTCTCTACTAAAAAACTGGTATTCAAAAATATAATAGAAAAATCTATAGAAAAATCTAGCTGATCTGCTACCGCATAGCTGCCAACTCTTACGCTTTTTTCTTACCACTAAAATTTAATAGAATTTTTTTCGTCATGTAATCACACGATCTTGTCAATTTAATAAGATAAAATTTACTATAAAATTTTAGTGGTAGGAGAACTACTAGTTCATAAGCAAATGCATAGAACAAACGGAGCTGTGAAAAAATTTCGTGTGATTTCGTGTCGTAAATACTATTACTGACGATTGATGGCGCTAGTAGCAGGACAAGTATAGCGGTCAAAGGCAACTTGCTGATTGAGAGGTCTGATACTATGATAAGGAGGTCTTGGCTCATGTATGTGAACAAATTGGCATATGCTACGCATACAGCACTTTGGTTTTGAACACCGACCGCAAAAGAAGAAAGTGGCGCTAGTGAGCACTAACAAATTTAACAGTACTGACTTACTGCGCAGACTCTAAGTATAATCGCTCTGTACGCATGACCTATTTTATTTTTATCTTTGAACCATTGTATATTAAGTAACATTTTATTAAAATATTTCCAGTACTATACATGTTTTAGGTACAAGGTGTAGCTTGTAAGGAAATACCGCCATTCGTATAATATAACTTAGAGGAAGGTTCTATATCTTTGGCCCAAATGTTTTTTTAATTTATTTATTATCCCTGAAGTGCGTGGATTGTTGTCTTAAAGCAGTTTTGTGATATTCCAATTCCAAACAATGACAATTCTCGTTGAACGTAACGCCGCAGCAGCCATAAAATAACTTTCTACGCACAGCTCTACGCTGGAAGTTTATTGCGTCTGGAAACCATTCGAAAACCATGTTGAAAAAACAATCTCGGATACCATGTCGAAAATTCGTCTTGAAATAATGTCGAAAACGATGTGGAAAATAAAACATCTCGAAACCATGTTTTTCAAACTTAACGACCATTTTTCCCAAGAACTGTTCGAAAAATTTTCTTTATTTAAAAAAAAAATAAAGATAATAATTTCTGTTCATATTTGAAATGTCAGGTTATTCGCTCATTTCCTTAACTTTTCTGCATTTCAAGAATTCTTGATATTTTCTACAGGAATTTAAATTCTTCATTTACAATGTTCTTTAAAGCTATATCAGTTTCCGAAAAAAAAATCGATTTTCTTGAGAAAAATATAGATTAAAGAGCAATATTTTCTTCGCATTTTAAAACAAATCATTTAAAAAAAATTAAATTACACTAGTTATGACTAAAAATATATAATGTATTTTTAGTAAAAAAAGATTAAAAGTTTATTGCCTTCTTATGAACGAAAATATACAGAAGAGATTTTCTTAGTGTATAATTCTAAACCCTATCGTTGCATTTCGCTCTCGAAGCGAGACGTTGGTTTTTACGACAACATATATTTAACTCTTTGTACTCCGTTGTCGCCGCTGCGGCGACAATCAATAAATCCAATAAAGTTATTTCTGGCACCAGTAACAAAAGTAATATTTGTCTTATTTAGAGCACTTTGTGCAAATGAAGGTAACTTTTTTTAAAAAGTGGTGCCGACCGAATAAAATTTGTGTAAGAGACGCCGGGGCGCAAAGGGTTAATAATCAAACGCGTGCTTTGAATCCTTAATTCTACCTATGTATTTTTTCTTGCATAAAACATTTGTAAACTTTTGACAGAAAATATATGTATTTTTATCATGTTTTTGTCCATAAGTTATTATAATTGCCACAAATGTTATACAAAATCCATATATTGGGACATTTTTATTGATCCTTAAAACCTGGAAAATGCACATCTTAACTCAGATTATTTAATGAAAAGTATTACAATTAACACTAAAAATACTAACAACCGATTAATTAATAGGTACCTAATTAAAATGACTCGAACCAGAAATGTATTCATAATATAAATAAAATGTAAACAACACAGAAATAAATTAAAAAAGTTTTAAATAAACGTTCTGGTGTAAAATATTTTTTATAAATCTTGAGAAAAATTCACGGTATGGTTAGCGTTATGAATAAGTCGCGATGATTAGCGCTTGTGCAACCCACTTTTAGCTCTCCTTTCAGACAAAGTTTGGACTCTGTATAATCACTCTGTGATGCAGGCTATCGACGGAATTAACCCTTTCCGGGATAGTCGTCCCACTACGGGAACACCTAATTTTAATTCCAAACTTGCATTCGGCCCCAAGAATATTTTAATAAAATTTTGCTTCTACAATGAAAGTTTAAAATAAGGAGTTCTTATTTTCTAAAAAAATTGTTTGTAAATTCCGGTGCCAGTCAGTAATTTCGCATTTTACGAATAGAATTTGTCTGTGCCGGAAAGGGTTAAAACAGTGCTAAAGGCAGCATAGCATTTAGAAAGACGATATTAATTAAATGAGAAAAGTCCACGAACACCATTATAGAGAATTATTACAATTAAAATGTTGTGTTATATTTTTCTGATGGAAAATTTATGAAAGTAGTTTGTCTCAATTTTTTGCTTTTAAATAAGGAAACGATAATTATTTGTAAGTATCGGGGGCAGTCGTACATAGTTAATAAAAAAGTCAAAAATCAATGTTCTGAGACACTGGATAAAGTTTGCACGGGCTCAAAGTATTGCACTAATAATCACACACCCAAATCTTCGCTTTTTACATGCCAATTTTTTCAAATTCAAACAGGTATAAAATAAGCCCTGCAGTTCGAGAGATGTTGAGTGTGAGACGAAACCGAATGCACAGAGTATTTTAGTGAATTAGTACAATTAAACTGATTTCTTATATTTTGATGGTGGAAATTTACAAAAGTTCTTTAACGCAGCCAAACCCTTTTGAGGTTTTTCCTGAAAGAGTTCATATTAACCCTTCTTTGCATGAGGTTTTCTTTTACAATTGTGTTTTTTTCATACATATACTAGCAAGCTACGCCCGCTACGCTGGTCAATTTCTTATAACGAACTTTTAATCAAACAAAATATTGACATTTCATAATTCACTTTTATATTTTAACAGAATAATAAGGCTACTATAATTTGTGACTCGTGCTATAGCCAATATGAACGCCAAGACACGTCGCCCTTATCATTATCTTTTTACGCATGAAGGTTTTGCTATGGTATTCTATTGTGAAATTTGGTAATTTTTCAAATTCAATATTTGAAAAATGGCATAATCATTAGATTTGAAATTTATATCAAGAAAAATACAATTCTTTACCTTTCAAACGCAGTTTGTCTAACAATTTTCTGACAAATACTTTTCGAGCTATTATTTTTTTTTTCAGTAACTTCAAATGTTTAATTTTCCGAGATTAATCTGTGGCAAAAATTAGCGAAAAACCCAGTCGTCAGCAAAGCATAGTTTTTTATTAAAGAGGCTGTTGGAGCAGGGATTGTCACCACCAATTTGCCACCATCACTTTTGAAATATGTTCTGTAGTTCCAGAGATTCCATAGAAATTGTAATTTAGAATGTTTTTAGAACGCTTTTCGCTGACTTCACCCTCTTAAATTTCGTTTTTTTTTTATTCTTAGAGAGCATTTACATCTCATAAGTAACTACAATGCCAAATTTCCAATTTCTAGCTCCTTCCCCAGCTAGAAAATGTTTGCACTTTTTTTGCAAAAAAGTATCAATTGTGCACAATTGTGCAATATTTTTCTTTCATTCTCTCAGAATGTTTCAGGTTCTGGAGACCCCAAATGATGCTTAAATTGTAAAATTTTTGTCTCCTATTTTTTGGGTCCGCAGGAATAGATCTAAAGTTTGATTTGGCATAAAATATTTTGGTTATCGTCTTAAAATGATATACCAACATATATGTTTGGATTCATCTGATAGATCTCTGTATGTGTTGTTCAAAGTAAATTTTGGAGATTTATTAGATTTCAACTGTTGTTTCTATCAAATAGCTTCAAGTTTAACTTTTCGATTGCAATTTACACGCATATAAATATTTTATATGCAGTTTTTGCAGAGTTTTGACATAATTAAATTTGGCCAGATATAAAATTTAATGCATATTGTGTTTTTGTGTGAGTGCATGTGCATAGAGTATCTGGGAGGAGGATGTTCAAAATATTTTCAGTCTTGACCAGAGCCAATTAATGTAGGGGCAAAGTTCCATAGGCATTCTGTAAGAATATTTTTACCTTATTAAAAAAAAAATCTACATTAAAAAAAAATGTGAAACTTTTTATACAAAAATACTGTCGGAAGTTTGCCGCTGCAGTAAATGAGTCCTAGTCTTGACTACCTATCACAACTTTCATCCATAATTCATCAAAAAAAATGAAACGTGAAAAAATAAATTATCGGTTGATATGTACATTATATGCTTCAAGGTAAAACAGGAATGTAACAGCACTGCAGTGTTGCCAGTTGAGGTTTTTTTTTTTAATTCAGATTGCTTGATTGCTGCCAATTTCTTTAAATAGTAATATTTCCTTTATTTAATGACATTTAATAAAGTGACTATTATTGTTTCAAAACATATGACAGCAATGAAGCAATCTGAATAATAGGAATCAACAGGAAAAACTAGTACTTTGGCCAACCCGGAGTCAGAGTCGGAGTTGGTTCCTTTAAAATTTTAGGAGTCAGCATCTGAGTCTGTCATTTTACCCACCGACTCTGCAGCCCTGCCAAAAACACAGTTGCTTGCAACAAACATAATTATTGTCGAGAGGAAGTTTACATCCACCCCCTGTGCTGTAATATTTCTGAAAATTTGCTGTGAATTTCATATTTTTTTTTACTCAAAACTGCTGATAAACGCTCATGTTATAAATAATTAGCTCTACAACAGTAGCAATAATAGATTTATATGATATATTGCATATTGCAGATTTTTTGGAAACATTATTAGCATGGCTAACACATGAAGAAAGTTTTGTCAATGGGCCTCTGAGGCTCGTCTATAAATCAAAAGTAACTTTGTGTTGCGGCCAACATTAACCCTTTATATCCTGAATTAATTTTCCAGCTACTTTTTAGATGCTCAGAATCCTCGATTATTCCCACCAGTTATTTTTTTTTGTAAAGTTTTCCTTATCTAATCATAGCATTTTTGCGATTCAATTAGGTGAAAATTTCTCATTAGAAAAACCGGTGGCAACAGATTAAAAATTCTGTAAAAGACGCTCGTTGCAAAGGAGTTAAAGTAGTACTTATAAGTACCGTCAGGATAAAAAGGGTTAATGAAGAATTAGTCACGAGGTCAAATAAGGGCAACAATTAAGTTGATAAAAAATTACGTTCGTGATCACCCTAAAATAGGAAATGTTATACCAGTTATAAAAATTCTAGAAATTTTCACAGTATGCAGACCCGACATCAAATGCATGTGTATATTTTTAAAAATATGTAAAAATAGTGTTCATACATCTTTTAAAAAGAGCAGGGCAGATTTGCTGAAAAGGGCCTTCTTGTCCGGTAAAAGTGAAACAAAGTCAGTCAACAAAAAGTAAAAATGTCACTTTTTGTTGAGTGAAAGGACACTTCTCATTGGATTATCATTTGTCAGTTCTGAGGAGTGGGGATTTCAACCATTAATAAGTATTAAATCCTAAATTTCCGGGAGGGCGTTTCAGGGGAGGGGGGGGGGCGCCCACTGGCAAACATTATCAAGGTAAGCTGAAAATGTGCTGTATTTTTAAGAATCTCATAAAATAATCTGATTAAAATAACTCATCTTTCGAATATTCTACATGGAAACATGTGCCATTCTGGGATGATTTTGAAATGAAAATTACATTACAATTTGAAAACACAACACATGTTTAATAAATTATAACACCTTCTAATAATATATTTCTTTTAAATGCTAAAAGGTGTAAATTATCAACATAATACAAATTAAAATAACTTTTATTGGGTTGTTTGACATGTTTTGACTCACTCAGAGTCGTTTTCAAAAACTTGAATTTGTTTTCATTGAATGTTATTGTTAATTTCGAACAATAATTAGTCTTATTGTTATCTATTTCTATTTTATCCCCTATTTATTATTTCTATTCTATGAAACTAATTGATCAAATTAATTGTTAATTTTGAGTGTTGAGTGTTATGAAGTTAATGTAGATACATAGTTACACACATGCATTTTTAATAGTATAGATAGTAAATTTCAAGTTTGAGATTTGAGAAATGTTTTTGAAAATGACTCGGAGTGAGTCGAAACATGTCAAACAACCTAATAAAAGTTATTTTAATTTGTATTATGTTGTTAATTTACACCTTTTAGCATTTAAAAGAAATACAATGTGTAGTTGTTGCATCTAGGTTTTTTTTAGGTTAATTTAAAACCTACAACACATGAGTCAATCAGAGCAAGATAACTTCTGTTTTCAAAAGTCCAGATGATTTCTTTGAGGGGTAGGGGGGGGGGGGCTAATGAGAGGGAAAAGCCAAATATTAAAAAAATATATAGAAGACACAAAGAAGCTACCGGGGAAAACGAGCAGGGTGCAGCACCCTTTGAAAAACATCAAATGAGAACACTATTTAAAAATGATCTTTTATTTAAAAATTAATTGAAAATCAAATTTTTCGTTCATATTCACACACAATTAAACTTTTTCTTTAAAAAAACACTGTTCAAGCTTCCTAAATTTTATATTTTTCTTCTGACAACTACTTCTCCCCCTCTCCCCTTTCCTCAAGCGACTCTGAATATAAATTGGCTGAGCAAAATTCACAGAACAAAAAAAAAAAAAAAAAAAAAAAAAAAAATTGGATTTTTTTTTATGGTTCGTTCTATTATGCAACTTTATTAAAAATTTCTCAGGTCTGCACCCAACAGTCTCTGAGCCTTTGAGGTTAATATAGATACATAGTTACACACATGCATTTTTAATAGTATCGATAGTAAATTTCAAGTTTGAGATTTGGGAAATAGTTTATATGAACAACATTTTCCAGTTTGTCCATATATTACACATGAAAATAACTGAATTTTAACTGTTATTTTTTCCTGTAGAAAAACAAACTACTTAATAAAATCTAATATTGAATTCTTATATTTATGTAATGTCTGTAAAGTAGTTCAGTTTGCATATTTCTGCATGATTTATTTTTATTTTTTATTTTTACACAGGAAACAAACGGGATACAGCTTGAAATTGGTGTGATAAAAGAAAATTATCCAAAGATACACCTCCGCAATGTGACTGTCAGAATTTATTTTATTTAAATCTAAAAGCAAGAAAATTTCCCCATTTTTCTCTCATAATTATTTGGGCGAAAGAATTTTAATGTTGAATTGAACTGTATAAGTTGACGGTAGTCATATTCTTCAACTCAACTATGAAAATGCTATATAGTATTTATTACAAAAAAATTTCAAATGTATTTATTTTATAACATATTACAAGTCCGGAACATTTACTGGATACATTACATTACCGGAACAGAGTACCATTAGTTTATTATTTATGTTGTGATTTCAAATAAACGCAGCGACTGTACAGCAATGGTCATTTTTTTGTGTGTGCTGTGGTTTCTTTCACTTTTTCCCAACAGCAGCTAGATTTTAGCGGTCGCCTATCAAAGCTCTCTGCAGTCAGAATAATGATTGCATCCAATTGCAACAATCAAAATTTTCAATGACTGCATTGGAAGTGAAATGATGAGAAAAAGCTGATTGCACTTGTGTAAACAAACAAAAATATGTAAAGTTGATTTTTTAATACCTTTTTTCTAAGTTCAAATACATTAGATAAACATTTTCAACCAATAACTAGAATTTAGTACAGCTCTTTTCAAGTAAGTGTAATAATTTTCTCTTATTGGGTTTTAACAATATTGGACATGTTTTTTACTGTATGCAGTGTCATTTTTAATTATAAAATTTACATATTTAAGTTTAAGCTTATTTTCTTTTTCCGCATGTTAGTGAACTTGTACCATGTCTGATAAAATTATTGTTCATAATCCTATTTATAATTATGCATCTTTCCAAAAGTGGGTTTATTACTACATTGATAGCTGTAAATTTCATAGTAAACTGAATCTTGATTTAAATATATGCTTAAAATGTTCGGTATGCAAAAAATCTACTTAAAAAAATGCACAAAATCTGAGGTGCCATATACGCTCAGATTTTGTGCACTTTATACTTTACACATTTTTTGCATGCCAAAAAGTTCCTAAATTGTGCATTTTTTATGCATAATCAGAGCCTCTGATTATGCATAAAAATGCACAATTTAAGAATTATTTGGTATGCAAAAAATGTGTAAAATAAAAAGTGCACAAAATCTGAGCTTATTTGGCACCTCTGATTGTGCATAAAAACTGCAAAATTTAGGGATTATTTCGTATGCAGAAAAAGTGGAAAAAAAAGTGCCTAAAATCTGAGCGTATTTGGCATATCTGATTATGCACTTTTTGTGCACAATTCAGTTTGCACTTTTTATACACAAGCAGAGGTGCCAAATACGCTTGGATTTTGTGCACTTTTTTTGCACTTTTTTTTGCAAACTTTTTCTAGCTGGGTCAGTATGAAAAAAAATCGCAATTTTAGGACGTTTTTCGCTCCTGCACCCCCCTGGGATTAGTGGCACTATATAGTCTATGCAGGAGCAGGGGTTGTCACCATCAATTTGCCACCATCACTTTTGAAATCGGTTCGGTAGTTCCAGAGGTGCCATAGAAATTGTAATTTAGAATGTTTTTAGAACGCTTTTCGCTGATTTCACCCTTTTAAATTTCGATTTTTTAAAAAAATTTTTAGAGAGCATTTACATCTTATAAGTAACTACAATGCCAAATTTCAAATTTCTAGCTCCTTCAGTATGAAAAAAATTGCAATTTTAGAATGTTTTTCTGTCCTGCACCCCCCTGGGGTTAGTCGGACTAACATAAAATATAGCCTATGTTGGAGCAGGGGTTGTCACCATCAATTTGCCACCATCACTTTTGAAATCGGTTCGGTAGTTCCAGAGATTACCCCCTACAAACAAAAAAAACAAACACACAAAAAAACAATCTTTACTCCTTTATAATATTAGTATAGATTAAATATTAGACACCAGAAATTTTAAGTTAGATTTTTAACTTTGTTCAGCAACATAGTTCACGGGAAATTTACTGGATTTATATTTCTATATAAATATAGTGGTGGCGAAGAAGTTGATTTATTTATTAAAAGTTAAATAAACAGTGATGGAAATTTACATCACTATGTAATTAAGGGTTAAGTATCTCAGTACACTTTGAAGTATTTTTTTAGAATTGTAAAAAGTTTTATTAAAATATTATTAAATACCTTTTTGAAGTAAAATTAATTAATTTAACAGCAATAGAATTTTTGTAGTAAAATTTTCAAAATTCACTTTCACAAAAATTTCTAGCACATTTTTCTTAGAAGGCTTTTAAGTGTCCTCACGATGCCAAATTTATGGTTTCTATCCGAACGATACACAGAAAGCGAAAGTTTTAGAATTTTTTTTTATCTTGTACCCTTTCTAATTTCTGATTTATTAGAAAATGTCTTTCGATAGTGTCAATGCTCAGGCTTTTATCTCCAACGGTATCATAGTAATAGCAATTTTAGAAAGTCCTTTACTCCTGATGCTCCTTTGTAAATTTCGATTTTTTTCTGTGACTTTATATGATCAGATTTCTAAAAAGTTTATCAGTTTTAGAAAAAAATGAATGAAATGTCAAGACATACATAAAAAAAATACACTAAAAATAATTTTATTCAAAAAACAACTAAATATTGAAAATCTGATACTTAGTTTTATTAAATGTACATAAAACTCTTAAAAACCAGCGAGTGAATTGAAAAATATTTGCTGAGTATTTCTCTCTTAGAAAATACAGATATATTGTAAAAAAATCTATTTAAAGATTGCAACTCTGAATTATTTAAAAGAAAGTGGACGGATTAAAAAGGCAATTCGTATGTGCATTTCCTTTCTTCCCGTACACGTACAGAGTAAATAACGTATTGTAATCAGGATAAAATCTGATTCCAGACATTTTTGTATATCTGTACATTTTGGGATTCCCTGAATCCGTTTTTGATACTTTTAACACTGAGATTGTGGGCAAAGAATAGTGAATGTTTTTATATTACATCGTACCACAATTCACAAAACATTTTGCTTTGTGATAACCGTTTAAAAAAATATCCTTGTTTAGATGTATGGCAAAGATTATTTTTGAAAAAGTGGGACATGTATTTCCCGACACGTAATCAAAGTGTTAAATGATTTTGTATGTATGTGCGCATGTATGAAGGTGCATACACTCCTTGAAATTCTTAAGGAGTGCAACAATAATATTTACGATACAAAAAAATCTATTTAATATTTAAATCGCAGATTTTGTAGCCACCTTGTTTATTTCCAGATTTATAATATTTTTCTGGAATTAAATAAGGTGAGACATTTTATCAGCTAATGTTGGAAATGTTTACCATGATGTATGTGTGAAAGTGTAAACACGATAGCGTCTGTACTGTATTTGCGATTGAACTGCCATCAGATAACTATGTTAAAAGCAGTGCCATATCCAGCCCAGAAGCTCTGGATAGCATTAATTTCGTATATATTCGCCTTGATCAATGAAAATTTCTTCGATTTGATAAGGCGAAAAATATTTCATTAAAACAGAGGTATCTAGTGATTCTCGACCGTCCATCACTGCTACGCATTGACTATAAGCCACTCTCTTCAGAACTAAAATCTTTTCCGTACAAATTGGACAACGGGCTTAGTATCTAAACTATTTTTCAACCATTTTGTGACGCTAGAAAACCGACTTTTTTTTTTATCTCAGTTATTCCATCAAATATTTTTACTGTTTACGCTCATCTTATGTTGTTACAATAATCATATTTCACTAGAACATAACTTATGTTAGTAAAAATTTTTTATTCTAAAAATTGCAGAAAAAAACAAAGAAAAAAATTACAGTGCGTTTTTTTTAATCTGATAAAATCATATGGAAATTTAACCCGGGAGAAATCGCGCATATCTAGGGTATGAATAGTTTTTACTTTGTCACCAATAAATACAAACAATAATTCTCAACTTATTTAGTCAGTGACAACTGTTACAAATTGTAGGATAAAATACGCTAAAGATTACTTTTTGAAAAGTAGTGGTGATAATTGTAAAATCCGTACGCACTTGGGGTATGCCATACCCCATGCGACTTCTCCCGGGTTAAGTATTTTACATTTTTGGGGAAAATGCAAATTACCGGCATTTAAACCCTTGAAAGGCGCCGGTATATTATATATACCACTTAATTTTAATCCCAAAATATCACAATGATACCAGAATTATGGAATCAAATTTTTAATTTATGAGGTACATGGGGGGGGAGGGGGGGAAGCTTTTACTTATTTTAAAATAAATTCGTTCGTGAATCTTGGTGTCAATCAATCATTTCAATATTTTTGCTCCAAGAGTACTTTGCAGGAGGGGTTAAAGCAACTTAAATCTTTCATTAGCATGATCATGTAAATTCAATTTAAATATGTATTTTAATTTACTCGTCTTAATTTCAGAATGGGCGGTATGAAAATTAATTGAAGGTTACACCATAAATTTAAATTTTGTTTTAGACTTACATATAAAAGCGCATGTTTATTTTTGAGCATGAGGTCATTTTCATCAGGGAAAACATTTCATCTTTATAAAATTATGATCAATGTTTTTGTTTACTTACATATTACGATTTAGTTGAACGTATAGTATTCCGTAAAGAGTTTAAAATGTTTGATAGAGTTTCTCCGGATTTTTGTTGTCGGATCTTTACGGCACTTCATGACAATATTCTATGGATATCTAAATTCGTTTAAAAAAAAAGAGCGGGTATTTGATATTTTAGTCAATTCTGGAAAAATGATTGATTGTCCACACGCTATTAACGGTATAACTGAGACTCAGCGAATATGTCCAAAAGGCCTGAATACTAGTAATTTCGAAAAGTTATTTGTTAAAGTTAAAATATGAATTAGATAAGGAGATGAACATTTCTTTCAAATAGTGGTATTCAGAGACTCTGTACAACCATCCTGCCTACGCGACTGATTAAAACCACTGCCACAAGAACTGTATACATTAGTGCACACATCGGAGAACGGGTTTGGTATCTAAATTATTATTCAACTGTATTTTTCTAGAGAAAAGCGATATATTATTTTCTTTTTTTTAACTCAATTATTCCATTAAATTTATTTACTGCTTACACTCATCTTATATTGACACAATAATCATGTTTACGCTGAACATGACTTTATTTATTAAAAAAATTCCCCTTAAATAAAACAGAGGAAATAATTACAGTGATTTTTTTTAATCTGAATATAGTGTATGGAAATTTAAGTATTGCATTTCGTTGAGGAATAATAGTATAATACCTATGTTTGAAATAACTAATCAGAATGACTATGTAAATCCAATTTAAATGAGTAATTTAATTTGCAGGACTTATTACAGTACGAGTGGAAGGGAAATTCTTAGAAAAATACGCCGTAAACTTAGAAAACGTTTTAGCTTTATGAATGAAAGTGCACGTTTCCTTTAACCCTTTGAAGGGCATCGGTATATTATATATACCACTTAATTTTAATCCCAAAATTGCCACAATGACACCAGAATTTTATAATCAAATTTTGAATTTATAAATTACATGAGGAAAAGTTTTTACTTATTTTAAAATAAATTCGTTCGTGAATCCTGGTGTAAATCAATCATTTCAAAATTTTAGCTACAAGAGTACTTTGCCTCTGAAGGGATTAAACTATATGAACATTTCACCAGTCAAAGCGTTTAACATTTATAAAGTTACGATCGAAGTTTTTTTCATTTTAGTAATTTTAATATTTATATTTATTTGAACAAGGTTCTTACGCTTTTACCAAAATTTTAATAGAATTTTTCTGTTTAATATTTATATAGCGGAAATTGCAGATGCCCCGTTTAATTGCAGGATTTGTAGTACTTTTCTGCATTTAAATAAGATGGAAAATTATATCCGTGGTAAAATAGTACGAACCCTTTTAAACGGATAGTTATCCGTAAATTAAACGAAAAGCTATCTACAGTTTCTTCGGATTTTTAATTAACGTAACTTTACGCCACTTTGTGAGAATATAATTGTGGATGTATAAATTCATTTTAAGCAAAAAGTAAAGTAATTGATATTTTCGTCAAATTATGAAAAAAAGACTATGGAATCCCCTTATCTTTATGAACACGTTGGTATATTACTTTTACAACTTAATTTAAGTACGCAATGGCCATAGTTTCACGAGAATTTTTGAGAAAATACCGGGGTGTAAAATTAGGGCACCATACAAAGGATTAAAAAGTTCCCCCTACGAGCGCTGCCATTTTTATTTCAGTACTTAGGCGTAGTATTCAGAGGGCGGTGTTTGATGCATTGGCGGCTGTTGCAGGCGGATTTCTTTTTCAGCGTTTGTACGGTCCCTCGAACTTCAACAGCAATAATATCTAAAAGTTTTCTTTGGCTCATTTAATCTCAGAAAAACTAGGGGAAGAAAACTTTTAAAATTATTGGTGTTGAAGTTCGAGTGACCGTTCAAACGCTGAAAAAAGAAGTCTGTCTGTGAGAGCCACCATTTTTATCAGCGCGCAGTCCTAGTGTTCAGGAGGCGGTGCATCAATGCTGAGTGGCATCTGTTCGGCCTCAAGATAGCGCCAATCGCTGTCAGCGCCATCTGTTGTTTGAAATTCGAACTAAAATCAAGAACCACAGTAAGAAAACTTCTGACATCATACATAACCCTCCTGCAAGAATTTTTTAAAATTTTGTTATCGTTTACAAGTTATTGAATTTTAAAATCCATCCGTCATTTTTGGGACACCCGGTATGTCATTATTTCGTTATTCAGAGATCCATGGATAGCGCCGTGCGCTGACCGCTATGCTACTGGGTTTATGTCCTGTTCAAACAGTATTTAAAAGTAAAGGTACCGAATTTATACACTTTTTTATTACCACTAAAATTTTACAAAGAGTTTTACCTTATTTAATCGCGTGTGTGTTCGTGTATTTAATAGAAATTGTTTCAAAGACTAACCTTTACGAAAGAGTTTTCGTTCTTGTTTTTTCTCCTATGATTGTACAGTCGTAGAAAAAGATAAAAAGAACAAAAAAATCAAAAACAGCAATCATTATGGTATTATATAAGTGAGACAAATTTGCAAACATTGGCGAGGTGATTCGAGTTCAAACATTTGATTCAAACATTTAAAATACATATAGACAGGGTCTCAAATAGTCCGTTTTTAATATTACTTTGTTTAAGTAAAAAGTTTATCAAATTTACAATTAAATTTTCAGCAGCACTGAAACTATGCCATAAATATTTAAGCCATAACTATAAAAGACCGTGGATCGAAGTGGTAAAGCACTTGGTGCGCTATGCCAAGGTATCTGGGTTCGATCCCCGGTCTGGACACATTTTTCACTTTGTTTGTTATACGCTGTTTAGCAAAGTGAAAAGAAATTCTCATCCTTTGTAGTGAAGTGGTATCCTTTGTGCCATTTAAAAATTTTCGTGTAAATTTTAGAAAATCCTGACTCAGCGGTTATTTCTATTGCAAATGTTGTAGAAACTTCCACAAAAATGTTTCTTAAGAAATATTGCTGCTCTAAGAACAAACAATTTGAGGCTCATGCATTGACTAAAAAATAAAAGATAAACACTAGAGAAAAATAAACTATAAAAAAATCATGAAATAATCAAGAATTTTAATTATTTTTGCTAGCAATTATATTCCTAAAACTCTATTTTCTAACTGGAGACAATACTATAGTTGGGTTAATATTGACTATTCAGAAACAAAAAAAAATTCAATCACAATTATGAAAAGAAAAATCTTTTATGTAAAACGAAAAGAAATAAGTATAGAAAAGATATATAAAAGCAAACACGAAGTGTTTTTCTCTGTTATGTTATTAAAAAATGAAGAAAAGATGGAATTAAATGTTTTAAGTCTTACATTTTACGAAGCACTTAACAAAAGAACTTGTACATTCAAGAGATGAAAATTGTTTTGTAAATTATAGATAATTGAATCTTCGTCTAAGGCAGAATTAAACTTGAAGACGTTTCATACAATTGTTTTTTTTTAATGTTTCACGAAAATTTATATATTTCAAAAGCTGTTAATTTTAGGTTATTAGCTTGATGAATTTACCGCATTTAATAAAATTTTCCCTGTTCTTTTCCTATTAATTTTAACATGTTTTTTATAATCAGTGTTAGTAAATTAGGTTTGATGGCAAATATCTTTCATATAGTTATCAAAATTATTTGCTGGATTTTGCAAACTCTTTCCCCATATCGCTTCCTTAGAATAAAAGTTCCTAAGCACCCTGCATAGGCATAGGCAATGATGCTAAAAGGGCTGTTGATGTAGGGTTTTTTTCTCAGAGTTTGCATGTCCTCTTGAAATTCAGTATCACCTATTTCGAATAGAATTAAGCGCCTTATTTAACCATAGAATAAAATGCGCTTACTAATATCCGGAATAATGACACTCTACCGTAGCAAAGAAACCGCCGACGATATCGTCGCTACCATATCAAACTATCGAATGCAAAAAAATGCATTTTTCATTATTTTTAAAAATGTGCCGATTGTCACCACTAAGTTTTCAGTGGAATGCAGGATTAAAACATCACCAGGGTTGCTAGTTTGGACTTCTTTTCTATTGAGAAATTTTTAATATATAACAGAAATTTAAAATCGACATTTTTTTCTTTATATAATGACAGCCTATTTTGCGATTACTTAGCCCTTTCCGGCACAGTGGTCCCACTCCGGGCACACCTAATTTTAATTCCAAACTTGCATTCTACACCAAGAATATTTAATAAAATTTTGTCTCTAAAATAAAAGTTTAAAATTAGGAGTTATTATTTTCTGAAAAAGTCGTTTGTAAATACCGGTGTCAGTCAGTAATTTCTCATTTTACGAACAGACTTTGTCTGTGCCGGAAAGGGTTAAAGTAAACATTTTTCTCTCAAAATTTCCGGTATGAATTCGGCATCTCTGAATAGAAAATGGGGCTAAACTGGCAACCCTGTTCTTCACAGAAATTTTATTATTATTTTTACAAGGCAAAGAATTCTAATACAATTTAGTGGTGACAATCGGACCATTTTTAAAGTAATGAAAAATGCATTTTTCCATATTCGATAGTTTGACATGGTAGCGACGATATCTTCCATATTTGAGAAAGCGCGTAGGGCTAGCATTCCAGGAGATGTGGACGAAAATTACATGACGTAATCTTGAGTGCTTTGAGTCTTTTCTTAAATTTGAGACGGAATGTAACGCATTCTAAGAAGTATTTTGATAGTGCTGCTTTTGAGAAACTGGAACTTTCCTTTTCCTTTTCACCAAAAGTGGTCGAAGCAGTCTGTTTTGCAGCGGCACCTTGTCATTGAAATATAACAATATGTTATAAAATATTACATTTCTTCTTCTTGTTTCATTGAAATATAAATCATAATTCATAGTATGCGTTTAAGTTTTCAAACTTTATTGTGATCATTAAGTGACCTTACGAGAATTAAAAAATAATCAATTTAATCAGCCTTGTAAGTGTGACCGGTAATTTAAAAACATATTTCCGTAAATTGCACCTCATGTAATCGCAGAATTACATGATCAAATAATACTAAGCTCTCTGTTCGGTATCTAAATTTTCCGACTCACAACATTCCTAATTGACGTACATAGTTTAAACCAATAAAAGAAAATTACAAATTAGTGATTTCTTCTGCAATTAAATAAGATGAAAGTTACTTTTTGGAAAGAGAGGTACATAATTTCAAGGACCGTGCGAACCTTGAATGATTATATTCATATTTCTGCAAGCAAAACTCATTGGTACATCTTTTAAAACCAATAAATTATTTTTAAATTTAGATAGTAATGACAGTTTTGTTTAAACTTTTCCTCAGAAATATCAAAATAAATAATTTTCAAATTAATACAAATTTCTAAATTTCTAAATCGAAACTATTTTCGGACAAAAACTGATGTTTTGATACAGGACTGCATTTTGAGAAATTTTATAATTTGAACATATTATTTTCACTCGTGTGCTATTCATAATGTTATGAATTTTGTATATATCTGTAAATATTCCATTTGTTTAAATTTATTTTATTTTATTATTGTGAAAATTGCAGTATTATTAATGTATTTCCTATTGAGCATCATGTAACTCAATGCTAAAGGCCTCAGGTGGTTTGCAAGGACAACAACCTTACAGCATCGGTTTTTATAATGGAGTTCTATTGGAAAATCGCCAAGGAATGGGTTTATCGCCAAGTTGGCGATGGTTTTGGCGACTTATTTTTGTCGCCAAATTTGGCGATATATCGCCAAATGTTGCCAAGTTGGCGACGGATTTGGCGACTTTTTGAGCAACCCCCCCTTATACCTTTACATTGGTGCGCAATTACAGCGGTGGCAATCAAGTAATCAAAATAAGAAAAAAAGTAGCAGAATGGCAACATTGCTCCAGAGATTCAGGATACCACTAAATTAAAAAAAAAACATTCCTCGCCTTCTCTAATCGCAGAATTATCTGCAATTACAGAATCGAAAATTTATCTTGACCTCCACTCTGGCTACGCCACCGTACAGGAAAAATATTTTTAAAACTTTGATTACGGGCTAGGATAGGGTTCATACGCTTTTACCACAATTTGTAATAGCATTTTTCGCCTTATTTATATGCAGAAAATTATTACCAACCCTGCAATTAAACGAGGCGTCTACAATTTCTGCTGTTCAACCCTTCTTTGCATGAGTTTTTCTTTTACAATTGTGTTTTTTTATACATATATTAAATATTAGACACGAGAAATTTTAAGATAGATTTTTAACTTTGTTCAGCAACATAGTTCACGGGAAATTTACTGGATAAACTTATGGATTTACTTCCTCTATAAATATAGTGGTGGCGAAGAAGTTGATTTATTTATTAAAAGTTAAATAAAAAGTGATGGAAATTTACATCACTATGCAATTAAGGGTTAAATATTAATTAGAAATTTTATATTGAAATTTGTGGTAAAAGCGTGCGAACCTGGTAGGACTGGCGACTATTTTTATATTTTGTTTCTTATAACATATATTTAGACAATGGTATAAATCCCATATTATTAAAGCGAAAAGGAATCTGAGTAAGTCTCCCATAAGATTTTAAACACAAAATTGACCTTATTGCGCGTGTGTCAACTTATTTGAATGACGAATAAAGAACAAAATAGAATTAAGAAGAAACAAGAAACCTGTTCAGCTCTGAAGCTCTGTCAGATCGCGCTATTGGCCTGCACAGTTTGCAACCGTACTGCTAGGAAATACACCTTCTAATTTTTCCTTAATTCTATGATTATTTCCCCTACCCGGAGTGAGCACAAGCCTTGATCTCCATTCTTCGAAGTGCTTTGTTTGAAAGCGGGCTGAAAAAAGGGGCATTGGGGATTGCAAGGGAATTGGAAGGATTGAAAAGGGAGGGATGCATAATATGACCATTGCGTTGAAATCTAAGCTATTTTTCAAGATTTGACAGGAAGGTTTTGTTGATTGTAGGGAAATTGGCGGAATGAAAATGGAGGGAGGCGTAATATGAGAATTGCGTTGAAAGCTAAGCTTTTTTAAAGATTGGACAGGATTTTTTTTTAAATTTAAATCTGAGTTTTGCGGCGATTTTCAGAAACCGGATCCGAAGACAGTGCGGCGGATAATCCTAAGTTCGTTTAATTCGAGATCCGTGTGGAATAAACCGGCCAGCGTAGCGGGCGAAGCTCCACTAGCAAATATTATAAGACAAAAAAAATTATATTTACTTTCTATTTCAATTATTTTTCTATTACACTGTAAAAAAAATTCAGGAACATTCCTAGAAAATAATGGGCAGCTAATTTGCCTAATTTATACCAGTAACATTTCTGGCAAAAAAAAGAAAACTTTTTTAAGAATTCAGAAAAGTTAATATTAAAAGTCAGTAACTTTCCTGGATTATAGTGGTAAGGTTCCTCAATTCTTCAGAAAGGTTCCAGGTTTAAGTCGGTAACCTTCCTGGAAAAAACCATGAACATACTAAAATCTTCCCAGTAAAAGCCAGTAACCTTCCTGAAATAAATCAACAATCTTCCAAAAAGATTTAGATATGTTCACATCCTGTCATCTTCCTGGTAAAAACCAGGAACATTCTTTAAGAATTTAGAAAAATTCCACAGAAAGTCTGTAATAGTACTTGAAAATATAAGGAAACATCCTATATATTTCAGGGATGTTTCTGATACATCAATTTGATTTTTATTGTTATGTAGCTCACAATTTAATCAGCTTAAAAATTTTGCAAAGTAATTTTTGTATGTTTTAAGAATATTTAAAAATATTTAACTTATAAAATATATTTTTTTTAATTTAATATTTATCTTATAAACATATTTGTTTAATTATAACATCAAATTTTTCTGTATTTTTTTTAAATGTCACTGTATTTAAATTTTTTCTTACAAAATATAGTTTGATGTTAAAAATGAAGCTGAGCTGCGCCCCAGGTACTTACGATCGCCCATCAGGCACGTCAACCGCCTCCAGTGGGGGCGCCGCTACCTGCTGACCAACCTCATTCTACCACGAAATTGACGACAAAGATCGCTGCAATTTGCGTTACTCTTAGGACACCAACACTTCACACTTGGGGAGATGCCGGAGTGTCCCGGTAGCTTCGGAGCCAAAAACCCAAGAGAGAACTGGGCCCTAGGCTTTATGCCGAGCTGTCATATCCGGGACGACTGCTCCTCGATTAATCCTGGTCAGATTTGCAATAAGAAAAAAAAATATTAGGCAATTTATTTTCTGGAACTCTGTTGCCAGACTCCTTGGATTTTCGGGATGTGTACGCGCTTTGAATAACAATGCACGGGAATAGTGTTTTTTTCTGCGAACTTTATGTGAAGTGTTTAATACTTGATCTCAGATAGGTACGAAAATATAATAAATTAGTTTTTATTTAAATATTTCTGTTTAAAAACATGTCTGTAATTCACGGTGTAGCTTTGCTGTAAATCATGTCATTCGGATAATATGGTAAAAATTCTGAGCGTGTATAAAATCATGTACTCCGACTTCACACGCGCGAAAGAGTTAATCAAGCATGCTTAAACCACTAATTTTGAAAACATTTTTGTCCTAATTAATCACTGTGTCTTATTAAGGCAAAAATAACAATTTAATATTAGACGTGGGAATTTACCTCATGTGGAAGTGGTTTTATTTTATTTGTTACTCTATCGAGGATAAATTTCAAAATGAAATGTTCCAGTGCATTTTAAGAAAACAAATTGTAGATTTAAATTGTAGTAAGTATATTTAAAGTACCCTAATATTCTTAAATCTTAAAAAAAATTCAATTTTTCGAGAAATATATAAATATATATATATATACATATAACAATTTTTTTCTGCAACTTTTATACAAATATAATAACAAAAATCTTAAAATTACGCCTAGTCATGACTAAAATATATATAAGGGATTCTTAGAAAATATAAATTAACCCTTTCGGGGGCAAAGATCTTCTTCTGCTAAAATTTTAAATCAGTTGAATGACACCATAAATTACGAAAAAAATGTATTTGAAAATAAATGAAAGCTTTTCTTCATAACTACATAAAAATAAACAAAAAAGTGTGTCGCATAAGGAGAAAATTGGATTCAAATTTCTAGTGGAAGTTTTCCCCGGCGGTAATCCGGACCTGTGGATCCAATTTAAACAAAGAACAGCCGCTATCTTATGACTACAATCTGACTTACTTCACTTGCAGCTTGTAGACACTATATTATATGTCTATCCTTTTTAGGGTTTCGTTCCTTTGAAAAAGCCCTATTGGTCTCAATCCTCTGTATGTCTGTTTGTCACAGAGTTCGTAGTCGGAAACTCTGAGAGTTAGATATATGAAATTTTGCATACTTTGTTTGTTTGTTTATTGAGAACATACATCTGACTTGTGTTCTTGACATCAAGTGCATTTTGCATACTTACAGTTGAACACCTCCTGTCACACGACAAATCATAAATTTTTTAAAAATCATATATTATTTTAATTAAATGAGTTGATTTAATGACATTCGACCCTTTCTGCAATTTTCTTAGATCTTAAAATAGAACCTTAATTTCAGTTATATTTCGAGTATGCTAGATGGTTCAGCGGACGCTCGTTTTCGTACTAACACAAAGGTTCCTGGTTCTATTCTGTATGACGGAAGTTGAAATTTTCGATTTTTACATTTCATTGTCCGATGGATTTAATTAAAAGAACTTTAGAATTTTTTTGCCATTTTGAAGGTTTCTTTTCGCATACGTTTTCTTTTTTTAGACGAACAGTGTAAGGAAAGTATTGTAATCATGATAAGAAACTTATTACCATAACTTCCGGTCTATAATTCGCGGAACAAATAATTACGTTTCGACCCAGAAATTTTATTTTATTTAATGTAACTTTCTTGATCGCTGTAAATATTTGACTTCAGTTATTAAATAAAATGTTTGGGTCGAAAAATAATTGTTTGATTCGCAGATTATAGACTACGATATGTAAATGTTCGATTATTTTTACACTTTGAAATTTCCTGAATCTGTTTTTGATACTATTAAAAGGATTTTGTATGTATGTGTGTGAGAGACGTAGAGTAACGAAAACGACTACAATTTACTACAATTACTATTATACAGTGTTACCTTTGGCCTAATGATTTTAATTCAGATAACTTGATTGGCATCATTTTTTGAAATGATATAATTCGCCTTGTTTTTGCCTTATTTAATCTGTGCTTATTTTGATATTCTGTTTGCTTGAATATAGACCGTGGGTGTTATAGACCACCTGTCCTCGACAGGTGGTCAACATAACGCTGGACCCCCATTATTTACTACCTGAGCAAGGTTTGTACACATTTAATCGAACCCCGAAGGGATTAAAGATTAAGGAGGCTGGCCCAGTAGGGAGTGGAACTCTGGATCTGTTGTACGGTAGGGCAATGCAAAGGTACACTATGCTACTAAGCTTATGTCCAGTTTAAACAATATTTAAACACTTGAACGGCGGTGGTTAATTTTTGGACCACTTAATTAAAATCACTAAATACCACATTGGCACCAGAAATTCAGAATGAAAAGTTTCCTTTTATTAATTACGTGAAGGGAATAATCATGCAAGTTTTCAAATAAATTAGTTTGAAAATCAGGTGTCACTCAATCATTTTACAAATTGAATGACGTTTCCTGTGAAAGAGTTAACAGCATATTTAAAGTTTCTTTTTACCTCAAAAATTCAACAGAAATCTCTGCATCTTTTCTTGTCGTGGATTTCGGTGATTAAAAGTTTCTATTAAATTTTAGTTGAAAAAAAAACCAATAAAAGTTTGCAGCTATGTAATAGTTATGGGGAAAATCAATATTCGGAAACATTAGAGGAAATTTGGACACGACGTTCCAGGAGACCAGATGCCACCAGTTAAGACGAATTGCTTTATTCACGATGTTTAATCTTAGAATTTCAATCATTAAATAAATATAATTATATATTTAAAAAAATAAGGCATTTTGCCATCTGGCCCGCTCGTTAGTCATCCCTCAAATAGATTTAGCATTTTAAGAAAACTTCATTTAATCAACTTATTAATATTTAAATTCAAAAAATAACATTCTTTCTTAGAACAAAATTTAGCTGATACAAATATTTTAATCAGTACGTTTTCTATATAAATGCACTGATGCAGTTTTCTTTTCTTTCAAACGTTTTAATTTATAACAGTGTTATCCAAATGCGATCCCAGGGTATCTACATTACTACTATTACCTTATTGTTATCTTCGCTTAATTTAATTGCAAAAAATCTGAATTTAAAGAACAAGGCGCATCATCACTTAAGGAAATAGTTTTGTCACTGAGACACTGTGGACCTTATTTTGACCACACTGCTGTAAAAGGTAGTATTACTTAGACAAGAGGAAATTAATTACATTTATGTATATATGTGTGAGGAAAAAAGTACAACAGATACCAGCAAAAAGATGCAAAACACATTAATGTTCTTAAGCCCATTTTTATGATTTTGATAGTCAAACATATGAGAGTATCTTTTATTATTTGGTACTAAACAATATTATTATACGACGTATAATGACCTTAATTTGAATACTAATATTTTTTCTTAGAAATATAATCTCAGAAAATGAATATGGAATTTGATAGAAATTGGATTCTGAAATTCAATATGGGGGTACTTACTATTGAAAAATAGTTGTTCTAAGGAGTAAATATCATATGCATCCTGATTGTAAACATACGCAATGACTTTTAGTTCGCATTTCAATTGCAACGTTTAAGAATTTTAAGAATTTATTATTTACGACAAAGAAATACATAAAGTCTCAAATAAGAAAAATATATTTTCTTTAAGATCGAATTATTCTGAGCATATTATTTCAAATGTTAGTGAGTATCATACAATCTAATTAAATTACATACACCAGATATGAATATTTATGTTGATACTTTTGGACCTCAGCCATATTTTCTCAGCAGTGTGCGGAAATTTAATTCAGTATCTAACAATTATAAATTAAATATATGTGAAGCATAATTACTAAGTACACTAAACGTGTCCGTATAACAGTTTTTGCGCTATTTAAGAGAGAATCTCGCTTTAAAAAATCGCAAAATTTACTGTTCAGAATAAAGTGGTGGTAATTTGCTTTTTACTCTACTGCTTTCTTCTCCCTGTCGCTACTACTATGAAACAATCAGTTATTCTAATTCTAATTCTATTTTTTTTTTTCATTTAGAAAACTCATTTTAACCCTTTCCGGCACAGACAAATTCTTTTCGTAAAATGCGAAACTACTGACTGACCGGAATTTACACACGACTTTTTTAGAAAATAAGAACTCCTTAATTTCAGTTTTCATTGTATAAGCAAAATTTTATTAAAATATTCTTGGTGCTGAATCCAAGTTTGGAATTAAAATTAGGTGTGCCCGGAGTGGGACCACTGTGTCGGAAAGGGTTAAAGAGTTTAAACTATTTATTAATGTGATAAGAAGTATACATTGAATATATTGACGAATTATTAAATACTATGAAAAATATAAATATATTTTCTATAAGTTTTTGTAAAAGTTTCATGGTTGGTACGAATAAAACAGTTTACAGAATAAATATGTTCCAATGAAATAAAACATTCAAAAATTTTAGTTTAGAATTATTTCATGCAATTTGACACCACATATTTGAGTGACATAATTCATTCATCCTAACTCCATTGAGAACACCTGAAATGTTTCTAGATTTAAGAGCACGATTATTACGTCCTCTTAACACAAGCAATTTAACCCCTTGGGTACATTTGACGACTGAGACTCGTCATCAGTACTGAACACGGATTTTTTTTTTTTTTTTAATTCAGAAATTTCGAATTTATATCAGAAAACTCAAACGATACTTCTCGCTTCTTTTTAATCAGGGAATATCTGTCAACAAATACAGAAAGACCACTATTCCAAATTTCTGGTGAGTCTGTTCTGTATGTTTTGTTTTCAAATAAATCTGTACCCAAAGGGTTAACGAGGCAGAACACGCGAGATGCATCACATTTTCTGGGTGCGTGTACATTTTTTACATTTGTCATCACAGTTTTACAAAGAGTATACTTCGACTTATTTTATCCCAAAATGCGTATCAAATGACTTCATTTAAAGGAGGCGAAGATAATTACTTAGAAATATCTGTGATAATTCTACTTAGTAGATAAGTATGTCAAAAGTAGATGTTCTGAAACACTGGTTGAAGATTACATGTACGAAATGCAGTACTGGTGAACACATTGTTAAATGCTTATTTTCTACATTGGTAAGCTAATTAATACAAACAAGGATTATAAGAGCCTTGCAATTCCAGAAATGACAATACCATCCTAACTCAAATTCGAGTTCAAATTCACTAGCGTAATGTAGTGATTTACTACAATTAAACTGATCTGTTATACTTTTCTGGTAGACAATTTACAAAATTTCTGTAACGCAGCCACGTTTATTTTAGAGGATTTTGATGAAAAATATTCATGTTTTTTAACTAGCTAAGTAATCTTTGACATATATTTTTGAGAATTTTATAATATCTTATTTAAATATTTTTAAATAATATTATGAAGAAAAACGATTTACTTAATCCATTTTCAATATTTTGTAGTTATGTATGTAAATTTTAAAACCACACATCTCCTAAAACTTTGAAATATACTTTTTGGAAATTTTTCTTACAATTGTGCTCTATAACGGTAACGGTAAGGGATCAGATTTCAAAAAAGTTCATCAGTTTATTTAAAAATTAAATGTAATGTCATGACATATACAAAAAATGCAGCAAAAATGACTATTCACTTAATATTTGTATTTAAAAATTTCAACAATATATATAATTAAAAATCTGACCCTTTGTTTTATTAACCGTCCTTGTAACATTGGGGTTATTTTTGTGTTCATATTTTTTTTTGTTTCGAAACAAAAAGTAATAGTAACTTAAACTTAATAAATAAAATTAAACATACTTCGGGACGGTGGACGTTAAAATTGATTTTTTTTTTTTTTTATCATAGATATATGAAATTTTGTGCATATATACATTGCACTATAAGTATATAGAATACCTTTAAAAATGTATAATCTTAATATAATTTTAAGATTTTTTTAAAAAGTTAAAACATTTAAACCAAATTTTAAAATGCTCCTTGCGTCTCAATTTTTAAGGAATTTCCCCGATTTGGCATTTTGATCACTTACAACTGTATTACAAACAAATCTGTGTATCAGTTATTTCATCCCTTGAATAGTTAAATTTTCAGAGATTTTTTTCTAAATTCCATTCCGATTTTCATCAAAATTGAGTATTTTAATAAGTTATAAATCAAATTTAATTATCTTAACGAAGTCTCATTGTAAAATGCATACAAAGTTTCTTTGTAAACAATTTCAGAATTCTTCCTTATCACTTTCATGAATTTTGAATGAAAATTGAGACGCAAGGAGCATTTCAAAAATCTAAAAATCGTGTAAAATCCGTATTGAGAATAACAGGTATAAATTTTACTAAAGCACCGAAAGATTGATTGTGTACATAATTCAAACGCTTGTAACTTTGCGAAAAATCAACGCAGCTGCATGCAGTTTTTCTCAAATCGTTCATTACAAACTGAAAAATAATAAAACATACAAAATAAATTTCAATTTTTGATCAAAAAAGGTCCACGGTCCCCTTAACCCCTTCAGCGTCGCTATATTTTTGTGTAAGCTACTTTTTAAAAATTTCAAATTGTTCGATTGCCACCACTTTTTTGAAGTAGAAATATTCACCTTATTTAATGGCTGATAAAATGATTCGAGAATAAAGCTAATTTCACTCTTTTAAAAAACTGGTGGGAATCAAAGAATCTAGATTAAAAAAAAGTAGAATACACAGCCCGTGAATATCACGGGCGCGAGAATTAAGAGGTTAATAGAATTAACCTAATCAATTTCTGGTTCAAATCTTCTAAAACTATAAACTATCATCAAAACTTAAATCTTGGTACTAGGCGTGTTTAACACTTCTTAAAACTCGCCATAAAAACTAGAATGTAAAATTATTTGTGGAGTTTTCGTCATACCGATATATTTTAAAAATTCAAACAGAGACAAGTGAATTCAAACGTATCAACTCTGAATTTTGTAAAAGAAATCGGATGAAACATAAATATATTTTCACATTTTTTGTAGGACATTTACAGTGTACGGAAATTATTGTAATCACATTAAAACCTGATTATGTAAAGTTTTGCGTAATCTACACTTTGAGATACCCTAAATCTGTTTTCACTATTTTTTAAAGGGTGTGTCACTAAATTGAATGTGTCAATGGTGAAGCGTCGGGAGATGCCGTATCATTTTAATTCCAGTATTATTATATAGAAAATTTGTCTTTAAATATTCTCTGAAATTTAACAGATTACATAAGTCAAAATTTATTTTATAATATTACGTGGACACAATGATGCACGATCCCCAGAAGCTGTGCACTGAGTTGAGTATGTATCAATGTGACTACACTTCTTGGACTCATGTTGTCGGCATAGGTGCCAACCTCTCATTAATATTCCGTAATATGCGGGTTAATTTGACCCAGTTTAACAACGTTTCAAACCAGAAAAATTATTGCATGGATCTTTATTTATTCAACTTCAGCTTTCTAAGTGGACTTTATTTATTTAATTTCATTTCTTAAAAAAATTTCTGGTGCGAAACGTGTTAAACCTGGGTCAAATTAACCCGCATATTACGGAATATTAATGAGAGGTTGGCACCTATGTGTCAGCCACCACTGTTAATTGTCAAATAATTTCTATTTAATATACCGTAATTTCCGGCGTATAATCCGCAGCTCAAAGAGTCGTTTTTCGACCCAGAAATATTATTTTATAAAATGTAACTTAAAAGATCGCTGTAAATATTTAACTACAATTATTGAATAAATTTTCTGGGTCGAAAAACGATTCTTTGAGCTGCGGATTATACGCCGGAAATTACGGTATATATTGCAGATTTTGCCTGCACCTTCTTTTGTACCAGACTATTTTGTATGTTTCTGAAATTATATATGGCGAGAATTTGTATTAAAATTGTTTGGCAAAAATGTACGCTTAATTTTTTTGGCATTCACAGCTTTTTTTATGAGCTTTTATGCTGATGTAAGTGATTGTAAGTAGACAAGTTAATGTCTACACGCAATTTGCGAAATACTGTCACTTGGTGAATATGTTATGGGCAATGGAGAAGCCAGAGTAGAGTGCCCAGATTCTCTGAATACCACAAATTTCTCAAGATTATTCTCGCC
This sequence comes from Maratus michaelseni, assembly GCA_963931845.1. Taxonomy (NCBI): domain Eukaryota; kingdom Metazoa; phylum Arthropoda; class Arachnida; order Araneae; family Salticidae; genus Maratus; species Maratus michaelseni. Next base: position 187,489,435 of record OZ007586.1, read on the forward strand.
TTTTTTAATAAAAAAATATGCGATTAAAAAAGGTGATGAATATTTATTTATAATTGTGGTATCCAGGAACTCTGGACCCATATTGTCTACGCCACTACGAAAAAGGCCACTGTCGCAAGAACCATATACAGCAATGTACAAATCGGATAACGGGTTTGGTATCTAAACCCTTTTCACTTTTTAACCCTTTCCAACCTGGTTGAAAAGTATTTTTTATATGTTATTGTTGTTATCTATAGCATGTTCCCTATTTCAACTGAAGTGTGTAGCGCTTATAGTTTTTTACAGGGACACATTCCGTTACATTACGGTCTATGGGGAAAATCATTTTCGGTTTATTTTAATGATGTTACACAATTTCAAACGCATTGTAATTGATATATATCACGAAGGTGCATTACAAGAAGCCTAATATGGAATATGGTGTGCATAATCCTTTTATTTACTTTACAGGGACAGTCAAAAGAATTCCGTTAAATTACGTCTATGGAGAAAAATCGTTTACGGTTTAATTAAATAATGTTTCACTATTTTAAACGCATTGAAATTTATATATATCACTAAGGTGCATTACAAGAGGCTTACTACAGAATATCATGTGTATAGCAGTGATCGTTCATTTACAGGGACACACAAAAGAATTCTCTACTGTGTGTTAACAATAATTCCTGGAAGTGCGTTTTAAGTTGCTGAACGCAATTTTAAATTGAAATCACATTTTGACTATTACTTGGTGTGTATACATTCTCTAGATCATATACAGGGCATCACAAAAGCTCGTGAATGCATTCCCGTTTATTGCCAGAAACTCCAGAAGGAGAATTTTAAACTGTGCTACGCGTTTCCTAACTAAAGTAAAATTTCGCATCCTATGTAGTATATATACAAATCTATAGATCATACACAGGGCTGAATAAATGTATTCGGATATTTTTCCGAATATTGTATGTGTTGGAAATATATGTTGGAAATTCCTGAAATTACGTTTTTAAATATGTTATGCGTTTTCCAAATTTTTTATTTAGATGTTATCTTTCAGCTTATTAACCCTTTCTGGCCGGAGTAAGTCTGTTTGCAAAATGATGAAATATTGGACTGACACCAGAATTTAAAAACGAATTCATTTGAAAATAAAAACTTGTTTATTTTCCAAAACTTAATAAGCGGAAAATTTTAATTAAATATTCTTGGTGCCGTTTGTCAGTTTTGGAATTAAAATTAGGTGTCCTTTTTTGTGGCCACCACCCGTTAAAGTGTTAAACGGCAATGACTTGTAAAATTATTTTGAAAGCTTTGGAAAGTGTTACATAATTTATGCTTGACGAATGATTTTTCGTTCTTGTTTACTATTGAAATCCGTAATCTGTAAGTATTTTCTTTTTTAACTCAATTATTCCATTAAACTTACATACTGCTTACTCTCATCTTATATACAAACAAAAAACATGTTTCTGCATAACGTGGCTTATTTTATTAAAATATTTTTTTTGAAAAAACAAAAACAAAAACAAAGAAAAAACTTACTGTTTGTTTCTTTAATCTAATAAAAGCGTATGGAAATTTAAGTGCTTCATTTCTTTGAGGAAAATTACAAAATATCAACATTCAAAACAACTGAAAAATATTATTAACACGACTATGTACATTGAAACTGAAATATGTATTTTAATTTTCACAGAACATAATACAGCACGAGCGCCAGTAGCGTAGCTACGGGGTGAGGGGGGGGGGGTTGTCCAAAGGCTCCAGATAACAGTAATATTGTAAAGTTTTCTTGGCCTTCATAATCGCAGAATTTTTTCCGATTAGATAACACAAAATAAACTTTACCAAATTAGTGGTATCCAGAGGATATGAACCTCCACCCTGGCTATGCCACTGACGAACGGAATGGATATTCCTAGAAAAATCCGCCATAAATTTAAAAAAAAGTATTTAATGTTTTTAATAAATGCGTCCGTTTCTTTTAAAAGTTCAGATTTTCCCCAGTAAAAGCATATCAATTTATAAGAATAAGATTAAAGGTTTATTTTTATTTTGATATTACTGTGCGTTTCAATGCATAGTATTCTGTAAAGTGTTCAGAAAGCTGGTTAGATTATTTCCAGACTTTTAGTTATCATATCTTTACGCCAATTTGTGAGATTATTCAACAAATGTGTAAAGAAATTTTTGGCAAAAAAGAAGTAAATTGGTATTTTCGTCATTTTTTTGTAAAAAGAAGGGTATCGAATTCCCTTATCCCTCTGAAGGTGGTAGTACCGTATTTTATGTGAAAGTCCAATATGTACAGCGATCTTACAGGTTACGTTTTATAAAATAAACTTTCCTGGTGAAAAAATAGTTTTTTAATCCGCAGAATGAACGCCAGAACTTACGGTATATATATATATACAGGGTGATTCATAAAAGATGGGCAGAACTTTAAGGGGTTATAGTACACTTAAAGACAAATAATATTAAATAGGAGACTAAGGGTCCCAGACGTATTCCCAAGGAGATAGGGGGCATTAAAGTTTAGGGTCCGAAATTTCAAATGATTATAAAACATGGAAAAATTGGTCGATTCGTTTGCGGTTTTTGTAAAAAATTTTCTTTATGCCAGTATTTTCTTGAAATAAAATTTTAAAGTTCAATTTCAAAAAATGCCGATAGGGGGCGCTTTAGACTTTGGAGTAACAAACAACTATTTTTTAACGTTATTTTTTGTATTTCTTTAAATGATTTCGAAAGCTTAGACTTAAACTTAAATTTTGATCTAAAAATCTGAGTCCTAACGAGTAGTTAAGTAGCGTAAACTGAAATTTGAAATTTGAAACCCTTCTCCCCCCAGAACAAAAATCAGTTATTCCCGATCTTTGTGTCGTAGATTAGGCTCTAACTACTGCCGCGTTTTGCTAAAATTATTCTTTATGTCAGTATTTTCTTGAAAATAAATTTTAAAGAAAATTTTCAAAAAATTCCGATAGAGGGCGCTTTAGACTTTGGAGTAACGAACAACTATTTTATACCGTTATTTTTTGTGTCTCATTAAATGCTTTCTAAAGCTTAGACTTAAATTTTCAGCCCAAAATCTGAATCGTTAGACGTGGTTAAGTTTCTGGGGAGAGGGGTTTGAAATTTCTACTCCTGAGCACAGTTCAGTTTACCATGTCCACACATTGTGTGCTGTGATACGAGGTAAAAAGACACAAATTAGGATTATGTTACCAAAGCATATTTATTAACATGTAATCACAATAAATGTTCAAAATTGTGACCACCAGAGGTTATGCACGCAGAACAACGGCGACGAATGGAACGGCGAACATTCGCGAAAACACTTCGAGCACTTCCCCTACAGCGGCGGAAAGTCTGGCGACCAGTTCCTCGGGGGATTCAATGGGTGTCTCATACATAAGAGCCTTCAATCGTCCCCAAAAAAAGAAATCGAGGGGTGAAAGATCTGGCGAGCGAGCAGGCCAAGCAACAGGACCACCTCGACCAATCCATCTGTTCGGAAATGTGATGTCCAGATAGTTGCCGACGTCTCGTACGTAATGGGCTGGCGCTCCATCGTGCTGGAACCACATGACCCGCCGGATGCGTGGAGGAACAACGTTTAACAGGTCTGGCAGCACATGTTGCAGAAATGTGAGGTATGTTTTACCGTTGAGGCGTTCAGGAAGAAGGTACGGTCCGATTAGGTGGTCTCCGAGGATTCCTGCCCAAACATTGATGGAAAAGCGTCTCTGATGAGCATGTGGATACGTAGCATGTGGATTGACATCCGCCCATACATGTGCATTGTGTGTGTTAAGTGTACCTTCACGTGTGAAGGTACATTCATCGGTGAAAAGCACAGTTTGTCCAAAATGTGGATTTAGCGCGTTCTGCTGCAGAAACCAGCGGGCGAATTCAATACGATTTGGATAATCCCCTGGAGACAGTTTCTGGACTCGTTGCACATGAAACGGGAGCAAATGTTCATCCTTCAGTACCCTCCAAGTCGTGGACTGTGAGGTATCCACCTGGCTAGCCACTGTTCGTGTACTTGTACTTGGCTGCGCCGCTACTACATCCAGAATGGCTTCTGCAACAACTACTGATTCGTCCTTTTTTGCACGACCTGCATTCGACCGGGAAGCGAGAAATGATCCCGTCTCACACAACTGTCTGTGCAAGCGCTCGAAAGTTTTGCGGTTAGGCAACCGCCTGTTAGGAAATCGCTCTCCGTACATTCGTTGTGCCTCTGCACCATTTCCATCTGCCGCTCCGTAAATTAAATGCATCTCAGCCTTTTCCTTATTCGTGAAGGGCACCATCTTCCGATTCATTACTACAGCGACTTACACTTGACTCACCGTTCAGTGGTTTTTATGCCTGAATCGTGTCGAAATTTTGCATACGTGTTCTTCTTCTTCCCCATTTGACATTTGCATACTTTCTGTTTCCTTCTTCACCCGGTGACTAGCGTCAGGAATGGAGCTTTAACGTTTGCATGAGCGACGTTTCCAACTGTGCCAGTGCCTTTATGAGTGAATTCCGACTATGCAGTCCTTGACGAAAGTTGTATTTTTGCCTCGTATCACAGCACAGAATCGTTGGGCATGATTAAGTAGTGCAAACTGAACTATGTTCAGAAGTTGAAATTTGAACCCCCTCCCCTCGCTACTGAACCACGCTCAGCGATTCAGATTTTGAGCTGAAAATTTAAGTTTAAGTCTAAGCTTTAGAAAGCATTTAATGAGACACAAAAAATAACGGTATAAAATAGTTGTTCGTTACTCCAAAGTCTAAAGCGCCCTCTATCGGAATTTTTTGAAAATTTTCTTTAAAATTTATTTTCAAGAAAATACTGACATAAAGAATAATTTTAGCAAAACGCGGCAGTAGTTAGAGCCTAATCTACGACACAAAGATCGGGAATAACTGATTTTTGTTCTGGGGGGAGAAGGGTTTCAAATTTCAAATTTCAGTTTACGCTACTTAACTACTCGTTAGGACTCAGATTTTTAGATCAAAATTTAAGTTTAAGTCTAAGCTTTCGAAATCATTTAAAGAAATACAAAAAATAACGTTAAAAAATAGTTGTTTGTTACTCCAAAGTCTAAAGCGCCCCCTATCGGCATTTTTTGAAATTGAACTTTAAAATTTTATTTCAAGAAAATACTGGCATAAAGAAAATTTTTTGCAAAAACCGCAAACGAATCGACCAATTTTTCCATGTTTTATAATTATTTGAAATTTTGGACCCTAAACTTTAATGCCCCCTATCTCCTTGGGAATACGTCTGGGACCCTTAGTCTCCTATTTAATATTATTTGTCTTTAAGTGTACTATAACCCCTTAAAGTTCTGCCCATCTTTTATGAATCACCCTGTATATACAACTTAATATAAATCATAAACGAGTATATTTTCACGAGAATTTTTTAATAAAATTTTGCTTTTATAATATCTATGAAAAACGGATTTATTTATTTCTAAAACAATTCCTTTGGAAAGTCTGCTGATGTTCAATAATTTCAATATTTCACCAAAATAATTATTTTGCACAGAAAAAGGTTTAAAGACAATGATTTATGACAAACTGCTTCAAACTTAATAATTAATATTATCTAATTTTGAAGAAATACATTACAGATTAAGGTAATTTTTATGTTATTTATGCTTTTATTATTATTTTATTATAGTATTATTTCAGCTAATGAAAGTATTTCAATAAAAAATATGTTTGCGTAATTTAAAATATAGTGAGGTTCGTCAAATTGCAAACATTTCCGAACAACTGTCCCTCAGCCAATATGACCTCAGTTAACTTTTACGAGACAAAGTAGATCAAAAACGGCGAACCCACGTGCCAGGAGACTAGTTGCCACAGGTTAACAGGAATTGTTCTATTCAGAAAGGTTAATCTCAGAATTTCCATCATTAAATAAATCTAATTATATATTCAAGAAAAAAATAAGGCAATTTTACATCTGGCACGCTTTTTAGTCGTCACTCAACTAGATTTAGCATTTTCAGAAAACTTCATTTAAACAAATTATTTACAGTTAAATTCAAAAAATAACATTCTTCCTTATAACAAAATTTAGCTGATACAAATATTTTAATCAGTACGTTTTATATATAAATGTACTGATGCAGTTTTCTTTTCTTTCAAATGTTTTAATTTATAACAGTGTTATCCAAATGTGATCCCAGGGTTTCTGCATTACTACTATTACCTTATTGTTATCTTCGCTTAATTTAATTGCAAAAAATCTGAATTTAAAGAACAAGGCGCATCTTATCTTAAGGAAATAGTTTTGTCACTGAGACACTGTGGGACTTATTTTGACCACACTGATGTAAAAGGTAGTATTACTTAGACACGAGGCAATTAATTACATTTATGTCTATATGTGTGAGGATAAAAGTACAACAGATACCAACAAAAATACGCAAAATACATTAATGTTCTGAAGCCCATGTTTATGATTTTGATAGTCAAACATATGAGAGTATCTTTTAACATTTGATACTAAACAATATTTTTATACGATGCATAATGAATGACCTTAATTTGAATACTAATATTTCTTCTTAGAAATATAATCTCAGAAAATGAATATGGAATTTGATAGAAATTAGATTCTGAAATTTGATATGGAAGTACTTACTATTAAAAAATAGTTGTTCTAAAGAGTAAAGATCATATGCATCCTGATTCTAAACATACGCAATGACTTTTAGTTCGCCATTTCAATTGCAACGTTAATTATTTTTAACAATTTATTATTTACGACAAATACATAAAGTCTTAAATAAAAAAAAATATATTTTCTTGAAGATTGAATTATTCTGAGCATACTATTTCAAATCTTAGTGAGTGTCATAAAATCTAATTTAATTACATAGACCAGATATGAATATTTAAATTGATACTTTTGGACCTCAGCCATATTTTCTGAGAAGTGTGCGGAAATTTAATTCAGTATCTAACAATTATAAATTAAATATATCTGAAGCATTATCATTAGTACACGCAAATATCCGCCAATTTTTTTCGTATAAGTGTTTTTGCGTTATTAAAGAGAGAATCTCTCTTTAACAAAATCGCCATATTTACTGTTCAGAAAAGTGGTGGAAATTTGCTTTTTACTCCTCTCCTTTCTTCTCCCTGTCGCTACTGCCATGAAACAACCAGTTCTTCTTATTATAATTTTTTTTTTTTTTTAAATTTAGAAAACTCGTATTAACGACTTTAAACTGTTTATTAATGTGATAAAAAATATACATCAAACATATTTAAGAATAATGAAATACTTATATAAATATACAGGGTGATTCATAAAAGATGGGCAGAACTTTAAGGGGTTATAGTACACTTAAAGACAAATAATATTAAATAGGAGACTAAGGGTCCCAGACGTATTCCCAAGGAGATAGGGGGCATTAAAGTTTAGGGTCCAAAATTTCAAATAATTATAAAACATGGAAAAATTGGTCGATTCGTTTGCGGTTTTTGCAAAAAATTTTCTTTATGCCAGTATTTTCTTGAAATAAAATTTTAAAGTTCAATTTCAAAAAATGCCGATAGGGGGCGCTTTAGACTTTGGAGTAACAAACAACTATTTTTTAACGTTATTTTTTGTATTTCTTTAAATGATTTCGAAAGCTTAGACTTAAACTTAAATTTTGATCTAAAAATCTGAGTCCTAACGAGTAGTTAAGTAGCGTAAACTGAAATTTGAAATTTGAAACCCTTCTCCCCCCAGAACAAAAATCAGTTATTCCCGATCTTTGTGTCGTAGATTAGGCTCTAACTACTGCCGCGTTTTGCTAAAATTATTCTTTATGTCAGTATTTTCTTGAAAATAAATTTTAAAGAAAATTTTCAAAAAATTCCGATAGAGGGCGCTTTAGACTTTGGAGTAACGAACAACTATTTTATACCGTTATTTTTTGTGTCTCATTAAATGCTTTCTAAAGCTTAGACTTAAACTTAAATTTTCAGCTCAAAATCTGAATCGCTGAGCGTGGTTCAGTAGCGAGGGGAGGGGGTTCAAATTTCAACTTCTGAACATAGTTCAGTTTGCACTACTTAATCATGCCCAACGATTCTGTGCTGTGATACGAGGCAAAAATACAACTTTCGTCAAGGACTGCATAGTCGGAATTCACTCATAAAGGCACTGGCACAGTTGGAAACGTCGCTCATGCAAACGTTAAAGCTCCATTCCTGACGCTAGTCACCGGGTGAAGAAGGAAACAGAAAGTATGCAAATGTCAAATGGGGAAGAAGAAGAACACGTATGCAAAATTTCGACACGATTCAGGCATAAAAACCACTGAACGGTGAGTCAAGTGTAAGTCGCTGTAGTAATGAATCGGAAGATGGTGCCCTTCACGAATAAGGAAAAGGCTGAGATGCATTTAATTTACGGAGCGGCAGATGGAAATGGTGCAGAGGCACAACGAATGTACGGAGAGCGATTTCCTAACAGGCGGTTGCCTAACCGCAAAACTTTCGAGCGCTTGCACAGACAGTTGTGTGAGACGGGATCATTTCTCGCTTCCCGGTCGAATGCAGGTCGTGCAAAAAAGGACGAATCAGTAGTTGTTGCAGAAGCCATTCTGGATGTAGTAGCGGCGCAGCCAAGTACAAGTACACGAACAGTGGCTAGCCAGGTGGATACCTCACAGTCCACGACTTGGAGGGTACTGAAGGATGAACATTTGCTCCCGTTTCATGTGCAACGAGTCCAGAAACTGTCTCCAGGGGATTATCCAAATCGTATTGAATTCGCCCGCTGGTTTCTGCAGCAGAACGCGCTAAATCCACATTTTGGACAAACTGTGCTTTTCACCGATGAATGTACCTTCACACGTGAAGGTACACTTAACACACACAATGCACATGTATGGGCGGATGTCAATCCACATGCTACGTATCCACATGCTCATCAGAGACGCTTTTCCATCAATGTTTGGGCAGGAATCCTCGGAGACCACCTAATCGGACCGTACCTTCTTCCTGAACGCCTCAACGGTAAAACATACCTCACATTTCTGCAACATGTGCTGCCAGACCTGTTAAACGTTGTTCCTCCACGCATCCGGCGGGTCATGTGGTTCCAGCACGATGGAGCGCCAGCCCATTACGTACGAGACGTCGGCAACTATCTGGACATCACATTTCCGAACAGATGGATTGGTCGAGGTGGTCCTGTTGCTTGGCCTGCTCGCTCGCCAGATCTTTCACCCCTCGATTTCTTTTTTTGGGGACGATTGAAGGCTCTTATGTATGAGACACCCATTGAATCCCCCGAGGAACTGGTCGCCAGACTTTCCGCCGCTGTAGGGGAAGTGCTCGAAGTGTTTTCGCGAATGTTCGCCGTTCCATTCGTCGCCGTTGTTCTGCGTGCATAACCTCTGGTGGTCACAATTTTGAACATTTATTGTGATTACATGTTAATAAATATGCTTTGGTAACATAATCCTAATTTGTGTCTTTTTACCTCGTATCACAGCACACAATGTGTGGACATGGTAAACTGAACTGTGCTCAGGAGTAGAAATTTCAAACCCCTCTCCCCAGAAACTTAACCACGTCTAACGATTCAGATTTTGGGCTGAAAATTTAAGTCTAAGCTTTAGAAAGCATTTAATGAGACACAAAAAATAACGGTATAAAATAGTTGTTCGTTACTCCAAAGTCTAAAGCGCCCTCTATCGGAATTTTTTGAAAATTTTCTTTAAAATTTATTTTCAAGAAAATACTGACATAAAGAATAATTTTAGCAAAACGCGGCAGTAGTTAGAGCCTAATCTACGACACAAAGATCGGGAATAACTGATTTTTGTTCTGGGGGGAGAAGGGTTTCAAATTTCAAATTTCAGTTTACGCTACTTAACTACTCGTTAGGACTCAGATTTTTAGATCAAAATTTAAGTTTAAGTCTAAGCTTTCGAAATCATTTAAAGAAATACAAAAAATAACGTTAAAAAATAGTTGTTTGTTACTCCAAAGTCTAAAGCGCCCCCTATCGGCATTTTTTGAAATTGAACTTTAAAATTTTATTTCAAGAAAATACTGGCATAAAGAAAATTTTTTACAAAAACCGCAAACGAATCGACCAATTTTTCCATGTTTTATAATCATTTGAAATTTCGGACCCTAAACTTTAATGCCCCCTATCTCCTTGGGAATACGTCTGGGACCCTTAGTCTCCTATTTAATATTATTTGTCTTTAAGTGTACTATAACCCCTTAAAGTTCTGCCCATCTTTTATGAATCACCCTGTATATTATATAATTTTTTTTTAAAGTTTCAAGTTTGGTACGAATAACAGTATAGAGAATAAATACGTTCTAATGAAATAAAACATTAAAAAATTTTAGTTTAGAATTATTTCATTCAATTTGACATCACATATTTGAGTATCATAATTAATTAATCCTAACTCTATTGAGATCACCTGAAATGTTTCTAGATTTAAGAGTACGAGTATTATCTAAAATGGTGGATTAAACATTGTGTCGTTATCTATACTAATATTATAAAGGAGTAAAGATTGTTTGTTTGTAGAGGGTAATCTCTGGAACTACCGAACCGATTTCAAAAGTGATGGGGCAAATTGATGGTGACAACCCCTGCTCCAACATAGGCTATATTTTATGTCGATGCCACTACCTCAGGGGGGTGCAGGAGCGAAAACCGTTCTAAAATTGCGATCTTTTCTATACTGAAGAAGCTAGAAATTTGAAATTCGGCGTTTTAGTTACTTATAAGATGTAAACGCTCTCTAAGAACAAAATACAAAAAATTTCGAAATTTAAAAGGGTGAAATGAGCGAAAAGCGTTCTAAAAACATTCTAAATTACAATTTCTATGGAATCTCTAGAACTACCGAACCGATTTGAAATTTGGCCTTGTAGTTACTTATAAGATGTAAATGCTCTCTAAGAACAAAAAAAAAAATCGAAATTTAAAAGGATGAAATGAGAAAAAGCGTTCTAAAAACATTCTAAATTACAATTTCTATGGAATCTCTAGAACTACCGAACCGATTTGAAATTTGGCGTTGTTGTTACTTATAAGATGTAAATGCTCTCTAAGAACAAAATAAAAAAAAATTCGAAATTTAAAGGTTGAAATGAGCGAAAAGCGTTCTAAAAACATTCTAAATCACAATTTCTATGGGATCTCTAGAACAACCGAACCGATTTGAAATTTGGCGTTGTAGTTACTTATAAGATGTAAATGCTCTCTAAGAACAAAAAAAAAAAAAAAAAAAAAATTCGAAATTTAAAAGGGTGAAATGAGCGAAAAGCGTTCTAAAAACATTCTAAATTACAATTTCTATGGAATCTCTAGAACTACCGAACCGATTTGAAATTTGGCGTTTTAGTTACTTATAAGATGTAAATGCTCTCTAAGAACAAAATACAAAAAAAATTCGAAATTTAAAAGGGTGAAATGAGCGAAAAGCGTTCTAAAAACATTTTAAATTACAATGTCTATGGAATCTCTAGAACTACCGAACCGATTTGAAATTTGGCCTTGTAGTTACTTATAAGATGTAAATGCTCTCTAAGAAAAAAAAATCGAAATTTAAAAGGATGAAATGAGCGAAAAGCGTTCTAAAAACATTCTAAATTACAATTTCTATGGAATCTCTAGAACTACCGAACCGATTTGAAATTTGGCGTTGTAGTTACTTATAAGATGTAATTGCTCTCTAAGAACAAAAAAAAAATTTCGAAATTTAAAAGGGTGAAATGAGCGAAAAGCGTTCTAAAAACATTCTAAATTACAATTTCTATGGAATCTCTAGAACTACCGAACCGATTTGAAATTTAGCGTTTTAGTTACTTATAAGATGTAAATGCTCTTTAAGAACAAAATACAAAAAAATTCGAAATTTAAAAGGGTGAAATGAGCGAAAAGCGTTCTAAAAACATTCTAAATTACAATTTCTATGGAATCTCTAGAACTAGCGAATCGATTTGAATTTTGGCCTTGTAGTTATTTATAAGATGTAAATGCTCTCTAAGAACAAAAAAAAATCGAAATTTAAAAGTTGTGAAATGAGCGAAAAGCGTTCTAAAAACATTCTAAATAACAATTTCTATGGAATCTCTAGAACTACCGAACCGATTTGAAATTTGCGTTGTCGTTACTTATAAGATGTAAATGCTCTCTAAGAACAAAATAAAACAAAATTCGAAATTTAAAAGGGTGAAATGAGCGAAAAGCGTTCTAAAAACATTCTAAATTACAATTTCTATGGAATCTCTCGAACTACCGAATCGATTTGAAATTTGGCGTTGTTGTTACTTATAAGATGTAAATGCTCTCTAAGAACAACAACAAAAAATAAATTCGAAATTTAAAGTTTGAAATGAGCGAAAAGCGTTCTAAAAACATTCTAAATTACAATTTCTATGGGATCTCTAGAACTACCGAACCGATTTGAAATTTGGCGTTGTAGTTACTTATAAGATGTAAATGATCTCTAAGAACAAAAAAAAAAAAATTCGAAATTTAAAAGGGTGAAATGAGTGAAAAACGTTCTAAAAACATTCTAAATTACAATTTCTATGGAATCTCTAGAACTACCGAACCGATTTGAAATTTGGCGTTGTAGTTACTTATAAGATGTAAATGCTCTCTAAGAACAAAATTTTAAAAAAATTCGAAATTAAAAGGGTGAAATGAGCGAAAAGCGTTCTAAAAACATTCTAAATTATAATTTCTATGGAATCTCTAGAACTACCGAACCGATTTCAAAAGTGATGGTGGCAAATTGATGGTGACAACCCCTGCTCCAATATAGGCTATATTTTATGTCGGTGTCACTAACCCCAGGGGGGTGCAGAAGCGAAAAACTTTCTAAAATTGAGATCTTTTTTATACTGAAGGAGCTAGAAATTTGAAATTTGGCGTTGTAGTTACTTATAACATGTAAATGCTCTCTAAGAACAAAATAAAAACAAATTCGAAATTTAAAAGGGTGAAATGAGCGAAAAGCGTACTAAAAACATTCTAAATTACAATTTCTATGGAATCTCTGGAACTACCGAACCGATTTCAAAAGTGATGGTGTCAAATGGATGGTGACAACCCCTGCTCCAACATAGGATATATTTTTTGTGGGTGCCACTATCCCCAGGGGGATGCAGGAGCGACAAACGTTCTCAAATTCCGATTTTGTTTATACTGAAGGAGCTAGAAATTTGAAATTTGGCATTGTAGTTATTTATAAGATGTAAATGCTCTCTAAGAATAAAATTTAAAAAAAATCGAAATTTAAAAGGATGAAATGAGTGAAAAGTGGTCTAAAACCATTCTAAATTACAATTTCTATGGGCTCTCTAGAACTACCGAACCGATTTCAAAAGTGATGGTGGCAAATTGATGGTAACAACCCCTGCTTCAACATAGGCTATATTTTATGTCGGTGTCACTTACCCCAGGGGGGGGCGAAAAACGTTCTAAAATTGCGATTTTTTTTTATATTGAAGGAGCTAGAAATATGAAATTTGGCATTGTAGTTACTTATAAGATGTAAATGCTGTCTAAAAACAAAATAAAAAAAATTCGAAATTTAAAAGGGTGAAATGAGCGAAAAGCGTTCTAAAAACATTCTAAATTACAATTTCTATGGAATCTCTAGAACTACCGAACCGATTTTAAAAGTGATGGTGGCAAATTGGTGGTGACAATCCCTGCTCGAATAGCCTCTTTAAGAAAAAACTATGCGTTCCTGACGACTGGGTTTTTCGCTAATTGTTTCCACAGATTAATCTCGGAGAATGAAACATTTGAAGTTACTGAAAAAAAATAGTAGCTCGAAAAGTATTTGTCAGAAAATTGTTAGGTAAACTGCGTTTGAAAGGTAAAAAATTGTATTTTTCTTGATATAAATTTCAAATCTAATGATTATGCCATTTTTCAAATATTGAATTTGAAAAATTACCAAATTTCACAATGGAGTACCATAGTGAAACCTTCATGCGGAAACAGATAATGATAAGGACGACGTGTCCTGGCGTGTATATTGGCTATAGCACGAGTCACAAATTATTGTAGCCTTATTATTCTGTTAAAATATAAAAGTGAATTATGAAATGTCAATATTTTGTTGAATTAAAAGTTCGTTATAAGAAATTGACCAGCGTAGCGAGCGTAGCGAGCGTAGCTTGCTAGTATTAAAAATAAATGTAGAACGTTGAAATAGCACAAATTAAAACAACATCGAATAGACCTGATTTTCACATTGGAGAATTTATAAAATACCTTCCGAATGTGATAAAATGTATATAGATCAAACCAAGAGGCCTCTTAAAGTCCGCTTAGGTGAAGATAAAAACTATATTAAAAATTGTGACATTAAACGTTATGCAATAGCTAACCATTGTTGGTCTGAAAATCACAGTTTTAATTTTTCGGAGGATACAATAAATCAGAAATGCTCATCAATTTACGACCTCAATTTCTGGGAAGCTTATCACATATGGAAGAATTCGGGCAGCTTAGGTAATGATATGTCTTGTACACCAAATTTTTCAACTGTCTGGCTACCTTTCATTTAATTCATTCTCATTGCCCCCCCTTCCATTTTCTCCTCCGTACAAAGCGTTTCAAACGTCTGGCTGCATTTCACTTAATTCATTCTCTGCGTTCCCCCTCCCTTTATTCGCCTTCACACTTAAACTTTCCCTGTCGGGCGGAGCATTCCTATTGGTCTCTCCGTCACACGTGTTTCCCCGTCTCCGCTGTAGTTTTGAACAATTCGCCGCCATTTCATCTGGGCGCGTGCGAAAGACGGCAGGTAAGCTGACATGTCTTAGGGGTTTTTAATTCGTTTTAATCCTTTGAATTGGCACTGACAATGGAGCTTAACCCTTTAACGGGCGGTGGTCACAAAAAAGGACACCTAATTTTAATTCCAAAACTGACAAACGGCACCAAGAATATTTAATTATTTTTTTCTTTTATTCATTACCGGAAAATAAGCAAGTTTTTATTTTCAAATAAATTCGTTTGTAAATTCCGGTGTCAATCCATTATTTCATCATTTTGCAAACAGACTTACTCCGCGCCGGAAAGGGTTAAGGGCTTTGAAACAGCTGTTTGCCAGTATACATGTTTTTAATTTGTGCTATTTCAACGTTGTACATTTATTTTTAATACGAGTATTACGTCCTCTCCAAACAAGCAATTTAACGAGATAGCACACGCGAGATGCATGACATTTTCTGGGTGCGTGTACGATTTTTACATTTGCTATATTTTCACCAGATTTTTGAATAAAATTTTGCTTTTATAAAATCTATGAAAAACGAATTTATTTATTTCTAAATCAATTCATTTGTAAATTCTGCTGATGTTCAATAATTTCAATATTTCACCAAAATAATTCTTTTGCACAGAAAAAGGGTTAAACAGAATGATTTATGACAAACTGCTTCAAATTTAATAATTAATATTATCTAATTTTTTAATTACAGAATTAATTACAGAATAAAGTCATTTTTATGTTATGTATGTTTTTAAAGTTTAACACAGGTTTACTCTGTATGCAAAGAGGATATACATTTTCAGATTCAGAACCTTGCTATCATTTTGAGACTTACTTCAAACCAGTTTTGCCAGTTTGGCTACTTTAAGTTTTCAGACAACTTTATTGCTACCTCTTTTCTGAATTCGTAATATTCGCCTTAATTAATCTGTCATTAAATAAGAAGAATATTTCTATTTAAAAGAAGCGGTATCAGTGAAGCATTCTGAATAAAAAAATAGCCCAAATGGCAGGGTTGCAAGCGCTGCGCCACAAATGGCCAATAGGTACCAGTAAATGTTAATGGTTTTCTTCACCTTATGAAATCTCAGAAATTATGTCATTAAATAAGGTGACAAATACTGTTAAAATTTCGCTGTGGCAATCGGCCATTTGTGTTGCAGTGCTTGCATGCCTGGAACTGGCAACACTGCTTCAAATAACGTAACTTATGTACATTTTAAAACTAAATTCTGTGACGCTACAATCCTTAGGAATCACCTCCGACATTGCTGTAATCTGTTTACTTTAATATAAAAATTGGGGTGTTATAGAGCATATGTCCCATGAGGTGGTCAACATAACACTGGACCCCCATTGTTTACTTTCCATGCAAGATTGCTACGCATTTTATCGAACCCCAAACGGATGAAAGATTAAGGAGCCTTTCCCAGTAGGAAGTGGAACTCCGGATCTGTAGTACGGTAGCGTATTTCAAATGTACAGTCGTGGAAAAAAAACTGGACACCCCCCCACTAACTCTGCAACAAATTATAGTAGAAGGAAGTGACTGGTACCAACGATTGGAAATAAAGTCTACTTTTAAATGATGTATATAAGATTTACTTAAGGGGCCATCTACATATTAAAACCAGCCTAAACTTTATTTTTTTCAATGGCAACACCCACTTTTGACATGATATTTTAAATCTTCGGTTCAAACTATGCCTAGATACAAACTTTTAAGTCATTCGGATGATAAGTTTTCGAGTTATAAACATTCAAATTTTAGAGCTTCTAATGTTAAATTACATTTTCATATTTTTATTATTATCTCCTGAAATTAAAATCCTAATGTGCTAACGTTTTGTTTGGTTATAAAACTTAAAAACCCAAACGTAACTACGTTAAATTTGTAATTTTAAAAATTTTATAATATGAATTATGAATTATGAAATTAATATTCGAAAAAATTATGAATTGTAACCTACAATTTTTTTGATGGATTTATATTTATTATGTCCTGCTTTATGTGTATTCAAAATTTCAAATTTTTCTTCCAAGTAGTTTTCAAATTATGCTTAAAACACCGCAAGATACTGCTTTAAGGGGCCGTCTATGATGTGCATTAAAGCATAGTTTGAACAGGGATGGGAGCGCTCCGTCTAGAAATCTCGATTGACACCACTAAATTTTAATAGTATTTGTTACGTTATTCAAGGACAAAATTTCTGAAATTCATTACGTTGGAGAATACTATTAAAATTTAGTGGTAAGAATCGATATTTGGTGTCGGAGCGCTCTCATTCCTGTTTGAGAAAATATACTCATAGGCTGGGATTATAGTGACTTGAAAAACTTAGAGATTAAGTCTGTCTTACAATATAAACAATGCGTAAACCGTATTTCAATGCTTCGCGTTCTTACGTTAAATTGAAAGCTAGCTTAAAGTGAAGCGTAAGTGAACGATCGCGGGAGCACAACAAACCTGACAACGACCTGTGATTGTAGTAAGATATAAGATAACGAGGCACCAGAACCCCAGCTTTTATTAGTATATATATAAATATATATGTATATATATATATATATATATATATATTTCTTTTACTCTTTCAATGTCTGCTTTAAAATTTTTCATTAAAATTACGTAAAACGTATTTGCATGAGATATATGTTTACGTCATTTATGGAAAATAGTTTCGCTTTTATTTTTAAATTAATAAAGCTCATTTTTGAAAAATATGATCAGTTCTACCTTAGAAAAAACTTAATCATTTTTGTTACCTTTAAATTGATTTATAGCTTCTTTTCCAGTCTAATAAAGCTATATTGTTTTTTCTGCAGTATATATGTTTGAAGTGAAGTTTCTTATAAATGCATATGCGTAGAGTATTTGCTGAAACAAAATGGCCCCACAATTAACTGAAGCAACGAAAGTCCAAATGATTGGCATGTGGCAAGCTGGAAGAAGTTTTTGTTATATAGATTTCGTTATATATTTACATATTCTAAAATTATTTTAATTACAAATAATCTTATGGTTTTTTAACCCCTTCGTGACGAGCGTCTATTACAGAATTTTTAATAATATACCACCGGTTTTTCAAAACAGAAATTTTCGTCTAATTGAATCGTGGAAATGCTAAGCTATAATAAGGCAAAGCTTACAATAAAAAATAACTGGTGGGAAAAATCGAGGATTCTGAGCATCTTATGCGTCACGTATACGTGTCGCTCGTCCCCAAGGGATTAAAATCGGATAATTCAACACTTGTTAACATTATTTTACCGCATATAACAATAACCGAAACTTATTAAGTAAAATGGTTATATCGGTAAAACATAATACATTAAAAGAAGTGACATTGTGCAGCATTTCAACAATCGAGTACCGAACTTCAATTTGGATACAGCCCCTTAAATATGCTCATTATAAAGTAATTAATTTCTCAGAAACGAATCGTAGGAATTTAATGAAATTTGGTATCTAGGCATAGTTTGAACTGCAGATTTCAAATATGTTGTCAAATTTGGGTCTTGCTATTGAAAAAAACAATGTTTGGGTGTGTTTTTATATGTATATGGCCCCCTAAGCAAATTTTATATACATCATTTAAAAGTAGACTTTATTTCCAATCGTTTGGTACCAGTCACTTCCTTCTACTATAATTTGTTTCAGAGTTAGTGGGGGTGTCCAGTTTTTTTTCCACGACTGTACACTATGTTACTGGGTTTATATCCAGGTTAAACAATATTTAACCCTTTGAACGGCGGTGGTTCATTTTCGGACCACTTAAGTTCAATCTCTAAAGGCCATATTCGCACTAGAAATATAGAATAAAACATTCTCTTTATTTATGTAAGTACAAAGAAAATATATATATATATATTGCTTGTCTTGAAATAAATTTCTTTGTAAATTCTGGGGTCACTTAATAATTTCAGCATTTTAAGAGCAGTGGGACGTTGCCGCTAAAAGGGGTAACAGCATATTTAAATTTGCTTTATACCTTAAAAATGCAACAGAAATGTTTGCCTTCTTTTATCGTGGATTTATATTAAATTTTTGTAGTACAAAAAAGCATAAAAGATGGCAGCTATGTAATAGCTATGCGGAAAATCAATATTCTAAAATATTGGTAGAATTTTTGCACATTTTACACTTTTTCAAAATACGACCTTGGATACCGGGTTCTGAAAGCACTTGAATTAGCATACCACTTTTTATAATCGTAATGTTTGCCTTATTACTCGCAGAATTTCAAAAATGTATTTCACGATTATTCAAGATAATTTTTAATATTTAGAAATGTAGCACTTCATTTCAACATCTACAAAGCCCTGTTAATAGTAATAATTATGGAATAAGCATTTATTATGAAGCACTTTTTAAAAATATATGTTGAATATTAACCCTTTCCGGCACAGTGGTCCCACTCCGGGCACACCTATTTTTAATTCCAAACTGGCATACGGCACCAAGAATATTTTAATAAAATTTTGTTTCTATAATGAAAGCTTAAAATAAGGAGTTCTTATTTTCTAAAAAATTCGTTTGTAAATTCCGGTGTCAGTCAGCAATTTCTCATTTTACGAATATGCTTTGTCTGTGCCAGAAAGGGTTAAACCCAAAGCAACAATTATTTCAGCCAATGAAAGTATTTGAAGAATAAAATATGTTTGCGTAATTTAAAATATAGTGAGGTTCGTCAGATTGCAAACATTTCAAAACAACTGTCTCTCAGCCTATATGACCTGAGTTAACTTCTACGAGAGCAAGTAGATCAAAAACGGTGAACCCACCTTTAAGGAAACCAGTTGCCACCAAAAAACATGAATTGTTTAATTCACATTGTTTAATCTCGGAATTTATATCTTTAAATAAATGTAAGATTATTTTCATGACAAAATGATGGTAATTTGCAATCTGGTACGAGGACCGAAAGTCCCTCAACTAGATTTTGCATTATAAGAAAACTTCATTTAATCAACTTATTTACTTTTTAAATACAAAAAATAACATTCGTTCTTATAACAAACATTAGCTGTTACTAATATTTTAATCACTACAGCTGATACAGGGTGTATCTGAAATGCTTCAACAAACTTAGAGGGATGATAGTACTCATGAAGACGAACAAAAAATGCAATGGAACATGGGGTCGCAAATGACGTTTAACCCTTTCAGGGGCAGTGGTATGTTTATGAAACCACTTAATTTTAATTCCAAAACGCCACAGTGGCACCAGAATTTTGCTAAAATCTTTTCCATTTAATATGTGTGTGAAATATAGCCTTTTTCTTATTTACAAACAAATTTTTTTGTAAATTCCGGTGCCAATCATTTATTTCAACATTTTAGTACTAAAAGTACTTTGCCCCTGAAGGCTTAAAGGATGAAAATCGAGAAAATGCGTCTGAAAATGGACTGGCACCGGAATTTACAAAAAAAAAAAATTGTAAATAAGAAATAGGCTATATTTCACATACATATTAAATGGAAAAGATTTTAGCAAAGTTCTGGTGCCACTGTGGCGTTTTGGAATTAAAATTAAGTGGTTTCATAAACATACAACTGCCCCTGAAAGGGTTAAACGTCATTTGCGACCCCATGTTCCATTTCATTTTTTGTTCGTCTTCATGAGTACTATCATCCCTCTAAGTTTGTTGAAGCATTTCAGATACACCCTGTATATAAATACACTGATACAGTTTTCTTTTCTTTTAATCATTTTAATTTATAACAGCGTTATCCAATGGTCATCCGAGGGGTCTCGACATTACTACTAATACCCTATTGTTATCTGTGTTATTTAATTTCAGAAAATCGGAATTTAAAAATCAAGGCACTGATTTCCTGAAGGAAATAATTTTGTCACCGAGTTTCTCTGGTCCACAATTTGACCACACTTATCTATAAGGTAATATTCGGCACGACGTAATCAATAACATTTATGTACAACAGATACCAACAAAAAAGAGGCGAAATACATTAATTTTCTGAAGCCCATGTTTATGATTTTGATAGTCAAATATATCACAGTCTCTTTTAATATTTGCTACTAAACGATATATTTATACTATGCATGCTGACATTGATTTGAATACTATTATTTCCTCTTAGAAATATAATCTCATAAAATTTTTATGGAATTTGACAGACAATTGATTCAGAATTTTGATGCTTACTATTCAAAAATAGTTGTTGGAAAGAGTAAAATTGGTACGCATCTTGTATCTAAACATGCTCATTGACTTTTAGTTTGTCATTTCAATTGTGTCGTATAATAATTTTAACAAATTATCATTTACTACAAAAAATACATGAAGTCTTTAATAAAATGAATTTAATTTCTTATCCTCTTGAATATTTCTCCTGAAAGGGTTAAAGATGCAATTTTTCTGAGCATTTTATTTTAAATCATAGTGAGTGTCATAAAATGTAATTTACCGTAATTTCCGGCGTATAAGCAGCAGCTCAAAGAGTCGTTTTTCGACACAGAAATTTTATTCAATAATTGTAGTTAAATATTTACAGCGATTTTTTAAGTTACATTTTATAAAATAATATTTCTGGGTCGAAACACGACTCTTTGAGCTGCGGCTTATACGCCGGAAATTACGGAAATTACGTAGACCAGATATGAATATTTAAATTAACACTTTTGGACTTCAGCCATATTTTCTCACCAGTGGGCGGAAATGTAATTCAGTATATAACAGTCATAAATTAAATATACCTGAAGCATTAGTACACGCAAATAACCACCCATTACTTCGTAAAAATTTTTTTGTGTTATTTAAGAGAGATTCTCGTTTTATAAAAATCGTTATCTTTACTGTTAAAAAAACTGGTGGTAATTTGCTTTTTTCTCCGCTCCTTTCTTCTCACTGACGAGACTGCTATGGAAGTAACAGTTTTTCTTATTATAATATTGATTATTTTTTTTATTAGAAAACTCTTATTAATGACTTTAAACTATTTAATAACGTAATACGAAATGTACATTAATTATATTTATGAATTATGAAATATATATTCTATATAAATATAAATATATATTCTATAAGTTTTCTACTGTAATAGTATCAGGTTTGGTACGAATAGAAATGTTTACAAATAAATGTGTTCTAAACTCTTGAAACCCAAGCTCATATTTTTGAGCAAATTTTACAATTTTTGAGATTTATGTTTCTTTTGAGTCTAGAAAGCAATACATATTTTCATTTATTTAAAAACAAATTAAAATACTTTGTTTTTAGTGTGTCCAATAGAATGGACATTGGGTCTTAGTCCTGTAAAAAAAAATTGCTATTGAATTAGATGAATCCAAATGCAAAATTCTTAATATTTGAGAAAAAATAATGACACAAAATTGAATTCTACATAAAATAATGATACAAAATTTAATTAGACACCAAATAACATTAATAAGAGTTTTAAAAAGTTCATTACCCGTAAAAAATAAATAGATGAACCTGAAATTCAGTAGTTTATAAATGTGCTTCTGCAACTTAATTATTAATTATAGTTAAACGAATATACTAATACAAGTTGCATTTCATGTGCACAACCTTATTTTATATTATAATACTTATCAAGTAAGATGATAAGTATTATAATATAAAATAAGGTTGTGCGCATACGCACTTGGTAAGATCGCTACATAGGCTTAAAAAACAGATTTTTAAACAAAACACTCAAAAAACTGCATTAAGTTCTTATGTCTACAAATTTTGTATCATCAGAATTGTGTTTTTATCGTTTATCTGGAAACCGAGTTTATACTATGAATTTTTATATATAAATTATTACTAATGTATATATTATTAATGTGTATTCTAAATGTATTTAGAATACACTTCTAAATATCGCAGAAATTCAATTTTTGCAACATTAATTAGAAAAAGTGTACTTTAAATACGAAACGTGTTGATCAGTGTACTAATTTTCAAAATAATATTATTATTAATAATAATATCTTATTTTGTTTTTTAACTCTCACAACACAAGTCATTTGCTTGTTAGAATAATAATAATTAGTGGCACAGCTACCACATTTGACAAGTAAATGCCAAGAAGAAATGTAAAAAAAAATAAATGAGCTTATTTGTAATCTTATACTGTTATCTTTAAATATATTGTCTTTAAAATTTTGTTGTTATTTAAATATGACTAAATTTATTAATTCGATTATAAATAGCATAGTAACAGAAAAATAATACCAAAAATAGTTACAATGAATAAGACTAACGCATAATAAAAGCTTAATTCTAAGTATCTGCATTTACCAAATGTGGCAAAAAAATCTTTCACTAAATCTTTTTTATTTATTTATTTAAGAAAATATATTATCTACTTCTTTATCTATTATTTATTTCAATACTGTCTTGATTTTTAATTAAAAACTAATGCGTTTCTTCAGTATACAACAAGAGTCTAATATGAATACAAACAACTGATGAATACCGAACGTCCAATAGAATGGACATTAAATTTTTTTTTGGTTTATTCTCTAAAATATACATTAAATTACTGAAACTGTGATGTCATTTCATTGATACAACATTTAAAATTAGATTTGTGTAGCATTAATATCAAAATACTTTTAAAAAATATATAAAATTAGAGTTAAAACTGTCTGCTTACCTTCAACAGTCTGTTTCTTGTTCTCTGCCACTTTCAAATGATTAAAATACATATTTAGCTGCAATTTTTGTATTATTTACGGTGCACAAATAAAAGCACTAGACTGTCTAGTATAATGGACAGCAAGTATTTACAAGTTCGAACAGAAATTAATTATTTTATATAAAAAATAAAAATGTCCAATAGAATGGACGCGGGGTCTCAAGAGGCTAAGAAATAAAACTTTCAAAAATTTTAGTTTTGCATTATTTTATTCAATTTGACACCATATATTTGAGTATCAAAGTTCCTTAATCCTAACTCCATTGAGATCACCTGAAATTTTTCTAGATTTAAGAGTACGAGTAGTATGTCCTCTTCAGGGTTCGTACGGGTACCGTTACTTTTCCAGGTGACATACCAGTATATTTTTCTAAAATAATACATCAAGTTCAAACGTGCGAAATTTCACCTTATTTAAGAAGAGATTATCTGCAGAAAATACTGGTACCGAATAATTTCCTGGTCTTAAAATTCAAGGACCCGTACGAACCCTGCTCTTAACCCATTAACGGATATTGGTTTCCCAATTAAACCACAAAAGTTTAATTACGAAATTCAAAAATGACAGCAGAATTTTAATAGAAATATTTTCCGTTTATTATGTATGTCAAATATCCCTTTTTTATATATATAAAAATAAATTTGTTCATAATTTCCGGTGTCAATTATTTATTTCAACATTTTAGCAATTGAAGTGTTTTATTCGTTAAAGGGTTAACAGAAGCAATTGAACCAGGCAGCACACGTGATATATATGATATATTCTGGCGTCGTACGTGTTTTACATTTTTCATTATAATTTTCAACTTATTTTATCGCAAAATGTGTAACAAATGTCTTCGTTTAAAGGAGGCGAAGAGAATAACTTAGAAATATCTGTGATAACCTCACTTAATAGATAAATATTTAAAAAATAGTTGTTCTGAATTACTGGTTGCAGATTACATGAATAAAACAGACGACTGAAGAAAATATCATTATTTTACTTACCCATCATACGTAGTATAGGGTAAGTCTTGTAATCGTTTTAAAAATCGATTTTTTTTGACGGATTTACAAGTTTCAGACATTGGAGATTTCGAAAAAAATATTTTTAGAAAAAAAAATCGCCGTCCGTCTATGTGTCTGTGTGTCTATCTGTATGTCTGTGTGTCTGTGTGTATATAAACGCTCTATCTCCCGAACAAATTGAGATGGAGACTTGAAATTTGGTATGTACTTAGTATGTAATAATGGGAAGAAGCTTACTGAATTTCAGTAACCTCGATTATCCGAAACAATTTTTTTCGGAATCTCAAAATATTCGTTCTGATAAAAGGTATACAAAAATTTTCGAAATTGTTTATTTTAAGGATTGAATATAAAAGACAAAAAAAATTAACATAAATTATGCATAAAGAATGAAGTCGGTTGGATAATTAGTTGCCGATATATTTGTAATCTTATTTTTCACACTCTTCGATTTTTAATGACCCTGTATTTCATCCAAATTTCAATTCAAAGATATAGTTTAATTGGAAATGAAACGCTTAATCCGACGCAATAAACCGTTAGTTAATATGATTAATATTTTTGGAGTTCTAAGGATGTTTCTTTTACGTAATTCCGTAATAGAGCATTTAATATTTATGACGTCATCAAGCCCGATTTTATTCGAATTGCAATGCATTTTATAAGTAGTTTACACATGTTTTATTTTCATATTTTATATTATGCATATCCATGATGGGTAAGTATTACGGTGGCCCCAAAACGATTAGTTTTAAGATGTGGCAACAAAAAAGAAAAAAAATTAAAACTGTAGAAATGGCAAAAAACTTCCTGAAATGATACTTTATCGCCAACTGACGAGTTTTATGTCTTGAATTATATCGATTTAAAAAAAAGTGAGATGGTTCAATTTTTACAAACAACATGTGCTATTTAAAAAAAATAAAATTGTGGTAAAATACATATATACTACTAAATGATGTATTACGTTAAAAGACATAACATTACATTATAACACAAATCAACAGTTTCAGTTTACATCCGAGGCCATCTTCAGGATATCAAGTAAATCATAAGGTATATCCGATTTCACTGCGGTTGAGAACTCGGGAAACGAACTTTAACCATTCAGTATCGACGTAATTGAACGATTTAACCGACAACTAACGGATTCTAAACTGTTACTCAGTTCCAAATGGAAAGAAAAATCCTAACAATCCAAATAATTAAAAAGCAAACTTGAAAGTCAAAAAACTTGAAATGATAAAAGCCGCCCCCTGCTTTTACCAACTGAAAAACTGCTACTCATATCTTAAACAAATCCAACCAAATGCGCGAAATATTATATGACATACTATCGTTGCACACCACCGTTCTTCACTTAAGCATTTCGATGTATTCCTTTATTAAACATCTTTGCACTATATCACAAGGTACAATAACCTAAGCATTTTCAAAATCAATTCTACAACCAATATTATCCGCATAAAATCTAGAGAGAACAGCAGACTGCTTATGCTTCTTAATGTATCTGCGATGTTTTTTGAGACGCTCCACGAATTTTCTTTTTGTCATACTGGTAAAAAATTCCTTGCAACCGTTGCGTTGTCCAGATGGAAAGGAATATCATAAATTCACGCACGTTGATAAGAGGGTGTAGAATTTAAATGAACTGCAAGTCTGTCCAATAAATTCGGGGGGGGGGAGGGGGGGGAGAGCAACTCTGTGAATATATGATTAGCTGTTTTTCAGTTAATAAAGAAGCCGCCTTTTACCATTTCAAGATGTTTAACTTTCAAGTTTGCTTTTTAATCATTTGGAATTTTGATTAAAGTTCATGTGTTGAGTTTTCAACAGCAGTAAAGTCGGAAGCATCTTATATGTTGACTTGATATGTTGAAAATGGTCTCGTATGTAGGCTGCAACTGTTGATTTGTGTTTTAATGTAAATTTATATACGAGGGAAAGTCATTACGTAAGTCACAGAAGATAATTAAATAAAAACTTACAATGATATTCACTTCAAAACTATTTTTATTTCTCAACATATTCTCCACCAATATTTATGCACTTATATCACCGTTTTATCTGTGCGCCAACAGCATCTGCATAACATTCATTGGGTTGCTGTCTCAGCCACATTAGGACTTCAAGTTGAACATAGGAGACAATTCAAAAGTTCGGTTGGCAACTTCTTCAACATCCACCATACAGCTTCGACTTAGCCCCAAGCGATTTTCATCTGTTTAGTCCACTAAAAAACCATCTTAGAAGCAAAATCATGTTCGCAGATGATGAAAAGGCTCAACTTGAAGTCCTAATGTGGCTGAGACAGCAACCCAATGAATGTTATGCAGCTGGTGTTGGTACACTGATAAAACGGTGATATAAATGCATAAATATTGGTGGAGAATATGTTGAGAAATAAAAATAGTTTTGAAGTGAATATCATTGTAAGTCATTATTTAATTATCTTTTGTGACTTACTTAATGACTTTACCTCGTATTTTAATGTAATACATCATTTAGAAGTATATATGTGTTTTACCACATTTTTATTTATTAAAATTGTATGTGGTGTATGAGTCGAAGACTTTTTAATATGTGTTATTTTGCTATACGGATTAGCTGTTAGGATAAAAACGACCATAAGGGAAGCAAAACAGGACATCGCCGTCCTTTGGACTTTCAAAAGCATTCATTCTCGTCATTTATTTTTTTAAATTGCAAGATAATTGACTTTTTTCTGTAGTTTTGTTACATTTGCTGTTTTTTCTACCCAGAAAGAATGTAAGAAACAGTTGATAAGATTTCACTTCCTTGTAAAAAGTTTCGGTAGGGATTTTAATAGTAGCTTACATTCAGATGTGTCAAATATGCTCAGTTGTTTACGGATTTTTATTATCGGTGTAAGATATATTCAAATTCAAACGTACTACTTGTCAGCAATATACATAACTTTGTCAGGAAAGCGTTAATCGTGTATTGCGAGAAATTTTCTGCAATGTGGGACATTTGCGTACGCAATGTAGAGGGAGAGAGAAGCCCCCTCCCCCTCTAAATCTTCAAAACAAACAATAATAATAGAAAGGTACAGAAAGAATAAAAATATATAAAGCTATTCGTGATTGTGGTTGAACAGCGGTAGCACAATGACAATTTTATTGTATGGCAGTTTTCTCCATAAAGTTTTTTGTATTTTATTACAAGTATAACCCGTAATTTTATTTTAGTTTGATCCTTTTTATTTACAAACTCTCCTTACCATAGCTATTGAAAGTTCATTGAACTATTTTCTAATCAAGTGACATTAAACATTAAAAGAACAAAGAAATTTGAAACAACACACATTTTCTTCTTTTTTTTTGGGAGGGGGAGATTGGAGAGGGAGGCGGATCTTTTAGATTGTTAGTTACAATGTCTTTATTTTAAACCAACTGACCAACCCGGCCCATTCCCACTGACCCATGATAAAAGCCTTAAATATACCTAAATTAAATGTTGAATGATTTTATATTTTCTAACGAAAATCTAAATATAAAGAGCTTGCAAGAAGCGGTCTTCTATTTTTTTCATGAATTATTATCAAATACATTTAAACTTGAAATATATATACATATATATATATATATATATATAGGGTGAACTAAAAGGTCTTACCCTGATTATAAATATTTATTGCGCTCAAACTATTATAATTAGACATAAGTTTGGTTGGATACATTGTAAGTACTCTTATAAATTTTTTTATAAAACCGCGTATCTCGGTAATATTCAACGTGCGTCCCCTTGGTTGATCGAAGAATGTCTCAGTGGTATTCCAGTTCCCACCAAGTGTTCTTTAACATGTCTTCTGTTACAGTACACACAGCAGCTTGTATACTAGTCTTCAGTGCTTTGACGTCAGCAATTAGTGCACTCACACTACGCACTCACACTAGGACGCACTCACACTAGGCCTGCCACTTCTAGACAAATAAGTAACGCTGCCTGTTTCTTTAAACATGTCTTACAATCGCTTTGCATCAGGAGGATTGCGTCCATAACAACGTCGAAATGTTCGCTGAACATTAATGGACGATTTCAACGGTCATTTTGTAATGAATTATTATAATCAGGGCAAGACTTTTGGTTCCCCCTGTATATATATATATATATATATATATATATACATATATATATATATATATATATATATATAATGAAATCACATGTGAAAAACAAAGTAAGATATATAAAAATGAATGGAAAGGATACTGCAAGTCTTAAACTTAATAAAAAAAAACCCTCAAGAATGGAATACTATGAATATCTTATGGTTTCTTCAGAGGAGCATCATAAGAGGAGCATCCTTATAACATACAGAAAAACCAATATGAGATAGATATGTATACTAAATAAAACACAAAGATCAAATAAATAAACCATGATAACACAGTGATATATAAAATACAATAAAGCAATGGATATAGCTGACTATAAAATCAAAGTATGTCTGTGATGAAACTTGATTGAAAATGCCTATAAACTCAGGAGCTCTTCACTTTTCCATGGACACTCGAAGAACTGAATAGCTGACTCATTGCAAACTGTAAAAATATATAATGAAAGAAGAGGAAAAAGTTAGGGGTTGCCATCTAGTATTAAATAGAAAAGAAATACCTGAATCTACAAACAGTATTGAGATGAAAAAATCTGGTGCTGCCATCTATCAGATTAAAGGAGAAGCTGGAACTATACAAAGAGTTTGCTTAAAACAAATTACAGACAATGTAGTAATTGATGTAAATAAAATTAGGAAAGTAATGAAAACTAAAGGACGTAAATTATATTTAAATAGTTATAGAGAGCAAATGGGAAGATAGAGGTAAATAAAATTCAGCCTTGTATGAGGTAACATAATGTATATGAGATTGTGAATGATGGAATGTTTGAGAAATTGTGTAAAATTAATGAAACTCGCATTTTTTTACTATATATATATATATATATATATAAATTTTATAGGTTTTTTTTGGCAGTCCCGCCTCAACACTCTCTAATAGCATTTTGATTTCATAATTTTTTGGGGGGAGAAATTTTATTGTTTTTGTTACTTTTTATTATAATTTTTTCAGCAATCCACGCCCACCCTCCATAGTTTTGTTTTCCAATTTTATAATTTTTATACATATTAATTGCCCATACTGTTAAAATTAGAAGAATGTTTTAACGTTTAATCCATGATGAAAGAAAAGTAAGCGGGAAACTGTAAAACAGAGCTGTATGCTTTAGTTTTAATGAATTAGGCCTTATAAAATTGGAGGAATATAGACGTTGAATGCGATTGCAGTGGTTTAGAAGAATATTTCTGTAAACAGAAATATGTAGACATGAATGAAAGCAAGTAAAATTAATGGCATTGAAGGAAAAATCACTACGTTCATCATAAATATTGAATGTTAAAGTATGATCAGAAAGAACAGTGATATTAACGTCCATGGAATTAATTGAAGATTATTTTAAAAGGTAGTACTAAGTTCGAGAATAGAAGGATATGCTACAGAAAGAGATATAGAATGATTATCATCAAGTGAAAAAATTATTATATCTTCTATATATCTATAGAGCAAAATATTATCGTTAATATACTTTCTTAAATAGAAATAAAGATATAAATCTGAAAGCATACTGGAACTAGCTGAGCCTTGGGGAATTCCCTGTGTCTCAATGAAAATAGCATTATTTTGGAATATAAAGTTATGATAAAACTATCCTGCGCCGTCAGGAACCCACGGGGGTCACCAACGCGTGTAAACGACCATCGCACCCAAGCCTCTGAAGGGCTTATAACGCACCAGGGCTTTGTCTCGCCCGGTGCTGCGATCGGCCTGAGGCCGCTCCCCACTGCGGACCCGCAGGTCATTCTACCAGGTGTCGACATCTAGGTCTTTGCGCCAGTAAACCCATTCATGGGAAACTTCCGCGTGGAACAAACACCTGATCAACCGCCGAAGAACCCCCGACGACTTCGTTCGCGAAACCCCATAGGGGGAGACGGTCCCTCGGTCATATGTCGAGTTACTCCGACGGCTCTTGCTTTCTCACGGCTTCCGATCATAGACATGCATGGAAGAGCAGGCTACTGGGCTCATCGGCCGTGAGGTTCACATGTTATGCAATAAAAAGAGCAGAAGAGGCCTCTCTCCGACCCAGAACCACGAGGAAATTCGGTTCTTTCCCATAGACGGGATTCGGATAGGTCGTCACTACGCAGTCTGGCGCGAGGTTGAACCCGACTAGGCGGAACTAGCCGGTAACCCAGCGACAACTCCAGAACTACGAGATCATCCACATATAATATCACTCAAAAAAAACGGAAGAATCCTAAAGAACCACTATCGGACTCCAGAGGACGTGAAAACTCCCTCTGAGCGCGCCAAAGAGACGGGCCCGATCGAGATTAGTAAAAAGAAACTTAGTAGACGTGCCACTAATCCGCCCGCCAGATGTGGAAACTCCTGGCTGCACGAGAGACGTGATCGAACTGGGTTTCGGACCAAGGTCTCGAGTTTCGGCTGATCAATGCCGCTTTAGTCGGCAGCCTCCGGCCCGGTTCCTCGTAATCACATGGCAGAAAGCGGGCTAGTCCCTTCCTCGAAGAGAACGTCCGCGTCCCTGGCGGTCCCGCCATGGCCGCCTTCGGATGGTGATCGTCTCCTCGATTCGGGCACTTCCTGCGGTGACCATTGAGGTCGGCTCACAACTCTCCAGCTGCAGTGGATTTCGTTAGGTCCTCTTCCACGAGTTTGTGGGACTCGTGTTGGGACTATTTCACCTCTGCCTCCGTCTCGTCGCAGATAGTTGCTGCACGCCGTATCTCCCGACGATCGGTGCACAACAGAGTCATCACGAGTTCGTGCTCTACAGAGATCAATCGTGCTTCCGTCAATTCTTTAGTCAAGTTTTGGAGGGATCCGGCTGGCATTTGCTAGCCTTTTCCCAAGATCCACGTGAACCTTAGGATTGGCCTACGGAGTCGTCTGCCTGCCACCTACGGAAGATTCCGATCACAGGCTGTGCTCACGTCGCAGAGAACCTGCGCTTGCGAGGAGGAGACCCACGAACCCACAACCCAAATGGGCGAACCGCAATGGGTCACAGCGTGGCGACTCCGGCCCTGCAGAGACTCTGGCGGACCCACTGGCGGACCAACGATGAGGAACCCAGACCAGTCACCTCCTGTCCCCGTCGTGTCGACGAACACTCCGTATGATAGGCGCCCGGTCATCTTCCCTACTCAAAGGGCCGATTCGGAGTCACCTGACGGTGTGTCCGCGCAATGCTCCGCTCCCGGTCACCTCCTCCACCAAAGGAGTCGGGTCAGGACCACGGAGAGGGACCCGCCAGATAGAGTTATGATAAAGTAAAAAAAAAATAGTTAATGATTTTTAAAGTAGTCAATATCGATGTTTTCAGGTAATTGTAATGATGAGAAATATTCTACAACAAGTGAATTAATAGTAGAGTGTAAATCTGCTAAAAGAATAATTTTGAATAAGTCCTTGAAATCATATGTAATAATATCGTGAACGGCCTGATTTGGTTGATTTGGATCAGTGCTTGATTTTATTAACTAACTCATAACTGTTTTTTTACAATGAGTAATATGTTTATTGAGAGATAAATTGTAAATTTGTGTGAGAATATTTAAGAAAAATGAATTAGCGTGTGTATTATAAGTATTACATCCTACAGTGGCAGTGCGAAATTTTAAGGTATTTTTGTGAAACTTAGGAATCATCACAATGTAAGGATAATTAAAGTTTTTACTTTTTAAGCCTAATAATTTATGATAACTTAAAATATGTCTATTGTTTTCTTCTAAAGGAACATGATTAAGTGTGAAAGTATTATTAGAAGAAATTGCATTTGTATAAGAAGTTGTTGGTAGTAGTATTTGCAGATGATGGCATAGTTATTTGCTGCCTTATCAACATATGTGATGATAAAATTGTTTTGTAGATTACGAATATGCGGTTTAAGGATGGAGAAAGAAACAGGAATTTTATTAATATGTAATTTCTGTAAAGAGTTTTTTAAAAGAAAAATGACATTATGCTTCCATTATACAAAGAATTCAATATATATATATATGAATCTAATTTTCAAAATTCTCTGAAATTTCTATGAGTTATATAACGTTTCCAAAGCCTGTGTATAATTTTCATGCTAAAATATTGCTATTTAATTGAAAAAAGCACTGTTTTTTTCTTCTCAGCTTTCTTCCGACATCGAAATCCTATAGAAAACTAGTCGGATGTGCTAATCCCAAAACTTTCTTCTATCTCACACAGATTTCGCATACACTAAAAAGAATCAGCACCAATTTATATCAAGGTTTAACTGAATCTAAAGTTTTATTAAATTCCGTGCATTAGTTCGTGAGATATGACAATTGCTAAAATCGTGTGACTTCTGCAAAATGCAGCATAGCAGCACCACTTGTTGGGAGATTTAGACCAAAACCTAATCAATAAAAACTTATGTCAACATCTAACTGAATCTGAAGTTTGATGAAAATCCGTGCATTAGTTCTTGAGATATAGTTATCGTGATAATAATGAAAAAAGTAGCATATCAGCGACACCTGTTGGGAAATTTACACCAAAACGTAAGCAAAATCTATATCTGTCAAGGTCTAACAGAATCTGAAGTTTGATGAAATTCCGTGCATTAGTTCTCGAGATATAGCTATCGTAAAAATCGAGCAAAAATTCATATAGCAGCGCCACCTGTTGGGAAATTTACACTAAAAACGTAAGCAGCATCTATTTATGTCAAGGTATAACTAATCCTGAAGTTTGATAAAAATAAGTGCATTAATTCTTGAGATAGAGCTATTGCGGAAATCGCGAAAAATGCATGTATGAACTAGTTTACACATGTTTTATTTTCATATTCTATATTATGCATATCCATGATGGGTAAGTATTACGGTGGCCCCAACAGCTAGTTTTTGCTTTTGACATTGGTTAGCTAAAAAATTCAAACAGAGCTTACAAGAGCCTTGCATTTCCAGAAATGTAGATTCCATCTAAATATAACTAAACGCCGAATTTTAGTAAATTATTACAATTAAACTGATCTGTTTTACTTTTCTGGTGAAAAATGTATGAACTTTCTGTAACGCAGCCACGCTTATTTTAAAGGATTTTGCTGAAAGGATTTATAATATTTAACTGGATGAGTAATATTTGATCTATTTTTTCATTTGTGAATTTTGTAAAACATTTTGCACATATTTTTAAATAATATTATGAAGAAAAATGATTCACTTAATTATTCACTTACAATATTTTGTAGTTATATTTGTAAATGTTTAAACCCCACTTCTGCTTTAACTTTGGAAATTATGAAATATTATCTTTCGAACATTTTTGTTACAGAACATTTATATTTCAGTCTTAGAAATATCTGTGATAACATTACTTACTAGATAAGAATGTCAAAAGTAGTTTTTCTGAAGTACTGATTGAAGATTACATGTACAAATTACGGCACTGATGAACATATTTGTTACGTCTTTGTTATTTCATTGTTTAGCTAATGAATTCAAACAAGGCTTATAAGATCCTTGCATTTCCAGAGATGTAAACTCCATTCAAATTCAACGTTGCGCCGTATTGTAGTGAATTATTCAGTTAAACTGATCTGTTATACATTTCGGGTATAAAATTTACAAAATTTTCTGTAAAGCTGCCACTTATATTTTAAAGGTTTTTGCTGAGAGGTTTTATATTATTTAACTGGCTGAGTAATCTTTGACCTATATTTGTTGGGAGTTTTGTAAAACCTTAATTGCATATTTAAAAATAATATTATGATAAAATATGTTTGCTTAATTTAAAATATAGTGAGGTTCGTCAGATTGCAAATATTTCAGAACAACTGTTCCTCAGCATATATCACCTGAGCTAACTTCTACAGGAGCAAGTAGATCCAAAACGGCGAACCTACAGGAGACCAGTTTTCACAAATTAACATGAATTGTTTTATTTACTGTGTTTAATATTGGAATTTCTATCATCAAATAAATCGAAGAATATTTTCATGACAAAATGATGGTAATTTGCCATCTGGCATGTGGGTTAGTCGTTCATCAACTAGATTTTGCATTATAAGAAAACTTCATTTAATCAACTTTGTTACTTTCTAAATACAAAAAATAACATTGTTTCTTATAACAAAATTTAGCTGATACAAATATTTTAATCACTACATTTTATATATAAATACACTGATACAGTTTTCTTTTCTTTCAACCATTTTAATTTATTACAGTGTTATCCAACGGTGATCCGAGGGGTCTCGACATTACTACTATTACCTTTTTGCAATCAGTGTCTTATTTAATGGCAGAAAATCGGAATTTAAAAACAAGGCACAGATTTCCTGGAGGAAATAATTTTGTCACCGAGATTCTGTGGTCCACAATTTTACCACACTGATCTATAAGGTAGTATTAGGCACGATGTAATCAATTGCATTTATGCATATAACTGTGAAGATAAAAGTACAACAGATACCAACATAAAAGAGGCGAATTACATTAATGTTCTTAAGCCCATGTTTATGACTTAATAGTTTTGATAGTCAAACATATGACAGTCTCTTTTAATATTTGCTACTAAATAATATTTTTATACTGTGCATACTGACCTTGTTTTGAATACTATTATGTCCTTTTAGAAATGTAATCTCAGAAATATAGTATGGAATTTGATAGCAATTTGATTCAGAATTTTAATATTGGGATTCTTACAATTCAAAAACAATTGTTAGAAAGAGAAAAGATCGTATGCATCTTGTTTCGAAACATACGCAATCGCTTTTAGTTTATCATTTCAATTGCTCGTATAATAATTTTAACAAATAAAGATTTACGACAAAAAAATACATGAAGTCTCAATTAAAAGAAATTTAATTTCTTAACCCATTGAATTTTTCTCCTGAAAGGGTTAAAGATACAATTTTTCTGAGCACATTATTTTAAACTATAGTGAGTGTCATAAAATGTAATTTAATTAAGTAGACCAGTGGCTTAACGTCAGGGGTGGGGGGAGGCACGATCGTTTTACTACCAGTATAATTATATTCTAAGTATTCTGTAAAACTTTCATGTTTGATAAGAATAAAACATTTTACAGAATAAATGCGTTCTAAGAAATAAAACATTAAAAAATTTTAGTTTAGAATTATTTCATTCAATTTGACATAAGATATTTGATTATCATAATTCATTAATCCTCACTCCATTGATATCACCTGAAATGTTTCTGGATTTAAGACTACGAGCAATATGTCCTCTTAACACAGACGATTTAACCAGGTACACCACGCGAGATGTTAGACCTATTCTGTGTGAGTAGTTTTTTTTCATTTTTATGATAATTTTCGACTTATTTTATCGCAAAATTCGTAATAAATGTCTTCGTTTAAAGGAGGCGTAGATAGTTACTTAGAAATATCTGTGATAATCTTACTAGATAAACATGTTAAAAGTAGTTTTCTGAAATATTGGTTGAGGATTACATGTATAAATTATGGCACTGATGAACATATTGCTAAGTCTTTGCTTTTTTATTGCTTAACTAATGAATTCAAACAGGGCTTATAAGACGAGTAGTAATTTTCCAACTGGACGAAAAATGTCCGGGCCAGGATTCGAACCTGGGATCGCTTGGCTGAAGCCGCCACGCTCTACCACTGAGCTATCCCGGTTGAATCTGGAGGGCATAATTCATCCAGTTAACCTTATTGATCAGAGAATCTGGATAATTGTGTTAAAATTAATCTAGGGCTTATAAGAGCCTTGCATTTCCATAGATGTAAATACCATTCAAATTCAAATTATCGCCGTATTGTAGTGAATTATTAGAATTGATCTGAATTGATCTGAATTGATCTGAATGATCTGAATTGATCTGAATTGAATCTGAGAATTGATCTGAATGATCAATTAGAATTGATTATCAACTGATCTGTTACACATTTCTAGTAGAAAATTTACAAAATTTCTGTAACGCAGCCTTATTTATTTTATAGGATTTTGCTGAAATGATTCATATTATTTAACTTGCTTAGTAATATTTCACATTTTTTTTAATCTGAGAATTTTGTAAAATCTTACTGACATATTTTTAAATAATAATATGTAGAAAAATGACGTAAATATACATTCTATAAGCTTTTGTAAAACTTTCAAATTTGGTACGAATAAAACATTTTACAAAATAAATGTGTTCTAAGAAATAACACATTTAAAAATTTTAGTTAAAAATTATTTCATTCAATTTGACATCATATACTTGAGTATCATAATTCATTTATCCTAATTCCTTTGAAATCACCTAAAATGTTTCTGGATTTATGTGTGCAAGTTTTATCTCCTCTTAACCCTTTGAAGGGCGGTGGTCACATATGTGACCACTTAAGTTTAATTCCAAACTGGCAATATACACCCAGAATATTTTAATAAAATTTTGCTTTTATAATGAACATAGACGAAAGGAACTATTTATTTTTTAAGAAATTCATTTGCTATTTCTGGTGTCAATCAATCATTTCCCTTTTTTCGAAAAAAATGGGTTCGGAATTGGCGTTTTCCATTTTTTGGTAACGGCAGAAGATGTTTCAGAAAACACTAGCAAAGTCGGCGTTTTGAACCGAATTTCCGACGCGTAGCGTCAGAAACCGGAAAAACGTGACCGAAACGGATCTTAAGTATTTCATTTATCTAAAAATGGAAAACGCTATTCATTCCAAATCGCTTTAATAATCAAACATGCAAGTGACATGCGTTTAAATATTTGTTCATAAATATGTCAGAAAGTTTCGTGATACTGAGCGAGGGAAATATGGCAAAGTATACACATTTAAAGACTTCAATACTTAACTGCAAAATAGCATAGTTTTAATTATTGTCATTATTTTTGGTGGTTACATAAAACAAATGGAAGTAGAAGTTAATTTAAAAAGTTGTTATTTGCACAACAGAATTTCATATTCTTGAAATATTTACTTTTATTATAATTTTTAATGGATTCATCTATTATTTTTATATTAGTATGCGTTTTTTCTTGCGTATTAGAATGCGTATTTTCTTGCGTTTTTCTTGCGTTTTCTTGCATTTATAATTTTCTTGCGTAACGGCTACATTAGCCGGTTTCCCAATCAGATGCAGAAGTTTTAATTTGAATACGAGTTGCATCAATAAAAATTATTGTCGATCCAATACTTATCGTCGATTTTATCGTGATTTGGTAAAATCTTGTTATCCGAATCTATGCAAAATCATTTATCAGGTTCGGTCGGATTGAGAGCCTACAGATTTTTTTTTGTTGTTGTTGGGTTAGGGAAAGAATACGGGTTGAATCGAAATATAATTTCAGTCAACCATCATTCATGTTCAATTAGACATTTAATCATGTTCAAGAAGTATATAACCGGATTCGTGCATGACTCTAGATCCCAGCCGACATCAGAAAATGTTTCGTAATACAATTTCTGATAGAATCTGATTACTCGGTCGTATGCAAGATTCTATTCCGCACATGACTTACAGTAAAAACATTATACACGACTCGGGTCAGATCTGGTTCACGAAAATCAGGTCATTCGACCACTAATCCAAATCTATTCTGTAGCCAAACAAATCCAAAAAGAATGATCCGAACTTTCTGGATTGGATTCGGGTAAAATCTGGTCACCAGATCGTATGCAAGATTCTATTCCGAACAAGACTTACAGTAAAAACATTATACCCGACTCGGGTCAGATCGGGTTCACAAAAATCAGGTCACTCGACCACTAATCCAAATCTATTCTGTAGCCAAACAAATCCAAAAAGATCGATCCGAACTTTCAGGATTGGATTCGGGTAAAATCTGGTCACCCGACCCGGTGCAGTGTTGTCACAAACGTCACAAACTTGTAGCATAAAAAAATGTTGATCCGAACAATCCGGATAGGATTCAGGTAAAATCTGGTCACCCTATTCGATGCAGATTCGTCACATTTTTCACATCGAAGTCGCACGGTGACTTCACAAAGTAGTCACATTTTGAGGTCACAGAAAGCCTTGAAAACGGTCATAACGACTTCACATTTAAGGTCACAATGACTTCACATCGACGTCACTTGACGTCACGACTACGGTCACAAAGTCACAGTGTGACTTCACACTGACGTCGCCGTGACGTCACCATGCCTTACGGGGAATTTACAAACGACTTTTTTAGAAAATATGAACTTCTTATTTTAAGCTTTCTCTATAGAAACAAAATTTTATTAAAATATTCTTGGTGCCGAATGCAAGTTTGGAATTAAAATTAGGTGTGCCCGGAGAGGGACCACTGTGCCGGAAAGGGTTAAGAGCCTACACTAGTCACGCGAAGAAATGCCCAAGCTAATGTTAAGTCTGTGGGAAGGTTCTTGCGCGATTTCTCGCTCGCATTTTAATATTTTTAAATGATTTTTGTTTTGCATAGGATAGTTGAGATCGATCTTTAACGTTGTTAGTTTTTACTTTTTTTGATTTGGGTTCCAGTTTTTTTTTATATAAGGGTACTTTCACTTTCAGAACAGGTTCAAACCGGTTCCAAAATTGAAAATGTCCGCTTATGAATAAACTGTAACCAAAATCAAAAAAGTAAAAACTAACAACGTTAGAGATCGACCTGAGCTAACCTATGCAAAAAAAATCATTTAAAATGCACTGAATTTGTCGCACTGATGAATAATCTCGCCAGTGGAATCGAAACAGCTGTTTGCTGCTTTATTCTATATTATTTGCGCATTGTTAACGTGTTTCATCTGCTTTTTAATTATTCCATACGAAAATACTAGTAACCCTGTCGCCCGAGTGCCAGAGCTTCGATGCTGCTAGTTTAAGAGAACCGACTATTGTTATCAGAGACATCAAAAGAGAAAAAAAATCTTAAATGAGACCGGAAAAATGTATGGTATTTAATTGCACATATTTCACATTTACGTTTTATTTGGAATTTCTGTATATATATTTTTCTGGTAACTAATTGAGTGTACACAGTAATTTCCTTGTAAGATCTTAATTTTATTTTGAAATTTTTGAATAATACTAATAGAATTTGTATTACAACTCAGCGTAAATTTAAAAGTACGCACATTATAGCTAGATATTATCCTTTGATTCAAGTGAATTCAAATAAAGTATCAAACTACTACTATTTAACACGTTGACGGACACTTGCGGCTATAGCCGTCAAAGCGAAGTTCACTATGTGGCATGACGCCAATAGCCGCACAAAACGAAACGGTCGTTTTTAGACACTACGGCTATAGCAGCACAAATGTGCATTTACCGGCGTACAAGTAGAAGCCCAGTGTCATGTTTTAGAAACAATTTTTTAGGTTGAAGTTTGTTTTCCACCTGTTATACGAGTTGCAGCTTCAGTATGCACGTGCAAGGTGGCTAGTGGTCAGGGAAAAATACAGTAAAAAAAAATAATTACCAGTATATTCTTATAGAAAAATTCAAATTGATTATTTGATCGAATAATCAACATAAATTTTTCTATAAGAATATACTGGTGTTCATCCCTTTTTTTGACTGTATTTTTCCCTGACCACTAGCCATCCTGACGTGATTGTGAAGGGAGTAGTGCAACCTAATTGAAGGTGCTGAATTAATCAAAATTAAGTTTATTTAAGCAGAAATAGTAAAACTATACTTCTAATGTTCTAAAAATTACAAAAACATATAGTGTCAATTTTCGAACTTCCTTTGTTCCTACTGTCCGTCAATGTGTTAACTACTACCAGTGGCGTAGCGTCAGGGGGGGCACGATCATTTTACTACCAGTATAATTATATACTACATTTAGCCTTATTAAATCTTTGGACGGTATGAATTAAATAAGGCCAAATATAGTATATAAAAATTCTGGTAGTAAAGTGGTCCTCTGACTACTACTTAAAAAATGAAAATTGTGCAAATTTTAACACGTTTCAAAAATTGTTTCAGATTAAGAAAGGACCCACCACAATTTTAAATTGAACAGTATTTCTAGCATATCTGTGCAACAATTTGGACATGAAACAAAATGTTACTAATCTGTTACGTATTACACGTTTTTCTTACCACAAATGTTTAAAAGTAAATTTTGATTTAGTAAATCGCGAAATTCGGCGATTAATTGAAGCAAAAATTGCTATAAAATGTTAGTGGTATCTAAAAAGTAAAAAGGTTGAAGATATGAGCATGTTGTGGTGCGTTTTTATATTTCTACATATATTACATTTATTTCTTCCATGAGATTATTTGCAAGATAGATTAAAACTTGTATAATGTTATATTATTTGAGCAAAATATACGACTTCTGGAGAATGCAAACATTACATTAACATAGATAAATTAATTTCACGTTATCCGATATGATTCATATAGTGATGCCAGATGATAATATATCTAAAATTTTTGTAATGTACATTCGTAGAAATAAATGATACATCTCCCCAATAACTCTGCTACGTTATATTTTAAAAGTATTAACAAATTCTCATCGGTATGTTTTTGTGAAATTTATGTTTTAAACAATAGAAGCTCCTCCCTCGTTTTAAAATCTTACGATTTTTTTTCCTAGATAGGTTTCTCCAGTTTATTCATCAGTAAATATATTTAAGTGTACAGATTTATTATAAAATGCCTTACAATCTAAAAATATATTCACATCGTGATATGAATGCATTTTCTATAAGGAAGCTCCTGACCACCGAGCAAAAAGGCAAAATTGTAATGTTGTTTTTACTATAATTTTTGTTAAATGCTAAAAAAAACACGATATTTCAAACATCATATAAAAAATTTAATTACGTACATGAATATAATCATTGAGAGTATTAATCATGACTTAATATTTTAAAACTACATTAAATTTATACAATTATAATAATTAAAAAATGACTAATATTGCAGTGAAGCGTACAGCACACTGAACGGATATACCAGTTCGCGGCGGTGAGAAGGTTAAAGCCACGTCCTTAATCAATGATGTTTCTGTAATAAAAAAGGAAAATTCTCATTTCCCGATGCGAATGTGTTAATACCGGTTCCAACCGATTGGTAATATAATCTGTTGTTACATATACAGCATGCACTAGGATTTGGGGTCAATCTACATAAAAAAGTGTACCAATACTCTTGAACCTCAGTGCCTCTATATGAAAGCTGCGCCATACACACAGGTCGTATTTTCAGACTCTATACAGACCGAAGTATTTGTACAAAGTATGGTTAACCTACATTTAAGTAATTGGCACTACTAGCTTGGTGAGTTCGCTTACACGAGTTAGAAAAATATGGAAACATTGACTGAAACAACTTCTAAGCTCTGTAAGTTGCTTGGCGAATCATGTTCAAACATCCGATTCGAATTGATAAAATACACCAGACATACGGTTTCAAAATGGTCGGTTTTTCTAATATTACTTTAAAAAAAATAACCTTCTTTTTAATTTTTTCTTGTAAATTTTGCAGTATCTTACCTCGGCGGTTATTTCTATCGCAAATGCTGTATAAACTTACCACGGAAATGTTTCTTAGGAAATACTGAATACGGAAATAATCTAAAAAGAGACCATTTGGGAGTCCTTCAATTACTAAAAATGTAAAGATGAACAATAGAGAAAACAATCTTTAAATAAATCATGAACTAATTAAGAATGTATTTTTAAGTATTTTTTGCTAGCAATTCTATTCCTACAATTCTATTCCCTAACTCTAGACAATACTGTAGTTTGATTAATTTTGACTGTTCACAAAGTAAAAACTCTCAATCACATTTATGAAAGATAAATTTTTTACGTAAAACGGAAAGTAATAAATATAGAAAAATTTTAAAAGCAAACACAAAGAGTTTTTCTCTGTTATATTATTAAAATATTAATAAAAGAAGGAATTAAATGTTTTAAGTCTTACATTTTACGAAATATATAAAAAAAATAACTTGTACTTTCAAGAGGAGAAAATTTTATACAAATTACATATAATTGAATCTTAGTCTACGAAAGAATTTTCCATGCAGACATTTTATAGACACTTTTTAAAATGTTTCATAAAAGTTTATATATTTAGGAAGCTTTTAATTTTGCGTTATTCGCTTGATGAATTTACCACATTTATGAAAATATTTTTCCTTTTCACTCTTTAATTTTAGAGAGCGATTTATTTTAAATAACATCTTTTTAATTTAAAATTTTACAATTTTTTTGAATCAGTGTTAGTAAATTATTTATTTTTCATGACAAATATTATTCATATAGGTATCAAAATTATTATAATACGATCTAATATGGAACAAAACACTTAGAGCACCGACTTCTGTGTTCAGAGGCATCCAAAGAAAAAAAAATCTTAATGAGAAACTGGAAAAGTATTACAGCATTTACTTTCGCATAAAGTGATTTTATTGTATAATTGTAATTTCTGTATTTTTTTTTAGAAATAAATGAGTGCACCCAGTTATTTTCCTTTTAATACCTTAATTTTACTTTTTGAAATTTGTAAATAAAACCTTAACATAAATCCTTTTATAACTCAGTGTGAATTTAAGATACGTACATCAACTATATCTTTAACCGGGCTGCTTCGATTTAAAGAATTTATACAAAGTATCAAAAGTGACTATTACTATTTGAAAAATGAAAGTTGTGCGAATATTTTCATGTAGATGACCTATATTTCAAAAATTGTTTCACATTAAATAAGTACACAGCCA
Organism: Maratus michaelseni; assembly: GCA_963931845.1. NCBI lineage: Eukaryota > Metazoa > Arthropoda > Arachnida > Araneae > Salticidae > Maratus > Maratus michaelseni. The sequence continues at coordinate 187,532,673 of OZ007586.1, forward strand.
CAATTCTAAATTGAACTGTATTTTTAGTCTCTCTCTGCGACAACTTGGACATGAAATACAACGTATAGCTGCTAACTTTACACATTTTTTACAACTAATATTTATATGAAAATTTTGTCGTAGTAAATCGCGCATTTTTATTAGAATTTTAGTGGTAACAAAAATGTATAAGAGTTGGAAGCTATGAGAATATGGTGATGCGTTTGCGTTGTTTTATTTCTGCAATTTATTCCTTTTTCTATCTTCATGACTTTATTTGTAATTTGGAATTTGACTTGTATAATGATATATAAATTCGGCAATATATACGTTTTCTAGAAAAATGCAAAAATATATATATTTACGATTTTAGATATTTACTATAATTTTGCTTGAAAATTTCCTTATAAATAGCAAAATAATAATTTTCAAATTAATGAACCAATTATTTTCAGGGAAAAGCTGATGCTTTGGCACATGAATGCATTCTGAGAAATTTTATTAATTTGACATGTAATTTTCACTGGTATTTTATACAGATCATATCTAAATTTTTTGATAATTGCATATTGAGTTCAATTTTAGCACAGTTCCTTAATAGATAGTTTAGCCTTATTTAATCGCAGAAAATTATTACAAATTATATTATTAATAAATTTGATTGTAAATTCTGCGATTTAAATATTAAATGAAAAATTTCTATTTGAAAAATGTATTGCCACACTACTTGGGATTTCAAAGGAATGTAAGTACCTTGAAATTATGTGCGAATAAAACCTTTTTCTGTTAATCTCTAAATGTATTTTCAACATTACGCTACGTATTTTAAACGATTTAATGCATTTAACGTAAGAAACACTTTCTGGCTTTTGTTAAAAACCTTTACTGAAGTCATCTCTTTTCTGAACTCTAGGATTTACAACATACGCAATGCTTTAAAATAGGGGAGCAACTGAACGGAGATATTTTACGTAACTTTGACTAATACTACGTCAGACCATGAACATTTTACCAACACTGAAATTTTATCCATAGCTTTCGTTTAAAGTTCAAAGTTTCATTTAATTCGAGGATGTTAGGAAATCCTTAAAACATCATTACTATGTTAAAATGTTAAATTAAATTATTCAATTAGTGAGATAAGTGTATGAAAGATTAGGGTTTATTCTATAAAATACTGTAAACAAAATATTTGCAAATTCTTCTAATAAAAATTTAATAATTTACCTTAACAATAAAATACCTTTGCGGCAACTGAATTTAGAATTCACCCCCTACAAAAAATTGCTGTCGTTAAAAAATATATTTTACTTCAGAATTTTTCATGTTTCAAACAAGTAAATATTGGTCAATAAACTATTCGTTCTACGAAAAACAAGCTAGCTTGTTTTTCTTTTTGGGAATTTTTAAATATTTACATCAAGATTTTATTCTGTATGTTTACTAGATTAATTTATGAAGTTTTATGTACGCTGAACACGGTGCACTTTTGTTTCTATGATCATTTTTTGCTTCATATTTATTTCTTATGTTACCGATTTTAGAAATTTGTGTGACGCAGTATTTTTGTCACCTTCACAAACCGGAAATTCCGAAACAAGAATTTGTATTTTTAAAGTTACGAAGTATCTGCCATTAAGTAACCAGAAGAACATTATAGGGAATTTCTGGTATGAATGCGAAATTTCGGAATAAAAAAAAATCCAAACTGGTTATGACTTAAAAAGTCTAAAAAATTGTAGCCGATAAACGTACAACGATGCGGTACAATAATAGGGCGATCGCAGCGACATCTGCTTTAAAAATAGATTTACCTCTAGCAAAAGTAGCCGTTTCATTATTGACGACATGAAAATAATTTCTGTTAATAAAATCTTCTTGTAAGTGTATATTTTAGATGTAACTGATTTTGAAGTTAGTTTTTTATTATATAAGGCAATTAATCTATTCCACTCTTCTAGCACAGATTCATCCTTTGGTATGCTAAATAGGGATGCTTTTTTTGGACTTTTTTTTAGATTAGAGTTTTTTTTTAATTATGATATTTCACATTCACACCAGAAAATTCCGATATTGTTTTTTTTTTTATTTAATGACAGACATTTCGTGATTGCTTAAAATAAAATTCTTCTTTCAGAATTTCCGGTGTGAATTCGGAAATTTTAAATAAAAAATTGCCAAAGTGGCAACCCTGGTCTTGTATCGAGTACTGAAACCAGGCACAAAAGAATGCATATCACGTTTTTTGGCCATGATCAATATCATTCCTATTTTCAAAGCTTATGAAAATCACTAGCCAAGTCAAAGGAAATAGGATATAATTTAATTGTTTAAAATATTTACCACCAGCTGAAACGTTTTCTCTGTTCGATTCTTATACAATGTTTGCGTTGAAAGAGCTAGCAGACAGTGGTGTAGCCAGAGAGGGGGATTCAAATGCTCTGGAAACCAGTAATATTATAAAGTTTTTTTCGCCTTCAATATCGCAGAAAATTCTCCGCTTATATAAGACAAAAATATTTTTATAAAATTAGTGGTACCCAAACCATCTGGACCTCCACCTTGTCTACACCACTGCTAGAAGATGTCGCTACGATCGTCCCATTATCTTTTCAGCATCGTTCTACATTTATCGGATTCAATTTTTTAGCACTATTTTGTAGCCATTTTCAACACTATGATGTATTCCAGGCGCTCTACCACTACTATAATATTATAAGAAAATTTAGATGTAATATTGTCATCGCGGAGATGGCAGCCATCTCCTCTTGTATCAACCATAGTATAATGTTTTGGTAATTAAATATGGCGATGGCGATAATCTCCATATATATTTTTTAAACTGTCGTACGCTCAGTTTGTTTTGCTCACACAGCCAATTTTTGTAATTTTTACGATAATGTAACTGTGTGTGTGTGTCAGTGAACACGATTGCGGTCAAACGGTACAAGGGATTGAACTGAGACATAGAGAATATGTTAAAAATCCTTAGAGTAACCTGGGTAGTGTGTTCAGCAGCTCTGAATACCACTAATTTCTTTAAGTTATCTCTTTTAACCCCTTGAAGTGCACCGGTATATTATATATACCGCTTAACTTTAATCCCAAAATGCCATAATGACACCAGAATTTTGTAATCAAATTTTGAATTTATAAGTTACATGAGGAAAAGCTTTTATTTATTTTAAAAATAAATTCGTTCGTGAATCCTGGTGTCAATCAATCATTTCGATATCTTAGCTATAAGACTACTTTGCCCCTGAAGGGGTTAATTAAAAATAATCTGCGATTAGATAAGACGATGAATATTTGTGATGAATAGTTGTAAGCAGAAACTTCGGACCCCATCATTGTTACAACAATGCACTTCTGCAATAACTCTATGCATTTGTGTATAAATCGTATCACGGGTTTGGTATGTAACCCATTTTACAACAATTTGTTTACTACAGAAAACCGATAATATATTTTTAAGCTCAGTTATTTCATTAAATATATTTTCAGCTTACAGTCACCTTATTTTAATACAAATATGATGTATCAGCAGAACATGACTTAATTATTAAAACGATTTAAAAAAAATGAGAAAAAATTACAGAATTTTTTATTCTGTTAAAGGCGCGGTGAAATTTAAGCGCTGAAATTCATAGAAAAATTATGCCATAAATTTAGAAATGTTTCCGCTTTATGAATGAAAGTGCGTGTTTCTTTTAGAACCTATGGACCGTTTCACCAATGAAAACATTTCCCTTTTATAAAATTATGATAAAATGTTTCGTTTATATTACTATATTTGAACGCATAGTATTCTGTAAAGTTTTCGGAAAGCTTCTTAGACATTCTCCAGATTTTAATTATCGGATCTTTACGACAGTTTGTGAAAATATTCTAAGAATGTATCAATTCATATTAAGAAAAAAAGACGGAAATTGATATTTTCGTTATGTAAAAAGAGCTGTATCGAATCACGTTATTCATCAGACGGCGTCTTTAAATCAGTTAAAGACTCAAAAGCAACAGTTTCACAATACTTTCTGATTAAAATTTTGCTTTTAAAATGTACATGGAGAAATGAATTTGTTTATTTCCGAACCAAATTCTTTTTAAATTTTGGTGATAATCAATCATTTCCACATTTCAGCAACAGACTTATTTTGCCCGAAAAAAGCGTTAAAGAAAAGGATTTATGACTTCATTATTGAAAGAAGTAACTTACATCTATCTTATCCCATTTTGAAAAAATGCAATACAGAATAATGTATTTTTTATAGGTTAACATAGGTATACAATGTATACAAGGCTTGAAAAAAATAGTCCGATTGTAACAGATTCAGTACGGTTCTGGTTCTGGAGAACCTTTTTGAGGTCTTTTTTTAATCAGGGGTACCAGTTGGGCATTTACATTATACAGAATGCTTTATTGCTACTACTATTTGTGCGTTTAATTTCGCCTTACTTTGTCTGTCATTAAATAAGAAAATATGTCTTTAAAAAATGGTAGGCGATCAAGCATTCTGAAGGAAAAAAAATAGCCCATCTGGCAACACTGTTTTCAATAGCACAACATGGAATTTCGAGTAATTTCAAGAATTTTAAAGGAATATACTGTTTAAAATTAAACTCTGCGGCGCTGCAATACCTAGAGATCATGGCGTAAAGTGCCGAAATCTTTTTACTTGGCGATGTGCCCTAGTGTGCTATAAAGCGTTTTCCCAGGTTAGGCGGTCAATGTAACGCGGGACCCCCAGTGTATAGTTCCAAAGCATGTTTGGCACTCAATTTATCGATTTTATCATGTAAAATTGATATTCCTTGCTCGGTGTCAAACTCTGGACCTGTAGCGTAGTAACTCGATGCGCTGACCACTAAGCTACTGGAATTATGACATGTTTAAACATTATCTAATAATGCCAAATTTTATGCTTTTTTATTAACACTCAAATTCAACAGAAAGCAAAATTTATTTTATAAATTCATAAACTTTTAAAGACATAAATAATATTTATTCTTATATAAAACATTATCTGATAGAAATATTTTCATTGTAAGTTTTTTTTATAAATGCAACAGTTTTCTTTCAATCATTATAGTCAATATCACTGTTATCCAACTGTGATCCATGGAGAATCGTCGTAACTACTATTCGCCTATTGTTATCTTCGCTTTTTTTTGCCCCTTGAAGGGCACCGGTATATTATATATACCATTTAATTTTAATCTCACAATGCCACAATGCCACCAGGATTTTATAATGAAATTTTGAAGTAATAAATTACATGAGGAAAAGCTTTTACTTATTTTAAAAGAAATTCGTTCGTGAATCCTGGTGTCAATCAATCATTTCAATATTTTCGCAACAAGAGTACTTTGCCCTTGAAGGGGTTAACAGCATAAAATCTGACTCTAAATAAGATGTTGAGTACTGCACAGAAATAGTTTTGCCACCGAAACTCCATGTTCTACAGTTGGACAGCAATGATCTATAAGATATTATCATTAGGCGCGATTTAATCAATTACATTTATATATATATATACAGGGTGTTCCGTTAAAGGGGTCCAATATTAATAGGGGTAATAGAGGAGATCACATGGAGCATAAATCAGTATATAAAGCCTGGTCGGATCTCAATAGTTTTCAAGTTACAGCAAATAGAATGAAAATTCGGAAAATTGTAAAAGAACCCTCATTGCTAAACTATCGATAATGCTACATAAAAACGAAGCACATATTTAGAAAGAGCAGAAAAAAGCCTACAAAATGACATCAATTGTATTAAAATAGCAATATTTATTGACGAGTTACAAGCCCTGAAACAGTGAAAAAAGTACGAAATCCAATATACATCAAAATAGTTAATCGTTAATTCCAAAAAGACAACTCTAGCTACAACAAGGAAAATGTAGTAAAATTTGGTCCATTCCGAAAACTTTCGAAAAAGCTTACAATGAACCATATCGGTTTAATTGTGTGAGAGAAATTAATCAGTTTCTTAGTTACAACTCCGCTTTCTTTGACACTAGCAAAGGTTAAACTCCGCCCATCACGATTGGAAACACCGCCTTTTTAATTACTCTCAACTATGCATTTTCGATCATGCTTCTTCTGAGATGCAACATTTTTAATTATTCAAGAGTTGAATGAACCAAAATAACTTTACAATAATAGTCTACATTTTAAAGTGGTCTTTTATTGATATAAAGCTTAAGTTAAATTCCTTAAAATTAAACTGGTGGTGAAAATTCGGAAATAATTAAAAATATTGCGATTTGTAACTATGCAAGAAGTTTCAGTACATGTTTTACATGGACAATTATTGTATGTATATGTGCATCATAATTTATGATAGGAAATAATAATAACAAATAGCATAATAATTTTATTAATTATAAATTTAAAAAAGATACTAAATTTTAAATTAATTCATACAAACTTTGTAATTTACAATTTGAGTACACCACAGTCTGTGACTTACAAAATACTGTGCCAAAAAGTGTTGAAAATAAAAGAAAAATGACAAATAAAGAATTACATTCCACGTACTTTATGACATATGTGAAGCATAGTCTTCTGGCCTGCGCTGCACAGTTCAATGTCGGAAGGCAGACGAACGGACATTATTATAATAGGTGTTCGAAGTTGCGCCCATTAACAGAATCGCACAGCCGACAGCGACGTCGTAAAGATTGGCGAACACGCCGAAAAACTCCGACGGAGTTGGGAATGTCTCCTGCAGCGACAACGATTCGCGCTAGTAAATCCTCCGGTGTATCCACAGGCGTTTCATACACCAGCGATTTAAGGTGTCCCCAAACAAAAAAGTCTAACGGATTGAGGTCTGGAGAGCGTGCAGGCCAAGCAACAGGTCCACTGCGTCCAATCCATTTCCCAGGATATGTTGAATTGAGGTGATTGCGAACACCTATGAAAAAATGTGCCGGTGCGCAATCGTGCATAAACCACATATTGTGGCGCAATGTTGCTGGCACATTTTGCAGTAACTGCGGTAAGATATCCCGTAGGAAAACCAAGTCCGTACTGCCATTGAGTACATCTGGGAGTAAATATGGTCCTATGAGATAATCGCCGAGGACACCTGCACATATGTTCACACTGAACTTTTGTTGTGCGTTCGACGGGAAAACAGTGTGCGGATTTGTATATGACCATGTGTGCATATTGTGCGTGTTTACCACGCCCTCTCTCGTAAATGTTTCTTCATCAGTAAATAAAATATTTTCCAGAAATTGTGGATTATTTTCTGTTACATTAAGCAACCAGCGTACGAATTCTGTCCGCTGAGCACAATCTGTTACTGATAACAGTTGTACCCGCTGCACATGAAAGGGGTGCATGTTTTCTGCACGCAGAACACGCCACACACTTTGGTGAGAAACACCGACTTCAGACGCAGCAGCTCGTGTACTCGTGGAGGGGTTATCTTTAAAAATATTCAGTACATCTTCTTCCATTGCAGGTGTTCGTACATGTCGAGGTTTCCCTGCATCAATGCTTGCTGTATTAAACGATCCAGTCTCCCGTAATCGTCTATCGATTTTTATGAAGAGTTTCGAACTTGGGCAACGTCTCCTTGGAAATTGCTCACGGTACATGCGCTGTGCTAGACATGCATTTCCATGAGCTTGCCCGTACATCAGATGCATGTCCGCATATTCTTCGTTAGAGTATTCCGGCATAATTATTATACATCAACTTACTACAATCCCACTTACAACAGCCTCCCTTTAACATAACGCCCACTGATGACTGCTGTTTTATTACACTTTTCTTCCTATACACATAGAAAATTTGCATAAAAAGTACTTCTTCTTCATCATCCTGAAAGTTCATGGAGGAAACGCAGCAGTCACGGAGTTTGCTTTAAGACAAGGCGAGAGCTGCACAATATGTCATTCACTTGACCAGACTGAATAATGAAAGGGTATTGATAGAGGTTGATCAGAAATGTATAATTGAAAGATATTAAAACGGGGTGTTTACAATCGTCATGGGTGGAGTTTCGCTCTTTCCGAGCGTGCAACAGTACAGAGTTGTAACTAGGGAACTGCTTGATTTCTCCCATACAATTAAACTGATATGGTTTATTGTCAGCTTCTTCGAAAGCTTTCGGAATGGACCAAATTTTATAACATTTTCCTTGATGTAGGTAGAGTTGCATTTTTGGAATTAACGATTAACTATTTTGCTAAATATTTGATTTTGTATTTTTTCACTGTTTCAGAGCTTGTAACTCGCCATTAATTCTCAATATTCTAAAACAACTTATGTCATTTCGTAGGATTTTTTCTGCTCTTTCTAAATATGTGCTTCGTTTTTATGTAGCATTATCGATAGTTTAGCAATGAGGGTTTTTTTACAAATTTCCGATTTTTCATTCTATTTGCTGTAACTTGAAAATTATTGAGATCCGGCCAGGCATTATGTACTGATTTATGCTCCGTGTGATCTCCTCTATTACCCCTATTAATATTGGACCCCTTTAACGGAACACCCTGTATATATATATATATATATATATATATATATATATATATATATGTGTGTGTGTGTGTGTGCGTGTGAGGCTAACTCAGCTAAAATAATAAATATAATCATGTTCTTATTATTATTCTGTGGACACTCATATGAGAATCACTTTTAATATTTTCTAATAAAAAATATTTTTATCGGGTGCATATAGACCTTACCAAATTACCGTATATACTCGTGTATAAGACGACCCCAAAATTCCTGATGAAAACATGTTTAATACCAGTATTTTACAATAATGTTCTTCGTCTTACATAATTCACAATAAAATGAGATAAAGCAGGGCGTAGAAAATTATTCTGAATTACTGGTGTTAAACTTTTTTGCATCTTGGTTTTGGGGGTCGGCTTATACACGAGTATATACGGTATTACATATTGTGAAATTGGGTATGAGGATGTTTACTATTTGGAAATAGTGGTTACGGATGAGTAGAGTTCGTATGCACCATGTTTATAAACGGACGAAGTTACTTTTGGTTCGTCCTTTTAATTGCGTTGTTTAATATTTTTAAAGAAATTAACACTTACGACATAAAAATACACATAGTCTGAAATTAAAAGAAGGTTCTTAAAGATGCAATTCTTTTATGGCATTATATTTAAAACCTTGGTGAGTATCATAAAATGTAATTTAATTACATAAACCAGATTAAAATATTTCAAGTCATATTTTTGGGGATGAGCTATATTTTCTCACCAGTGTACGGAAGTTAAATTCAGTATCTAAAAGTTATTAATTAACTATATCTGACGGAATATTCTAAGCTTAATTAAAGATATTTCTTGAAATCTTAGGCATAACGTCAAAAGGAGGAGCACAGGCAAATTTAAACCACTTTTTCCTAATATTATTATTCACGTTCTTTAAGAAATAAACTCTCCGTTTAGGAATAAAGCGATCTTTACTATTCAGAAAAAGTAGTGGTACTTTGCTTGCGTCTCCGACAATTCTTCCTGCCTGGCACTATGCCTATGACAACGTATCGGTTCTTTTTATTATAACTTTGTTTTCCTTTATTTTAGAAAACTCATATTAACGATTTTAAACTGTTTAAGACTATGGTAAGAATAAACTTTAAGTATATTTAAGCATTATGAAATATTTATATATCTTAATAATGAGGAATTTTTGTGTGTGTGTTTGTGTGAGTATGTGTTTATCGACTTTGTTCTGAAGAGACCGTTGCACGCCGAGCTACAAAATTTGGTTTTAAGGTACATCTCTATATAAAGTTATGCACTTCAAACCCGATGTTAAATTTTTTCATTAGATATTTTATGCGATTTTTCGCGTTTTTTCAGGTTTCACACTGTTTTTCGCACATTAGTAAAAGGAATGTGGTTTCATACTATAAACTCAATATAGTATATGTTGTCTTCTCTTCAATAATGTTTATTTGGAATTCGTACAGTGATTTTTGAATTTTTCGCGAACATTTTAATGGTTTTTTAGATTTTTTTTTAGTTTCGAAGACACTTTTCCACATTAGGAAAACAACATTATTTTCAAACTTTTAGTCATTTTAGTAAATTTTGTCCACCTGGATTTTGAATTTTTAGCGACTTTTATTGACATTTTTATTGGGATTTTTAGTGATATTTTATCATTTGTAAAAGAATCCCGGTCTGAATAGTTTAGTTCACTAGTAAATGTTTTGTAAATTTTGTCCTCTGCGAATTTTAATGTGATTTTTACCGTTATCTCGCATTCCCCGGTGATATTTTGACGTTTATGAAAGAATTTCCGTTTTAATATCTTAGTCAAGTATAAAATTTTTTGTCTTCATTTAAATAAAGTTTATTCAGAATTCGTACAGCTATTTTTGAATTTTTGCAATGTCGAGTTTTTTCGCAATTCACGGCAATTTTTCAACATTGGTAAAACTGAATTCAGTTTCAAAATTTTAGCCTAATATAGTAAACATTAATATTCTCGATTTTTGAAATTTTACGGAATTGCATAGTGATTTTTAATGATTTTCATCATTCTGCGGCGATTTTTTGACATTCGTGAGAGCAATACGTTTACAATAATTTAACCACCTACAGTAAATTTTGTCCTCCGCGATGAGCTTTTAGCTATTTTAATTCGGTTTTTGGATATTCGTAAAAATAATTTGGTTGAAAACTTTTAGCCTAATATATTAAATTTTGTTCTGCAAAATATTTCAAGTTTTTACACTTTTTGATGCGATTTTGAAAGCCATTTTTAGCATTGTTCCGCGCACCGCGTCACATTTTTGACATTCGAAAAAGGAATTATGTTTCAAGTTCTTTATTTTAGTTGTTCTTAGTTTAATATAATACATTTTAAATTTGTGTTGTTTTTAAAGAGATTTTTACCATTTTTTTCTTATTTCGCGTCGATTTTTGACATTCGTAAAATAATTCCGGTTACAATATTATATTTTACTGTAGTAAATTGCTGCTCTGTGATTTTTTAATTTTAGCATTTTTTATGCGATTTTTAACAAGTTTTTTTTTCATCGCGGCGATTTTTCCACATTAGTAAAATGAATCCGGGTTTAACCTTTTAGCACAATATTGTAAATTTTGTCAATAAAGTTTATTTGGAAACTATACAGCGATTGTAGAATTTGTGCGAATATTTTATGCGATTTTTAGAGTGTTTCGGCGTGTTGTGGCGATATTTCAACATTCATCTAATAATTTTGGTTTGAAACTTTAGCCTAGTAAAATACAATTTGTCTTTCGCGATTTTCAAAACGATTTTAAGCGTTTTTTGCAATTCGCGTAAGATTTTTGCGTTCGTGAAATAATTACGGTTACAATGTTTTAGAACAATGTTTATATACCACATATTACATCCTTTACAATTTTTAAATATTTCTAGCAATTTTTATGAGATTTTTGAAGGTTTTTTTCACAGTTTCCCAGCGATTTTTCCGCTTAGCTAAAAATGAATTCGGTTTTAATCTTTTAGCACAATTTTGTAAAATTATTCCTCTATTCAATAAAGTTTATTCGAAATTCATAGAAGAATTTTTTATAGTTTCGCAAAGTTTTATGGTTTTTAGAGTAGTTATTTCTTGTTCTGAGGCGATTTTCAGCATTCCTAAAACAAGTCCAGTTTTAATTTTTTACCCAGGTACACTGAACTTTGTCTTCTGCGAGTGTTGAAATACATATTCGTTACTTTTCGCGTTTTCTCGCTATTTTTCCGAATTGTTAAAAGGAATCCGGATTCAATCTCCCAGCACAATATAGTAAATTTAGTTCTCTTTTCAACTAAGTTTATTCGGAATACGTGCAGTGATTTTTATAAGTGTTTTCCGTTCCGTGGCAGGATTCCACGGGATCGGGAAACGCCGGGTAATCAGCTAGTATTTTTATATTATAAAAAATTTCTACACCACATGTTTCAGATTTCTACAAATAAAATAGTTTAGAGAGTATATGTGTTCTAAAAACATTCCAAACTTTCCGTTTAGAATTCTTTCAGCCAATTTGACATCAAATATTTGAAATTCAAATTACATTAATTGTAGCTCAATTTATATCAGCTGATATGTTTCTAGATTTAAGACTCCCCTTACACAAATGCCCCCTTAACACAATAATGCTTACCCGGTAACACACACCAGATGTAAGAGATATCGTGGGTGCGTGCTGTTTTTACTTTTGTTGTCACTACTTTACGAAGAGTGATCTTCAACTTTTTTTATCGAAAAATTTGTAAAGGTTGTCTGCTTTTCTTTATGTACTTGATGAAAGGAAATTTTTCATTCCAAAATTCTGGTACCAATGTAGCATTTGATTAAAATTAAGTTACTTTACGTACGACACCACTGTGGTGTCGCCGGACGGCAAAGTGTTAATAAAAATATCAAAAATCACAGTTTTGAAATACTGGTTGAAGTTTGAAAATATAAAATATCTGGCCCTGACGATCACATTCCCAAATACTTCCTTTTATGATGGGTTATTTATTACCTACGGTATTCAGACAGCTCTAATAGAAGTGCTGCATTTCCAGATACGATGAATGAACTTCATGATGAAGCCGCATCTAATAAAACTTTATCGAATTATTACAATTAAAATGATGTGTTATAATTTAGTGGTGGAAAACTTACATATTTTTTGTAACGCAGTCAATAATATTATAGGATTTATTTAGCTGGAAGAGTTCATTTTTATTTATGTAGCTCGCTAATCATTGGCCTATTTTTTATTTGAGTATTTTGTAAAAGCTTATTTGCATATTATTAAATAGTTTTATGAAGAAAAATGATTTAATTAATAAACAATAAATTTTTTGTTGTAATATATCACATTTTCAAACAACACTTCTCCTACATTTTTTTTAACTTAAAAAAAAAAAAATGTTGGACATCTTAGAATTGTGTTTCATAAGTAAAAGATCAGGTTTCCGAAAAGTTAAAGAAATGAAATGTTATGACATATATAAAAATCAATAAAAATGACTGTATTTTAATATTTTTATTTAAAAAATAATAATATATATTATACAAAATCTGATCCTTAAATCTTTTTAATTGCTTCTTAATCCTTGCCTTAAAAACTAGCGAGTAAATAGAAAATTATTTGCTGAATATACGTCTCCTTGAATATACTGACATATTTTAAATCAAGAATGAAAAATCATGCGTTACGCATAGATTATGAAACACTTTCCAACACGTTCGGAATATTGAAACAAAACTTCAAAGATTAGTAAAATGAAACTTGATATCTATGTAAACAAGTCGGAAAACGCTTAACATATTTAAAAACCCAAATTCAGTAATAATCGGAAAAATATTCGAATTTTTTCGTGCAGCCTTGTATATGATCAATAGATTTGTATATATACTACATAGTATGTTAAAATTTATTTCAGTTAAGAAACGTATAAAACTGTTGAATATTCTCATTCGTCAACTTCCGTCAGTGAACGGCAATGTAATCAAGATCTTTTGTGCATCCCTGTATAGGATTTATAGAAATTATACACACTAAGCAATATGCAAAAAAATAGTTAACTTAAAAAACCGGGGAACAACGGAAAATGCACTTCCAGCAATATTGTTCATAGTCAGTACGGTAACCGAATTCTTTTGTGTGTCCCTGTAAATGAACGATGAATGCTATTAATGTCATAACCAATAGGAATCATCTTGTAATACACCTCAATGACATATATAAAATTCAATATGTTTGAAATACAGTAACATCTTTAAAATATAACTCAAACGATTTTTCCCCATAGGCCGTAATGTAAAATAATTCTTTGTGTGGCCCTGTAAATGAACTATAAATGCTACACACTTAATTTTAAATACCAAACATTCTATAGTAAACCTAAATAACATATATTAATTGCATGACTATTCGAGTATATGTGCGTGAATTAGAGCATGTACAGACGAAACTAATTCACAAACACTTTTCAACTTTGTTGGAAAGTGTTAAAAATTAAACTTAGAAAATTGAAATTAAAGATTGCAAATCTGAATCATTTAAACGAAAATGGATAGAATATAAAGACATTTTCTCATATTTCGCTTCTTTGAGGACACATTACGGAAAGTATTTTAATCATGGACGGAATCAAGCACGAAATGTATTGCATTCATGTTAAAACCTGATTATGTAACTATTTGTATATCTCTACAAATAGAGATTCCCGGAATTTGTTTTCGCTTTTTCAAAGATGATTTTGTAATTACGGGTCACTGGAGAAATGTCGAGGGATGCCGCATCACTTTGCTACCAGCATTATTATGTAGTAAAATTGGGTTTATTTAATCTTTGAAAGTTAAGGGATTACATAAGAAAAAATATTCCTGGTAGTAAAGTGATGCACCATACCTTGACGTCACGCCACGGATGTGTGTATGTATCAACGTGAGTACAATTCTTGGATTTCCGAAGGCATTCATGACCACTATTAATTAACAGAAAATTTCAATTAATATTTAAATAGCAGGTTTCGTAACCTCTTTCTTTAGTATGAAACATTGTAAGAATTTTCTGTAATTAATTACAGTAAAAATTTGTATTAAGATGTTTTGATAAAATTGCACGCTCACGTTTATTGACACCTACAGCTAATTTTTGGAGTTTTTGCAATAATGTAACTGTGCATGTGTGAGTGAACATGATAATGTCCAACCGTACTAGCGATTGAACTGAAACTTAATAAATATGTTATAACCAAAGTAAAATGTCCAAAAGCTCTAGATACGGCGAATTTCGAAAAACTATTGTGCTTAATTAAAATACAAATTCTGAGATAAGATAATTCGATGAATATATCTTTAACCCTTTCCGGCACAATGGTCCCACTCCGGGCACACCTAATTTTAATTCCAAATGTGCATTCGTCACCAAGAATATTTTAATAAAATTTTGCTTCTACAATGAAATCTTAAAATAAGAAGTTCTTATTTTCTAAAAAAGTCGTATGTAAATTCCGGTGCCAGTCAGTAATTTAGCATTTTACGAACAGAATTTGTCTGTGCCGGAAAGGGATAAAATAGCGGTATCCAGAGAGAACTGTATACATTTGTGTATAATGTGGATAATGGGTTATATAAGAGAGAAAATCTCCGTTTAGAAATACCACAATCTTTACAATCCAAAAAAATGGTAGAATTTTCCTTGAATCTCCACCCGTTCTTCTGCCCTGACGCCAATGCTATGTCATCAATCGGTTCTTTTTATAGCAATTTTTTTTTGTTTTTATACTTTTAGAAAACTCGTATTAACGATTTTCAACTACTTAAGAATGTTACAAGAGATAAACATTAAATATATTTAAGAAATGTGAAATAATTATATATTTTTAAATTCTAACTGTTTTCTACATTAAAAATTTCATGTTTGATACACATAAAATATTTTAGAGAATAAATATGTTCCACGAAAAAAAAAACAATCCAAACTTTCAGTTTAAAAATCTTTTCGTCAATTTAACATCCGATAATTAAATTCATTAATCATGGCTTCTTTGAGATTCCCTAAAATGTTTCTAGATTTATTAGTAGCATGTCCCTTTACGGCAAGAATTTTAATCCGGAAGCACAAGCCAAATATATGGCACAACCTGGGTGTGTAAGGTTTTACATTAGTCAACACTACTTTACAAATAGTAATCTTAGACTTTTTTTATCTCATAATTTTTAACAATTGTCTTCATTTAAGGAATACCACGATAACTACTTGAAAGTATGAATGCTAATCCAACTTTCTTAATAAATGCGGTAAAAATAACTGTTTTTAAATACTGGTTGAAGTTTCCACATAAACAAATTACGGCACTGATGAACATATTCTCAAATCTTTGCATTTTACATTGTTTATCTTAAGAATTCAAACAGATCTAATAGATTCCGTGCCTTTCGAGAGACGAATTATATACATAAATAAGACAATATCACTCACTACCAAAGCAATTATGTGTCACTGCAGAAGTGTCGGGTGCACTTTACTGCAAGTAACATTATCTATTAAATATGTATTTATTTAATCTTATAAAATTATACGATTATATAAGGCCGTGTTTAGTATCTAATAATACTGGTAGTAAAGTGATGCACCATCCTTTGACGCTAAGCCACTGAAGTGTGTATGTATCATTGCGAGTACACTTCTTTTATTTCCGAAAACCAGCACTACTATTAATTGCCGAAACGTCAGTGAAGGCTCACCGTGAAGACGCGAAAAGTTTTTGGTTTCCGTCTGTTTGTCGGTTTGTTTGTCTGTCAGTTTGTCTGTCTGTTCCGCGATAACTGCCGTAAAAAGCACCCGATTAGGTTGATTTTTGGTGGGTATGTTGGTGAGGTACACGGAATGTATAGATTTTAGTTACATTTGGTTCATTCGTTCGAAAAATATAGAACATTCCGTTTTAGGTCATAATGCTTTCCTATGGGAATGCAGACGATTTTCAAATTTCATTTTTAACTGAAATGAAAATCACATATTTGAATAATGAATTTAAACGTAAAATTACTGATGCTAAATTTTCGATATGGAGATTTTAAATATATCCAACAGCTTTGAAAATTCGCCGATACATTTATTAGAATTTAGATATTAATTGTTTAAATTATTGGAACATTTCTTGCATCTGCTCGGAAAATATAAAACAATTTATTATCGTATTTTTTTACAAATTTTGAAATGAATTTCTTTTTACTTTGCCCTTTAATTTATTAGTTGCTTAGCAACCCTATTTCAAAGAATATCAAAATAATAAAATTCAAGTAACTCTCATTATTTTGATGCAATATTTTATTAGCAAAATAATTTATTTTCGAGAGACTTTAGTATTCTATTGACATAAGCGAGAATCTATTTTAATACAAATTTATGTTTTATCTAAAAAGTTACATGAATAAGAAGTTCATAATAATTTCCGAATATCATTGCATAAACCGTGTTTAATTTAACGCTTCTAATTTCTGAAACCTCCGAAGTATTTTATATGCCTATAAATATGTGTGTAATATAAAAAATTAAATTCCGGATTATAAGATGCTAAATAATTTGAAAATTAAGATTAAAAAACAATGACTTTTAGACCTGACGTTGAGGCTCCTGATCTACAGATTTACTAGTTATCAGAAAATTTATATTTAATATTTTAATCGCAGATATGACAGCCACCTCCTCTTGTATCAGGCATAGTATAATGTCTTGGTAATTGAATATGGCGATAATCTCTATTAATTTTTTTGAAAATGTCACATGATCACGTTTTATTGGCGAACACAGCTAATTTTTGAAATTTTTAAGATAATGTAACTGTGTGCGAGTGTGTAAGTGAACATGATAACCTTCAAATTGCACAGGCGATTGAACTCAGACTTGCGTTCGCGAAAGAATTCCGTTTACAATGTTTCAGGACAATGTTTAGTTACCATTCTAGTAAATTATATCCTCTGCAATTGAGGGACCCTCTGCAATAACAAGGCAAGTGAAATGAATGTTACAGCTACAAAGCTTTTAAAATTACTTTCAACATTTTATTTTAGAATATAACTTATTTGCATATATTCCTATTAAAAAGAGTTTTCTAGCATCTTTCCTTTGCTTATGATCATAATTTATATTTCCTTATATGCTGAATAATACATAAATCTGAAAATTGAGAATCAAGGTAACTCCACCTGCCATGTTATAGCAGAAGGCCCCTCGATTGTTTTTTTGCAATTTTTAAGAAATTTGTGTTTTTTTTTTGTTTTTCAGTGATTTTTTCACTTTAGTAAAATTAATTCGGTTTTAATCTTTATAAATTTTGTCCTCTTTTCAATAAAGTTTATTTGACATTCATAAAACGATTTGTGACTGTTTCGCAAATTTTTTATGCAATTTTGTAGTATTTCTTGTTCTGTGGTGATTTTCTATATTCTTAAAATAAATCTAGTTTAATATTTGTTGTTAAAACGAATCCAGATTCAATCTTCCAGCACAATATATTAAATTTTGTTCTCTGTGCAACAAAGTTTATTCGAAATTCGTACAGCAATTCTTAGAAATATTTTCCTTCTCGTGCCATATTTCCATGGACCGGGCAACGCAGAATGGATCCGCTTGTAGTTTTATATTATAACAAATTTCTACAGTACATGTTTCAGTTTTGCTACAAATAAAATAGTTTAGAGAATATATCTGTTTAAAACCCATTTATGCCTAGCGTCCCAATTTTGGGACGCTTTAGTAAAATGGGAAAAAGTGCATTTCGCACCACTTTCTTATTACAGAAATTCGGCGTCTTATTTTATCGAGGTGTCCTCGATAAAATAAGACATCAAATTTCTATAAAAAAAAAGTGGTGTCCAATGCACTTTTTCCCATTTTACTACTGTATCGACGCTAGGCATAAATGGGTTAAAAAAAATTCCAAACTTTCAGTTTAAAATTCTTTCAGCCAATTTGACATAAAATATTTGAAAATCACACTACATTAATTGTAGCTCAATTTTTATCACCTGATATGTTTCTAGATTTAATACTAGTATGTCCCATTAACATAAAAATGTTTACCCGGTAACACACACCAGATGAAAGTCATATCGTGGGCTCATGTGGTTTTTACGTTTATTGTCACTACTTTACGAAGAGTGATTTTCAACTTGTTTTATCGAAAAAATTGTAAAAGTTGTCTGTGTTTAACAGAGGCGTAGCGTCAAGGGGGGGCACGGATCACTTTACTACCAGTATTATTATATACTATATTTGGCCTTATTTAATTCATAAAGTTCAAAGATTAAATAAGACTAAATGTAGTATATAATTGTACTGGTAGTAAAATGATCGTGCCCCCCCCCCTGACGCTACGCCACTGGTGTTTAAACAAGGCGAAAATAATTATTTCGAAGTATTGGTGGTAGTATTACTTACTTAACAAAAAATTAAAAAAAACCCTTTTGAAATACTGGTTGAAATTTTTACATGTGCAAAATTTGGCCCTGATGACCACATTATCAAGTATTTCTTTTTAACGTGGGTTATCTAAGGAATTCAAACAGCGCTCATAGCAATGCTGCATTTCAAGATATGCTGAAACAACTTTATGACGAACCCTCACCACACAGAACTTTAGTGAAATATTACAATTAAAATGAT